>JABWTJ010000166.1:225000-1631770 GCA_016801875.1 Solanum sitiens
AGAAAATGTCCCTTTTAAATGCATGTTTTTGAATGATTGCCATACTTAGTACATTCTTGTGCTAATCCCATTCTTATCTACTTTTTACACAAAGTGTAGGTTATGGATGCTTAAAGGATGTCTTGAATGGTGAAGAGCTTGATAGATGTTTCCCAAGCTCAATGAAAGGAATCCTTAAAGTTCAACGATGTCCTGCTTATGTCTTAAATGTAAAGTCTTTAAATATTGTATAGTTATGTAATGTGTCTTATGGGCCGTGTCCCTAATGTACTGTAAAGTTGTTGAGTCTAAGATGGCAAAGATACTTAAGGTCAATAAATGTATTATGGCTTATGTATATAAGATGAAGTTTCTAGCATATGATGTGCTATGAAAAGTTTTAAATTTTCCGCTAAATTTACTATGTCAATGCGATGAATGATAACTATGAGTTTGTATAAGACATCTGAGAGGTCAAGTACGCTGTGTTACTTCCAGGGGGTGCCCTCCCGGATGTGACAAACGTGGTATCATAGCATGAGGTTTATAAAGTGGTCTTAGGTTCTAAAAGTCTCATATTGCCACGTCTAGTAGAGTCTTGTATCATTGTTGGTGAGTCGCGACATATCAAATGGTACGAGAGTCTATAGGACGATAGATTTTCCCTTCTTCATCATTCTAATGACGTGCCATAGAACTTAACTCTATAAGGTCTCTCTCTTATGTTTTATTGTCCGGTGGTCTTTTAAATGTGATTGCTTGGATGAGATTGTCTCTATGCTTGAGGGAGAAAAAGGTGAGTTAATGCTTAACTTGATTTTATGGTTGAATGAGTATGTTTGAAGGTGATTTTTGACATGTTTTGATGATGTGATGTCAATTATGGCTATGTATGAGGTTTATGTATAAATAACATATTATATTGAGGAATGTATGTCATGATATAGCAGGTTAAAAGTTATTATGGTTGACATGCGTTTCTTTTGAAATAATGCGTTACTATATTGTGTTGCATGATGGTAGCTTTATATTACGATTTGAGCTTGAAATGCTTAGTGACTACATATGGAAGGATGCTACCCTAAGATTTTGTACTTAAAGGTGTTCAATGTTTCCTTTTGTATACATGTGGTCCTTGATAAGTTGCATAGTATGGATTGGAGTTCTTTGTATAGACTTGATCCTAGGTGTCATGATAGTATGCTTGTCTTGGTAAAGTTTTGGTATCTCGTATTGTCATAATTTTCCTAACAATTGCCTAAATGTTGCATTTTTGGAATTTGGAAGCATGTTCACTGTAATGATAGGCAGTTTACTGTGAATATTTTGGGAAACCAACTAAATTGTCCTTTGATTAGATGTTGTTAAAATGTGTATAGAATTGATTTATATGAACATGATAATGAATGTGAAAAGGATTTTTGCTATTTGGAATGAAGAATGAGAGTCTTATGGCATGATGAGTCGTAGATTTGTTTCTAACTTCTTATTGTGTTGTGGGTCTCCTTGTTGTCTTCCCCTAATGAGATATGACCTTGGTGTATATTGTATTGTATGAACACCTTATGTGATTGAATGAGATGAACTAACTTGATATTTGTGGATAAATTGCCTAGGTGATAAGGCTTAAAGTACCTTGGTGTTCCTATGTTAACTTGTTGTAAATCCTTCTAAAGTTGTAATCACTTTTAAGTGATGAAAAAAATGAAGGATGTTAAGTTAAGATCCTTTTTAATATGGGTTAAGTTGCTCTTAATTGGGTTTACCCTAAGTGGTGGATGGTGATTAAATGGTAAGGTTGTAGATATTTTCTACCTTGTCCTTCTATTTTTACTTGAACTTGAAACTAATGAATTCTTAGTAAGCTTGTTCATGAATATAGTCTTGCATAAAGTATGAGTTGCATGAACCTTATATGTTTAATATGTATTGATTGACATTACCTTAAGGATATTTTTAAGATTCCAAGGTGCATGAATGGAAATTTTGATCAAATACATGTTTCTCATGAGTATTGTACATCCCAACATGCTAATGGTACACTTGACTTCATGAGATAAAGTAGGAAACTTGATTTTTAGTCACTTGAGATATGTAAGGTTTAGCCTTATAATGAAAAGTTGAGTCTCTAACATGAAAAGTGTAGAGCCTCTTGAAAAATTATGTGACTTCTATGGATTAGAAAGTATTATTTTAGGTCTACTCTTGAAAGGTGAAAGCATGTTCAACTAAGTGTTCATGTGTGTGCCTATAATTTGCATTGTTTTTCCCAAATGATGCTTACTGTGAAGGTTAGTACGATGTTATAAATTAACATTGTGTGAAATGACTTCCTAATTGTTGTGATTCATTTGGTGTGATTTACCATCTATACTTCACTAGGAAGAAATCATGAACATGTCTTGGTTTGGAAGTGAGAATTTCTCATATTACCGTAAAGATGGCCTTTGTGCATTTGCTTGGGTGTGAACTCATGATACATGTAAGTGTGTTAAAGAGATGGACATTCCTCCAAGGACACAACTAAGCATGGTATGGTTGAGTATGACCCTCATAGCACTAAGTCTAACTTATGAGAATCAATTATCAACCTATCTTACTCAAGTCTATGTGCATTGAAGTATGAGTGCTTAAAAGGTTTTGGGGTATTGTTTAAATTTGCGTTTGTGTGGCCTTGCAAGATGATATCTTAATGACTTAAGTTGTAATTACCATGTTATGATTAGGAGAAGGATGTTCCTCCTATGAACATGATAAGAGTCATTGTGTTTGATGCATTAAAGAGTGAGTGAGTAATGGTTTTGCTTGCTCGTGTGCATTGAGTGCTAAAAAATGATTTGATGATGTTATAAATGTTATGAATTTCTCTATGATGCATTTAAGTCCTTATTGTGATTAAAGTGTTCTAAGTGTCTTTCGAGGATGAATGTTCCCAAGTGGGGGATATTGTAAGACCCCAAAATGAGTTAGGGTGTCTAGAGCCTAAAGTGTTCGTCTTAATCTTCTAACTCCCTAAAATTACTTATTATATGGTTTAGAGTCAGTATATGAAGTTTGAGGTGATTTGGAAGTCAAACGTCAAGGGTCGACCGAAACGTTCGACGACTAAGTCACCTAAATGCCTCCTATGTGGTTCTATGTGATTATGTGTGATTCATGAGCTTATGAAGTCTTAAAATGGTTTATAATGATGTAAAATGATAGTATATGAAGTTTCGTGAAGTTTGGAGATCAAACGACCAAAAACGTCCAAGGCGTTCGAAAGATAGCCCTTAAGATGTTCAACGTGTGTCATGATGGGGCTTGGCCTGTTTGCACGTCTTGTAGGTGTTTGTTTTGGATGAAATTTATGTAGAAGGTCTATAAATTTTTAAGGTTTCTAATCACATTGGAAACGTCCGGGTACGACTTCTAAAGGGCCCACACAAGAGGCCCCCAAAAACGGACCCAAGGTTAGTCGAAGACATTGCCTGGGCAAAGTCCATTGACGGACCAAACGATGTCTCGTTGGTCTACCAACGGCCCGTTGTCCAGGTATCGTCGACTGGAACTTGTCTTGGTCATGTCTCAATCCAAGAATTTGGCTAAGTACCAGTCAACGGAAGCTACGCACGATCCGTTGTGAGGACGACGCCCCGTCATTGCCTCCGTCGTTGGTGCACTGTAAGTTGCAGGCTGCGTCCTTTTAATTAAAGGGGTAATGGGAAATTCACCCCACGTCTTAACCTTACTATAGTAGGTTTATTTAGCTACTTTTGGTGGATATAAGTCATCAAAAACGTGATCACCCTATTCTAAAATCTCCTCACACGATTGAAGCCTTCCCTCCAAAAATATTCTCTCTAAAACCACCATTGTTGGTGAAGCTCAAAAACTGCTTGGAGCTCAGATTTCTATGGGTGATTCATCAAGTTTTAGAGGTATTCATGTATATAAAGGATGGTGAACTTCATATCTAGTTATCTTTTCATCTAGAGAGCCATTCTCAAAGATTTCAAATAAGAAAAATATGATCAAACAATGTCTTCTTCAATATGCCATGGGTTCTTTCTAAAAAGGTTTTAAACGATTGAATCATGATTAATTGAAGTTAATACAGTGGTTTTAACGTAAATTTTACTCTAATTGCATGATGAACTCATGCTCCTTCACTCAAACGTTTTAGCCTTGCATGGGCTTTGTGATCTTGAATTGCTATCGATTGAATTATGATTCTATTACGTTGAAATGATTGCATATACTGTTATTTACATGAAATTATGTTGAATTGATGTTGAAAGATACATGAGGATCAATGTATGAAGATTTCAGTACGTTTAGCCTAGTTTCCATAGTTCACTGTAACATTTGTTTTTAAACGAATTAACGTGGATTCGATCATGTTAAGTTGGTTGTATCTACTGTTCTAGGTTAATATCATGTTTGAATTATGAATATGAATCTTGTATGATTGAAGTAAATATGGCTTATGTGAATTGATCTAGTCTCTTCTAGCCTATCGATTGATAATTCTATATATATGATGATATCTTAAATTGTGGATAGATGAAGCATGTGTAGTGATCTATCTATCTGCTGCCTATGATGTGTATTATTGTTAAAATATGATTGATGATCAAGGTCTTAGAGAATCAATAGTGTTGGTAAATTCTCTCTCTATACTCTAGCAAATTGACAAGTCTAATGCCTATGTTGTAGTTTGATCTTGAAGTGCTTTAAGTATGATTTCTTTATGATTAAATGAATGATTAGCTAATTCTTTAGAGTGATATTATTGGTGAAATATGATCTTTAATCCATGTAATGAAATTGGCTAATGGTCTATGTTCTTCTACCTTCTAGTATGCTAAGGTGTTGTGCTAGTTTGTAATATGGACTTGTAGTAGCTTATGTATGACTTCGTATATGATTATTATGTTTTATCTACTGTCCTATACTTGAATTATTGATTAAAGAGTAGTAAAGGTCAATGATGACCAAAGGCTAAAGGATTGGTAAGAATTGCTCTACTATTTTACTTCTCTACTCCTCTATAATAATGTTGATGAAGCCGTGAGTGGCATTGTGTGGTATGGTCCACTTATGGTGGCGGTGTTTACTTTGTGTCATGATATATGTGTTTACCATGTCCTTGAAGGCAAATTTGATGAATATATGAAGGAGTGGTTATGATAATCACTTTATGTGTAGCTTGTACCTAATCTTCTATTTGAGTTGTGAATCTAGCTTATGTTACCATTGTTATGAGCATGTGAAGGGTTGTGTCATATCATGTGTAGGTGCTTCCATGTCTTAGGTGATAATGGTTGATGATCCCTACCCATGTACCCCTATGTTAATGTGTGAATAATTAATGATAGGAGTCTTAAAGTGCTCTATGTAGTTAACTTGTTTCCTATGCTATTGTGTGTTGTGTGGTCTAAGCTTGAAGAGTATTGTGGTCTAAGAGGGTGGCTGCCTCGGTATGTTGTTGATAGCCATTATGTGATCATGTTGAACAATGTACACACATTCACACTTTATGCATGCTTACAATGTAGTAAATGTTTATAGTGTCTAAGGGAAATGTTGTTCTCATATTCACTAGTGTCTACTACTATGCATGTAAAGTATATGTATGTGAAGTATGTTATGTATTTCCTTACTTAGGATGACTTGATAGGTGTTCTATTATGGGCAAGGGTATGGGACCTTGTCTATGCATTCCACATGAGTACTGTGATAGGATAGTTCCTAGGTTTGGTTTCTATATGTATGAATATGATGTATGAACATGTGTGACTTAATGTGCTTTGTGAAAGGTTTGCTCAAATATATGTATACACTCACACACATGAAAGATGATCTAGTTAATAGAGGGGCCTTGAAAGGTGTGCCCAAGAATACTCTATAACTAGATAGGTGCTTGAATATGCTATAAGCATATGAGGAATGAATATCTCAAGTCTATGTTTTATGAAAAACGTAATTAAAGGCTTTTCAATAAAGGGAACTTAGCTTAGCACAGAGTAAACTTGACATTGAGAGGTGTTGGTTTTCCTTGGAGGAAGATTCACCATTTGTCCCTTGTAGAGTGTTGACTTCCCTTTGAGGAATATTCATCTATGGGACCACATGAGGTGTTGACTTTCCTTTGAGGAACATTCACCCATGTTTTTCTCATGAGATGAGGCCGCAATAACCAAATGGTATGTAGAGGGAATACCTATCTCTTAGTTCCATAAACTATGCTTTCCACATAAGATCTAGCAAGTGATATCACGTAATATGCTAGGATATATATTAATGTTCTACCTTGGCTAGGTAGGAACACCTTCCATTGGTGTAAGGCTCTAAACACCAAATTCCATGTTTAGCACCCATGGTCTTCGTGTCGGTTAAGGCTATAGTTTTCCTAAAGTAAAATGGACAATGGAAATAATGGAATAGGATCCTAACTAGGATGACTTAAGGAAGGCTACTTATTATAGGTGGAAGTAATGATCCCATCTATACATTGCACAAGTGACTCCTTATGAAGTCTTAGGAAGGTGACTTAATGTGTATGATTATGTTTATGTCCATATGCATGACTTTGTAGTGTTGGTCTACTTGTTATGAAGATGTGCTTGATATGAATCTATATGATGTGATCTTATCCTTATGTGCACTATGTAGGTCTAAATGACTATATGATGAAGGACTTGTATTGACATGAATGAAGTTGGCTCTATTTGTGATGTTGATGTATGAAGTGGTATGGCTTGTGGTCTCATGAAGGGTCTACTAAGTATATGTGAGGTTATGGGGCTTCATATATACATTGCACTAGTAGATTAAGATTGTGATTATGAGTAAGGTCTTATGAGCAACCATGTGAAGTAAAATAAGTATATGTGCATAATGTCCTTTATGGTTCGGCTTAAATATGTCTATGTTGTGATATACTTCTATGATAGTATGTGTTGACTTGTATAGATGGAATGTATGTTTCCTTGTGGCCTTAATGTGATGCATTGAACCAAGTATCACTAAAGGGTTACTTGGGAAGTTAATGAACAACGGAGAAGAGGGTTCACTGTTAAGGAAAAAAAAGGACTTACTGTAATGTGCCTTAAGAATGCAATAAATTCTAAATGTGATCATATGTGATGTTTGGCATTTGAATATGTTTATATGAAGTATATGAATGATATAAATGTTATTGTTTAGAGGTTTTATGAAGATTTACTCAAAAAGCCATGCAGTATTATTTCAAGAAAATGTCCCTTTTAAATGCATGTTTTTACATGGTTGCCATACTTAGTACATTCTTGTGCTAATCCCATTCTTCTCTACTTTTTACACAAAGTGTAGGTTATGGATGCTTAAAGGATGTCTTGAATGGTGAAGAGCTTGATATATGTTTCCCAAGCTCAATGAAAGGAATCCTTAAAGTTCAACGATGTCCTGCTTATGTCTTAAATGTAAAGTCTTTAAATATTGTATAGTTATGTAATGTGTCTTATGGGCCGTGTCCCTAATGTACTGTAAAGTTGTTGAGTATAAGATGGCAAAGAGACTTAAGGTCTATAAATGTATTATGGCTTATGTATATAAGATGAAGTTTCTAGCATATGATGTGCTATGAAAAGTTTTAAATTTGTTGCTAAATTTACTATGCCAATGCGATGAATGATAACTATGGGCTTGTATAAGACCACCGAGAGGTCAAGTACGCCGTGTTACTTCTAGGGGGTGCCCCCCCGGATGTGACAAACGTGGTATCAGAGAATGAGGTTTATAAAGTGGTCTTAGGTTCTAAAAGTCTCATATTGCAACGTCTAGTAGAGTCTTGTATCATTGGTGGTGAGTCGCGACACATCAAATGGTACGAGAGGCTATAGGACCATAGATTTTTCCTTCTTCATCATTCTAATGACTTGCCATAGAACTTAACTCTATAAGGTCGCTCTCTTATGTTTTCTTGTCCGGTTATCTTTTAGATGTAATTGCTTGAATGAATACCTTGAAGAACTGCTTTGAAATCGCCTAAGGTTTTTCTTACGTTGTTCACTGTTTTTCAGTCGTAGGGTTTACAGGTTAAACATGAGTCTAAGTCTTAGGAACTGAATATTGACTAATTCAAATTACGCTAAATAACTTAATTTAATAAATAAATTATCTAATTACCAAAATGCCTCTCCTAAATTGACTAAAAATAGGAGAACATTTGACTTATTCAAATTGTGAAATTTTCTAAGGGTCTCGGTTTTGACCAATTTAATTAATTAAGTGACCTAGGTTACTTACTAAAGTACCCCTAAGTCTCTAGGACCATAACTAACCCTTTTGGACCATCCTAGGTTAGGTACTAGGATGTTTCTTTAGTTAGTTACTCGGCTAGTGTCACCCGGTTAGGTCTTAGGATGTCAGGACCAATAGTTAGTTCATTTTAGTTAGTCCTAGGTTAGTTAGCTAGTTAGTTAAGTTAGTTAGAGCCTAGCACTGGTTAGGAAGCTCGGCCCCACGTGGCTTGACCCGACGCATGCCTGTCCCCTAACCGCCCTAACCGAATCGGTTGGGCTTTGTCTCTCGGCCGGTAGAGCATGTGCTTGCACATGGGTTGCCGTGCACTTTCCTAACCGCGCACTCTGTAGTTGCACTTGGAAATTTCACTTCCTTGTCCAAGGATCCTCAATATGTCCTTGGGCACTGCTTAATCGACATGATCATTTTAAATTATCATGTTCTATGGTACCTAGGCTTGACACTTGGATGCCTCTACCTAATGTGTGTGTAAAATATAAGAATTTTAGCTTAGGGTCTTCATTGCAGGTACAATTCCTAAACAAGCTTTGTTTAAGTTACTTGTTAATACGTAGAAATTGGCTAACACCCTTAATCCAATATTCTTTAACATGCCCAATATTACTCAATATTGGGCATTGGGATGCCTATGTACCCCAATACATATTCTTAAAAACTAATAGGCTCTTCACTAGACAAGTAAATTTTCTGGAATGTTACATTATCAAATACTGAAGAATGTTACAGTGAACTATGCCACTTTACAGTGAACTAAGTTCAACTTCACAGTGACCTCTTTTAACATGCAACCCTCTCACAAAAGGTTATCCTAAGACTCACTTAAGTGAGACGAAGATAGACCTCCCATACACCCTCTCTAACCACACCTAAATGATCCTTAAGACTACCTAAGATAAGATCATTCTCACTTTATTTGCTAAACTCCCAACCTAGAATTACTCTAAGACTCACCTAAGTAAAACATGAAGAGACCGCCCATACACTCTCTTCAAGCCTACCTAAGCAATCCTCAAAGTTATTTTAGATAAGTACTTTTTCATTAACATTCCTTTATTAACGTCATTATGTTCATTAAGTCAATTAGAAAACATTCATCACTTATGGATATTCACATAATGGTGTTTAAGAAGACCTAGGTCACTCACACACTAACATCTTCAAAGCCAAATCGTGCAATGTCTAGATAGTGTCTCATTCCACTACCTAAACTTCATAGTACTTATACAACTCTAGCATGTATCGCACATGATGATAATAGGCAATAACCGACATAGACAATACTAGCTAGGCAAGGAATCCGGAATCATAAACCTACTCTAATGGAGGGTGTTCTAATTGCCAAGGGTAGAACTAGCACACATCCTATGTAGGCACATGGTTAAGGAATATCAAGATCTTTTATGCACTCTAGTCTCATTCTCAAGTAGAGATACATTGTACTCTAGTCTCCTTCTTAAGTAGAGCTACCAAGCATAACATATTCAGTCTGTGCTAGACCTTATTCTCATAGAGTAAGTTCAATAAAAAAGGGCATATGAAAAGGTACCATCTCTTAGTCATTACCTAGTCATAATGCACCTATCAAAGATGGGTCCACTAGGGCTACCACTCAATGGTCTATAAGGATATCTCATTCTTAACCTTCTCTCTATATAGAAGGTTCTACATATTAGTCATGTTTAGAAGGGAACCATCTTAGGTCTACGTGATCCTAGACTTTCATTCAACATTCATCCATACACATATAAGACAAAGGTGCCTAAGCCTACTAACTCAAGATGTTCATATTCATATCGTACATGTATGAAGTAAGGGACACAAGTCTACCACACAAGACACACCATTGACTTCACTTTATCACATATAGCATATCATTCTTTAAGTACATGGGAATAATCATTATCATCTTTAAGTCATCCTATACACTACTATACATCATCAATATAACCACAATATAACCACAATATACTCATATAGCCAAGTAGAAATAATCATGCATCAACTCTAAGACTACACACATAAGGACATAGTCATAATCTAACATGATCACCTAACATAATAAAATAGAAGAACACATACTATCACCCTAATCACAATTAGATAGATATGATCATACGTTACATAATTCAACTATACAAATCATCATTATATATCAAGTAGTTGCCGACAAGGCCATGATCGTCATAATACATAAAGTAACGCCGACGAGGCCACGTAATTCAAAGTAATACACATAACACCGCCACAATAAGTGTACCATACCAATAACAACATAATTCAAGACCTACATTACATATAGAGATTTAGGGCAGCGTACATCTAATCCATTCACACCACTTTATTACATAGCTAACTCGTCAAATACAATACTCAAAGGCCCTTACACATGGCCATGATCATCAATTCAATACAAAAATCACAATACTCAATGAATCTAAGTCAATTCAATATAGATTTATTAATCTAAGACATCCTATACATCAATTCAATACAATTATTGCATCATTCAATAGCCCATAGGAAACTACACTAGAATTCATAAGCATTGAGACACGATCACTTAAACCATAAAATAGTCAAAATAAGAGTTGCATAGTTTGCATGGGTTCATAGCAATAATAGCTTTAAAACATTGCATTAACATCAATTCAATCCTAAAGCATTGATTCAAAAGCTTTAATGCAAGAACCCATGGATAGATTATGATATTGGACAATTCATGTTTTTGATCATCTTAGAAAATCATTGGAATTGACTCCTTGAAGAAAGAGATTTCAAGGATTAATAAACATACCCTAATTGTGATGAAAAACCCACAACATTTATGGAGAAAAACTTGAGAATCCTATCTTCTTCTTTGGAGCTTCAAAGCTTCAACAATGGAGTTTTGGAGAGTAGAATGGAGAGGTTTTGTTTTGAGTTTAGCGTTTTACTTTAATTGGTGAGGTTAGGGGTTTAAATAGATCCTATAACCGTCCATAATACACCCCTAAATTACCCAAAAGACACATACATTTATTGGAAAAATTAACCAACTCAAATTTGACTTAAAAACGACGCAACAAAAACTGTTAATTTACAGCGCGTCGCGGAGACACTTCCAAATCATATTTTTCGATAATTCTTTGATAGAATGGTTCATGACAGCCCCGCGTCGCAGGGCATAACTTTTCCCCACTGCGTGTCAGCTGTGCGTCGCGCAGCACCATGTCAATTCTTGGCTACTTGGCAGCTTCGCTGGCCCATGTTTGGGTCCTCCTTGGAGACCCTTTTGATGGTCCCTGAGGCATCATTCTCGGAAATTTAGACCCTTTGTGTGTCACGCTATGTGAAGGAACTCTCGGTACTTAATTTCACCTTCAAACCATCCCCCAAAACATCACTACAAAACACTATGACACACTAGTTAAAATTCGACTAGTTTTCGAACGTTGACGTTCTTGGACGTTTGACCTCCAAACACTTTCAAACTTTATATAATGACTAAGAACACTATAATTAATTATTTTATGACTTTAAAATATCATGACATAAGTTTTAGGCTCTAGTTCAACCTAACTCATTTTGAGGGTGTAACAGGGATATCAAGGGGTTTCTATATACTCTAGTCTCATTATCAAGTAGAGTTGCTACCAAAAGTATATCCTCTCGGTGCTTTGACTTTATTCTCATAGAGTAATTCATTTCCTAGGTATATTAGAAAAGGTACCATTACTATATCCTACCAACTCATAATACTCTTTTCATGTATAGCTCATTTTAACCTTCTTTCCATATTCAAGGTTCCATTTATGTCTTTCATAGAAAGCAACCTTCTTTAGGTCTACCGATCCTAGACTTCATTCTTTCATTAATTCATACACGTACGTGACAAGAGTCGCTAAGCCTACCAAGTCAAGATATTACATTCACATAACTTTCATATATCAAGAAGAGGTTTCTAAGTCTACCAATCAAGACACAACATAATCATACCATATCTTAGAGGGATCATACTCTCACCTCACACATTCACATATATCATATCATCATTCACATTGTTCATGTATACAAGCTATAATATGATGATACTATAATTCACATAATAATGTCGACAAGACAATGTTAATAACATATATGACAACTAAGCACTGCCACCATAAGTTGACCATAACAATAAAAAACAATTCAATTTCAATTCTATAGTATACAAAGGATTAGATCAACTCACCACCTTCCACTAGTCATCATCAATGTTCCTCATTCTTTCCAATCAATTCACAAAATAAGATATCTTACCTATGATAACATACATAAGACTAAGCCAACAATTTATCCCTATCACGATCAAACAATACTCAATATTCATATAAACATTATAAGGCAAGCTATAACAATTATAACATGGATCAATACAAAATTAAATATCCCAATACAATCTACACATGAATTCAACAAGATTAAGCAATAATCAATTCACCTACTTTAGAGACAAAATTAGGAATTCAAGAAATACATGGGTTCATGTATTTTTTGATCTTATAACCACCAAATATAACATCAATTAATTCATAAAAAATTAATTTAAACCTTTTTATGTCAGAACCCATGCTTAGAATTCACTATAGGATTTCTACGTTCTTGAACATCTTTGAAAAGCCTCGGAATTGGCTCCTTGAATGAGAGAAGAATAAATGATGAAATCACCAAATCTTAATTTGATAAATCCAACAAAATTTATGGATAAATCAATGAATAACTTCAATCCTAGCTTCACCCTGAGTTCTAGCTTCAATGGAGTTTAGAGATAACTTCTTTTGATCTTGGGGTTTTTATTTTGAATAATAAGGTCTAAGTCTAGGTTTTAGAGTCTTAACTAACTTAAAATACCATAAAATACCCAAAATAATCGTCTAGGACTTATAGGACATATGTGAATTTTCTTAAACACCCCCACCTTGGCCGAGACAGTTGTAGTAAGTTGTATGTGTCAAACGATGTTATCCATATATTAGCTGTCGTTTGATCGATTAGGCATCCTTATGGGCGTCGTTTTTGTTAGAGAATTGAAATTTAGGGGCTAATATGCCACACCTAAGTGTCGATCCACTCCCCCAATTGATGGGGCATTGATGGAACCACTGGACATGGTTTGGTGGTCGTGCTTTGGACCGCCTTTTTGCAGTTTCTGGCAAAGGTTTGGGTCCTCCTCAAGGACCCTTAGCATGGTCCTTAGGGATTCATACCCAAAAGTTTCGACCACAAATACACTCAAATAGGTGTTAGAGTCCTCTCCTATCAATTTAGACACCAGTCAACAAATTAAACATGCAAAGGCACACTAGCACACATAACGACTAGTTTCCAAACGTCTTGGTCGTTCTCTGACATTTGACTTCCAAACTCTACAAACTGACTTCTAATGATAATATTCATCATTAACACCTTATCAACTCATAACACACATTATAGGCTCTATTTTAATATAATTCATTTTGAGGTTTGTAGCATAACAAAAGTTGTAGTCAACCTTGTTTTTGGTTCTTTGAAGATCTTCTCAAAATAATTTGACCACTAAAACTTGAACTTTTTCTGAGTCAACTTAGTCAGTGAGGTTTCTATGGATAAAAATCCTCCCAGGAAACCAGCTAGACCTAACAAACTTTTGATATCTGTAAGAGAGGTAGGTCTGGGTCGCTAATTCTCAAACTTTTGATATCCACTCGCATCCTTTTGCTCAACACAATGTGACCAAGGAAAGCACCAGATAGAAACTAAAACTCACATTTGCTAAATTAGCGAATAAGGGGTGTTCTTTGAGAATTTTAAGAACCATCCCAAATTATTCACATGTTCTTCTCAATTCCAATAGTAAATGAGGAGATCATTAATAAAGACGATAATGACGATGACCAAGTACTTCTTTAACACTCTGTTAATCAAAATCCATTAAAGTTGCACGAGCATTGGTTAGTCCAAATGACATAACTACAAATTCATAATGGTCACAACGAGTTCTGAAGGTTGTATTTGAAATTTCACTATGTCCGACTTTGAGCTAATGATAACTCTATATGAGGTCTATATTTGAGAAATGACTAGCAACCTGAAGTTTGTCAAACAAGTCTTCAATCCTAGGGATGGAATACTTATTCTTGATTATGACCTTGTTCAACTGCCTATAGTTAATACACATTCTAGGAGAATCATCTTTCTTCTTCGCGAATAACAGTGGTGCACCCTATGGAAAAATACTAGGTTTGATAAAGCCCTTATCTAGAAGGTATTTCAACTGCTCTTTTAATTCCTTAAGCTTAGTTGAAGCCATTCTATAAGGACAAATAGAAATAGGCTTGGTATCATCAAGTAGATCAATTCTGGAGTTGCTTTGTTAGATCTGGAAACAGTTATGGAAACTCGTTAACTGCTCGAACTCACTCAAGAGTTGGGATTTTGGAGATTGAATCCTTAACCCAAACTAGATGATATAGATAAAGCATAGAGACCATTTTTGAGCATTAAGGTAAGAAATGAATCGACCAATAGGCGCTATGCTACTACCCTTCATTTCCTAGATTGGTTTATCTAGTAATTGAAAAATGAAAAATCTTACTTCTACAATGAACTGAGGCATAGCAGGAATGTAACAAATCAATGCCTAGAATGACATCAAAGTCTACCATTTCTATCCCTAAAAGATCTGCTGAGGTGACTTTCTGAGAGACTATGACATGCTAGTTTCTGTATACCCGTCTAGTTATAATTAGGTCACTGACTAGAGCAGAGACTCAGAAAGGTTTTTAGAGAGTTTATGGACTAATATCAAATTTGACTGCTATATAAGGAATAACAAAGAAAATAGTAGCCCCCGGATATGAAAAATCATCAACATCTAAGTCAAAGACTCGTAATGTACGAGTGAATGCATTAGTAGAATGTTCAAGATCCTAGATAGTGTGGAGAGCATAAAACTTGTTCTGGCGCTTTCCGCAACCTGTACCAAATGAGTTACCCCGATGAGTGGGGCAACCTCTTAGGACTACTGAAGACGTGGACTAAGCTATACCATTATTACCCCTTTGACCCTCTTTAGAAGGAGAATTCCTCAACTTGTGACCATACTGACCACATCCAAAGCATCCTTATTTCCATTCATGGCACTAACCAAACTGGCTTTTACAAAACTTAGGACATGTTGAGTTGTTACCACGGCTGAGATTTATATCATGATGCCCTAACTTACTGATCTTGTATGAACTTAGAAAATGGAATACTTCGTGATGAAGGGGTTGGGGATGAAACTTTCCGCTGACCCTGCGAGTGATATCCACCACTAAACTTCTGTTGGGAATACTCATAGTTCCCACTCCTAGCCTTCTTGTTCTCCTTAGCCGTCTCCTTATGTATATCTCCTTCAACCTGCTCAGCATGAGTCATGAGCCTAAAGATGTTCATATTTTACAGCAACATAGCATTCCTACACTTTGTTTTCACTAAGTCTGATTCTCCATATAGAAAATTATTCATTTGAGCCCTAGAATCGGCAACCATGTGAGGAACATACCTGGAGAGTTGGGTGAACTTAAGTCCATACTCTGGTATTGTATACCTTATCTAAAGATCATTAACTCATGAGCTTATTCCTCCCTTAGGGAAGATCCTTTCCAGCAAAGTCTCACTCAAGCAACCCTAAGTGATAGTAGCTGCATATGTACCATTGTTCTCCTTCCACTAAGTATACAAGATATGAACCACATCCTTAAGTTGGTAAGATGGTAACTAAACCCGATCATTCCCAGTAACCTATATTACTTAAAAGATCTTCTTGACGTCATCTATGAAGTTTTAGGGATCATGATTAATCGGTTACGTCATCAAAGACACAACTTCTGATGAAAGTGTTGATGATTGTATCGCAGTATAGTAACCCAACCAAGGGTTGGGGTCGTTTCCACAGGATTGGTTGTGAGAATTAATAGAAAATTAAGATTACATTCTAATTAGTCGTAGCTAAAGACATCATCGAATAAAAACATTATAAATCAAAGATGGGGTGACGCAAGTTTCAATTATCAAAGGGGGTTTTTGTCATTGGTATGCAAAATATTGAAAATATTAAAATGTGTACTAAATCAAGAGAGAGGGAGTTCTTGGGATGTGACGGGAAATGAGTTCAGCTAAATTGTTGGGTACATTCTTTTGATAGGACATTTATAGAATAATTGTGACTAGGATAAGTTCTAAGGGAGATAAACTCTCTCCCGAGAAACTTACCCCATTTCAAATGGGTCCCTTTCGAACACCAACTTGCCACATCAAGACCATACCACACCTTAACCCACCGACTCTCGAGCTTAGTGTCTGGGAATGAGACTAGGGCTTACTCTATTGAGTTGAGCCACATGTGGACCCACTTCCCCCGGCCATCAATTTAGCAGTCTTAGTTTCATGACTTCTCTCTCTAGCAAGCCGAAAAAACTTAAATAAACTTATATTTGCAACTAAAATTCATTAATTTCATCAATAATACTAAACGAAATCACAATATATCTACAATTAATCTATCAACTAGAAAACCCAACAACAAGCGTAACCCCTATTCACTAAATCACACCCCAAGAATAGGGTTTTAACCACATATCAAAATATTGAAATTTTTACCTAAATGAGCTTGCAATCAAATGGGTATGAAGATTTAAGTCTTGTTAGGCCAAAAATGAGGAATCCAAGAGATCCAAATCCAAATCTTTGGAGATGAAAACTGTTTTGTCTTCAAGTTTTTCTACAAAAAACCTCTCAAACTGAGAGCTCAAAACTACTAATGAAATATCAAGAATTTTCTCAGTCTTCTAATTGACAATATTAAGCTAAAACACTCAACAAGTAATTATAATTTTCAAAGATTAGGGCTGTAGTGGATTACACAACAGTTAGTTGGAATCGCCAAACAATTGGGCGATTCGCACTCTGTTAACTTTATCCCCACCTTGACCTTAATCCAAGCATCTTTCTTTTCTGTATCAATGGACGATAAGGTAGTGCTTCACGCAACTTCTCGGAGATGCACCAACTACTTCATTTTTTAGCCTATTTGATTCTTTCCTTCTAGGCTTAGCACACTAGAGCAAAGGGTGATATTCGGAACTATCAGCGACTTTCCAAGTTGACTAAGCAATCCTTAGACCTTCATTTTTTGATTCTTTTCATCCCTTGAACTCAAAATACCTGAAACTCAAGGTTATTCATCAGTAATTCAGACAAAACAAGCATTTAAGGACACTATTTCTATCAAATTATAGCCCTAAATGAGTCTAGTTTGTGGACTAATCGACACCCCTAACTTAAACCTTTTCATGTCCTCAAGTAAAACTGAAGTTGCGCAGTTCAAAGGATATCTCAAACAGTGCTACACAAGATGCAATCATGAATGTACACAGTGAGACTCAATTTACTTATTTAAGGATCAATTGTGTACACAAAGATTCAAGTTGTGACACACCATTGCCAAAGATTCTGAAGGTCGCAATACTTATTTCAACTGCAAGTTCAAGCTCAACAAAAGCATTCAAATGCTCTCAGAAAAATGATGATTCCATTCTACACACATGATGTATAATCATTTAAGATTCGGGAATCACATACAACGTTTACTCTAACAATGAAAACCAAAATGTATGCTTTCACCCATAGGTTTGCCTTTATTTCCCTAACAACATTTGTTTCAGCATTCTCCAGATCAAAAAAGCCTTTTTGAGGCTTTTAATGTGGCTGAGTGCAAAGTTATGGTCATTTAGGCTCAGTTACTCTGATCCTCATGAAGTGTGGAGCTCACAACACTTTCTTTCCTTCCCTGTATCACTTTCATTAGTACATAAAATTCATCCCTTAATTCCCTTTTCCATAATTTATTGGGAACCTTTTTTTTCTTTGTGCAATTTTCAAATTTATTTCACACTTTTCCTTTTTCAATTTTTTAAACTTTTTCTCTTTTCTTCTTTCTCTATTTTTTATATTGAGGGGGACCATTTTTCTCAACACAATGCGTAGACGGGATCATTTTTGCACTTTCTTGACTTGGTTTCTCTTTTCACTACATCCCCAACTTAGGATTTTGGCCTATGTTGGCTATTCGATTAAGAACAAATAAGGAGGATTATGGGTAAAGGATTAAGAGAGGTTATGTTTTTGTCAAGTTTATTCCAAATATAGTTAAGGCTCAAGGTTTGTTGAAAAGAGGTTCCCACACTCACAAGGTAAGTCACAAAAGAGGTATATGTCAAATTGGCTCACACTCTATAATGTTGTCTAAGATCATATCAAGATAAAGTCTTACTCCGTCAACTATACCAACGGGGCAAATTCTAGGTGTTGTCATGTATGGTTCAAGGTAAGTTTATCACACAAGGCATTCGATACTAAAGTCAAACAAGAATGCAGATTTTTTCTAGTGTACTATGGTCATTACAAGAGAATTGATTTAACAATTGGCTAATCAACACGAGATACAAAGAGTTCCCATATTGTCTATGGAACTTTATTTGGCCTCGTTGTAGCCATACATTCATGTTTGTTCAATTGCGGGCACTATTCAGGTCATCAATATTGATCAAAACCGAGACTCAATATTTTCCTAAGAACAACCACATTTTACATTACATATAAGAGGTGAAGAAAATTTATGAAATATTTTTTTTAAAGGGTAAAATCATTTGCAATGATAAGCAAAACGGAACCATATGCTCAAGCACCTACAAAATAGATAAAACATAGGTTTAACGTAGAACAACACAAATATAAACATAAAACACATATATAGACACAAAAGGTGTCGGCCTCACCCCACCACAATTTAAAAACAGTTGTCTTCAAATGCATATAAAAGTATCCAAATGTAAATAACAGAGAAAAATAGAGACGAATGTAGAGAGGGATCCTAACTACTTAGTAGCTTCATCTTTCTAGGCTTCAGTGCACAATTTATCAGTCTAGTATAGGACAATAGCTCCCAGAGCCACTTTAGTAAATTTAGATAAAGCTACCTTGCTGGAATTATCCATGTCAATAGTTGTCAATCAGTAGGAGTCTATTGCTCTGAAGAAGCCGCATCTGTTTGATGGAATAGTAGGATCATGTGGATTTTTCCTCATGTTGGAACTCGGCTTTTTGTCCTCACTATCTGTTTTGGGAGGATTTTATGCTCGGGATGACATAATTCTTCCAGCTACTTTGGGTCTGGCCATATATGCAGTAACATTGAAAAAGAGTTAGAACAACAATATTGAAGTTAATATGCAGAAATGGTTGACCGATACAATTGAAGAATCACGCAATTACTTAGGTGATTCACCGAATGCAGTGCTCAAATGAAGCAAGAGTGCAGACAAAGGGAGGATAAGAATTTTTCCGAATGTACCCGGCGATTTCATACGTCACACCTAATACCACAAAATCTACAATTCATTTAACATGTAACTAAGGGAAATATGTGTCACGACCCAAAAGCACCCCCTGGAAGTTAGAGAAAACCTTCGAATCGTGATCGGGTGTACTTGACCCTTTGGGGTCTCGTACAAGCCCTCTAACTAGCATTCATAACATAAAGCATGAAAAGTAGTGCGGAATTAAAACTTTTCACGATAATAATAAAAGAAGTCTTTTCATAAATACTAGGAAATCTTATCGTCACAAGCCAACTTAAAGACATAACTTAGAATCTTAGGGACACGGCCCTTTACAATAAAAAGGAAATACAATTTTAAGTCTTAATAATGAAACTAAGAAACACAAAACTATGTCCTCGAATATATGAGGACATACCCAATTCTTGAGATATAGAATTCCCAAGCTCCAACTCCGATCCTCCAAAAGATTTCCAACCTATACTGATAAGTTATGTGAAAGTATGGGGTTAGTACAACAATGTACTAAGTATGGCATATGTAAAAACATACAAAAGGGGACATTTTAGTAAAATACCTTTTCATGCAATTTAAATATAATATTCATGAATTTAGAAACAAACCAACATAAGAATCGTCATTTAACACTTAAGGAAGGACTCACATAATTTTGAACCAAAAGAACACTTTACAGTAACTCTACAAAACCTTACACTAAACTAAAAGGAACATCACATTGAACTTACTAAACTTACAGTAAAATTGAATAAAGCATTAGAGTGAACAGTTTGAATTCTTACAATGAACACCTGACAGTGAATGGCACGGTCCAAGTCATATGAACTCTTTTTCCTTTGATGTTGCCCTAACCCAAGGTTATCCTATGACTCCCTAAGGTGAGCCAAGAAGGGATCTTCATTACACCTCCCTTCAAAGCACACCAAAGCGACCCTTAAAACTACCAAATCTTAGGCTTACTTCATTTGAAATCAAATCCACGCCCTTGGCTAACATATGCAAAACACTCATGGAAATATAGGTCACACTAAGTGCAATGTGAGAGTAGCATCCCATACTACCACTCCCACTTAGTGCTCCTAGTGGATTCCACTTACTCAAGTACTCCACAATAATCATCCATAACACCACACCATAGTACTCATTCATACGGATTTCATGAAAGTATTCTTCTCCCATAGTAGGTATAGGTCACACCAAGTGCAGTGTGAGAATAGCATCCCATACTACTACTCCCACTTAGTGCTCCTACTAGGTAACTAATGTGGATCGAGCATTTCACGAGATACATACACAATATCAACAATATACAAGTTAACTAGTTTCAAATCAATTCTTTTGTGGGAGTTAGCTTAACCGAAAAAGACCATGATAGCTTGACATGGAATCCCGATATTAACCCCTATCGGATGAGGGATCCTTACTTGCCTAATGTAAGGTCATTCTTCTTAGCGTTTACATGGATTTTCCAATAGCTAAACCTATGCGGGCACATAGTTAAGGTATAAGGAGATTGTTACTAAGTAACTCACTCTCTACTAACGAGGAGTACTCATCTCAAGAGTTACTTTGGATTACAACATCTCAATTCACGAAGTGTAATCGACCTCCCCTTCGTATCCTCTCGGTGCTAGGCATAACTCCCCACGGATTTCTCAACATAATAGTCTATCTTACAAAGCTCACTAGGAATGGAGAGGTTTCTACTAGACACTACATCTCAACTCACGAAGTGTGTCCACCTCAAGATTTTTTTTTTTACTCAACTTGGCATAATACATTCTTTAAAGTGTGTGTGTGTACAGATGCACACCTTGAATATAAGCATCATTTCATTCTCATGAAGTTCTACACATACTTTAACCTTGATTCATCAAGTTAAACACTCTACATGATTCTCATAATCATATACTTCATTTAGACATAAACTAGGTCAAACATGCAATTCAAGCTACACCAAACACAGTACAAGACCCATTTTCAATATCTCTTCATTTCACATATTAGACCTTCAAGATTATATATTCAAAACATACTAAATAACATCAAGTTCATCAATTAACACCGCCACCCATAAGGTGGACCATACCACTCAAATAGCAATTCATAATAAGAACTATACAATGAGAGCAACTCATCAACAAATCAAACCATCATCACCCATAAGCAATTTATCAATATTTCACCATATCAAGTCCCTTAGGGCAGTAGCTACACCAACATGACAAATACAAGAAGACCCAAGTTCATACCCTACTCAAATCATGCTCACATAACCCATTTTCAAGCTAAAAGTTGAAGTATGCATAAACAAGAGTTTCATGGAGTCTTAACATCATAATCATCAATTCAAACCAAGATAATTACATTTAAACCATTAGAACTTAAATACAAGAAGACCCATATTAGAAATCAAAGTTAGAAGAAGTTTGAATTTAGAAACCCTTTTGAAACCCTTTTTGGAAGTTGGCTTCTTGAATGAAAAAATATTCAAGAATGGATACTATACCTCACTAAGCAAGCCAAATCAAAGAGTTTTTTATGAAGAGACACGTACAACCAGCCCTCCTATCCTTCCTTGACCTGTAGCTTTCAATGGAGTCTTGAGAGAGTTTGTCTTTAGAGAGAGAGTGTTTGAATTTTTGAAGTGAGGGGTCTTGTCTAGGTCTAGGGTTTAAAACAAATTTAATATAACCTAAAAACACTAAAATTATCCACCTATGGCCTTAAAAGACTTGGGGTGTATTTACGTAAAACACCCCAAGTTGGCAGCCACTTAACAGACTTGGCAGGCCTCACAGACGAGACCTTCACAACGGACCGTTTGTGAGCCAATGGACCATTGGTAGGGTATCGTTGGTGGATAGTTATCTCCAAATGTAGCATGGCCAACTGAAATCACTGGTACAATCGACGCCCTAGGTCGACGGACCATTGAGGCACCAACGGACCGTCCTTAGGGTCGTCGATGGCCACTGCTTTTTGGCAGACTTTGCCCAAGTCTTGGGCCCTTCATCTAGGGCCCTTTGTAGGTCCTAGGTGGGGTCGTGACCGGACGTTAAACCCAAACTAAGTCGTCTAGGTCTTAGGAACATCCCTCCGTAGTTTCAAGAAAAACGAACACGTAAAACTCATCCAAACACACCAAGACACACACGTACTTTCTAAGGCATACCATCCAAACGTCATGGACGTTCTTGGTCGATTAAACTCCAAACTTAACCAAACTTCACACACTGACTAAAAGCACTAAAATAACTCAGTTTAAGTTAAAATTCACTCAAGAAACACTTACGAAGCTCTATTTCACCTTAGTTTGGTTTGGGGCGTTATATTCTCCCCCACTTGGAATAACATTCATCCTCGAATGAGATTTAAACTTCAAGAACAATCAAGACTCACTTAGCATCACATAATACAGTTATATCATGATCAAAACATAAATAATCCAAGCATCAACTAGCAAGGAACTTCATTTCACACTTTCAACACTTAGCAACATAGGCAACTTTTGTCAAACTTCACAAAGTCAAAACTAAACCTTAAACTTATTTTATGGAGGAACTACCTTTTCCAACATTAAACATGCTCATATACAACACTTTTACACACATTGAAACTAAAATTCAAGACAAAACAATTTTCTTCAAAAGATCAAAATTCTACAGTGAAGTTCACTATGTTCACTGCCAAGCTACCAATTTTTTTTCGAAAATTCATTCTTTAAGCAATTCATAAGATGACATGATCATATGAACTATAAAACCATATAAACTCATTTCATAACACAAAAGCAACAATAACAAAGAGTTAAGACTTACCAAAACCATCAATCCAGATTAATTATCCTTTCTAGCCCCCATCCCATAGGAAGGGTTCTTTTTGGGAGCATTAGGATCTAGGGAAGCTTGATTGACATCTCTCCCACTTTATTTAAGGTTTGGGAAGTCCCTCATCTTGTGGTCTTTATTACCACATGCAAAACAACCATCCGTTCCGGCAAGACACTTACCCCCATGTTGCTTGCCACAAGTAGGGCACCTAGCCCTTTCATAGGAATGACCACCACCTTGAGAATGTTGATTTGGAGCCCTATCATTGTTTCCCATGGAAGAATCTTGGGGATAAAACCTCTTATTAGGCCTTTGGTGACTAGAATCATCCGACCTAGGCCTTTTACCCTCTTGCCTTATCTCCCTAATTTTGGACTCCTCAATTTGTTGCGCATAAACCATGAGCATAGAGATATCCATGTCATTAAGAAACATTGCCATACGACACTCTTTTTCCACCAAGATTGACACGCCCATCACAAACTTGTTCATCCTAGACCTAGGGTTGGCTACCATGGTTGGGGCATACTTAGAGAGCTGCGTGAATTTGAGAGAGTACTCTTGCACACTCATTCCCCCTTGACGAAGGTTCATGAATTCAACCATCTTCTTCTCCCTTCACTCTAAAGGAAAGAATCTATCTAGGAAAGCCTCTTTGAATTCCTCCCAATCAACTGGACCTCTTTCTAAGGGTCTCTCACCCTTCCATTGCTCATACCACACTTGAGCAACATCCTTAAGTTGGTAAGCAGCCAATTCCGCTTTCTCTTTAGGAGTCACACCCATAGAATCTACCACATTGAAAACCTCATCTATGAAGCCTTGTGGATATTCATCCACCTTTGTGCCATGAAAGGTAGGAGGGTTCATCCTCATGAAATCCCGAATTTTAGAGGCGGGAGTACTAGCATTTGGTTGGGGCCTATCTCCTTGGTTAGCCTGGCCAACAAAGTGATTGTTGACGACTTGAGCTTGAGCCATCATGAGTTGGGTCAAGTTCATTAAGGAAGCCCTCAACTCCGCATTAGTCATATCACCGTCAACAAAAGGATCTTGAGGCATAAGAGGCACTTGAGGTCCTTGGGGTTCCAGAGGCAATTGAGGTTCTTGAAGAGGAACCTCCTCATTTTCCTCCCCTAAGCCAACAATAGGAACTTGGTCAACACGGGGAAGGACTCTCTCATTTGGTACACCTCCCTCCTCCCTTCTAGCGGTCGATCTCCTCGTATTCATGTCCTAAAAACACAAAAAAAGAGGTTGAGAAACGACACCTTATATACTCAACTCTAAGGCACGATATTAGAATACAGAAGAAAGTGAAACTTCTAGCATCCTATAGCCTCTTATCCATGGATGTGTCGCGACTCACACCAATGACCACGATACTACTAGATGTGGCTTGTGAGACTCTTAGACCTTAAACTATTTCCCAAAAACTTATGCTCTGATACCAAGTTTGTCACGACCCGAAAGCACCTCCTAGAAGTTAGGGAAAACCTTTGAATCGTGACCGGGCGTACTTGAACCTTTGGGGTCTCGTACAAGCCCTCTAAATAGCATTCATAATATAAAGCAGGAAAAGTAGTGCGGAATTAAAACTTTTCACGATAATAACAATAAAAGAAGTCTTTTCATAAATACTAGGAAATCTTATCGTCACAAACCAACTTAAAGACATAATTTAGAATCTTAGGGACACGGCCCTTTACAATAAAAAGGAAATACAAATTTAAGTCTTAATAATGAAACTAAGAAACACAAAACTATGTCTCGAATATATGAGGACATACCCAATTCTTGAGAGATAGAATTTCCAAGCTTCAACTCCGATCCTCCAAAAGGCTTCCAACCTATACTCATAAGGTATATAAAAGTATGGGGTTAGTACAACAATGTACTAAGTATGGCATATGTAAAAACATACAAAAGGGATATTTTAGTAAAATAACTTTTCATGCAATTTAAATATAATATTCATGAATTTAGAAACAAACCAACATAAGAATCGTCATTTAACACTTAAGGAAGGACTCACATAATTTTGAACCAAAAGAGCACTTTACAGTAACTTTACCAAAACTTACAGTAAACTAAAAGGAACATTACAGTGATCTTACTAAACTTACAGTAAAATTGAATAAAGTATTATAGTGAACATTTTGAATTCTTACAATGAAGACCTTACAGTGAATGGCACGGTCCAAGTCATATGAACTCTTTTTCCTTTGAAGTTGCCCTAACCCAAGGTTATCCTAAGACTCCCTAACGTGAGCCAAGAAGGGATCTTCATTACACCTCCCTTCAAAGCACACCAAAGCGACCCTTAAAACCACCAAATCTTAGGCTTACTTCGTTGGAAATCAAATCCACGCCGTTGGCTAACATATACAAAACACTCATGGAAATATAGGTAATACTAAGTGCAATGTGAGAGTAGCATCCCACACTACCACTCCCACTTAATGCTCTTAATGGATTCCATTTACTCAAGTACTCCACAATAATCATCCATAACACCACACTATAGTACTCATTCACACGGATTTCATGAAAATACTCTTCTCCCATAGTAGGTATAGGTCACACCAAGTGCAATGTGAGAATAGTATCCCATACTACTACTCCCACTTAGTGCTCCTACTAGGTAACTAATGTGGATCGAGCACTTCACGACATACATACACAATATCAATAATATACAAGTTAACTAGTTTCAAATCAATTCTTTTGTGGGAGTTAGCTTAACCGACAAAGACCATGAGAGCTAGACATGGAATCCCGATATTAACCCCTATCGAATGAGGGATCCTTACTTGCCTAATGTAAGGTCATGCTTCTTAGCGTTTACATGGATTTTTCAATAGTTACCCCTATGCAGTCAAATAGTTAAGGGATAAGAATATTGTTACTAAGTAACTCACTCTCTACTAACGAGGATTACTCATATCAAGAGGTACTTTGGATTACAACACCTCAACTCACGAAGTGTAATCCACCTCCCCTTCATATCCTCTCGGTTCTAGGCATAACTCCCCACGGATTTCTCAACATAATAGTCTATCTTAGAAAGCTCACTAGGAATGGAGAGGTTGCTACTAGACACTACATCTCAACTCACGAAGTGTGTCCACCTAAAGATTCCCCTTTTTACTCAACTTGGCATAATACATTCTTTAAAGTGTGTGTGTGTGTACATGTGCACACCTTATATATAAACATAATTTCATTCTCATCAAGTTCTACACATACTTTAACCTTGATTCATCAAGTTACACACTGTACATGCTTCTCATAATCATATACTTCATTTAGACATAAACTAGGTCAAACATGCAATTCAAGCTACACCAAACACAATACAAGACCCATTTCCAATATCTCTTCAGTTCACATATTAGACCTTCAATGTCAAATATTCAAAACATATTAAATAACGTAAAGTTCATCAATTAGCACCGCCACCCATAAGGTGGACCATACCACTCAAATAGCAATTCATAATAAGAACTATACAATGACAGCAACTCATCAACAAATCAAATCATCATCACCCATAAGCAATTTATAAATATTTCACCATATTAAGTCCCTTAGGGCATTAGCTACACCAACATGACAAATACAAGAAGACCCAAGTTCATACCCTACTCAAATCATGCTCACATAACCCATTTTCAAGCCAAAAGTTGAAGTATGCATAAACAAGAGTTTCATGGGGTCTTAAAATCAAAATCATCAATTCAAACCAAGATAATTACATTTAAACCATTAGAACTTAAATACAAGAAGACCTACACTACAAATCAAAGTTAGAAGAAGTTTGAATTTAGAAACCCTTTTGAAAACCTTTTTGGAAGTTGGGTTCTTGAATGAAAAGATATTCAAGAATGGATACCATACCTCAATAAGCAAGACAAATCCAAGAGTTTTTGATGAAGAGACACATCCAACTAGACCTCCTATCCTTCCTTGACCTCTAGCTTTCAATGGAGTCTTGAGAGAGTTTGTCTTTAGAGAGAGAGTGTTTGAATTTTTGAAGTGAGGGGTCTTGTCTAGGTCTAGGGTTTAAAACTAATTTAATATAACCTAAAAACACTAAAATTATCCACCTATGCTCTTAAAATACTTGGGGTGTATTTACGTAAAACACCCCAAGTTGGCAGCCACTTGAAAGACTTGGCAGGCCTCACAGACGAGACCTTCACAACGGACCGTCTGTGAGCCAACGAATCATTGGTAGGGTCTTGTTGGTGGATACTTAGCTCCAAATGGAGAATGTCCAACTGAACTCACTCGTCCAATCGACGCGCTAGGTCTACGGACCGTTGAGGGACCAACGGACCGTCCTTAGGGTCATCGATGACCACTGATTTTTGGCAGATTTTGCCCAAGTCTTGGGCCCTTTATCTAGGGCCCCTTGTGGGTCCTAGGTGGGGTCATTCCTAGACATTAAACCCCTAAACTAAGTTGTCTAGGTCTTAAAAACATTCCACCTTAGTTTCAAGAAAAACAAACACGTAAAACTCATCCAAACACACCAAGACACACAAGTACATTCTAAGGCATACCATCCAAACGTCATGGACGTTCTTGGTCGATTGAACTCCAAACTTAACCAAACTTCACACACTGCCTAAGATCATTAAACTAACTCAGTTTAACTTAAGATTCACTCAAGCAACACTTACGAAGATCTAGTTCACCTTAGTTAGTTTTGGGGCGTTATAATATGGGAACAAAAGGCAAACCACCGAGTGGTTGGCAAGCTCAATCCAGCTCACCAAAAATCCCAATGAGCCCATTTTCAACCTAGTGTCCCGAATTCAACCCCGCAACCCTTAAAAACAAAATCAAAGCACCTACCACTTCAATTAAGCCTAGACCCATAAGTAATTATGCACACACCACGATTTTCATCTATTTTAAGGTACAATTTTTAGGAATAAAACATTTAATTAATTACGGTCAAAATTATCAAAACCAAAATAGGTAAACAACAATTCTAACCCTACCAAAGAAATTTAGCACAAATTAACAAGATAATACTATTGCATTTGATAAAAAAATTCAATATAAGCTACTTACGGTTTGGAAACGAACCTTTCATGGTGATTCAGATGTATTTGATATGCTAGATGACAATGCATTATAAATCCCAACACAAATTAATCAACCAAAATACAATATAGGTGTAGAAATGGAAAGACAGAGGTGCAAGTGTGAGTTTGAAAAGTGAAAAGTGAGGGAACCATGAGAAGTTTAAGAAATTTAAACCTTTGAGTTAACGACCATCAAGTTCTTGACATTTAGGCGACGTTAATTGTGATCTCCCAAACATTCGGTGATTTGCCGAGTCCTCACTTACCTCGCCGAGTTTTACAGAATTTCCAATAAATTTTTGAAACCCAAACGGCGAAGAAGATTAGGATCACCAAACAAGTTCTTGAAATTTAGGCAACGTTAATTATGGTCTCCCAACCATTCGGAAATTTTCCGAGTCCTCACTTACCTCGCCGAGTTTTACAGAATTCCCAATAAATTTTTGAAAGCCAAACGGCAAAACAAATTAGGATCGCCGAACAAGTTCTTCACTTGACAATATTTTCTTTGACTCGCCGAGTTTTAAAGGCTCTAGCTTAGCATTACCTTGAGACCAACAACGGACTGGATCGGGGTGGCGTACATATTCGGCTATCCGTCGAATGATATTTTGGATTGTAAAACTCTCTTTTTCCTAACACTTGGCACATTTCATCCTGCACAACCAACACACTATTATTTTACCAAAATACACATAAAAATAAAGGGTTTTTGGTTGCGTGCTAAACAAAGACTGAGTTAACGTCACGGCATGACAAAAGTCCACAACTATTCCTCATCCTCGGTTTTACCATAGTGTAGTTAGTCTAGTCGGCGAACGGTTGATAACAACTTTTCAGAAAATGTGTGATTTGAGAATCTTGAAGTTGAATAGTCATGCAGATTTAGGTTTTCATTTCATTCAGTATTTTGATGTTCTCTTTCATCTTATTAAGCACTTTGTCTTGTGCTTCATCTTTTTGTCGTATGAGTGAAAGAGTTGTTATACGTAGAAAATCCAACGACCTAGGCTAGAGTCTCACCTAGTATCTGATGCTTTAAAACAGTGTTTCCAGGCCTAAATAAAGGTAATAAACTTTATTTAGAAGTATTAGAGCCTAAACGTCAAGGGAAGACCATGACGTCTTGAAGCTAGTGAAATTGAACTAGTAAATGTCCTTTGGTCTTGTGAAGGTTTGGGAGTGTCATATGAGGTCTAAAGCTTGTAAAAATACTTTAAATAGGTAATATAATGTCTATAGGGTCGAAACGTCCAGGTCCGATCCCCCAAGGACTACCCTAGGGGTCCTTGAGGAGGACCCAACTATTGGCCAACAAGCTGCCTAAGGCAGCAGCCAATTTCACTTACATGAAACTAGTCCGCGTCGCGGAATTGTTTCACCAAGGACAAAAATGTTTGGTACGCGTCTCAAGCACGTAGTGGAGTCTACTGTCTCAAAAATTTATTTCTTAAATCTTGTAACAGCTCCGCGACGCGGACTTGCTCCCCGACGAAAAATCTGAAATTTGAATTTAAGTTTGACTTCACAATGGTGTCTAATTAATTGAGGGGTCTTTTGGGTATTTAAATGGAGGGTTAAATATATATATATATATATATATATATATATATATATATTTAAGTCAGTTTTATACCACATTTAGCTACCCAATTCTAATCCCCAAATTGAAATCAAAATTTCTCTCACTTCTCTCTCTAGTCAGCGTCAGAGAAGGGCAATGACTCATTCTTAAAATCAGCGTTCTTAAGACCAAAGAGTCGGGAGATTCTCTCTCTACCCAACCTATTGATAACCATTGGAGCTTGAAGAAGAAGACCAATCTTCCAAGTTTTCAACTCAAATTTGTGGGTAATATCTTCATCAAGGTACGGATTTTTTCAATCTTGGGATTCTTTTCCCCAAGAGGTCCATTCAAATATTATTTCAAAATTCCCAAATTCAATGATTTTCTCTACAAATGGGCTTCCTTTTAACTCTGAAATTGTGGGTTAATATGATGATTTGTGATTACTTAGGGATAATTAAGTGTATAATGGTGGTAAATTCATATTGTTTAGTTGAGATTTTGCCAGATCCATGTTATTCTACAAAATTCCCCAAATCTTGGATCTTGCTTATGAATTGATTGGAAGTGATGAATGTATTTATTGTTAGACTTGTGTTAATTATGTTGTTACATTCATGGACTGCGTATTTTCATGAAGTGATGGGTTTTGATCTGTTTCTTGAAGAATCCATGGATGTCTCTTTCCCTTAACCCTAACCCTAATCTTTGGATTATGTAAATTGATGGTTAGACATAATGAAATTAAGGTTGTTCTTTTATAATTGGTTAATGTATGATGAGTATCATGGGTTGATGGGTATTTATCATGAATTATGAATTGAGACTTTGATGGATTGCATGGAGGCCATTGGTAAGACCTTTAAGGTCATTAATTAGTATAAAGTTATTTTTGGCTTATCCGTGGTAATTTTGATTAATTGGAGTATGAATGATGAAGATATTAAGGTATGATCATGTTATTAATGTGATGAATGGTGAGATTATGAGAGGTGTGTTAATATGTGGAATTGGAAGTAATTCTCATATACATCTTATGACTATGTTATGAAGTAATGATATCACATGATGTTGGTTTTGATGAAAGGACATTCTCATCGTATAACCTATGAGCTATGTACATGTTATATAAGGGGTTAATCCCCTAGGTCCTATCGATGAACTAATGTTTAAGAAAGACTTAAATATTCTTTAAAAAGGGAAGTTAGCTTCGAACCGATTGAACTCGAAAATGAGAGGTGTTTCTTCGCAAAAGAAGGGAGGTTCACCCGATGTTCTCGTGAGGTGGAAACTACAATGCGAATTACCAAAAGGAGGGTTTCTAGTAACAAACTCCCAGTTTCTTATCTATGTGCCCCCATCGAAACCCTAACTAGTGGATGAACCTACATGCTACGATTATCAATATGCCCTACCTTGGAAAGTAGAATGCCCTCCTTTCGCTGTGAGGGGTTGACACCTGATTCAATGTTTAGCTCACATGGTCTATTGTTGGTTATGGCACACTTTCCCGAAAGTTCAAATTAAAGAATAAAAATAAGAAGATGAACACTAAATAGGACTACTTAGGGGTGTTACTTAATGTAGGTACGGGTATGAGACTTTACCTATACATTGCTCAAGTGGATCTTGAGGGGAGTTCTAGGGTGGGTTCTTTATGTATGAATAATGTACATATATGATATTTGTCATATATGATGTTTGTTTCATTTGATGTACCTGATGTTTGTCTATGTTGTTGTCTATGATGTTCACTATACTTATTATGACTTTATATGAGGTAATAACTATGCTTATGATCCCTTTGGTAGTTTACTTGGTTTATGTGAGGTTATGGGCACATTGCACTAGTTGACTTGGATTGGTGTTATGAGTAAGGTATTGTGATGTATTAATTAAATGGACTCTAAAACATCAAATGTTGATTATGGCTTTGTTATGATGTTTTTCTTGAACATTAATATGAATGTGTCCTAATGTTATTTTGGTGTGGAGTTGTATATGTTCTTGGAATGCGCATAAAACGCATTTAAAGTGAACTTGGTATGTTTATACTAAAATATCTCTTTGTGCATGTCTTCAAATGATCTACTTAAATATATTCATACTTAGTGCATATGTTTTGTACTAACCTATATTCTCTTCTATTTCAACAATACTACGACAAATATGATATATAGCTACGAAATTATTAGCTACGACATCAAATTCGTCACTAATTATTCACTTTTAGTGACAAAATTTACTCTTCGTACTTAAATATATGAGGCACATATTTTTAGTGACGAAACATAGGAATTCGTAGCAATGTTTTATCAACTAAAGTTTCCCACCAAAAAATTCTTTGGCGCCATTTTTTAAGTAGTGTTAGTCACGATTTTAAAGTTAGCGGTGACACATTATTTCGTCACTAATAGTGTATATTTTTCATGACAAACTACGACATCAAATTTGTCACTAATTATTCACTTTTAGTGACAAAATTTACTTTCGTCCTTAAATATATGAGACACATAATTTTAGTGACGAAACATAAAAATTTGTAGCAAAGTTTTGTCCACTAAAGTTTCTCGCCAAAAAATTAATTCCCATCATTTGTTAAGTAGTGTTAGTCACGAATTTAAATTTATCAGTGATACATTATTTCGTCACTAGTTATCTATCAAATTCATGACAAAAAAATTTTTGCCTTATAATTTATTAAATTTTGGACACAAAAAAATTTCATCTAAAAAAATATGTTGTTACAATATCGATAAATTAGAGTTCGTAGTTAATTATTATAAATTTTAGCTATGAAAATGTATATTTGATTATGACATTTATTTCTTCACTAATAATATAAATAATTGGTGACAAATATTTTATTGTCTCTAATCAATCAATGATTTAGTGACAAAAAAAAAATTATCCCAAAATATGTAAGGTGTTAAATAGCAACGACTTAAGATTTGTAGTGAATAATAAAACTATTTGCTATGAAAAAATACCTAGATAAATACAATTTTTTTCCTACAATTGTTCATAAATACAAGTAACAGCTTAAAAAAAGAATAATATAAGTGCTTCATAAGAAGTAGACAGAGTTCATCCGTTAATTGGAGAGTGAAAATATTTAAACCCATGATTAGGTCAATTTTGTAAAAACGAAAATGTTCAATACATCAATTTTCTGAAATTACACAATTATCAAATGCATCATTTGAAAAATACAATCTGGTTATAAGTATTGTGATTGGGAACGGTTCTACCACTAGATTACGAATATTTGTTAGTTTAGGACTTCTATTTTTTATTTGACACACTTTCGTTGATAAGCACGATAAAAATTTTTTTTTTTGAAGTTGTGCTAATTTTTTTGCATGTCTATTGAATTATCATTGGTAAACTACACAGATTAAGTCGATCTATTTGCTTCTGTCTATAAATATGTACATATTTAATAGTAATTCTAGATACGTACGTAGAGTAACTGTACATAGATAACATCGACTAACAGATATAGAATTTGAAAAGGTGCAATATATTTCATGAATTTCTATTAAATTTTTTCTATCAATGTGAAAATTGAATTAAACTAAAAAATCAAAGAACAAATAAAAGAAATGAACTAACGAGGATTTCAAATATATTATGATGAAGTACTATAGTTATTGGTATCGATGTTCAACTTGAACCGATTATTCATTTTTTAAAAAAAAATCAAAAGTTTAATTTTAAAATAAATTTATTATTTTACATAATAATTTTTAAAGTTTACAAAAATGAATAAATAAAATGACAAAATTGTACTGAATATATTTAAAGATATTTAAGAAAATACATAATTTAATTTAAAATATAATCTACATTTGAATGAATTGTGGGTGGTAAATTTCATTCATTTATGTATGAGTATAAATAATCATATAATATATTGTTTCCACAAAAGTTAAATTTGAAAGAAGTGAATGAAGTATAAAATAAAACAAAAATGAATGACAAGAGAGAGTTGGTCTGATGGTAAGCACTCTTCACTTCCAACCTAAAGGTTGTGAGTTCGATTCCCTAAGGCAACGTAATGTGCGATCTCTTGGCCAAAATTGAAAAAATAGAGATAGGAGATATATATACATTATATATATAAAACATATAAACCATTTTTATAATGATAAATTTTATCATATATACATTTAAGAACAAAATAATTTTTTGTATATAAAATATAGTCATTAGTGACGAAATTAGATTTTGTTCAACTACGAAATACATATAACTTTAGAGATAATTGAGTTCGTCACCAATTGATGTAAAATAATTAGCGACGAAATAATCTTGTCGGCAATAATAACCTTTTTAGTGACAAAGTATACTATTAAATACAAAAAATATACTTTTACGACAAATAAATTTGTTACAAATGTTTAAGCATTTGGGGACAACTTTTTTTTGTAGTTAATATAATAATTTTAGCGCCGAAACACAAAATCGTCTTTGTATACTTTTAGAGACACGCATTTAGTGACGACAGGGTGACGTATTATTTTTCGTCACACAAGATTTTTAATGACGAAATATGATTAATTATTGACGAAATAATTTGTCCCTGATAATCGAATTTGTTGTAGTGATTGAAGGGTTTCAAGGCCAATCTTCAAGAAGCTTGGGTAGATTCCCAAGTTGGTGAGTCCTCAAGTCCGAAGACGAAGTGTATCATTCTAGTTCTTATTATTTGATTATTCTACAGACATTGTTCATTTCCTATATTGTTAAGACTATGTTGTGTTCTCTTATGAGACATATTGTAATGTTGTAAGGGATATGTCACAAATCTTATACTCTTATGTTAGATGGTTTGTGTGATAATATTGTAGACTATTTTCGATATATAAGAAGTCTATGTGACATTAAAAATGTAAATCTTTAATTTGTTTCGTATTTTTATTTACCTATCAAATGTGATGATGTATGCTAAGGGCCTCTCAAAGGCCTCTTCGAGGACGAAGACGCCGATTACGTCTAGGGGATGCTCTCCGCTCGTGATAAACTTGGTATAAGAACATGAGGTTGAATAATATTAGGAATGATGTCTCACAAAATCACGTCTATGTAGAGTCTTGTTCATGATTGTGAAGCGCGCTACTCTTATGAATGAGAGGCTAAGTCATGCTTAGGAATTTTTCATTTCTTTGGTATTCTTAAGTCGTGTCTCAAGAGTCTTAACTCTATGTGTCCTTTCCTTCTAATACTTTTCTTGATGTTATAGGCTATGACTACTTGAAAGACATCCGGAAGAAGGGTTGAAGAGGAGATTTCTAATGTGGGAGTTCCTCCCCAAGACAACCTAGCTCCTCCTCAAGAACATGCACCTCTAGGTGGCAAATCTCCAGTCAATTCTCCTGTCATGTCGGATGGAGTAATAAGGGCGGCTTTCCTAAACTTGACTCAAGTCATGACTACTCAAGCTCAATAGGTAACTACTAAATCCCAATCTATGGAGGCTCAAGCAAAGAGAGATGTTGCACTCGTATGAGTCAATATGTTAGTACCATGGCTTCTCGTTTGAGAGACTTCAGAAGAATGAATCCTCCAATGTTATTTCGGTCTAAGGTAAATGAAGATCATAAAGACTTTCTTGATGAGGTTTATAAGATCTTGTATGCTATGGGGGTGAGTTAAATGAAAAGGCCGAGCTAGCCTCTTATCAACTCAAGGATGTGGCTCAAACTTGGTACACTCAATGGAAAGACAATAAGGATTTGAGAGCGGGTCCCATAAGTTGGGAAGTCTTTAGGAAAGCATTTCTTGATATGTTCTTCCCAAGGGAGAAAAGAGAGGAAAAAGTGGAAGAGTTCATCAACATTCGTCAAGGAGGTATGAGTGTTCAAGAATACTCTTTGAAATTCATCAAGTTGTCCAAGTATGCTTCTTCTTTGGTGTCTAATCCTAGAGATGAAATAACCCGTTTTGTGATGGGTTTGTCCGATGATCTTGTGGAAGAATGTCGGGCTTAAATGCTTCATGACAACATGGACATTTCTCTTTTGATTGTGCATGATCAACAAGATAAGGATAGTAGGCTCAAGAGGAAGAATAGGGTGTTTGAGATCCAAGACAAACCAAAGTTTAAGAAGAGATTCACCAACCAAGTTCCTTCTAATTTCCCAAAGGGTCGTAAGGATAGGGTGTTTACCCCTAGGACTCAAGGAGGGAAAGGTGGTGGGTCACCAAGTGAGGTACCACAATGTTTCACATGTGGCAAGAAACATGTGGGTAAATGTCTAATTGGAACGGATAATTGCTTTGGTTGTGGAAAGAGTGGGCATATGGTTAGGGATTGTCCCATATGCCCACTCTTACCACAAGAAAGTGGTATTAGTTCTGATGCTCCTATGAAAAACCGCTTCAATGCTCTCAAGACAATGGGTGATCAAGAGGGTTCTCCTGATGTTGTTACTGGTATGTTCAATTAATGTTTATTCATTGCTAGATCTCGGTGTAACTTTGTTTATTGTAACTACTTTAGTGGCTATGAAGTTTGATGTGCTCCCCGATATTTTAGTTGAACCATTTTTGGTTTCTACCACGGTGGGTGACTCTTGTCTTGCCAAAAGAGTCTATATGAGTTTTCCCATATTATTGTCCAAGAGAGTTACATTGGTTGATTTGGTAGAACTTGATATGTTGGACTTTGATGTCATATTGGGTATGGATTGGTTGCATACTTGTTTTGCTTCAATTTATTGTAGAACAAGGGTAGTAAAACTCCAATTTTCTAATGAACCCGTTGTAGAATGGAAGGGGGAAAATTTGTCCCTACAGGTTTAATTATTTTATGTCTAGAAACTTGTAAGATGATTTCTAAGGGATGTCTCTACCATATAGTGAGTGTCAAGGACCTTGAATCTGAGACTCCTCCTTTAGATTCGGTCCCTGTAGTGAAGGATATTCCAGAAGTCTTCCTCGATGATTTACCCAGAATTCCTCCCGAACGGGAAATATATTTCATCATAAATTTGATGCCGGATACTAAACCCATTTCCATTCCTCCTTACCGGATGGCTCCACACGAGTTGAAAGAATTAAAGGTTCAACTCAAGGATTTGCTAGATAAGGGTTTTATACAACCAAGCATTTCTTCGTGGGGCACTCCAGCATTATTTGTGAAAAATAAAGATGGATTTCTTAGAATGTGTATTGATTACAGACAATTGAACATGTTCAGTATAAAGAATAAGTATCCTCTCCCTAGGATTGATTATTTGTTTGATCAACTCCAAGGTGCGAGTTACTTTTTGAAAATTGATTTGAGGTTGGGGTATCACCAATTAAGAGTTAGAGAAGTTGACCTACCTAAAATGGCTCACCGAACTAGTTATGGTCATTATGAGTTCCTATTCATGTCTTGTGGTATAACTAATGCCCCGGCGACTTTCATGGACTTTATAAATAGGGTGTTCCAGAAATATCTTGATTCATTTGTAATTGTCTTTACGGATGATAACTTTGTATATTCTAAGACTGAGGATGAACACATGGGTCATTCGAGGTTAGTCTTGCAAGACCTCAATGAACATGAACTCTTTGCTAAATATAGTAAGTTTGAATTTTGGTTGAGATCGGTTGCTTTTTTTAGACACATTGTTTCAAGTAATTGTATAGAGGTCGATCTAAAGAAAATGGAGGTGGTTAAGAATTGGCCTAGACCTTAGACTACAACTAATATTCAAAGTTTCTTGGGTTTAGATAGGTATTATAAGAGATTTGTTGATGGGTTTGCATCTATCACTTCTCCTTTGACAAACTTAACCCAAAAGAAAGCTATGTTTTAGTGGTCGGAAGCTTGTAAAGAGGTTTCAAAATATTGAAAAATAAGCCTACCTCCGCTCCGATTTTGACCTTACCGGAGGGTACCAAAGGGTTTGTTGTGTATTGTGACGCTTCTCGAGTAGGTTTGGGTTGGGTTCTCATGCAACATGGTAAGGTGATAGCATATGCCTCTAGACAACTCAAGGTTCATGAGAGGAACTATCAAACTCATGATCTTGAATTAGCGGTCATAGTGTTTGCTTTGAATATATGGAGACACTATCTATATAGGGTGCATGTGGATGTGTTCACCGACCATAAGATTCCCCAATATTTGTTCACTCAAAAGGAGTTAAATCTCTGACAAAGAAGGTGGTTAGAGCTCTTAAAGGACTATGATATGAGGGTCCTTTACCACCCTGGCAAATACAATGTGGTTGCGGATGCTTTGAGTAGAATGTGTATGGGTAATGTATCCCATGTTGATGTTGGTAAGAAAGAGTTAGTGAAAGATGTGCATAGATTGGACATGTTGGGTGTTCACCTTGGAGATTCTCCATAATGGGTTTCATGGTTCATTATGACTGCAAGTCATGTTTAGTGGTTGGGGTAAAGTATACGAAACATCTTGATCCTCTATTGATGGAGTTTATGGAATCGGTTCTTAGTATGTTCAACAAGTCATTCTCCTAAGAGGGGGATGATGTACTTAGGAAAAAAGGTAGACTATGTGTGCTGGATGTAGATGACTTAAGAGGAAAATTTTTGGAAGAGGCTTATGGTTCTTGATATTCCATTCATCTGGGTGCCACCAAATTGTATCATGATCTACAATAGGTCTATTGGTGGAATTGTTTGAAGAAGAATATAGCAAAGTTTGTGGCCAAATGTCATAATTGTCAACAAGTCAAGGACGAGCATCAATGACCGGGAGGGTTAAAACAATATATATCTATACCTACTTGTAAATGGGAAGATATCAATATGGATTTGTTGTAGGTTTGCCTCCTAAACGAAGGCAAGATGATTCAATATGGGTTATTGTTGATAGGTTGACAAAATCTGCCCATTTTATCCCCGTCAAAGCTACTTATTCGGCAGAGGACTATGCTAGGTTGTACCTTAATGAGATTGTGAGCTTGAATGGAGTTTCCTTGTCTATCATCTCGGATAGGTGTCCCCAATTCACTTCTAGATTTTCGAAGGCATTCCAAAGTGGGCTAGGTACTAAGGTGAAACTTAGTATCGCATTTCATCCACAAAAGGATGGTTTGGCTGAACGAACCATTCAAACCTTGTAGGACTTGTTGAGGGCATGTGTCATTGACTTCAAGGGTAATTGGGATTACCATCTATCAATGATTGAATTCTCCTACAATAATAGCTCCCATTCAAATATTGCCATGGAACCCTTTGAGGCCCTTTATGGGAGGATTTGTAAATCTCCAATTGGGTGTTTTGAGGTAAGTGAGGTTGCTCTAATAGGTACCCAAGCAATATATGATTATGTGGAGAAAGTCCGACTCATAGGGATCATTGGAAGACGTCCCAATGTCGAAAAAAATATTATGCCGACAATAGCAAAAAGGGACCTTGAGTTTATGGTAGGTGACTTGGTCTATTTGAAGATATCACCCATGAAGGGGTGATGAGGTTTGGTAAAAAGGGGAAAATTAGTCCGCGGTATGTGGGGCAATATGATGTTGTGAAACGCATTGGTGGTGTTGCATATGAGTTGAAATTACCTATTGAGTTGGCTCTGGTGCATCTGGTTTTCCATGTGTCATGCTCAAATACTGCATAGGTGATACAGTGTTTATCCTTCCTCTATAAGGTTTAGAAATCAATGAAAACCTTTCCTATGAAGAGGTCCCGATTGAGATCTTAGACCGTCAAGTGAGGAAGTTTAGGAATAAAGAAGTAGGTTTCGTAAAGGTTCTTTGGTAGAATCAACTAGTCGACAATGCTACTTGGGAGGCCGAGGCCGACATGAAATCCCGATATCCTCGTCATTTTCCCTCCTATTTTAGTCAAGGTTGAGGTTAGTAAGTTCTCCTAATTTTTGGTTTTGAATGGTCTTAAGTGTGTTTTGAAACTTCTATGATTTTTCCTTCATTATGCATGATTTTTTGAAAAATCCATGATTCATATATGGCTTGAACTATGTGTCTTCATACTTGATAGTACTTGATTACATGTTTGGTATATTGACATATGTGATATTTCTTGTGAAATTTCTCTAGTCTGAAGTTATAAAAATTATGTGGTGCTTCTTGTTGAATATATGCAGCCATATGGAAAGGAGAAGGACATTCCTCCTAATAAAATGTGAAATTGTGAAATATGTGCATTTTTTGTAGTTGATGTAGTTCCTACCTCATTATGATGCTTTATTGTTTTTATAAAGGAGTGAATGTTTCCTCCTTTGTTATTGGATTATTCTTATGTCTCATAGGTTTTTTGGGCTTCTAGTCTTGAGTTATAGTTCCAAAAGATGTTTAAAGAGTCATTCGAGGACAAATGTTCCCCAAAGGGGGGGGGGGGATATTGTTATACCTTGGAAATCCAAGGACCTAGGCTAGAGTCTCACCTATTATCTTATGATTTAAAACAGTGTTTCCAGGCCTACCTAAAGGCAATCAACTTAATTTAGAAGTATTAGAGCCTAAACGTCAAGGGACGACCATGATATCCGAAATTTAGTGAAATTGAACTAGTAAATGTCCTTAGGTCTTGTGAAGGTTTGGGAGTGTCGTATGAAGTATAAACCTTGCACAAATACTTTAAATTGGTAAAATAATGTTTATAGTGTCAAAAATTCCAGGTACGACCCCCCAAGGACTACCCTAGGGGTCCTTGAGGAGGACCCAACTACTGGCCAACAAGCTGCCTAATGCAGCAGCCCATTTCACTTACATGAAACCAGTCCGCGTTGCGAACTTTGTTAACCAAGAACAAAAATGATTGTACTGTGTCGCGGACTCTACTATTTCAAAAATTAATTTCGGGAATCTTGTAGGAACAGCTCCGCGACGCGGACTTGTTCCCCGACGAAAAATCTGAAATTTGAATTCAAATTTGAGTTCACAAAAAGGTCTAATTAAGTGAGTGGTATTTTGGGTATTTTAGGGGAGGGGCATAGATTGATTTTAAGTCAGTTTTATACCACATTAACCCACCCAAATCAAATCCCCAAATTGAAATCCAAATTAGTCTCACTTCTCCTAAAAAATCTCTCTCTACCCAATCTCCATTAAAGAAAATTGGAGCTTGAAGAAGAAGACCAATCTTCCAAGTGTTCTACTAAAATTTGCGGCTAAAGTCTTCATAAAATTATAGATTCTTTCACTCTTGGGATTCCTTTCCCGAAGAGGTCCATTGAAAGATGATTTCAAAATCACCCAAATTCAAGGGTTTTCTCTACAAATGGATTTCCTTCTAAATTTGAAATTGTGGGTTAATTATGACAAATTGTGATTACTTAGGGTTTATTAGGTGTATAATGGTGGGAAATTGATTCCTATTGAATACGGGGCTATGTCTAATGTTGAGATAAGGTTGGCCATTCATAGCTTAACTCAAGTGTTGGCTACCCAAGTTGCTGGGGATATAAGGGTGCAAGTGAACCCCAATACCAATACCACCGCTTCAAGGATTAGGGATTTCACAAGGATGAATCCCCCTACTTTCTATGGTTCTAAGTTGCAGGAGGACCCACAAGGGTTAATTGATGAATCGTTCAAGGTTCTCAGTGCTATGGGTGTTTCTTCTCAAGAATAGGCAGAACTAGCCACCTACCAACTCAAAGATGTTGCTCAAGTGTGGTATGAGAAATGGAAGGATGATAGGCCGGTCATAGAATGTCGGATTACATGGGGAGCTTTCAAAACAGCTTTCCTTGTTAGGTTCTTTCCCTTGGAACTAAGAGAGAGGAAAATGCAAGAATTCATCAACCTTCGTCAAGGGGGTATGAGCGTGAAGGAGTATACCCTCAAATTCACTCAACTATCGAAGAATGCTCTTACTATGGTTGCGGATTCTAGGGACAAGATGAACAAATTCGTCATGGGGATATCCGATCTTGTGGTTAATGAATGTAGGTCGGCTATGTTGATTCCTAGCATGGACATCTCTCGTCTCATGGTTCATGCCAAACAAATTGAGGAGCAAAAACTTAAGCAATTTGGTAGGGAGTTGAAGAAGGTGAGAACCGAAGAGGGGAATTCTTCTAAGAATAGGTATGAGGTTCAAGACAAACCACGGTTCAAGAAGAGGTTTTCTAATCAAGGATCTTCTAGTGATCCAAGGGCCAATAAGAGTAAGGTGTCTACTCCCAAGCCCTAAGAGGGAAAAGGTGGTCGTTCTTATGTTGATAGGTCTCTTTGTTCTAAATGTGGTAGAAGGCATGATGGCAAGTGTCTTATGGGAACGGGTAATTGCTATAATTATGGGAAGAGTGGCCAGATGAAGAAATATTTACCTATGATGAAGACTCAAGGGGGTGGGGGAATGCTTAAGCTCAAGCAAGTGCTCTAAACCCGGATACTCCTAAGAAAAATTGCTTCTACGCTCTCCAATCCCGAAGTTATCAAGAGAGCTCACCAGACGTGGTCACCGTTATGTTAGAATTATTTTCCTTTGATGTATATGCTTTGTTGGATCCAGGAGCTAGGTTGTCATTTTTGACCCCTCTTACAGCCATGAAATTTGATATAATACATGACATCTTAGATGAGCCTTTTTCGGTTTCTACCTTTGTGGGTGATTCTGTGGTGGTTAATAGAGTCTATAGAGGTTGTCCAATTTACTTGCCCAATAGAGTTACATTAGTTGACTTGATAGAACTTGATATGCTTGATTTGTACGTCATATTGGAAATGAATTGGTTGCATGCTTGCTTTGCCTCAATTGATTGTATGACTAGGGTACTCAAATTTTAATTTCCAAATGAACCTATTTTTGAGTGGAAGGTAGGAAACTCAAACCTACGGGTAAGATCATCTCATATCTAAAAGCTTCCAAATTGATTGCAAAGTGTTGTCTCTACCACATTGTGAGAGTTAGGGATCTTGAATCTGAAGTCCCTCCCATAGAGTCAGTACCCGTAGTGAGGGAATTTTCGGAGGTATTTCCCGATTATCTTCTCAAAATTCCTCCCGAACGAGAGATTGACTTTGGTATAGATCTATTACCGGATACACAACCTATTTCAATCCCTCCTTATTGGATGGCCCCAGCTGAGTTGAAAAAACTAAAGGCTCAACTCAAAGATTTGCTAGATAAGGCTTTTATTCAACCAAGCATATCCCCATGGGATGCCCCGGTATTATTCGTAAAGAAGAAGGATGGGTCTTTGAGAATGTGTATCAATTATCGTCAATTGAACAAAGTCACTAAAAAGAATAAGTACCCGCTCCCTAGGATTGATGAACTATTTGATCAACTCCAGGGAGCTAGCTACTTTTCAAAGATTGACTCAAGAAAGGGTTATCATCAACTTAGAGTGAGGTCCTTTGGTCTAACAAATACCACGGCGGCATTAATGGATCTTATGAATCGAGTTTTTAGAAAGTATATTGATTTGTTCATGATTGTCTTCATTGATGACATTTTGATATTCTCTAGGAGTGAAAATGATCATATGAAACATTTGAGGATAGTTTTGCAAGTTCTCAAGGATAATCAAGTTTTTGCTAAGTTTAGCAAGTGTGAGTTTTAGTTGAGGTCGGTTGCATTTCTTGGGAACATTGTCTCTGGTGAAGGGGTAGAGGTTGATCCAAGGAAGAGGGAAGTGGTCAAAAGTTGGCCGAGACCTTTGAGTCCTACCGACATCCGATGTTTTCTAGGGTTGGCCTGCTACTATCGGAGGTTTGTTGAGGGATTTTCATCTATCGCATCTCCATTAACGGCTTTAACCCAAAATAAGTCCAAATTTGAATGGTCGGAATGTTGTGAGACAAGCTTCCAATTATTGAAAGATCGACTCACTTCCACTCCGGTATTGACCTTACCAGAGGGTACCGAAGTCTTTGTGATTTATTGTGATGCCTCTCGAGTGGGTCTAGGATGTGTTCTCATGCAACATGGCAAAGTCATAGCGTATGCCTCTAGACAACTCAAGCCACATGAGAAGAACTATCCAACTCATGACCTTGAGCTTGCGGCCATAGTATTTGCTTTGAAAATTTGGAGACACTATTTTTATGGGGTGCATGCAGAAGATTTCAACAATCACAAAAGTTTCCAATACGTATTCACCCAAAAAGACTTGAATCTATGCTAAAGGAGATGGTTAGAGCTTTTAAAGGATTATGACATGAGTGTCCTTTACCATCCTGGAAAAGCTAATATTGTGGCAGATGCTTTGAGTCGAGTGTCTATGGGTAGTGTGGCTCATGTTAATGATGAAAAAAAGGAACTAGTCAAGTATGTTTATAGGTTGGATCGTTTTGGTGTTTGACTAGAAGAATCGTCGAAAGGTAGTATTATGGTTCGTCATAACTCCGAGTCGTCATTAGTGGTGGATGTGAAGTCTAAGCAACATTTTGATGCCCTATTGATGGAGTTGAAAGAGTTGGTCCTTAACAAGAATAATGAATCTTTCTCCCAAGGGGATAGGTACCAAGGGAGGTTATGTGTGCCGGATGTGGATGGTTTGAGGGATAAAATCATGGATGAGGCCCATGGCTCTCGATACTCCATCCATTCGGGGCCCACCAAGATGTATCATGACTTACGTGACATCTATTGGTGGAATGGGATGAAAAGGGAGGTGGCTAAGTTTGTGTCGAGGTGTAAAAATTGCCAACAAATCAAAGACGAGAATCAAGTCCAGGGTGGCCTAACCCAAGATATCGATATTCCCAATTGGAAGTGGGAAGATGTCAACATGGAATTTGTGGTAGGTTTGCCTCAAACACGTCGACAACATGATTCCATTTGGGTTATAGTGGATAGGTTGACTAAGTCAGCCCATTTCCTTCCCGTAAAGGTTTCTTACTCGGCGGAGGAGTATGCTAAATTGTATGTTAGAGATATTATGAAGTTACATGGGGCCCCATTGTCGATAATTTCGGATAGAGGAGCCCAATTCACTTCAGACTTTTGTAGATCTTTCCAAAGTGGACTTGGTACGAAAGTAAAGCTAAGCACCGCTTTCCACCCTCAAACGGATGGACAAGCAGAGCGGACCATCCAAATTCTAGAAGATATGTTAAGGGCTTGCGTTATTGATTTCAAGGGTAATTGGGATGATCATCTACCCTTAATCAAATTCTCCTACAACAATAGCTACCTGCAAGTATCAGTATGACACCTTTTGAAGCTCTTTATGGTAGAAGGTGACGGTCCCCAATTAGATGGTTTAAAATGGGTGAGTTTACTCTTCTTGGTCCCGAATTAATGTATGAGGCCACCGAGAAGGTTCGACTCATAAGGGAGAGCTTTAAAATGACTTTTAGTTGGCAAAAGTCTTACGCCGACAATAGAAAGAGGGACCTTGTATTCGAGGTAGGAGATTGGGTTTATTTGAAAATTTTACCTATGAAAGGGGTGATAAGGTTTGGAAAGAAGGGGAAACTTAGTCCCCGTTATGTGGGACCGTATGAAATTTTGAAGAGAATCGGGAGTGTTGCCTATGAGTTGAATTTGCCAAATAAGTTGTCTATGATTCATCCGGTATTCGATGTTTCTATGCTTAAAAAGTGTATTGGTGATTCGGTTTCTATTCTCCTTTTAGAAGGCTTAGGGGTAAAGGAGGACCTTTCTTATGAAGAGGTCCCGGTTGAGATATTGGATCATCAAATTAAGAAATTGAGGAATAAGGAGGTTTCCTCCGTAAAAGTGTTGTGGAGGAACCACCTTGTTGAGGGTGCAACATGGGAGTTCGAGGCTGACATGAAGACCTGCTATCCTCATCTCTTTCCCCCTACTCCTATCCAAGATTATGGTTAGTAATTCCTTATATAACTATTATGAAAAATGTTGAACTTATCATGTTTTTCTAAATATGTGCATATTGTAGTAGAAATTCATGCCTAGGTTAGACTTCTTGTCTTTCCATGAAATATGTTTAATATGTTGACTTTCACTTGAGTGTGTTGTGTGCTATGAATCTTCATGGAAGATTATAATGGGCAGAATTGATATTGTTTTTATAAGAAATCATCATGTCAACTCTTAAATGTTCATATTGAGCTCATATTGAAATGGAGAAGGTAGTACCTCCTTATGTGATATGAAGAGTTGAGCTTTTGTTATGGTATGTGTGGATTAAGTTCCTACTTGTTAATGCTATGTCAATGTGTTTAAAGGGGTGGATATTTCCTCCTATGAGCTGTGACTCATTATGATATTGTTGGTTTTGCTTCTAGTCTTGAGTCTTTTTCTTTTTCTTTTTCTTTTTTTACCCAATAGAAGGTTTAAGGTGTCATTTGGGGACGAATGTTCCTAAGGGGGGGATATTGTAACACCCCGTAAATTCCATGACCTATAATAGAGCTTAATATGTTGAATAATGATGGTTTTAGACCTAAATAAGTGTAAATAACTTGTTTGAGAAGTCTCGGAACAATAGGATTTAAGAAAAGCCTTAACGTCCGGAAACTAGTGAAATTTAACTAATTGACATCCCTATGTTTGGTGAAGGTTTCAAAGGGTCATATGGAGTCCAAAACTTGTCAAAAGACTTTGGTTAGGGAGAGTGTAGTATATAGAGTCTAATCATTTGAAAAGTACACCCCAAGGACAACAGGAAGGGTCCTTGGGGAGGACCCAAACATGGGTGGGCAGGCTGCATGGCAGTCTAAGCGCAGGCATAATTAGATGCAAGGCATGCGACGTGAGCCTGACACGCAGTTCACTGCCTCAAGATTTGAGAGTCAGCCTCGTGAAGCGAGGCTGACACGGACCTCACTACCTCAGCTCAAACTTCGAAAATAAATGTGGGAATTAGCCTCGCGACGCGCACCTACTTCCTTGATATCGTAAAAGTCATATTTTGGGTGTTTTGACTTCACAAATAAACCTATTTAAGTGAGGGGTATTGTGGGTAGTTTAATGGGTGACTATATAATGTATTAGGGTCAGTTTTAGGTCCATTATAACAAAAAAAATCAAGTCCCACAAGTTGAAATAAAAAATCTCTCTCTCTCTCTCCCAAATTCTCTCCAAAACTCCATTGAACACCAAAAGAGATCCAAGAAGCTGATCAAGCCTTCAAGTTTTTCAACCCAATTTCGTGGCTCTCTCATCTATAAGTTATTGTTTCTTTCACTCTTGGGAATTCTTTTCCCATAGATGTCCTTCAAAAGATGATTTCTAAATCCCCCAAAACACGGGTTTTTCTCCTTACATGGGTCTTCTTTGTAAAATGAAATTATGAGTTAATTGTGATGAATTGTGATGAATTAATGTTGTTTAAGTATGAATTAATTGTTAATTGATCAATTTCTATGAGTTTTCCCTTGACCCATGTCTTTCCCCTAAATCCCTAATTTCTTGGATTGACTAAGGTAAATTGTTGAGGGTGATGAACATGTCACTTGTTTACTTTGATTTTAGTTATGCTAATACTTCATGTATTGCCCTATCTCATATATTTATTGTGAGTTCTTGGGTATTCAAGTATGAAGTCCCATGAAGGGCAATGAGGAATGATCTTGATTCTCCTTTGATCTCAATTATGCAAGGTGCATTCTACTTATGTGATAATGATTCTATAGCTAATTGTGTTGTTGTGATGTTGGTGACAAGGATCCCTTCATCCCTAACCCTAGATCTATGAATTGGATATGAAGTATGTAATTATTTTATGATGTTATCATTATATGATTGAATGTAGTTTCTCATCATTATAATGTTGTGTTTAAAGTGAAAGGATAGTTTTCACTTGTGATCACCTATGAGCTATTATGATAATATGTTTACTTAAATGTCTATAAGAGACTACTGTGAACTTATATGATGTTATATGATGATTACTAAAGGAAATAATTTCTTAGCACCGAAAGGGCATGTAAATGAGATGGAGGTCTCACGTTGGTAAATCCATCCTCTCACATGGGTTTCTTCACGACTAGTAGTGTGGATTTCCAAGATATGTGTTTTATCATGAGATGGAAACCTTCACGATTAGTAGTCAAGGTTTCTAGAAACATTCTCCTTGACCCTTAACTATGTGACGACATAGGACTCTAGCTTAGTGGATCTACCTAGAATAGCTATGTACGAATGGTTGCACCTTAGGCAAGTGTTAACCCTCTCTTTTAGGTGTGGGGGTAGAACACCGGATTCCATGTAGCTCACATGGTATCATGTCAGTTATGATACTTATTTCCCTAAAGTAAATGTATGAACAAGTTATGTATATGAACTTCTATTAGGGTTGCCTTAAAGGTTACTACATAGTGTGAGGGAGGGTATGAGACTTCTCTTACACATTGCACATTTGGGATCCATAGGATGATTCTAGTAGTGTTCTTTTATGATTATGATTATGATTATGATTATGTTGATAAACTATGAATAGTATTGGTATATGAAGCATGTTATATATGAGAATATTGTAAGTAGGAAATGGGTTGCTTAATGTGATACTTAGCTTTGAATAGGGTTATGGGGTTTTATTCTTGGCATTGCACAAGTGTTTATTGAGTTACTTGTATGTTGATATGATTATGATGTTTCTTATATGTGTATATTGAATTGTTGGTCATTGTTCATAGTTTTGACTAAATGGTGCCTTTTCTCATGCATTAACGATTTTTATGCATAGGGACCATACTTAGTTCATGTGGTTTGTACTAACGCATATTTCTTCCCCTTTTCCCCAAACATTGTATGTTTGGGCCGTTTAAGTATTATTGAGGCTAAAGCAAAAAGGCTTTGACTAGACTCTCCAAGTTTTGGTATGCCCTCTAGTTCGAGGATGCTACCACACACTCTACCTTAGTAGTATTTGTATTGTCTAGTAGACATTCATTTATTTCCTATGTTGAAGATATTGATGTAAGCCCTATGTGGCACTTATGGATTTGTATAAGGGCTTTGCCCGGATTGTTTGACTTTGTTAGATGGTTAATATGAGACAAAGTATTAGACTAAATACATATGCGTTGTTATGGTCAATTGCGAGAAGCCTATATATGCTTCCAATGTAGAGGTCTATGTAAACCTACTTGCTATATAAGCAAAAGTTTTAATGTTTCCGCGCTTTTGACCTATGATATGCTATGATGAAGCTAAGAGGCTTGTCTCAGTCCTCTTCGAGGATGAAGACGCCGGTAACGACTAGGGAGTGCTTTGAGTCGTTACAGATGGGGTGTTAACACCCAATTTTGGCCTAACATTTTCAACATCTGCAACTATTATGTTTAATTTATTTAATAGTTCAGAATGAATTTCTTAAAATTTTAAATAAGTTTATCGATAACTATATTTATTTATCAAAATTAAGGATTTTTTATCAGTTATTTAAAAATTGAATTTTACAGGTCATTAGTTACGTTCATTATATTTTTTAATATTCATTTTATTTGTCACATTTGTTAATATTTATGTTTATATTTAGCACAATATAGAAATTTATTCTAATACGAATAAAATTTGGATACACAATTGATCAATAATTCTGGGCCACAATCCCAAGCCCACAAAATTTGAGCCCATTACATAATTATATTTTCTATTTAAGTTTTACTAGGTCAACAAATAAGAGTGTGGTGGAATAAAATTTAGAATTTGGGGTTCAAAAGCCCATTACGGGATCATTCTAAATCCTATTCATTTTAACTAACGAAGGAACATGGCTACTCACCTTTTTTTTCTTGAATCATGTGACATGAGTAATCGCCTCTTGTCAGTCAATTACAGAGTATGGGTAATCACGTCCTACTTCATCATTACCATGGCTTCTTGTATTGGTTCATTTTAGGTGAGAAAAACTTTCAACCCTAAGAACCGTTATCATGTGAGAAAATATACATTTCTTGCTTTCCTATTTATATAAGAAATCCTTTCAACAACACAACAATAGAAACATCATTAATACTTAAATCTAAACGCATCCATAAAACATTTACATAGTTTTTATAAGACATGCATAATTCCATAATTTACCTTTCAAGGTTCAAAACACACTTTCGATCAGCAACATCTAGAATACATGCGTTCACAGACATTCATCATAATTTCATATAATACTTATCAATTCATGCTTGATTTCTTAAAAACTCCTTTTTCATGATCCAAGACCCACATTATATGCTCATAATAGAAAAACATGGGAATTGCATGGGCTAATGAGAGAAACATCATAAAATATGAGAATCACAATATATAATAAAATATTAACTCAATCAGGGAATTACAGATTTGAAAATAGGAGAATTTTTTAAATACATGAATGTAAGGAATCAATAGATGAAAACTATCATACATCAATGCTTGCTTAACTTTAATGGAGGAATTGGAAAATCTAGTTGCAAACCCTAGAATGGGACTATTTCTTTTTCCAGCTTTCTACAGAGAGAAAATTTTGGGAGGAAAAGTTTTTCTTCTTAGTAAATTTGATAGAATGATTTTCAATAGGGAACTTTTACATTTAAAACATGTATATAGGGAGTCTGGACATAGGCGAGACAGTATAGTATTTAAGGTAAATAATTTTGAAAAGATCCGTCTTCTCCTAAAAAAATTGATGATCCACGGACTACAGATCTCGACCGTCGGACCATGGTCTCACCGATGGTACATCTTGCTTGTCTGTCGCCTAAAAGCGAATTTGAGGCCAGTGATCCACAGAACTACTACACGTACTGTGAACCAGTGATGGTTCATTTTTCCAATCTGTTGTCCTTAAAACTCATTTAGGGGTCATCCACAGCCTGACCTATGGTCCGTGGCTCAGTTATGGATGTGTTTTGTCCCCGTTTAATGGCACCAGAAAATCGAGAAAACATGCTATGTTTTCCTTTCTGAATTTGAGGTGTTCTATTCTTTCAGTCTGATTCATATAAATGAGTATTAAAGTTAATATTTAGAAAGTACATGAGTATGTGTATAGGGAATAACGCTGATATCTAAGACATCAATATGGTTTCATAAAGATTGAAATTTAAAGAATATGCTAAAGTAAGGAATTAATGCTATTGCATCATATCTCTATTTGAGCACATCACCTTACCATCCGTCTAGGTTTACAGCCGACATTAGAAGTCTATCGACCTATTTTGTGTTCACTACTCTAGAGTATATTAACTTTACTTAGGAATACGAGCCTAAGACGACTATATAATATACTATCTTGAGTACCCATCTCTCCTCCTATAGCTTAAAGTCCACTTCTACCTAAATGTTTTGTTACAACTTAAAACTTCTTACGGGGAGCACATATACATTCTGCTTGCCTCACCATACTTATTATAAGCCTATCAACTTAAACTTATTCACACATTAACTTCCATTCACCACCTACACTTTCTATACTACCACAATGACATCCTTTAAGATACTTTAATCAATAACTCTCTCTATGCTACTAACATGAAATCTTTAAATACCCACGACACTTTAGCCAACATATACGGGTCTATCACCTGATTACTAACTTACTAGGACATGATTGAAAATTCATACTTTAATCCATAAATATCTCCATTCATTAAGGTTACTAACTTATTACATACAACTTCTAACTCTGCCAATTTCTTCTACTAATGGTTGATAACATTAAAAATCACCATATCTTTTGGGAAATAACGCTTTCCAACGTTCTAGAAAATACTTTCCTTGAGGGTATCATATTTAGAAAGTTTCAAGAAAGGTTTGAGAGAATATCATACTTTTTCTCAATTAATGATTTAGGACAACAAGAATAATAGTGGATCTTTTTCAATCAGCTAAATTTAAATGCATTATTGAGATAGTCTCAAGTCCTCATACAATCTCTCAATATTCTTATGGGTATATATGAGGGTCCATATTGTTATGAATAATAACTCTACTATTTCGAGTACCTTGAAGACGAGGTATATTCGAAAGAATTAGACAAACACAGAACTCTACATCAGTTTCCTACGAGACAACTTTATTGCATGATCTATGGTATGAAAGAAATAAAAATCTTAATCTATGTAATCTCCCATTTATGTAAGTGGGTCCCTCAAACCTATAAGCAATATCATACTAACACGTATTCATAAACATCATTGAGTATTCGAACTCTATGCTTTGATATAAAGTTTTTCATGCCCAAAGATTAACCCTGGACGTGGATGGGTCTCAAAATTATTGTTGATCCCAATTCAACCCTTAAACTAACTTATTCCTCTAGCACATGTTATAAAACATATGCAGAAGCTGCTAAAAGATGAGCATGCAAGATCATTATTTGAAATAACTCAAATGTTTTTTTAAAGACTTTAAAAAGATCTAAATAATATCGATATGATTGTAAAAAGAATCTCAAACCTATAACTCGACTGAATCGCCTTTGAAGACTCTAATATACTACAAATATGATATTGATACACAACCTCATACTATTTGAATACTTTGTGTAAAACCTTGGAAATTACAAAGTTTGATTAAAAAGGGAAAGTTCAACTTTGAGCATGAGTCGTAGAAGTTGATGAGTAGTAGGAAAAATTCAACTTTCAAAAGTTTGACCAACAAATAAAAAATGTTTGATTGTATTATGTTTGACAAGCCGTAGGAAGGTTTCATAAATGACTTTTGACTTTGTGAAATTTTAAAGCTGAACTTGGGTTCCACTGAAGAGGTTTATGGATTGTAGATGGAACGACAAATTATAGAAAGGTCTCATTGGAATTTAATTATGTTTTGGTCTCTAAAGTTTGTTCAACAGTTGATTGATACTTATCGTAAGTCTTTACTATAGGTCACTTCCGACAGTTATGTTTTAGGATATTTCAATATTTTTCTATGTATGTAATACCTACACTATGTCGTTTTGATCCTAATTGTATGTCTTATAACTACATTTCAACTCCTAAAACTACCCAGCACCTATCATTCTCTCAAATACCTAACTCCCATCCAAGTCCATTGTCTCCAATTCTCTCTCAAGAGCAAAGAAGAAAGCTAGGGTATCAAGCTCCAAGTCCTCTTTATTTTATTTCTGTTGGCCTATTTATCAGGGTATGTGGGAATTCACCAATGGATTTCATTCATTCATTGGGTCCCAAAATACCTTAATATTCCAAATTCTCTTTCACCTAATTTTATTAGGGTTTATAAAATCTCCATGCGTCTTATTTGATTTTGAGTTAATTTTTCAATTCAACAAGGGATCAAATAGCATTGGATGCCATTATTCAAACATCTAGACCTTTCTTTGGATCTTCCTCGATCTAAATGTTAGATTCAATTGCATAGTTTTCAATTATATACACACCCACACATGGTTTATTCGTGTTTTTACTATGAATTTAAGAATATATGAACCGATGAAGTTATGAGCATAATATATGAAAGTTGTGTATGCTTTATGAAAAAATATGTTTATGATATGATGGTGTTTTAAGATAAACATGAATAAAATTATGAAAGGTTTTCTCACTTATTCGAAATCATGATTGGTGAAAGGTTTTCTCACACATGCATGATTCATCATTTAAGAAACTATTGTATGATGATTTAACATTTGATTAGTAAATTAATTATACCTTTCAAATAATATAGGATGAATATGTTTATGACAAGCTTCATTGGGATTCTACTTAGCACTAAGAGGACCTTGAGGTCGAGGCTATTGTTAATAGAGGTCGAGTCTCTAGTAGAAATATCCTCATTCCCAACTACATTCCCTAATAGGAGTTTTCTTAAGTGACGTAGCTAGTTGTTCAACCAAAGCTAGACGTTTATCGTCCATACTATTTCAAGTAGGATATCTCTTTGCAGTGTGGGAGATATATACCAGATTCTACTTATAGCTCAAGTGGTCTATGTTTGTTAAAGGTAACATCACATTAAATGAACTAAGTTAGTTTAAATGTTTTATAAAGCATTATTATATTTTAAGAAGCAATGACCATGTTTAGGACGTATAGCTCTTTTAAAGGCTTTAACAATGATTCAGCTTGGTATTGATGAGAATGAGACTGATCCCGGTGGAAAAGGATGAGTTGGCCGCTTATCAATTAAAATGTGTTGCTCAGACTTGGTTCAACCAGTGGAAGGATGGGAGATTGGAAGATACGGGTCCTCTTGATTGGGAAAAGTTTAAGGCTTTTTTTCTTAATAAGTTCTTTACCTTGAAATGAGTGAAGAAAATGTGCTTGAGTTCATCAAACTTGTTCAAGAAGGTAAGAATGTGAGGGAATATTCTTTAAAGTTCAAAGAATTGTCTAAGTATTCTCCAATAATGGTTCCAGATCCACGGGAAAGGATGAGTAAGTTCGTTTCAGGTGTTTACGAAGTAATGGTTAAAGAGTAATGTACCATAATGCTCATTAATGAAATGGAAATACCTCATATCATGGTTTATTTTCAACAGATCGAATAGGAGAAACTTCATGAAATGTCTACGGAGACAAAGAGGGCTAAAACTAGTGATGCTAATTTCACTCATTCAAAATCCAGTAGACATGATCCTTTTAGTTTTTAACAAAGATTTTCTTGTAAAGGTTCCTCCAATGATCCTCCAAAGTTCAACAAAGATAGGGTGTCTAACCCTAAGCCTTAAGGTGGGAATGGTAGTAATACTTCATTGCCTATATCCACTTGTTATAGGCGTGGCAAGAATCAGGACGGTAAGTTCCTATCTAACACGGATGGTTGCTTGAGTTATGATAAGGATGTTCATAAGATGATGGATTGCCAAACGCTTACAACCAAATGATGAGAGGGAAAGCAATCTCCTCCCAGTAGTTTGGGTCCTAATTCTCCCAAGCAAAGCAAATTTTATGCACTGCAAACTCTTGATGAACAAGAGGTTTCTCCCGGTATGGTTATGGGAATGTTGAAATTTTTTGAATTTGATGTGTATGGTTTACTGGATCCATATGCTACTTTGTTGTTAGGAAGGAAGAGTACCACCTAAAAGTAACACGGCGTACTTCACATCTCGGAGGTCTTATTCAAGGCTTCAGCACTTATTCATCGCATTATATAAAAGCTATCAGAAAATTTTAAATTATTTTTCATAATATAACACAAGACGGAAACGTCACTTTATTTTAAAACCATTAGTACATAGTAGGATACAAAGTCTCGTCTTTCCATCTTAGACACAATTCCAAATCAAATAGGGACACGACCCCTAACAAAACAAAAGAATATTTCTATACTATTACATAAACCTAATTTAATACTCCTTCAATCATTAAGGACACACTTGAACTTGGGAATAGTAATCTAAGATTTTCATTCTAGGAAAGATCATTTGGCCAAGACCATCTACATTTTGTGTAAATAGATGAAGAAGAATGGTATTAGTACAAGAATGCACTAAGCACGATAACCATGCAAAACCATGCTTTTAAAGAGGACATTTAGTTAGAAATCATGCACCACGTCTATAAGAGAAACTTCATAAGCATTTGATACAATAAGAACAACATAGTTCACATACATCATATTAGACAAGCATACAAATCATAACAACACATCCAACCTTTGATCCCATTTATGACACATTCAATATCTCCAATATATCACCTTTCCTTTTTACCTTAAATACTTTGCCCACAGCAACCCTTAAGTAATACTTAGTGCAATGCATGAATAATTTCTCATTCCACCAATTATACCAAAGTATTACCTTAAGGTTACCAACGGTGAACATTCATGCATTATTCATCAATTCAAGCACATACAATTATTAGGGCATAAAATATAATGAAATTTAACTTTCACATAAGAACCATCACCTAAGATAACTCGAAGTCAAACTAGTGCAATGCGCAAGTAGCATCCCATAATACTATTAACACCAACTGTTCCAATAAAGTCACCAAAGACTAGGCACATCACATTCAATATGTCTCAAAATATGCATTTCACCTTAGACATAAAACCAATATACTTCATAGGACTCAAATAAGAACACATTAATTTATTACGTCATAGTTATAATCCATTTAGTCTTTATGCACATCTCAAGACAACATAAAAGTCCATACTATAAGAATCACTGTAATGACACCATAGTCAAAATTGCATATTTAGAGTTCATTTCATCAATACGTCACAAGACCTTACTCATCACTCCAATCTATGTCTATTACTGCAATGTATATGTCAAGCCCCATAACCGCACACATACCAAGTAAACTATCAAGGAGATCACAAGCATTGCCCTTTACTTCTTACATCATTATGACAAGTATAGCCAACAACATGAATACTAAGTGAGACCATCATCATGAAAATCAAATGAGACTAATATTATGAATATTTGTTATAAAAAGTATGTTAAAATCATAATGTCATGCGTAACATATATATATATATATATATGCATATATATATATATATATGTATATGTATACATATATATATATATATATATATATATATATAAAGATACATAAGGACTCACCCTAGAATTCCCTCCAAGACTCACTTGTGCAATGTATAGGTAAAGCCCCATTCCCCTACCTATACTAAGTAACATCTCTTAGGTAGTCCTAGTTGGTGTTCATCTTCTAACTTCCATTTGTTCATTTTACATTCGAGAAACTTCACCATAACCAACATTGACTATGTGAGCTAAACATGGAATCCATTGTCAGCCGCTCACACTGAAAAGAGGGCATCCTACTTGCCAAGGTAGGACATCAACATCATATAGAATCTAGGTGGATGCACTAGCTAAGGTTCTTATGGGGGAATATAGTTAAGGAACTAGAAGTTGTTACTATAAATCCTCTTTACGCAAATTTGAATTGTCGTTTCAACATCATGAGAACATCGGGTGAACGTCCATCACTTTTTGAAAGAACACCTCTCATTTTAAAGTTCACTCGGTACTAAGCTAAGTTCCCTTTTTGAGAGCTTTTAAGTTTTTATTAAACATTATTTCATAAGATAGGTGTTACGGGCTTAACCCCTTATATAACTTGTACATATCTCATATGTTATATGATGATAATTTCCTTTCATCAACACAAATATCGTGTGAGAATGTCCTTTCACATAATCATAACATTCATAACATAGTATTGTTTAGAGTACAATTGAAGAAACCTTTCAAGAGACTCTCATTCACTAAATTATCATTAACATCCTACATTCAACATTCTTGTGTGTGTATACATATGTGAGAAAGACTTTCAGATAAACACCTTTAGATAACACATGTTCATACATCAGCAGTTATATACTTTTAATGAATTATAAGATATAAAGGTAGAAATGAGAATTATCCTTTCAATTGAAATAATAAACATATCATACTCACAGTTATGCATGGAGTGTGTGTGTACATATTGGTCCTCATGATTAGATAATGGCAACAACATTGTTATTGAGAAAACCACCCTTAAAAGGATCACAACACATTACAATACTCAAGTCATGAACAACTCACATATAGAGCATTTAGGGACTATAGACCACACACCCACATATCATCATTGGAGACAAGAGCACATTCAACATTGAATAGACAAGTACTAACATGTAAATGATCACACATTCATATATGGATCATATAGGTATGGGTTATTCTACAATAGTATTGATAACAATCAAGCATGTAGACCATACCTTACCCTAACATCATCACTGTTCACATTATACTTCACATTAGCAATACACCTTAATCATGATTTTAACATTGAGGACTACATACATAACCTTTATGACAAACCTTCATACTCAATATCATCAAAATAAAACTTCACTTTACATCTATTGATCTCAAGTAAATGACCACAACATGTAAATATAGACAATAAGTAAACACCGCCACCATAAGTTGACCAAACTTTACAACATCAATTTACATACTATAGACTAGAAGTTAGGCCAACATACAAAGTTCTCCAAGCCATGATCAACATATATCAATCCTCAAAAATGAATAATCAATAGATAAAGATAGTAATATCATTAACCAATATATCATAATCTAAGCATAATCCCATTAACATCCAATCAAGATCACAAAATCCACTTTATAGGCTAAATTGAGAGATTAAGGAGATCATGGGTTCTTCAAGGAATTACATTAAAAATTATGTTAAAACCAGTAATTAAAAATCAATTCATCATTAAAATGACTTTGAAAACCATTTGACAATGAACTTATGTTTAGATTTAAAATTTGGAAAATTTGATCATACAAACTCTTCGGAAAATCGTTTATAGAAGTCCTTGAATGGAAAGTTATACAACGATCAAGATTTACCATACCTGATTGATTGTATAACCATGAAATTGGAGATGAAATAAGTTTAAAATCCATCGTTGATCTTGAGCTTGGCCTCCAATAGAGTTTTGAGATAATTTTTGAAGAGAAGAGGGTTTTGGATTTTTTTGATTTCTCATTGGGTATTTGTGTTTTGATATGGGAATGGGGGTAAATATGACATAAAAATCATATATAATAAATCCCCAATGTTCCCAAAACACCCTTACATTATTTGGACTAAAAAACCATCAAATTTTACTTTAATTGAAGCAAGTGACATCGGGGGAAAAGTCCGCGATGCGGAGGTGCTCCCTGACTTCAAAAAAATAGAAGGGTGTGAAAGAAGACTCCGCGATAGGATCCGGGATGAGGAGGCAGAATTTTTCCTTTTGGAGAGCAGGTCCGCGATGTAGAGCCATTCCCTCAAGGTACTGCCCACAAACTGCCAAGGCAGCTTCATGTCCAATCGTTTGGGTCCTCATCGAGAACCCTTAGGGTGGTCCTCGAGGAGTCGTAATCAATCATTTTGACCCAGAATATGTTTATTAAGTCACTAGGGTCACCTACACTGTTTTAGAATCCAAATAACACATAAAACAAGGAAACCATAAATACACACACTAGCACACAAAAGACTAGTTTACGGACGTCTTGGTCGTCCTTTGTCGTTTCACTTCAAAAATCATTAAAACTGACTTCAAAGGTTGTATTTAATTATATTAACAGGTTATTAACCCATAAAACCCACGTGAGACTCTAGTTCATCCTTCTTCAATTTGAGGGCCCTAACAATATTGTCACGACCAGGGAGCACCCCCTAGAAGTAACATGTCGTACTTGACCACTCGAAGGTCTTATAAAAGCCCATAGACATCATTCATCGCATTTTCATTGAATTTTAGCGGAAAATTTAAAACTTTTAATAGTATAACATAATGCTAGAACATCACTTCATATATATAAAATATCATAAGTACATAATTAGATTCTAAGTCACTTTTGACATCTTAAACTCAACATCAATAGTATAGAATAGGGACACGTCCTTTGACAACATAAAAAAATAATTTAAGCTATTACATAAACATAAATGACATCTTTTACATGGAAATTCTTGAATCTTTAGGAACCCTTTTTGAGCTTTGGAAACATTTATCAAGCTCTTCACTTTAAGAGACATCCTCTAGCCATCACCACCTACATTTTGTGTAAAACACGAAGAAGAATGGTACTACTACAAAATGCACTAAGTATGGCAACCACTCAAAAACATGCATTTAAATAGGACATTTAGTTAGAAATCATGCATCATGCCTTTTTAATAAAGCTTCACGAACATAGATAAAAATAAGCACAATATAGTTCACATACTTCATATTGACATGTACAATAGTAATAACATCATATAAAGCCACATATCACATTTAAGGAACATCAATCATTTTCATAGAATTACCTTTCTCTTTACCTTCACTTATCCACCCCAAAGCAACCCTTAAGTGACACTTAGTGCAATGCCTGAATAGTGTGACATTCCACCATTCACACAAAAGTGCCACCTTAAGGTAACCAAGGTGAACATTCATACAACCTTCATCGATTCAAACATAAACATTCATAGAAGCATAAAATATCATGAAACACATACTTCACATATGACCTAACATAATTCATGAAACTCATATAAGAGTCACTCAGTTATTACTTCTTAATTATAACCCATGTAGTATTTATACTCATTCCAAGACAACATACAAGTCAATACTACCAATATAATCATAATGAGGCAATAGTCAACAAATGCATATTTAAACTTCATTTCATTAATACATTATAAGACCTTACTCATAATCCCAATCTAAGCGTACTATGGTAATGTAAATGTGAAGCCTCATAACCTCACACATACTAAGTAAACCCACAAAGAGGCCATAAGCATTTCCACGTATTTCATACATCAACATGACAAGTACAGCCAATAGTATGCATATCAAACAAGACCTTCATCCAAGTAAGACCAACATCATGCCTATTATCATACAATTAGGTCAATACTACAACATCATGCATAAGAGAACTATACATATACATACAGAACTCCCTCATAGAACTCCATTAAAGAGCTACTTGTGCAATGCATAGGTAAAATCTCATACCCTCACCTACACAAAGAAACTTCGCTTAGGAAGTCCTTGTTAGGGTTCATCATCTTAAATCCATTGTTCATTTTACAATAGGGAAACCTCACCTCAATCGACATGAGACCATGTGATCTAAACATGGAATCCGGTGTCATGGAACCCCACACAGAAAAGAGGTGCTCTACTTGCCAAGGTAGAACATAAACATCATGCTAGCATTTAGGTGGATACACTTGCTAGTTCATACGGGGGCAACACAGTTAAGGAACTAGGAGATGTGCAATTGAAACCCTCTTCATACCAAATAGCCTTGTAGTTTCCACCTCATGAGAACATTGGTGAACCTACCTTTCTTTTTGGGAAGGGACAACTCTCATTGTCAAGTTCACCGGTGCTAAGCTAACTTTCGATTTTTGAAAAGTCTTAAGTCTTTATTAAAATTTCTTCATAAAACAGGCTTTAGGAGATTAACCCCCTCGTATACATATACATATCTCATGGGTAAATTGATGAGAAGGTGTTTTCCTCAAAACCTAACTCATGTGACAATATCTTTCACGTGGTCATAACATAATCATAATATAGTATAGTTTAGAGTACAATTGAGTAACACATTTCAAAAGACCCTCTTTTACTTGATTATAATAATATGCTTCATTCATACATTCATGTTTGTGTAGGTGTACATATATGAACAACACTTTCATATAAAAACATTTAGATACCACATATTCATACTTTATTACATCATAACATCACATCATAACATATTATTAAGGTGCATAAGATATCACTTCTAATTCCTCACAATCATACACTTATCATCATCTTATATTCATCATGTTCATAGCTTAATCATACATTCATAATCATGTACATAAAGATCTCACCCGAGAAACTATTCTATCAAGGTACACATGTGCAATGTATAGGTAAAGTCTCATACCCTTACCTATAGTAGTACACCTATCAAGTCATCCTAATAAGATGCATCTTCACGCTTTCATTCATGCAAAACTTCAAGAACATATTACACTTATAGTTATGCACGAGATGTGTGTGTACATGTTTGTCATCATGATCACATAAGATCAACAACCACTCTTCAAGGACTAAAACACATATTCATATCCCTCAAGTCATAGATTACTTAACTATAGAGTATTAGGGACTATAGACCACACATTCACATTATATCATAGGACACAAGAACATATCAAACATTTGAATAGAATACTCCTAGCATATTATGATCACACATTCATATAGGGATTGCATAGGTAGGGGTCATTCTACACAAGAGTATCCAATCATCCAACATGTAGACCATACCTAGCCCTAACATCATTATTCACATATAGGAAACCTCACTAACATACCTAGAGCATGATACTAGAATTGGAGACTACACAACTCCTTCACAATCCTGAAAATCATCACATTGAATCACTTTACATATGTTGCCTTATAGTCCATAATCACAACACATAAAGAATGACAAGAATGTAAACACCGCCACTATAAGTGGACCATACAACACAATGTCAATCCAAACACCTTACGCTAGGAGTTAGGTCAACTTACCAATTCTACAAGATTTGATCATCATTGATCAATTCCCAAAAATTCATAACCAATTTACATAGATAACAATAGCAATAGGTAATACAACATAATTGAATCACAATCTCATTAACATCTAAACATGATCATAAGACCCACATTATAGGCCAAACTGAGAGATTAAGGAGATCATGGGTTCTTTATGGAATTGGATTGAAATTCATCATTCAGCAATTTATTAATTCTATATACATCACTAGAATGAATTTGAAAACAAATTTAAAATGAACCCATGGCTAGATTGAAAGATAGGGAATTTGATAATGAAATCTCTTTGAAAAAACATTGAATGAACTCCTTAGATGAAAGATTAACTAAGGATCAAGTGTTAACATACCTTACCACATGAGAGGACCACGAAAAATTGGAGCAGAAACCATTAGCATCCATCCCCTAGCTTGTTCTTGAGATTGGTCTCCAATGGAGGTTCTAAAGAGAGTTTATTTTGAGAGGGAAAGGTTTGATTTGAACAAATAATTCTAAATAGGGTTTTCATGTTTTTAATAAACTTTTAATTCATAAAATAGACAAAATAACCTCGCATACCTTATTTTGAACGTGAGGTGAATTTCCCATTCACCCCCAGCTTGGCATCGTCATGGACAGTAACATTGCAGGTCCAAACGACGTCCAAGGTGATAGACTGATGATGGAACAATGGGGACGTACTGCACTCCATTGTGTTTGACTGAGACACAACTTTTAGGGGCTGAGCTCCCACGCCTGAGTGTGGAGAAATGCCCCCAATCGACGGGGTGTCAAACATTGCACGAGGCTTCCATTGCCAAGCGTGGTTTGACACTACCAAGGCAGTGTTTTGCCAGCCTTTAGGTCCTTTTCAAGTAACATGGGGTGTTCCTTGGGGAGTCATGCCTGGACGTTTCGACCCTTAATACGACCATATACATGTTAGGGTCCTGTCTTATCATTTTAGGTACCAAACAACACAAAACATGCAAAGGCACAATAGAACACACTAGCACGCCTAAAGACTAACTTTCGAACGTCTTGGTCGTTCTTGGATGTTTGACTTCCAAACCTCTTGAAATAAACTATAAAATCTGTAGAACACTTTATTTTCATTTTACTAACTCTTTAAGGCACATGTAAGTCTCTAGATACCTTAGTTCATTTTGAGGGTCTTGACAATTATACCCCACATTGAAACATTCGTCTTCGAATGACACTTGGAATAATTTTGACACTATCAAGGACTCAATGACCCGACAAGCAGCTCACAACACACAACATTAATACAACATAATAGTAAATGGACCAAACATACAAGGAACACCAACTTCATATCATTATGCGTTCAATGCAACACAAGAAGGTAGAGACTTCATCCATCCACTCTTAACGCATCAAACTTATAAACATTTCTCATGTTCATAGGAGGAACTACCTTCTCCTAATCATGGCATGACCTTTAATTGTCATCTCATCAAAAACTCAAAATGCAATAACCTTAAAATCACATATAGGCATGTTCAACATTATAACCCATGAGGCAAATAAGTAACTCATACTAAATGCACATAAATAATGGCCAAGGTAGATCAACTATAATCTTATCACTTTGACATAATACCATCATGGACATACATAACATCACTATATTAAGTTATGTTCAAGGCGTAATTTCCTTTTCCTTATCATAGTCACATTTCATCATGAAGTTCATATACAAGCATTTCACAAAGGTCAATTCATTTTAAGGAGATATTCTAAACTTTTAACCAAAAGAGTGCTCGTACTCCCTTCCTCATGAAGTTAAAATGGTAGGTCATACAAAACACAACAAATCATTTGGAAGTTATATCTCAAAATTTCAATGTCTTGCATAGCACTAGTTTTCATGAACATGCACCATTTAGGAAAATTATTATCATTCATAGGCACACATCGATATAGTGGCTAGATACACCATCATTTCTCAAGAGTGAGCCTACAATAACCCTTCCAAAAAACATACAATGGCATACTGATAGAGGGAACTTATCTTTTATTATTTAAAGAAACTCATTACCTCAATATGGGGCAAAAATACTCTTTCATCAAAAGTGAAATCAAGCATGTTCGTTAAACTTTCTCATGAAGTCCAATGTCCATTCACCATATTAAGATGCATAACAACATGAGAATCATGAAATTCATCAAAAAATCCCTTTTCATGCAATAAAAATCTTTCAAAATATGTATAACGACATGCACAACATATGGAGAACATTCAAATTATACTCATATGCAAGACTACAAAACATCAACAAGTTACTAAGAACTCTTTGGTCTCAAGCTTGAGTAAGAATTGTGGGAAAACATAGGGATATAAACAACCTTAATACTAAACTCGTCATCACCCACTTAGGGTAAACCCATCAAAGAGTAACTTATCTCATCCAACACAACTTTAACTTCACAACCCTTCTAGTCAAGAAACACATTCCCCTCTTGGGATTAAGTTTGTGCAAACCCTTTTTAAACATCCCCTCATTCCATTCTGAAAGAGGTAACATTTGTCACTAAATTTTCACTACACTCAATTAGGTGAGAACTTCAAGAGATCCAAAATAAGTATCTAAGTCACTCAAATTCATACAGACCACTCCAGGTGATTCTCAGCATGGAGATGTTCAAGGAAACTCAATGTAGGAACATTAAGGGCACTCAAAACCTTACCATCTAGGCATATTATCCCCCATTTGGGGTGAGCCTAATAAAATCTTCATCAACTCATGCCCTTCAATACCAATGTTGAAGCAAGTCAAGACTAAACCTCCATACCCCTTGCATAATATGATTTTACAGCATTGAGGATTTCCCTCCTACTCCCATAAAAAGAAGCTTACCAATTCAACATCAACAGGTACCACCCAAGCACCACTATTCCTCCAAGTCCATCACTTAAGGAAACTCATAAGAATTCAAGTTGGGTTATACATCTCAACCACCTATTGTCATAACTAAACCCAAAATTCACCATATCTCATTTCTCAAATCATCACTTAGACCATTTCAACCCTTATCATCACTTTTGGTTGAACCTTCCAACAAACCATGCCTAGGTATCACCTAAGAGCTCTTCTCAGATGACCACACTGAAAATCAATCTTAAAAGACAACTAACCTCTTTAATGTTGGTCAACATCAATTCTCTTCATCGTACCATGAACTAAGACGTACATGCATCCCTCTAAGTCAACCTTAGAGAAAAACATAATCCCTCCTTACGGAATAAAACACCTTCTTCCCTTCTTAGAGTAAGCCTACACAAGGACTCCCATCCTCACAAGGACAACTATGAAATATTACTCATATACAAAGGAAAATTACAACTCTTAATATATATATATATATATATATATATATATATATATATATATATATATATATATCGCATTCCTCCAAAACTCCTCAAGTCTACACCATAACTTTCTACAATCATTGCACATAACAATAAAATAACCTATCATTCCAAAAAGGATTTCAGTCATACCATTTTAGAAATACATCACAACGCAACTTCTAAATATAATACCTCAAATATCATACGTCATGTATAGCCATAACTGGCATCACAACAATATCTTCCAATTCCACATTCACATATATTCTTCTAGTCACAAAACCATAACAAGCATCAAAACTCAACTTTTTCTCCCTCAAGCCTTAAGACATCACCCTTCCCAGCAATCACATCTAAAAGACCATCGGACAAGGGAAATAAGAGAGAGATCATATAGAGTTAAGCTTTATGGCACGACACAAGAGTAATGATAAAAGTTAAATTTCTATAGTCCTATAGAATCTCTCTCATAGATTTGTCGTGACTCACAATGATGAACAAGATTCTACTAGACGTGGAATTATGAAACTTTGAAAGCTAAGACCATTTTTATAACACCATGCTCTGATACAGTTTCTTACTGTAACACTCCGGAAATGTCATGACTTAGACTAGATATTAATCTATTAAATAATATTTAAAATGATTTTTCCAGCCCTAAATTAATGTAATAAACTCACTTGGAAAAGGTTAGAGCCAAAACGACTAAGAAAGGCGTTGACGTCCGGAAACTAGCTATTTTGAACTAGTTTACGTCACCATGTTTGGTGAAGGTTTTGAGGTGTCAAATGGAGTCCAAAACTTGTAAGGAGACCTTGTATTGGTAGTATGTAGTACAAAGGGTCCAAACATCTAGTAAAGACACCCCAAGGACCACCCTAAGGGTCTTTGGGGAGGACCCAAACATGGGTGGGCAGGCTGCCTGGCAGCCAGCGAGAATGCAGAACTGGACGCAAAGCGTGCGACGGGAGCGTGACACGCAGTTCACTGCCTCAAGATTTGAGAGGAAGCCTTGCGACGCGAGGCTAACACACACCTCACTGCCTCAACTAAAAATTGAATAAAAATAACGGGATTTGTTCCCGCGACGCGCAGCTACTTCCCTGAATCGTTAAAGTCATGTTTTTGGTAATTTAACTTCTTAAAAAGACACATTTAAGTGGAGGGTCTTTTGGGTAATTCATAGGACGACTATATATGGATATTAGGTCAGTTTTAGACCACTTTTACACGTCCAAATCAGATTACAAAAAGTTTTCTCTCATCTCTGAAGAAACACTCTTTTTCCCAAACTCCATTGAAGAACAAGAAAATCTTAAGGAAGAAGACGAAGGTTTCAAAGTTTCCAATCGATTTTCGTGGATTATTCATCTATAAGGTATGGGTTTTTCACTCTTGGGATTCCTTTCCCCAAGAGGTCCTTTCAAGATAAGTTTTCAAGAACTTCAAATACAAGGGTTTTTACTCTACAAAATAGTTTTTCTTCTTAACCCTAGATTTATGATTTTCAATGAAAAGTAAGTGTTTTCTATGGTTGATTTCACACGGATTGATGAGTATATGGTTATGTATGTTTGAATTTCGTGTGAAGTATGTTCTTATTTAGATGATCATTTTGTATGGTTGTTTCTACTACTTGATGACATGTAAACGTAGCGATTGAAATTAAGACTTGAATGAACTCTTAAATGACCCTTTCTCTTACCCTACATTATGAATTGCTCTTGTATATGATTTGAAGATTTGTTCTTGGTTATGATATTGAGTATTTCACTAAGTAAGGTTATGAATATTTAAGATGAACTAAGGTTCTTGGAGGCAAGAGGTAAGTCTTCTAAAGTGTTATTACTCTCCAATGTTTATGTTAGCCTATAAATTATGATTCTATGTTATCAAAAGTATGTATGATGTTGCTATGTGTATATGTTGGGCTATGAACATTTTACTTGTGAGATCATGACAAGAACACGATAAATGCAAGTTATGATATTCTCTTGTATGCTCTACACAAGATGACCATGTTATGTTAATCTCACAAATGAAGTGTTAGAATGAAAGGAAAATTCTCATCTAATACTAAAGAGCTCATGATCATGTTTATACAAGGAGTTAATCTCCTATGACCTATGATAAGTTTATGATAAAATACAACTTAAAGGTTATTCAAGTAAGGGACTTAAGCTAAGCACCAATTAACTAGATATGAGGGGTGTCCTTTCCCTAGTTGGATGGTATGTTCACAATGACTCTTATGAGATTGAGGTGCCATGTAATCTGGAACTATGGGTATCTAATACATCTCCTAGTTCTTGAACTATGTTGCCACCATAGGATACAAGCTAGTGGATCCACCTAGAAAGCTCTGTCATGTTAGGTTCCACTTTGGCCAGTAGACCACCTTCTTTCGGTGTGGGGGTTTTTGACACCAGATTCCATGTTTAGCTAACATGGTCTATGTCAGTTAAGGCGAATGTTCCCTCATGTAAAATGAAATATAAGTAAATGAATGTTGATTAGGGTGAATTGAGGAGTCTACTTAGTATAGGTAGGGGTATGAGACTCTACCTAGATTTCACAAGTTGACTCTAAAGAAAGTCCTAGAAGATTGATCTTATGTAATACGATAACATGAAAGATATATTTTTGTAATACATGATGTTACTCTTATATGAATTTTGGACAATATGCTGAATATGTTATTCGGTTATATTTTTATATGAAGTGATGACTACTTATGTTACAAGTTACTTGAAGCAAAGCTATACTTATGGTCTCCTATCTTATCTACTTGGTTGTGTGGGGTTATGGGGCTTCACATGACCATTGCACTTGTAGGTTCGGGATGGGATCATTGGTAAGTGTTTTGTATGTTATGTTATGTGATCTATTAAATATGAAAAGTTAATATGTCTTCCATTATGATCATGCTTTAAGTGATGGAATCCTTAACATGTATATGTTATATGGTATGTGCATTGAAGACTTTCATATGACTTAGCATGTTTTATAAAGAGATGATAAATGATCCTTTTTCATGCACGTCCTTAAGTGTTATATGTATATACCCATACTTAGTACATGTGGCTGACTAACCCCATTACTTTATATTACTACAATTGTAGGTTCCGACAATTGAAGTTATGGAGGTCGATTTTAAGAAGCTTGGAACTCTTTCTCCAAGTCTTGGTAGGTCCTCATGTTCGGGGATGCTATCTTTCATATTCCAGTCTATGCCAATTTTTAGTAGTTAAAAAAATACTCTATTTCCATTATGTTCTTTTGGATTCTTTGTATTCAGGCCTATATGGCATATTGACTATTATTGGCTAAGTCCAGAATTGCACTCTTTAGATGGTTTTATATACATGATACAATTTTAAGAATATCATATTTTATTATGAATGTTAAGTAGAAGTCTAAGTATACTTCACATAAGTATGTAAAAGTTTTATATTTTTCCTCAATTTTTACTTATCATATGTTACGTCGAATGATATGGGCTTGTCTGAGTCTTCTAAGAGGACGACGACGCTGGTCCCATCTAGGGTATACTCTCCGGGTGTGACAAACATGATATAAGAGCATGAGGTTAAATATATTTAGGATCAATGTCTTACTAAACCACATTACCTAGTGTCTTGTTCATAGTTGTGAAGCGCGCCACAATTATGGACGATAGGCTATGTGATGATTAGGATACTTCTCTTTTCTTGATACTCCTATGTCGTGCCTTTAGTGTTTTGACACTATGTGTCGTTTAGCATCTAATCCTTTTCTTGTGTATATAGACGATGAACACAAGAAGGACAACCGCGAGAAGAGTAGGAGAAGAGATTGTGAATGTTGGAGCTACTCCCCAAGGCAATCGAAATGCTCCTCAACTGCAAGCTGCTGCAAATAATCAAGTTCCAGTAAATCCTTCGGCTATGACGGATGGTGAGGTGAGGGAAGCCCTCTTCCAAATGGACCAATCCATCACCACCCATGCTCAAGCCATCACAGCTCAAGCTAAAATAGAGGTTGTTCCTCGAGAGAACCAAAATGGTAGTACTATGGCTAGGCGTTTGAGAGATTTTACGAGGATGAATCCTCCTATTTTCCTTGGGTCAAAAGTTGATGAAGACCCTAAAGATTTCCTTGATGAGGTCTACAAGATTTTGTTTGCTATGGGGGTGAGTACTACTAAGAAGGCTGAACTTGCTGCTTATCAACTCAAGGATGTGGCTCAGACATGGTATAATCAGTGAAAGGATACTAGAGCTTTAAGAGATGGTCCCATGACTTGGGAGATCTTCAAAAAGGAATTTCTTAACGCATTCTTTCCAAGGGAACAAAGAGAAGCTAAGGTAGAGGAGTTCGTCAACCTTCGTAAAGGAGGTATGAGTGTCAAGTAATACTCCTTAAAGTTCATTAAGCTTTCCAAATATGCTTCTTCTTTGGTTTCTAATGCTAGGGATGAAATGAGCCGTTATGTAATGGGTGTGTCCGAAGAGCATGAAGAAGAATGTCGTACAGCCATGCTTAATGACAATATGGATCTTTATAGGTTGATGGTTCATGCTAAATAGGTTGATGAGAGTCGTCTAAGGAAGAGGAATAGTGAAACTAAGAAGGCAAAGTCTTTCGAAAGTGGTTCTTCTAAGAGTAGGCTTGATGTTCAAGACCAGCCGATATTTAAGAAGAGGTTTTCAAACCAGGTTCCTTCAATTTCTCCAAGAATCGCAATGATAGAGGTTCTAATCCTAAACCTCAAAAGGGGAGAAATGTTGACCCACCAAGAGAAAGACCAACTTGTGGTAAGAAACATGTGGGTGAATGCCTTGTCGGAGATAATAGTTGCTATGGTTAAGGCAAAGGTAGACATATGGTGAAATATTGTCCTAATATGATAAGTCAAGGTAAGGGAAATATCCAAACTCAACCAAGCGTTCCTAGTTTTGAATCTCCAAAAAGGAACCGTTTCTATGCACTCACGTTTAGGGGTGAACAAGAAAGCTCTCCGGAAGTTGTGACGGATATGTTACAAGTTTTCTCTATTAATGTTTATGCTTTTCTTGACTCAGGTGCTACCCTTTCTTTTGTTACACCTTTGGTAGCTAAGAAGTTTGATGTATTTCCCGATGTTTTGATTGAACCCTTTTTGGTTTGTACCCAAATGGGTGACTCTGTAATTGCAAAAAGAGTCTATAGGAAATATCCTGTGATGCTGCCCAATAGAGTTACTCTTGTTGATTTAGTAGAACCTGACATGATTGATTTTGATATCATCTTGGGTATGGATTGGCTCCAAGATTGTATTGCTTTCATAGATTGTAGAACAAGGATAGTGAAGTTTCAATTCCCTAATGAACCCATTTTAGAGTGGAAGGGGGGAAATTCTATGCCAAGGGGTCAAATCATTTCTTATTTGAAGGCTTGTAAGATGATAGCCAAGTGTCGTTTATACCATGTGGTGAGGGTTAATGACCTAGAATATGAAACTCCTTCTATTGAGTTAGTCCCTGTAGTGAGAGAATTCCTAGAGGTGTTTCCTAATGAACTTCTAAGAGTTCCTTCCGAACGGGAAATTGACATTGGCATCGACTTATTATCGGATACGAATCCCATTCAATTCCTCAATATAGGATAGCTCCAGCCAAATTGAAATAGTTGAAGCTCCAACTCAAGGAGTTACTAGACAAGGGTTTCATTCAACCTAGTATTTCTCCATGGGGTACTCCGGTCTTGTTTGTTAAGAAGAAGGATGGTCCCTTAGAATGTGCATTGATTATCGCCAACTTAATAAGGTCACTATAAAGAACAAGTATCCTCTCCCTCGAATTGATGATCTCTTTGATCAACTCCAAGGTGCTAGTTTCTTTTCCAAGATTGACTTAAAGTCGGGATATCACTAACATAGGGTGAGAGGTAAAAATGTTCCCAAAATAGCTTTACGAACTAGATATAGTCACTATTAATTTCTAGTCATGTCTTTTGGGTTATAAATTGCCAATGAATGCCCCGACGACGTTTATGGACCTAAGGAATAGAGTTTTCCGAGATTACATCGACTCATTTGTGATTGTGTTCAGTGATGATATTTTGATGTACTCCAAGAATGAAGATGAGCATGAGAGTCACTTGAGGTTGTCCTTCCAAGTCCTCAAAGATCACCAAGTTTTTGCCAAATTTAGCAAGTGTGAATTTTGGTTGACATCAGTAGCTTTTCTTGGCCTTATTATCTCTGGTGATGGTGTAGAGGTTGATCCGAAGAAAACAGATGTGGTCATAAATTGGGCTAGACCTTTTACTCCAACAGACATAAGGAGTTTCTTGGGTCTCACTGGCTATTATAGAAGATTTGTTGATGGATTTTCGTCCACTGCTTCTCATTTGAAAGATTTGACCCAAAAAAAGGTGAAGTTTGAGTGGTCGGAAGCTTGTGAGAAGGGTTTTCAAGATTTTAAAGATAAGCTTACCTCCGCTCCGGTGTTAACCTTACCGAAGGGTAATGAAGGATTTGTTGTGTATTGTGATGCTTCTCGAGTGATCCTGGGATGTATCCTCATGCATCATAGTAAGGTGATAGTTTATGCTTTTAGGCAACACAAAGTTCATGAGAAGAATTACCCAACTCATGATCTTGAGTTAGCTACTGTAGTTTTTGCCTTTAAACTATGGAGGCATTATTTGTATGGTCTGCATGTTGATGTGTTTACTGACCATAAAAGTCTTCAATATGTATTTACACAAAAAGAGCCCTCCGACAGAGAAGACGGTTAGAATTGTTGAAGCATGATGACATGAGTGTCCTTTACCACCCCGGCAAAGCCATTGTGGTTGTGGATGCTTTGAGTCGTATGACTATGGGTAGTATGTCTCATTTGGAAGAAGAGAAGAAATAACTTGTGAAAGATGTTCATAGGTTGGCTCGCTTAGGTGTGCGGTTAGAAGATTCTCCAAATGGATGTTTTATGCTACATCATAACTCTGTCTCATCATTAGTGGTGGAGGTGAAATCTAAGCAACATCTTGATCCTCTATTGATGGAGTTAAAGGAATACGTACTTAGTAAGCTCAATGAGTCATTCTACCAAGGGGGGATGGTGTTCTTAGGTAAGGATTTGATAAATCAAATACTAGAAGAAGCTCATGGTTCTCTCTATTCAATACATCCGGGTGCCACCAAAATATATCGTGACCTTAGAGAGGTCTATTGGTGGAATGGTTTAAACAGGAACATAGCAGAGTTTATTAATAAGTGTCCAAACTGCCAACAAGTTAAAGCTGAACATCTAAAACCTAGTGGTTTAACCCAAATCATGGATGTTCCTACATGGAAGTGGGAATCTATCAATATGGACTTTGTTGTTGGGTTGCCTCGAACCCGAAGGCAAAATAATTCTATATGGGTTATCGTGGATAGGTTGACCAAATCTGCTTATTTTTATTCCTGTTAATTCTACATATACTACCGAAGATTATGCAAGAATATACATTAATGAGATTGTGAGTCTTCATGGGATTCCTTTGTTCATCATATCGGATAGAGGTGCCCAATTCACTTCTCATTTTTGGAAGGCTTTCCAAAAGGGTTTAGGTACTCAAGTGAAACATAGTACAGCTTTTCATCCTCAAACAGATGGACAAGCGGAGCGTACAATTCAGACCCTCAAGGACATGTTGAGATCATGTGTCATTGATTTCAAGGGAAGTTAGGATGATCACTTACCTTTGAATGAGTTCTCTTACAACAATAGCTATAATTCGAGCATCTCCATGGCACCTTTTTAAGCTCTTTATGGTAGAAGGTGTAGATCTCCGATTGGATGGTTTGAGGTTGGTGAGTCCTTACTCCTTTGTCCAGAGATTATCTATTAATCTTTAGAGAAGGTTCAAATCATAAGGTATAGATTGAAGACAACCTATAGTCGGCAAAAGTCTTATGCCGACAATAGAAGAGGAGATCTTAAGTTTGAAATAGGTGACCATGTCTAATTGAAGATCTCACCTATGAAAGGGGTGATGAGATTCGGTAGAAAGGGGAAGTTAAGTCCCCTGTATATTGGTCCTTATGAGGTCTTACAACGAATTGGAAAGGTTGGCTATAAGTTAAAACTACCTAGTGAACTAGCTTCGGTTCATCCGGTGTTTCCTATTTCTAAGCTCAAGAAATGCATAGGTGACCCAGTGTCTATTCTACCTAATGAAGGTTTACGGGTGGATGAGAACCTCTCCTATGAAGAGGTTCCGGTTGAGATCCTAGATCGCCAAGTAAAGAAGTTGAAAAACAAGGAGGTTGCCTCTGTAAAGTTCTATGGAGCAACTATCTTGTTGAGGGTGCAACGTGGGAGGTTGAAGCTGACATGAAGTCCCGCTACCCTTATCTCTTTACTCATTAAGGTTAGACATTCATCTTAATAAAGAAAATTAATGAATAATCATATAAATAGGTGCATGTTTCGGTAAAAGATAGTACCAACTAGAGTTTTAAGAAAATATTTTCATACTTTATTCTTGCACTTATGTGAAATATGTATGCATGTGTCTTCTTGAGATTTTGTTGTTTTGTTGTTATCTTGAGAATAATGATAGGATGTTAACTCTTTGATGCATTTTGATCTTATGATAAGGTTGAGAAGGAAATTCCTCACTATGTGTTATGAATATAAAGCTCTTATACGTTTGTGCTTCATGAATTGAGTGCTATGTGTAATGTTATGGTGTGTGTTGTAAGGAGTTGTGATGTGCTACTATGAGATGTAACTCATTATGATTTTTATGTTGTTGATCGGTTCGGCTGCTAGTATTGAGTCTTTTCCTACCCTCCAAAAGATTTTAGTGTCATTCGGGGACGAATGTTCTTAAGGGGTGGATAATGTAACACTCCAGAAATGTCATGACTTAGACTAGAGTTTAATCTAATAAATAATATTTAAAATGATGTTTCCAGACCTATATTAATGTAATAAACTTATTTGGAAAAGGTTAGAGCCAAAACGACTAAGAAAGGCCTTAACGTCTGGAAACTAGCTAATTTGAACTAGTTTATGTCCCCATGTTTGGTGAAGGTTTGGAGGTATCAAATGGAGTCCAAAACTTTTAAAGAGACCTTGTATAGGTAGTATGTAGTACAAAGGGTCCAATCGTCCGGTAACGACACTCCAAGGACCACCCGAAGGGTCCTTGGGAGGACCCAAACATGGGTGGGCAGGCTTCCTGGCCGCCTGCGAGCATGATGAACTCGACGCAAAGCGTGCAACGCGAGCATGACAAGCAGTTCACTGCATCAAGATTTTAGAAGCAGCCTCCCGATGCGATGCTGACACACACCTCACTGCCTAAACTCAAAATTTAGTAAAACTGACGGGATTTGGCCCCGCAACGCATAGCTACTTCCCAGAATAGTTAAAGTCATATTTTCGGTAATTTAACTTCTTAAAAAGAACCATATAAGTGGAGGGTCTTTTGGGTAATTCATAGGACGACAATATGTGGATATTAGGTCAGTTGTAGACAACTTTTACACGTCCAAATCAGATTAAAACAAGTTTTCTCTCATCTGTCAAGAAATGCTCTTTTTCCCAAACTCCGTTGAAGAACAAGAAAAGCTTAAGGAAGAAGACGAAGGTTTCAAAGTTTCCAATCAATTTTCGTGAATTAGTCATCTATAAGGTATGGGTTTTTCACTCTTGGGATTCCTTTCCCCAAGAGGTCCTTTCAAGAATTTCAAATACTAGGGTTTTTACTCTACAAAATGGATTTTCTTCTTAACCCTAGATTTATGATTTTCAATGAAAAGTAAGTGTTTTCTATGGTTGATTTCACACGGATTGATGAGTATATGGTTATGTATGTTTGAATTTCGTGTGAAGTATGTTCTTATTTAGATGATCATTTTGTATGGTTGTTTCTACTACTTGATGACATGTAAACGTAGCGATTGAAATTAAGACTTGAATGAACTCTTAAATGACCCTTTCTCTTACCCTACATTATGAATTGCTCTTGTATATGATTTGAAGAGTTGTTCTTGGTTATGATATTGAGTATTTCACTAAGTAAGGTTATGAATATTTAAGATGAACTAAGGTTCTTGGAGGCAAGAGGTAAGTCTTCTAAAGTGTTATTACTCTCCAATGTTTATGTTAGCCTATAAATTATGATTCTATGTTATCAAAAGTATGTATGATGTTGCTATGTGTATATGTTGGGCTATGAACATTTTACTTGTGAGATCATGACAAGAACACGATAAATGCAAGTTATGATATTCTCTTGTATGCTCTACACAAGATGACCATGTTATGTTAATCTCACAAATGAAGTGTTAGTATGAAAGGAAAATTCTCATCTAATACTAAAGAGCTCATGATCATGTTTATACAAGGAGTTAATCTCCTATGACCTATGATAAGTTTATGATAAAATACAACTTAAAGGTTATTCAAGTAAGGGACTTAAGCTAAGCACTAATTAACTAGATATGAGGGGTGTCCTTTCCCTAGTTGGATGGTATGTTCACAATGACTCTTATGAGATTGAGGTGCCATGTAATCTGGAACTATGGGTATATAATACATCTCCTAGTTCTTGAACTATGTTGCCACCATAGGATACAAGCTAGTGGATCCACCTAGAAAGCTCTGTCATGTTAGGTTCTACTTTGGCCAGTAGATCACCTTCTTTCGGTGTGGGGGTTTTTGACACCAGATTCCATGTTTAGCTAACATGGTCTATGTCAGTTAAGGTGAATGTTCCCTCATGTAAAATGAAATATAAGTAAATGAATGTTGATTAGGGTGAATTGAGGAGTCTACTTAGTATAGGTAGGGGTATGAGACTCTACCTAGATTTCACAAGTTGACTCTAAAAAAAGTCCTAGAAGATTGTTCTTATGTAATACGATAACATGAAAGATATATGTTTGTAATACATGATGTTACTCTTATATGAATTTTGGACAATATGCTGAATATGTTATTCGGTTATATTTTTATATGAAGTGATGACTACTTATGTTACAAGTTACTTGAAGAAAAGCTATACTTATGGTCTCCTATCTTATCTACTTGGTTGTGTGGGGTTATGGGGCTTCACATGACCATTGCACTTGTAGGTTCGGGATGGGATCATTGGTAAGTGTTTTGTATGTTATGTTATGTGATTTATTAAATATGAAAAGTTAATATGTCTTCCATTATGATCATGCTTTAAGTGATGGAATCCTTAACATGTATATGTTATATGGTATGTGCATTGAAGACTTTCATATGACTTAGCATGTTTTATAAAGAGATGATAAATGATCCTTTTTCATGCACGTCCTTAAGTGTTATAAGCATATACCCATACTTAGTACATGTGGCTGACTAACCCCATTACTATATATTACTACAATTGTAGGTTCCGGCAATTGAAGTTATGGAGGTCGATTTTAAGAAGCTTGGAACTCTTTCTCCAAGTCTTGGTAGGTCCTCATGTTCGGGGATGCTATCTTTCATATTCCAGTCTATGCCAATTTTTAGTAGTTAAAAAAATACGCTATTTCCATTATGTTCTTTTGGATTCTTTGTATTCAGGCCTATATGGCATATTGACTATTATTGGCTAAGTCCAGAATTGCACTCTTTAGATGGTTTTATATACATGATACAATTTTAAGAATATCGTATTTTATTATGAATGTTAAGTAGAAGTCTAAGTATACTTCACATAAGTATGTAAAAGTTTTAAATTTTTCCTCAATTTTTACTTATCATATGTTACGTCGAATGATATGGGCTTGTCTGAGTCTTCTGAGAGGATGACGACGCTGGTCACATCTAGGGTATACTCTCCGGGTGTGACAAACATGATATAAGAGCATGAGGTTAAATATATTTAGGATCAATGTCTTACTAAACCACATTACCTAGTGTCTTGTTCATAGTTGTGAAGCGCGCCACAATTATGGACGATAGGCTATGTGATGATTAGGATACTTCTCTTTTCTTGATACTCCTATGTCGTGCCTTTAGTGTTTTGACACTATGTATCGTTTAGCATCTAATCCTTTTCTTGTGTATATAGACGATGAACACAAGAAGGACAACCGCGAGAAGAGTAGGAGAAGAGATTGCGAATGTTGGAGCTACTCCCCAAGGCAATCGAAATGCTCCTCAACTGCAAGTTGCTGCAAATAATCAAGTTCCAGTGAATCCTTCGACTATGACGGATGGTGAGGTGAGGGAAGCCCTGTTCCAAATGGACCAATCCATCACCACCCATGCTCAAGCCATCACAGCTCAAGCTAAAATAGAGGTTGTTCCTCGAGAGAACCAAAACAGTAGTACTATGGCTAGGCGTTTGAGAGATTTTACGAGGATGAATCCTCCTATTTTCCTTGGGTCAAAAGTTGATGAAGACCCTAAAGATTTCCTTGATGAGGTTACAAGATTTTGTTTGCTATGGGGGTGAGTACTACTAAGAAGGCTAAACTTGCTGCTTATCAACTCAAGGATGTGGCTCAGACATGGTATAATCAGTGAAAGGATACTAGAGCTTTAAGAGATGGTCCCATGACATGGGAGATCTTCAAAAAGGCATTTCTTAATGCATTCTTTCCAAGGGAACAAAGAGAAGCTAAGGTAGAGGAGTTCGTCAACCTTCATAAAGGAGGTATGAGTGTCAAGTAATACTCCTTAAAGTTCATTAAGCTTTCCAAATATGCTTCTTCTTTGGTTTCTAATGCTAGGGATGAAATGAGCCGTTATGTAACGGGTGTGTCCGAAGAGCTTGAAGAAGAATGTCGTACAGCCATGCTTAATGACAATATGGATCTTTATAGGTTGATGGTTCATGCTAAATAGGTTGATGAGAGTCGTCTAAGGAAGAGGAATAGTGAAGCTAAGAAGGCAAAGTCTTTCGAAAGTGGTTCTTCTAAGAGTAGGCTTGATGTTCAAGACAAGCCTATGTTTAAGAAGAGGTTTTCAAACCAGGTTCCTTCAATTTCTCCAAGAATCGCAATGATAGAGGTTCTAATCCTAAACCTCAAAAGGGGAGAAATGTTGACCCACCAAGAGAAAGACCAACTTGTGGTAAGTGTGGTAAGAAACATGTGGGTGAATGCCTTGTCGGAGATAATAGTTGCTATGGTTAAGGCAAAGGTAGACATATGGTGAAATATTTTCCTAATGTGATAAGTCAAGGTAAGGGAAATATCCAAACTCAACCAAGCGTTCCTAGTTTTGAATCTCCAAAAAGGAATCGTTTCTATGCACTCAAGTTTAGGGGTGAACAAGAAAGCTCTCCGGAAGTTGTGACGGATATGTTACAAGTTTTCTCTATTAATGTTTATGCTTTTCTTGACTCAGGTGCTACCCTTTCTTTTGTTAGACCTTTGGTAGCTAAGAAGTTTGATGTATTTCCCGATGATTTGATTGAACCCTTTTTGGTTTGTACCCAAATGGGTGACTCTGTAATTGCAAAAAGAGTCTATAGGAAATATCTTGTGATGCTGCCCAATAGAGTTACTCTTGTTGATTTAGTAGAACCTGACATGATTGATTTTGATATCATCTTGGGTATGGATTGGCTCCAAGATTGTATTGCTTCCATAGATTGTAGAACAAGGATAGTGAAGTTTCAATTCCCTAATGAACCCATTTTAGAGTGGAAGGGGGGAAATTCTATGCCAAGGGGTCAAATCATTTCTTATTTGAAGGCTTGTAAGATGATAACCAAGTGTCGTTTATACCATGTGGTGAGGGTTAATGACCTAGAATGTGAAACTCCTTCTATTGAGTTAGTCCCTGTAGTGAGAGAATTCCTAGAGGTGTTTCCTAATGAACTTCTAAGAGTTCCTTCCGAACGGGAAATTGTCATTGGCATCGACTTATTACCGGATACGAATCCCATTCAATTCCTCAATATAGGATAGCTCCAGCCGAATTGAAATAGTTGAAGCTCCAACTCAAGGAGTTACTAGACAAGGGTTTCATTCAACCTAGTATTTCTCCATGGGGTGCTCCGGTCTTGTTTGTTAAGAAGAAGGATGGTCCCTTAGAATGTGCATTGATTATCGCCAACTTAATAAGGTCACTATAAAGAACAAGTATCCTCTCCCTCGAATTGATGATCTCTTTGATCAACTCCAAGGTGCTAGTTTCTTTTCCAAGATTGACTTAAAGTCGGGATATCACCAACATAGGGTGAGAGGTAAAAATCTTCCCAAAATAGCATTACGAACTAGATATAGTCACTATTAATTTCTAGTCATGTCTTTTGGGTTATAAAATGCCAATGAATGCCCCGACGACGTTTATGGACCTAAGGAATAGAGTTTTCCGAGATTACATCGACTCATTTGTGATTGTGTTCAGTGATGATATTTTGATGTACTCCAAGAATGAAGATGAGCACGAGAGTCACTTGAGGTTGTCCTTCCAAGTCCTCAAAGATCACCAAGTTTTTGCCAAATTTAGCAAGTGTGAATTTTGGTTGACATCAGTAGCTTTTCTTGGCCTTATTATCTCTGGTGATGGTGTAGAGGTTGATCCGAAGAAAACAGATGTGGTCATAAATTGGGCTAGACCTTTTACTCCAACAGACATAAGGAGTTTCTTGGGTCTCACTGGCTATTATAGAAGATTTGTTGATGGATTTTCGTCCACTGCTTCTCATTTGAAAGATTTGACCCAAAAGAAGGTGAAGTTTGAGTGGTCGGAAGCTTGTGAGAAGGGTTTTCAAGATTTTAAAGATAAGCTTACCTCAGCTCCGGTGTTAACCTTACCGGAGGGTAATGAAGGATTTGTTGTGTATTGTGATGCTTCTCGAGTGATCCTGGGATGTATCCTCATGCATCATAGTAAGGTGATAGTTTATGCTTTTAGGCAACACAAAGTTCATGAGAAGAATTACCCAACTCATGATCTTGAGTTAGCTACTGTAGTTTTTGCCTTTAAACTATGGAGGCATTATTTGTATGGTGTGCATGTTAATGTGTTTACTGACCATAAAAGTCTTCAATATGTATTTACACAAAAAGAGCCCTCCGACAGAGAAGACGGTTAGAATTGTTGAAGGATGATGACATGAGTGTCCTTTACCACCCCGGCAAAGCCATTGTGGTTGTGGATGCTTTGAGTCGTATGACTATGGGTAGTATGTCTCATTTGGAAGAAGAGAAGAAATAACTTGTGAAAGATGTTCATAGGTTGGCTCGCTTAGGTGTGCGGTTAGAAGATTCTCCAAATGGAGGTTTTATGCTCCATCATAACTCTGTCTCATCATTAGTGGTGGAGGTGAAATCTAAGCAACATCTTGATCCTCTATTGATGGAGTTAAAGGAATACGTACTTAGTAAGCTCAATAAGTCATTCTACCAAGGGGGGATGGTGTTCTTAGGTAAGGATTTGATAAATCAAATACTAGAAGAAGCTCATGGTTCTCTCTATTCAATACATCCGGGTGCCACCAAAATATATCGTGACCTTAGAGAGGTCTATTGGTGCAATGGTTTAAATAGGAACATAGCAGAGTTTATTGCTAAGTGTCCAAACTGCCAACAAGTTAAAGCTGAACATCTAAAACCTAGTGGTTTAACCCAAATCATGGATGTTCCTACATGGAAGTGGGAATCTATCAATATGGACTTTGTTGTTGGGTTGCCTCGAACCCGAAGGCAAAATAATTCTATATGGGTTATTGTGGATAGGTTGACCAAATCTGCTTATTTTATTCCTGTTAATTCTACATATACTACCGAAGATTATGCAAGAATATACATTAATGAGATTGTGAGTCTTCATGGGATTCCTTTGTTCATCATATCGGATAGAGGTGCCCAATTCACTTCTCATTTTTGGAAGGCTTTCCAAAAGGGTTTAGGTACTCAAGTGAAACTTAGTACAACTTTTCATCCTCAGACAGATGGACAAGCGGAGCGTACAATTCAGACCCTCAAGGACATGTTGAGATCATGTGTCATTGATTTCAAGGGAAGTTAGGATGATCACTTACCTTTGAATGAGTTCTCTTACAACAATAGCTATAATTCGAGCATCTCCATGGCACCTTTTTAAGCTCTTTATGGTAGAAGGTGTAGATCTCCGATTGGATGGTTTGAGGTTAGTGAGTCCTTACTCCTTTGTCCAGAGATTATCTATTAATCTTTATAGAAGGTTCAAATCATAAGGTATAGATTGAAGACAACCTATAGTCGGCAAAAGTCTTATGCCGACAATAGAAGAGGAGATCTTAAGTTTGAAATAGGTGACCATGTCTTATTGAAGATCTCACCTATGAAAGGGGTGATGAGATTCAGTAGAAAGGGCAAGTTAAGTCCCCTGTATATTGGTCCTTATGAGGTCTTACAACGAATTGGAAAGGTTGGCTATGAGTTGAAACTACCTAGTGAACTAGCTTCGGTTCATCCGGTGTTTCCTATTTCTAAGCTCAAGAAATGCATAGGTGACCCGGTGTCTATTCTACCTAATGAAGGTTTAGGGGTGGATGAGAACCTCTCCTATGAAGAGGTTCCTGTTGAGATCCTAGATCGCCAAGTAAAGAAGTTGAAAAACAAGGAGGTTGCCTCTGTAAAGTTCTATGGAGCAACTATCTTGTTGAGGGTGCAACGTGGGAGGTTGAAGCTGACATGAAGTCCCGCTACCCTTATCTCTTTACTCCTTAAGGTTAGACATTCATCTTAATAAAGAAAATTAATGAATAATCATATAAATAGGTGCATGTTTCGGTAAAAGATAGTACCAACTAGAGTTTTAAGAAAATATTTTCATACTTTATTCTTGCACTTATGTGAAATATGTATGCATGTGTCTTCTTGAGATTTTGTTGTTTTGTTGTTATCTTGAGAATAATGATAGGATGTTAACTCTTTGATGCATTTTGATCTTATGATAAGGTTGAGAAGGAAATTCCTCACTATGTGTTATGAATATAAAGCTCTTATACGTTTGTGCTTCATGAATTGAGTGCTATGTGTAATGTTATGGTGTGTGTTGTAAGGAGTTGTGATATGCTACTATGAGATGTAACTCATTATGATTTTTATGTTGTTGATCGGTTCGGCTGCTAGTATTGAGTCTTTTCCTACCCTCCAAAAGATTTTAGTGTCATTCGGGGACGAATGTTCTTAAGGGGTGGATAATGTAACACTCCAGAAATGTCATGACTTAGACTAAAGTTTAATCTAATAAATAATAATTAAAATGATGTTTCCAGACCTATATTAATGTAATAAACTTATTTGGAAAAGGTTAGAGCCAAAACGACTAAGAAAGGCCTTAACGTCTGGAAACTAGCTAATTTGAACTAGTTTACGTCCCCATGTTTGGTGAAGGTTTGGAGGTATCAAATGGAGTCCAAAACCTTTAAAGAGACCTTGTATAGGTAGTATGTAGTACAAAGGGTCCAATCGTCCGGTAACGACACTCCAAGGACCACCCGAAGGGTCCTTGGGAGGACCCAAACATGGGTGGGCAGGCTTCCTGGCCGCCTGCGAGCATGATGAACTCGACGCAAAGCATGCAACGCGAGCATGACAAGCGATGCTGACACACACCTCACTGCCTCAACTCAAAATTTAATAAAACTGACGGGATTTGGCCCCGCAACGCATAGCTACTTCCTAGAATAGTTAAAGTTGTATTTTTGATAATTTAACTTCTTAAAAAGAACCATATAAGTGGAGGGTCTTTTGGGTAATTCATAGGACGACAATATGTGGATATTAGGTCAGTTGTAGACAACTTTTACACGTCCAAATCAGATTAAAACAAGTTTTCTCTCATCTGTCAAGAAATGCTCTTTTTCCCAAACTCCATTGAAGAACAAGAAAAGCTTAAGGAAGAAGACGAAGGTTTCAAAGTTTCCAATCAATTTTCGTGAATTAGTCATCTATAAGGTATGGGTTTTTCACTCTTGGGATTCCTTTCCCCAAGAGGTCCTTTCAAGAATTTCAAATACTAGGGTTTTTACTCTACAAAATGGATTTTCTTCTTAACCCTAGATTTATGATTTTCAATGAAAAGTAAGTGTTTTCTATGGTTGATTTCACACGGATTTATGAGTATGTGGTTATTTATGTTTGAATTTCGTGTAAAGTATGTTCTTATCTAGATGATGGTTTCGTATGGTTGTTTCTACTATTTGATGACATGTAAACGTAGGGATTGGAATTAAGATTTGAATTAACTCTTAAATGACACTTTCCCTTACCCTACATTATGAATTCCTCTTGTATATGATTTGAAGATTTGTTCTTGGTTATGATATTGAGTATTTCACTACGTATGGTTATGAATATTGTAAGATGAAGTAAGGTTCTTGGAAGCAATAGGTAAGTCTTCTAAAGTGTGATTACTCTCCAATGTTTATGTTAGCCTATAAATTATGATTCTATGTTATGGAAAGTATGTATGATGTTGCTATGTGTATATGTTGGGCTATGAAAATGTTACTTGTGATATCATGATAAGAACACGATAAATGCAAGTTACGATATTCTCTTGTATGCTTTACACAAGATGACCATGTTATGTTAATCTCACAAACAAAGGGTTAGAATGAAAGGAAAATTCTCATCTAATCCTAAAGAGCTCATGATCATGTTTATACAAGGAGTTATTCTCTTATGAACCATTATAAGTTTATGATAAAATACAACTTAAAGGTTATTCAAGAAAGGACTTAAGCTAAGCACCGATGAACTAGATATGTAAGGTGTCCCTTCCCTGGTTCGAAGGTAGGTTCACAACAACTCTCATGAGATTGAGGATTCCATGTAATGTGGAACTATGGGTCTCTAATACATCTCGTAGTTCTTGGACTATGTTGCCACCATAGGATACTAGATAGTGGATCCACCTAGAAAGCTATGTCATGTTAGGTTCTACTTTTGCCGATAGACCACCTTCTTTCGGTGTGGGGTTTTATGACACCGGATTCCATGTTTAGCTCACATGGTATATGTCGGTTAAGGCAAATGTTTCCTCATGTTAAATGAAAGACAAGTAAATGAACATTGACTAGGGTGACTTGAGGAGTCTACTTAGTATAGGTATGGGTATGGGACTCTACGTAGGCATTGCACATGTTGACTCTAAAGGAAGTCCTGGAAGATTGTTCTTATGTAATATGATAACATTAAATATATATGTCTATGATACGTGATGTTACTCTTATATGAATGCTGTCCATTATGATGAATATGTTATTGGGTTATATTGTTATATGAAGTGATGACTACTTATGTTACAAGTTACATGAATCAAAGCTTTACTTATGGTCTCCTATATTATCTACTTGGTTGTGTGGGGTTATGGGGCTTCACATGACCATTGCACTTGTAGGTTGGGGATGGGATCATTGGTAAGTGTTTTGTATGTTATGTTATGTGATCTATTGAATATTAAAAGTTAATATGTCTTCGATTATGATCATGCTTTAAGTGATAGAATCCTTAACATGTATATGTTATATGGTGTGTGTATTGAAGACTTTCATATGACTTAGCATGTTTTATAAAGAGATGATAAATGATCCATTTTCATGCATGTACTTAAGTGTTATGTGCGTATACCCATACTTAGTACATGTGGCGTACTAACCCCATTACTTTATATTACTACAACTGTAGGTTCTGGCCATTGAAGTTAAGGAGGTCTATTGAAGAATCTTGGAACTCTTTCTCCAAGTCGTGGTAGGTCCTCATGTTCGGGGATGCTATCTTTCATATTCCAACTTTTACAGATTTTTAGTAGGTTAAATAATACGCTCTTTCCATTATGTTCTTTTGGATTCTTTGTATTAAGGCCTATATGACATATTGACTATTATTGGCCAAGTCCAAATTTGCTCTCTTTAGATGGTTTTATATACATGAGACAATTTTTAGAATATCGTATGTTATTATGAATGTTAAGTATGAAGTCTAAGTATACTTCACATAAGTATGTAAAGTTTTAAATTTTTCCGCAAGTTTTACTGATCACATGTTATGACGAACAGGAAGGACTTGTCTGAGTCCTCTGAGAGGACGACGACGCCGGTCTCATTTGGGTATATTCTCCGGGTCTGACACTTACGCATGATAGTAACCCCTAGAAGTAATACAACGTACTTGACCTCTCGAAGGCCTTATACAATACCATAGCATTCATTTGTCGCATTGTCATACAATTAGCAGAAAATTTTAATTTTTTTCAAAATATAACACAACACTAAAATGTCACTTCATTTAAAAATCATTAGTACATAGTTAAGAAACTAAGTCTCGTCTTGCCATCTTAGACACAATTCCAAATAGAACAGCCCCTAACACTACAAAAGAATATTTCTATACTATTACATCAACTTAATTTAATACTCTTGACATGAAGGTACTTGAATCATTAAGGACACACTTCGACTTGGGAATAGTAATCAAAGCTCATCATTCTAGGAAAGATCCTTTAGCCATCACCACCTACACTTTGTGTAAAAAGATTAAGAAGAATGGTATTAGAACAATAATGCACAAAGTATGATAACCGTGCAAAAATATGTTTTTTAAGAGGACATTTAGTTAGAAATCGTGCATCATGTATTTTAGACAAACTTCATAAGCATTTGATACAATGAGCACATAATTGTCCACAAACATCATATTAGACAAGGATACTATTAATAACAACACACAAATCCATTTATCCCATTTAAGACAGATTCAGTATCTTCAATACATTACCTTTCCTTTTTACCTTAACTCCTTTACCTAAATCAATCCTTATGTAATACGCAGTGCAATGCATGAATGATGTCCCATTCCACTATTCATACCAAAGTATCATCTTATGGTCAACAAAGGTGAACAGTCATACATTCTTCATCAATTCAAGCACATACATTCATAAGGACATATCATATCATGAAACATAACTTTCACATAAAAGCATCACCTAAGACAACTCCAAGTCAAACTAGTGCAATGTGCAAGTAGAATACCATAATACTATTGTAACATTCCGGATAATCATATGTCTAATGTAGAGCCCAGTATGCCCTTAGGATAGCCTATTAGGGGTGCATAGGCAACCCAATGCCCAATATTGAGAAATATTGGCCATAGTATAGAAAAATTGGCTAAGAGATATTAGCCAATTTTCTATATACGAATATGAAATATACTTTTTGGGTTGTCATACCCCAATCCAAGATTGATGTTCAATAAAAGTACCTGCAATAAATACCCTAAGCTAATATAATTGGCACTATGTACATATAGACCCACAACCAACGTGTGAGGTATGAGGCATCCAAGTGTCAAGCCTAGATACCATAGCACATGACCATTTAAAATGATCATGTAAATTAAGCAGTGCCCAAGGACATGGTGAGGGTCCTTGGGACAATAAGTAAACATTCCCAAATGAGCCATCAAGATAAATTAGTTGTAAAGTGAAAAAAAAACATGTGCAAGAACATGGGCAACACACGTGAAGGGACCGTCCAAGGGGACCACGGAACCACCCTAACCGAATTCGGTTAGGGCGGTTAGACAAGACACGCACGGGCAGGTCCCTCCATGTGGGACCAGCCAACCTAAATAACTCTAAATCCTAACCAACTATCCTAACTAGACTACTAACCTAGGACTAACCGAATTGGACCCCCTAATGCACCCGACAACCTAGGACTTGGTCGGGTGGCAACTAACTAACTAAGGGACAACCTAGTACCTAACCTAGGATGGTCCAAAGTTGTTAGTTGTGGCCCTAGTGACTTAGGGGTATTTTAGTAATTCCCTAAAGTTACATATTGAATTAATTAAGCAATCAAATAAATTAAAATAAGCCTTGGTCAGCTGAGACACTTAGTCAAAATTGCAATTAGCTAGTCAATGGTCCTCCTATGTCTAGTCAACTTAGGAGGGGTATTTTAGTAATTAACTAATTAATTTATTAATTATGTTTATTAAGTCTTAAGTTTTATAATTCAAGATCAGTTCCTAAACCTAGAATTGACGATCAAATATTGAGAACTCATGACGCTAAGGCAGTAGAACGCAAACCGCAAAACGTAAGAACGCTAGAGGCAATTCTTGGGCGATTTCAAAGTACTTTTCAAGGATTTTATGTAGAGTGATCGTCATAGATTCAAATCTAAATAAGGTATGGGTTTCTCTCCTGGACTTCTTTCTCCAAGATAACTTTCTTTCCAACGATTCAAAGATTTTGAAAACTAGGGTTGTTCCCGTGTTCTCGTCGAACTCCTTGTCCCTAGTATCCTTTTCGATTCCATGATGAATAGGTTAGATATCATAATGTTGGTATGTGGTGTTGGCTGATATTATGTGTAACATTCTTGAATTATGAATGCCGAATAAACTATGAATTGAACTCGTTTGATGCTAAGGGTTCCTTACATAAATTAAAGAACGATGTATTACTAAGATATGTTCGAAAACGTTAAGTGTGATGTGTGACGTCTTAATGCATACTTACTGTTAAGATGACTTTATGAAGGTATTATATTAATCAAATGTTAATATGATGCTGTCCAAAATGCTTAAAAACGTTATGCTTAAAGTCATGAACTAAGATTGGCTTAAAAGATCTCTATGAAATCACATCTTGAATGAATTGACTATTTGATGCCAATAAAGTTGTCTAACACTACTTTGTCAAAACGAATGCATCCTAATGTCTAGGAGTTTATGTAAATGATTGAAATATTGGTTAAAGGTTTATACATATTCAATTTAAATATGAAAATACGTAAAATTGGCATATGCCAATAAAAATGATTTGCTAATATAACATCCCAAATGTTGAGGCCAATACTAATCAGATGTCAATATTGTGTAGTTAGAATATCAATGATATTATAAGCACTTCTAAAGTAAGTCAATGAATCCATAATCAAGGGCATGCCATTCATTGGGACAACTCCCAACATGCTCTAAAATAATGAACTATGAACATATGTAACTCATTGAAAGAAGTGATCATCGTCCATAAATGATGAAATGAATCTACTACACTAAAGTAAATATGTAACGTGAGTTATAACATAATTAAAGGGGTCTAAACCAATTAAGGTACCAGAATGGGGTGTTAAATAAAGTTAGACAAGTCTCACTTACACCTAAGCTACTATGTTTAAAGATTACTCACGAATGAACGTGTTAGAATGTGTGAGACTAGTCTCATTAACACCTAAGGATGATATGTATGGACAATTAACATTTCATCAATGTAAAGTAAGGATGAGATGTAAGGACAATTCAAATCTCATCAATGTAAAGTAAGGATGATATGTAAGGACAATTCACATTTCATCAATGTAAAGTAAGGATGTTATGTAAGGACAATTCACATTTCATCAATGTAAAGTAAGGATGACAAGTCATTAAAAGAGTAAGTAAATCTCAATCTAGAAGCAAGCTTTCATAATGCTTGAGTGAACTCTAAAAGATAAAGAAGATAATGAAAGTGAGCACAGCACCGATATACTAGTTATGAGCATGTGCTTGCACGTGTAAGTCTCATGTGATGAGGCTACCACCGAGGTGGATAAGTAGTCTCATTAAGTCCTAGTCTTCGAACTATGTCTAGCCAACATAGGAACTAGCCAGTGGTTTTCACCTAAGCGAGCTAGGCATGTTCGGTTTCACTTTGGCCGGTGATTCCACCCCTTTTCGGTGTGGTGCAGTGATGTACCGTGGTTTCACGGTATTTCTAATACTTTTTCCTTAAGTTTAGTGTGTGTCGAGAGCCTTTTTGTGTTGATTTTGATATAAGTTTATCTTTGTTTGCAGAAAATCTGTCTAAGGAAGAACGCGGGAGTTTTTGAGAAAGAATTGCAGAAGAGACCACCTACGGAGCCTATGACTGTCCGTCGCGGCTGTGACGGTCCGTAGGTGGCATCGTAGTGAAGGAAGAAGTTGCTGAAGGAAATTTGGGGAAGTCTGACGAAGTGTGGGATTACGGAAGTTCGTGACGGACCGTCACAGATACGACGGTCCGTCCTGCATGTTCGTCGTAATTATCAGAGAGTAATCCCAGTACCCAAAATTCCAAAGTTCAAGTGTATTGGAACGAAGACCCTCGACGGGCCGTCATGCTTGTGACGGTCCATCATACCTGTCTGTCGGGGGGAATGAAGAAAGCAACATGAGAAGATGTGAAGTATGGGACGACGGAGGCTAGGACGGTCCGTCGTGTCCATGACGGTCCGTCACGTGGTCCGTCGACCCAGACGCGTTTGGATAGATTTTTAGTAAATAGAATCCTTATTTGATTAGGTTTTTATTTTTCTTATAAATAGTTGGAAAAACCTCATTTTTGAGGTTAGACTTTCTAGATAATTTTTAGTTTATAGTTCTTCGATTATATTAGTAAACTCTTGATTTTGGAAATTAAGATATTTTTCGGGAATTGATTGTTGTGGATTTCGGTGATTAATCAAGTTGAATTCTGGGAAATTATTCGTTTTTATAAAAGTAAGTGCATGAACTCTTCCATTAACGATATGAATTGTGTAATTACGAACATGGGTAACTAAACCTCATAGCTAGGGTTGTGGGAACCATGGGTGAATAACAAGGTAGAAATCTAACTTCAATAACAATTTCTAGAGTGGTGTCTTGCATGTATTGATAATTCTTTCGTTTAGAATTCTTTTTAACGGTGGCCAACGTTAGAACTCGCCTTAATGCTACTTGCCGGACCAAGGAGGTAGATAATAGGAAATAGAATTATCAACATAGATTTAGTGTATACTATCTAATAGACTAGTATTGGTTGGTACGAGTTAATGGCTTAGTCAAATACCGAATACGATGTTTAATGTGAGGTAAAGATAAGAGTTAGTATAGCAACACACGTAGCTGGACCAAGGTGCGGAGTGAAATTCTCTAGATGCCGGACCAAGGATTTAGAGATACATAACTTATCACTTTACATGCAAGATATCAGGATAGAGATGTTATAGTTAGATTTACCAAGTTAGGAACCTGTGGGGAACACTAAAGCCCTAGTTAATTTTACAATTTGATTAAAACTCCGAAAGTTAAATTTGTTAGTTGTTCGATCTTATTTAGTTAATCATTCTCATTAATTTAGAAATAAAACCCCCCTTTTTTGTCTCTTAGTTGTTTTTTTTTGGAAAACAGTTGGCTAAATAATAGTAATAATACAATAAAGTTAAGTCTGAACTATTTTCCTTGTGGGATCGATCCCAACCTCATTAGTTGGGTTCTTTACTTGATACGACCGCTTTACTTCTTATTTGAGAAGTAAGTTTGAGCGTATCAAATTTTGGCGCCGCTGCCGGGGAAAGTAGCTTTTAGATTAACTTTAATTTATTACTAAAATTTAGTTAATATTTTCCTGATTTTACTTTTTCTGTTGTTTTTGATTTTTTTGCTAGGTTTGACGTCCTTGTATGCCAAATACACGGAGCGGAAGAGAACCCTTGTTTCCCTACGATCACGAGTTAGAGCGTACACTACGAAGAATGAATCGAAACTTGGGTATAAATGATGATGATCCAAACCTGAACAACCCAGCTCCGGTTGATGCTCATGGTCGATTATTACCTGATAATCCTAATCCAGGTGCACAAAGGGGACAAAATCCCGCACCACGTCCTCAAGAATACTACAGAGGCTATGACAATATTGCAGATTCTGATGGGCCACTTGTATTGCCCCCTCTACCTGAAGGTCACACCTTTGTAGTCACTAGTAGTCTAATGCAAATGCTCACTGCTAGAGGTTTGTTTTCCGGACTACCGTCCGAGGATCCACATGCTCATATAGCTAAGGTGAGGGCAGTGTGTAAAAGCTGTGTAGGGAGGCCTGATTTGAATTTGGATGTAATAGGGCTAAGAGTATTTCCTCTTTCACTGACGGGAGAGGCTGCCATTTGGTTCACTGAGCTTCCTTATAACTCAATCTTCACTTGGAACCAATTAAGGGACGTTTTCTTAGCACGTTACTACCCGGTCTCCAAGAAACTAAATCACAAAGATAGAGTTAACAACTTTGTGGCACTACCAGGAGAATCAGTTAGTAGTTCTTGGGATAGGTTCACTTCATTTCTGAGAAGTATCCCCAATCACCGCATAGATGATGAGTCACTCAAAGAATACTTCTACCGGGGACAGGATGATAATAATAAAGCGGTATTGGATACTATAGCAGGTGGTTCTTATGGGGAGTGTCCTTATGCTGAAATTGCCGAAAAATTAGAGAAAATTTCCAGAAATAATAAAGCATGGAGTACTAGAAAGACAGATACTGGGAGAAATACTTTTGCAGTGCAATCCACACACAACCCAGCCACAGATGAGATTCGTGAAGAGATGGCACAGATGAGAACTGAGCTTGGGTTAGTGTTAAAACATGTCACTGGGGGTGCAGAAAAGATAAACGCAGTGAACTACTTGTCTAAACCACCACCACCAACTGATGAATATTATTATGAGGAAGATTCTTATGCAGTAAATGATCAGACGGGGGGTTTCCGACCAAATGCCCAAGGCTCCAATCAGGAGAATTGGCGCCAAGGTCAAGGAAATCAAGGTCGGAACTATGGTAACTACAACCGCGAGGGTAATTATGTTCGTGATGGAAATTACAACCGCGACAACAACTTCAACAGGGGTAACTATGGTAACAGAAATGAGAGGAGTGGCCCATATGTTCCTCCTCAAAATCGTGAAGTTGCTCCTAGGGATGGTGGAGGTAGTATGGCGCGAGTTGAGGATATGTTGCACAAGATGATGAGGAGGTTCGATGCTAGTGATGAGCACACCAAAGAGTTAAGGAGTGATGTAGCAGGTATTGGACAAAAAGTTGATACACATGCCATATCAATCAAGCAGCTTGAATTGCAAATGGCTCAATTATCTGCAACTGTGAACACACGGCAACCGGGCACTCTTCCTAGCAACACTGTCCAAAATCCGAAAAATGATGGACACTGCATGGCAATTACTACTCGTGGTGGTAAACAAACTATTGACCCACCTATGCCGTCTATTGTTGAAAAGGTGATGAAAGACAATGATGAAGTGGTAGAGGTTAGTGATGAAGTAGAAGATAACACTGAGAAAGTTGCTGAAGTGCCTAAAAAGGTAACTCCCATGCCTAGACCTCCACCCCCCTTTCCTCAAAGATTAGTGAAAAAGACCGAAGATGGCAAATATCGGCGTTTTATAACAATGTTGAAGCAACTTTCTATCAATGTTCCTTTGGTAGAAGCTCTTGAACAAATGCCCGGTTATGCCAAGTTTATGAAAGATTTGGTTACAAAGAAAAGATCGGTCACTTTTGAGGATGATGACAGAATGCAGCATTGTAGTGCTATTGCTACAAGGTCGTTAGTGCAAAAGAAAGAAGATCCGGGTGCATTTACTATTCCTTGTACAATCGGGTTATTACATTTTGCGAAAGCATTATGTGATCTGGGGGCAAGCATAAATCTCATGCCCCTCTCGATTTATAAGAAGTTGGGTTTGGGTGACCCAAAGCCCACTGCGATGCGGCTACTGATGGCCGATCGAACAGTAAAAAGGCCTATAGGGATACTCCATGATGTGCTAGTAAAAGTGGAGTCGTTCATATTTCCAGCAGATTTTGTCATTCTTGATTGTGAAGTCGATTTTGAGGTGCCTATTATTCTTGGGAGGCCATTCCTTGCTACGGGTAGAGCTTTAGTTGATATGGAAAAAGGGCAGATGAAATTTCGGTTGAACAATGAAGAAGTGACTTTCAACATTTGTAGGTCCATGCGGCAGAGTGGTGAGCTCCAATCGGTATCTGCCATATCCTACAAAATTGGTGAATCATCCAAGACACAAATAGAAGAACGACTAGGTGTAGAAGCACTGGCGGCAGTGATAATGAATCTTGATAATGAAGGCATTGAAGAATATATGTCATTAGTTGCTGCCCTTGATCGTGGTAATGTCCGGTTTAAACCGAAGAAATATGAGCTAGACATGAAGAATCGCGAGTCTCCACCCGCTAAACCATCCATTGAGGAGGCTCCAAAGCTAGAACTAAAAGCTCTCCCACCTCATCTAAGGTATGAATTCTTAGGAACCGGTGACACATTACCGGTAATCATTGCATCAGATCTAAATGAACAACAAGTTGAGAGTCTGGTCAAAGTGCTAAAAAGGTTCAAAAGAGCTATTGGGTGGACCATTGCGGACATTATTGGGATCCCTCCTGGTATTTGTTCTCATAAAATCCAACTCATGCCCGATCATAAGCCAAGTATTGAGCACCAGAGACGCTTAAACCCACCTATGCAAGAGGTCGTAAAGAAGGAAATCATAAAGTGGTTAGATGCAGGAGTAATTTATCCAATCGCCGATAGTAGTTGGGTATGTCCTGTTCAGTGTGTACCTAAAAAAGGGGGAATGACTGTGGTCCCCAATGCAGAAATGGCATGTTGCTTAGGAAGAGCTTTCATTGATCATGCATAGCTTTATGTGTATGTGTGCATACACCCATACTTAGTATAAGTGGTGTACTAACCCCCTACTATTTACTATTTTTATAGGTGCAGGTCAGAGGGCAGATTGACGTCACTTGCAGCAGTTTGGACTTCAGCGTTTTCTCCGGACCATTTGGTAGGTCCTCTTGATTTCGAGGATGCTACACGCATTAGTCTAGCCTTATATATAGACATAGCTTGTGGATGTTGTCCCTAGCATTTCTTTCATATTTCATTTCGAACATTTTGATGTAAGGCCGTGTTTGGCAAACTATTTACGATATGTTCATTTTCAGTTTTGAATTGATTCTCTAATGGTAGATGGTTGTCTATTGATGTTGAGCTTAGTATATAATGTTTAATACGTAATGACTATTTGAAGTCTAAGTAAACTTCATACATATAAAAAGTTTTAAATTTTCCGCAAATTTAACTAGATGAGGCTTGTCTGCGACCTCAGAGAGGTCAACGACGCCGGTGGCATTTCGGATTCCAGAATCTGGGTCGTTACAACTATTGACACCAAGTGTTTCTATAAAGTCACCCTAGACTAGGCACATCACATTCAATAAGTCACAACATATGCCTTTAACCTTAGAAAAGAACCCATCATACTTCATAGAACTCATATAAGAACTCATTTATTTATTACGTCATAGTCATAATCAATTTTGTTTATATTCACATCTCAAGACAACATACAAGTCCATATTATAAAAATCTCCATAATGACACCATAGTCAACATTGCAAATTCAGAGTTCATTTCATCAATACATAACAACACCTTACTCATAACTCCAATCAAAGTTTACTAGAGCAATGCATATGTGTAGCCCAATAACCTCACACATACCAAGTAAACCAACAAGGAGATCACAATAATTTCCCTTTACTTCATACATCATTATGACAAGTATAGAAAACAACATGCATACTAAGTGAGACCATTATCACGAATATCAAATGAGACTAATATAATGCACATTTGTTATAACAAGTATGTTAACACCATAATGTCAAGGAACTTACCCTAGAATTCCCTCCAAGACTTACTTGTGCAATGTATAGGTAAAGTCCCATCTTATTACCTACACTAAGTAAAATATCTTAGGTTATTCTAGTTAGTGTTCATCTTCTTACTTCCATTTGTTCATTTTACATTCAGCAAACTTTGCCATAACCGAAATAGACCATGTGAGATCAATATGGAATTCGGTGTCAACCCCTCACACCAAAAAGAGGGCATCCTACTTGCCAACTTAGGACATCAACATCATATAGAATCTAGGTGGATCCACTAGCTAAGGTTCCTATTGGGGCACATAGTTAAGGAACTAGGAGGTTCTTACTAGAAAACCTATTTATACTAATTCGCATTATAGTTTCCACTTCATGAGAACATCGGGTGAACCTCCCTTCCTTTGTGAAGGAACACCTCTCATTGTCAAGTTCACTCGTTGCTAAGTTAACTTCCCTTTTTAAAGAGCCTCAAAGTCTTTATTAAACATTAGTTCATAAGATAGGTGTTAGAGGCTTAACCCCTTATATAACACGTACATAGCTCATTGGTTATATGATGAGAATAACCTTCATCAAAACCTACATCATGTGAGAATGTCTTTTCACATAATCATAACATTCATAACATAGTCTAATTTAGAGTACAATTTAGGAAACCTTTCAAGCGACTATGATTTACTATATTATCATTTACATCTTTCATTCATACATTCATGTGTGTGTACATATGCGAGAAAGCCTTTCACAAAAACACCTTTAGAAAACACATGTTCATACTTCACTAGTATATTTTTCATGCATAATAAGATATAAAGGTAAATATGATAATTATTGTTTCAATTGACACCATAAACATATCATACTCATAGTTATTCATGGAGTGTGTGTGTAAATATTGGTCCTCATAATCGCATAATGGAAACAACATTCTTACTCAAGAAACCACCCTTCAAAGGATCACAACACATTAAAATATCCCCAAGTCATTAACAACTCACATATGGAGCACTTAGGGACTATAGACCACACATATTTCATCATAGGAGACAATAACATATTCGACATTGAATAGACAACTCGTAATTTGTGTTTTCCCATTGGAATGGGGGTAAAGAAGACATAAAAACCATTCATAAGAAATCACCAAAGTTTCCAAAACTGCTTTATGTCATTTGGACTTAAAAATAACTGTCTAATTTGACTTTAACTGAAGTAGGTGACATTGGGGAACAAGTCTTTGATGCGGATGTATTCCCTGAATTCACAAAAATAGGATAGTGGGATAGAAGATTCGGCGACAGCCTCTGCATCTTTCGCTTTGGTAGAGTAGGTCTGCGACGCAGAGCCATTCCCTCAAGGTACTTCCCACAAGCTGCCAAGGCAGCTTCTTGTACAATCGTTTGGGTCCTCCTCAAGGACCCATATTGTGGTCCTCGGGTAGTCGTACCCAAACGTTTTGACCCTAAATGTGTTTATTAAGATGCTAGGGTCACCTCCACTATTTAAAGACACCAAAAAACACATAAAACCAAGTTAAACATACAAGGACACACTAGCACACAAAAGAGTAGTTTTCGGACGTCTTTGTCGTCCTTTGTTGTTTGAATTCAAAACTCCTTAAACTGACATCAAAGGTTGTATTTAATCATTTTAACAAGTTATTAATTCATAAAAACTATGTGAGGCTCTATTTTCTCCTACTTCTATTTGACGGTCCTAACATTAGTCTTTTGTGACACCATACATGGCTATGAGGTTTTATGTTCTTCCAGATGTGTTGTTAGATCCTTTTTCTGTCTATACTCTTGTAGGTGATTAAATTGTGGATAAGAGGTTCTATATAAAGAATCCTGTTTCTTTGTCTCATAGAGTTACTCTTGTAGACTTGGTACAACTTGATATGCTAGATTTTGAGTTTAGTTTTTTGCATGAATTGATTGTACTCATGTTAAGCTTTAATCGACTATAAAACTTGTGTAGTCAATTTTCAGCTACTGGATGAGTTTCCCTATAGTGAAAAAGGGGAAATTCTATGACTATGGGTCAGTTTGCCTCTTGTTTCAAAGTTGGAATGACGATTTCTAAGTGTTGCATATACCATATAGTTAGGATGAGCAATGTATATTCCAAAACCCCTACTCTTGAGTCGTTCCCAATTTTTAATGATTCTTGACGTGTTCATAGATTATTTACTTGGTATTATTCCCAAAAGGAAAATCTACTTCGATATTGACGTTCTCCCTAATACATAACTTGTTTCTTTTCCTCTTTACCCTATGGCTCTGACACAACTTAAGGAGTTAAAAGAATAATTTAAAGATTTTTTTTATAATAGTTTCATCGGACTAAGTATCTCTCATGGTGTGCTCCAGTTTTGTTAGATACAAAGAAAGATGGTTCTGTTTGTATGTTTATTGATTATCGTTACTTTAACAAGGTTACTATTAATAATAAGTATCCTCTTCCAAGGATAGATGATTCATTTTGATCAACTTCAAGGAGGAAGTTACTTTTCCAAGATTGAATTTAGGTTAGGTTCCCACTAATTGAGGGTAAAGGAAGATGATATTCTATAGACAACTTTTCGAACTCGGTATAGTCATTATGAATTTTTTTCAATGTCATTTGGATTGACTAATCCTCTGACTGCATTTATGGATATGATAAAGAAGGTGTTTGGATAATAAGTCGTCATGTTCGTCATTCTGGTCATTCATGATATATGGATCTATTTGAGAAGTGAAAACTGAGCATACTGATCATTTGAGGATCGTGTGCAAATTCGTAAGAAACTAAGAGTTGTCCTAGACTTCTATCCATTTCGGATATTAAAAGTTTCTTAGGTTTACCAGGTTACCATAGAAGGTTTTTTGCGGGATTCCCTTGCCTCTATGTTGTGACTCAAAAGAAGGGTAAGTTTATACGGTTCAAAACATGTGAGTAGAGCTTCCAAGAGTTCAAATATTGAGTTACGTCTACTCTAGTGTTGACTTTACCAAAAGGTCCAAATGGTTTTATTGTTTATTGTAATGCCTCGAGAATCAGGCTAGGGTGTGTGCTTATGAAAAATGGGAATATTATTGCCTATGGCACAAGAAAACATTAGATTCATGAAAAGAATTACCCTACCTATTACCTTGAACTAACAGCTATTGATTTTGCTTTACAGATTTGGAGACATTATTTGTATGGCGTTCATGTAGATGTGTTTACCGATCACAAGAGTTAGAAATTAGTGTCTTATAAAAAAGATCTAAGTCTTTGCCAAAGAAGGTGGCTTGAGTTATTGAACGACTATGGCATGAGTGCTCTCTATAACCCTAAAAAAGCTAATGTCGTGGCAGATGCTCTCATTTGTTATTTATGGGTAGATTATTTTATACTGAAGAAGAAGATAGGAAATAGTTAGTTCGAAATATTCATAGATTGGCTCGATTTTGTGTTAGGTTATTGGACTCAGCCAAGGGTTGTGTTATGGTTCACAGTAGTTCAGAATCATATTTAGTGGTTAATGTGAAATCCAAGAAAGTTCTTTAACTAATTTTTCTTGACTTAAAAGAAATGATGCCTAAAACATCCATTGAAGCTTTCTCCCAAGAGGCATATATTGTACTTAGATATCAAGATCGTAAATATGTTCCAAAGATTGATGACTTTAGAGAACAAATCTTGTAAGAAGCCCATACTTTGCGGTATTCCATTCACCCAGGAGCCACCAAGATGTAGCGTGATTTGCAGGAAGTCTATTTGTGGAATTGGATGAAGAAGGTATTGGGGAATTTGTGACTGAATGTCCTAATTGTCGACAAGTGAAATTTGAGCATCTGAGCCTGGAGGTTCATCCAAAGATATGAGTGTTCTTGCTTGGAAGGGGGAAGATGTTAATATGGACTTCATGGTTGGTTTCTCTCCCACCCAACGAAAACATGAATCGATTGGCGTCATAGTAGATCAAATTACGCGCCAATATTCTTCCAATCAAAATTTCATATTAGGCGGATTACTATGCAAAGTTTACTTTCAAGAAATGGTAATGTTGCACTGAGTACCTCTGTCCATTATTTTCGATCGTGGTATCCAATTCACTTTTCAGTTTTGGAAGTCTTTCCTAAAGTGTTTTGGTACTCGTGTTAAGCTTTTGGTACTCATGTTAGGCTTCGTACGACCTTTCATCCCCAAATCGATAGGAAAGCAGAGTGTACTATCCAAACATCTAAAGCTATGTTAAGGGCTTGCGTGATTTATATTAATGGTAATTGGGATGACCATTTGCCATTGATTGAGTTTGCTTATAACAACAGTTATCACTTGAATATTGATATAGTTTCATTTGAGGCATTATATGATAGGACGTATAGATCTCTTATAGGTTGGTTTAAGGTTGGTGAATTTTCTCAAATACTTTCTGAGTTGGTAAATGAGGACATGGAGAATATTTTACTTATTAGAGAAAGATAGAAAACGGATCAAAGTCGGCAAAAGTCATATGTCGATATAAGAAGAATATATCTTGAGTTTGATGTTTATTATTTTTTTTAGTTGAAAATTTCACCCATGAAAGGTGTAATGAGGTTTTGTAAGTAAATGACGCTTAGTTCTCAACATGTATGTAACTCTCCAATAATGTCATGACTTAGATTAGAGATTCATCTAATTAATAATGATTAAAATGATGCTTCCAGATCTATATTAATATAATAAACTCATTTGGAAAAGGTTAGAGCAAAAATGACAAAGAAAGACGTGGACGTCAGGAAACTAGCTAAGTTGAACTAGTTGACGTCCCTATGTTTGGTGAAGGTTTTGAAGTGTCAAATGAAGTCCAAAACTTGTAAAGATACCTTGTATAGGTAGTATGTAGTACAAAGGGTCCAAACTTCTGGTAACGACACCCCAAGGACCACCCGAAGGGTCCTTGGTGAGGACCCCAACATGGGTAGGCTGGCTGCCAAAGCAGCCTGCGCGAGCAAGATGTGAGCTTAGGGTGTGCGACGCGAGCTTCACATGCAGGTTAATGCCTCAATAATTGAGAGGCAGCCTCGCGACGCGACGCTGACATGCACCTCATTGCCTCAACCCAAAATTTAATAAAAATGACGGGATTTGGCCCCACGACGCACAACCACATCCGAGAATCGTTAAATTCATATTTTTGGTAACTTAACTTCATAAAAACACCCATTTAAGTCGAGGGTAATTTGGGTAATTCATAGGAAAACTATATATGGATATTCGTTCAGTTTTAGACCACTTTTACACGTCCAAATCAGATTCAAACAAGTTTTCTCTCATCTTTCTCAAGAAACGCTCTCTTTTCCAAACCCCAGTGAAGGAGAATAAGAGCTTAAGGAAAAAGACGAAGACTTCAAGTTTTTCATTATATTTTCCATAATTTTTACTGATCACATATTATGACGAATGCTAAGGGATTCTCTTAGTCCTCTGAGAGGACGACGACGCCGGTCGCATCTGGGGTATGCTCTCCGAATGTGACAAACTTTGTTTCAGAGCATGAGATTAAATATCCTTCAGACCAATGTCTCACTAAACCACGTCACCTATTATCTTGTTCATTATTGTGAAGCGTGCCACAATTATGGATAATAGGCTATGTTATGACTAGGAAACTTCTCTTTTCTTGGTAATCCTATGTCGTGCCTTAAGAGTTTTGACACTATATGTCATTTAGCATCTAATACCTTTCTTGTGATTATAGGTGACGAACACAAGAACGACAACCACTAGAAGAGTAGGACATGATATTGCGAATGCGGGAGCTACTCCCCAGGGCAATCGAAATGCTCCTCAAGTGCAAGATGCTGCAAATTATCAAGTTCCGGTGAATCCTCCGTCTATGACAGATGGTGAGGTGAGGGAAGCCCTGTTCCAAATGGCCCAAGCCATCACCACCCAAGCTCAAGACATTACGGCACAAGCTAACAGGGAGGTTGTTCCTGAGAGAAACTACATGCTAGTTCTATGTCTAGTGGTTTGAGAGATTTTAACAGGATGAATCCTCCCATGTACTTTGGAACAATAGTTGATGAAGACCCCAAGATTTCCTTGATGAGGTCTACAAGATTTTGTTTTCTATGGGTGTGAGTACTACTAAGAAGTCTCAAATTGTTGCTTATCAACTCAAGGACATGGCTCAGACATGGTACAATCAATACAAGGATAATCGGGCTTTAGGAGATGGTCCCGTGACTTGGGAGATCTTCAAAAAGGCCTTTGACAGATTCTTTCCAAGGGAACAAAGGGAAGATAAGGTAGAGGAGTTCATCAACCTTTTTCAAAGAGGTGAGTGTCAAGGAATACTCCTTAAAATTCGTTAAGCTATCCAAATATGCTTCTTCTTTGGTTTCTAATGCTAGGAATGAAATGAGCCCTTATGTAACGGGCGTGTCCAAAGAGCTTGAAGAAGAATGTCGTGCAACCATGCTTCATGACAATATGGATCTTTCTAGGTTGATGGTTCATGCTCAACAGGTTGAGGAGAGTTGTCTATGGAAGTGGAATAGGGAAGCTAAGAAGGCAAAGTCTTTTGAAAGTGGTTCTTCTAAGAGTAGGCTTGATGTTCAATACAAGCCTCAGTTTAAGAAGAGGTTTTCAAACCAGGTTCTTTCAAATTTCTCCAAGAATCTCAATGATAGAGGTTCTAATACTAAACCTAAAAAGGTGAGAAATGTCGATCCACCAAGAGAAAGACCAACTTGTGGTAAGTGTGGTAAGAAACATGTGGTTGAATGTCTTGTACGGACTAATAGTTGCTATGATTGTGGAAAAGGTGTCCATATGGTGAAAGATTGTCCTAATATGAGAAGTCAAAGTAAGGGAAATGGCCAAACTCAACCAAGCGGTCCTAGTTCTGAAGCTCTAAAAAGGAATTGTTTCTATGCGTTCAAGAGGTGAACAAGAAAGCTCTCTCCACGTTGTGACGGGTATGTTACAATTTTTCTCTGTTAATGTTTATGCTTTGCTTGACCCAAGTGCTACACTTTCTTGTGTTACACCTTTAGTAGATATGAAGTTTGATGTACTTATTGTTGTCTTGATTAAACCCTTTTCTGTTTGTACCGCAATGGGTGACTTTGTAGTTGTAAAAAAAGTCTATAGTAAGTATCCTGTAATGCTGCCCAATAGAGTTATTCTTGTTGATTTTGTAGAACTTGACATTTTTGATTTTGATATCATCTTTGTTATGGATTGTCTTCATGATTGTTTTACTTCCATAGATTGTAGAACAAGGGTAGTAAAGTTTCAACTCCCTAATGAACCTATTCTTGAGTGGAAGGGGGGAAATTCTATGCCAAGGGGTCAAATCATTTCTTGCTTGAAGGCCTGTAAGATGATAGCCAAGGGTTGTTTATACCATGTGGTGAGGGTTAAAGATCTAGAATGTGAAACTCCTTCTATTGAGTCAGTCCCTGTAGTGAGTGAATTCCTAGAGGTTTTTCGTAATGACCTTCCAAGAGTTCCTCCCAAACGGGAAATTCACATTGGTATTGACTTGTTACCGGATACGAATCCCATTTCGATTCCTCCATATAGAATGGCTCCAGCTGAATTGAATGAGTTGAAGCTCCAACTCAAAGATTTACTAGACAAGGGTTTCATTCAACCTAGTATTTCTCTATAGGTTGCTCCGGTCTTATTTGTTAAGAAGAAGGATGGAATGTGCATCTATTATCGCTAACTCAATAAGGTCACCATAAATAACAAGTATCCTCTCCCTCGTATTGATGATCTCTTTGATAAACTCCAAGGTACTAACTATTTTTCCAAGATTTCAATAAGGTCGGGATATCACCCACTTAGGGTGAGAGGTGAAGATGTTCCCAAAACAGCTTTCCGAACTAGATATGGTCACTATGAATTTCTAGTTATGTCTTTTGGGTTAACAAATGCCCCAGTGGCGTTCATGGACCTAATGAATAGAGTTTTCTAAGATTACCTCAACTCATTTGTGATTGTGTTCATTTATGATATTTTGATATACTCCAAAAATAAAGATAAACATGAGAGTCATTTGAGGTTGGCCTTGCAAGTTCTCAAAGAACACAAACTTTATGCCAAATTTAGCAAGTGTGATTTTGGTTGAGGTCAGTTACTTTTCTTGGCCATATTATCTGTGGTGATGGTGTAGAGGTTGATCCAAAGAGGACGGATGCAGTCAGAAATTGGCCTAGAAGTTTGACTCCCACTTATATAAGGAGTTTCTTGGGTCTAGCCGGCTATTATAGAAGTTTTGTTGATGGATTTTCGTCCATTGCTTCTCCTTTGACAGCTCTAACCAAAAAACGGTGAAGTTTGAGTGGTCCGAAGCTTGTGAGAAAGGTTTTCAAGAATTGAAAGATAAGCTTACCTCCGCTCTAGTGTTGACCTTACCGGAGGGTAATGAAGGCTTTGTAGTGTATTGTGATGCTTCCCAACTGGGCTTGGTATGTGTCCTAATGCAGCATGGTAAGGTGCTATCTTACGCTTCTAGGCAACTGAAAGTTCATGAGAAGAATTACATAACTCATGATTTTGAGTTAGCCACTGTAGTTTTTGCCTTGAAAATATGGAGATATTATTTGTATGGTGTGCATGTTGATGTGTTTACTGACCATAAAAGTATTAAATATGTTTACACAAATGGATTTGAACCTCCGACAGAGAAGATGGTTAGAATTGTTGATGGATTATGACATAAGTGTCCTTTACCACCCTGGCAAGGCTAATGTGGTTGCGGATGCTTTGAGTCGTATGACTATGGGTAGTGTGTATCATGTGGAAGAACAGAAGAAAGAACTTGTGAAAGATGTTTATAGGTTGGCTCGCTTAGTGTGCGGTTAGAAGATTCTCCAAATGGTGGTTTTATTGTCTATCATAACTCCGACTCATCATTAGTTGTTGAGGTGAAATCTAAGCAACACATTGATCCTCTATTGATGGAGTTGAAGGAATCGGTTCTTAGTAAGCTCAATGAGTCATTCTCCCAAGGGGGGATGGTTTTCTTAGGTACAAAGAGAGATTATGTGTACCTGATGTTGAGGATTTGAGAAATCAAATTCTAGAAGAAGCCTGTGGTTCTCGCTATTCTATACATACGGGTGCCACTAAAATATATCATGATCTTAGGGAAGTCTATTGGTGGGATGGTTCAAAAAGGGACATAGCAGAGTTTGTTGATAAGTGTCCAAATTGCCAACAAGTAAAAGCTGAGCATCTTAAACCGAGTGATTTAACCCAAATCATGGATTTTCCTACTTGGAAGTGGGAAGCCATCAATATGGACTTTTTTGTAGGGTTGCCTCGAACTCGAAGGCAAAATGATTCTTTATGGGTTATTGTGATAGGTTGGCCAAATCTGCCCACTTTATTCCTGTTAAGTCTACTTACACGACTTAAGATTATGCAAGGATCTACATTAATGAGATTGTGAGTCTTTATGGGATTCCTTTGTCCATCATTTTGGATAAAGGTGCCCAATTCACTTCTCATTTTTGGAAGCCTTTTCAAAAGGGTTTAGGTATTCAAGTGAAACTTAGCACTGCTTTTTATCCTCAAACGGATGGTCAAGCGGAGCGTACCATTCAGACCCTTGAATACATGTTAAGAGCCCGTGTCATTGATTTCAAGGGAAGTTGGGATGATCACTTACCTTTGATTAAGTTCTGTTACAACAATAGCTATCGTTCGAGCATCTCCATGGCACCTTTTGAAATTCTTTATGATAGAAGGTGTAGATCTCCGGTTGGATAGTTTGAGGTTGGTGAGTCTTCACTCCTTGGTCCAGATATTATCTATGAGGCTATAGAGAAGTTTTGAATCATAAGAGATAGATTGAAGACAACATATAGTCGGCAAAAGTCTTATGCTGAAAATAGAAGTACAGATCTTGAGTTTGAAATAGGTGATCATGTCTACTTGAATATTTCACCTATGAAAGGGGTGATAAGATTCAGCAGAAATGGGAAGTTAAGTCCCCGGTATGTTAGTCCTTATGAGGTTTTACAACTAATTGGAAAGGTTTCCTATGAGTTGAAACTACCTACTGAACTATCTTCGGTTCATCCGGTGTTTCATGTTTCTATGCTCAAGAAATGCATAGGGGACCCGGTATCCATTCTGCCTATTGAATGCTTAGGAGTGGATGACAACCTCTCTTATGAAGAGGTTCCGGTTGAGATCCTAGATCGCCATGTCAAGGAGTTGAGAAACAAGGAGGTTGCCTCTGTAAAAGTCCTATGGAGGAACCATCTTGTTGAGGGTGCAACATGGGAGGCTGAAGCCACATGAAGTCATGCTACCTTCATCTATTTACTTCTTGAGGTTAGACATTCCTATTATTAGATAAAGTAATTCACAATCATGAGTTTTACTTGTTTTCTAAATAGTTTCATGTTTTGGTAAAAGATAGTACCAACTAGAGTTTTAAGAAATGGCCTTCATACTCTATTCTTGCACTTATATGAAATATATATGCATGTGTCTTCTTAAGATTTTGTTGTTTTGTTGTTGTCTTGATAATAATGATAGCATGGTAACTCTTTGATGCATTTTGAGCTTATGATAAGGTTGAGAAGGAAGTTCCTCACTATGTGTTATGAATATGTAACTCTTATATGTTGTACGTCATGAATTGAGTGTTATGTGTAATGTTATGGTATGTGTTGTAAGGACTTGTGAAGTACTCCTATGAGTTGTGACACATTATTATCTTATGTTGTTCATTGGTTGGGCTGCTAGTATTGAGTCTATTTTTACCCTCCAAAAGATATTAGTGTCATTCGGAGACGAATGTTCTAAGGGGGGATAATGTAACACTCCCGAAATGCCATGACTTAGATTAGAGCTTAATCTAATTAATAATGTTTAAGATTATGCTTCCAGAGCTATATTAATGTAATAAAATCATTTGGAAAAGGTTATAGCGAAAACGACAAAGAAAGACCTTGACGTCCGGAAACTAGCTAAATTGAACTAGTTGACGTCCCTATGATTGGTGAAAGTTTGAAAGTGTCAAATGAAGTCCAAAACTTATATATGACCTTAGATAGGTAGTATGTAGTACAAAGGGTCTAAACGTCTGGTAACGACACCACAAGGACCACCCTAAGGGTCCTTAGTGAGGACCCCAACATGGGTAGGCAGGCTGCAAAAGCAGCCTGCGCGAGCAAGATGGGAGCTTAGGGTGTGCGACGCGAGCTTGACACGCAGGTTACTGCCTCAAGAATTGAGATGCAGCCTCGCGACGCGAGGCTGACACGCACCTCACTGCCTCAACCCAAAATTTAATAAAAATTATGGGACTTGACCCCGCGACGCACAACCACTTCCCTGAATCGTTAAAGTCGTATTTTTGGTAATTTCACTTCATAAAAAGACCCATTTAAGTGGAGGGTCTTTTGGGTTATTCATAGGACAACTATATATGGATATTATCTCAGTTTTATACCACTTTTACACGTCCAAATCAGATTCAAACAAGTTTTATCTCATCTCTCTCAAGAAACACTCTCTTTTTCAAACCCCACTGAAGAACAAGAAGAGCTTAAGGAAGAAGACGAAGACTTCAAGTTTTTCATCAAATTTTCGTGGATTATTCATCTATAAGGTATGGGTTTTTCACTCTTGGGATTCCTTTCCCTAAGAAGTCATTTCAAAATAAGTTTGCAAGAACTCCAAATACTAGGGTTTTTACTCTACAAAATGGATTTTCTTCCTAACCTAGATTTATTATTTTCGATAAAAAACAAGTGTTTTTAGGGTCGATTTCACACGGATTAATGAGTATGTGGTTAGTAATGTTTGAATTTCGTGTGATTCATGTTCTTATCTAATTGATGGTTTCGAATAGGTTGTTTCTACTACTTGATAACGTGTAAAAGTTAGGATTGGAACTAAGACTTGAAAGATCTCTTTCATGAACCTTTCCCTTATCCTACATTATGCATTTATCTTGTATATGATTTGAAGAGTTTTTCTTGATTATGATATTGAGTATTTAACTATGTTATGGTTATGAATGTTCTAAGTTGAACTAAGTTCTTGAATAAGGTTCTTGGAAGCGAGAGGTAAGTCTTCTAAAGTTGTGATTACTCTCTAGTGTTTTTGTTAGCCTATAAATCATGATGCAAGGTTATGGAAGTATGTGATGGTTCTATGTGTATATGTTGGTCTATGAACATATTACTTGTGAGATCATGATAAGAACACGATAAATGCAAGTTACAATATTCTCTTAGATGCTTTACACAAGATGACTATGTTATGTTAATCTCACAAATGAAGGGTTAGAATGAAAGGAAATTCTCATCTAATCGTAAAGATCTCATGATCATGTTTATACAAGGAGTTAATCTCTTATGACCTATGATAAGTTTTTGATAAAAGACAACTTAAAGGTTATTACAGAAAGGGACTTAAGCTAAGCACCGATGAACTAGATATGAGAGGTGTCCCTTTCCTAGTTGGAAGGTAGGTCACAATGACTCTCACGAGATTGAGGATGCCATGTAATGTGGAACTATAGGTCTCTAATACATGTCCTAGTTCTTGAACTATGTTGCCACCATAGGATACTAGCTAGTGGATCCACCTAGAAAGCTATGTCATGTTAGGTTCTACTTTGGCCGGTAGACCACCTTCTTTCGGTTTAGGGTTTTATACACCGGATTACATGTTTAAGCTCACATGGTCTATGTAGGTTAAGGTGAATGTTCCCATATGTAAAATGAAAGACAAGTAAATGGACATTGACTAGGGTAACGTGAAGAGTCTACTTAGTATAGGTTGGGGTATGAGACTCTACCTAGACATTGTACAAGTTTACTCTAAGGGAATTCCTAGGAGATTGTTCTTAAGTAATACAATAACATGAAAGATATATGTTTATGGTACATGATGTTACTTTTATATGAATGTTGGTTATTATGATGAACATTTTATTGGGTTATATTGTTATATGAGGTGATGACTACTTATGTTACAAGTTATATGAACCAAAGCTTTACTTAGGGTCTCCTATCTTATCTACTTGGTTGTGTGGGGTTATGGGGCTTCACATGACCATTTCACTTGTAGGTTGGGGATGAGATCATTCGTAAGTGTTTGTATGTTATGTTTATATGATATTTTGAATATGAAATGTTAATATGACTCTATGATAATATGTCTTTGATTATGATCATCCTTTAAGTTGATGGAATTCTTAACTTGTATATGTTATATGGTATGTGCATTGAATACTTTCATATGACTTAGCATATTTTCTAAAGAGATGATAAATGATCCTTTCTCATGCATGTCCTTAAATGGTATGTGCATATACTCATACTTAGTACGTGTGGCATACTAACCCCGTTATATTATATTACTACAACTGTAGGTTCCAGCCATTGAAGTTTAAGGAGGTCGACTTGGAGAAGCTTGGATTTCTTTCTCCAAGTTTTGCTATGTCCTCATGTTCGGGGATGCTATCATTTCAACATTCCAGCTTATGCAGATTTTTTGTAGTTTTAAGAATACGCTATTTCCATTATGTTCTTTGGATTCTTTTGTACTAAAGACTATATGGCATAATTACTATTTATTGGCTAAGTCCAGATTTGTACTCATAGATGGTTTTAATATATATGAGACAAGTTTTTAGAATATCTTATGTCTTTATGACTGTTAAGTATGAAGTCTATGTATACTTCAAATAGGATGTAAAAGTTTTAAATTTTCTACAATTTTTACTGATTATATGCTATGACGAATGCTAAGGGCCTGTCTGAGTCCTCTGAGAGGACGACGACGCCGGTCGCATATGGGGTATGCTCTCCGGTTGTGACAATTTAGGCCCATACCAAATCATGAGAGGTCTGGGTCAAATTGCTTATGAGCTACATTTTCCATATGAAGTTGCATCGGTGCATCCAGTCTTCCATATATCTATGTTGAATAAATGTTTTGGTGATCTAATATCCATAGATTCCTTAGATGGTTTGGTAGTTAAAGATAATATTTCCTATTAAGAGGTTCTGGTTGACATTTTAGACCGACGGGTCAAGAAGTTGAGGAATAAAGAAGTAGTTTCCGTAAAAGTTTTTTGGAGGAATCAGTTACTAAGGGTTCAACATGTGAGGCCAAGACAGTTAGTTTGGAGAAAATGAGTTTATTTGATTGACTTCAACATGTTTATGTACACATTAGTATTAATTGCATGCATACTACTTGATATGATGTTGTGAGGATGTCTTTATCTTAGAGTTAATATTTCCTCCTCGGATATATGCATTTGAATATGTTTTAGCTTGGATTTGACGTTTCCTCCTTGGATGTTAGCTTGGAGTTTATGTTTCCTCCTCAGATATGTGTATTGCATATATGATATGCTGTGATTTAGTTTTACCCCTATTATGATGTTTTGATAACGTCCTAGCTTGGAGTCTATAGATCCTCAATTGTTATATGCATCTAGATGAAGTTGAATAGATAATTGGGTTGTTATTTCCTCTTTTACTATCACAACCGGGGAGCATTGCCTAGAAGTAACATGGCGTACATGACCTCTCATAGGTATTATTCAGGCCCATAGTCATCATTCATCGCATTGTTATAGTAAATTTAGTGGAAAATTTACAAACTTTTATAGCATATCGTATGCTAGAAACATCACTTCATGTAAACATCAAACAGGTCATAATACATATTTAGACTCTAAGTCTGTTTTGGTATCTTAGCCTAAACATCAATAGAGTAGAATAGGGACACGACCCTTAGCAACATAAAATATTTATCTAGATATTACATAAACTTGAATAATAATTTTATATAGGAAATCCTTGAATCATAAGGATCCCTTTCTTGAGCTTGGGAAACATCTATCAAGCGCTTCACTTTAAGAGACATCCTCTATTTATCCACCACCTACACTTTGTGTAAAAATATAAAGAAGAATGTATTAGTACAATAATGCACTAAGTATGGCAACCAAGCAAACAAAACATGCATTTAAAGAGGACATTTAGTTAGAAACCATGCATCATGCCTTTTAGTAAAACTTCATAAATATTGAGACAATAAGTACAACATAGCTCATATACTTCATATAGTCATGTACAATGGTCATAACATCACATAAAGCCACATTTACATTTAAGGCACAATTAACATTTTCATAACCTTATCTTCTTTAACCTTAATTCCTTTACCCCTCCCCCCCCCCAAGTAACCCTTTATTAATACTTGGTGCAATGCATGAATAGTCTCTTATTCCACCATCCACACTCAAGCATTACCTTAAGGTCACCAAGGTATACATTCATACAACCTTCATTACCTCAAACATATACATTCATAAAATCATAACATATCATGAGACACATACTTTACATATGAACCAACATACTTCATGAACCACATATAAGACTCATTCCAAGACAACATACAAGTCAACACTACCCATAACATCATAATGAGGCACTAGTCAACAAATGCATACTTGGACTTCATTTCATTAAAACATCATAAGACCTTACTCATAATTCGAATCTAAGCCTACTAGTCGAATGTACATGTGAAGCCCCATAACCTCACACATACTAAGTAAACCCACAAAGAGACCACAAGCATTAGCATTCAATTCATACATCAACATGAAAAGTATAACAAATTTCTAGCATATCAAGTAAGACCATCATCATATAGACAATAAGACCCACATTATGCATATAAAGTAAGACCTCATCATATAGACACGATACGATCCATACCATGCATATAATCATAACAAGTAGGCTGACACTACAATGTCATGAATAAGAGACATATGCATATACATATACATATAAAACTCCCTCCTATAACTCCCTTCAAGATCTACATGTGCAATGCATAGGTAAAATCCCTTACCCTTACCTGCACTAACCAACTTCCCTTAGGTGATCCTAGTTAGGTTTATTACTTTACTTGCATTGTCCATTTTACATTAGGGAAACCTTGCCTCAACCGACATCAGAACATATGAGCTAAACATGAAATATAGTGTCATGGAACCCCACACCAAAAATAGGTTCTCTACTTGCCAAGGTACAACATTAACATCATGCTTGCATCAAGGTGGATCCACTTTCTAGGTCCTATGGGGGCAACCTAGTTAATGAACTAGGATATCTATGATTGAAACCCTCGTTATGCCATTTGGCATTGTAGTTTACACCTCATGAGGACATTTGGTGAACATGTCTTCCCTTTTGGGAAGGGGCACCCCTCATTTAACAAGTTCACTCAGTGTTAAGCTAAGTTCCCTTTTTGAAAAGCCTTTATTAACATTACTTTAATAAAAATTTGCTTTAGGATATTAACCCTGCATATGCGTAGCTCATAGGTTATTGATGAAAATGTACTTTCACCATTCTAACTCACTTGAGAATATCCTTTCACATGGATATAGCATAGTCTATTTTAGAGTAGAAGTGAGAATATCGTTCAAAAGACCCTACTTTAATAGATTATCATAAAATGTTTCATTCATGCATTCATTTGTGTGTATGTGTACTTATATGAGGAAGTATTTCACATAAAAACATTTAGACACTACACATATTCATACTTCATCATATCACATACTTGACATCATAACATATACTTCATGTTCATAGTTTAATCATGCATTCATATTCATGTACATAGATAATCATCTTAGGAACTATGCTATCAAGGTACTCATGTGCAATTTATAGTCAAAGTACCATACACTTACCTATACTAGTACACCTATCAAGTCATCCTAGTTAAGGTACATTTTCATACTTTCATGAACATATACATTACATGCATAGTAGTAGACAATGGTGCATATGAGAACTATCCTCTCATTAGTAACCATGAATCTATCCTACTCATAGACATGCATGAGGTGTGTGTACATTGGTCAACATGATCATATAATGGCAACAACATGTATTGAGACATCCACCCTCTAAGGAACACATTACACGTTCATATCGCTTAAAATATAGACAACTCACATATAGAGTACTAGGGACTATTGACCACACACCAACATTATATAATAGAAGACAAGACCTCTTCATCATTTGAATCTAAGAATCCTAAACATTCTTAAGACCACACATTTATATAGGGGTACATATGTAGGGTGTCATTCATGAATATCACTTCATCAATGATAAACCTATAGACCACTCCTAACCTTGACAACCTCATTGAGTTATCATAACATCATTAATGCACCCTAGATTATAAACTAAAACGGAATACTAGACATATAGCTTCACATGTGTGATCATCATAACCACACTTGACAATACAATTACCTTCAAGGGAATGATCACATCATATAGAGAATGAGAAGAACGTAAACACCGCCACCATAAGTGGACCATACCACACAATGCACATCAATGTCTACTTTTCTACCATAAGCTAGAAATAAGGGTGAACTTACAAATTATCCAAGGTTTGATCATCATTAATCAATTACCAACAATTCATCATCAATTCACACAGATAACAATAGTAATAGGCAATTCAACATAATTGAATCATAATACAATCAACCTAGCATCAAGATCACAAGACTCACATTATAGGCCAATTTGAGAATTTAGGAGGATCATGGGTTCTTCATTAAATTGCCTTGAAATTAATCTTAAAAACAGTATCTAATCATAAATTCATCATGAGAATGCTTTTGAAATCAATTTGACAATTAACTCATGTCTAGATTGAAAGATAGACAATTTGATCATAGAATCTTCGTTTAAAACCTTTGAAAGAACTACTTAGATGAAATATTAACTAAGGATCAAGGATTACCATACCTCACTACATGAGAATCCCACTAAAGAATGAAGAATAAACCATGAGAATCCATCACCTAGGCTGCTCTTGAGGTTTATCTCCAATGGAGGTTTCTAGAGAGAGTTTCTTTCTAGAGGGAAAAGTCTAATTTGAAGAATTAATTGGGAATGAGGTTTTCATGTTATTAATCAACTTAAAATATCTAAACTAACCCTAAATAACCGTCCACATCTTTGAACGTGAGGTGAATTTCCCAAATCACCCCTTAAGTTGGTTGCGTTTGAAGACAGATTGCAGACTCAATCTACGGATGGCAGCGACGGGGCGTCGTTTGATCGAGGAGCTGTCTTGCTCCACCGTCGTTTATGACTGATCCTCCCAGTTTGGGGGCTTATCTCACCCATCTAAGTGTGGATCATCGTCTCTAGTCAACGGGGCGTCGGCCAGTCTAAGGGGCATCATATTGAGGGTCGTCGTTTGGACACTGCCAAGGTAGTGTCTAGCCAGTGTTTGGTTCCTCCTTAAGGACCCTTTGGGTTGTCCTTGGGAGTCGTGACCAGAGGTCTTAACCCAAATTATAATCATATACATGTTAGGAAACTCTCCTATAAATTTCAACACAAAAAAAAATATGTAAAACATATCAAGGCACACTAGAACACACTAGCACGTCTAAAGACTATATTTTGAACGGTTGACCTCCAAACAACTTCAAATCAACCATACATTCTCTAAAACACTTTATTAACATGTTATTAATCTTTATAGGGACATGTGAGGCTCTAAACACCTTAGTTAATATTGAGGGTCCTTACAATATCCCCTACATGGGAACATCCATCCTCGAATAACACTTGGAACATTTTAAAACACTTTCAAGCACTCAATGACCTATATAGCAGCTCACAACATTCAACACATCGTCACAATATAGTCAATGCACCAAACTTACAAGTAACGCCAACTTCATACCATTTTGCAGTCAAGGTAGCACAAGCAAGTAAAACCTTTATTCACTCACTCTTTAATGCATCAAGCACATAGGCATTTCTCATGTTCATAGGAGGAACATCCTTCTCCTAATAAAAACATGGTCTTTACATTTAAATTCATTAAGAGCTCAACATGCAATATTTTTTTAATCACACATAGTCATGCTCAACATCATAACTAAAGAAGCAAATAATCAACTCATACTTAATGCACATAGATCATGAGTAATGTAGATCAACAAAGATCCTTATCCTTTAGACATAATACATTTAAGGCCATACATAAAATTACCATGTTTAGTTATGTTTAAGGAGGAATGTCCTTCTGCTTAACATACTCACATGTTATCATAAAGTTCATATACAAGGAATGCACAAAGGTCAATTCCTTTTAATGAGAACTTCTCAACTTTTAAAAAAAATCATGCTTGTAATCTTTTCCTAATGAAGTCCAATGGTAAATCACACCACACACATCACAACAATAGGAAGTCGTTTCACATAGTTTCAATTTCTAGCATGTCACTGTTCTTCATAAACAAGCATCAATTAGGGAAATGCTTACATTTAATAGGCACACACCAAGACATTGGCTAGACACACCATCATTTCTCAAGAGTGAGCCCACATTAACACTTGCTAAGTCATAAATGTCACACATTTTTAAGAGGATTCATTTTTTCTTCTTTAATGGATTTTCAAATATTCATTGTGGGGGCCAAAACACCACACCTTAAAAGTGACATCAAACATGCTCCTTACATCATCTTATGAAATCAAATGCACAACTAACATATCAAGATGCACAATCAACATGAAAAAAGAATTTGATCAAAAATCCATTTTCATGCAATGAAAACCTTTCAAAACATGCATAACATAGTGTGACTTAGGACATCCATAACATATAGAGAACATGCAACTTATATTTATATGCAAGACCCTCATCTTGAACAAGCTACTAGAAACTCTTTGGTTTCAATCTTGAGTAAGAATAGAAGGAAATTATAGGGATATCAACAACCTTACTACTCACATCATCATCCCCCACTTAGGGTAAGCCCATTTAAGAGCAACTTAACTCAACCTTAAGAGAACCTTAGCTCACCCACCTTAGTAACTAAGCACATCATCCCATCCTTTGGGATCTAAGATTATGAACACCCATTAATAACATCACTTATAAGTGATTCTCAAAATAGAGAAGTTCGGGGGAACTCAACATAGGAACATCAAGGGCACTCCAAAACCTTACCATCTAGGCACACTATCCCTCCACTTGGGCTAAGCCTAACCACATCATGACCTTAAACACTAAGGTCAAGGCAAGTCAAGACCCAACCTACATACTCCTCACATGAGAAGGTTTGAAATCATTGAGGGTTCCCATTCCTAATCTCATATCAAGGAGCCTACTAACTCAATCATCAATAGGTACTACATCAGGCATCATCATTCATCTAAGTCTAACACCTAAAGGGAACTCATAATATTCAAGTTAGGTCATACTACCCAACCATATGAGGCCTTAACTACACCATGAATACGAAGGGTAACTCCATCATTTCATAAAAGCATTATACACATTTTGGGACTCTTAAGTTCCACTACCATCTTTTTCTAGAGATTTAGGGTAACCAGCCTTTCTAGGTAAAACCTTAGGGGAAACATAGAGCAGACTTGGCCATAAAGACCTCTTTCTTTTCTTTCAACACTAGGGCAAGGTAATTTCTAGGTCACTTAAACCCACATTATCAACTTGGGTGGAACCTTCTAACCAATAATGTTTAGGTACAATATAAGCATATTCTCTAGATGACCATAGTTAAGATCAAACTTAAAAGACAACTAACCACTTTAGAGAAGTCAACATCAACTCTTTTTCGCTCCCTATAACTGAGGGGTGCATGTATTTTTCCAAGTCAACCTTAGGGAAAAGCATAATCCCATCTTATGGAATAAAACCCTTTCTTCCCCTTTTTCCCCACTCTTAGAATAGGTTCATAAGGAAACTAACAAACTAGTCATAAAGGTTCTCCCATTATCTAGCATAATTCACAATTTCCTTACTAGGTTCAACACCCATCTTCCCTCCTTAGGAGCAAGCCTATACAAAAGACTCCAATCCACACAAGCGAAACTATGAAGCATACAGATACACAAAGGCAACATGCATCTTTATCTATTTACCACATTCTCTCCATGACTTTTCAAGCATAAACCATAACATCATACTATCATCATGAATGATCATAAGACAACCTATCATTCCAAAGGGAACTCCATTAAACTATAACAACACTTAACAAGCTATAAACATACCACAACATAACTTCTAAACAAAACATATCATTTCTCATATATCACCTATAGTCATAAATGGCATCACCACAACATATACCAAATTTACCTTCACCTATACTCATCAAGCCACAAAACAAAGGTAAGCACCAAAACTCACGTTTTCAACCTCAAGCATTAAGACATCATCCCATCCAAGCAATCACATCTAAAAGACTACCAGAAAAGGAAACATTAGAGAAATATGAGAGAGAGTTAAGTTATATGGCATGACATAAGAGTAGTGAAGAAAATGAAACTTTATCATTGTATAGCCTCTCGCTCATAGATGTGTCACGACTCACCATCGATGAACGAGACTCTACTAGACGTAGCAATATGAGACTTTGGATCCTAAAACTACTTTTATAACCTCATTCTCTGATACCACGTTTAACACGACCGGGGAGCACCCAATAGAAGTAACATAGCGTACTTGAACTCTCGAAGGTATTATAAATGCCAATAGTCCTCATTCTACGCATTGTCATAGCAAATTTAGACAATAATTGCAAAACTTTTCATAGCACATCATATGCTAGAAACATCAGTTCATATAAACATAAAATAGGTCATAATACATAGTTAGACTCTAAGTATCTTTTGAAATCTTAGACTCAACATCAATAGAGTAGAATAGGGACACGACCCCTAACAACATAAAATATTAATCTAGTTATTACATAAACTTGAATAATAAATTGACATAGGAAATCCTTGAATCATGAGGATCCCTTTCAAAATCTTAGGAAACATCTATCAAGCCGTTCACTATAAGAGACATCCTCTAGTCATCCACCACCTACATTTTGTGTAAAAGGATGAAGAAGAATGTATTAGTACAAGAATGCACTAAGTATGGCAACCATGCAAAAACATGCATTTAAAGAGAACATTTAATTAGAAACCATGCATCATGCCTTTTAGTAAAACTTCATAAACATTGATACAATAAGTACAAAATATCTCATATACTTCATATAGGCATGTACAATGGTCATAACATCTCATAAATCCCCATTTACATTTAAGGCACATTTATCATTTTCATAACCTTATCTTGTTTTACCTTTATTCCTTTACCCCCAAGTAACCATGTAGATAACTTGGTGTAATGCATGAATAGTGTCTTATTCCACCATCCACACTCAAGCATCACCTTAAGGTCACCAAGGTAGACATTCATACAAACTTCATTACCTCAAATATATACATTCATAAAAGCATAGCATATCATGAGGATCATACTTCACATATGAATCGACATACTTCATGAACCACATATACGACTCATTCCAAGACAACATAAAATTCAACACTATCAATAACATCATAATGAGGCAATAGTCAACAAATGCATACTTTGACTTCATTTCATTAAAACATCATAAGACCATACTCATAATCCCAATTTAAGCCTACTAGTACAATGTAAATGTGAAGCCCCATAATCTCACACATACTAAGTAAACTCACAAAGAGAACACAAGCATTACCATTCACTTCATACATCAACATGAAAAGTATAACAAACTTCAGGTAGATCAATAAGACCTGATCACATAGACAATAAGATCCACAATAAAAATATAAAGTAAGACCTCATCATATAGACACAATAGGATCCATACCATGCATATTATCGTAACAAGTAGGCCAACACTACAATTTCATGCATAATAGACATATACATATACATATACATAGAATTCCCTCATAGAACTCCCTTCCAGACTTATTTGTGCAATGCATAGGTAAAGTACCAAACCCTCACCTACACTAAGCAACTTCCCTTAGTTGATCCTAGTTAGGGTTCATTACTTTACTTCCATCGCCCATTTTACTTTAGGGAAACATTGCCTCAACCGACATTAGACCATGTGAGATAAACATGGAATCCGGTGTCATAGAACCCCACATCAGAAAAAGGTTATCTACTTGCCAAGGTGGAACATTAACATCATGTTAGCATCTAAGTGGATCCACTTGCTATGTCCTATAGGGGCAACATAGTTAAGGAACTAGCATATGTATGATTGAAACCCTTTTTATGCCATTTGGCATTGTAGTTTCCACCTCATGAGGACATTTGGTGAGCATGCCTTTCCTTTTGGGAAGGGGCACCCCTCATTTATCAAGTTCACTCGATGCTAAGCTAAGTTTCATCTTTTAAAAGACTTCATTAACACTACTTTCATAAAATTAAGCTTTAGGAGATTAATCCCTCATATTTATAGCTCATAGGTTATTAATGAGAATGTCCTTTAACCAACCTAACTCATGTGGGAATATCCTTTCACATAGACATAGCATAAGCTTACCTCCGCTCTAGTGTTGACCTTACCGGAGGGTAATGAAGGCTTTGTAGTGTATTGTGATGCTTCCCAACTGGGCTTGGTATGTGTCCTAATGCAGCATGGTAAGGTGATATCTTACGCTTCTAGGCAACTCAAAGTTCATGAGAAGAATTACATAACTCATGATTTTGAGTTAGCCGCTGTAGTTTTTGCCTTGAAAATATGGAGACATTATTTGTATGGTGTGCATGTTGATGTGTTTACTGACCATAAAAGTATTAAATATGTTTACACAAATGGATTTGAACCTCCGACAGAGAAGATGGTTAGAATTGTTGATGGATTATGACATAAGTGTCCTTTACCACCCTGGCAAGGCTAATGTGGTTGCGGATACTTTGAGTCGTATGACTATGGGTAGTGTGTATCATGTGGAAGAACAGAAGAAAGAACTTGTGAAAGATGTTTATAGGTTGGCTCGCTTAGCGTGCGGTTAGAAGATTCTCCAAATGGTGGTTTTATTGTCTATCATAACTCCGACTCATCATTAGTTGTTGAGGTGAAATCTAAGCAACACATTGATCCTCTATTGATGGAGTTGAAGGAATCGGTACTTAGTAAGCTCAATGAGTCATTCTCCCAAGGGGGGATGGTTTTCTTAGGTACAAAGAGAGATTATGTGTACCTGATATTGAGGATTTGAGAAATCAAATTCTAGAAGAAGCTTGTGGTTCTCGCTATTCTATACATACGGGTGACACCAAAATATATCATGATCTTAGGGAAGTCTATTGGTGGGATGGTTCAAAAAGGGACATAGCAGAGTTTGTTGATAAGTGTCCAAATTGCCAACAAGTAAAAGCTGAGCATCTTAAACCGGGCGGTTTAACCCAAATCATGGATTTTCCTACTTGGAAGTGGGAAGCCATCAATATGGACTTTTTTGTAGGGTTGCCTCGAACTCAAAGGCAAAATGATTCTTTATGGGTTATTGTGGATAGGTTGGCCAAATATGCCCACTTTATTCCTGTTAAGTCTACTTACACGACTTAAGATTATGCAAGGATCTACATTAATGAGATTGTGAGTCTTTATGGGATTCCTTTGTCCATCATTTTGGATAAAGGTGCCCAATTCACTTCTCATTTTTGGAAGCCTTTTCAAAAGGGTTTAGGTACTCAAGTGAAACTTAGTACTGCTTTTTATCCTCAAATGGATGGTCAAGCGGAGCGTACCATTCAGACCCTTGAATACATGTTAAGAGCCCGTGTCATTGATTTCAAGGGAAGTTGGGAAGATCACTTACCTTTGATTAAGTTCTGTTACAACAATAGCTATCGTTCGAGCATCTCCATGGCACCTTTTGAAATTCTTTATGATAGAAGGTGTAGATCTCCGGTTGGATAGTTTGAGGTTGGTGAGTCTTCACTCCTTGGTCCAGATATTATCTATGAGGCTATAGAGAAGTTTTGAATCATAAGAGATAGATTGAAGACAACATATAGTCGGCAAAAGTCTTATGCTGAAAATAGAAGTACAGATCTTGAGTTTGAAATAGGTGATCATGTCTACTTGAATATTTCACCTATGAAAGGGGTGATAAGATTCAGCAGAAAGGGGAAGTTAAGTCCCCGGTATGTTAGTCCTTATGAGGTTTTATAACTAATTGGAAAGGTTTCCTATGAGTTGAAACTACCTAGTGAACTATCTTCGGTTCATCCGGTGTTTCATGTTTCTATGCTCAAGAAATGCATAGGGGACCCGGTGTCCATTCTGCCTATTGAATGCTTAGGAGTGGATGACAACCTCTCTTATGAAGAGGTTTCGGTTGAGATCCTAGATCGCCATGTCAAGGAGTTGAGAAACAAGGAGGTTGCCTCTGTAAAAGTCCTATGGAGGAACCATCTTGTTGAGGGTGCAACATGGGAGGCTGAAGCCACATGAAGTCATGCTACCTTCATCTATTTACTTCTTGAGGTTAGACATTCCTATTATTAGATAAAGTAATTCACAATCATGAGTTTTACTTGTTTTCTAAATAGTTTCATGTTTTGGTAAAAGATAGTACCAACTAGAGTTTTAAGAAATGGCCTTCATACTCTATTCTTGCACTTATATGAAATATATATGCATGTGTCTTCTTGAGATTTTGTTGTTTTGTTGTTGTCTTGATAATAATGATAGCATGGTAACTCTTTGATGCATTTTGAGCTTATGATAAGGTTGAGAAGGAAGTTCCTCACTATGTGTTATGAATATGTAACTCTTATATGTTGTACGTCATGAATTGAGTGTTATGTGTAATGTTATGGTATGTGTTGTAAGGACTTGTGAAGTACTCCTATGAGTTGTGACTCATTATTATTTTATGTTGTTCATTGGTTGGGCTGCTAGTATTGAGTCTATTTTTACCCTCCAAAAGATATTAGTGTCATTCGGAGATGAATGTTCCAAGGGGGGATAATGTAACACTCCCGAAATGCCATGACTTAGATTAGAGCTTAATCTAATTTATAATGTTTAAGATTATGCTTCCAGAGCTATATTAATGTAATAAAATCATTTGGAAAAGGTTATAGCGAAAACGACAAAGAAAGACCTTGACGTCCGGAAACTAGCTAAATTGAACTAGTTGACGTCCCTATGATTGGTGAAAGTTTGAAAGTGTCAAATGAAGTCCAAAACTTATAAATGACCTTAGATAGGTAGTATGTAGTACAAAGGGTCTAAACGTCTGGTAACGACACCACAAGGACCACCCTAAGGGTCCTTAGTGAGCAAGATGGGAGCTTAGGGTGTGCGACGCGAGCTTGACACGCAGGTTACTGCCTCAAGAATTGAGATGCAGCCTCGCGACGCGAGGCTTACACGCACCTCACTGCCTCAACCCAAAATTTAATAAAAATTATGGGACTTGACCCCGCGACGCACAACCACTTCCCTGAATCGTTAAAGTCGTATTTTTGGTAATTTCACTTCATAAAAAGACCCATTTAAGTGGAGGGTCTTTTGGGTTATTCATAGGACAACTATATATGGATATTATCTCAGTTTTATACCACTTTTACACGTCCAAATCAGATTCAAACAAGTTTTATCTCATCTCTCTCAAGAAACACTCTCTTTTTCAAACCCCACTGAAGAACAAGAAGAGCTTAAGGAAGAAGACGAAGACTTCAAGTTTTTCATCAAATTTTCGTGGATTATTCATCTATAAGGTATGGGTTTTTCACTCTTGGGATTCCTTTCCCTAAGAGGTCATTTCAAAATAAGTTTGCAAGAACTCCAAATACTAGGGTTTTTACTCTACAAAATGGATTTTCTTCCTAACCTAGATTTATTATTTTTGATAAAAAGCAAGTGTTTTTAGGGTCGATTTCACACGGATTAATGAGTATGTGGTTAGTAATGTTTGAATTTCGTGTGATTCATGTTCTTATCTAATTGATGGTTTCGAATAGGTTGTTTCTACTACTTGATAACGTGTAAAAGTTAGGATTGGAACTAACACTTGAAAGATCTCTTTCATGAACCTTTCCCTTATCCTACATTATGCATTTATCTTGTATATGATTTGAAGAGTTTTTCTTGATTATGATATTGAGTATTTAACTATGTTATGGTTATGAATGTTCTAAGTTGAACTAAGTTCTTGAATAAGGTTCTTGGAAGCGAGAGGTAAGTCTTCTAAAGTTGTGATTACTCTCCAGTGTTTTTGTTAGCCTATAAATCATGATGCAAGGTTATGGAAGTATGTGATGGTTCTATGTGTATATGTTAGTCTATGAACATGTTACTTGTGAGATCATGATAAGAACACGATAAATGCAAGTTACAATATTCTCTTAGATGCTTTACACAAGATGACTATGTTATGTTAATCTCACAAATGAAGGGTTAGAATGAAAGGAAATTCTCATCTAATCGTAAAGATCTCATGATCATGTTTATACAAGGAGTTAATCTCTTATGACCTATGATAAGTTTTTGATAAAAGACAACTTAAAGGTTATTACAGAAAGGGACTTAAGCTAAGCACCGATGAACTAGATATGAGAGGTGTCCCTTCCCTAGTTGGAAGGTAGGTCACAATGACTCTCACGAGATTGAGGATGCCATGTAATGTGGAACTATAGGTCTCTAATACATGTCCTAGTTCTTGAACTATGTTGCCACCATAGGATACTAGCTAGTGGATCCACCTAGAAAGCTATGTCATGTTAGGTTCTACTTTGGCCGGTAGACCACCTTCTTTAAATTTAGGGTTTTATACACCGGATTACATGTTTAAGCTCACATGGTCTATGTAGGTTAAGGTGAATGTTCCCTTATGTAAAATGAAAGACAAGTAAATGGACATTGACTAGGGTAACGTGAAGAGTCTAATTAGTATAGGTAGGGGTATGAGACTCTACCTAGACATTGTACAAGTTTACTCTAAGGGAATTCCTAGGAGATTGTTCTTATGTAATACAATAACATGAAAGATATATGTTTATGGTACATGATGTTACTTTTATATGAATGTTGGTTATTATGATGAACATTTTATTGGGTTATATTATTATATGAGGTGATGACTACTTATGTTACAAGCTATATGAACCAAAGCTTTACTTAGGGTCTCCTATCTTATCTACTTGGTTGTGTGGGGTTATGGGGCTTCACATGACCATTTCACTTGTAGGTTGGGGATGAGATCATTGGTAAGTGTTTGTATGTTATGTTTATATGATATTTTGAATATGAAATGTTAATATGACTCTATGATAATATGTCTTTGATTATGATCATCCTTTAAGTTGATGGAATTCTTAACTTGTATATGTTATATGGTATGTGCATTGAATACTTTCATATGACTTAGCATATTTTCTAAAGAGATGATAAATGATCCTTTCTCATGCATGTCCTTAAATGGTATGTGCATATACTCATACTTAGTACATGTGGCATACTAACCCCGTTATATTATATTACTACAACTGTAGGTTCCAGCCATTGAAGTTTAAGGAGGTCGACTTGGAGAAGCTTGGATTTCTTTCTCCAAGTTTTGGTATGTCCTCATGTTCGGGGATGCTATCATTTCAACATTCCAGCTTATGCAGATTTTTTGTAGTTTTAAGAATACGCTATTTCCATTATGTTCTTTGGATTCTTTTGTACTAAAGACTATATGGCATAATTACTATTTATTGGCTAAGTCCAGATTTGTACTCATAGATGGTTTTAATATATATAAGACAAGTTTTTAGAATATCTTATGTCTTTATGACTGTTAAGTATGAAGTCTATGTATACTTCAAATAGGATGTAAAAGTTTTAAATTTTCTACAATTTTTACTGATTATATGCTATGACGAATGCTAAGGGCTTGTCTGAGTCCTCTGAGAGGACGACGACGCTTGTCACATATGGGGTATGCTCTCCGGTTGTGACAATTTAGGCCCATACCAAATCATGAGAGGTCTGGGTCGAATTGCTTATGAGCTACATTTTCCATATGAAGTTGCATCGGTGCATCCAGTCTTCCATATCTCTATGTTGAATAAATGTTTTGGTGATCCAATATCCATAGATTCCTTAGATGGTTTGGTAGTTAAAGATAATATTTCCTATTAAGAGGTTCTGGTTGACATTTTAGACCGACGGGTCAAGAGGTTGAGGAATAAAGAAGTAGTTTCCGTAAAAGTTTTTTGGAGGAATCAGTTACTAAGGGTTCAACATGTGAGGCCAAGACAGTTAGTTTGGAGAAAATGAGTTTATTTGATTGACTTCAGCATGTTTATGTACACATTAGTATTAATTGCATGCATACTACTTGATATGATGTTGTGAGGATGTCTTTATCTTAGAGTTAATATTTCCTCCTCGGATATATGCATTTGAATATGTTTTAGCTTGGATTTGACGTTTCCTCCTTGCATGTTAGCTTGGAGTTTATGTTTCCTCCTCAGATATGTGTATTGCATATATGATATGCTGTGATTTAGTTTTACCCCTATTATGATGTTTTGATAACGTCCTAGCTTGGAGTCTATAGATCCTCAATTGTTATATGCATCTAGATGAAGTTGAATAGATAATTGGGTCGTTATTTCCTCTTTTACTATCACAACCGGGGAGCATTGCCTAGAAGTAACATGGCGTACATGATCTCTCATAGGTATTATTCAGGCCCATAGTCATCATTCATCGCATTGTTATAGTAAATTTAGTGGAAAATTTACAAACTTTCATAGCATATCGTATGCTAGAAACATCACTTCATGTAAACATCAAACAGGTCATAATACATATTTAGACTCTAAGTCTGTTTTGGTATCTTAGCCTAAACATCAATAGAGTAGAATAGGGACACGACCCTTAGCAACATAAAATATTTATCTAGATATTACATAAACTTGAATAATAATTTTATATAGGAAATCCTTGAATCATAAGGATCCCTTTCTTGAGCTTGGGAAACATCTATCAAGCGCTTCACTTTAAGAGACATCCTCTATTTATCCACCACCTACACTTTGTGTAAAAATATAAAGAAGAATGTATTAGTACAATAATGCACTAAGTATGGCAACCAAGCAAAAAAAACATGCATTTAAAGAGGACATTTAGTTAGAACCCATGCATCATGCCTTTTAGTAAAACTTCATAAATATTGATACAATAAGTACAACATAGCTCATATACTTCATATAGTCATGTACAATGGTCATAACATCACATAAAGCCACATTTACATTTAAGGCACAATTAACATTTTCATAACCTTATCTTCTTTAACCTTAATTCCTTTAACCCCCCCCCCCCAAGTAACCCTTTATTAATACTTGGTGCAATGCAGGAATAGTGTCTTATTCCACCATCCACACTAAAGCATTACCTTAAGGTCACCAAGGTAGACATTCATACAACCTTCATTACCTCAAACATATACATTCATAAAATCATAACATATCATGAGACACATACTTCACATATGAACCAACATACTTCATGAACCACATATAAGACTCATTCCAAGACAACATACAAGTCAACACTACCCATAACATCATAATGAGGCACTAGTAAACAAATGCATACTTGGACTTCATTTCATTAAAACATCATAAGACCTTACTCATAATTCGAATCTAAGCCTACTAGTCGAATGTACATGTGAAGCCCCATAACCTCACACATACTAAGTAAACCCACAAAGAGACCACAAGCATTAGCATTCAATTCATACATCAACATGAAAAGTATAACAAATTTCTAGCATATCAAGTAAGACCATCATCATATAGACAATAAGACCCACATTATGCATATAAAGTAAGACCTCATCATATAGACACGATACGATCCATACCATGCATATAATCATAACAAGTAGGCTGACACTACAATGTCATGAATAAGAGATATATGCATATACATATACATATAAAACTCCCTCCTATAACTCCCTTCAAGATCTACATGTGCAATGCATAGGTAAAATCCCTTACCCTCACCTGCACTAAGCAACTTCCCTTAGGTGATCCTAGTTAGGTTCATTACTTTACTTGCATTGTCCATTTTACATTAGGGAAACCTTGCCTCAACCGACATCAGAACATATGAGCTAAATATGAAATATGGTGTCATGGAACCCCACACCAAAAATAGGTGCTCTACTTGCCAAGGTACAACATTAACATCATGCTTGCATCAAGGTGGATCCACTTTCTAGGTCCTATGGGGGCAACCTAGTTAATGAACTAGGATATCTATGATTGAAACCCTCGTTATGCCATTTGGCATTGTAGTTTACACCTCATGAGGACATTTGGTGAACATGTCTTCCCTTTTGGGAAGGGGCACCCCTCATTTAACAAGTTCACTCATGTTAAGCTAAGCTCCCTCTTTGAAAAGCCTTTAATAACATTACATTAATAAAATTTTGCTTTAGGAGATTAACCCTGCATATGCGTAGCTCATAGGTTATTGATGAGAATGTACTTTCACCATTCTAACTCACTTGAGAATATCCTTTCACATGGATATAGCATAGTCTATTTTAGAGTAGAAGTGAGAATATCGTTCAAAAGACCCTACTTTAATAGATTATCATAAAATGTTTCATTCATGCATTCATTTGTGTGTATGTGTACTTATATGAGGAAGTATTTCACATAAAAACATTTAGACACTACACATATTCATACTTCATCATATCACATACTTGACATCATAACATATACTTCATGTTCATAGTTTAATCATGCATTCATATTCATGTACATAGATAATCATCTTAGGAACTATGCTATCAAGGTACTCATGTGCAATTTATAGTCAAAGTACCATACACTTACCTATACTAGTACACCTATCAAGTCATCCTAGTTAAGGTACATTTTCATACTTTCATGAACATATACATTACATGCATAGTAGTAGACAATGGTGCATATGAGAACTATCCTCTCATTAGTAACCATGAATCTATCCTACTCATAGACATGCATGAGGTGTGTGTACATTGGTCAACATGATCATATAATGGCAACAACATGTATTGAGACATCCACCCTCTAAGGAACACATTACACGTTCATATCGCTTAAAATATAGACAACTCACATATAGAGTACTAGGGACTATTGACCACACACCAACATTATATAATAGAAGACAAGACCTCTTCATCATTTGAATCTAAGAATCCTAAACATTCTTAAGACCACACATTTATATAGGGGTACATATGTAGGGTGTCATTCATGAATATCACTTCATCAATGATAAACCTATAGACCACTCCTAACCTTGACAACCTCATTGAGTTATCATAACATCATTAATGCACCCTAGATTATAAACTAAAACGGAATACTAGACATATAGCTTCACATGTGTGATCATCATAACCACACTTGACAATACAATTACCTTCAAGGGAATGATCACATCATATAGAGAATGAGAAGAACGTAAACACCGCCACCATAAGTGGACCATACCACACAATGCACATCAATGTCTACTTTTCTACCATAAGCTAGAAATAAGGGTGAACTTACAAATTATCCAAGGTTTGATCATCATTAATCAATTACCAACAATTCATCATCAATTCACACAGATAACAATAGTAATAGGCAATTCAACATAATTGAATCATAATACAATCAACCTAGCATCAAGATCACAAGACTCACATTATAGGCCAATTTGAGAATTTAGGAGGATCATGGGTTCTTCATTAAATTGCCTTGAAATTAATCTTAAAAACAGTATCTAATCATAAATTCATCATGAGAATGCTTTTGAAATCAATTTGACAATTAACTCATGTCTAGATTGAAAGATAGACAATTTGATCATAGAATCTTCGTTTAAAACCTTTGAAAGAACTACTTAGATGAAATATTAACTAAGGATCAAGGATTACCATACCTCACTACATGAGAATCCCACTAAAGAATGAAGAATAAACCATGAGAATCCATCACCTAGGCTGCTCTTGAGGTTTATCTCCAATGGAGGTTTCTAGAGAGAGTTTCTTTCTAGAGGGAAAAGTCTAATTTGAAGAATTAATTGGGAATGAGGTTTTCATGTTATTAATCAACTTAAAATATCTAAACTAACCCTAAATAACCGTCCACATCTTTGAACGTGAGGTGAATTTCCCAAATCACCCCTTAAGTTGGTTGCGTTTGAAGACAGATTGCAGACTCAATCTACGGATGGCAGCGATGGGGCGTCGTTTGATCGAGGAGCTGTCTTGCTCCACCGTCATTTTTGACTGAGCCTCCCAGTTTGGGGGCTTATCTCACCCATCTAAGTGTGGATCATCGTCTCTAGTCAACGGGGCGTCGGCCAGTCTAAGGGGTATCATATTGAGGGTCGTCGTTTGGACACTGCCAAGGTAGTGTCTAGCCAGTGTTTGGTTCCTCCTTAAGGACCCTTTGGGTTGTCCTTGGGAGTCGTGACCAGACGTCTTAACCCAAATTACAATCATATACATGTTAGGAAACTCTCCTACAAATTTCAACACAAAAAAAAATATGTAAAACATATCAAGGCACACTAGAACACACTAGCACGTCTAAAGACTATATTTTGAACGGTTGACCTCCAAACAACTTCAAATCAACCATACATTCTCTAAAACACTTTATTAACATGTTATTAATCTTTATAGGGACATGTGAGTCTCTAAACACCTTAGTTAATATTGAGGGTCCTTACAATATCCCCTACATGGGAACATCCATCCTCGAATAACACTTGGAACATTTTAAAACACTTTCAAGCACTCAATGACCTATATAGCAGCTCACAACATTCAACACATTGTCACAATATAGTCAATGCACCAAACTTACAAGTAACGCCAACTTCATACCATTTTGCAGTCAAGGTAGCACAAGCAAGTAAAACCTTTATTCACTCACTCTTTAATGCATCAAGCACATAGGCATTTCTCATGTTCATAGGAGGAACATCCTTCTCCTAATAAAAACATGGTCTTTACATTTAAATTCATTAAGAGCTCAACATGCAATATTTTTTTAATCACACATAGTCATGCTCAACATCATAACTAAAGAAGCAAATAATCAACTCATACTTAATGCACATAGATCATGAGTAATGTAGATCAACAAAGATCCTTATCCTTTAGACATAATACATTTAAGGCCATACATAAAATTACCATGTTTAGTTATGTTTAAGGAGGAATGTCCTTCTGCTTAACATACTCACATGTTATCATAAAGTTCATATACAAGGAATGCACAAAGGTCAATTCCTTTTAATGAGAACTTCTCAACTTTTAAAAAAAGTCATGCTTGTAATCTTTTCCTAATGAAGTCCAATGGTAAATCACACCACACACATCACAACAATAGGAAGTCGTTTCACATTGTTTCAATTTCTAGCATGTCACTGTTCTTCATAAACAAGCATCAATTAGGGAAATGCTTACATTTAATAGGCACACACCAAGACATTGGCTAGACACACCATCAATTCTCAAGAGTGAGCCCACATTAACACTTGCTAAGTCATAAATGTCACACATTTTTAAGAGGATTCATTTTTTCTTCTTTAATGGATTTTCAAATATTCATTGTGGGGGCCAAAACACCACACCTTAAAAGTGACATCAAACATGCTCCTTACATCATCTTATGAAATCAAATGCACAACTAACATATCAAGATGCACAATCAACATGAAAAAAGAATTTGATCAAAAATCCATTTTCATGCAATGAAAACCTTTCAAAACATGCATAACATAGTGTGACTTAGGACATCCATAACATATAGAGAACATGCAACTTATATTTATATGCAAGACCCTTATCTTGAACAAGCTACTAGAAACTCTTTGGTTTCAATCTTGAGTAAGAATAGAAGGAAATTATAGGGATATCAACAACCTTACTACTCACATCATCATCCCCCACTTAGGGTAAGCCCATTTAAGAGCAACTTAACTCAACCTTAAGAGAACCTTAGCTCACCAACCTTAGTAACTAAGCACATCATCCCATCCTTTGGGATCTAAGATTATGAACACCCATTAATAACATCACTTATAAGTGATTCTCAAAAAAGAGAAGTTCGGGGGAACTCAACATAGGAACATCAAGGGCACTCCAAAACCTTACCATCTAGGCACACTATCCCTCCACTTGGGCTAAGCCTAACCACATCATGACCTTAAACACTAAGGTCAAGGCAAGTCAAGACCCAACCTACATACTCCTCACATGAGAAGGTTTGAAATCATTGAGGGTTCCCATTCCTAATCTCATATCAAGGAGCCTACTAACTCAATCATCAATAGGTACTACATCAGGCATCATCATTCATCTAAGTCTAACACCGAAAGGGAACTCATAATATTCAAGTTAGGTCATACTACCCAACCATATGAGGCCTTAACTACACCATGAATACGAAGGGTAACTCCATCATTTCATAAAAGCATTATACACATTTTGGGACTCTTAAGTTCCACTACCATCTTTTTCTAGAGATTTAGGGTAACCAGCCTTTCTAGGTAAAACCTTAGGGGAAACATAGAGCAGACTTGGCCATAAAGACCTCTTTCTTTTCTTTCAACACTAGGGCAAGGTAATTTCTAGGTCACTTAAACCCACATTATCAACTTGGGTGGAACCTTCTAACCAATAATGTTTAGGTACAATATAAGCATATTCTCTAGATGACCATAGTTAAGATCAAACTTAAAAGACAACTAACCACTTTAGAGAAGTCAACATCAACTCTTTTTCGCTCCCTATAACTGAGGGGTGCATGTATTTTTCCAAGTCAACCTTAGGGAAAAGCATAATCCCATCTTATGGAATAAAACCCTTTCTTCCCCTTTTTCCCCACTCTTAGAATAGGTTCATAAGGAAACTAACAAACTAGTCATAAAGGTTCTCCCATTATCTAGCATAATTCACAATTTCCTTACTAGGTTCAACACCCATCTTCCCTCCTTAGGAGCAAGCCTATACAAAAGACTCCAATCCACACAAGCGAAACTATGAAGCAATACAGATACACAAAGGCAACATGCATCTTTATCTATTTACCACATTCTCTCCATGACTTTTCAAGCATAAACCATAACATCATACTATCATCATGAATGATCATAAGACAACCTATCATTCCAAAGGGAACTCCATTAAACTATAACAACACTTAACAAGCTATAAACATACCATAACATAACTTCTCAACAAAACATATCATTTCTCATATATCACCTATAGTCATAAATGGCATCACCACAACATATACCAAATTTACCTTCACCTATACTCATCAAGCCACAAAACAAAGGTAAGCACCAAAACTCACGTTTTCAACCTCAAGCATTAAGACATCATCCCATCCAAGCAATCACATCTAAAAGACTACCAGAAAAGGAAACATTAGAGAAATATGAGAGAGAGTTAAGTTATATGGCATGACATAAGAGTAGTGAAGAAAATGAAACTTTATCATTGTATAGCCTCTCGCTCATAGATGTGTCACGACTCACCATCGATGAACGAGACTCTACTAGACGTAGCAATATGAGACTTTGGATCCTAAAACTACTTTTATAACCTCATTCTCTGATACCACGTTTAACACGACCGGGGAGCACCCAATAGAAGTAACATAGCGTACTTGAACTCTCGAAGGTATTATAAATGCCAATAGTCCTCATTCTACGCATTGTCATAGCAAATTTAGACAATAATTGCAAAACTTTTCATAGCACATCATATGCTAGAAACATCAGTTCATATAAACATAAAATAGGTCATAATACATAGTTAGACTCTAAGTATCTTTTGAAATCTTAGACTCAACATCAATAGAGTAGAATAGGGACACGACCCCTAACAACATAAAATATTAATCTAGTTATTACATAAACTTGAATAATAAATTGACATAGGAAATCCTTGAATCATGAGGATCCCTTTCAAAATCTTAGGAAACATCTATCAAGCCGTTCACTATAAGAGACATCCTCTAGTCATCCACCACCTACATTTTGTGTAAAAGGATGAAGAAGAATGTATTAGTACAAGAATGCACTAAGTATGGCAACCATGCAAAAACATGCATTTAAAGAGAACATTTAATTAGAAACCATGCATCATGCCTTTTAGTAAAACTTCATAAACATTTATACAATAAGTACAAAATATCTCATATACTTCATATAGGCATGTACAATGGTCATAACATCTCATAAATCCCCATTTACATTTAAGGCACATTTATCATTTTCATAACCTTATCTTGTTTTACCTTTATTCCTTTACCCCCAAGTAACCATGTAGATAAGTTGGTGTAATGCATGAATAGTGTCTTATTCCACCATCCACACTCAAGCATCACCTTAAGGTCACCAAGGTAGACATTCATACAAACTTCATTACCTCAAATATATACATTCATAAAAGCATAGCATATCATGAGGATCATACTTCACATATGAATCGACATACTTCATGAACCACATATACGACTCATTCCAAGACAACATAAAATTCAACACTATCAATAACATCATAATGAGGCAATAGTCAACAAATGCATACTTTGACTTCATTTCATTAAAACATCATAAGACCATACTCATAATCCCAATTTAAGCCTACTAGTACAATGTAAATGTGAAGCCCCATAATCTCACACATACTAAGTAAACTCACAAAGAGAACACAAGCATTACCATTCACTTCATACATCAACATGAAAAGTATAACAAACTTCATGTAGATCAATAAGACCTGATCACATAGACAATAAGATCCACAATAAAAATATAAAGTAAGACCTCATCATATAGACACAATAGGATCCATACCATGCATATTATCGTAACAAGTAGGCCAACACTACAATTTCATGCATAATAGACATATACATATACATATACATATAGAATTCCCTCATAGAACTCCCTTCCAGACTTATTTGTGCAATGCATAGGTAAAGTACCAAACCCTCACCTACACTAAGCAACTTCCCTTAGTTGATCCTAGTTAGGGTTCATTACTTTACTTCCATCGCCCATTTTACTTTAGGGAAACATTGCCTCAACCGACATTAGACCATGTGAGATAAACATGGAATCCGGTGTCATAGAACCCCACATCGAAAAAAGGTTATCTACTTGCCAAGGTGGAACATTAACATCATGTTAGCATCTGTTAAGGAACTAGCATATGTATGATTGAAACCCTTTTTATGCCATTTGGCATTGTAGTTTCCACCTCATGAGGACATTTGGTGAGCATGTCTTTCCTTTTGGGAAGGGGCACCCCTCATTTATCAAGTTCACTCGGTGCTAAGCTAAGTTTCATCTTTTAAAAGACTTCATTAACACTACTTTCATAAAATTAAGCTTTAGGAGATTAATCCCTCATATTTATAGCTCATAGGTTATTAATGAGAATGTCCTTTAACCAACCTAACTCATGTGGGAATATCCTTTCACATAGACATAGCATAGTCTAGTTTAGAGTACAATTGAGAATACCTTTCAAAATACTCTACATTACTAGATTATCATAACATGATTCATTCGTGCCTTCATGTGTGTATATGTGTACGTCTATGAGGAAATATTTCACATAAACACAGTTAGACATTACAGATATTCATACTTCATCATATCATAAACTTGACATCATTACATATACTTCATGTTCATATCTTAATCATGCATTCATAATCATGTACATAGACAATCATGCTAGAAACTATCCTATCAAGGTACGCATGTGCAATGTATAGTCAAAGTCCCATACCTTTACTTATACTAGTACACCTATCAAGTCATCCTAGTTAAGATACATTTTCATACTTTCATGAACATATACTTTACATGCATAGTAGTAGACAATGGTGCATCTGAGAACTATCATTTCATTAGTCACCATGAATCTATCCTACTCATAGACATGCATGAGGTGTGTGTGTACATTGGTCAACATGATCACATAATGAAAACAACAATTATAGAGGAATCAACCCTCTAAGGATCACAATACACGTTCATGTCCCTTAAACCATAGACAACTCACATATAGAGTACTAGGGACTATAGACCACACATTAACATTATAGCATAGGACACAAGACATCTTCATCATTTGAATCTAAGAATCCTATCAAGCTTAAAACCACACATTCATATAGGAGTACATAGGTAGGGTGTCATTCATGAATAGCACTTAATCAATGATAAATGTATAGACCATTCCTAACCTTGACAACCTCATTGAATTATCATAACATCATTAATGCACCCTAGATGATGAACTAGAATGGATTACTAGACATATAGTTTCGCATGTGTGATCATCATAAGCACACTACACAATACTATTGCCTTCAAGGCCATTATCGCATCATATAAAGAATGACAAGAAAGTAAACACTGCCACCATAAGTGGACCATACCACACAATGCACTTCAATGTCAATTCTACTACCATAGGCAAGGTCTTAGGGTGAACTTACTAATTATCCAAGCTTTGATAATGATTGATAAATTACCAACAATTATCGTCAATTAACATAGATAACAATAGTAATAAGAAATTCAACATAATTGAATCATAATTCAATCAACCTAGCATCAAGATCACACCACCCACATTATAGGCCAATTTGTGAATTCAGGAGGATCATTGGTTTTTCATGAAATTGGATTGAAAGCAATCTTAAAAATAGTATCTAATCATAAAGTTATTATGAAAACGCTTTTGAAATCAATTTGACAATGGACCCATGGCTAGATTGAAAGATAGACAATTTTATCATACAATCTTATTTGGAAACCTTTGAAAGAACTACTTAGATTAAAGATTAATTAAGGATCAAGGATTACCATACCACACTATAGGATAAGCCCACAAAAACTTGAAGAATAAACCATGAGAATCCATCACCTAGGCTGCTCTTGAGCTTGATCTCCAATGGAGGTTTGTAGAGAGAGTGTCTTTTGAGAGAGGAAAATCCAATTTGAAGAATGAATTGGGAATGGGGTTTTCATGTTATTAAAAACTTAAAATACCTAAAATAACCCAAAATAACCGTCCAGACTCTATTTGATACGTGGGGTGAATTTGCCAATTCACCCCTTAAGTTAGCAGCATTTGAAGATATATTGCAAACTCAATCTGCGGATGGCAGCGACGGGGCATCGTCTAATCAACAAGTTATCCTGCTGTTCCGTAGTATTTAACTGAGGCTCCCATTTTGGGGGATGAGCTCACACGCCTAAGGTGGATAAACGCCCCAAATCGACGGGGTGTCAACTAGTCTAAGGGGCGTCGTTTAGTTCCAAGGTAGTGTCTAGACAGCGTTTTAGTCCTCTTCAAGGACCCTTTGGGTGGTCCTTGGGGAATTTTTCCCAAACATTTCTATCATAATTACGATCATATACATGTTAGGGACCTATCCTATAAATTTGAACACCAAACAACATGTAAAACATATCAAGGCACACTAGAACATACTAGCACGTCTAAAGGCTAACTTTCGAACGTCTTGGACGTTCTTGGATGTTTGACCTCCAAATCACTTCAAATGAACCATACATGCTCTAAAACACTTTATTAACATGGTATTCACCTTTTTAGGCACATGTGAAGCTCTTTAACACCTTAGTTGATTTTGAGAGTCATTATATTTACTCTTTCGTACTAGCTTGAATCTCATTCAAGGATAAATGGTCACAAGGGGGAGATACTTTAACACCACATATTTAAAACAATAGTAGTAAGACAAGTTTTAGGGACTTCAGGTGCCAGCTATGAGGGCCAACCACGGCCCGTTGATTGGACCATGGACTACGGGTATTGTCCTTATAATGGAACCCAAGATCCTCTAGGAACCCTGAAACCATGGCCTGACCAACATACCGTCGGTTAGAACACAGTCTCGTGTTTGTGGAGAATGGTTCAAGGGACAGAAATGTAGTTTATAACCACGAACGACGGTCGTGCATGATGGCCCGTCGTCGTCGGTAGTGGGCAGGTATTAAGTCTAAGGGTAGTTGGATTTTTTCCTAATTATTTTATCTCTATACTACGGATTTTTACCCTTTACTAAGACCCTTATATAAGTGATTATAACCCCAAACTCACCCACTTTCTTCATTCTCTTCAAACACACCAAAAAGAAGAACTCTTAGATATTTCTTTCTCTAGAACTTGAAGAAGAAGTAAGGGGTTTAAGCAAGGATTATGGTCAAGTCTCCATTCCTCAATACATTGCAGGCTTTGATAGTGAGTTATGATAGTTTTCATTCATGGATTCCTTCCGTTCATGGAGTTCCCGAATTTTGCTATTTTTAAAGTGAGAAATCCGAATTAAGTGTGTGTTTTCTTCAATTCTTATGGGTTCTCTTAATTATTGATTTAAATGATTGAATTATCATCTATTATGCATGAAATGTTGAAATGTTATGATTTTATGATATTATTCCCATGAACCTATGTAAACCCCACATTTTCCAAGTTATGAGCATATGGTGCGGGAATTGTTTTTAATGAAAGACTTTTATGAAATTAAGCATGTCTTAATAGAATTACATGAATTTATGATTAAATACATATCTAACCCATGTTTTCAAAATGTTGATGATCAAAAGAGGGTTTTGAACCTTCAAATTCCAACATATGGAATTATGCATGTTCTTATGAACTCTACACAAATGTTTTAAGTATGCTTTGAGAGTAAAGTATCAATGATAATGTTGTTGCTTTTTTGTTGAAAGGATTTCTCATATACACATGAAAGTATGGTTTGAATGGTTTTGTCATATAATAAAGGGCTATTAGGTTGAATGGTCTTCTCACCTAATTGAATCTAGGATTAAGATCTATCCTAATGATGACCTAGATTGGATTGGTCATTGTATGATACATTTCCATGGATGATGACTTAGCTAAAATAGTAAATATGACATTCCCTTTCATGAATGATAGGAACAAGTAAGAAAGGACTATTTCGTTGAATTTATGCTTTGTAGTGAGAGAATATTAAGATGGAAGATCTCCTGTTTGTTAGTAGAGGTTGGGTTTCGAGAAGAAATCTCCTTGTCCTTTACCTATGTGACCTTGTTGGATGATTTTCCTGATAGACATTTGCTTGTGGATCCACATAAGCTAGAAGTTCATGGTCCTTACCTTGGCAAGTATGACAATCGTTTCTGTTGTGGGAGACACCACACGATCATGTTATAGCTCACATGGTCTCTAACACTTTTAAGTCTACTACACACATCATAATGAACGTTACTTTAGGAACTATCTCATATCTGTTCAAAGGTTCTAAATGATGTTAGCTTATTTTGATAATGTTTTAATGACTTATGGTTTCTAACCCTTTTTATATAATTTTTTAAATTGGTCCATTGCATATAATGAAATATCCTCTTTTAACATGATTTAAATATTTTGTGCATAGCTTACTTGTTATATTGTTTTTTACTAATGCATACTCTTTCCTACATTTCACTAACTATAGAGTTGGGTAGTCACGTGCCTCAGTTTCTTGGCTAGTTGCTGATTTCTATGGTTCCCGGGCTTTGGTGAGTCCTCATTCTTTGAGGACAAATTTTCATTGTTCCTAGCTCCCTTATTATATTTCAGTTTTGTACATGATGTATGGGTTAGGCCCAATTTCATTCAATTGTATAAGATGGATATTGAGACATATGTTTAAGACTTACGCTTTTCTTTAGTAAAACTATTGGACTTTAACCATTGTTTCATTCTTACAGTTATATTTCATATGTTATGACTGCAATGTTTCTTGTACCAGGCCTCTCGTGGTCCTATAATCCATGTAAATCTAGGGGGTACCCCTTGGTCATGACAGATTAAATTTTGTGCAATCATCCAGTCATTTGTCTCATTTTCTATATAGAAGTCTGTTTCATATTAATTCACTAATTGGATCCTTAACCTCATATCACTCCTTGTGGGATTCAAATCAAACTCTTTGTTGAATAATTTTATCGAAAACTACTGCTTACTCTTTTGATTATATTTTAATAGTAATTTGAGCATTATCAAATATTAGTCCCTGATATTTTGAAAGAAATGGAAGTCTAGTCCTCGATATATGGGCACATATCAAATTTTGAGACGTATGTGTAAGTTTTTTTTTCTGAATTAAGGTTACCAAATGATATATAAACTAATATTCCATGGATCTTTGTTGAAAAAGTATGTTCGACACCGACCTTTATTGTTCCTTTAGAAAGTTTAGGATTTAAGGGAATTCCTTCGTACGAAGAGGTTCTCATACATATTTTAGACCGCCAAGTTTGGAAGTTCATAAATGTAAAAGTTTCTTCCGTATATGTTATTTTGAGGAATCACTTTGTTAAGGGTGCTTCTTGGGAGGCCGAATCCAATATGATTCCCAAGTATTCTCATCTCGTTTCCCCCGCTCATATTCTAGCTTGAGATATTAGTTCCTTCTGATTCTTTTTTTTTGGATTCGTGTCATAGTAATTCTTATGCTTTCATATGAATACATTTTTATGAAAAACATTATTTTTTTGATAGGATTTTGCTTGAGTGATTTGTCCTTATTTTATTCATTTTTATGAGATTTTCATTTATGTTGGGTTATTAGCTTCTCTCCTTCTCTATTCATGCAGATTTGAATCCCATTAAATGAGGGATATCCCTAGGGAAGAGATAGTGTAACACCTCAAAAACCACAATTGAGTTTGGGTTGAGAAGTTCAGAAAATTGTTTAGGAATGTGATGCTATAGTTTTACATACGGGTCGTATAGCTTCCTAAGGGTCGTATGAAGGGTTTAATTGACAGTGGGTAAGATTTTCTGAAAATGTCAAGTCTCTAATATCTGACTTACGTATCGAAAAAATGGTTCATAGAGTAAATGAGGGACCCTAAATAAAATCTCATTAAATAATTCCACCCTTAGTGTATTTGATGTACTATTGATCTATGGAGAGGACCTACATACTATAGACTAGAAGTAAGGTCAACTTACCAAGTTCTCCAAGCCATGATCAACATAGATCAATCCTCAAAAATGCATAATCATTAGATAAAGATAGTAATATCATTAACCAATATATCACAATCTAAAGCATAATTCCATTGACATTCAATCAAGATCACAAAATCCATGTTATAGGCTAAATTGAGAGATTAAGGAGATCATTGGTTCTTCAAGGAATTACATTAAAAATCATGTTACAACCCGTGATTAAAGATTAATTTATCATTACAATGACTTTGAAAACCATTTGACAATGGACTTATGTTTAGATTTAAAATTGGAAATTTTGATCATACAAACTCTTTGGAAAATCTTTAATAGGACTCCTTGAATGGAACGTTATACAACGATCAAGAGTTACCATACCTTATTGATTGAATACCCATGAAATTGGAGAAGAAATCAGTTTAAAATCTATCTTCGATCTTGATCTTGAACTTGATCTTGGCCTCCAATAGAGTTTTGAAATAATTTTTGAATATAAGAGGGATTTGGATTTTTTGATTTCTCATTGGGTAATTTATGTTTTGATATGGGAATGGGGTAAATATGACATAAAAAGCATATATCATAAATCCCCAATCTTCCCAAAACACCCTTACATCATTTGTACTTAAAAAAACCGTCCAATTTTACTTTAATTGAAGCAGGTGACATCGGAGAAAAAGTCCTCGATGCGGAGGTGTTCCCTTACTTCAAAAAAATAGAAGGGTGTGAAAGAAGAGTCCGCAACAGGATCCGCGACGAGGAGGCAGAATTTTTACTTTTGGAGAGCAGGTCCGCAATGCAGAGCCATTCTCTTAAGGCACTGCCCACAATCTGCCAAGGCAGCTTCTTGTCCAATCGTTTGGGTCCTCCTCGAGAACCCTTAGGGTGGTCCTCGAGGAGTCGTACCCAAACGTTTTGACCCTGAACATTTTTACTAGGTCACTAGGGTCACCTCCATCTGTTTTTAGACTCCAAAAAACATAAAATAAGGAAACCATAAAAGCACTCACTAGCACACAAAAGACTAGTTTCCGGACGTCTTGGTCGTCCTTTGTCGTTTGACTTCAAAAATCATTAAAACTGACTTCAACGGTTGTATTTAATTATATTTACAAGTTATTAACTCATAAAACCCACGTGAGGTTCTAGTTCATCCTACTTCAATTTGAGGGTCCTAACAATATTATCACAGCCAGGGAGCACCCCTTAGAAGTAGCATGTCGTACTTGAACCCTTAGAGGTCTTATACAAGCCCATAGACATCATTCATCGCATTTTCATAGAAATTTAGCGGAAAATTTAAAACTTTTTATAGTATAACATAATGCTAGAACATCACTTCATATATATAAAATATCATAAGTACATAATTAGACTCTAAGTCACTTTTGCCATCTTAGACTCAACATCAATAGAATAGAATAGGGACACGACCCTTGACAACATAAAAAAATAATTTAAGCTATTACATGAACTTAAATAACATATTTTAAATGGAAATTCTTGAATCTTAAGTATATCGTTTGATCTTGGCAAACATTTATCAAGCTCTTAACTTTAAGAGACATCCTCTATCCATCACCACCTACATTTTGTGTAAAACATGAAGAAGATGGTATTACTACAAAAATGCACTAAGTATGGCAACCATGCAAAAACATGCATTTAAAGAGAACATTTAGTTAGAAATCATGAATCATGCCTTTTTAATAAAACTTCATGAACATTGATAAAAATAAGCACAATATAGTTTACATACTTTATATAGACATTTACAATAGTCATAACATCATATAAAGGAACATATCACATTTAAGGCACATTAATCATTTTCATAAAATTACCTTTCTCTTTACCTTCGCTCATCCACCCCAAAGCAACCCTTAAGTGACACTTATTGCAATGCATGAATACTGTCTCATTCCACCATTTACACAAAAGTACAACCTTAAGGTCACCAAGGTGAACCTTCGTACAACCTTCATCGACTAAAACATAAACATTCATAGAAGCATAACATATCATGAAACACATACTTCACATATGACCCAACATAATTCATGAAACTCATGTAAAACTCACTCACTCAGTTATTACTTCTTAATTATAACCCATGTAGTATTTATACTCATTCCAAGACAACATGAAAGTCAATACTACCAATATCATCATAATGAGGCAATAGTCAACAAATGCATATTTAAACTTCATTTCATTAATACATCATAAGACCTTACTCATAATCGCAATCTAAGCCTACTATTGCAATGTACATGTGAATCCCCATAACCTCCCACATACTAAGTAAACCCACAAAGAGGCCACAAGCATTGCCACTTATTTCATACATCAACATGACAAATATAGCTAATAGCATGCATATCAAGTAAGACCTTAATCCCAACAAGGCCATGCATATTATCATACAAGTAGGTCAATACTACAATGTCACGCATAAGAGACATATACATATACATACAGAACTCCCTCATAGATCTCCATTGAAAAGCTACTTGTGCAATGCATAGGTAAAGTCTCATACCCTCACCTACACTATTAAACTTCCCTTAGATAGTCCTAGTTAGGTTTCATCATCTTAATTCCATTCTTCATTTTATATTAGGGAAACTTCACCTAAATCGACATCCATGTGATATAAACATGGAATCCAGTGTCATAGAATACCACACAGAAAAGAGGTGCTATACTTGCCAAGGTAGAACATGAACATCATGATAGCATTTAGGTGGATACACTTGCTAGTTCCTATGGGGGCAACACAATTAAGGAACTAGGACATGTGCAATTGAAACCCTCTTCATTCCAAATAGCGTTGTAGTTTCCACCTCATGAGAACATTGGTGAACCTACCTTCCTTTTTGGGAAGGGACACCGCTCATTGTTCTTCATAAAATAGGCTTTAGGAGATTAACCCCTCATATACATATACATAGCTCATAGGTAAATTGATGAGAATGTCCTTTCCTCAAAACCTAACTCATGTGACAATATCCTTTCACGTGGTCATAACATAATCATAATATTGTCTAGTTTAAAGTACAATTGAGTAACACCTTTCAAGAGATCCTCTTTTACTTGATTATAATATATGCTTCATTCATACATTCATGTGTGTGTAGGTGTAGATATATGAACCCTTTCATATGAACATATTTAGACACCACATATTCATACTTCATTATATCATAACATCACATCATAACATAGTATTAAGATGCATAAGATATCACTTCTAATTCCTCACAATCATACATTTATCATCATCTTATATTCATCGTGTTCATAGCTTAATCATACATTCATACTCATATACATAAAAAGCTCACCCTAGAAACTATTCAGTCAAGGTACACATGTGCAATGTATAGGTAAAGTCTCATACCCTTACCTATACTAGTACACTTATCAAGTCATCCTAGTTAAGATGCATCTTCATGCTTTCATTTATGCATATCTTCAAGAACATATTACAATTATATTCATGTGTGAGATGTGTGTGTACATGTTTGTCATCATGATCACATAAAAGCAACATCCACTCTTCAAAGATTAAAACATATATTCATATCCCTCAAGTCATAGACTACTCAACTATAGAGTATTAGGGACTATAGACCACACATTCACATTATATCATAGGAGATAAGAACATATCCAATATTTGAATAGAATACTCCTAGCATACTATGATCACACATTCATGTAGGGATTACATAGGTAGGGGTCATTCTACACAAGAGTATCCAATCATAAAACATGTAGACCATACCTAGCCCTAACCAGACATGTAGACATGTAGATCACACATTCATATAGGAATCATCACAAATATACCTAGAGCATGATACTAGCATTGGAGACTACACAACTCCTTCACATTCATGAAAATCATCACATTGAATCACTTTACATATATTGCCTTATAGTCCATGATCACAACACATAAAGAATGACAAGAATTTAAACACCGCCACCATAAGTGCACCATACCACACAATGTAAATCCAAATACCTTAGGCTAGGAATTAGATCAACTTACCAATTCTCCAAGCTTTGATCATCATTGATCAATTCCCAACAATTCATAACCAATTTACATAGATAATAATATCAATAGGCAATACAACATAATCGAATCACAATCTCATTAACATCTAAACATGATCATAAGACCCACTATAGGCCAAATTGAGAGATGAAGGAGATCATGGGTTCTTTATGGAATTGGATAAAATTCATCATTAAGCGATTTATTAATCATATATGCATCATTAGAATGACTTTGAAAATAATTTTAAAATGAACACATGGCTAGATTGAAATATAGGGAATTTGATCATGAAGTCTCTTTGAAAAAACATTGAAAGAATTCCTTATATGAAAGATTAACTAAGGATCAAGGGTTAACATACCTAACTACATGAGAAGCCCACGAAAAATTGGAGAAGAAACCATTAGCATCCATCCCCTAGCTTGTTTTTGAGCTTGGTCTCCAATGGAGGTTTTATAGAGAGTTTGTTTTGAGATGGAAAGGTTTGATTTGAATAAATAATTCTCAATGGGGTTTTCATGTTTTTAAAAAACTTATAATACCTAAAAATAGATAAAATAATCACCCATACCTTATTTTGAACGTGAGTTGAATTTCCCATTCACCCCCAGCTTGGCATAGTCTTGGACACTAACATTGCAGGTCCAAACAACGTCCATGTTGACAGACCGGTGATGGAACGACGAGGCCATCCTGCACTCCATCGTTTTTGACTGAGTCACAACTTTTGGAGGCTGATATCCCACGCTTGAGTGTGTAGCAACACCCCCCAATCGACGGGGCGTCAACTAGTGCACGAGGCTTCCAATGCCAAGCGTGGTTTGACACTGCCAAGGCAGTGTTTTGCCTGCCTTTGGGTCCTCTTCAAGGACCCTTTGGGTGGTCCTTGGGGACTCATGCCTGGACGTTTCGATCCTTAATATGACCATTTACATGTTAGGGTCTTATGCAATCGTTTTAGGCACCAAAAAACACATAAAACATGCAAAGGCACACTAGCACAACTGTAGACGTACTTTCAAACTTCTTGGTCGTTCTTGGACGTTTGACTTCCAAACCTCTTCAAATAAACTATACAAGATGTAGAACACTTTATTTTCATTTTACTAACTCTTTAAGGCACATGTAAGTCTCTAGATACCTTATTTCATTTTGAGGGTCTTGACAAATATCCCCCACTTAGGAACATTCGTCCTCGAATGACACCTTGAACAATTTCAACATTTTCAAGGACTCAATGACCCTACTAGCAGCTCAAAACACACACCGTTAATACAACATAATAGTCAATGCACCAAACATACAAGGAACACCAACTTCATATCATTATGCGTTCAATGCAACCCAAGAAGGTAGAGACTTCATCCATCCACTCTTAATGCATCAAACACAAAAACATTTCTCATGTTCATTGGAGGAACTACCTTATTCTAATCATGGCATGACCTTTAATTTTCTACTCCTCAAAAAATAAAATGCAATAACCTTAAAATCACATATAGGCATGTTTAACATTATAACACATGAGGCAAATAAGTAACTCATACTAAATGCACATAAATCATGGGCAAGGTAGATCAACTAAAATCTTATCATTTAGACATACATAACATCACTATATTTGGCTATGTTCAAGGCGGAATTTCCTTCTCCTTAACATACTCACATGTCATCATGAAGTTCATATACAAGCATTTCACAAAGGTCAATTCATTTTAAGGAGATATCTAAACTTTTAACCAAAGAATGCTCTTACTCCCTTCCTCATGAAGTCAAAATGGTAGGTCATACCAAACAGATCACAACATTTGGAAGTTATTTCTCAAAATTTCAATTTCTTGCATAGCACTAGTTTTCATGAGCATGCATCATTTAGGAAAATTATTATCATTCACAGGCACACACCGATAATATTGGCTAGATACACGATCACTTCTCAAGAGTGAGCCTACATTAACCCTTACAAACAACACAAAATTGCATACTCATAGAGGGAACTTATCTTTTATTATTTAAAGAAACTCATCACCTTAATATGGGGAAAAAATACCCTTTCATCAAAAGTGAAATCAAGCATGTTTATTAAACTATCTCATGAAGTCCAATGTGCATTCACCATATTAAGATGAATAAAAACATGAGAATCATGAAATTCATCAAAAAATCCCTTTTCATGAAATAAAATCCTTTGAAATATGCATAACGACATGCACAACATATGGAGAACAAGCAACTTATACTCATATGCAAGACTCCAAAACATGAACAAGTTACTAAGAACTCTTTAGTCTCAAGCTTGAGTACGAATTATGGTAAAAGATAGGGATATAAACAACCTTACTACTAAACTCATCATCACCCACTTAGGGTAAACCCATCAAAGAGTAACTTATCTCATCTAAGACAACTTTAAATTACCAACCCTTCTAGTCAAGAACCACATCCCCCTCTTAGGATTAAGTTTGTGCAAACCCGTTTTAAACATCCTCTTATTCCATTCTGAAGGAGGAAACATTTCTTAGTAAATATTCACTACACTCAATTAGGTGAGAATTTCAAGAGATCCAAATGAGTATCTAAATCACTAAAGTTCATACACACCACTCAAAGTGATTCTCAGCATGGATATGTTCAAGGAAACTCAATGTAGGAAAATTAAGGGCACTCAAAACCTTACCATCTAGGCATATTATCCCCCACTTAAGGTGAGCTTAATCAAATCTTCATCAAATCATGCCCTTCAATACCAATGTTGAAGCAAGTCAAAACTAAACCTTCATACCCCTTACATAATATGATTTTACACTGTTGAGGATTTCACTCCTACTCTCATAAAAAGAAGCTTACCAATTCAACATCAATAGGTCCCACCCAAGCACCACTATTCCTCCAAGTCCATGACTTAAGGAAGCTCATAAGAATTCTAGTTAGGTTATACATCTCAACCATATGGTCATAACTAAACCCAAAATTCACCATATCTTCTTTCTCAAGTCAACACTTAGACCATTTCAACCCTTATCATCACTTCTGGTTGAACCTTCCAACCAACCATGCCTAGGTATCACATATGCACTCTTTTCAAATGACCACACTTAAGATCAATCTTAAAAGACAACTAACCTCTTTAAAGTTGGTCAACATCAATTCTCTTTATCGTACCATGAACTAAGGGGTACATGCATCCCTCTAAGTCAACCTTAGAGAAAAACATAATCCCACCTTATGGAATAAAACCCTTTCTTCCCTTCTTAGAGTAAGCCTACACAAGGACTACCATCCTCACAAGGACAACTATGAAGTATTACTCATATACAAAGGCAAATTTCAACTCTTACTATATATATATATATATATATATATATATATATATATATATATATATATATATATATATATATATATATATATATATATATATATATATATATATATATATATATATATATATATATATATACACCATAACTTTCTACTATCATTGCACATAACTTTAAAGTAACCTATCATTCCAAATAGGATTTCATTTAGCTATAACAATTCTTACCATTCTAGAACTACATCACAACACAACTTCTCAATATAATACCTCAAATATAATAGGTCACGTATAGCCATAACTAGCATCACAACAATATCTTCCAATTCCACCTTCATATATACTCATATAGTCACAAAACCATAAAAAGCATCAAAACTCACCTTTTTCTCCTTCAAGCCTTGAGACATAACCCTTCCCAGCAATCACATCTAAAAGACCACCGGACAAGCGAAATAAGAGAGAGATCATTATGTGTTTATGTTAATGTTATTTGGATTGACCTTTTCCAAGATTGAATTTAGGTTAGGTTCCCACCAATTGAGGGTGAAGGAAGATGATATTCTGCAGACAACTTTTCAAACTCTGTATGGTCATTATGAGTTTTTGTTAATGTTATTTGGATTGACTAATCCTCCAACTACTTTTATGAATATGATCAAGAAGGTGTTTAGATAATACGTCGACATGTTCGTCATTGTGACCATTGATGGTATATGGATCTATTTGAGAAGTGAAACTAAGCATATTGATCATTTGAGGATCGTGTTGCAAATTTGTAAGGAACAACAACTCATTGTAAAGTTAAGCAAATGTGAGTTTTTGTTAAGAGTTGTCCTAGACTTCTATCCCTTTCGGATATTAGAAGGTTTTTTAGGTTTAGCAGGTTACTATATAAGGTTTTTTGAGGGATTCCCTTGCCTCTACATTGTGACTCAAAAGAAGGCTAAGTTTATACGCTTCAGAACATGTGAGGAGAGCTTGCAAGAGTTCAAATATAGACTTACTTCTACTCTAGTGTTGACTTTACCGGAATAGACAAATGGTTTTATTGTTTATTGTAATGCCTCGAGAATCGGATTAGAATGTGTGCTTATGAAAAATGGAATATTATTGTCAATGGACCAAGGAAACATTAGATTCATGAAAAGAATTACCCTACCTATGACCTTGAACTACCAGTTGTTGATTTTGCTTTACAGATTTAGAGGCCTTATTTGTATGGCATTCATGTAGATGTGTTTACCGACCACAAGAGTTATCAATATATGAATAAAAAAAAGATCTAAATCTTTCCAAAGAAGGTGGCTTGAGTTATTGAGCGACTATGGCATTAGTGCTCTCTATAACCCTAAAAAATCTAATGCCGTGGGAAATTCTCTCATTTGGTTATATATGGGTAGATTACCTTATACAAAAGAAGAAGAAGAAAGGAAATAGTTAGTTAGAGATGTTCATAGATTGGCCCGATCTTGTGTTTGGTTATTGGACTCAGCTAAGGGTTGTGCTATGGTTCATAATAGTTCAGAATCTTCTTTAGTGGTGAATGTGAAATCCAAGAAAGGTCTTGAACCAATTTTGCTTGAGTTAAAAGAAATGATGCCTAAAAATCCATTGAGGCTTTCTCCCAAGAGGCAGATAGTGTACTTAGATATCAAGATCGTAAATATGTTCCAAATATTGATGACTATAGCGAAAAGAATCTTTTTCGAAGACCATACTTCACTGTATTCCTTTCACCCAGGAGCCACCAAGATGTAGTGTGATTTGCAGGAAGTCTATTTGTGGAATTGGATGAAGAAGGTATTGGGGAATTTGTGACTGAATGTCTTAATTGTCAACAAGTGAAATTTGAGCATCTGAACCTGGAGGTTCGTCCAAAGATATTAGTGTTCTTGCTTGGAAGGGGGAAGATGTTAATATGGATTTCACGGTTGGTTTCGCTCCCACCCGACAAAAACATGAATCCATTGGGGTCATAGTATATCGAATGACGCGCCAATATTCTTCCAATCAAAATTTCCTATTAGGCGGATGACTATGCAAAGTGTACTTTCAAGAAATGGTAATGTTGCACGGAGTACCTCTGTACATTATTATGATTATGGTATCCTATTCACTTTTTAGTTTTTAAAGTGTTTCCTAAAGTGTTTTTGTACTCGTTTTAAGCTTCGTACGAACTTTCATCCCCAAATCGATAGGCAAGCAGAGCGTACTATCCAAATTTCTCTATGTTAAGGTCTTTTGTGATTTATTTTAATGGTAATTGGGATGACCATTTGCCATTAATTGAGTTTGCTTATAACAATAGCTATCACTCGAATATTGATATTATTTCATTTGAGGCATTATATGATAGGACGTGTAGATCTCTTATAGGTTGGTTTGAGGTTGGTGAATTTGCCTTAATACGCTCTGAGTTGGTACATGAGGCCATAGATAATGTTTTACTTATTAGAGAAAGGTAGAAAACGGGTCAAAGTCGGCAAAAGTCATATGTTGATATAAGAAGAATATATCTTGAGTTTGATGTTTATTATTTTGTTTAGTTAAAAATTTCACCTATTAAAGGTGTAATGAGGTTTGGTAAGTAAATGACCCTTAGTTCCCAACATGTATGCCCATACCAAATCATCAGAGGTCTAGGTAAAATTGCTTATGAGCTACATATTCCAAATGAAGTTGCATCGGTGCATCTAGTCTTCCATATCTCTATGTTGAATAAATGTGTTAGTGATCCAACATCCATAGATTCCTTAGATGGTTTGGTAGTTAAAGATAATATTTTCTATGAAGAGGTTCTGGTTGAGATTTTAGACCAACAGGTCAAGAAGATGAGGAATAAAGAAGTAGTTTTCGTGAAAGTTTTATGGAGGAATCAGTTACTAAGGGTTCTACATGTGAGGATAAGATAGTTTGTAGAAAATGAATTTATTTTATTGACTTCAATATGTTTATGTGCACATTAGTATGAATTGCATGCAGACTACTTGATATGATATTTCCTCCTCGGATATATGCATTTGAATATGTTTTAGCTTGGATTTGATATTTACTCCTTGGATGTTAGCTTGGAGTTTATGTTTCCTTCTCAGATATGTGTATTGCATGCATGATATGTTGTTAGATATAGTTTCACCTCTATTATTATGTTTTGATAACGTCCTAGCTTGGAGTCGATAGCTCCTCAATCGTTATATGCATCTAGATGAAGTTTAATTGATAATTGGATCGTTATTTCCTCTTTTACTGTCACGACCGGGTAGCATCTCCTAGAACATGGCGTACATGACCTCTTGGAGGACTTATACAAGCCCATGTAATCATTCATCGCATTGTCATAGGAAATTTAGTGGAAAATTTAAAAAAATTCATAGCATATCGTATGCTAGAAACATCACTTCATGTAAACATAAAATAGGTCATAATACATAGTTAGAATCTAAGGTTGTTTTGTCATCTTAGACTAAACATCAATAGAGTAGAATAGGGACACGATCCTTAACAACATAAAATATTTATCTAGCTATTACATAAACTTGAATAATAACTTGATATGGGAAATCCTTGAATCATAAGGATCCCTTTCTTGAGCTTGGAAAACATCTATCAAGGCCTTAACTTTAAGAGACATCCTTTATTCATCCACCACCTACAATTTGTGTAAAAAGATGAAGAAGAATGGTATTAGTACAAGAAAGCACTAAGTATGGCAACAAACGAAAACATGCATTTAAAAAGGAAATTTAGTAAAAACCATGCATCGTGCCTTTTAGTAAGACTTCATAAACATTCATACAATAAGTACAACATAGCTCATATACTTTAGATAGGCATGTACAATGGTCATAACATCACATAAAGACACATTTACATTTAAGGCTCATTTAACATTTTCATAACCTTATCTTTTTAACCTTAATTCCATTACCCCCCCCCCCAAATATCCCTTTAGTAATACTTGGTGCAATGCATGGTCACCAAGGTAGACATTCATACAACCTTCATTACCTCAAAGATATACATTCATAAAAGCATAGCATATCATGAGACACATACTTCACATATGAACCAACATACTTCATGAACCACATATAGGACTCATTCCAAGACAACATCAAGTCAACACTACCAATAACATCATAATGAGGCAATAGTGAACAAATGTATATTTGGAATTCATTTTATTAAAACATCATAAGACATTACTCATAATCTCAATCTAATCCTACTAGTTCAATGTACATGTGAAGCCCCATAACCTCACACATACTAAGTAAACCCACAAAGAGACCACAAGCATTACCATTCACTTCATACATCAACATGACAAGTATAACCAACTTCTAGCATATCAAGAAAGACCTTCATCATATATCCAATAAGATCGACATTATGCATATAAAGTAAGACCTCATCATATAGACGAAATGCGATCAATACCATGCATATTAGCACAACAAGTAGGCCGACACTACAATGTCATGAATAAGAGATATATGCATATACATATACATATAAAACTCCCTCATGTAACTCCATTCAAGAGCTACTTATGCAATGCATAGGTAAAGTCCCTTACCCTCACCTACACTAAGAAACTTCCCTTAGGTGATCCTAGTTAGGGTTCATTACTTTACTTCCATTGTCCATTTTACTTTAAGTAAACCTTGCCTCAACCGACATCAGACCATGTGAGCTAAACATGGAATATGGTGTCATGGAACCCCACACCGAAAAGAGGAGCTCTACTTGCCAAGGTACAACATTAACATCATGCTAGCATCAAGGTGGATCCACTTGCTAGGTACTATGGTGGCAACCTAGTTAATGAACTAGGAGATGTATAATTAAAAACCTCGTTATGCCATTTGGCATTGTAGTTTCCACCTCATGAGGATATTTGATGTACATGCCTTCCCTTTTGGGAAGGGGCACCCCTTATTTATCAAGTTCACTCAGTGTTAAGCTAAGTTCCCTTTTTGAAAAGCCTTTATTAACATTACCTTAATAAAAATCGGCTTTAGGAGATTAACCCCGCATATGCATAGCTCATCGGTTATTGATGAGAATATACTTTCACCATTCTAACTCACTTGAGAATATTCTTTCACATGGGCATATCATAGTCTAGTTTAGAGTAGAAGTGAGAATATCGTTCAAAATATCATACTTTACTAGATCATCATAAAATGCTTCATTCATACATTCATGTGTGTGTTTGTGTACTTATATGAGGAAATCTTTCACAAAAACACATTTAGACACTACACATGTTCATACTTCATCATATCACATACTTGACATAATAACATATACTTCATGTTCATAGCTTAATCATGCATTCATATTCATGTACATAGAGATTCATCCTAGGAACTATCCTATCAAGGTACACATGTGCAATGCATAGTCAAAGTCCCATACCCTTACTTATACTAGTACACCTATCAAGTCATATTGGGTTAGATACATTTTCATACTTTAAAGAACATATACTTTACATGCATAGTAGTAGACAATGGGCATATGAGAACTATGCTCTCATTAGTCACCAATCTATCCTACTCATAGACATGCATGAGGTATGTGTACATTGGTCAACATGATCACATAATGGCAACAACATGTATTAAGGCAGCCACCCTCTAAGGATCACAATACACGTTCATATCCCTTAAACCATAGACAACTCAACTATAGAGTACTAGGGACTATAGACCACACACCAACATTATAGCATAGGAGACAAGACCTCTTCATCATTGAATCTAAGACTCCTAATAATTCATAAGTCCACATATTCATATAGGGGTACATATGTAGGGGGTAATTCATAAATGATAAACCTATAGACCACTCCTAACCTTGACAACCTCATTAAATTATCATAACAACATTAATGCACTCTAGATCATGAACTAAAATGGAAAACTAGACATATAGCTTCGCATGTGTGATCATAATAACAACACTTCACAATACTATTGCCTTCAAGGACATGATCACATCATATAGAGAATGAGAAGAACGTAAACACTGCCACCATAAGTTGACCATACCACACAATTGACTTCAACGTCATCTTTACTACCATAAGCTAGGAATAAGGGTGAACTTACAAATTATTCAAGGTTTGATCATCATTAATAAATTCCCAAAAATTCATCATCAATTCACACATATAACAATAGTAATAGGCAATTGAACATAATTGAATCATAATTCAATCAACCTAGCATCAAGATCAAAAGACTCACATTATAGGCCAATTTGAGAATTTAGAAGGATCATGGGTTATTCATGAAATTGGATTGAAATCATTCATAAAAATAGTAGCTAATCATAAATTCATCATGAGAATGCTTTTGAAATCAATTTGACAATTAACTCATGGCTAGATTGACAGATAGACAATTTTATCGTAGAATCTTCTTTGAAAACCTTTGAAAGAACTACTTAAATGAAAGATTAACTAAGGATATCGGATTACCATACCTCACTAAATGAGAAGCCCACGAAAATTTGAAGAACAAACCATGAGTATCCATCACCTAGGCTGCTCTTGAGCTTTATCTCCAATGGAGGTTTCTAGAGAGAGTTTCTTTTGAGAGGGAAAAGTCTAATTTGAAGAATTAATTTGGAATGGGGTTTTGATGTTATTAACCAACTTAAATACCTAAACTATCCCTAAATAACCGTACACACTCTATTTGGAACGTGAGGTGAATTTACCAAATCACCCCTTAAGTTGGTTGCGTTTGAAGACAGATTGCAGACTTAATCTACTGATGGAGCGACGGGGCATCGTCTGATCGATGAGTTGTCCTGCTGCTCGGTCATTTTTGACTGAGGCTCCCATTTTGGGGGCCGAGATCACACGTCTAACTGTGGAGCAACTCCTCTAATCGATGGGGCTTTAACCAGTCTAAGGGGCGTCATTTCGAGGGTCATCGTTTGGACAATGCCAAGGCAGTCTTTTTTCAACATTTTGGTCCTACTTAAGGACCCTTTGGGTTCTCCTTTGGGAGTCGTGACCATACGTTTCAACAAAAATTACAATCATATACATTTTAGGTACCTCTCCTATAAATGTGAACACCAAAAACCATGTAAAACATATCAAGGCACACTAAAACACACTAGCACGTCTAAAGACTATCTTTTGAACGTCTTGGACGTTTGACCTCCAAACAACTTCAAATCAATCAAACATTCTCTATAAAACTTTATTAACATGTTATTAACCTTTTTAGGGACATATGAGGCTCTAAACTTCTTAGTTTATTTTGAGGGTCCTTACAATATCCTCCACTTGGGAACATTCGTCCTCAAATAACACTTGGAACATTTTAACACACTTTAAAGGATTCAATGACCCATATAGCTCACAACATTCAACACATCACAACAATATAGTCAATGCACCAAACTTACAAGTAACGCCAACTTCATAGTATTTAGCATTCGAGGTAACACAAGCAAGTAAAACCTTTATTCACTCACTTTTTAATGTATCAAGCACATAGGGATTTCTCATGTTCATAGGAGTAACATCCTTCTTCTAATCATAACATTGTCTTTACATTTAATTTCATTAAGAGCTCAACATGCAATAATCTTTTAATCACACATAGTCATGCTCAACATCATAACTCAAGAAGAAAATAATCAACTCATACTTAATGCACATAGATCATGAGTAATGTAGATCAAAAAAGATCCTTATCCTTTAGAAATAATACCTTTAAGGCCATACATAACATTACCATGTTTAGTTATGTTTAAGGAGGAATGTCCTTCTCCTTAAGATACTCACATGTTATCATAAAGTTCATATACAAGGAATGCACAAAGGTCCATTAATTTTACTGAGAACTTATCAACTTTTAACAAAAGTATGCTTGTACTCTTTTCCTAATGAAGTCCAATGGTAAATCACACCACACACATCACAACAATAGAAAGTCATTTCACATAGTTTCAATTTCTAGCATGTCACTATTCGTCATAAACAAGCATCAATTAGGGAAATGCTTACAATTCATAGGCACACACCAAGACATTGGCTATACATACCATCAATTATCAAGAGTGAGCCCACATTAACACTTCCTAAGTCATAAAAGTCACACATTTTTAAGTGGACCCATTTTTTCTTATTTAATGGAGTTTCAAATTTTCATTGTGGGGTCCAAAACACCATATGTTAAAAGTGACATCAAACATGCTCCTTACATCATCTCATGAAATCAAATGCACAACTAACATATCAAGATGCACAATAAACATGAAAAAAAATGAATTTGATCAAAAATCCATTTTCATGCAATGAAAACCTTTCAAAACATGCATAACATAGTGTCACCTAGGACATGCATAACATATGTAGAACATGCAACTTATACTTATATGCAATACCCCTATCATGAACAAGATACTAAGAACTCTTTGGTTTCAAGCTTGAGTAAGAATAGAAGGAAAAGATAGTGATATAAAAAACCTTACTAATCACATCATCATCCCCCACTTAGGGTAAACCCATTTAAGAGCAACTTAACTCAACCTTAAGAGAACCTTAGCTCACCAACCTTAGTTACTAATCACATCATCCCCTTTTTTGGGATCTAAGATTTTGAACACCCATAAATAACGTCACCTACAAGTGATTCTCAAAATAGAGAAGTTCGAGGGAACTCAACATAGGAACATCAAGGGCACTCCAAAACCTTACCATCTAGGCACATTATCCCTCCACTTGGGGTAAGCTTAACCACATCATGCCCTTAAACACCAAGGTCAACGCAAGTCAAGACCCAACCTACATACTCCTCACATGAGAAGGTTTGACATCATTGAGGGTTCCCATTCCTAATCTCATATCAAGGAGCCTACTAATTCAATCATCAATAGGTACTACTTCAGGCATCAACATTCCTTTAAGCCTAACACCTAAAGGGAACTCATAGCATTCATATTAGGTCATACTACCCAACCATATGAGGTCTTAACTACATCATGAATACTAAGGGTAACTCCATCATTTCATCAAAGCATAGAACACATATTGGGACTCTTAAGGTAAACTACCATCTTTTTCTAGAGATTTAGGGAAACCAACCTCTCTAGGTAAAACCTTAGGGGAAACATAGAGGAGACTTGGCCATAAAGACCTCTTTCTTTTCTTTCAACACTAGGGCAAGGTAACTTCTAGGTCACTAAAACCAACATTATCATCTTCGGTGGAACCTTCTAACCAACAATGTCTAGGTACAATATAAGCATATTCTTTGGAAGACCATACTTAAGATCAAACTTAAAAAACAACTAACCACTTTAGAGTAGGTCAACATCAACTCTTTTTGCTTCCTATAACTGAGGGGTGCATGCATCCTTCTAAGTCAACCTTATGGCAAAGCATAATCCCATCTTATGGAATAAAACCTTTTCTTCCCTTTTTTCCCCACTCTTAGAATAGGTTCACAAGGGAACTAACCAATTAGTCATAATGGTTCTCCGATTAGCTAGCATACTTCACAATTTCCTTACTAGGTTTAACACCCATATTCCCTCCTTAGGATCAAGCCTATACAAAAGACTCCAATCCACACAAGGTAAACTATGAAGCACAACACAAACACAAGGGCAACATGCATATTTATCTATTTACCACGTTCTCTCCATGACTTTTCAAGCCTAAACCATAACATCATACTATCATCATGAATGATCATAAAACAACCTATCATTACAAAGGGAACTCCATTCAACTATAACAACACTTAGCAAGCTATAACCATACCATAACATAACTTCTCAAAAAAACATATCATCTCATATATCACCTATAGTCATAAATGGCAGCACCTCAACATATACCAAATTTACCTTCACCTATACTCATCAAGCCACAAAACCAAGGTAAGCACCAAAACTCACCTTTTCTCCCTCAAGCATATAAACATCATCCCATCCAAGCAATCACATCTAAAAGACTACCAGACAAGGAAACGTAAGAGAAAGATCATAGAGAGTTAAGTTCTATGGCATGACATAATAGTAGTGAAGAAAGTGAAACTTTATCGTTGTATAGCCTCTCTCTCATAGAAGTGTCGCGACTCACCATCGATGATCGAGACTCTACTATATGTGGCAATATGAGACTTTTGACCCTAAAATAACTTTTATAGCTTCATTCTCTGATACCACGTTTGTCAAGATCGGAGAGCACCCCCTAGAAGTAACATGGTGTACTTGAACTCTCGGAGGTATTATAAAAGACCATAATCCTCATTCTTCGTATTGTCATAGCAAATTTAGCGGAAAGTTGCAAAACTTTTCATAGCACATCATATGCTAGAAACATCACCTCATATAAACATAAAATAGGTCATAATACATAGTTAGACTCTAAGTCTCTTTCGAAATCTTAGACTCAACATCAATAGAGTAGAATAGGGTCACGACCCTTAACAACATAAAATATTAATCTAGCTATTACATAAACTTGAATAATAAAATAACATAGGAAATTCTTGAATCCTAAGGATCCCTTTCTAGAGCTTGGGAAACATCAGTCAAGCCCTTCACTTTAAGAGACATCCTCTATTCATCCACCACCTACACTTTGTGTAAAAAGATGAAGAAGAATGTATTAGTAAAAGAATGCACTAAGTATGGAAACCATGCAAAAAACATGCATTTAAAGAGGACATTTAGTTAAAAATAGGCATCGTGACTTTTAGTAAAACTTCATAAACATTAATACAATAAGTACAAAATATCTCATATACTTCATATAGGCATGGACAATGGTCATAACATCACATAAATTCCCATTTACATTTAAGGCACATTTATCATTTTCATAACCTTATCTTCTTTTACCTTGATTCCTTTATCCCCAAGTAACCCTTTAGTAATACTTGGTGCAATGCATGGATAGTGTCCCATTCCACAATCCACACACAAGCATCATCTTAAGGTCAACAAGGTATACCTTCATACAACCTTCTTTAAATCAATATATACATTAATAAAAGCATAGCATATAATGAGACACATACTTCACATATGAATCGACATACTTCATGAACCACATATAGGACTCATTCCAAGATGATATACAAGTCAACACTATCAATAACATCATTATGAGGCAATAGTCAACAAATGCATACTTTGACTTTATTTCATTAAAACATCATAAGACCTTACTCATAATCCCAATCTAAGCCTACTAGTGCATTGTAAATGTGAAGCCCCATAACCTCACACATACTAAGTAAACTCACAAAGAGACTACAATCATTACCATTCACTTCATACATTAACATGAAAAGTATAACCAACTTCATGCATATCAACTAAGACCTTCATCACATAGCCAATAAGATCCACATTAAAATAAAGTAAGACCTCATCATATAGACACAATAGGATCCATACCATGCATATTATCACAACAAGTAGGCAAACACTACAATGGCATGCATAAAAGACATATACATATACACATATATATAGAATTCTGTCAAAACTGGAATCTAGACCCCAGACGAGACCGGTGTCGTTGACCTCTCAGAGGTCGCAGACAAGCCTACATACGTCATTCTTACTTCATCTAGGTTAATTTAGCGGAAAATTTGAAACTTTTTGTTTCTTAACATACTTATTAAACATTCTCATTATTACATAATTGTTCACCATCAACCATCTAATATTAAGATCATCAAATGAAAGAAATAGTATAATATAGTAATAAAGATGTACTTGCCAAAATGGCACCAGTACAATGTCTGAATAAAACAGGAAAGAAACGCTAGTGGAACATGCTCCACTAGCTCAACTCTAAACTAAGCTAGAATATAAATGGTAGCATCCTCGAAAGCATGAGGGCCTACAAAGTCTGGATGAATGCTCGATGTCTAGATAGCTTCAGCATCAATCTGTAGCTCTAGCGTCCACCTGTGCCTGCACCTAAAATTGTAGAGTTTTATAGGGTTAGTACACACTTGTACTAAGTATGGGTATATGCAAGCACACATCAAGGACATGCATGAGAAAAGATAGCTCTTTCCTAACAGCATGATTATGGAAAGTCAAGTCAGTGGACTTGCCAAATTGAGATTAGGAAAGTTAGTGAACCTTCCAAATTTGGATTAGGAAAGTCAGTGAGCTTTCCAAATTTGGATTAGGAAAGTCAATTAGCTTTCCAAATTTGGATTAGGAAAGTCATGCCATGAGAGTAACATGCATCATCATAGTTATCATATTGCACACAGCACATAACATCATCCACATAGCACATATCATATAACATATAGCACATAACATCTTTTATAACATTTATTCATATGCCATGAGACCTTGGAATCATGGACTTGACATTAAGACTTTCCAAAATGAGGGCTCAACATATGGGACCTCAACTAGGGAGTCTTCTTTAGCAAACACAGAGTCTACTTCATTCATTCATACGTACTTCCTTTCATTCATTCGTAAGCTAGTGTAAACACCAGCTATTCCTAGGATGTAGTTTAAGACTCTCATCGGGTTTGCTGTGCAATGATGAAGAATAACCTAGTGTCATTACTTGAGTCTAGCTCACCTCTTGATTATCCTATCCTAACACCTTTGGTATCGTTCATTTCATTATGTGCATCATTTGAGGCTGGCCTCATTCATTCATTGGGAACTTTAACTTTAACCGACATAGATCATGTGAGCATCATGAAATCCAGTGTCTCCCCCACACCAAAAAGAGGTGGAATCACCGGCCAAGGTGACCCAAAAACATGCTAGCGTACATGGGAATTTAACCCCGCCAGATCCCTATATTAGCAGTATAGGTTCGAAGACCAGGAGATATAAGGAGACCCATACCCGGCAAGCCGGACAATCTCATCTCATGAGAGTTACGTGAACCTCCGCCCTTCCCGAAAGAAGGCATCATCGCTCATAGCTAGTCTATCGATGCTCAGTATAAAGTTCCATTACATTCAACTCATACGTCATGGAAGCTGGCTTCTAGTATGAGGACATCATAGCTCAATAGATGATTTCTCATCTCATCATTAGTATTAGGTGTAATAATCTCAATACTTTCATTAGAGTGTTCATAGAGACTGGTCTCTTCATTAACTTACACTTCATAGGTGAGTACGTTTTGGTAACATTTACTTAGGCTCATTTGAGATTGCTCTCATCTTTTACATTAGCCTCATATCATGTTGTCACCACATTCATTAACATTAGCAAATTTGCTCTTCATAATTACTCACCCCTTTTTACGTGAATGTTCATTTCATCATATGCCAATATACTTGGCCATTTGTGTGTTTCACATTCTTACTTAACCCTTCTAGGGTTTCATCATTTCATTACATAATAATCATTTCGTCGTATGCCAATGCACTTGGCCATTTAGTGTGTTTTACACTCGTACTTAACCCTTCTAGGTTTACTTCATTTCATTACATACATCTTAGGTTCACTTATCTTTAAAAGTATGCTAGACTTATGGGTCTATACATACAAGCCATGAGGCTTCATTCATAGTTCGTTAAGTGACTCATACATTCCTAAGATTATGTAGTACAAGACTTATGTATCTTGTATATATGACAAGATCTTGATTTCGATCTAAGTAGGTGGCATTATTCTTGGATATTTTGTTCACGTATGACTTATGTATCAATACGGAAGTTTGCGCAAGGAAACCCAAGTTCGAATCACTTGGATAACATTTACATTTTTCACTGATTTTATTTTTAATCTCCATGACATTGGGACTCTAAATTGAACCCCAACATTAACATTGTATCGTTAGTCTTCTACTTGGTTTTCCTCTTAATTTGGCCGAAGGGTTGTGGGTTCGAAACCCCACAACCCCTTTTTATTTTTCATTATCATATTGTTGCCCAATTTCGCCTAAACCAAGAGGTTGTGGGATAAAACCCCCACAGCCTCTTTTATTTATTCTTAATTTTCCCTGGGAATTGCGAGGTTGTGGGTTCGAACCCCCACAGCCTCCTTATTTTTGCTTTTAATTTCGCTAGAGGCTGTGAGGTGGTGGGTTCGAACCCCCACAGCCTTCTATTTTATTTTTAATTAAATTCACTAGGCTAGGCGTTTTGGCAATGAGGTTGTGGGATCGAGCCCCCACAGCCTCACTTTGTTTTCTTCATTAGTTTCGCCCTTCTCCCTTCTATCCCTGAGGTCGTGGGTTCGATTCCCACTCCTCACATTTTGTTTTTCTTTAATTTCTCTTCTCTCATTCACAGCCTGGAGATCGTGGGTTCGATTCCCACGCCTCCCATTTATTTACTTAAATTATTTCCCTCTCCTTTCCCAACCAGTAGCCCGAGTTCGATCCCCCCAGCCCCATTTTTCATCTCTTTTTCGCGAAATACAGAAGCCACACGAGTGAGGTCACAGGTTCGTATCCTGGTGGACTCGCCCCTTTAAAATTCATTAAATTTCCAGATTTATTTATTAAACTTTAGTCTAAATTAACATTGCGTAGTTGCTGGAAATTTTGGTCATTTTTCAATTCATTTTTATCAACGTTTTCATTTGAACTCCTAAGAAAATTCGTAGACCATTCCATACATCTTTAGGTGCATTCTTTCATAGGTTCGTTTGGTTAAAAGATTTTCACTCAATCAGCCACATTTCATTACAATGAACATCACTATTTACACATGTTTATGCACGTAAACAACAACCAAAAACTTCACTAAGAATGCATGGGACAGAGTGACAGGGACATGCAACGGGGAACAACCCTAGTTTTCGGAGTGAATATCTTGAATCTTAAGAGGTCTCTTAGGAAAGGGACCAAGAGAGAAGAAACCCATACCTTATTTGATGTTCAAACGTTGAAGTTGCTGCCCAAAACCCTCTCCAAAATCAGTCCAAGATTCCTCAACGTCCACACCACTCGACGGACAACTTCTCTTTGCCTTAACGTTTTTTATTAGCTTACTTTCTTAGATTTTTTTGTGAGTTCTTCAAGTGTGAAGAACTTTTGTTATATTTTCTGTTGTTCACGTTAATTGGCAGAGAGAAAATAAGAGAGTTTTTAACGTGAGGATGTGATAGACATGAGAGAGTGAAATGTGTGAAGTATTTTAGGATTAGATGATGACTTAGTCAATTCAGGACTCTCCTTAATACTTAAAATCTGACTTAATTATTATACATGAAAGGACCATTTTGCCCTTACAAAAAATCAGATTTTAAATAGTAAGTAAATCATCAATTTGTTGCTTCCAATAGGGCTCGAACTCGGGTGACACCATTTCGCGAAAACGGGTCACTTCGGGTTGACCCAACCCGAACCGGTTCTTTAATTAAATTAAATAATTAATTAGTTAATTCCTTAGGGTAATTACGATATTACCCTTGGCCTGGAAAAGACCATTTTACCCCTGGACCCTCAAAACTTAAGATTTCCTCCTTTTAAGTCCGGTAAAGACTCCTTCGATTAAATCTTCATTTTCGAGATCCCCACATGGTTGGTTCCAACCTTTCCAACCTCAACTAACTCCCCAAGTTAGTTGGCTTGGCCGTAGTAAGGGTTCTGAGGTCTGGTTCTACGCGTATCAATCCGTGTGAACATTGATCTAATCGCAAGCATTCTTGACACATTAAGCATTTCTTAACTTATTCATTTTTAGGGTTGTTACATTATCCCCCCCCCCCCTTAGGAACATTCGTCACCGAATGACACTACCACTACATATCGTAAAGCCAGTCAGATCATAACATAATCATTATGCATAGTCAAGCAATAGCAACAAAATACAGAGAGATAAGGAAACATAGACTTAAGAGTAGGAAGTCTAACCTCAAGAGCTGAAAAGATGAGGGCAGCGGGATCTCGGCCTCAGCCTCCCACGTAGCACCCTCAACAAGATGATTTCTCCACAATAACTTCACTGTGGCAATCTCCTTGTTACTCAGCCGCTTGACCTGTCTGTCTAAGATCTCAACAGGTATCTCCTCATAAGACAAGTCTTCATCAACCCCCAACCTTCCACAGGTAGAATCGATGCTGGATCACCTAGGCACTTCTTCAACATAGAGACATGAAAGACTGGATGAACAGAAGCTAGCTCCGCAGGCAGTGCTAACTCGTAGGCCACCTTACCATACGCTGTAGGATCTCATATGGCCCAACATACCTCGGACTCAGCTTCCATTTTCTATCAAATCTCATCACCCCTTTCATAGGTGATATCTTCAAGTAAACCTGGTCACCAACATCAAACTCTAAGGGCCATTTTCTGTTATCTGTATATGACTTTTGTCGACTTTAAGCAGTATTCAACCTGTCCCTAATAACTCTGACCTTCTCTAAGGCCTCATGAATGATCTCTGGACCCAAAATGGATGACTCTCCAACCTCGAACCACCCAACTGGAGATCTACACCTCCTACCATACAGTGCCTCAAAAGGTGCCATCCCAATGCTAGAGTGATAGCTATTATTATACGAGAACTCTATCAAAGGCAGATGGTCATCCCATCTACCTCTGAAGTCAATCACACACGCTCTCAACATGTCCTCCAATGTCTGAATGGTGTGCTCTGCCTGCACATCTGTCTGAGGATGAAAGGCAGTGCTAAGCTTTACCTGCGTGCCCAAGCTCTTCTGGAAAGATCTCCAAAAATGTGAAGTAAACTGGCTCCTCTATCTGAAATGATAGACAAAGGAATCCCATGCCATCTCACAATCTCATCAATATAGAGTCTCGTATAATCCTCGGCTCTGTAAGTAGACTTCACAGGGATAAAGTGGGCAGACTTAGTCAATCTGTCCACAATAACCCATATGGAGTCATGCTGCCTCCTAGTCCTCGGAAGACCAACCACGAAGTCCATATTAATGGCCTCCCACATCCAAGTCGGAACCTCAATAATCTGAGTCAGACCGCCAGGCTTAAGATGCTCTGCCTTAACCTGCTGACAATTAGGACACTTGGCCACATATTCTGCAATATCTATCTTTATTCCATCCCACCAATAAATCTGCTTAAGATCATGATACATCTTGGTGGAACCTGGATGTATGGAATATCTGGAACCATGGGCCTCTGCAACAATCCTGGTCCGCAAATCATCCACATCTGGTACACACAACCTGTTGTGATCCTAAGTATGCCATCACCTCCCAAAGCGAAAGACTCATTCATCTTTATCAACACTGAGTCCTTCAGCTCCATCAACACAGGATCTAGATGCTGACGCTGCTTGACTTCAACTACCAAGGATGATTCAGAACTAGGATGAACTGAAACACCCCCACTAGTAAAGTCAACCAATCGCACACCCAGTCTAGCCAGTCTATGTACATCTTTCACCAACTCCTTATTCTCATCCTCAACGTGGGCTGTACTTCCCATGCTCATCCTGCTCAAAGCATCAGCTACAACATTGAGCCTTACCTGGATGGTAGTGAACATTCATGTCATAATCCTTCAACAGCTCCAACCATCTCCGCTGATGTAGATTCAACTCCCTCTGTGTGAACACGTACTGGAGACTCTTGTGGTCTGTGAACACATCCACATGCACTCCATACAAGTAGTGCCTCCACAGCTTCAGTACAAACACCACAGCTGCCAACTCCAGGTCATGAGTGGGATAATTCTTCTCATGAACCTTGAGCTGTCTGGACGCATAAGCTATCACCTTACCAACCTGCATAAGAACACAACCCAAACCAACCCTAGATGCATCACAATAAACAGTGTAATTCTCACCACACTTAGGCAAAGTAAGCACCGGGGCTGAAGTGAGTCTGTCCTTGAGCTCCTGGAAACTCTTCTCACAAGTCTCCGTCCATTCAAACTTGGATTTCTTCTTAGTGAAAGCTGTAAATGGGGCAGCAATGGAAGAAAAGCCCTCTACAAACCTGCGGTAGTAACCAGCCAATCCCAAAAAGCTACGGATGTCAGTGGGAGTAAGAGGCTTTGGCCAGTTCTTTACAGCCTCAGTCTTCCTGGGATACACCTCCACGCCCTGATCGGACACAACATGACCCAGGAAGGTCACTGATCTAAGCCAAAATTCACACTTGCTGAATTTGGCATACAACTGATGTTGTCTAAGTACCTGCAAGGTTAGTCTCAAATGTTGTTCATGCTCTTCCTTGGTCCTACAGTAGATGAGAATGTCGTCAATGAATACTATGACGAAATAGTCAAGGTATTCACGGAAGACTCGGTTCGTGAGGTCCATAAATGCAGCAGGAACATTCGTAAGACCAAATGACATAACTAAGAACTCATAGTGACCATAACGGGTACGAAAGGTTGTCTTTGGGATATCTCCATCCCTAACCCTAAGCTGATGATACCCTAAACGAAGATCAATCTTAGAGAAGAAACTAGACCCTTGGAGCTGATCGAACAAATCATCTATTTTGGGAAATGGATACTTATTCTTTATAGTGACTTTGTTGAGCTGCCGATAATCGATACACATTCTAAGGGTTCCATCTTTCTTTTTCACAAATAACACTGGCGCGTCCCAAGGGGATATGCTCGGCTGAATGAAACCCTTGTCAGTGAGATCTTTTAACTGCAGCTTCAACTCTTTGAGTTCAGCTGGAGCCATTCTGTAAGGAGGAATTGAAATTGGTTTAGTATCGGGTTCTAAGTCGATATCAAAATCAATCTCTCGAGGGGGAGGGACTCTAGGCAAATCATCAGGAAATACATCTAGGAACTCATTCACTACCGACACTTAGTCTATGGAAGGAATGTCATGATCTAAATCATTAACACTCACAAGATGACACAATAACCCCTTGGACATCATTTTATTGGCCTTAAGGTTCAAAATCAAGAGGTTAGGACGACTCGAGTTGTACCCCTCCCAGACTAGCTCCTTTTCATTAGGGAAACGAAATCTCACCACTCTACTACGACAGTCCAAGCAAGCATAACAACTGTGAAGCCAGTCCATGCCAAGAATAACATCAAAATCATGCATGGGTAACTCAACCAAGTCTGCACATATAGTCTTACCACTTACCACTATTGGGCAATCCTTGTATACTCTATCAGTTCTTACATTTTCTCCTAAAGGTGTACTAACCACTATAGGATCATGCAGAACTTCAGGCAATATCTCAAAATTGTGAGCAAGCAAAGGAGTTACAAAGGAAAGCGTAAACCCTGGATCAAGTAAAGCATAAACAGAAGTTGAGAATACTTGCAGCATACATGTGACCACATCAGCGGACTTCTCCTGCTCCTCCCTGCCCTTCAGGGCATAGAACCTGTTCCTCTTAGGAGGCTCGGCTGTTGCTGCACCCTGTGGATTAGGCCTATGTTGAGAATTACCTCCAGCCTGACCTCTGTTCTGTGGGCAGTCTCTAACCATGTGCCCACTCTTACCGCAACCGAAGCAGGCATTAGTGCCATGTCTGCACTCTCCACTGTGAGCACGGCCACACTTAGCACAGTTCTTTTTGGGACGCTGCATCTCACCTCCATTACCCTTCTTGGGCTCAGGTCTACCTCCTCTAGGTGCTGTACTCCTCTTAAAATTAGAGTTCCAGAACTTTGTTGCCCCTTCTTGAACCTGGGCTGCTCACGGACGCCAAAATTGTTTTTGTGGCCTCCATGTCTGGGACCTGCCAGATCTTGAGGCTTAGGCCTCCTAGCATCACAAATACCCCTCTTTTTGCGGCTGTCCTCTACCTGCTGGACATGCACCATCAACTTGGAGAGGTCCATATTATCATGGATCATCGCAGACCGAAACTCCTCCTCCAGATCTCCATTGATTCCTGTGAGGAACCTGCTCATCTCATCCCTGCTGTTAGACACAAGGGAAGTAGCATACCTGGATAATTTAACAAACTTCAGTACTCACCTTATCCTTGCTGTTAGATACTATGGAAAGTAGCATACCTGGATAGCTTAACAAACTTCAGGGAATACACCCTGACTGTCAGAGATCCCTGCTTAAGGTTGATGAACTCCTCAACCTTGGCCTCCCTCATTTCTCTAGGAAAGAATCTCTCCAAAAAGGCTGTCTTAAACAGCTCCAAAGTGACTGGAACTCCGCCCATAGCTCGGCTATCCTGCCACATCTTGCACCAAGTCTGTGCCACATCCTTGAGCTGATAGGAAGCCAGCTCAGCCTTCTCAGTATCTGTGGCCCCCATAGCCACCAGAATCTTATGCACCTCGTCCACAAACTCCTGGGGGTCCTCTGAAGTTCTAGACCCTGTGAAAATAGAAGGATTCATCCTCGTGAAGTCTCTCAGCCTGTCAGCCATGCTACAAACCGGTGGGTTCTCCCTCTGAACATCCTGCCGGTTGACCTGGGCAGTCATAGCCTGGGCCTTCATAGTAATGGCCTGTGCCATCTGGGTCAGAGATGCCCTCACCTCAGCATCAGTCAACCCAGCTGGGTTACCTGGCATAGCCACTCCTTCAGCTGGAGCCTGGGGTGGAACCTGATTGTCCCCAGCAGCTGCACCTCCTCTCCTCTGACCGACGTTCCTCCTAGTATTCATTCTCTGAAAACAATAAGAATTGATAATAGACACGCTCATAACACCAAGAAATCAGACATTAGGAAAAGCACGATTAGATCAGAAGAAGGGAAATTTTCCTACGCATCATGCAGTCTCTAATCCAGGATAGTGGTGCACTTCACTACCATGACTTAGAAACTACTCAATGTGGTTGATGTGAACTTATTATCTTCGGAATTTAACCTAGTGTTCTGATACCAACTTTGTCACGACTAGAATCTAGACCCCAGACGAGACCGGCGTCGTTGACCTCTCAGAGGTCGCAGACAAGCCTACATACATCATTCTTACTTCATCTAGGTTAATTTTAGCGGAAAATTTGAAACTTTTTGTTTCTTAACATACTTATTAAACATTCTCATTATTACATAATTGTTCACCATCAACCATCTAATATTAAAATCATCAAAGAAAGAAATAGTATAATATAGTAATAAAGATGTACTTGCCAAAATGGCACCAATACAATGTCTGAATAAAACAGGAAAGAAACGCTAGTGGAACATGCTCCACTAGCTCAACTCTAAAACTAAGCTAGAATATAAATGGCAGCATCCTCGAAAGCATGAGGGCCTACCAAGTCCGGATGAATGCTCGACGTCCGGATAGCTTCAGCGTCAACCTGTAGCTCTAGCGTCCACCTGTGCCTGCACCTAAAATTATAGAGTTGTATAGGGTTAGTACACACTTGTACTAAGTATGGGTATATGCAAGCACACACCAAGGACATGCATGAGAAAAGATAGCTATTTCCTAACAACATGATTATGGAAAGTCAAGTCAGTGGACTTGCCAAATTGAGATTATGAAAGTTAGTGAACCTTCCAAATTTGGATTAGAAAAGTCAGTGAGCTTTCCAAATTTGGATTAGAAAAGTCAATGAGCTTTCCAAATTTGGATTAGGAAAGTCATGCCATGAGAGTAAAACGCATTATCATAGTTATCATATTGCACACAGCACATAACATCATCCACATAGCATATATCATATAACATACAACACATAACATCTTTTATAACATTCATTCATATGCCATGAGACCTTGGAATCATGGACTTGACATTAAGACTTTTCAAAATGAGGGCTCAACATATGGGACCTCAACTAGGGAGTCTTTTTTAGCAAACACAGAGTCTGCTTCATTCATTCATACGTACTTCCTTTCATTCATTCGTAAGCTAGTGTAAACACCAGTTATACCTAGGATGTAGTTTAAGACTCTCATCGGGTTTGGTGTGCAATGATCAAGTATAACCTAGTGTCATTACTTGAGTCTACCTCACCTCTTGATTATCCTATCCTAACACCTTTGGTATCGTTCATTTCATTATGTGCATCATTTGAGGCTGGCCTCATTCATTCATTGGGAACTTTAACTTTAACCGACATAGATCATGTGAGCATCATGAAATCCAGTGTCTCCCCCATACCGAAAAGAGGTGGAATCACCAGCCAAGGTGACCCAAAAACATGCTAGTGTACATGGGAATTTAACCCCGCCAGATCCCTATATTGGCAGTATAGGTTCGAAGACCAGGAGATATAAGGAGACCCATACCCGGCAAGCCGGACAGTCTCATCTCATGAGAGTTACGTGAACCTCTGCCCTTCCGAAAAGAAGGCATTAGTCTATCGGTGCTCAGTATAAAGTTCCATTACATTCAACTCATACGTCATGGAAGTTGGCTTCTAGTATGAGGACATCATAGCCCAATAGATAATTTCTCATCTCATCATTACTATTAAGTGTGTTAATCTCTATACTTTCATTAGAGTGTTCATAGAGACTGGTCTCTTCATTAACTTACACTCTCATAGATGAGTACGTTTTGGTAACATTTACTTAGGCTCATTTGAGATTGTTCTCATCTTTTACATTAGCCTCAAATCATGTTGTCACCACATTCATTAACATTAGCAAATTTGCTCTTCATAATTACTCACCCCTTTTTACGTGAATGTTCATTTCATCATATGCCAATATACTTGGCCATTTGTGTGTTTCACATTCTTACTTAACCCTTCTAGGGTTTTGTCATTTCATTACATAATAATCATTTCGTCGTATGCCAATGCACTTGACCATTTAGTGTGTTTTACACTCGTACTTAACCCTTCTAGGGTTACTTCATTTCATTACATACATCTTAGGTTCACTTATCTTTAAAAGTATGCTAGACTTATGGGTCTATACATACAAGCCATGAGGCTTCATTCATAGTTCGTTAAGTGACTCATACATTCCTAAGATTATGTAGTACAAGACTTATGTATCTTGTATATATGCCAAGATCTTAATTTCGATCTAAGTAGGTGGCATTATTCTTGGATATTTTGTTCATGTATGACTTATGTATCAATACAGAAGTTTGGGCAAGGAAACCCAAGTTCGAATCACTTGGATAACATTTACATTTTTCATTGATTTTATTTTTAATCTCCACGACATTGGGACTCTAAATTGAACCCCAACATTAACATTGTATCGTTAGTCTTCTACTTGGTTTTCCTCTTAATTTGGCCGAAGGGTTGTGGGTTCGAACCCCCACAACCCCTTTTTATTTTTCATTATCATATTGTTGCCCAATTTCGCCTAAACCAAGAGGTTGTGGGATCAAACCCCCACAGCCTCTTTTATTTATTCTTAATTTTCGCCGGAAATTGGGAGGTTGTGGGTTCGAACCCCCACAGCCTCCTTATTTTTGCTTTTAATTTCGCTAGAGGCTGTGAGGTGGTGGGTTTGAACCCCCACAGCCTTCTATTTTATTTTTAATTAAATTCACTAGGCTAGGCGTTTTGGCAATGAGGTTGTGGGATTGAGCCCCCACAGCCTCACTTTGTTTTCTTCATTAATTTTGCCCTTCTCCCTTCTATCCCTGAGGTCGTGGGTTCGATTCCCACGCCTCACATTTTCTTTTTCTTTAATTTCTCTTCTCTCATTCGCAGCCTGGAGGTCGTGGGTTCGATTCCCACGCCTCCCATTTATTTACTTAAATTATTTTCCTCTCCTTTCCCAACCAGTAGCCCGAGTTCGATTCCCCCCAGCCCCATTTTTCATCTCTTTTTTGCGAAATACAGAAGCCACACGGGTGAGGTCACAGGTTCGAATCCTGGTGGCCTCGCCCCTTTAAAATTCATTAAATTTCCAGATTTCTTTATTAAATTTTAGTCTAAATTAACATTGCATAGTTGCTGGAAATTTTGGTCATTTTTCAATTCATTTTTATCAACGTTTTCACTTGAACTCCTAAGAAAATTCGTAGACCATTCCATACATCTTTAGGTGCATTCTTTCATAGGTTCGTTTGGTTAAAAGATTTTCACTCAATCAGCCACATTTCATTACAATGAACATCACGATTTACACATGTTTATGCACGTAAACAACAACCAAAAACTTCACTAAATGAAGCCTAAGTCGAGGCCCCATTCAAGTCACAATTTGCACACATTTGCACATAACTTCGAACACACATGGGTTGTCATTTTCATGATTTCACGTACACAATTATATTCACATTCAACACAAAAACATCACACATACCTAAATCTACCAGCAATCATACCCAACCTATGATTCCATGGGAGATAGTGACAGGGACATGCAACGGGGAACAACCCTAGTTTTCGGAGTGAATATCTTGAATCTTAAGGGGTCTCTTGGGAAAGGGACCAAGAGAGAAGAAACCCATACCTTATTTGATGTTCAAACGTTGAAGTTGCTGCCCAAAACCCTCTCCAAAATCAGTCCAAGACTCCTCAACGTCCACACCACTCGACGGACAACTTCTCTTTGCCTTAACGTTTTTTATTAGCTTGCTTTCTTAGATTTTTTTGTGAGTTCTTCAAGTGTGAAGAACTTTTGTTATATTTTCTGTTCTTCACGTTAATTGGCAGAGAGAAAACAAGAGAGTTTTGAACGTGAGGATGTGATAGACGTGAGAGAGTGAAACGTGTGAAGTTGTTTAGGATTAGATGATGACTTAGTCAATTTAGGACTCTCCTTAATACTTAAAATCTGATTTAATTAATTATACATGAAAGGACCATTTTGCCCTTACAAAAAATCAGATTTTAAATAATAAGTAAATCATCAATTTGTTGCTTCCAATGGGGCTCGAACTCGGGTGAAACCATTTCGCGAAAACGGGTCACTACGGGTTGACCCAACCCGAACCGGTTCTTTAATTAAATTAAATAATTAATTAATTAATTCCTTAGGGTAATTACGATATTATCCTTGGCCTGGAAAAGACCATTTTACCCCTGGACCCTCAAAACTTAAGATTTCCTCCTTTTAAGTCCGGTAAAGACTCCTTGTATTAAATCTTCATTTTCGAGAGCCCCACATGGTTGGTTCCAACCTTTCCAAGCTCAACTAACTCCCCAAGTTAGTTGGCTTGGCCGTAGTAAGGGTTCTGAGGTCTGGTCGCGTATCAATCCGTGTGAACCTTGGTCTAATCGCAAGCATTCTTGACACATTAAGCATTTCTTAACTTATTCATTTTTAGGGTTGTTACAAATTCCCTCTTAGAACTCCCTTTAAGACCTACTTGTGCAATGCATAGGTAGAGTATCATACCCTCACCTACACTAAGCAACTTCCCTTAGGTAATCCTAGTTAGGGTTCATTACTTTACTTCCATTGTCCATTTTACTCTAGGGGAACCTTGCCTCAACCGACATTAGACCATGTGCGATAAACATGGAATCCGGTGTCATGGAACCCCAGACCGAAAAGAGGTTCTCTACTTGCCAAGGTGGAACATTAACATCATGCTAGCATCAAGGTGGATCCACTTGCTAGGTCCTATAGGGGCAACATAGTTAAGGAACTAGGATATGTATGATTGAAACCCTTTTTATGCCATTTGCACTACAAGAAAATGTACATACGACAACATTAATTTGGTGACATTTTAAATAAATGTTGGAAAATAAAGAATTTCACGATATTTAAGAACAAAATATCATAAAACAATGATATTTGATGTGAAATGTCTCAAAATAATGACATTCGGTATCAAATATCGTAAAAATAATGACATTTGGACCAAAATGTCATTATGATAATGATACTTATTGCAAAATGTCATTATTTTAGCGACATTTAGCGAAATTTCATATAAATGATGACATTTGCTACAAATTTCGAATATAAAATGACATTTATTATAAAATGCCATTTGTTTTAGTGACATTTAGAAAAAATATCTCTTAAGTAGTGAAACATAATATAAATGTCGAATATATTATGAAATTTACTACAAAATGTCATTAATTTTAGTGACTTTTAGCAAAAATATTACTAAAATAGAGACATTTAATACAAATGTCGAATAATATATTATGACATTTATTTCAAAATGTCGTTGATTAGATCGACATATAGTGAAAATGTCGCTAAAACAGTGACATGTTTATACAAATATCAAATATAGTATGTCATATGTTAAAAAATGTCATTGATTTTTATGACATATGATGAAAAGTACTGTTAAATCCAGGGGCAGACCCACGCGGGTTCATGAACCCCTCGACAAAAAATTACATGGTATATATAAGGTAGATTTTTTGTATTTCAATAACAAAGAGAAACTGATGGCGTAATGGAGAGTCCCCTTGAAATTAGGTTGTGTGTCAATGGTCGAATATCTGTGTAAGCATTTTATCTTTCTTTCTTTTTTTTCACTTTTTTCTGTTTTTTCAAGTTCTTTTTTATTTTTATTTTTACTTTAAAAAACATGCTAAAAGTACTATGGTTTTAAACCTAAAAGAATTCAAGGTTCCATTTTTAAAAGCTTATTTACACGTTTATACTTTTATTTTTCCTATTATGTAGTAAAAGATTAAATTGATTTTTGAGAAATTAGAGTAGTTACGTAAGTGGATAAGGGATTTTAGGTTTAATTTCATTTTCTTATGATCTTTATCTGTTTTCAAAAAAAAATTACCTACGTATTTTTAACCATCCATATTAAAGTTTTCTTCTTCTTCTTCTTTTCGTTAATTGTTTTATTTTTAGATATTATTTGAAATTTAAATTTTAAATTAATTATTTAGGTATTTTCTTGGGGCTAATTTTGAGATTTCTTTTTTTAAAGGACGTGATATCTTCTTCTTCTATTTTTTTTTTAATTGGAAGTCTTTTCTTTCTATTATTAAAATAAGACATGTTATATGGATAGAATTTATATTAAAAAGATAACATTGAAAGGGGACATTAAAAAACTACCGCATTTTCCCTAAAATCCACAGTTTTGAACAATATCTTTGTAATTGTAATTTTTTTATTTACAGTTTAAAAATTTAGTTTTAGTAGATTTTAAAAAATAATGAAAGAAACTACCCTATTTAAATTAAAAACCTTTAATATATAATAATATCCATCATTTAAAAAATATTTTCTCAAACAAACTATTTAAAAATATTTTTATTAATATATTTGTGACGTTCAAAGTTTAATATTGATATGTAGCTAATGTAGAATATCACGTAATACTCTTATCAATTAAAGATACATAAATAAGTAGTAAATAATGGAACTAATTCGGGGGGGGGGGGGGGGACTGAAGCAAAGGGCAGAATAAAAAATAATAATAAATTGCTAACAAGAGGGTTTAAACAACCATGAAATTGAAAATTCAGTCATTACCCAATTGAACCACTGGTCACATTGTTATGTATGTGGCAAGCCTAATAAATATTCAAAAAAGACGTCTTTTTGTATGCCTTAAAGGCTGTTCAAGACCCATTTGAGAAAGAAAAGGTTCAAAGAATCCAAAATTGATCAGTACCATCAACAATTTTCTCTCCACGGATTAAATGAATCATCTCCGGATGACGATTTTATATAAGTTAAAAAATAAATTAATATAAAATAATGACCTCATGAGGTCGGTATTTTTATTTCATATAATTACTTTTAATAAAAGCTACATCCGAAGGTCAATTTGTTTAAAATGTTCCTATTAATCATAATTTTGCTACCATAATACTAAATTTATATTTTACACCTATAATTAATTGTTCAAAAAACTGTAACAATTTTGTATACTTTTATAAATAAAAAGTTTGATAAATAATTCATATTTAGAGTATGAAACTACGTTGATATGAATATCGACTACAAGTAGTCGGTTTTTATGCAATATAATGCGGCAAATTTTTTCCGGTAAAATGATATACAATAAAACTGACCTCTTGATGTTGGTATTAAACAAATAATAAATACAAATATTTTAGTTTTCTCAATTATTTTAAAAGATTGTGTTGACACCCAATTTTGACCGACCTATAATCCTTTGGTAAGTTCTATTCGATTAAATACATATTTTTAAAACATATTTCGAGTTTACAATGTTTGCTAAAAATTATATATTTTAGTATGCATGATGTATAAAAATTATTGTAATTAAATTATTTCATTACTATTAATTTATCATATTTATTGATTTTAAAACTCAAAATAATTACTTTACGTATTTATTCAAATGTTTTTAAAATCTAAGTGTGCTTAATTATACGAAAATATTCCAAAGTTTGTAGTATTAAATTTATTTAATTGCTTTTCCTTAATCTTCCTCCAAAATATTTAAATTTTAGCTTATTTTATTTTAATTCATTTCAATTCCAATTCTCTTAATTCAAATTCTATCTCAATTATAGCTTTCTATTCATTTCAACCTAGCCTAATTAAATCATTGCTATTTCGATTATAGCCATTTTGAAACTAAATTTGAGAACCTCATTGTTTAATACAAACCATTGATCTCTCGTATTAAATCTCAGTCATACATTTCTTTTAAATCAACGACTCAAATCTCATAAGTAATCATTCCTACTTTAATAATACCAAGACCAAAACTCTTACTCAATTTTCACTCTCTTCCTCTTCTCCTTTCCCGTCTTTCTCTGGTAAAAGCAGCAACAACAATGCGGAGCTCCGGCCAGCGAGCTAGCAGAAGCACCGGCGCCACCCTCTCCACCGGCGAGAACCAGGGAAGAGGTTTCTATCTTCTTCTCTCGGCCTATCACTATTAAAAAAATTGTAAATACCGACCCTCGATATTTTTATTTTATCTAATTACTTTTAATAAAAATGACATTCGGAGGTCGATTTATTTAAAATGTTCCTATAAAACATAATTTTCTATTGTGCATAAGACTAAATTTTCATTTTACACCTACAATTAATTATTTCAAAAAGTGTAACAATTTTGTATGCTTTAATAAATAAAAAGTTAGAATTCGTGGAATAAACAAAAAGACATCAATAATCTATTTTTAGAGTATGAAACTACTGTGATATGAATTAGGAGATAATTATACTTATATTTCTATAATAATGTACAAATTCTATCAGTTCGTCGTCAAATCATGAACTTAATATCTCATGTTATATAGAGGTGAAGAACTAACATATAATCCATTCGGGTATAAAATGCGAGAAATTCTCATAGAAATGTCTTGATAAAAATTAACTAAATTTTATATTTATAATTAAACATTTAATTATTTGTACGTATAACCTTCATTGTCGTATCTCATTTTATGAAATAGACAATAGAATATCGTAAATAATTGTACAAAGCAAATTCTATCAAGATTATTACATTCGATGTTTGATGAATGTCAAGTGTAGTGATCATATCGTAGGCAATAACATGTAAACGATAACTCATCGGAGTATGAAATACGTTGATTATATACTCCTCGAGTGGTTTAACAAAGCAATTCTTATATACTAGTGGTTCAGATATGAAATACATTATCAATTAAAGAAATACTGACAATCGACCTCAAGAGGTGAGTTTATATTAAAATATTAAATTAGTATTTTATTTAAATAAAAAAGACTTCATAATGTCGGTATTTATTTTAATATTTTTAAGTATAGATAATTATTTTAAAAGATACCGTAATTCCTAATCGGTATTAAAACTTTTTTTAAAAAAAGAATGATATTCTAAACAAAAGACCCCAAAACCCTAATGCAATTAATTCTTCTTCTTCTCCAAAGAAAAGAGCAGCACTACTCTTTACATTCTCCTCCCTTCCCACGAAGCCGGCGAGGTCCCTCTCTTCCTCTCCCTTCTCTCCCCTTCTCCTTCCCTCCTCTCTTTGTCGCTCTTCCCCAGCGACCCACAAAGCCTCCGCGAAGCATCAGCAACAACCAGGCGTCACCCCTCTCTTCTCCAACGCTGCTACTCCAGCAGTAGCCTCCGCTATACTCACCGGCGAAGAAATCGACAACACCAGCAACAACTAACATCTCGGGTCAGCAACTCTGGTCAACGACAATAGGCAACAAAATTATGATGTCATTCTTCCTTCTTCTTTGTGAATGTTTATGCCTTAATTTCTTCCTTTTTGATTTGCGTGTTTGTTAATATGATCATACAGATTCAAATTTTTATTATGTGATTTTTCTCCACGATGGGTATAGTATTTTATTACTAGGATTTTTCCATTTGTGATTGTGTTAATATGTTGTCTTCCTGTTTAAACTCATTGGTTTTGAATTGTTCCACGTAATGTTTGAAGGTTAAAGAATTACAAGCTCAATCCTGTTTCCAGATCACATTGCCCATAATCAATACTTAAATTTGATTAAAATTGCTAGCTTCTCGTCTAATTTGGTAAAGACTTATCGTGATGATTAATTAGGATGGATATAAAGTGATATAAGGCGTAAGGATTTGATGTTTGAAGATTGTGGTCTTTTAGTGAATGATTCGTAATTCGGCTCACTTTTCTTATTATATATTATTACATTATGATTTGCTTTTTGGTATATTAAGATAGGTTAAAAAGTAAGTGTTTGTATACATTAAAATTTGAACACTCTTATTTGAATTCTTGTTCTCTCAAACCCGGTCAAAATCATGGTAACATATACATCACAATAACTAGTGGAAAAAGAGAGGAATTATTTTAAAATAGAGGAAACCTAGTTGATTCCATTGATGAAAAAAATGATTTTTTTGCAAGATCGATTTGTGTCACGATCCAAATCGAGTCGTGAGTGGCACCCACACTTAACTACCTAGGTGGGAGAACCAATGAATTCAACCTTAAATTATATTATACAAGAATAATGCGGAAGCTCAAAATCTAGTTAAATATCCTTTCTTAAACCTGAAAGTCATCACAACAAGGACATCTAATCTCCAATACTAAGTCTAGGTATATTAAAGACACCAAAATAAATAAAAAACATTAATTTGTGTCTGCAAACTAAGGACATCATGTTATGACCGAGAGAATCCAACAAACGCTTGAATGAGTAGCTCAACCTGGAACGTGATATACTTGAGACTGGCTAGAGCTGAAGGCGAGTAAAAGTCGCTGGTACACTCATTGCACTCCACAAAAAGAAACAAAGGAAAACACAAGTAGGGCTCAGTACGGGACAACATGTACTGAGTAAGTATCATCAGCCAACCCAAAATAGAAACTAATATACAATGAATAATAGTATGAACTCAACTATAGCACTTAACAGGTGATAAGCAACAAGCAACATGAACAAGTGTCAACAACATTAAAGTAAGCACGTAATAAGTCAACGATATCAAGGTCACACATGAGGACTCATGCCTCCAACCAAACCATTTTGGGAGTTGAGTTCTTTGAGATTGAGTACCATCCATTAATTCAATATGTTTTTCCATTAATATTACCGTGTCGAAATGTGACACTCCGATCCAAGAATACTGTGTCGGAACGTGACACTCCGATCCAAGAATACCGTGTCGGAACGTGACACTCTGATTCAAAATACCGTGTCGGAACGTGACACTCCGATCCAATAATATCATTAATTTATCATTTAATATCATCACTTTTCCATCTGTTAATAATATTTCATCGAGCCTTCTTTTATTCAAGGCATTACTTCGATAGAGATGGTTTAAGATTATAAATTTCACGGTCTCGGGATTTCAGACCAATCACAAACCACACAAACAAGCCACATAACCACACAATCAAGTACATAGAAAACTTCACAATATTATTCAATGCATACCAATCACTATTAGGAGTTTACTATCAAATAGTATAAACCATAACCTACCTCCACCGAAGAACCGAAGTCAAGCAAGCCACTTTTCCAATACTTTTCCTTTCCTCAATGCTTCCGAACCTTTCCAATCTATTAAGTCTATATGTATAATTTGAAAGTTAACAATCATATAAACATTTAAATTATCCTATGTCTAGACTTAGACCCAAAAACTCACCTAATTCTATCATTAATTTTCTAAAGTTCAAACCTAAGGATACGTATTAATTCCTCCCATATGCATAACCTTAATGATATTAAATTAATATAATACACCTTATATTTAAATACAAATTTCAGTATGCCTAAATATAACTTATAATACGAGACCACAATATTGATATTAAACGCTTGAAGCCAGTGATTACTAAACCAGTGGCAGCCAACCCTACACCATACTCCAATCACGAACTTTACATACTAAATAAATTTGCCATTAATTAGACCAATATGAAAATCAACATAAATGTAGCAACTAAATCTTATTACCTGTAAACTTAATTATGTTTATTAATTAAGTTAGGATAATTATACATGTAAAATAAGGAATATTCGAAAAAGAAATGAATGAACAGGTACATTATTATTTTCTCTTGTTGCATGCATAGGTAAGTATAATTGCCTCAATCAATTGGCAATAAGTAGCCAATGATTGAGGTATGTAATTGTCCCCCAAAATCCCAGAACATGAACATAAATATCGATTCCCACTTGTTTCTTTTATTTATTTATTTATTTATTATTTTTCCAACCCAATTATCATAACTATAATACAAAACTTCTATCCCATTTTCAATCTAACTATATGATATTATATATTAATTAATCCTTACCATGAGGTTTTCAATCTCGTGGCTGCCCGCCTCTCAACTCCCTTTCTTTAATATGTCTTATTATAATAATGTATACTACTCATCTTAGCAATCATTTTGCATTACAAGAATTTTTACCTGAAGCACAAAGTACTTTTCTTGTGGCGGCGATCATCATGCTCCTTTGCCTCTCTCCAAAATTATGGATTAACCAGTTAAACCCTACAGACATATTTTAATATCCTAATTACAAAAAAACTAATTATTAAAGTGAAAATAATGATTCACTATTAATTTTAATATTATTTTATTTGATCACCAACTAAATAATTTATTAAAACTACCCCATTAATTCTATAACTATAGTTATTATTAGTCCAAAATATCCATTTAGAATATATCGGAAGTATTTTATGAACTAAAATCTCTATTACTCGAAATGACCAAATGGGTCGTTACATTAGATACCAATTTACCCATCGTTCGTCCTCGAACGATCAAAAGAAGGTAAAGGTAAGAAAGTGTAGTTGTATAAACAATTCCTTCAAAATATTAGTACCCAAGGTCTCATTTCAAAAGTATCAAATCAAAAAAAATTGGGGTCTACACCTTCTCCCATACAATGTCTCAAATGGGTCCATCTCACTACTCTAGTGATAATTGTTGTTGTATGTAAACTCAACTAACAACAAAACTATTCTCAAGTGGACTCTTCAGCTGACCGATTCTCCAACTAGATAGACCTTGACATAACTATCAAGAAAACTATTATCTACCATAACCATGATAAAATTCTGAATCAATATCTACCACAATCAGGAGTCAACCTCAACCAACCACCACACATTCGTAATTCATCAACCATCACAAAAGTAGATTCAAAATGAAACGTTTGAATTCTAAACGAATAATGTAACTCAATCTCCTTATCTATCAACATGACTGATACCTTGTTGATTTTTATGATTCTACATATCTTAACTTATCGTTGATCGCCTCTTCATCGATATTATCATATCCTTAGCTAAAAGTTCGACACAGTTATTAATAAACTCAAAATCACAAGAGAACGTATCATGACACTCGAGTTGAGCGTATGTACACTCCTTTCTTAAGTCTTATTCGATAGCTTTTAACCAATTTGATAAACATGTGACTCTAAAACCATGACCATTTTAAAATATATGAAACCACATGTCTCAAAACCCAATTCTAGACCTCCAAAAGATACCTCTTTATCCCTTGCAATTAGAGAAAATATTCTTGTTCTCACCTCTTTATGAAGATTGCATTATATCCCACAATTTTTTATTATTTTTTATTTCATTATGACTCTAACTCTTTTAAATTCAATTCAAGTGGTGTCCCACATCTCCTAAAACTTTCCATACAACCGCCTTATTCATCAAACAATGAAAAACCACAACATTAGATGCTCGTAATTCGTTAGTACCGTAGAAAACTCGTTTAACCAACAATCCTTATTATATAATATCCATCACCAACCCCTTATCATCATCACAAACTCTAATCACCTCCATTGTATTAAATTAATATTTCTCTTATTAAATATTATATTAAAACACCTCATAATACACACTATAAATACAATATCTCTACAGTTCTAATGCAAGCACCATCCAAATGCAGCTACTGTTCGGGACCAAGAAAATGATCTTTAGGACATAAAAATCCAATCTCCACCGTTTAGATCCACCAACAAGATGTCAGAAACACGTAGTTCAAATTTTAACCCGATCCAACGGTTAGTTAATTAAGAAAGACGATCTGAAAGTTGCTATGCGGAGAGAGATATGCAGCAAAATAAATCTTTTTCTTCTCTCTTCTCTGTTGTTGGAAGCTCTCTCAAAACCTATGTTATGTCCTAATGTCTTTCAAGGAAAAATACTAATGAGTAGTTCAATTTTTCTATTAAGACCATCCTTTATTTACACAATTGTATTTTTTCTTACAAAGACAAAATCAACTACAAATATGATTACAATTTTAATCCTTTTCCTAATAGAATTGGAAATAAAATAAAAAGAATAATTTCAATCCCTTTTCAAGTAGGATTAGACCTAGTTTCCAACTCTTAAGCAAATACTAAATTCGATATCAGAATCGGTGAAAAATTTTCAAGACTTTGTTGCCACTAAAACTGATTCAAATGAGAATTTTCGATACTAGTACAACAAACATTAATCATATAGGTCATATATCACTTTCTCTTTGCTTAGCTAGACCTTTTCATCATCAAGATGTGAACATTTTCCTTGACATGACACCTTAAACTCGAGTATACCAATCAAATTTAAGGGACTAATTCAATTTTATAAGCTTTTTCTTACTAAAATCTCAATTTACTTAACCCAAAGTATCCTCACAAGGACTTTCTTTTCCAATAAGTTTGTCATTCTAGTATCAATCTACTTTTTGAAGCTTAAGATAAAATCGCCAGTACTCCTTTAGAATCCTCAAGATACACTTCACAACCTAAATGGATTAATACCATACCAAATATCCACCACTAAAATCTTTCTTAAAAATATAGCTTAACTCAAGCGTCTGTAGTAACAATCTAGTTGGCTTCTCAAATGAAAATGCAACACAAAATCTCATTATCTAAATTCGTCTTATAACTGACAACTCCTGAAATAGTTAGTATTCACACTTTACAATCGACGTATTCATTTTCCATAACACTATTATCACACCTTAAAAGTTCGTTATATCTGTCACTAGAACACATCTTACCTACCGAGAAGATCGTACACCAATAACTAACACATTCTATCAATTGAATAGATCCAAAACATTATTAACTTCATTCTTAGATCAGGTCAATAACAAAATTAACACACATCATAACTTTAACCAAGTAAACATCTAGATTATTGTGGTAGTCGTATAATGACCTTTTTATATATATATATATATATATGTATATACACTTAATCTATAAAATCTTAATAGAGATTATGCCCTCAATTGACTCAACAAAATTTCATTATTCACTAAGTAATCCATATATCTTATGAGAACTTTACTAACTATATTTTTCAAAGTAATGATATTCATTACCTAGCCGTTCCTTACAAACTTTTTTAATGTTGTCACCTTGGCAAAGTCATCTTGCTTCACCCCATCTACCTCATATCCATTAAGATCCGGAGAATATACTTCTCCATGAAGAAGCCAGAAAATGCTACCCAAGAAGAATAGGGGTTTCAACTTTAAGAACTTAATAAAAAGACCATACTAGTCACTAGTAATTACATGTCTATAGTGAATCGTGGAAACATATCTATTTTTAAGGACACATCCTCTCTTGTTAGCGTTGGTGTTTCCAGTTTTACTACTCTAGTACTAGCCATGTGCAAAATAGAGTGAAGAAGTTCAGATACCAATTTGTATCACCTAGATACCAATTGGATTCAAGTAGTAGCACGAAAGAAAGAAGGAATGAAGTTTTCCTAAAGTCCTATAGCTTCTCGAAGAAAAGTAAAGGCATCCCCATACCGTTCTGCAAGACTCTACTAGACTTGTCCTTGTGTGATGAGATCACCGAACCTAACGCTCTGATACCAAGTTTGTCACGACCCAAATCGAGTCGTGAGTGGCACCCACACTTAACTACCTAGGTGGGAGAACCAATGAATTCAACCTTAAATTATATTATACAAGAATAATGCGGAAGTTCAAAATCTAGTTAAATATCCTTTCTTAAACCTGAAAGTCATCACAACAAGGACATCTAATCTCCAATACTAAGTCTAGGTATATTAAAGACACCAAAATAAATGAAATACATTAATTTGTGTCCGCAAACTAAGGACATCATGTTATGACCGAGAGAATCCAACAAACGCTTGAATGAGTAGCTCAACCTGGAACGTGATATACTTGAGACTGGCTAGAGCTGAAGGCGAGTAAAAGTCGCTAGTACACTCACTGCACTCCACAAAAAGAAACAAAGGAAAACAGAAGTAGGGCTCAGTACGGGACATGTACTGAGTAGGTATCATCGGCCAACCCAAAATAGAAACTAATATACAATGAATAATAGTATGAACTCAACTATAGCACTTAACAGGTGATAAGCAACAAGCAACATGAACAAGTGTCAACAACATTAAAGTAAGCACGTAATAAGTCAACGATATGAAGTTCACACATGAGGACTCATGCCTCCAACCAAACCATTTTGGGAGTTGAGTTCTTTGAGATTGACTACTTCCATTAATTCAATATTTTCCTTTAATATTACCGTGTCGGAACGTGACACTCCGATCCAAGAATACTGTTTCAGAACGTGACACTCCGATCCAAGAATACCGTGTCAGAACGTGACACTCCGATTCAAAATACCGTGTCGGAACGTGACACTCCGATCCAATAATATCATTAATTTATCTTTTAGTATCATCACTTTTCCATCTGTTAATAATATTTCATCGAGCCTTCTTTTGTTCAAGGCATTACTTCGATAGAGATGGTTTAAGATTATAAATTCCACGGTCTCGAGATTTCAGACCAATCACAAACCACATAAACAAGCCACATAACCACACAATCAAGTACATAGAAAACTTCACAATATTATTCAATGCATACCAATCACTATTAGGAGTTTACTATCAAATAGTATAAACCATAACCTACCTCCACCGAAGAACCGAAGTCAAGCAAGCCACTTTTCCAATACTTCTCCTTTCCTCAATGTTTCCGAAGCTTTCCAATCTATTAAGTCTATATGTATAATTTGAAAGTTAACAATCATATAAACATTTATATTATCCTATGTCTAGACTTAAACCCAAAAACTCACCTAATTATATCACTAATTTTCTAAAGTTCAAACCTAAGGATACGTATTAATTCCTCCCATATGCATAACCTTAATGATATTAAATTAATATAATATACCTTATATTTAAATACCTATCTCAGTATGCCTAAATATAACTTATAATACGAGACCACAATATTGATATTAAACGTTTGAAGCCAGTTATTACTAAACCAGTGGCAGCCAACCCTACACCATACTCCAATCACGAACTTTACATACTAAATAAATTTGCCATTAATTATACCAATATGAAAATCAACATAAATGTAGCAACTAAATCTTATTACCCGTAAACTTAATTACGTTTATTAATCAAGTTAGGATAATTATACATGTAAAATAAGGAATATTCGAAAAAGAAATGAATGAACAAGTACATTATTATTTTCTCTTGTTGCATGCATAGGTAAGTATAATTGGCTCAATCAATTGGCAATAAGTAGCCAATGATTGAGGTATGTAATTGTCCCCCAAAATCCCAGAACATGAACATAAATATCGATTCCCACTTGTTTCTTTTATTTATTTATTTATTTATTATTTTTCCAACCCAATTATCATAACTATAATACAAAACTTCTATCCCATTTTCAATCTAACTATATGATATTATATATTAATTAATCCGTACCATGAGGTTTTCAATCTCGTGGCTGCCCGCCTCTCAACTCCCTTTCTTTAATATGTCTTATTATAATAATGTATACTAATCTTAGCAATCGCTTTGCATTACAAGAATTTTTACCTGAAGCACAAAGTACTTTTCTTGTGGCGGCGATCATCATGCTCCTTTGCCTCTCTCCCAAATTATGGATTAACCAGTTAAACCCTACAGACATATTTTAATATCCTAATTATAAAAAAACTAATTATTAAAGTGAAAATAATGATTCACTATTAATTTTAATATTATTTTATTTCATCACCAACTAAATAATTTATTAAAACTAGCCCATTAATTCTATAACTATAGTTATGAATAGTCCAAAATATCCATTTAGAATATATCGGAAGTATTTTATGAACTAAAATCTCTATTACTCGAAATGACCAAATGGGTCGTTACAATTTGTGTCGATCTAATATTAACACTTAACTTTAAATCAAGAGATAGATTTGTTAGGCATAAGTACCAACACTAGTTGATCCTATTGATGACTAAATTGATTTTCTTGAAAGATCAATCTGTGTCCATCTAGTGTTTATATTAAACTTTAATTCAAGAACAATCTATTTGTTAGCCATAAATAACAACACTAGTTGATCCTATGATGACAAAATTAATTATTTTTGCAAGATCTATATGTATCCATCTAGTGTTGATACTTAACTTTAAATTTAGAAATATATTTGTTAAGCATAAGTACCAACACTATCTGATCTTGTAGATGACAAAATTAATTTTCTTGAAAGATTGATTTGTGTCCATCTAGTGTTGATGTTAAACTTTAATTCAGTAACAATCTATTTGTTAGGCATAAATAACAACACTAGTTGATCCTATGATGACAAAATTGATTTTTTTTTGCAAGATCGATCTGTATCCATCTAGTGTTGATACTTAACTTTAAATTTAGAAATATATTTGTTAAGCATAAGTACCAACACTAATTGATCTTGTAGATGATAAAATTGATTTTCTTGAAAGATCAATTTGTGTCCATCTAGTGTTGATATTAAACTCTAATTTTGGATTAATGTGTTTGTTAAGCATAAGTACCAATACTTGTCGATCCTATTGATGACATAATTGATTTTCTAACAACATCAATTGGTGTACATCTATTGTTGACACTTAGATTTAAATTTAGGAATTAATTCAAAACTAGTTAAAGTTAATGTTATTTAGTTGTTGAAATAAATTCAAATAAAGTTTAATTAACTCATAGCTAGTTTGACTAATTATTTAAAATAATATTGTTTAGTTGTTGAAATAAAATAAAAACTAATTAGAGTTAAAGGTGTTTAGTTATTTTTTGACAACCAAACTTGTTTAGTTATTTAAATAAGTTCAAATAAATAAGGTGGTTTAGTTGTTAAATTAAGTAAGAAGTAGTTAGAATTAAAAAATTGTTTAGTTGTTTAAATAAGTTCAAATAAATAATGTGGTTTAGTTGGTGGATTTCGTTGTTGCAATTAAGTCAAAACTGGTTAAAGTTAAAGAGTTGATAAGTTTTTTTAAATAAGTTTAAATAAATTATGTGATATAGTTGATGGATTTAGTTTTTGGAATTAAGTAAAAACTAGTTAGGGTTAAAAAGTTGTAAAGTTGTTTCAATAAGTTCAAATAAAAAATGTGGTTTAGTTGGTGTATTTAGTTGTTGGAATTAAGTCAAAACTAGTGAGAGTTAAAAAGTTATAAGTTTTTTAAATAAGTTCAAATAAATAATGTGGTTTAGTTGATGAATTTGGGTTTTGGAATTCGGTCAAAACTAGTTAGAGTTAAGTTATTAAGTTGTTTAAGTAAGTTCAAATAAATAATGTTGTTTAGTAGGTGGATTTAGTTGTTGAAATTACGTCAAAACTAGTTGAAGTTAAAGTTATTTAAATAAATTTAAATAAATAATGTGGTTTAGTCGGTGGATTAGTCAAAGCTAGTTAGAGTTAAAAAGTTGTTAAGTTGTTTAAATAAGTTCAAATAAATAATGTGGTTTAGTTGGTGAATTTAGTTGTTGCAGTTAAGTTAAAACTAGTTAGAGTTAAAAAGTTGTTAAGTTGTTTAAATAAGTTCAAATAAATAATGTGATTTAGTTGGTGGATCAGTTGTTGAAATTAAGTCAAAACTAGTTAGAGTTAAAGTTGTTTAGTTGTTTAAATAAGTTCAAATATATAATCTGGTTTAGTTGGTGGATTTAGTTGTTAGAATTAAGTCAAAACTAGTTAGAGTTAAAAAGATGTTAAATTGTTTAAAGAAGTTTAAATAAATAATGTAGTTTCGTTGGTGGATTTTGTTGTTGAAATTAAGTCAAACTAGTTAGAGTTTCAAAGTTGTAAAATTGTTTAAATAAGTTCAAATAAATAATGTGGCTTAGTTGGTGGATTTAGTTGTAGGAATTAAGTCAAAACTGGTTGGAGTTAAAGAAACTTGTTATGTTCTGTAAATAAGTTCAAATAAATAATATGGTTTAGTTTGTGGATTTAGTTGTTGAAATTAAGTTAAAACTAGTGAGAGTTAAAAAATTGTCAAGTTGTTTCAATAAGTTCAAATAAATGATGTGGTTTAGTTGGTAAATTTAGTTGTTGTAATTGTATACAAACTAGTTAGAATTAAAAACTTCTTAAATTGTTTAAATAAGTTCAAATAAATAATGTGATTTAGTTGGTGAAATTAAGTTAAAACTAGTTAGAGTTAAGTTGTTTAGTTGTTTAAATAAGTTTAAATAAGTAATGTGGTTTAGTTTGTGGATTTAGATGGTCATATTAGTTCAAATAAAGTTTAGTTAACACCTAGCTAGTTTTACTCATTATTTGAAATAATTTAGTTAGGTTAGCAGAAATAATTCAACACTAGTTAGAGTTAATGTTACTATGCGGTTGAAATTAAAATTATTATTATTATTTGTGTAGATGGAGCTTGATCATAGTTAAATTTATAATAGAAACAATCCTTGTCGAGCGAGTATTATTTCAGAATTTGCATAAGGTGTCACTAGTTTTATAAATCATGCAAAGACACTTGACGATTTTTTAATTTCATGATTGACTAGGTATCCATGTGTTCATTGTGAAAATGTGAGATATCATATAATAGAGAGGATAGCTATTCATATTATGATGAATGAATTGACGCGGATAATCTGAGTTTGTTATTGCGTAGTCGATATATGTAAACTAAATCTCTCTTCTGGCATATTCTATATTTGACTTCAGTAAACCTAGGAAGAATGTGAAAGTTTAGTTTGAAACTCATATGAATAATTTATTGTATGAACAACAAACCTATAATTGTAGGAAAGTATGGAACTCCCGATATGTAGTTCGTTGTTCACATAGTGGTCATTTTCATAAGGTGCCTTAAATTAAGAAATGACCATTATATTTTTAGAACGTGTATTCATACATGTTTCCAGGGGAAATGTTTTAGAGCAGAAAAACCAATAGAACTATTAGAATTGATTCCCCCATAAATATTAATATAAATTAAACCATCTTGTTCTAGGGAAATTATTTGTCAGCCTAATCTAATTCCTTCTCTGAAATTCCTATGTGGACCGCTTCTTTTCTTCGTAAATTTGAGGAATTATTGGACGAGCTATCTGTGATCTGCTTTCTTATTACTTGATATGTGAATTTTGAATAGTGACTTGCTTTGTCGGAGTTATTCCATGAAAATAATTATTATGTTTTTGTTGAATCAATCAATTTTAAGCTTGTATTTCGTTCTGGAATTCATGTTATTCAAATTTTTGTTGAAGCAATCCTCACAAAATTTATCTTTGATTTTACATGTAATTTGAATATGCACTGTCAAAGAGCAGGCATGTATCGATTGAGCTACATTAGTTGATTTAACACATTATACCTTTTTTTTTATTTATTTTTGGAAAACACACTCATGTATTCAATGAAATGTTAAGTTTTGTTTTTCATAAAGTATCAAAATAATCAATTTAATATTTTTTCTCAGGCTAACATGATCAAGAGGACTGGAACTACTGTAGTTTCCACAAATAAAAAGAAGTGATATGTTCGAAAAAACTACAAGATCTTTCTTTTCTTTCAAAAGGAGTAAAATCATGTATATAATTACTGATTTAGAAAAAATCAATTTGACATTTTTGAAATCCCAATTTGTTCTAGTTAATGGGGATCTAATTTCCATTATTATATAATTATAAATTTTCTTATGCGAATATCTTGTGCAGAACTTTTAAGGAAATTGAGGTCAAGCATCGACTTCAACATGCTCGACTTTTGGATTGATGATTTCATAATACTTATTGCAAATTTACTAGAGATTTTAATAAAATTTGAATTAGGAGTTAATTAGTTGGTTTTATGTTGAGATTATTGCATTTTGTTAGATCTCAATTTTACTTGAGATGGAAAAGATAATTTGTTTAGACATTGTTAACTTTTACAGAAAACTTATTATATTGCTATTTTATTCTTTGTTTATAATATTAGAAAATATTTGCTTTACATAAAATTTCTTGCTTGTCATGAAGAAGATAGTTTTGAATTGCACGAATTGTTTGTATGTATTTGTGTCTTGAGAAAACTATATATTGAATTTTCTGGGATGGTTAAAGAAATTTGATAGCGATATTTGAATATTAATATGACATTGAGCAAAATATAAAATAATATCACCAATGTTTTGACATTCAATAATAGCATTTATTGACATTAACTAAAGTGTCAGAAATTTCAATATGACATTTTATAAATGTCACAAGTGTCTTGGAATTTGTATGACCAACATTTAATTTAAATGTCAAAAATTTTATGTGACATTCACAAATGGTCTAAAAAATAAATGTCATATATCTCATATCGACTTTTACTTACATATCAAAAATAAATGTCATATATCTCAGATTGACAATTACCTAATTATCAAAATGTCATATATTTCATACCGTCATTTACTTAAATGTCAAAATAATATGACATATATCTCATACCAAGTTTTACCTTATTATCGAAAATAAAGGTCATATAATATCTCATACCAATATTTACATAAATGTCGAAAATAAATGGCATATATCTCTTACCGACATTTACCTATTTGTCAAAAATAAATGTCATATATCTCATACTGACATTCACCTAAACGTCCAAAAAAATGTCATATATTTCTTATCAACATTCACATACATGTCAAAAAATAAATATCGTAATAATCGAACCAACATTACCATATATGTTGTGAACTAACTGCCGCAAATTCTTTTTGACATTTATCTAAATATCACAAAATAAATGTCACAAATTCTTCCGGACAATTATCTAAATATCAAAAAAATTCCCGACACAAAAATTTACGACATTTGGTCCAAATGTAAAAGAAATGTCGGTAAACAAATTTGTGACATTTAAACATCATAATACGACATTTAGAAAATATCATTGTATCTCCACTTTCTTGTAGTGTTGGCATTTTAGTTTCCACCTCATGAGGACATTTGGTGAACATGCCTTCCCTTTTGGGAAGGGGCACCCCTCATTTATCAAGTTCACTCGGTGCTAAGCTAAATTCCCTTTTTGAAAAGCCTTTATTAACATTACTTTCATAAAATTCAGCTCTAGGAGATTAACCCCTCATATGCATAGCTCATAGGTTATTGATGAGAATGTATTTTCACCAACCTAACTCATGTGGGAATATCCTTTCACATGTACATAACACAGTCTAGTTTAGAGTACAATTGAGAATACCTTTCAAAATATCCTACTTTACTAAATTATCATAACATGCTTCATTCGTGCATTCATGTGTGTGTATGTGTACGTATATGAGGAAACATTTCACATAAACACATTTAGATACTATAGATATTCATACTTCATCATATCATAAACATGACATCATTACATATACTTCATGTTCATAGCTTAATCATGCATTGATAATCATGTACATAGACAATCATCCTAGGAACTATCCTATCAAGGTACACATGTGCAATGTACAGGAAAAGTCCCATACCTTTAACTATACTAGTACACCCATCAAGTAATCCTAGTTAATACGACCGAAATCTAGACCCCAGACGAGACCGGCGTCGTTGACCTCTCAGAGGTCGCAGACAAGCCTACTTACGTCATTCTTACTTTACATAGGTTAATTTTAGCAGAAAATTTGAAACTTTTTGTTTCTTAACATACTTATAAAAACATTCTCATTAATACGTAATTGTTCACCATCAACCATCTAACATTAAGAGATAAGCAACTGAAAGAAATAGTTCCATTCTTATTAAGTGTATAATTGCCAAAATGGCACCAATACATAGTCTGAACAAAAATAGGAAAGAACCGCTAGTGGAACATGCTCCACTATCTCAACTCTAAAACTAAGCTAGAATATAAAACAACAGCATCCTCGAAAGCATGAGGACCTACCAACTCCGGATGAATGCTGGACGTCCGGATGACTGTAGCGATGATCCTGTAGCTCTATCTCCCACCTGTGCCTGCACCTAAAATAGTAGAGTTTGTATGGGGTTAGTACACATTTGTACTAAGTATGGGTATATGCAAGCACACACCAAGGACATGCATGAGAAAGAATAGCTCTTTCCTAACAACACGATTTTTGAAAGTCAAGTCAGTGGACTTGCCAAATTGAGATTAGGAAAGTTTCCAAATTTGGATTAGGAAAGTAAATGAGCTTTCCAAATTTGGATTAGGAAATTCAGTGAGCTTTACAGATTTGGAATAGGAAAGTTATGCCATGAGAATAACATAAATCATCATACTTTTCACATTTGCACACAGCACATAACATTTACACATAGCACATATCATATAGCATACAGTACATTTTGCATGTAGCACATAACTTCTTTCATAACATTCATTCATATGCCATGAGACCTTGGAATCATGGACCTGACATTAAGACATCCCAGAAATGAGGGCTCAACAGATGGGACATGGGAGCCTGTTTCGTTCATTCATACGTACTCCATTTCATTTCATTCATAGGCCAGTGTAAACACCAGCTATACCTAAGATATGGTTTAAGACTTTCATTAGGTTCGTTGTGCAATGACAAAGAATGACCTAATGTCATTACTTGAATCTAACTCACCTTTTGATTATCCTATCCTAACACCTTTGGTATCATTCATTTCATTATGTGCATCATTTGAGGCTGGCCCCATTCATTCATTGGGAACTTTAACTTTAACCGACATAGATCATGTGATCATCATGAAATCCAGTGTCTCCCCCACACCGAAAAGAGGTGGAATCATCGGCCAAAGTGACCCAAAACATGCTAGCGCACATGGGAATCGAACCCTGCCAGATCCCTATATTGGCAGTATAGGTTCGAAGACTAGGAGATACAAGGCGACCCATACCCGACATGCCGGATAGTCTTATCTCATGAGAGCTACGTGAACCTCCGTCCTTCCCGAAAGAAGGCATCACCGCTCATAGCTAGTCTATCGGTGCTCAGTATAAAGTTCCATTACATTTATCTCATACGTTATGGAAGCTGGCTTCTAGTATGAGGACATCATAGCTCATTAGATGATTTGTCATCTCATCATTAGTATTAAGTGTGTTAAGCTCAATACTTTCATTAGAGTGTTCATAGAGACTGGTCTCTTCATTATCTTACACTCTCATAGGTGAGTACGTTTTTATAACATTTACTTAGGCTCATTTGAGATTGCTCTCATCTTTTACATTAGCCTCATATAATGTTGTCACCACATTCATTAACATTAGCACATTTGCTCTTCATAATTACTCACCCCTTTTTACGTGAATGTTCACTTCATCATATGCCAATGCACTTGGCCATTTAGTGTGTTTCACACTTTTACTTAACCCTTCTAGGGTTTCATCATTTCATTTTTCATTTCATCATTTCATTGTTCATTTCATTGTTCATTTCGTCATTTCATCATATCATTGTTCATTTCATCATTTCATTGTTCATTTCATCATTTCATTGTTCATTTCATCATATGCCAATGCACTTGGCCATTTAGTGTATTTACACTCATACTTAACCCTTCTAGGGTTTCATCATTTCATTACATACATCTTAGGATCACTTACTTTTAAACGTATGTTAGACTTATGTGTCCGTACATACAAGCCATGAGGCTTCATTCATATATCATCTAAGTGATTCATATCTTCCTAAGATTATGTGATACAAGACTTATGCATCTTGTATGTATGCCAAGATCTCGATTTCGATCTAAGTAGGTGGCATTATTCTTGAACATTGAATTCACGTATGACTTACGTATCAATACGGAATTTGGGCAAGGGAACCCTATTTCGAATCCCTTGGACAACACTTAATCTTATTTTAAACTTGATAATTGCATTTTTCAGATTTGGGAGACCCTAGTTCGATTCCCATCAACCCCATAACATTTCTTTTCTTTTTCTCCTCTCCTTTTTCGTTTAAGTCAAGGAGGTTGTGGGTTCAATCCCCCACAAGCTCATTATTTTTTATTTTAATTTATCTCTTAACTTTCTCACCTATATAAGAGGTTGTGGGTTCAATCCTCACTCTCCACATTTATTTTCTCCTTTATTTTTCTCCTAACTCTCTCATCCATTCAAGAGGTTGTGGGTTCAATCCACACTCACCACATCTATTTTTCCTTGCATTTTTCTCACGAAATGTTTATGAAATTTTCATAGTGAGGTCATGGGTTCAATCACCAATGACCTCGCATTTTAAAAAATTTTTTAAACGAAGCTCATTTTCTTAAAAATTGGCCGAGACTACAATTTCCACCAGGCTGAAAATTTAGTCTCTTCCAATCCATTTTTGTCTTAATATTTTGTTGATTTTTTTGTAGCTTTCATGTAATGATGTCTTGGATTCAATCCTTAGTGATTTCACTTATTTTACATTCATTTTTCGTTGCATTTTGTACCACTTTGTTTGGCCGAACCCAACCTACCAAATGCTGGAATTTTGTTCACTATTTTCAGCTTCTTTTTACCATCATTCATACGTTAATTCTTAAGGAATTTCGTGGATCATTTGGTGCATCTTTAAGTGTAATCTTTTTATGATTATATTCATCCAAGAATTACCATTACCTCCAGCAACATTACACCACTTTTACACCTCATGATTTACACAAACATTCGCACATAAAATTCAACCATAAAAACATATCATTTTTCACATACTTTCGGTTGACATAACTTAACATGCTTACAATTTTAAACACATAATCATGAACACATTATCATGAAAATCACACTTCATACTTAAAATACCAGCAAACATACCCAACCTATGATTCATTGGGAGCTAGTGACAGGGACATGCAACGGGAACAATCCTAGTTTTCGGATTAGAATTTACTGAATCTTAAGGGGTCTCTTGGGAAAGGGACCAAGAGAGAAGAAAACTCATACATTTTTGATGTTCAAACCTTGAAGTTGCTGCCCAAACCTTCTCCAACACTCACGTCCAAAACAAAAGTTCAACATCAAACTCGACGGAAAACCTTCTCTTTGCCTACGTGATTGATTAACGTTTTTTTTTTTTCCTTATATTTTAGTGTGAGTTCTTCAAGTGTGAAGAACTTTGGTTTACCTACTGTTTTTTGAAGTTATTTTGGCAGAAAAAACGTGAATGAGGGTGATAGAGACGTGAGAGAGAGAGATGAGAGTGGGAGAGAAGAGTTTTCTTAGGTTTAGGAGTCTAGTTTAGGACTTAGTCAAATAAGGTTTTATTTAATTATTAAAAATCTGATTTCTTTTATTTTAAATCAGATAATAAATAATAAATATAAATTAATTACATTAATTTACTAACTTAAATTAAAAACAAATTTAATTCATTGCTTCCACCTAGGTTCAAACCCGGGTGGAGCAAGACTTAACTTCAAGAGCTCCATTTCGTCTCTCTCTCCCCAATTTGCCCCTCCACCTTAATAAATAATTAATTAATTATATATTTAGGGTAATTACGATACTACCCTTAGCCTAGAAAAAGACCATTTTACCCCTAGACCCTTCAAACCTAAGATTTCTTCTTTTTTAGTCCGATAAAGACTCCTTCGAGCAAATCTTCGTATTCGAGAGCCCTACATGGCTGGACCCAACCTTTTCTAGCTCAACTAACTCTCAAAGTTAGTTGGCTTGGCTGTACCAAGGGCTCTGAGGTCTGGTTCTACGCGCATCAATCCGTGTGAACCCTGGTCTAATCGTAGGCATTCTTGGCACATTAAGCATTACTTAGCATATCTATTTTTAGGGTTGTTACAGTTAAGATACATTTTCATACTTTCATGAACATATACTTTACATGCATAGAAGTAGACAATAGTGCATATGAGAACTATCATTTCATTAGTCACCATGAATCTATCCTACTCATAGACATGCATGAGGTGTGTGTACATTAGTCTACATGATCACATAATGACAACAACATGTATTGAGGCATCAACCATCTAAGGATCACAATACATGTTCATGTCCCTTAAACCATAGACAACTCACATATAGAGTACTAGGGACTATAGACCACACACGAACATTATAACATAGGAGACAAGACATCTTCATCATTTGAATCTAAGACTCCTATCATGCTGAAGACCACACATTCATATAGGAGTACATAGGTAGGGGGTCATTCATGAATGGCACTTAATCAGTGATAAACGTATAGACCTGTCCTAACCTTGACAACCTCATTGAATTATCATAACATCATTAATGCACCCTAGATCATGAACTAGAAAGGAAAACTAGACATATAGCTTCACATGTGTGATCATCATAACCACACTACACAATACTAGTGCCTACAAGGCCATGATCGCATCATATAGAGAACGACAAGAAAGTAAATACCGCCACCATAAGTGGACCATACCACACAATGCACTTCAATGTCGATTCTACTACCATAAGCTAGGACTTAGGGTGAACTTACTAACTATCCAAGCTTTGATAATCATTGATAAATTACCAACAATTTATCGTCAATTCACATAGATAACAATATTAATAGGCAATTCAACATAATTGAATCATAATTCAATCAACCTAGCATCAAGATCACAACACCCACATTATAGGCCTGATACCATTTTTTGTAGTTAAGTTGGTTAAGTTGTTTTAGTTTAAATATTTCTTTAATGTTATTTATGATATATTTTAGCTATAACATATCTTGGGTTCTTTGGTACATATATATATTTTCCTCCATTAATTGTTCTAATAATTTTATATTTTCCATAGATTCTATCCAATATTGTGAATATTCGTAGTTCATTTTAATCTGAATTTATTTCTAAATCATACCATTCTATTTTTTCATAGTCTAAATCTCGTAGGTCTATTTCATACCATTATTGATTTAATATATCTTCTGGTTCGTTATTATTAAATATTTTTTCCCATATTATTCTTCTTAATTCAATTATTTCTATACCTCGAAGTATATATAAGATTAAAGTTTCATAGCTTTTTATCATTTCGTCATGTATGTATGTGGTCATGTTCATTGTTATGCAGGTTTGTTTTTTAATTATTCTTTCCTATCATATTCATAATCGATTAAATTCATATTAGATTATTATGAACTAGATTATCTATTTATCATGTTTTCCTGTCACTACTAGCATCGTACTTTAGCGGATACTTCCTTCTTATCAGCGCCTCAACTTTGTTTACTCCCCTAAACGGCTTTCCTTGCCTACCGGTTTCAACATTAGGATGGCATAGTATAGAAGTTTTATCCCTGTTTCCAGTGTGCTAATAAACTAGAAATCATGATTCAAATAATTCTAGTACATAATAACTAACATAAAATTATTCAATCATGTATATATGATATTCAGGAATATATGAAATTAGTTCTGCATATTTTTTGAACAATATACCTTTGTTTCTTGCTTATTCATGCTATCTGAAATATCCGATTGGATTTCAGATTGTTGCTTCATTTATCTGAATATAAATTTTTTCGTTGAGATTTTTTTTCTTCTAAAGAGTTTTTTTTATTTCAGGCTCTGCCCTTTATGTTACATCTTTCTTCCTTTATATAGAAAGGAATTAGTGCATAATTATGCACTTACTATATACTCCACACTTTATTTACAACTATCTCTACCTACTACTTTTACACTTGTCTATTTAATAATACACACCACCTACCATACTTTACACTTGTCAACATATTTCTAATAATGCACATGCACATATTGACTAAGTTATCCTACTAGCCAATAATACGACTACTACTGTACATTTCAACACTTTTACATATCTACTTTTGGGTTTGTGTGGCCAAGCATGTTTTTGTGTTTCTTTTTATCTTTTTGTCATCTTTCGTCTTTCTTTTCTAAAGATTCTTCATCTTTATCTTCTTATTATCTTCCGTCTTTATCTCTTATTCTAGCTGGACGTCTGGGATTATATTATCTTCTCCGTTGCATTTTGAACATATGTGATCAGGGTATTTGTGACCAATTAGCTTGCAATACCTCGTTAATAATTATGCCAAAATAAATCCTACTTTAAGTGCTCGTGTTGTAGGTCATTCTTCTGGCTTAAGTAATGATAAAATTCATCTCTGGACTTCATCCATATCTGATTTCCTTAGCTCCCTTGAATTGAAATAAATCATTAACTGATCTCTTGCATAGTAGCTCCATATAGCATTTCCATTTAAATAATTATTTGCTAACTCTTGTATAATGGTTGATATACCAATTATTCTCTTATTGACATAAAATCTGGTATCTCGCTTTTTTGTTTATGTGATTGCTGTTCAATATCTTCCGGTATTATCATATCTTTTGTTAGTCCTATCTTTACTACTTGTATCAGAGATTTTATTTCCTCTTATAATATCTCTGTTGTTGCCGTATAGAATTTGACATAGAATAAATTTCCCTTAGTAACTCTCTTATAAGTATTAAATGTTTTATGTATCTTCGGTATTCCACTTAGTTCCTCTCCGTCATATGTATATACTATATTTAGTAATCCATAGTTGTAACATGTCCTTACTAAGTTGGCATTAGTTTTCGATTGTGCAATCAGTTTATTATAATCTTGTAATTTTTGGGTTAAATAATTCTGGTTGGGTTCTTGGGTTGTAGTAGATCTGGGTTTAAGGTTTAAAAACATTTGGATTTTGTATATATTTTCTATATAGATTCGTGTAATATGGTTATATGTTCTTTTGTCATGGTGTAGGCTATCTGCGTATGTAGAAGTTTGTGGTTCTGTAGTTAATATGTTTTTTGGTGTAAGCCTCGAGGTAAATGGTTTTTCGAATAACTTGTTTAAATTTGAATTCTTATGTTTTTCACTAACTCGTTGGCTTGTACCTGCAGCTGTATTTAAATAATTGTTATGGGTTTGTAGGTGTTTCTCAACGTCACCTTTTAGCTCTGGATTCTTTTTGTCTTTCGATTGACATAGTTTCGCATTTTTATAGTTATGCTGCTCACTTATGCTAGCTTTAGACTTCAGATTATCTTCATTAGTCTTTAGCTTTTGTATCTCGCTGTCCATACTATCCACTTTTGTACAAAGTGTAGTAATAGCTTCGAGTATCTTTTCAATTGTATCTTCTCCCTTAGTCTCAGTCTGAGTAGCTTTGTCGTGATAGGTAATCTGCAATAACATTCTTATCAGTTTTTATTACTTCAATTGTAAATGTGAAATTTAATATATTTAATATCAATCTCCTTATTTCTTTTGTTGTTACCGAATCTTGTATTTTTCTTGTTAGCCACCATTTTACTTGTATATTATCTGTTCTTATAATAAATTTGTTATATACAATATATGGTTCAAATGATAATAAACACTTATATACTGAATATAATTCTTTTCTATTTATTTCCCATTTTATTTCTGTATTATTAAATGTTCCTGAATAATACCTGCAATGATATTCTATGTATTGACATCATACTTGTATTTTAATATTCCTCCATAACTTTTTTCACTCGCATCTGATTCTATTATATAAGTGAATTTTTTGTTTTCATCTGGAAAGTATAGTTTAGGTAAGTTTTTACATGATCATTTTACATTTTGTATCTGTATTTGGTCTTTTTTATTAAACTGATATTCCATATCTTTCTTTAATTTTTATTGTAATGGTTTTAAATTTTCTGCTAATTTTGGTATGTATTCTCTTACTTGATTTACTAGGCCTAAGAATGATTGTAATTTCCTTTTTGTGTCTAGTTTTTCATTTGAGTTAATTATTTTTGTACTATATGTGTTTGCATTTTTATTCCGTTTTTATCTATTTGTATTCCTAAGAATTCTATGTGATTTTTCATTATTTCTGCTTTCTTTTTACTTAGACTTATACCCGAATATTCTATTACATGTATAAATTTTTCTAATAATCTTACATGTTCATCTTGTGTTTTGGAATATAATAGTATATCATCAATGTATACTACACAATTTTCTATTTGTTTAAAGTGATTGTCCATAAAGTGTTGATATCTACCTAGAGCGTTTTTATATCCAAATGGTAATACATTCCATTCATAAAATCCTTGTGGTACAGTGAATGCTGTTAGTTTTATAGATTCTTCTTCTAATTTTAAGTGATAAAATCCTAATTTACAATTAAATTTGGTAAAATAATTATATCCTTGTATTTGCCTTATCTTTAGAATTTTATTTGGTATTGGATAATTATATGTTTTAGTTTTTGCATTTAAATTTCTATAATCAATAATCATTCTGTTTTTTCCTCTTTTTTGTTCACTATATTTATTTACTGTAAATGCCGGGCTTGTGTGCTTACTATTGCTTTCTTGTATATATCCTTTTTCTAATAATTTATTTATATGTATCTTAAATTCGGTTAAACCATTAAAATTATATTTTAATGATTTTTGGGTTATTATACTATTATTATCAATTAGCTTAATTTTCACTTTTGTTTTATGTTTTTCCCATCCTTGTAGAGGATCTTCACTATATAATAATTCTAACTTATCTTGGATTATTTTTACTTTATTTATAGAAAATATAATTAATTCTATCTTAGGGTCTTCTTCTTTTATATTTTCTAACTTTTGCGTAATTTTCTCACTTTCTTTTATCCATTCTGTTATTTTACGTTTTTTGTTATTTACTCTTTTTGCTCCTATTTTTCTTTACATGGTGTTGTGAACCACCAGTGTGTTTTTGTTATTATATGTGAGTATAATTTTTCTAAGAAAGGCATTCCTAATAGCATATATTTTGTAGTTAATTCAAAATTATATATTTCTTCTATAGTTAATATTTTATCTCATATTTGTATTTTTATATTTTTTGTCTTATATGTGATCATGCTTCCTTCATTATTAAATCCTGTTACTACTATAGGCGTTTTTAATTTTTCCCATTTATCTTCCGGTAAACAATTGTATTTACATATATTAGCTTCTGCTCTCGTATATATCATTGTTGTATAATATCTGTTGTAATATCCCTCTATTATTATCTTCGCAAGTATATGTATTTTCATATTTTTATCCTACCAAAGTTCTTTTTATTATTACTCTTTTATTTTTATAATTTATTATCAATTGTTTGTCTTCTAGATTATATAGTTTTACTTGTTCTAACCATTTTATTCCTAAAACAATATTTTCATGTCCTTGGTATATTTTAAATTTTATTACTATTGGTACTCCCCCAATGATTATTTCCTTTTCTGTAGTTTCTTTGGTATACATTAATGCTTTTGGCAGTTCGAGGCATGATTGCCCAGTAGTTATTATTTCATCTTCCGTTACTAATTCTCTTGTAATATAGTTTTCTTCTCGTTCTGTATCTATTAATATTAAGTATTTTCGTTGTTCCATTATTCCCATTATGTAATAATGATGTGGTTTTATTTCATCTTCCATTAATTTTTGTAGAGTTTTATCTATTCTTCTTGAGGTACTCATTTTTTATGATATTTGTGTTATTTCACAGTTTATTCTTTTTGATTTGCTTAATCTTTCTTTTACTATTTCTAAGTCTTCTTCTATATCAATCTCATTATAACTATAATCATTTTTATCTATGACTGTGACTATCCTTTCAAAAGGATCTTCTATTTTTATTTTATCTATTTTATTTTTTGATGTTATTTTATGTTTTGTTGTAAAAACATATAAGTTTTTACATCTAGCTGTAAACATTTTACTTCCCGGGGCTAGTTCTATTTTCGACATTTTCCAATATAATACTAGTGATTTATCTATGTTCCTATCATTTATTGCTACTAAGTAGTTAGCACTTATTATAAATTTAAATTTTTGGTATATGAGGTTACCTTTTACTGCACTTATTATACTTTTTTCTATGGGTTGTATGATTCTATCATCCGCTAAGTATATTTATATGGGTGTATCTATTCCTTCTCTAAAACATGCTTTTATTAATATTTCTGTTCCTCCTAAATGTACATATTTAATTGAATTTTTAGCCTTAATGTCTTGTATTTCTTTATTTATTATTCGTTTGTTTATTATTGATATTTTGGCTTTTCCTTTAGTGTATTTGCAATCTATGAAATGTTCTCTTTGACTTACTACATAATATTCTTCTTCTTGTCGTTTAAACCAGTTTCTTATTGTTGGTATTTTGAATATTTTTGCTATGCTTAGATCTAAATTTTTTTCTTTTATTTGTTCAAATATATTATTATCAAATATTATTTTTTGTTCTAAACATTCTTCGTCTTGATGCTCTTCTTTGTTTAGTATTTGAATATCTGTTTCAGTCATTTGTTGTATTGTAGAATTCATTATCTGATTCCATCTCTATATCATTATCTATTTCATTTTCTGATATTTCATATATGCTATCTTCACTTTCTAATTCATAATCTACATACTCTATTTGCGTATATTTATCATAGTTTATTATTATTTCTGATATTTTTTTTTCTTTGGATTTTTAGGTAATTTACAGTCTCTAGCTATATGTCCTAATTTTCCACAATTATAACAAGTACATTCTGTTAGTTTTCTTTTTGGTCTATATGGTCTTTTGGTTTTGTAATTTCTTACATAGTATCTTCTTCTCGGTTTTTGATATTTATATTTTGATCTGTATTTTTTATTATTTCTATTCTTATAATACCTATCCGTACAACAAAATTGAGGTGTTGTTTTATTTTTGCAACATGCCAAGTTTTTTACTAATATTTTTTCCATTTTTATTTCTTCTTTATGTTTTTCACATAATTCCATAAACCATCGTTGCAAGAATTTTATTCTGGCTCCTAAGGTATCTGTTAATTCTGCTTCGTTCCAACTTTTTATTACTTTTGAATTAAAAGGTTCTGGTAATTTTGTAAAATATAATTTTCTTATTTCTTTACTTTCTTCTGTGCTATATGTTCCTTTATAATAGTATTCTCTAAATGCACATGTATATTCATTTATGTAACACATATTACATATTGCTAATTTTGTCATTAGATTCCGATTTATGATTTTTTCTTTATTTTGTTCTTCTACCTCTGTTGTCATACTACTAAATTCAATTCTTATAGCTACTTCATATTTATATAATATTTCAATAGTTGTAGTGGCTAATTCGCCACTAGATTTTTTATTACTTCATAAGGTTTTTAAACTTTCATCTGATAAATTTTGTAACCATAATTTTACTGTTCCTATAAGTGTTCTTTCTATATATTGTTTTGATATATATCATATCCATAATTAGATTGTTTTATTTATATCTGCTACATAGTCTAAATCTAAAAAATTATGTTGTTCAGTTATTGGTTTAGGTGTCCATTTTTTATTCAATCTTTTATCCCATATAATTTTCTCTCTATCATAGTGTCCATAGTTTTCATTATAATAGTTTGAATTATTATTTTTTGGGTTTTTTACTCCTGATGTGCTAGGTTTTTTATCCATGTCTACGCTTCCTGTATTTATTTTGAAATTCCTTGCATTACTATATTTGCTAAAATTTTCGTACATATTTCGCTTGTTTTCGAATGTTGTTCTAGATCATCGTTGTTTATTTCAACAATTCTTATTTCGGGTAGATTATCTTGGCTATATTCTTCTTTTTCTAATTCGTCTTCTAATTGTAATTTTTCTTTAAATTTAATTATCTCATTTGCTAATTTTGTTTTTTGTTCTTTTTCTCTTTGTTTAATTTCATACATTTTTTTTAATATTGCTAGCTCTTTTCTAGCTCTATTATTTTAGTATTTTTTACTTTTTCTAATTGTTGTACTTCCCTTTTTGCTTGTTGCTTTATTTTTTTGATATCCGTTTTTCTATGTATTTCTTCATTTTCTTTTGTTATTCTTATCATAGCAGTTAAACTATCTTCTAGTTTTACCGTTTCTTTTTCTAACATTAAATTTACATTCCCACCTATTTTCTTATATCTTCTTCCTAGATTAGAAAATATTATTTTTATTTTTAATCCACCATAGTTTTCATATGTTTTTTCATCTATCGCATATTCTTCCTTATTCATTTATAGATTGTGTTGAAGTTTATAATCTAAACTTTCTATTTGTATTTTTAGATAAAAAATAGTTTTTCTCTGTGCTATTATATATTTTTATAAATTCCTGCGAATATGTTATTATTAAGTCTATTTTGCCTATGTACCAATTCTTGTCTTTTTCGCTATAATTATTTTAGTAAGTTTTTCTTTATATTCGTTATTCTCGTTATTCATTGTATTTTTAAATATTGAATATATTTATATTCTATTTTAGATATGTTATCTATTAATTGATCTAATTTTACGTTATCAGTTTTTGTGATATTGAGTTGTTTATATTCCGGATATAATTTATTTAATTTTCTTCTTATTTTTCTTAACTTTCTACTAGTATGTTTCTTACTATGTTTCTTATTATCCATAGTAAGAAACATACTAGTCGAAACATAGTAAGAAACATACTACTAGTAGAAACATAGTTAAGAAGAATAAGAAGAAAATTAAATAAATTATATCCGAATATAAATAACTTAATATCACAAAAACTGATAACGTAAAATTAGATCAATTAATAGATAACATATCTAAAATAATATATAAATATATTCAATATTTAAAAATACAATGAATAACAAGAATAACGAATATAAAGAAAAACTTACTAAAATAATTATAGCGAAAAGACAAGAATTGGTACATAGGCAAAATAGACTTAATAATAACATATTTCCAGGAATTTGTAAAAAATGTATAATAGCACAGAGAAAAACTATTTTTTATCTAGAAATACAAATAGAAAATTTAGAATATAAACTTCAACACAATCTATAAATGAATAAGGAAGAATATGCGATAGATGAAAAAACATATGAAAACTATGGTGGATTAAAATTAAAAATAATATTTTCTAATCTAGGAAGAAGATATAAGAAAATAGGTGGAAATCTAAATTTAATGTTAGAAAAAGAAACGGTAAAACTAGAAGATAGTTTAACTGCTATGATAAGAATAACAAAAGAAAATGAAGAAATAGATAGAAAAACGGAAATCGAAAAAATAAAGCAACAAGCAAAAAGGAAAGTACAACAATTAGAAGGAGTAAAAAATACTAAAATAATAGAGCTAGAAAAAGAGCTAGCTATATTAAAAGAAATGTATGAAATTAAACAAAGAAAAAAAGAACAAAAAACAAAATTAGCAAATGAGATAATTAAATTTAAAGAAAAATTGCAATTAGAAGACGAATTAGAAAAAGAAGAAAATAGCCAAGATAATCTACCCGAAATAAGAATTGATGAAGTAAACAACGATGATCTAGAACAACATTCGAAAACAAGCGAAACATACACAGAAATTTTAGCAAATATAGATAATGCAAGGAATTTAAAAATAAATACATGAAGCGTAGACAAGGATAAAAAATCTAGCACATCAGGAGTAAAAAACCCAAAAAATGATAATTCGAAATATTTTAATGAAAACTATGGACACTATGATAGAGAGAAAATTATATGGGATAAAAGATTGAATAAAAAATGGACACCTAAATCAATAACTGAACAACATAATTTTTTAGATTTAGACTGTGTAGCAGATATAAATAAATCAATTCAATTATGGATAGAATATATATCAAAACAACTAATAGATAACAAAATAGTAATAACAGAGACACCAGGATATATAGAAAGAACACTTATAGGAACAGTAAAATTATGGTTACAAAATTTATCAGATGAAAGTTTAAAAACCTTAAGAAGTAATAAAAACTCTAGTGGAGAATTAGCCACTACAACTATGGAAATATTATATAAATATGAAGTAGCTATAAGAAATGAATTTAGTAGTATGACAATAGAGGTAGAAGAACAAAATAAAGAAAAAATCATAAATCGTAATTTAATGACAAAATTAACAATATGTAATATGTGTTACATAAATGAATATACATGTGCATTTAGAGAATACTATTATAAAGGAACATATAGCACAGAAGAAAGTAAAGAAAGAAGAAAATTATATTTTACAAAATTACCAAAATCTTTTAATTCAAAAATAATAAAAAGTTGGAACGAAGCAGAATTAACAGATATCTTAGGAGCCAGAATAAAATTCTTGCAACGATGGTTTATGGAATTATGTGAAAAACATAAAGAAGATATAAAAATGGAAAAAATATTAGTAAAAAACTTGGCATGTTGATAAAATAAAACAGCACCTCAATTTGGTCGTACGAATAGGTATTATAAGAATAGAAATAATAAAAAATACAGATCAAAATATAAATATAAAAAACCGAGAAGAAGATACTATGTAAGAAACTACAAAACCAAAAGACCATATAGACCAAAAAGAAAACTAACAGAATGTACTTGTTATAATTGTGGAAAATTAGGACATATAGCTAGAGACTGTAAATTACCTAAAAATCCAAAGAAAAACCAAATATCAGAAATAATAATAAACTATGAAAAATATACGCAAATAGAGTACGTAGATTATGAATTAGAATGTGAAGATAGCATATATGATATATCAGAAAATAAAATAGATAATGATATAGAGATGGAATCAGATAATGAATTCTACAATACAACAAATGACTGAAATAGATATACAAATAATAAATAAAGAGGAACATCAAGACGAAGAATCTTTAGAACAAAAAATAATATTTGATAATAATATATTTGAACAAATAAAAGAAAAAAATTTAGATCTAAGTATAGCAAAAATATTCGAAATACCAACTATAAGAAACTGGTTTAAATGACAAGAAGAAGAATATTATGTAGTAAGTCAAAGAGAACATTTCATAGATTGCAAATACACTCAAGGAAAGGCCAAAATACCAATAATAAACAAACGAATAATAAATAAAGAAATACAAGACATTAAGGCTAAAAATTCAATTAAATATGTACATTTAGGAGGAACAGAAATATTAATAAAAGCATGTTTTAGAGAAGGAATAGATACACCCATAGAAATATACTTAGCGGATGATAGAATCATACAACCCATAGAAAAAAGTATAATAAGTGCAGTAAAAGGTAACCTCATATACCAAAAATTTAAATTTATAATAAGTGCTAAATACTCAGTAGCAATAAATGATAGGAACATAGATAAATCACTAGTATTATATTGGAAAATGTCGGGAATAGAACTAGCCCCGGGAAGTAAAATATTTACAGCTAGATGTAAAAACTTATATGTTTTTACAACAAAACATAAAATAACAGCAAAAAATAAAATAGATAAAATAAAAATAGAAGATCCTTTTGAAAGGATAGTCCCAGTCATAGATAAAAATGATTATAGTTATAATGAGATTGATATAGAAGAAGACTTATAAATAGTAAAACAAAGATTAAGCACATCAAAAAGAATAAACTGTGAAATAACACAAATATCATCAAAAATGAGTTCCTCAAGAAGAATAGATAAAACTCCACAAAAATTAATGGAAGATGAAATAAAACCACATCATTATTACATAATGAGAATAATGGAACAACGAAAATATTTAATATTAATAGATACAGGACGAGAAGAAAACTATATTACAAGAGAATTAGTAACGAAAGATGAAATAATAACTACTGGGAAATCATGCCCCGAACTGCCAAAAGCATTAATGTATACCGAAGAAACTACAGAAAAGGAAATAATCATTGGAGGAGTACCAATAGTAATAAAATTTAAAATATACCAAGGAGATGAAAATATTGTTTTAGGAATAAAATGTTAGAACAAGTAAACCCATATAATCTAGAAGACAAACAATTGATAATAAATTATAAAAATAAAAGAGTAATAATAAAAAGAACTTTGGTAGGATAAAAATATGAAAATACATATACTTGCGAAGATAATAATAGAGGGATATTACAACAGATATTATACACCAATGATAGATACGGGAGCAAAAGCTAATATATGTAAATACAATTGTTTAGCGAAAGATAAATGGGAAAAATTAAAAACGCCGATAGTAGTAACAGGATTTAATAATGAAGGAAGCATGATCACATATAAGGCAAAAAATATAAAAATACAAATATGGGATAAAATATTAACTATAGAAGAAATATATAATTTTGAATTAACTACAAAATATATGCTATTAGGAATGCCTTTCTTAGAAAAATTATACCCACATATAATAACAAAAACACACTGGTGGTTCACAACACCATGTAAACAAAAAATAGGAGCAAAAAGAGTAAATAACAAAAAACAAAAAATAACAGAATGGATAAAAGGAAGTGAGAAAATTACGCAAAAGTTAGAAAATATAAAAGAAGAAGACCCTAAGATAGAATTAATTATATTCTCTATAAATAAAGTAAAAATAATCCAAGATAAGTTAGAATTATTATATAGTTAAGATCCTTTACAAGGATGGGAAAAAACATAAAACAAAAGTGAAAATTGAGCTAATTGATAATAATAGTATAATAACCAAAAAATCATTAAATATAATTTTAATGATTTAACCGAATTTAAGATACATATAAATGAATTATTAGAAAAAGGATATATACAAGAAAGCAAAAGTAAGCACACAAGCCCGACATTTATAGTAAATAAACATAGTGAACAAAAAAGAGGAAAAAGCAGAATGGTTATTGATTATAAAAATTTTAATGCAAAAACTAAAACATATAATTATCCAATACCAAATAAAATTCTAAAGATAAGGCAAATACAAGGATATAATTATTTTACCAAATTTGATTGTAAATCAGGATTTTATCACTTAAAACTAGAAGAAGAATCTAAAAAACTAACAGCATTCACTGTAACAGAAGGATTTTATGAATGGAATGCATTACCATTTGAATATAAAAACGCTCCAGGTAGATATCAATACTTTATGGACAATCACTTTAAACAAATAGAAAATTGTATAGTATACATTGAATATATACTATTATATTCCAAAACACAAGATGAACATGTAAGATTATTAGAAAAATTTATATATGTAATAGAATATTCGGGTATAAGTCTAAGTAAAAAGAAAGCAGAAATAATGAAAAATCACATAGAATTCTTAGGAATACAAATAGATAAAAACGGAATAAAAATGCAAACACATATAGTACAAAAAATAATTAACTCAAATGAACAACTAGACACAAAAAGGAAATTACAATCATTCTTAGGCCTAGTAAATCAAGTAAGAGAATACATACCAAAATTAGCAGAAAATTTAAAACCATTACAACAAAAATTAAAGAAAGAAATGGGATATCAGTTTGATAAAAAAGACCAAATACAGATAAAAAAGGTAAAATTATTATGTAAAAACTTACCTAAACTATATTTTCGAGATGAAAACAAAAAATTCACTTATATAATAGAATCAGATGCGAGTGAAAAAAGTTATGGAGGAATATCAAAATACAAGTATGATGCCAATACAATAGAATATTATTGCAGGTATTATTCAGGAACATTTAATAATAAAGAAATAAAATGAGAAATAAATAGAAAAGAATTATATTCAGTATATAAGTGTTTATTATCATTTGAACCATATATTGTTTATAACAAATTTATTATAAGAACAGAAATACACAAGTAAAATGGTGGCTAACAAGAAAAATACAAGATTCGGTAACAAAAAAAAAATAAGTAGATCGGTATTAAATATATTAAATTTTACATTTACAATTGAAGTAATAAAAACTGATAAGAATGTTATTGCAGATTACCTATCACGACAAAGCTACTCAGACTGAGACTAAGGGAGAAGATACAATTGAAAAGATACTCGAAGCTATTACTATACTTTGTACAAAAATGGATAGTATGGACAACGAGATACAAAAGCTAAAGACTAATGAAGATAATCTGAAGTCTAAAGCTAGCATAAGTCAGCAGCATGACTATAAAAATGCGAAACTATGTCAATCGGAAGACAAAAAGAATCCAGAGCTAAAAGGTGACGTTGGGAAACACCTAAAAACCCATAACAATTATTTAAATACAGCTGTAGGTACAAGCCAACGAGTTAGTGAAAAACATAAGAATTCAAATTTAAACTAGTTATTCGAAAAACCATTTACCTCGAGGCTAACACCAAAAAACATATTAACTGCACAACCACAAACTTCTACATACGCAGATAGCCTACACCATGACAAAAGAACATATAACCATATTACACGAATCTATATAGAAAATATATACAAAATCCAAACGTTTTTAAACCTTAAACCCAGATCTACTACAACCCAAGAACCCAACCAGGATTATTTAACCCAAAAATTACAAGGTTATAATAAACTGATTGCACAACCGAAAACTAATGCAAACTTAGTAAGGACATGTTACAACTATGGATTACTAAATACAGTATATACATATGACGGAGAAGAACTAAGTGAAATACCGGAGATACATAAAGCATTTATTACTTATAAGAGAGTTACTAAGGATAATTTATTCAATGTAAAATTCTATCCGGCAACAGCAGAGATATTATACGAGGAAATAAAACCTCCGATACAAGTAGTAAAGATAGGACTAACAAAAGATATGATAATACCGGAAGATATTGAACAGCAACCAGAGATAAAAAAAAGCGAGATACCCTGTTTTTATGCCAATAAGAGAATAATTGGTATATTAACCATTATACAAGAGCTAGTAAATAATTATTTAAACAGAAATGTTATATGAAGCTACTATGCAAGCGATCAGTTAATGATTTATTCCAATTCAAGGGAGCTAAGGAAAGCAGATATGAATGAAGTCCAGAGATGAATTTTATCATTACTTAAGCCAGAAGAACGACCTACAACACGAGCTTTCGACGCTTATCATCTGCCAAACTCAAAAGAAATGAAAAAACAAATATGAAAAACTCTTGACAATAGAATTTATTTCGGCAGAAATATTAACGAGGTATTGCAAGCTAATTGGTCACAAATACCCTGATCACATATGTTCAAAATTCAACGGAGAAGATAATATAATCCCAGACGTCCAGCTGGAATAAGAGATAAAGACGGAATATAATAAGAAGATAAAGATGAAGAATCTTTAGAAAAGAAAGACGGAAGATGACAAGAAGATAAAAAGAAACACAAAAATATGCTTGGCCACACAAAGCCAAAAGTAGATATGTAAAAGTCTTGAAATGTACAGTTGTAGTCATATTATTGGCTAGTAGGATAACTTAGTCAATATATGCATGTGCATTATTAGAAATATGTTGACAAGTGTAAAGTATGATAGGTGGTGTGTATTATTAAATAGACAAGTATAAAAGTAGTAGGTAGAGATAGTTGTAAAGAAAGTGTGGAGTATAGTAAGTGCATAATTATGCAATAATTCCTTTCTATATAAAGGAAGGAAGATGTAACATAAAGGGCAGAGCCTGAAATAAAAAATACTCTTTTAAAAAAAAAAAATCTCAACGAAAAAATTTGTATTCAGATGAATGGAGCAACAATCTGAAATCCAATCAGATATTTCAGATAGCATGAATAAGCAAGAAACAAAGGTATATTGTTAAAAAAAATGCAGAACTAATTTCATATATTCCTGAATATCATATATATGATTGAATAATTTTATGTTAGTTATTATGTACTAGAATTATTTGAATCATAATTTCTAGTTTATTAGCACACTGGAAACAGGGAGAAAACTTCTATACTATGCCATCCTAATGTTGAAACTGGTAGGCAAGGAAAGCCGTTTAGGGGAGTAAACAAAGTTGAGGCGCTGATAAGAAGGAAGTATCCGCTAAAGTACGATGCTAGTAGTGACAGGAAAACATGATAAATAGATAATCTAGTTCATAATAATCTAATATGAATTTAATCAATTATGAATATGATAGGAAGGAATAATTAAAAAAAAACCTGCATAACAACGAACATGACCACATACATACATGACGAAATGATAAAAAGCTATGAAACTTTAATCTTATATATACTTCAAGGTATAGAAATAATTGAATTAAGAAGAATAATATGGGAAAAAATATTTAATAATAACGAACCAGAAGATATATTAAATCAACAATGGTATGAAATAGACCTACGAATTTAGACTATGAAAAAAGAGAATGGTATGATTTAGAAATAAATTCAGATTAAAATGGACTACGAATATTCACAATATTGGATAGAATTTATGGAAAATATAAAATTATTAGAACAATTAATGGAGAAAAATTTATATATGTACCAAAGAACCCAAGATATGTTATATCTAAAATATATCATAAATAACATTAAAGAAATATTTAAACTAAAATAACTTAACCAATTTAACTACAAAAAATGGCTAGATTTTTTATTACTTCTTAAGGTTTTTAAACTTTCATCTGATAAATTTTGTAACCATAATTTTACTGTTCCTATAAGTGTTCTTTCTATATATCCTGGTGTCTCTGTTATTACTATTTTATTATCTATTAGTTGTTTTGATATATATCCTATCCATAATTGGATTATTTTATTTATATCTGCTACACAGTCTAAATCTAAAAAATTATGTTGTTCAGTTATTGGTTTAGGTGTCCATTTTTTATTCAATCTTTTGTCGCACATAATTTTCTATCTATCATAGTGTCAATAGTTTTCATTATAATATTTTGAATTATCATTTTTTGGGTTTTTTACTCCAATCGAAAAGAAGATACTATGTAAGAAACTACAAAACCAAAAGACCATATAGACCAAAAAGAAAACTAACAGAATGTACTAGTTATAATTGTGAAAAATTAGGACAGATAGCTAGAGACTGTAAATTATTATCCATCGCTCTGATACCATTTTTTGTAGTTAAGTTGGTTAAGTTGTTGGTTAAGTTGTTTTACTTTAAATATTTCTTTAATATTATTTATGATATATTTTAGATATAACATATCTTGGGTTCTTTGGTAAATATATAAAATTTCCTCCATTAATTGTTCTAATAATTTTATATTTTCCATAGATTCTATCCAATATTGTGAATATTCGTAGTCCATTTTAATCTGAATTTATTTCTAAATCGTACCATTCTATTTTTTCATAGTCTAAATCTTGTAGGTCTATTTCATACCATTGTTGATTTAATAAATCTTCTAGTTCGTTATTACTAAATATTTTTTCCCATATTATTCTTCTTAATTCAATTATTTCTATACCTTGAAGTATATATAAGATTAAAGTTTCATAGCTTTTTATCATTTTGTCATGTATGTATGTGGTCATGTTCGTTGTTATGCATTTTTTTTTTAATTATTCCTTCCTATCATATTCATAATCGATTAAATTCATATTAGATTATTATGAACTAGATTATCTATTTATCATATTTTCCTGTCACTACTAGCATCGTACTTTAGCGGATACTTCCTTCTTATCAGCGCCTCAACTTTGTTTACACCCCTAAACGGCTTTTCTTGCCTACCAGTTTCAACATTAGGATGGCATAGTATAGAAGTTTTCTCCCTGTTTCCAGTGTGCTAATAAACTAGAAATCATGATTCAAATAATTCTAGTACATAATAACTAACATAAAATTATTCAATCATATATATGATATTCAAGAATATATGAAATTAGTTCTGCATATTTTTTGAACAATATACCGTTGTTTCTTGCTTATTCATGCTATCTGAAATATCTGATTGGATTTCAGATTGTTGCTCCATTTATCTGAATACAAATTTTTTCGTTGAGATTTTTTTTTTAAAAGAGTATTTTTTATTTCAGGCTCTGCCCTTTATGTTACATCTTCCTTCCTTTATATAGAAAGGAATTAGTGCATAATTATGCACTTACTATACTCCACACCACCTACCATACTTTACACTTGTCAACATATTTCTAATAATGCACATGCATATATTGACTAAGTTATCCTACTAGCCAATAATATGACTACTACTGTACATTTCAAGACTTTTACATATCTACTTTTTGCTTTGTGTGGCCAAGCACGTTTTTGTGTTTCTTTTTATCTTCTTGTCATCTTTCTTCTTTCTTTTTTAAAGATTCTTCATCTTTATCTTCTTATTATCTTCCGTCTTTATCTCTTATTTCAGCTCGACGTCTGGGATTATATTATCTTCTTCGTTGCATTTTGAACATATGTGATCAGGGTATTTGTGATCAATTATCTTGCAATACCTCGTTACTAATTCTGCCGAAATAAATCCTACTTTAAGTGCTCGTGTTGTAGGTCGTTCTTCTGACTTAAGTAATGATAAAATCCATCTCTGGACTTCATCCATATCTGCTTTCCTTAGCTCCCTTGAATTGAAATAAATCATTAACTGATCTATTGCATAGTAGCTCCATATAGCATTTCCGTTTAAATAATTATTTCCTAGCTCTTGTATAATGATTGATATACCAATTATTCTCTTATTGGCATAAAAACTGGGTATCTCGCTTTTTTTGTATCTCTGGTTGTTGTTCAATATCTTCCGATATTATCATATCTTTTGTTAGTCCTATCTTTACTACTTGTATCAGAGGTTTTATTTCCTCGTATAATATCTCTATTGTTGCCGTATAGAATTTTACATAGAATAAATTTCCCTTAGTAACTCTCTTATAAGTAATAAATGTTTTATGTATCTCCGGTATTCCACTTAGTTCCTCTCCGTCATATGTATATACTGTATTTAGTAATCCATAGTTGTAACATGTCCTTACTAAGTTGGCATTAATTTTTGATTGTGCAATCAATTTATTATAACCTTGTAATTTTTGGGTTAAATAATCTTGGTTGGGTTCTTGGGTTGTAGTTGATCTGGGTTTAAGGTTTAAAAACGTTTGGATTTTGTATATATTTTCTATATAGATTCGTGTAATATGGTTATATGTTCTTTTGTCATGGTGTAGGCTATCTGCGTATGTAGAAGTTTGTGGTTCTGTAGTTAATATGTTTTTTGGTGTTAGCCTCGAGGTAAATGGTTTTTCGAATAACTTGTTTAAATTTGAATTCTTATGTTTTTCACTAACTCGTTGGCTTGTACCTACAGCTGTATTTAAATAATTGTTATGGGTTTTTAGGTGTTTTCCAACGTCACCTTTTAGCTCTGGATTCTTTTTGTCTTCCGATTGACATAGTTTCGCATTTTATAGTCATGCTGCTGACTTATGCTAGCTTTAGACTTCAAATTATCTTAATTAGTCTTTTGCTTTTGTATCTCGTTGTCCATACTATCTTTGAGTATCTTTTCAATTGTATCTTCTCCCTTAGTCTCAGTTTGAGTAGCTTTGTCGTGATAGGTAATCTGCAATAACATTCTTATCAGTTTTTATTACTTCAAATGTAAATGTGAAATTTAATATATTTAATACCAATCTCCTTATTTCTTTTGTTGTTACCGAATTTTATATTTTTCTTGTTAGCCACCATTTTACTTGTGTATTATCTGTTCTTATAATAAATTTGTTATATACAATATATGGTTCAAATGATAATAAACACTTATATACTGAATATAATTCTTTTTTATTTATTTCCCATTTTATTTCTGCATTATTAAATATTCCTGAATAATATCTGCAATGATATTCTATTGTATTGGCATCATACTTGTATTTTAATATTCCTCCATAAATTTTTTCACTCGCATCTGATTCTATTATATAAGTGAATTTTTTGTTTTCATCTGGAAAAGTATAGTTTAGGTAAGTTTTTACATAATAATTTTACTTTTTGTATATGTATTTGGTCTTTTTTATTACACTGATATTCCATATATTTCTTTAATTTTGTTGTAATGGTTTTAAATTTTCTGCTAATTTTGGTATGTATTCTCTTACTTGATTTACTAGGCGTAAGAATGATTGTAATTTCCTTTTTGTGTCTAGTTATTTATTTGAGTTAATTATTTTTTGTACTATATGTGTTTGCATTTTTATTCCATTTTTATCTATTTGTATTCCTAAGAATTCTATTTGATTTTTCATTATTTCTGCTTTCTTTTTACTTAGACTTATACCCGAATATTCTATTACATGTATAAAGTTTTCTAATAATCTTACATGTTCATCTTGTGTTTTGGAATATAATAGTATATCATCAATGTATACTACACAATTTTCTATTTGTGTAAAGTGATTGTCCATAAAGTGTTGATATCTACCTGGAGCATTTTTATATCCAAATGGTAATACATTCCATTCATAAAATCCTTGTGGTACAGTGAATGCTGTTATTTTTTAGATTCTTCCTCTAGTTTTAAGTGATAAAATCCTAATTTACAATCAAATTTGGTAAAATAATTATATCCTTGTATTTGCCTTATCTTTAGAATTTTATTTGGTATTGGATAATTATATGTTTTAGTTTTTGCATTTAAATTTCTATAATCAATAAACATTCTGTTTTTCCTCTTTTTTGTTCACTATATTTATTTACTATAAATGCCGGGCTTGTGTGCTTACTATTGCTTTTTTGTATATATCCTTTTTCTAATAATTCATTTATATGTATCTTAAATTCGGTTAAATCATTAAAATTATATTTTAATGATTTTTGGGTTATTATACTATTATTATCAATCACTTTTGTTTTATGTTTTTCCCATCCTTGTAAAGGATCTTCACTATATAATAATTCTAACTTATCTTGGATTATTTTTACTTTATTTATGGAGAATATAATTAATTCTATCTCAGGGTCTTCTTCTTTTATATTTTCTAACTTTTGCGTAATTTTCTCACTTCCTTTTATTCATTCTGTTGTTTTTCGTTTTTTGTTATTTACTCTTTTTGCTCCTATTTTTTATTTACATGGTGTTGTGAACCACCAGTATTTTTTTGTTATTATATGTGGGTATAATTTTTCTAAGAAAGGCATTCCTAATAGCATATATTTTGTAGTTAATTCAAAATTATATATTTCTTCTATAGTTAATATTTTATCCCATATTTGTATTTTTATATTTTTTGCCTTATATGTGATCATGCTTCCTTCATTATTAAATCCTGTTACTACTATCGGCGTTTTTAATTTTTACCATTTATCTTCCGGTAAACAATTGTATTTACATATATTAGCTTCTGCTCCCGTATCTATCATTGGTGTATAATATCTGTTGTAATATCTCTCTATTATTATCTTCGCAAGTATATGTATTTTCATATTTTTATCCTACCAAAGTTCTTTTTATTATTACTCTTTTATTTTTATAATTCATTATCAATTGTTTGTCTTCTAGATTATATAATTTTACTTGTTCTAACCATTTTATTCCTAAAACAATATTTTCATCTCCTTGGTATATTTTAAATTTTATTACTATTGGTACTCCTCCAATGATTATTTCCTTTTCTGTAGTTTCTTCGGCATACATTAATGCTTTTGGCAGTTCAGGGCATGATTGCCCAGTAGTTATTATTTCATCTTTCGTTACTAATTCTCTTGTAATATAGTTTTTTTCTCGTCCTGTATCTATTAATATTAAATATTTTCGTTGTTCCATTATTCCCATTATATAATAATGATGTGGTTTTATTTCATCTTCCATTAATTTTTGTAGAGTTTTATCTATTCTTCTTGAGGAACTCATTTTTGATGATATTTGTGTTATTTCACAGTTTATTCTTTTTGATGTGCTTAATCTTTCTTTTACTATTTATATGTCTTCTTCTATATCAATCTCATTATAACTATAATCATTTTTATCTATGACTTGGACTATCCTTTCAAAAGGATCTTCTATTTTTACTTTTTCTATTTTATATTTTGCTGTTATTTTATGTTTTGTTGTAAAAACATATAAGTTTTTACATCTAGCTGTAAACATTTTACTTCCCGGGGCTAGTTCTATTCTCGACATTTTCCAATATAATACTAGTGATTTATCTATGTTCCTGTCATTTATTACTACTGAGTAGTTAGCACTTATTATAAATTTAAATTTTTGGTGTATGAGGTTAACTTTTACTGCACTTATTATACTTTTTTCTATGGGTTGTATGATTCTATCATCCGCTAAGTATATTTCTATGGGTGTATCTATTCCTTCTCTAGAACATGCTTTTATTAATATTTCTGTTCCTCCTAAATGTACATATTTAATTGGATTTTTAGCCTTAATGTCTTGTATTTCTTTATTTATTATTTGTTTGTTTATTATTGGTATTTTGACCTTTCCTTTAGTGTATTTACAATCTATGATATGTTCTCTTTGACTTACTACATAATATTCTTCTTCTTGTTGTTTAAACCAGTTTCTTATTATTGGTATTTTGAATATTTTGCTATGTTTAGATCTAATTCTTTCCCTTTTATTTGTTCAAATATATTATTATCAAATATTATATTTTGTTCTAAAGATTCTTCGTCTTGATGCTCTTCTTTATTTATTATTTGTATATCTGTTTCAGTCATTTGTTGTATTGTAGAATTCATTATCTGATTCCATCTCTATATCATTGTCTATTTCATTTTCTGATATTTCATATATGCTATCTTCACTTTCTAATTCATAATCTACATACTCTATTTGCGTATATTTTTCTTAGTTTATTATTATTTCTGATATTTGGTTTTTCTTTGGATTTTTAGGTAATTTACAGTCTCTAGCTATATGTCCTAATTTTCCACAATTATAACAAGTACATTCTGTTAATTTTCTTTTTGGTCTATATGGTCTTTTGGTTTTGTAGTTTCTTACATAGTATCTTCTTCTCGGTTTTTTATATTTATATTTTGATCTGTATTTTTTATTATTTCTAGTCTTATAATACCTATCCGTACAACCAAATTGAGGTGTTGTTTTATTTTTGCAACATGCCAAATTTTTTACTAATTTTTTTTCCATTTCTACTTTTTCTTTATGTTTTTCACATAATTTCATAAATCATCGTTGCAAGAATTTTATTCTGGCTCCTAAGGTATCTGTTAATTCTGCTTCGTTCCAACTTTTTATTACATTTGAATTAAAAGGTTCTGGTAATTTGTAAAAATATAATTTTCTTATTTCTTTACTTTCTTCTGTGCTATATGTTCCTTTATAATAGTATTCACTAAATGCACATGTATATTCATTTATGTAACACATATTACATACTGCTAATTTTGTCATTAGATTCCGATTTATAATTTTTTCTTTATTTTGTTCTCTACTTCTGTTGTCATACTACTAAATTCATTTCTTGTAGATACTTCATATTTATATAATATTTTCATAGTTTTAGTGGCTAATTCGCCACTAGATTTTTTATTACTTCTTAAGGATTTTAAACTTTCATCTGATAAATTTTTTAACCATAATTTTACTGTTTGTATAAGTGTTCTTTCTATATATCCTGGTGTCTCTATTATTACTATTTTGTTATCTATTAGTTGTTTTGATATATATGCTATCAATAATTTGATTGTTTTATTTATATCTGCTACACAATCTAAATCTAAAAAATTATGTTGTTCAGTTATTGGTTTAGGTGTCCATTTTTTATTCAATCTTTTATCCCATATAATTTTCTCTCTATCATAGTGTCCATAGTTTTCATTATAATATTTTGAATTATCATTTTTTGGATTTTTACTCCTGATGTGCTAGGTTTTTTATCCATGTCTACGCTTCCTGTATTTATTTTTAAATTCCTTGCATTATCTATATTTGCTAAAATTTCCGTATATGTTTTTTATTTCCGAATGTTGTTCTAGATCATCGTTGTTTATTTCATCAATTCTTATTTCGGGTAGATTATCCTGGCTATTTTCTTCTTTTTCTAATTCGTCTTCTAATTGCAATTTTTCTTTAAATTTAATTATCTCATTTGCTAATTTTGTTTTTTGTTCTTTTTCTCTTTGTTTAATTTCATACATTTCTTTTAATATTGCTAGGTCTTTTTCTAGCTCTATTAGTTTAGTATTTTTTACTTCTTCTAATTGTTGTACTTCCCTTTTTGCTTGTTGCTTTATTTTTTCGATTTCCGTTTTTCTATGTATTTCTTCATTTTCTTTTGTTATTGTTATCATAGCAGTTAAACTATCTTCTAGTTTTACCGATTCTTTTTCTAACATTAAATTTAGATTTCCACCTATTTTCTTATATCTTCTTCCTAGATTAGAAAATATATTTTTTTTTAATCCATCATAGTTTTCATATGTTTTTGCATCTATCACATATTCTTCCTTATTCATTTATAGATTGTGTTGAAGTTTATATTCTAAACTTTTTATTTGTATTTCTAGAAAAAAAATAGTTTTTCTCTGTGCTATTATACATTTTTACAAATTCCTGCGAATATGTTATTATTAAGTCTATTTTGCCTATGTATTAATTCTTGTCTTTTCGCTATAATAATTTTAGTAAGTTTTTCTTTATATTCATTATTCTCGTTATTCATTGTATTTTTAAATATTGAATATATTTATATTCTATTTTAGATATGTTATCTATTAATTGATCTAATTTTACGTTATCAGTTTTTGTGATATTGAGTTGTTTATATTTCGGTTATAATTTATTTAATTTTCTTCTTTTTTTTGTTAACTTTCTTAACTGGAAACAGGGAGAAAACTTCTATACTATGTCATCCTAATGTTGAAACCGGTAGGCAAGGAAAGCCATTTAGGGGAGTAAACAAAGTTGAGGCGCTGATAAGAAGGAAGTATCCGCTAAAGTACGATGCTAGTAGTGATAGGAAAACATGATAAATAGATAATCTAGTTCATAATAATCTAATATGAATTTAATCGATTATGAATATGATAAGAAGGAATAATTAAAAAAAAAACTGCATAACAACGAACATGACCACATACATACATGACGAAATGATAAAAAGCTATGAAACTTTAATCTTATATATACTTCAAGGTATAGAAATAATTGAATTAAGAAGAATAATATGGGAAAAAATATTTAATAATAACGAACCAGAAGATATATTAAATCAACAATGGTATGAAATAGACCTACGAATTTAGACTATGAAAAAAGAGAATGGTATGATTTAGAAATAAATTCAGATTAAAATGGACTACGAATATTCACAATATTGGATAGAATTTATGGAAAATATAAAATTATTAGAACAATTAATGGAGAAAAATTTATATATGTACCAAAGAACCCAAGATATGTTATATCTAAAATATATCATAAATAACATTAAATAAATATTTAAACTAAAACAACTTAACCATCTTAACTAAAAAAAATGGTATGTCACGACCCAAAAAAAAGACGTGATGGCACTCGTCTTATCCCACCAAGACAAGTCAGCCTAAAACTCAACTATTACAATAAAATGCGGAAAAATTACTATGAACTTACATTATTCCCCAAAACCTGGTTGTCACGTGTACAAGCCTCTAAAGTATTACAATTGAATCAAAAAGAAAACTCAAGTCTCATATGATATTATTTCTAGAGTAGAACAAAATCATAAACAAGAGTAAGAAGGTATGCTGAGATGACCAACAACTACCTCACAAATCTCCGGGAAGCCTCGGAAAAGAAGAGAATATATCATAAAGGTCTGGTCTAGTAACCTACAAAAACATTGTAGAAGCAAGGGGTGAGTACCAAACCACACGGTACTCAGCAAGTAAACCTCTAACCACAAGCTAAGGGAATGGAATACGGGTACTCCTACCACCCCCAACCGAACCTCCAAAACTACAACCTGCATAAAAATCAGCCCAACCTAACAGATCATAGTTTACATAGCACGCAACTCAACAACAACACTTAGACAAATTACATATCCTCCACAACAACACTTTAACAAATTACATTTCCTCAACAACAACACTTAAACAAATTACATTTCCTCACCAACAAAACTTCAACAAATTACATATTCTCAACAACAAAACTAACTACTCAACAATCACAAGTTCCGCATAAAAACCATCACAAGATCAGCAAAACACAATATCAAGTTCACTAATGATAAACATGTGCAATGCAATGGAATGCAATGTCAAGTATAATGATGCATGTCTGACCTAGTGATACACACCCGCTGTCTCTCAGTTCGGGACCCATGGGGGACATATCTGTCCATGCATCTGTCGCGGCGCACGACACGATCCTCGATAATAGTAACCATCGCGGCGTGCGATACATCCCTCGAAATATAGTATTCATCGCGGCGCGCGATACGTCCCTCGAAATGGTACATCCTCTTTATGTTCTCATTCTTTCTCAATGCACATAACACTTGTCACAACCATGTCTTAAAATAATGCCAATGACATGTTTACACAGATAAAGAGGATATGACCACTTTCATAACATTGCACAATTCACAACAACATCAATAATGATTCAACAAGCATTTCAAACCATTCTCCATTATCAACACATCACACACAAGCAATTATTCACATAGCCTTTTATTACCCTTTTGTTTCCATCATTAAAATTAATCAATGTGGGCAAGTCAACCCATCACCAAGTCCCATTTCTCCCACACATATACCACAAGGAAATACACGCATTTCATACACTTAACAAGAATTTAGAAATCTACTTGCCTCAAATAGTCGAACAATAACCTCAGAACTTGAGTTTTCCTCTTCCGTTAGGTTTCCATATCAAAGCAATCTATTCACATAATAATCATAATAAGATTTCAAGACTAACAACACCCACATGTGTCTAGTCTAGACTCAGAAACTCACTCAAATATATACTCTAGTTCCTAAGTTTGATGCCACTAATATTTCCACTCTCAAATTTCTCAAATTCAAGCCTAAGATTAAGTCTTAATTTCTCCAAATTACATAAATCTAATAATATTCATATAATATAGTATACTTAACCTTTAAAGTACATCACTGTACATATACCAATACGTTGAAACATGGGACATAATATTATGACTATGAAGAAATTTGCAACTCCTAATTTAATAGAAAATTAATAACCTTTAATAACGTAACAATAATTTAACTCATAATTACTTTTATTCCACTGTCACTGCCAATGTTGATGAAATTCATTCCATAATCACTTCAAATTATTTTCTAATGATTAGGAATAATTTTCTTTTCCACTATTTTTTTTAGTCATCTTAAGCCTCAAAAGCACGGGCAAATTCATTCAATTTGTAGCAATTGATCACTTCTTTTGACCCAACAATATTATAATACTATTATTCATATATGCAACCAACACAAACAATGAAACTCACCTGAAGCTTTGTCGAAATTTGATGTCGTCGCCGCCACCCGTTCCTCCTTTCCCTTTCTATTTCTTTTCCAGATTTCTTGTTTATTAAAACTAACAAAATCCACTAACTTATTTCTAATACATGGGCCTAATGCCATATGTCTTAAATAAATGATCACTTTAGTCCATTAACTATCAATTGAGTCAATTATCTACAATTATCCATTAATTAATTAACTCAAGTTAAATGAATAATTCAAATTTCCAAAAATAACATTTCGGGTCATTAAATGGTATCAGAGCTATGGATAATAAGAAATATAGTAAGAAACATACTAGTAGAAAGTTAAGAAAAATAAGAAGAGAATTAAATAAATTATATCCGGAATATAAACAACTCAATATCACAAAAACTGCTAACATAAATTAGATCAATTAATAGATAACATATCTAAAATAGAATATAAATATATTCAATATTTAAAAATACAATGAATAACGAGAATAACGAATATAAAGAAAAACTTACTAAAATAATTATAGCGAAAAGACAAAAATTGGTACATAGGCAAAATAGACTTAATAATAACATATTCGCAGGAATTTGTAAAACATGTATAATAGCACAGAGAAAAACTATTTTTTATCTAGAAATACAAACAGAAAGTTTAGAATATAAACTTCAACACAATCTATAAATGAATAAGGAAGAAATAAAAATGGAAAAAATATTAGTAAAAAACTTGGCATGTTGCAAAAATAAAACAACACCTTAATTTGGTTGTACGGATAGGTATTATAAGAATAGAAATAATAAAAAATACAGATCAAAATATAAATATAAAACCGAGAAGAAGATACTATGTAAGAAACTACAAAACCAAAAGACCATATAGACCAAAAAGAAAACTAACAGAACGTACTTGTTATAATTTTGAAAAATTAGGACATATAGCTAGAGACTGTAAATTATCTAAAAATCCAAAGAAAAAACAAATATCAGAAATAATAATAAACTATGAAAAATATACGCAAATAGAGTACGTAGATTATGAATTAGAAAGTGAAGATAGCATATATGAAATATCAGAAAATGAAATAGATAATAATATAGAGATGAAATCGGATAATGAATTCTACAATACAACAAATGACTGAAACAGATATACAAATAATAAATAAAGAAGAACATCAAGACGAAGAATCTTTAGAACAAAAAATAATATTTGATAATAATATATTTGAACAAATAAAAGGAAAAGAATTAGATCTAAGCATAGCAAAAAATATTCGAAATACCAACAATAAGAAACTAGTTTAAACGACAAAAAAAGAATATTATGTAGTAAGTCAAAGAGAACATATCATAGATTGCAAATACATTAAAGGAAAGGCAAAAATACCAATAATAAACAAACGAATAATAAATAAAGAAATACAAGACATTAAGGCTAAAAATCCAATTAAATATGTACATTTAGGAGGAACAGAAATATTAATAAAAACATGTTTTAGAGAAGGAATAGATACACCCATAGAAATATACTTAGCGGATGATAGAATCATACAACCCATAGAAAAAAGTATAATAAGTGCAGTAAAAGGTAACCTCATATACCAAAAATTTAAATTTATAATAAGTGCAAACTACTCAGTAGCAATAAATGACAGGAACATAGATAAAACACTAGTATTATATTGGAAAATGTCGGGAATAGAACTAGCCTCGGGAAGTAAAATATTTACAGCTAGATTTAAAAACTTATATGTTTTAACAACAAAACATAAAATAACAGCAAACAATAAAATAGAAAAAATAAAAATAGAAGATCCTTTTGAAAGAATAGTCCCAGTCATAGATAAAAATGATTATAGTTATAATGAGATTGATATAGAAGAAGACTTAGAAATAGTAAAAGAAAGATTAAGCACATCAAAAAGAATAAACTGTGAAATAACACAAATATCATCAAAAATGAGTACCTCAAGAAGAATAGATAAAACTCCACAAAATTAATGGAAGATGAAATAAAGCTACATCATTATTACATAATGGGAATAATAGAACAACGAAAATATTTAATATTAATAGATACAGGACGAGAAGGAAACTATATTACAAGAGAATTAGTAACGGAAGATGAAATAATAACTACTGGGCAATCATGCCCCGAACTGCCAAAAGCATTAATGTATACCGAAGAAACTACAGAAAAGGAAATAATCATTGGAGGAGTATCAATAGTAATAAAATTTAAAATATATCAAGGAGATGAAAATATTGTTTTAGGAATAAAATGGTTAGAACAAGTAAACCCATATAATCTAGAAGACAAACAATTGATAATAAATTATAAAAATAAAAGAGTAATAATAAAAAGAACTTTGGTAGGATAAAAATATGAAAATACATATACTTGCGAAGATAATAATAGAGGGATATTACAACAGATATTATACACCAATGATAGATACGGGAGCAGAAGCTAATATATGTAAATACAATTGTTTAGCGAAAGATAAATGGTAAAAATTAAAAACGCCGATAGTAGTAGCAGGATTTAATAATGAAGGAAGCATGATCACATATAAGGCAAAAAATATAAAAATACAAATATGGGATAAAATATTAACTATAGAAGAAATATATAATTTTGAATTAACTACAAAATATATGCTATTAGGAATGCCTTTCTTAGAAAAATTATACCCACATATAATAACAAAAACACACTGGTGGTTCACAACACCATGTAAATAAAAAATATGAGCAAAAAGAGTAAATAACAAAAAACGAAAAACAACAGAATGGATAAAAGGAAGTGAGAAAATTACGCAAAAGTTAGAAAATATAGAAGAAGAAGACCCTAAGATAGAATTAATTATATTCTCTATAAATAAAGTAAAAATAATCCAAGATAAATTAGAATTATTATATAGTGAAGATCCTTTACAAGGATGGGAAAAACATAAAACAAAGTGAAAATTGAGCTAATTGATAATAATAGTATAATAATCCAAAAATCATTAAAATATAACTTTAATGATTTAACCGAATCTAAGATACATATAAATGAATTATTAGAAAAAGGATATATATAAGAAAGCAATAGTAAGCACACAAGCCCGGCATTTATAGCAAATAAACATAGTGAACAAAAAAGAGGAAAAAGCAGAATGGTTATTGATTATAGAAATTTAAATGCAAAAACTAAAACATATAATTATCCAATACCAAATAAAATTCTAAAGATAAGACAAATACAATGATATAATTATTTTAGCAAATTTGATTGTAAATCAGGATTTTATCACTTAAAACTAGAAGAAGAATCTAAAAAACTAACAACATTCACTGTACCACAAGGATTTTATGAATGGAATGTATTACCATTTGGATATAAAAATGCTCCAAGTAGATATCAACACTTTATGGACAATCACTTTAAACAAATAGAAAATTGTGTAGTATACATTGATGATATACTATTATATTTCAAAACACAAGATGAACATGTAAGATTATTAGAAAAATTTATACATGTAATAGCATATTCGGGTATAAGTCTAAGTAAAAAGAAAGAAGAAATAATGAAAAATCAAATAGAATTCTTAGGAATACAAATAGATAAAAACGGAATAAAAATGCAAACACATGTAGTACAAAAAATAATTAACTCAAATGAAAAAATAGACACAAAAAGGAAATTACAATCATTCTTAGGCCTAGTAAATCAAGTAAGAGAATACATACCAAAATTAGAAGAAAATTTAAAACCATCACAACAAAAATTAAAGAAAGATATGGAATATCAGTTTGATAAAAAAGACCAAATACAGATACAAAATGTAAAATAATTATGTAAAAACTTACCTAAACTATACTTTCCAGATGAAAACAAAAAATTCACTTATATAATAGAATCAGATGTGAGTGAAAAAATTTATGGAGGAATATTAAAATACAAGTATGATGCCAATACAATAGAATATCATTGCAGGTATTATTCAGGAACATTTAATAATACAGAAATAAAATGGGAAATAAATAAAAAAAATTATATTATGTATATAAGTGTTTATTATCATTTGAACCATATATTGTATATAACAAATTTATTATAAGAACAGATAATACACAAGTAAAATGGTGTCTAACAAGAAAAATACAAAATTCGGTAACAACAAAAGAAATAAGGAGATTGGTATTAAATATATTAAATTTCACATTTACAATTGAAGTAATAAAAACTGATAAGAATGTTATTGCAGATTACCTATCACGACAAAGCTACTCAGACTGAGACTAAGGGAGAAGATACAATTGAAAAGATACTCGAAGCTATTACTACACTTTGTACAAAAGTGGATAGTATGGACAACGAGATACAAAAGCTAAAGACTAATGAAGATAATCTGAAGTCTAAAGCTAGCATAAGTCAGCAGCATGACTATAAAAATGCGGAACTATGTCAATCGAAAGACAAAAAGAATCCAGAGCTAAAAGGTGACGTTGGAAAACACCTAAAAACCCATAACAATTATTTAAATACAGCTGCAGGTACAAGCCAACGAGTTAGTGAAAAACATAAGAATTCAAATTTAAACTAGTTATTCGAAAAACCATTTACCTCGAGGCTAACACCAAAAAACATATTAACTACAGAACCACAAACTTCTACATACGCAGATAGCCTACACCATGACAAAAGAACATATAACCATATTACACGAATCTATATAGAAAATATATACAAAATCCAAACATTTTTAAACCTTAAACCCAGATCTACTACAACCGAAGAACCCAACCAGGATTATTTAACCCAAAAATTACAATGTTATAATAAACTGATTGCATAATCAAAAACTAATGCCAACTTAGTAAGGACATGTTACAACTATGGATTACTAAATACAGTATATACATATGACGAAGAGGAACTAAGTGGAACACCGGAGATACATAAAGCATTTATTACTTATAAGATAGTTACTAAGGGAAATTTATTCTATGTAAAATTCTATACGGCAACAGCAGAGATATTATACGAGGAAATAAAACCTCCGATACAAGTAGTAAAGATAGGACTAACAAAAGATATGATAATACTGGAAGATATTGAACAGCAACCAGAGATACATAAAAGCGAGATACCTAGTTTTTATGCCAATAAGAGAATAATTGGTATATCAACCATTATACAAGAGCCTGAAATAAAAAATACTCTTTTAAGAAAAAAAATCTCTCAACGAAAAAATTTGTATTCAGATTAATGGAGCAACAATCTGAAATCCAATCAGATATTTCAGATAGCATGAATAAGCAAGAAACAAAGGTATATTGTTCAAAAAATATGCAGAACTAATTTCATATATTCCTGAATATCATATATATGATTGAATAATTTATGTTTGTTATTGTGTACTAGAATTATTTGAATCATGATTTCTAGTTTATTAGTACACTGGAAACATGGAGAAAACTTCTATAATATGCCATCCTAATGTTGAAACCGGTAGGCAAGGAAAGCCGTTTAGGGGAGTAAGCAAAGTTGAGGCGCTGATAAGAAGGAAGTATCCGCTAAAGTACGATGCTAGTAGTGACAGAAAAACATGATAAATAGATAATCTAGTTCATAATAATCTACTATGAATTTAATCGATTATGAATATGATAGGAAGGAATAATAAAAAAAAAACCCTGCATAACCACGAACATGACCACATACATACATGACGAAATGATAAAAAGCTATGAAACTTTAATCTTATATATACTTCAAGGTATAGAAATAATTGAATTAAGAATAATAATATGGGAAGAAATATTTAATAATAACGAACCAGAAGATATATTAAATCAACAATGTTATGCAATAGACCTACGAGATTTAGACTATGAAAAAATAGAATGGTATGATTTAGAAATAAATTCAGATTAAAATGGACTACGAATATTCACAATATTGGATAGAATCTATGGAAAATATAAAATTATTAGAACAATTAATGGAGGAAAATTTATATATGTACCAAAGAACCCAAGATATGTTATATCTAAAATATATCATAAATAACATTAAATAAATATTTAAACTAAAACAACTTAACCAACTTAACTACAAAAAATAGTCTGATAAGAATGTTATTGCAGATTACCTATCACGACAAAGCTACTCAGACTGAGACTAAGGGAGAAGATACAAATTGAACTCTTTTGAAATAAATTTGACAATGGACCCATGGCTAGATTGAAAGATAGACAATTTGATCATAGAATTTTCTTTGAAATCCTTTGAAAGAACTACTTAGATGAAAGATTAACTAAGGATCAAGGATTACAATATCACACTACAGGATAAGCCCACGAAATCTCGAAGAAGAAACAATGAGAATCCATCACCTAGGCTTCTCTTGAGCTTGATATCCAATGGAGGTTTCTAGAGAGAGCTTATTTTGAGAGGGAAAAGTCTAATTTGAAGAATTAATTTGGAATGGGTTTTTGATGTTATTAACAAACTTAAAATACCTAAAATATCCCTAAATAACCGTACACACTCTATTTGGAACGTGAGGTGAATTTCCCAAATCACCCCTTAAGTTGGTTGAGTTTGAAGACATATTGCAGACTTAATCTACTGATGGCAACGACGGGGCTTCGTTTGATCGATGAGCTGTCCTGCTGCTCGGTCAATTTTTATTGAGGCTCCCATTTTGGGGGCTGAGCTCACACGTCTAACTGTGGAGCAACTCCTCTAATCGATGGGGCGTCAACTAGTCTAAGGGTCGTCGTTTAGAGGGTCGTCGTTTGGACACTTCCAAGGTAGTGTCTAGCCAGCATTTTTGTCCTCTTCAAGGACCCTTTGGGTGGTCCTTGGGGAATTGTGCTCGGACGTTTTGACCCTACTTACTATCATATACATGTTAGGGACCTCTCCTATAAATTTTAACACCAAACAACATGTAAAACATACCAAGGCACACTAGAACACACTAGCACGTCTAAAGGCTAACTTTCGAACGTCTTGGACGTTTGACCTCCAAACTACTTCAAATCAACCATACATGCTCTAAAACATTTTATGAACATGTTATTACAATTTTTTAGGCGCATGTGAGGCTCTTAACACCTTAGTTGATTTTGAGGGTCCTTATATTTACTCTTTTCGTACTATCTTGAATCTCATTTGAGGATAAATGGTCACAAGGGGGAGATACTTTAACACCCCGTATTTTAAAAATAGTAATAAGACAAGTTTTAGGGACTTCAGGTACCATCTATGAGGGACAACCATGGCCCATTGATGGGACCATGGACCATGTGTATGTTCCTTAGAATGGAAACCCAAGATCCTCTAGGAACCCTGAAACCATGTCCTGACCAACAGACCGTCGGTTAGACCACGGTCTCTTGTTTGTGGCCCGTGGTTCAAGGGCCGGAAACTTAGTTTATGACCATGAACGACAGTCGTGCATGATGGCCCGTCTTCCTAACCAAAGTCCCTTGTTAGTGTTATGTCGGTGGTGGGTAGGTATTAAGTCTAACGGCAGTTGTGTCTTTTCCTAATTATTTTATCTCAATGCTATGTAGTTTTGCCATTTACTAAGACCCTTATATAAGTGATTTTAACCCTAAACTCACCCATTTCCTTCATTCTCTTCAAACTCACCAAAAAGAATAACTCTTAGATATTTCTTTCTCTAGAACTTGAAGAAGAAGTAAGCGGTTTAAGCTAGGATTAAGGTCAAGTCTCCATTTCTCAATAGATTGCGTGCTTAGATAGTGAGTTATGATAGTTTTCATTCATGGATTCGTTCCATTCATGGAGTTCCTAAATTTTGCTATTTTCAGAGTGAGAAATCCCAGTTGAGTTTGTGTTTTCTTCAATTCTTATGGGTTGTCTTGATTATTGATTTAAATGATTGAATTATCATCTCTTATGCATGAAATGTTGAAATGTTATGATTTTATGATATTTTGCCCATGAACCTATGTAAACCCCATATTTTCCAAGTTATGAGCATATGGTGCGGGATTATAATGGAAGATTTTTATGAAATTAAGCATGTCTGAATAGAATTACATGAATTTATGATTAAATACATATATAACCCATGTTTTAAAAATATTGATGATCAAAAGTGGGTTTTGAACCTTCAAATGCGAATATATGGAATTATGCATGCAAAGTATGAGAGGACTATTCCGTTGGATTTATGCTTTGTAGTGAGAGGATATTAAGATGGAAGATCTCATGTTAGTAAAGGTTGGATTTCCAGAAGAAATCTCCTCGTCCTTACCTATGTGCCTTGTTGGATGATTTTTCAGATAGACATTTGCTTGTGGATCCACATAAGCTAGAAGTTCATGGTCCTTACCTTGGAGAGTATGACAACCATTTCAGTTGTGGGAGACACCACATGATCATGTTATAGCTCACATGGTCTCTAACTCTTTTAAGTCTACTACACATATCATAATGAACTAAGGTTACTTTAAGAACTATCTCATATGTGTTCAAAGGTTCTAAATGATGTTAGCTTGCATTGACAATGTTTTAATGACTTATGTTTTCTAAATATAATGTTTTAAATTGGTCCATTGCATATCATGAAATGTCCTCTTTTAACATAATTTAAATATTTTGTGCGTATCTTACTTGTTATATTGTTTTTTACTAATTCATAGTCTTGCCAACATTTCCCTAACTATAGAGTTGGGTAGTCACGTTTCTCAGTTTCGTAGCTAGTTGTTGATATTTATGGTTACCGGGCTTTGGTGAGTCCTCATTTTTTGAGGATAAATTTTCATTGTTCCTAGCTCCCTTATTATATTTCAGTTTTGTACATGATGTTTGGGTTAGGCCAAATTTCATTCTATTGTATAATATGGATATTGAGACATATGTTTAAGACTTACACTTTTCTTTAGTAAAACTATTGGACTTGAACCATTGTTTCACTCTTATTGTTATATTTCATATGTTATGACTGCTATATTGTTTGTACGGGGCCTCTCGTGGTCCTATACTCCATGTAAAATCTAGGGGGTACCCCTGGGTCTTGACATATTAAATTTTGTGCAATCATCCAGCCATTTGTCTCCTTTTCTATGCAGAAATTTGTTTCATATTAATTCAATAATTGGATCCTTAACCTCATACCACTCCTTGTGGGATTCAAATCAAACTCTTTGTGGAATAATTTTATCGATGAACACAACTTACTCTTTTGATTATTTTTAATAGTAATGTGAGCATTATCAAATATTAGTCCCTGATATTTTGAAAGAAATGGAAGTCTAGTCCTCGATATATGGGCCCATATCATATTTTGAGATGTATGTGTAAGGGTTTTTATGAATTAAGGTAACCAAATGATTTAGCATCTATAAACTAATATTCCATGGCTCTTTGTTGAAAAATTTTGTTCTACAATGACCTTTATTGTTCCTTTAGAAAGTTTAGGAGTTAAGAGATTTTCTTCGTACTAAGAGGTTCTCATACATATTTTAGACCGCCAAGTTTGGAAGTTCATAAATGTATAAGTTTCTTCCATAAATGTTATTTGGAGGAATCACTTAGTTAAGGGTGATTCTTGGGAGGCCGAATCTGATATGATGCCCAAGTATTCTCATCTCGTTTCCCCTACTCGTATTCTAGCTTGAGATATTAGTTCCTTCTGATTCTTTATTTTGGATTCGTGTCATAGTAATTCTTATGCTTTCATATGAATATATTTTTATGAAAAACATTATTTTTGTGATAGGATTTTGCTTGAGTGATTTGTCCTTGTTTTATTCATTTTTATGATATTTTCATTTATGTTGGGTTTAGATTCTCTCCTTCTCTATTCATGAAAATTTGAATCCCATTAAATGAGGGATATCCCTAAGGAAGAGTAGTGTAACACCTGAGAAACCACAATTGAGTTTGGGTTGTGAAGTTCAGAAAAGTTTAGGAATGTGATGCTACAGTTTTACCTACGGTTCGTATAGCTTCCTAAGGGTCGTATGAATGGTTTAATTGATGGATGTTACGATTTTCTGAAAATGTCAAGTCTCTAATATCTGACTTACGTATTGACATAATGGTTCTTAGAGTAAATGAGGGACCCTAGATAAAATCTCATTGAATAATTCCACCCTTAGTGTATTTGATGGACTATTGATCTATTGAGAGTACCTACAGGTCGTGATATCTTTTACGAGTTGGTATGTGAAATTGTGAAATGGTATTTCAACTTAGGGTAATTTTGGTCACTTGATGACTACATCTATGGTCTATATACCGTAGTCCTAAAGACGATTCATAGGATTTGCTCACATGAATTACCCCAGATTTCGGCCCCAATAGTTGACCAATGACTTACCAGGACTGTCTATAGAAGTTCTTTCGGACCGTATGTCAAAATCTCAGGTGTCAGATGATGTTTATTTCATAAAGGTACTTGGTTACCCATAGTACAATTTTTAAGAATATTTCTAAGTCTTATAACTACCTTTCAATTTAAAAAACTACCCAAACCCTCTCATTCTCTCAAATCTCTAATTCCCATCCCAACTTATCCTCTCGAATTCGCTCTCTAGCTCATGTATGAAGAAATATGGAGTTCTAGGCTTCATGTTTCCTATTCTCACTTGCTTTGTAAGTCATCGATTACTAATGTATGTGCGAATTCTCCAATGAATTTCATTCATCCATTGGGTCGCAAAAGATTTTTAGGTTTCCAATTCATTTCCCCTAATTTTGATTAGGGTTTTATGCCATATCCTTGGGTCTTACTTGACTTTGATTTAATTGTTCAATTTCAATCTTCTCATAAATGAATTGATTAAACCAGAAGATTTCCAAATAATTTTCTATGGACTCATGCTTTTTACTTGATTATGATTATGGATTTATGAATGAATGCTTATAAATATTTGAGTTCTGATTTATGAAGGCTATATCTAAGATGAATTAAAATGGACAACAACCGTAGTCAATAAAAGTACCCAACCAATAGTCAAGGTTGAATCTTATAGTCAATGGTATATCATAGAGAACTCTATAAAGAAATTTGTATTATAAGCTCATTCATTTGTAATAGTAAAAGCAAGCGGGTAGATAATTCTACAAATTTAATAAAAAGATTTGGTTATCATTTGTCACAATTAAAGTAAAATTTCAGAGAATTCAAGAGTTTACAAGAAATCTAGGGGTGCGGGGATTTTAAATAGATGTCACATAAGGATATTTAAGCTGCTCTATAGTAATGAACATTTCTGAATAGAATAGGTCATCTTCAATGACGCTAATAATCTTTCTACCTCAAAGCATATTTGCATAGAATCTCCTTTTGATCTCATGTATTCGCCATACCAAACAACCTAGTGCCTTACTCTAATCTATTTTCAATGTCAAAGTACGGAAAATAGATCCGACCCATAACCTCTATTTTTGCAAAAACTCTAGACACCAAACCTAAATTTCTAGTGTCATACTAATTACCCATTCCAATCAATCTCTTTCGAGCATCGACCAAACATCGGAAGTATGTGTTATTGTTCAACCTTAACCCACAAGTTAACCGAATGCTAACTAGCCCAAATTCATGTATGAACAACAACAAACAAAACCATAACACAATACCCATTATATTAAATCAACACAAAACAACATATTTGCAGCCCTAGATTATGGGATTTTAGCTACCCAACACGAAAATCATAGACAATATACCTTCCATGAAACCAACCATGGGTAAGATTAAATTAACTAATTACAAGAAAACCCACTTTTCATTCAACTTCAATTTGTCATATTCAAGAACTAAGTTCAAAAACTCCAAAAGTTAAAAATTGTTCATCACAAAGTAATGTGTTTCTCTCTCACTCTGAAAAACTAAAATATTCAAAACTCTCACAAAAAAAGAGTAATTCAAGTCCCCTTTTTATCTCTCCATTGGGATATTTATAGTTTCCCAAATTTTTTCTAAAACACTAAGCATGCAAACCTTTGAGTGACATTAGTCAGGCTCACCGAGTTCAGTTAGAAAATCACCAATCATTCTTTAGTATGCCTTCTCTTGCTCTAGGACTTAGGTGTTTAAACATTAGTCAAAAGACTTGTTCGATTCCACTTGTGAAATTCAGCGTGCCACTGAGTACCACCTTGGTTCGCCTTTTTAACCTTCAATTTTCATGTTTGCACTGTTGCTTTCGGCAATGTTCAGCTAGGTCGCCTTTCTCATTTGCTGAGTCATCCTTTTCATTGGAGTTGGCCGACCTCTCTAGATAAATACATCTGTTGTGCTCTGTCACTTTGGATGAGTTCAAGCTCATTAGGTCATCCACCTTTCTTTCTTTGCGATCATTCATGTAAGTTTTGCACTTCTTTTCACACTTTTCGCTATTCTTTAAAAGATACATCCTTGCCTTGTCCATCTTATTTCATAGCTGGAATCGTCAAATTATCATCATAACAAGACAATTTAAGACCTAAAGGACACTAATTGTTGAGCTAAATAGACATCAAATGAGTGCAAATCAACCACTGATAAACACTCTGAACTTTAACTCTTGCTTGTGTTTAAGTTAATCAATAACAAAATTAGCTCAATAAGGGTTTCCCCAATAGTTTTTAGTGAGAGATAACATGTAACTACCATTAGAAGACTATTCCAAAAACGTGCTTAACTCAATCATGATAAAAAGATCTTCAAATGATGACTTGCCAGTTTCAACCCAAACACAACTCACTCTAGCATTTTCTCTAATGCAAGACCATGTTTTTATCAATTTATTCAAGTTATCTCACATCAACAACGATTCAGTGCTCTCACGAAGAAAATTAAAAAGGAAATAATTTATCAATGCAACTCTTACTCTCTCGAAAGACAAGTTCATGCAAGCTTCATCCCATAGGCTTGCTTATATTTCCGATCATCACACAACTTAGTTCATGCAAGATCTCAAGGGTCTTTTCGGCTTGTAATAAGGGTTAGGGTAAAGGTATGGTCGATTTTGTATAGTGAATTCACCTTTTTAAATCATTGTTGCAATCATCTTCACCTCTTCTCAAGTTCTTTTCATTTAGTTTCATTTGAAAACTCAAATATTGACTTTTCACTCATTTTATTTGGAATCCCTTTTATTACTTCCCTTGTCACTTTCACAATTTTTTTTAGATAATGTTTTCATCATAATTACTATTTTTTATAAGAAGGAGTTCCCTCTTATTGTATTATATGATAAGTGGTAATGTTTTGCTCATTTGAGGTATGTTTAGTTAAAAATTAGTGTCGTCGATACCTAACTTTGTCAAAGTCTTATGATATTTTTATGGTTTGTATCTATGAAGGCAAATGGACAAGGAAAGGATGATGTTTGAAAGAATGACCAAAATGCAAAAGAGTGCCAACTACACATTGATGATTAAAAACAAAGGCAAATATTCTAGTGAGCTTGACCTCGCCTAAAATTATTATGAACAACACTTGTGTCTGTTGAGATAGGTCAGTGGACTACCAAGTAAAAGGTGACTTGATGAATTAGAAAGTCGACCTTGGTGATCATCATTAAAAGCAACAATGCAAGGAGAAAAATTGAAGTCTCAAAAGGAAAAACAAGGTGGTACTCATTAATATGCTGAACATGAAAGGAAGTCTCATACGAGCTCACTGACTCACGTTAAAACACCTAACGCCTAGAGTTAGAAAAGGCAATCTGAAGCTCGATTGGTGATTCACCAAAGGATTTCGGCGAGCCTAACTAGTATCACCGAGTGAGACATACATTAAGTTTGTGCGCCAACTTTTATGAAACTATAAATAACCCAAACAGACTAAAGGGAGTTAGATTTCAAATTTGAATTTGAGAAAAAAGAATTCTTAGTTTTGAAAGTAAGAGAGAAACACTTTACTTTATGAAGAACATTTTCTATCTTTTGGTTTTTTTTAATCATTGTTCTTAAATATGAACACATCAAGTTTAATCAAAAGTAGGTTTTCTAGTAATTGTTGAATTTCATCTTACCTATAGATGCTTTCATGGAAGATATATTTCCTTTCTCTTTATGATGAGAGGCTAAAATCCATAGATCTAGGGGTGGAATTATGGGGTTAGGTGTTGATTTAATGTAGTTTGTATTTTGTTATACTCTTTTTTGCTATAGTTCATACATGAATTTGGGCTAATTTGCATGAGGTTAATTTATGGGTAAAGATTGAAACCTTAATTCCTACTTTCGATCTTCGGTCGATGAACAAAAGATATTTATTAGAGTGGGTAATTAGTCTAATAATATTAATTTAGGTTGGATGTTTGTAAATTATTTGAAAATAAAGGTTACGGGTCACATCTGTTGTCATACGTCTGCATCGAAAGAGATAGTAGTAAGATATTGGGTGGTTTGGCATAGTACATGGATGATTCCAAAAGATGATTCTATAAACGATTCTTTGAAATTGAAAGATTATTGGCGTCATTGAAGATGACATAGCATATTTATGAATGTTCATCCCAATAGTTCAACATAATTACCCCAACGTGACATTAATTTCAAATCTCTGCACCTCTATATTCCTTGTTAACTCTTGAATTATTTGAAATATTAGTTTAGTTGTGACAATTGATAACCAACTAGTTTAATTAAATTGGTGGAATCATCCACCCACTTATGTATGCGTTTATGATCAAAATTTGTTGATTTGAATTTTCTATGATATACCATTTTCTGTTCCATTCGATCATGATGCTATTTATTGATATCACGTCCAAAGGGAGACCCTTGACGTGACATTGCGTAAAGGACCCTGAGATGCCCTACACAAGCCACTTAACATGCATTATTGTGATCATAGTCAATGTAAGTAGAAATCATCTTTAAACACTTGTGAGATACTTCTATAAGTAACCTTATTTCATTAGTGCGGGAGATTGACCTTTAACTGACAAAGGGAACATATGAACTTTTAGATGGAATGCAGAGTCTACCCCACAATGAAAAAGGATGTCATACTTTCTAAGGTAAAAGACCATGAATTTCTAGCTTACGTGGATCCACTATGTAACACTTCAGAAATCCAAGACGTGTCGTAAATCCTAATATAGGTGTCGTGAAGTCTAGACACTGTTTTTAAGGTTCGTTTAATGAATATAGGTCATTAAGGAAGTTTAGTAACCAAAATGTCCTAGAACGTCCATTACGTTCGGAAGTTGGTTCAAAGAGGTTCTAGTGTGCCTTAGCCTATTTGACTAGTCTTTAAGAGTCGAAAATTAATAAAACTTGGTGAAAATGTGTGTAACACGTGTTAGGTATGTTTCATGGTTGAAACATTCGGGTACGACTCCCCAAGGACCAACCAAGGGCCCTTGAGGAGGACCCCTGCAGGTTGAGGCAATATTGCCTAGGCAGTGTGCATGGACGGGACAAACTACGACCCGTGTTTGGACTGACGGGGTGTCGATGACACCGTTATCCCACACTTAGCCAAGTTGAGGAAGCCTTGATTGCAAAAGTCTCTGATCTTACCTACGGATGTGCAGGACGAGAGGGGGTCTTTCCGTCGACTCACAGATGGCTCATCAACGGGGGTCCGTCTGTGAGGGTCTTGAATTTCCTGCACGTTTTTAATTGGTTTAATTTAATTAAGTAAGGGGTTAGGTGGTTAATTAGGGGATTAAGGGGGCCTAATTAAGTTGGTTAACCTCCCATATAAAGTCCCCAACCCCATTAAACTAATTAGAACTCCTAAAACAATTCATTTATCTTCTCTCTTCTTTCTCTCTCTATTGGAAGACTCCATTAAAGGCTAAGTCAAGGAAGGGTATTGGGGGCTGTAAAAGGGTGATTTAATCTCCAAATCTTCACCAAAAAGTTGAGGTATGGGATCTCTTCACCTTTGAGACCTTTTTCCTCAAAGGGTTCATTCAAAGTGTTTTCAAATCTAGAGTTTTCAAATGGATTTCATTCAATTACAAATTTGAAGCAATGAATTGAGTTGTTGATTTCTGATTTAGGTTATATTGAATAGATTAACATGTATTTTATATTGATTATGGTAATTGTTGATGGTCTTGCCTAAATTAAAGAACATGAACCTAAATCCCTAACCCTAGGTTGTGATCTTGACTTATATTGTATATTGTTCATTCAATTGACTTAGTTAAGGGTTGAATTACTACTATATGATGTTGTTATGTTAATTACGAATGAATTAGGGTGATGTATAGTATTTCATACTAGTTCTTGAGAAGTGATCTAGGGTATGATGAATTAACTTAATCCTAAGCTTTGATCTATTATAAAATTGTGATGTAGTGATTCTTTTAGCCTTGTGATTATATTGTTTATTGAATTATGCTGACTTGATCACCTAATTGTGTTGAACTAAGGGTTGATGGTAAGACCCTGATGATGAATAGTGAAGGCAACTTGGTAAGTCTTGTGATCCCTATACTTTGCTTCAATTATGATTAATTGTGATTAAGTCATGATGATTGTGTTGGAGTATGACTTATTTAGGATTGGTAGGGTAATATGATAATGAATTGAAATGTCTTGCTTATGGTTGTGAGGTTGATTAAGATGTAAAGTTATAAGTATGGTGATTACCAATGTGCCTTATTATGAAAGAGTATGTAATGTGTTAACTTTACTTATGTGGATTGTGATTAAAGGATTATACTCATGCAATTCCTATTGAGCTATTATGATGATGATAATACAAGGGTTAGACTGTATGACCTAAACTAAGTTATGATTGATAAGTAAAGACATTAGAGACATTTCAAGAAGGGACTTAGCTTAGCACCGAGTGATCTTGTATGTGAGAGGGTGACACTTTCCCACATAGGAAAGGTAGGGTTCACTACGGTTCTAATGGGGTGGATAGCCTCATGACCAAATAGGGTGTAGAGTGATGTTTCCCATGTTGCCCCAAGTTCCTTAACTATATTGCCACCATAGGAATACTAGCTATTGGATCCACCTAGATGCTACATTTCATGTTAGGTTCTATCTTGGCCGATAGACCACCTTCCATCGGTGTAAGGATTTACGACACCGGATTCCACATTAGATCATGTGGTCTATGTCGGTTAAGGATTGTGTTCCCTAAACTAAAATGAAGTAATGAGGTATAAACTAACTAAAGTGACTTGAGGGGTTTGACTTAGCTTAGATAGGGGTATGAGACTCTACCTATGCCTTGCACTAGTTTGCCTTGATAGGAGCTTTAGGAAGTTAATATTAGTATGTAAAAGATTATAATTGTAATTGACCTTATATGATGATTATGATGCTTATGAACATGTAATTGGTCTTTATTGCTAAAGTATGAGCTTATGTGTACTTAAAGGTTATGTTATGTGAAGTGAGTTACTATTTATGTTTCTTATTGGGTTACTTGATTGAGTAAGGTTATGGGGCTTTGATTGTTCATTGAACTTGTTGACTTTATGAGGATTATGATAAGTTGTCTTGCTTTGGTATTGACATGATGAAGTCTTATTCATGCTTGTGATTTTATGACTTAGTGATAGAGTTATATGAGATTATGGGTTCAAGTATGTTGATATGCATATAACTTATTTGATTTGTTGAACATGTCTAAATGGTTACTATAGTTTGTTGATTGTGCATAAGTCCTTAAATAGGTAAAATGGCATGATTTAACTAAATTTCCCTTTTTAGGATGTTTGGTTGTTATATGTGCATATGGTCTCATAATTAGTACATGTGGCGTACTAACCCCATTTTCTCACTTTTCCCCAAACATTTTAGGTTCCGGTCGTTGAGTTTTCATTCGAGGCAATCTAAAATGAGGCTTGGATATTCTCTCTCATTCAAGTGGTAGTTCCTCATTTGGCCGAGGACGATGCCAATATTCTAGCTACAGATTTGCTTAGATATTAAGACACTTATGTTTACTCTATCTTTCATTTGAGAACAAGTTGTATAAAACCTATATGTGGCTTACTTTTATTGTTTTAGGGGTATTCCCAAGTTGATATTGTCATTGTAGATGGTTATGAGATGAATCGAATTTTATGACTCTTTTCTATCTTATATATGTTTGTGAAATAAAAGTAGAAGACTAAGTAATCTTCTTATATGAAGGGTCTGTGTATACTTGATAATAATACTATTACGTGTATGTAGAGGTCTATGTAAACCTCCAATTACATATAGTTAAAAGTTTTAAATTCTTCCATAATTTTGACTTGTGAATGCAATGATGAAAACTAAGGGGCTAGTCTTAGTCTTCAAAGAGGACGACGACGCCGGTTGCATCTAGGGGGTAAACCCAGATGTGACAAACTTGGTATTAGAACATGAGGTTGATTATCCTAGATAAGGATGTCTCTCTCAACTTCGTACTCATAATTGTGAAGCGCTCCACACTTATGAATAGGAATCTATATGATGCTTAGGAATCTCTCTCTTTCTTGGAAATCCAATGTAGTGCCTCTAGAGTAACTATTATGTGCTTTCACCTAAATCTTGTATTTTGGTTATAGGCAATGAATACTAAGAGGAATGCGGATCGAAGGCTTGAGGAGGAGGTTGCTACTGCGGGAGCTCCTCCCCGTGTTGATCAAGACCCTCCACTTGAAGAGCAAGTTAATGTTGAACAAGTTCCAGCCAATCCTCCACCTTTGACGGAGGGTGAGATAAGGGCTGCCCTTATCCAAATGGCCCAAGCCATTACTACTCAAGATCAAGCCTCTACTTTTGAAGGTCAAGCTATGATGGCCCAAGCTAATCGGGAGGTAGTACCCCGAGCCAATCAACACGTCACTACCACGACATCTTGTCTAAGGGACTTCACTCGAATGAACCCTCCTACTTTCTATGTGGCTAGGGTGGATGAGGACCCCCAAGAGTTCATCGATGAAGTTTATAAGATACTCTTTTCCATGGGGTTAAGCACTAGTGAGAAGTCTGAGTTAGCCACATATCAAGTCAAAGATGTGGCTCAAACTTGGTATGTCCAATGGAGGGACAATAGGCCTCTTCGGGGTGGACCGGTGACTTAAGAGATCTTAAAGAAGGCATTTATCGATCGGTTCTTTCATAGGGATATGGGGGAAGCTAAAGTGGTGGAGTTTATCAACCTTCGTCAAGGAGGTATGAGTGATTATTCCATGAAATTTACTTAATTGTCAAAATATGCTCCTTCTTTGGTTACCGATCCTAGAGATGAAATGAGTCGCTTTGTGACGGCGGTGTCAGATGATATACAAGAGGAGTGTCATTCAACTTTTTACATGACAATACGAACATCTCTCGTCTTATGGTGCATGCTAGGCAAGTGGAGGAGGCAAGGTCTAGGAGGAAAGGTAGAGATGCAAAAAGGGCAAAATCTTATGATGGTGGTTCTTCTAAGAATAGGCTTGAGATTCAAGACAAGCCTAGGTTCAAAAAGAGGTTCTCTAATCAAGTTCTAACCAAGTTCCCTAAGGCTCATAATGAAAAGTGTGACAACCCTAATCCTCAAAAGGGAAAAGGTACGACATCACCAAATGAGAAGCCAATATATGGTGAGTGTGGAAAGAAGCATTATGGTAATTGCCTCATTGGGATGAATAAATGCTTTAGTTGTGGGAAAGTTGGGCACAAGGTTCGATATTGTCCTAACATGAAGGGGCAAGAGAAGATTGGTCAAGCAAGTGGTTCTAGTAATTCTCCAAAGAAGAACCACTTATATGCTCTTCGTACTAGGGGTGAGCAAGATACCTCTCTCGATGTGGTGACCGGTATGTTAAAAGTCTTTTCTATTGATGCTTATGCTTTACTTGATCCATGAGCTACCTTATCATTTGTTACCCCTCTAGTATATAAAAATTTTGATACTTTACCCTATATCTTGTATGACCCCTTTTTAGTATCTACTCCGATGGGTGAGTCGGTAGTTGCAAAAAGGGTATATAAGAATTGTCCTACCATGTTGCCCAATAGAGTTTCCAATGTTGATCTAGTATAGCTAGATATTCTTGATTTTGATATCATTTTGGGTATGGATTGGTTGCATTCTTGTTTTGCCACTATTGATTGTAGGACAAAGGTGGTGAGGTTTAATTTCCCAAATGAACCCGTTGTTGAGTGGAAGGGGGGAAGTTCTATTCCTAGAGGTCATATCATTTCTTGTATAAAAACTTGCAAAATTATCTCTAAGGGTTGTCTATATCATATAGTGAGAGTCCAAGACCTTGACTCCGAAATTCCTCCCATTGAGTCAGTCCCCATAGTGAGTGAATTTCTGGAGGTGTTCCCTAATGACCTTCCCAGTATTCCTCCCAAACGGGAAATTGATTTTGGTATCGATTTGCTACTGCAAACAAACCCCATTCAATTCCTCCTTATCGGATGGCTCTGGCCGAATTAAAGGAGTTGAAGGCACAACTCAAGGATTTACCAGACAAGGGTTTCATAAGGCCTAGTATATCGCCATGGGGTGCTCCGGTTTTGTTTGTAAAGAAGAAAGATGGGTCCTTGACAATGTGTATTGACTACCGCCAACTCAACAAAGTCAAAATTAAGAACAAGTATCCTCTCCCTCAGATTGACGACTTGTTTGATCAACTCCTAGGGGCAAGCTACTTTTGAAAAATTGACTTGAGATCGGAGTATCACCAACTTAGGGTGAGAGGTGAGGATATACCAAAGACGGCATTCCGAACTAGATATGGCCATTATGAGTTCCTAGTTATGTCCTTTGGTCTCACTAATGCTCCGACGGCATTTATGGACCTAATGAATACGGTGTTTTGAAGTTACCTAGATTCTTTTATCATTGTGTACATTGACTACATCTTGGTATATTCAAAAAATGAGAGCGATCACATGGGTCATTCGAGGGTGGTATTGCAAACCCTTAAAGAGCATCAATTGTTTGCCAAATATATAAAATGTGAGTTTTGGTTGAGGTCGGTAACATTTCTTGGTCACATCATTGCTAGTGAAGGCATTGAGGTAGGTCCAACGAAGACAGAGGCAGTGAGAAGTTGGCCTAGACCATTGACTCTAACCGACATTAGGAGCTTTTTGGTTTTAGCAGGTTACAATCGGAGGTTTGTGGATGATTTTGCATCCATAGCGTCTCCCTTGACTACGTTGACCCAAAAGAGTAAAATATTTGAGTGGTCGGAGGCATGTGAAAAGATCTTCCAAATCTTGAAAGATAGGCTTACTTCCGCTCCGGTGTTAACTTTACCGGAGAAAAAAAAGGTTTCGTTGTGTATTGTGATGCATCCCGTGTGGGTTTGGGGTGTGTACTTATGCGTCATGGCAAAGTGATTGCCTATGCTTCTAGGAAACTTCAGGTTCATGAGAGAAACTATCAAACTCACGACCTTGAGTTAGTGGCCGTGGTGTTTGCTTTAAAGATATGGAGGCATTACTTGTATGGTGTTCATGTAGATGTCTTCATCGACCATAAGAGTCTCCAATATGTGTTTACCCAAAGAGACTTGAATCTGCGACAAAGGAGGTGGTTAGAATTGTTGAAAGATTATGGCATGAGTGTCCTCTATCACCTCGTCAAGGCCAATGTGGTTGAGGATGCCCTAAGTCGTACGATAATGGGTAGTGTTTCTCACATAGATGAAGCCCAGAAAGACCTGGTAAAAGATATTCTTAGGTTGTCTAGGTTGGGTGTGAGGTTGGAAGACTCTCCGAATGGTGGTGTGTTGGTTCGACATAACTCCGAGTCATCTTTGGTGGTTGAGGTGAAGTCCAAACAACACCTTGATCAACCATTGATGGAATTGAAAGAATCGGTCCTTGGTAAGCTAAATGATTCATTCTCCTTAGGGGGGATGGTGTTTTTAGTTGCCAAGGGAGATTGTGTGTTCCCGAGGTAGATGGGTTGAGGGACCGGATCCTTGAGAAAGCCCATGGGTCCTGCTACTCCACTCATCCGGGTGCCACAAAGATGTACCATGACCTTAAGGAAACTTATTGGTGGGAAGGTTTGAAGAAAAACATAGCGGAATTTGTTGCTAAGTGTCCAAATTGCCAACAAGTGAAGACGGAACATCTAAAGCCGGGTGGCTTACTACACGAAATCCAAATTCCTACTTGGAAGTGGGAAGACATCAATATGGATTTTGTGGTAGGTTTGCCTAAGACCCAAAAGCAATATGATTCCATATAGGTGGTGGTTGATAGGTTGACCAAGTCCGCTCACTTTATTCCAGTCAAGTCTACTTATTCGGCGGAAGATTATGCTAAGATCTTCATAGATGAGATTGTGTGTCGCCATGGTATTCCGTTATCCATCATATCGGATAGGATTGCACAATTCACATCTAGGTTTTGGAGGTCATTTCAAGAAGGGTTGGGTACTAAGGTGAAGTTGAGTACCGCTTTTCATCCCCAAACGGATGGTCAAGCGGAACGTACTATTCAAACCCTTGAGGATATGCTTAGAGCTTGTATCATCGATTTCAAAGGAAGTTGGGAGAAGCACTTGCCTTTAGTAGAGTTTGCTTATAATAATAGTTTCCATTCATCCATTTCCATGGCTCCCTATGAAGTATCGTATGGTAGAAGGTGTAGGTCTCCTATTAGGTGGTTTGAAGACGGTGAGTCTTCGATTCTTTGTCCCGATTTGATTTATAAAACTTTGGAAAAAATTCATATTATAAGAAATCGCTTGCAAACGGCCTATAGTCGGCAAAAGTCTTCTGCCGATCATAGGAGGAGGGATCTTGAGTTTGAAGAAGGTGATAAGGTGTATTTGAAAATTTCAACTATGAAGGGAGTTGTTAGATTTGGCAAGAAAGGGAAGTTGAGTCCTCGTTATGTGGGTCACTATGAAATCTTGCAAAGGGTTGGTAAGTTTGCCTATGAGTTGAGGTTGCCTAGTGAATTGACTTCGGTTCATCCGGTTTCCCATGTTTCTATGCTTAAGAAATGTGTCAGTGATCCCGAGTCCATTCTTCCTATTGAGGGTCTTGGTGTCAAGGATAACCTCTCTTATGAGGAAGTTCCGGTTCAAATCTTGATAGGCAAGTAAAAAGGTTGAGGAACAAAGAGGTGGTATCCGTAAAAGTGTTATGACAAAATAACCTAGTTGAGGGTGCAACATGGGAGGCCGAGGCCGACATAAAGTCCTGTTACCCTCATATTTTTGATAATTAAGGTTAGTCATTCTTTTGAATGATATAAATATGACTAGAAATTGAAGTTTCTTGATTTTTGGGTGAAGTTTTGCAAAATGTGCATTTTTAAAAACTTCACAGTGAAGTTACAGTGATTTGTCCCTATGAACTTGAAATTTTTGCTTTTGGCTTGTTTTGAGTTATGTTGTGTATTTTGACATGGTGAGTCTTTATGAAAAAATGTATATCATGTTGATAAGTTGAACTTGATTCTAATTGACTCATGTGTGTCATGTTGAGCTCATATTGTTGATTGTGAGAAGGAAATGCCTCATGAAGTAATATTTTAGTCTCATATTTGGTAATTGAAGTTTTTGAATTGCCTTGATTAAAATGATATGTATTATGTTGTATTGCATTGATGTTTGTTGGGCTGCAAGTCTTGAGTCTATTCTTCCTTCAAAAGAGTTTTAGTGTCATTCGGGGACGAATGTTCCTAAGGGGGTGGGGGTGAGTGGGTGGGGGGGACAATGTAACACTTCGGAAATCCAAGACGTGTCGTAAAGCCTAACATAGGTGTCATGAAGTCTAGACACTATTTTTAAGGTTAGTGTAATGAATATAGTTCATTTAGGAAGTTTAGTAACCAAAAAGTCCAAGAACGTCCATGACGTTCGGAAGTTGGTTCAAAGAGGTTCTAGTGTGCCTTAGCCTATTTGACTAGTTTTTAAGAGTCAGAAATTAATAAAACTTGGTGAAAATGTGTGTAACACATGTTAGGGATGTTTCATGGTCTAAATGTCCGGGTACGACTCCCCAAGCACCAACCAAGGGCCCTTGAGGAGGACCCCTGCAGGTTGAGACAACACTACGTGGGCAGTGTGCATCGACGGGACAAGCTACGACCCGTGTATGGACTGACGGGGAGTATATGCCACCTTCGTCCCACACTTCGCCAAGTTGAGGAATCCCTCACCTACACAAGTTTCTGAACTTACCTACGGATGTGTAGGACGAGAGGGGGTCTGTCCGTCGACACACAGACGGCCCATCGACGGGGTTCCGTCTGTGAGTGTCTTGAATTTCCTGCACGTTTTTAATTTGTTTCATTTAATTAATTAAGGGGTAAGGTGGATAATTAGGGGATTAAGGGGGCCGAATTAAGTTAGTTAACCTCCCATATAAGGTCCCCAACCCCATTAAACTAATTAGAACTCCTAAAATAATTCCTCTATCTTCTCTCTTCTTTCTCTCTCTATTGGAAGACTCCATCGAAGGCTAAGTCAAGGAAGGGTATTGGGGGCTGGAAAAGGGTGATTTCATCTCCAAATCTTCACCAAAACGTTGAGGAATTGGATCTCTTCACCTTTGAGACCTCTTTTCTCAAAGGGTTCATTCAAAGTGTTTTCAAATCCAGAGTTTTCAAATGGGTTTCATTCAATTACGAATTTGAAGTTATGAATTGAGTTGTTGATGTTTTATTTAGGTTATATTGAATAGATTAACATGTATTTTAACTTGATTATGGTAATTTTTGATGGTCTTACCTAAATTGAAGAACATGATCCTAAGTCCCTAACCCTAGGTTGTGATCTTGACTTATATTGTATATTGTTCCTTCAATTGACTTGGTTAAGGGTTGAATTACTACTAGTTGATGTTGTTATGTTAATTATGAATGAATTAGGTGATATATAGTCTTTCATACTAGTTCTTGAGAAGTTATCTAGGGCATGATGAATAGAATTAATCCTAAACTTTGATCCATTATCGAACTGTGATGTAGTGATTCTTTTAGCCTTGTGATTATATTGGTTATTGAATTATGGTGACTTGATGACCTAATTGAGTTCAACTAAGGGTTGATGGTAATACCCTGATGATGACTTGTGAAGGAGACTTGGTAAGTATTGTGATCCCTATACTTTGCTTCAATTATGATTAATTGTGATTAAGTCATGATGATTGTGTTGGAGTATGCCTTATTTAGGATTGGTAGGGTGGTATAATAATGAATTGAAATGTCTTTCTTATTGTTGTGAGGTTGATTAAGATGTAAAGTTATAAGGATGATGGTGATTACCAATGTGCCTTATTATGAAAGAGTATGTAATGTGTTAACTTTACTTATGTGGATTGTGATGAAAGGATTATACTCATGCAATTCCTATTGAGCTATTATGATGATGATTATACAAGGGTTAGACCCTATGACCTAAATTAAGTTATGCTTGATAAGTAAAGACATTAAAGATATTTCAAGAAGGGACTTAGCTTAGCACCAAGTGATCTTGTATGTGAGAGGGTGACACTTTCCCACATAGGGAAGGTAGGGTTCACTATGGTTCTCATGGGGTGGATAGCCTCATGACCCAAATAGGGTGTAGAGTGATGTTTCCAATGTTTCCCCAAGTTCCATAACTATGTTGCCACCATAGGAATACTAGCTATTGGATCCACCTAGATGCTACATTTCATGTTAGGTTCTATTTTGGCCGATAGACCACCTTCCATCGTTGTAAAGTTTTACGACACCAGATTCCACATTAGCTCATGTTGTCTATCTCGGTTAAGGCAAGTGTTCCCTAAACAAAAATGAAGTACTGAGTTATAAACTAACTAAAGTGACTTGAGGGGTTTGACTTAGCTTAGGTAGGGGTATGGGACTCTACCTATGCCTTGCACTAGTTTGCCTTGATAGGAGCTTTAGGATGTTAATATTATGTATGTAAATGATGATAATTGTAATGGACCTTATATGAAGATTATGATGCTTATGAACATGTAATTGGTCTTTATTGCTAAAGTATGAGCTTATGTGTACTTGAAGGTTATGTTATGTGAAGTGAGTTACTATTTATGGTTCTTATTGGGTTACTTGATTGAGTAAGGTCATGGGGCTTTATGGTCATTGCACCTGTTGACTTTATGAGGATTATGATTAGTTGTCTTGCTTTGCTATTGATATTATGAACTCTTATTCATGCTTGTGATGTTATTACTTGGTGATAGAGTTATATGAGATTATGGGTTCAAGTATGTTGATATGCATATAGCTTATTTGATTTGTTGAACATGTGTAAATGGTTAGTATAGTTTGTTGATTGTATATAAGTCCTTAAATAGGTAAAATGTCATGATTTAATTAAATACCCCTTTTTAACATGTTTGGTTGTTATATGTGCATAAGGTCTCATACTTAGTACATGTGGCGTACTAACCCCATTTTATCCCTTTTTCCCAAACATTTTAGGTTCCGGTCATTGAGGTTTCGTTCGAGGCGATCTAAAAGGAGGCTTGGATATTCTCTCTCATCCAAGTGGTAGGTCCTCATTTGGCCGAGGACACTGCCAATATTCTAGCTACGCATTTGCTTATATATTAAGATACTTATGTTTACTCTATCTTTCATTTGAGAACAAGTTGTATAAAACCTATATATGCCCAAGTTGATATTTTCATTCTAGATGGTTATGAGATGTGACTAATTTTATGACTCTATTTTATCTTATATATGTTTGTGAAATAAAAGTAGAAGACTAAGTAATCTTCTAATACGAAGGGTCTATGTATACTCGATACTAATACTATTATGTGTATGTAGAGGTCTATGTAAACCTCCAATTAGATATAGTTAAAAGTTTTAAATTCTTTCGTATTTTTGACTTGTGAATGCAATGATGAAAACTAAGGGGCTAGTGTTAGTCCTCAAAGAGGAGGACGACGCCGGTTGCGTCTAAGGGGTAAACCCGGATGTGACACACTAGCTAATGTTTATGTCAGACAACATCTTATGGTGGCACATAGGTTTGGTATAAGGATATTGCTACTGGAAACCTAGACTCAAACTACAAGAGAGTTTTCATCTCAATATCCTATCACTACCAAGCATAAATCCTATAGAATCATATTTATTCTTATCATACTTTATTATTAAGAGGCAAGTAATAGTCTCTTTCCTTATGTTTCATTATAATTAATTCCTAAACCTTGATTCTAAATTGAGTTGAGAAAACATTTAACCTCTAAGAATACTTTATATGAGAAATCCTATCACAAAGAACAACAACAACATAGATTATTTACTCTCAAAGCAACTCAGATCATTTTCATCAATTTCACAAAGTATAAGCATATCATCATAAATTTATCTTTCATAGTTCAGAACCCACATCATATCATTATACTCTAAAAATCATGGGTCATGCATGTGTTCATGGGGGATTCAACATAAATGCAATTTCTCAAATTTGTGCATAAGAAAACATTAAAAAATCAATTGGGTCAACATTGAAAGGAACCCATGGCAATTGAATAACACCCTAACTTTAGTAGGGAATCTAACTTTAAAAATTAGAGGTTTTAGTTATCCTATATAGGAAAGGTCTCCATAGTTTAAGACTATAGTATCTTGGATTTTAAAGACCTTAGGCAAATGGTAAATTTGGGGACTTCCTCTTGAAATCCTATCTTCATCATCATCATCCTCACACTCCTCCTCCCCCTCCCCCTCCCCGTCCTCCTCCTTCTCCTCCTTCTTATTATGCTTCTTTTTATTCTTCTTCTTCTTCTCCTCCTTCTTCTTCTTCTCCTTCATCTCCTTCTCATTCTTCTCCTTCTTATCCTTCTTCTTCTTCTCCTTATTGTCCTTCTCCTCTGTATCCTTCTTTTCTTCCTTCTCCTCCTTCTCCTTCTTCTTCTTCTTCTCCTTCTTCTTCCTTATTCTCCCTCATTCTTCTTATTTTTCCTCCTTATCCTCTTTCTCCTCCTTCTCCTCCTCCTCCTCCTCCTTCCTTTTTCTCATTCTTCTTCTTCTCCTTTTTATTTCTCCTTCTCCTCCTCCTGTTGATCCTTCTCTTCCTCCTCCTTTTTCTTCTCCTTCTTCTCCTTCTTCTTTTTCTTCTCATTCTTCCTCCTTCTCCTTCTTTTCCTCCTTCTCCTCCTTTTCCTTCTCATCGTCCTCCTCATTCTTCTTATCCTTCTTCTTCTTCTTCTTCTTCTTCTTATTATTATTATTATTATTATTATTATTATTATTATTATTTTTCTTATTAGAGATATATATTTGAGATGATGAACTTGATCAACTTTTAGGATTCTAAAAGAATGAATTACTTTGGTGATTTTAGGGGTAAATTGTTTTATATAGGTTCTAGGATGGATGGTAAAACAATGTTATATTGAGTTAAAATAATTTTAAAAAGACCAACACGACCATGACTTAATGCCGATGAAGTGCCTCTAATGAGGGGTTTCACGGGTTGTTTTGATGATCACATTCCGTCAAGTGGGTCGTGATGAGGCCCTACCCGACAAGGCTTAACTAAAATTGGTATATTGTCTTACTCTAGGATTGAAATTAGGTAAACATTGTGTTATTGGAACACATGACTCACTTATCTTTAATTTGATAGGTGAGGGGATACCTAATTCTTTTTTAACCAAACGATATGATCATTTGAAGTTGACCAAAAATTCAAAGTCTAACTATTATCTTTCATGGACGACTTCACTGTCCTTGGAAAGCTTCACAGGCTGTCTGGGGCACTATTCAGAGGAATCCTGCCTAGGGCAGTCATGGATAGCTTTCATGAGTTTCTAAACAAGCCATGGGCCTCTACATAACACGTCTAGGGCATCACGAAGGGTCCATGGTCCATTTTGTGATCACGTACTTGTCTGTTTTACCCTTTATAGCATTTTTCAATTCCAAAGTGTGACAATATATCCCGATTAGGAACATTCGTCTTCGAATGAGATTCAACACATCATACTGAAGGTAAGAATTAGATCTAGCATCCCAATCAAGAATGCAATCGCATAACTGCACATATCGGAGGAGGAAACATCAAATCCACGCTAAAGCATTGATTAACGTTCCAAGGACACTTCATCCAATTCTAAGTTTCAACAATAGTTAGTCAGTATATAACCAAACTAGATGAGTTGGGGTTGAATCCAACAGGGAGCAGTATGTGTATACGATTCAATTGGGATGTATGGACATGTTCAAATCTGTCATTCGAAAAAAAATTATCGAATAAAAACATAATTCAAATCAGGGGTGACAGTAATGTCAAATGAGGGGTTTTGTTTTTTAATATCAAATACAACAGGGGCAAACAATACGGAATAACAATAATAAAATGGATTCTTGAGATGTGATCGATTATAGTATTATATAGAAAATAGGTATTTTTAAATATTAGTAAATAACTAGTTATTAGTGAGTAAGATATGCTATAGAGGAGATAAATTTCTCTTGAAAAATTTTTCACGTATAAAGTGGATTTCTCTCGAACAACAACAAGCATGCGAAATAAGAACAACCCACACCTTAGACAATTCATTCTTTAGTGAAGAACCTGTGACATTGGGTTTAGGATTCACTCTTGATATGAACCTAGTTCAACTCAATACCCACCGATCATCACTCAATATGCATAGTTTTAAAACTTCTCTCTCGAGCAAGCAAAAACACAATGGTAGAACTGCATTTGCAACTACAATTCGTTATTAAACCACAATTGTTGATTGAAATAACTTCTAAATAGCAATTAAAATAACAATTAGTAATACTCATAAACTAAATCAGTCCATAATTATATAATCACACCTCAAGAATTGGGGGTTTAGCTAAAAACCATAAAAAGGTAAAACAATTACCAAAATGAGTCGGCATCAACTAGTAAGAGTAGATTCGTACTTACAATTCTTCAATTCGAGAAATCTCATAGACCCACTTCCAATTTCTCAAAAGTGAAAAACTTTAATTCTTCAAAGCATAAGAAAAACTAGAGAAAACTTGTCTCAATTCTAAAAATATTAGCTATATTCCAATATTATGAAAATTGATACTAAAGAAAATGTACGAAAATGTATTTATAGTAGTCAAAAATGTGCCACAAAGAGTCACTTGGCGAAGTAAGTTGGGATCGCCGAACAACACGACGAGCCACACTTTGGTCTCTTTCACCACCTCTCTACCTCGGCATTCAACATCCTCAAGGTCTGTAACTTTGGGCGATCCAACACTGCATCACGAAACAACTCGGTGATCCACTGACTACTCCTTTCTCTTGTAAACTTGGTTCTTTCCTTCAGGGCTTGGCACACTGGAACTCAAGGCTGTCAATTTTCTATAACAACCCTAAAAATGAATAGGATCAAGACTTAGGTTTTTCAAGAATGCTTGCGATTAGACCAAGGTCCACACGTATTGATATACGTAGAACCAGACCTCAGAACCCTTACTACGACCAAGCCAACTAACTTGGAGAGTTAATTGAGCTTGGAAAGGTTGGAACTAACCATGTGAGGCTCGCAAAAACGAAGATTTAATCGAAAGAGTTTTTACCGGACTCAAAAGAAGAAATCTTAAGTTTTGAGGGTCCAAGGGTAAAATGGTCTTTTCCAAGCCAAGGGTAATATTGTAATTACCCTGAGGAATTAATTAAGTAATAAATTAATTTATTTATTTAAGGCATTTCGGGTGGGGCAACCCGAATTGACCCATTTTCGTAAATGGGGTCACTCGGGTTCGAGCCCCACCAGAAGCAAGATTTAACTTGCTTTTATTTTTAATTTGGTAACTTAATTTTAATAAATAATTAATATTAACTGATTTAGGAAAAAGGAAATCAGATTTCTATTAATTTTAATTATTTATTTAAGTTGACTAAGTCCTGCCAACAAGTCCTACTTCTACTAGACCACTATCTCCCATCTCCCACTCTCTTTCACGATTAATCTCTCTCTTTCTCACTCTCTTTTCGCTGCAAACGTGAGAAAAATTAGAAAGAAAACTAAAGTTCTTCATGCTTGAAGAATTCACACGCAAAACACAAAAGAGAAAGCAATTCGGTAACGTTAAGCAAAACGTACTACGCTAGTCGGGTAAGGTGTGAGTTTGGGTGTGTGGACTGATTTTTGGAGAGGTTCTTGGGCAGCATTCTCGTTATTGAACAAGAAAACTAAGGTATGGGTCTTCTTACTCTTGGTCCCTTTCCCAAGAGACCCCTAGGACTCAGAATATTCAGCTCAAAACTAAGGTTGTTTTCCCCGTTGCATGTCCCTGTCATTAGCTCCCAACGAATTTGTAGGTTGGTATGAATGCTGGTAGACTTAGGATTATGTGATGTTTGTGCTGAATGTGAATGTGTTGGATGTACGTTAATTTATGAAAAGACAAACCATGTGTGTGTTCGAAATTAAGAAAAATGTGTGACATGATTTGAGTCTCGGCCTAGAGGCTTGAATTTGTTAATGTTATGTTTGTTGTTTTATGTACACCAATTGAAGTAAATTGTGATATTCATGTGACATGAAGTGTGGCTGAATTGAGGAGTAATCTCTTGACTAAGAATTCGTGAAAGAATGTATTAAAGAACGTATCAAATGAACTATGTATTGCTCTATAAATTCACGAATAAATGGTAATAAAAATGAGCAAAGAGTTTACCTTAACTTTCCAGCAATATGTTGACATATCTCTGCCAAATTAAGTTGTATAAAATGTTAAGGAAAATAAAGAATAATAGGTGAGGTCATTGAGGGTCAAACCCGTGACCTCACCCCACACCTGATCTTCTTTCTGATAGGAATGATTAAAATCCCCCAAAATTAAAGAAGAAAAAATATATGGTGAGGGGGATTCGAACCGTGTCATGGCTGGAAAAATAAGTGTGAAAAATAAGAAATGAGAGGGGTGGGATTCGAACCCACACCCTCTCGGTTAGAACCCAAAGAAAAGAAAAAAATAAAAATATGAGAGGCATGGGAATCGAACCCACGACCTCTATGCGGATGGTAGAAGATAAAAATAAAAACAAAATGAGGCTGTGGGGGTTCGACCCCACAACCTCACAGTCAACTCTTAAAAAGGAGAATAAAATAAAGAGGTTGTGGGGATTCGATCCCACAACCTCTCGGCCTTAAGCGAATGGAAGGGAAAGAAAATAAAGAAGAATTAGGTGTGGCTGAGGGGACTCGACCTCGGGTCCCAATGTCTCACATGGACCGAAACAAATAAAGGAAAAATGAAAATGGGGTTGTGGGGGCTCTAACCGACAACCCATCGGCCAATGCAAGGAAAAAGTTAAATAGAAAAGTAATCCTTCAATGTTAACATTGTGAATTGACTTAGAGTTAAAATGTTATGAATATTAGAATAAAATCAATTAAAGATATAAATGATATCCAATTGATTCAAGACTTGGGTTCCTTGCCCAACCTTCCGTATTGATACATAAGCCATACGTGAACAAAATATCCAAGAATAATGCCACCTACTTAGTTCAAATTCAAGATCTTGTAATACATACAAGATACATAAGTCTTGTACTACATAATCTTAGGAATGTAAGAATCACTTAACGAACTATGAATGAAGCCTCATGGCTTGTGTGTATAGACTCATAAGTCTAACATACGTTCAAAAGAAAGTGAACCTAAGATGTATGACATGAAATGATGAACCCTAGAGTGGTTAAGTAAGGATGTGTGACACACCAAACGGCCAAGTGCATTGGCATATGACGAAATGAACATTCACGTAATAAGAGGTGAATAATTAAGAAAAACAAAGGTGCAAATGATGATGAATGTGGTGACAACATGATATGAGGCTAATGTAAATGAGGAGAGTAATCTCAAATGAGCCTAAGTAAATGTTACTAACATGTATTCACCTATGAGAGTGTAAGAGACCAGTCTCTATGAACACTCTACTGTGAGTATTGAGCTTAACACACTTAATACGAATGATGAGATGAGAAATCATCTAATGAGCTATGATGTCCTCATACTAGAAGTCAACTTCCATGACGTATGAGATGAATGAAATGGAACATTATACTGAGCACCGATAGACTAGCTATGAGCGGTGATGCCTTCTTTCGGGAAGGGCGGAGGTTCACGTAACTCTCATGAGATGATACTGTCCGGCTTGCCGGGTATGGGTCTCCTTATATCTCCTAGTCTTCGAACCTATACTGCCAATATAGGGATCTGGCGGGGTTAAATTCCCATGTACGCTAGCATGTTATTGGATCACTTTGGCCGGTGATTCCACCTCTTTTCGGTGTGGGGGAGACATTGGATTTCATGATGCTCACATGATCTATGTCGGTTAAAGTTAAAGTTCCCAATGAATGAATGAGGCCAGCCTCAAATGATGCACATAATGAAATGAATGAATACCAAAAGGTGTCAGGATAAGATAATCAAAAGGTGAGTTAGATTCAAGTAATGACATTAGGTCATTCTTGGTCATTGCACCACGAACCTAATGAAAGTCTTAAACTACATCCTAGGTATAATCGGTGGTTACACTGGACTATGAACGAAATGAAATGAAGTACGTCTGAATGAATGAAGCAGACTCTGTGTTTGATAATGAAGACTCCCTAGTTGAGGTCCCATATGTTGAGCCCTCATTTCTGGGATGTCTTAATGTCAAGTCCATAATTCCAAGGTCTCATGGCATATGAATGAATGAGTTGAACGAAGTTATGTGCTACATGCAAAATGTATTGTATGCTATATGATATGTGCTATGTGTAAATGTTATGTGCTGTGTGAAAAGTATGATGATGTATGTTATTCTCATGGCATAACTTTCCTATTCCAAATCTGTAAAGCTCACTGACTTTCCTAATCCAGATTTGGAAAGATTATTTACTTTCCTAATTCAAATTAGAAAACTTTCCAAATCTCAATTTGGCAAGTCCACTGACTTGACTTCCAAAAATCATGTTGTTAGGAAGGAGCTATTCTTTCTCATGCATGTCCTTGGTGTGTGCTTGCATATACCCATACTTAGTACAAGTGTGTACTAACCCTATACAAACTCTACTATTTTAGGTGCAGGCACAGGTGGACGATAGAGCTACAGGATCATCGCTACAGTTATCCGGACTTCCAGCATTCATCCGGTTTTGGTAGGTCCTCATGCTTTCGAGGATGCTACTGTTTATGTTCTAGCTTAGTTTAGGAGTTGAGCTAGTGGAGCATGTTCCACTAGCGTTTCTTTCTTATTTTATTCAGACTATGTATTGGTGCCATTTTGGCAATTATACACTTATGTTTATTGAACTATTCCTTTCATTTGATTATCTCTTAATGATTAGATGGTTGATGTTGAACAAATTACGAATGTATTAGAAATGTTTAGTAAGCAATGTTTAGAAGCAAAAAGTTTCAATTTTTCCGCTAAAAACTAACTTATGTAAAGTAAGAATGACGTAAGTAGGCTTGTCTGCGACCTCTGAGAGGTCAACGATGCCTGTCTCGACCACTATCCTGGATTAGAGACTGCATGATGCGTAGGAAAATTTCCCTTTTTCTGATCTTATCATGCTTTTCTGAATGTCTAAATTCTTGGTGTTACGAGCGTGTCTAACATCAATCCTTTTTGTTTTGCCAGAGAATGAACACTAGGAGATGATTTGGTCAGAGGAGAGGAGGAGCAGCTGCTAGGGGTAATCAAGATCTACCCCAGGCTCCAACTGAAGGAGTGGCCATGCTAGTTAACCCAGCTGGGTTGAACTGATGCTGAGGTGCGGGCATCTTTGGCCCAAATGGCACAGGCCATTACTATGCAGGCCCAGGCTATGACTGCCCAGGTCAACAGACAAGATGTTCAGAGGGAGAACCCACCGGTCCGTAGCATGGCTGACAGACTGAGGGATTTCACGAGGATGAATCCTCCCATTTTCACAGGGGCTAAGACATCGGAGGATCCTCAAGAGTTTGTAGATGAGGTGCATAAGATCCTGGTAGCTATGGGGGCCACTGATATTGAGAAGGCTGAGTTGGCTTCCTATTAGCTCAAGGATGTTGCACAGACTTGGTGCAAGATGTGGCAAGATAGCCGTGTCTTGGTTGGAGTACCAGTCACATGGGAGCTGTTCAAGACAGCATTTCTGGAGAGATTCTTTCCCAGGGAGATGAGGGAGGCCAAGGTTGAGGAATTCATCAACCTCAAACAAGGCTCCATGACAGTTAGGGAGTATTCCCTGAAGTTTGTTAAGTTGTCAAGGTATGTTGTTTTTTTCTAAGTATTTAATAGCAAGAATAAGAATAATACTGAACCTTGTTGAAATCTCCCAGGTATGCTACTTCCCTGGTTTCTAACAGCAGGGATGAGATGAGCAGGTTCCTCACAGGAATCAATGGAGACCTGGAGGAGGAGTGTCGATCTGCTATGCTCCATGATAATATGGATCTTTCCAGGTTGATGGTGCATGTCCAGCAGGTAGAGGACAGCAGCAGAAAAAGAGGTGTTCGTGATGCTAGGAGGCCCAGGCCTCAAGATCAGGCAAGACCCAGTCATTGAGGCCACAGGAATAACTTTGGCGCCCGTGAGCAGCCAAGGTTCAAAAATGGGCAACAGAGTTCTGGGAATTCTAATCCTCAAAGGAGTGCTACACCTAAAGGACGCAGACCAGAGCCCAAGAAGGGAAATGGAGGTGAGATGCAGCGTACTAAGAAGAATTGTGCTAAGTGTGGCCGAGCTCACAGTGGAGAGTGCATACAGGGCACTAATGCCTGTTTCGGTTGTGGTAAGAGTGGACACATGGTCAGAGATTGCCCACAGAACAGAGGTCAGGCTGGAGGTAATACTCAGCCTAGGCCTAATCCACAAGGTGCAGCAGCAGCCGAGCCTCCTAAGAGGAACAGGTTCTATGCCCTGAAAGGCAGAGAGGAGCAGGAGAAGTCCGCTGATGTGGTCACAGGTATGCTGCAAATGTTCTCAACTTCTGTTTATGCTTTACTTGATCCAGGGTCTACACTTTCCTTTGTAACTCCTCTGCCTGATCTTACTTTTGAGGTATTTCCTGAAGTTCTACATGATCCTATAGTGGTTAGTACAACTTTAGGAGAGAATGTAAGAACTGATAGAGTATACAAAGATTGCCCAATAGTTGTGAGTGGTAAAACTATGTGTGCAAACCTGGTTGAGTTACCCATGCATGATTTTGATGTTATTCTTGGCATGGATTGGCTTCACAGTTGTTATGCTTGCTTGGACTGTCGTAGTAGAGTGGTGAGATTTCGCCTTCCTAATGAAGAAGAGTTAGTCTGGGAGGGGTACAATTCGAGTCGTCCTAACCCCTTGATTTCTTACCTTAAGGCCAATAAAATGATGTCCAAGGGGTTATTGTGTCATCTTGTGAGTGTTAATGATTTAGATCATGACATTCCTTCCATAGATTCAGTACCTGTTGTCACGACTGGAATCTAGACCCCAGACGAGACCGGCATCGTTGACCTCTCAGAGGTCGCAGACAAGCCTACTTACGTCATTCTTACTTTACATAGGTTAATTTTAGCGGAAAATTTGAAACTTTTTGTTTCTAAACATTGCTTACTAAACATTTCTAATACATTCGTAATTTGTTCAACATCAACCATCTAATTATTAAGAGATAATCAAATGAAAGAAATAGTTCAATAAACATAATTGTATAATTGCCAAAATGGCCCAATACATAGTCTGAATAAAATAAGAAGAAACGCTAGTGGAACATACTCCACTAGCTCAACTCCTAAACTAAGCTAGAACATAAAATAGTAGCATCCTCGAAAGCATGAGGACCTACCAAAGCCGGATGAATGCTGGACGTCCGGATAACTACAGCGATGATCCTGTAGCTCTACCGTCCACCTGTGCCTGCACCTAAAATAGTAGAGTTTGTATGGAGTTAGTACACACTTGTACTAAGTATGGGTATATGCAAGCACACACCAAGGACATGCATGAGAAAGAATATCTCTTTCCTAAAAACATGATTTTTGGAAGTCAAGTCAGTGGACTTGCCAAATTGAGATTAGGAAAGTTTCCAAATTTGGATTAGGAAAGTAAATGATCTTTCCAAATTTGGATTAGGAAAGTCAGTGAGCTTTCCAGATTTGGAATAGGAAAGTTATGCCATGAGAATAACATATATCATCATACTTTTCACATTTGCACACAGCACATAACATTTACACATAGCACATATCATATAGCATACAATACATTTTGCATGTAGCACATAACTTCGTTCATATCATTCATTCATATGCCATGAGACCTTGGAATCATGGACTTGACATTAAGACATCCTAGAATGAGGGCTCAACATATGGGACCTCAACTAGGGAGTCTTCATTAGCAAACACAGAGTCTGCTTCATTCATTCATACGTACTTCTTTTCATTTCGTTCATAGTCCAGTGTAACCACCGGTTATACCTAGGATGTAGTTTAAGACTTTCATTAGGTTCGTTGTGCAATGACCAAGAATGACCTAATGTCATTACTTGAATCTAACTCACCTTTTGATTATCCTATCCTAACACCTTTGGTATTCATTCATTTCATTATGTGCATCATTTGAGGCTGGCCTCATTCATTCATTGGGAACTTTAACTTTAACCGACATAGATCATGTGAGCATCATGAAATCCAGTGTCTCCCCCACACCGAAAAGAGGTGGAATCACCGGCCAAAATGATCCAATAACATGCTAGCGTACATGGGAATTTAACCCCGCCAGATCCCTATATTGGCAGTATAGGTTCAAAGACTAGGAGATATAAGGAGACCCATACCCGGCAAGCCGGACAGTCTCATCTCATGAGAGTTACGTGAACCTCCGCCCTTCTTGAAAGAAGGCATCACCGCTCATAGCTAGTCTATCGGTGCTCAGTATAAAGTTCCATTACATTCATCTCATACGTCATGGAAGCTGGATTCTAGTATGAGGACATCATAGCTCATTAGATGATTTCTCATCTCATCATTCGTATTGAGTGTGTTAAGCTCAATACTCTCATTAGAGTGTTCATAGAGACTGGTCTCTTCATTATCTTACACTCTCATAGGTGAGTGCGTATTGGTAACATTTACTTAGGCTCATTTGAGATTGCTCTCATCATTCACATTAGCCTCATATCATGTTGTCACCACATTCATCATTATTAGCACCTTTGCTTTTCATAGTTATTCACCTCTTATTACGTGAATGTTCATTTCGTCTTATGCCAATGCACTTGGCCTTTTGGTGTGCTTTACACCCTTACTTAACCCTTCTAGGGTTTCATTATTTCATTGTTCATTTCATCATTTCATTGTTCATCCCATCATATGCTCACTTGGCCATTTAGTGCATTTTACACTCATACTTAACCCTTCCAGGGTTCATCATTTCATTTCATACATCTTAAGTTCACTTACTTTTGAACGTATGTTAGACTTATGTGTCTATACATACAAGCCATGAGGCTTCATTCGTAGTTCATTGTGTGACTCATACATTCCTAAGATTTTATAGTACAAGACTTATGTATCTTGTATATATACCAAGATCTTGATTTCGATCTAAGTACATGGCATTATTCTTGGATGATTTGTTCACGTATGACTTATGTATCAAACGGAAGTTTGGGTAAGGAATCCCTAGTCTTGAATCAATTGGATATCATTTATATTTTTAATTGATTTTATTCTAATATTCATAACATTTTAACTCTAAGTCAAATCACAATATTAACATTGAAGGATTACTTTTCTATTTAAAATTTTCCTTGCATTGGCCGATGGGTTGTGGGTTCGAGCCCCCACAACCCCATTTTCATTTTTCCTTTATTTGTTTCGGTCCATGTGAGACATATGGACCCGAGGTCGAGTCCCCTCAGCCACACCTAATTCTTCTTTATTTTCTTTCCCTTCCATTCGCTTAAGGCCGAGAGGTTGTGGGATCGAACCCCCACAACCTCTTTATTTTATTCTCCTTTTTAAGGGTTGACTGTTTGAGTTGACTGTGAGGTTGTGGGGTCGAACCCCCACAGCCTCATTTTGTTTTTATTTTTATCTTCTCCCATCCGCATAGAGGTCGTGGGTTCGATTCCCACGCCTCTCGTATTTTTATTTTTTCCTTTTCTTTGGGTTCTAACCGAGAGGGTGTAGGTTCGAATCCCACCCCTCTCATTTCTTATTTTTCACACTTATTTTGCCAGCCATGACACGGTTCGAGTCCCCCTCACCATATATTTTTTTCTTCTTTAATTTTGGGGGATTTTAACGGGGTGAGGTCACGGGTTCGACCCTCAATGACCTCACCTATTATTCTTTATTTTTCTTAACATTTCATGCAACTTAATTTGGCAGAGATATATCAATATAGTGCTGGAAATTTAAGGTAAAACTCTTTGCTCATTTCATCTGCATTTATTCGTGAATTTATAGAGTAATACATAGTTCATTTGATACGTTCTTAAGTACATTCTTTTCACGAATTCTTTAGTCAAGAGATTACTCCTCAATTCAGCCACACTTCATGTCATATGAATATCACAATTTACTTCAATTGGTGTACATAAAACAACAAACATAACATTAACAATTTTAAGCCTCTAGGCCGAGACTCAAGTCATGTCACACATTTTTTTCATAATTCCGAACACACATGGTTTATCCTTTCATAAATTAACGTACATCCAACACATTCATATCCAGCACAACATCACATAATCCTAAGTCTACCAGCATTCATACCAACCTACGAATTCGTTGGGAGCTAATGATAGGGACATGCAACGGGGAAAACAACCTTAGTTTTGAGCCGAATATTCTGAGTCCTAGGGGTCTCTTGGGAAAGGGACCAAGAGTAAGAAGACCCATACCTTAGTTTTCTTGTTCAATCACTAGAATACTGCCCAAGAACTTCTCCAAAAATCAGTCCAAACACCCAAAGTCACACCTTACCCGACTAGCGTAGTACGTTTTGCTTAACGTTACCGAATTGCTTTCTCTTTTGTGTTTTGCGTGTGAATTCTTCAAGCATGAAGAACTTTAGTTTTCTTTCTGATTTTTCTCACGTTTGCAGCCAGCAGAGAGTGTGAGAAAGAGAGAGATTAATCGTGAAAGAGAATGGGAGATAGGAGATAGTGGTCTATTAGAAGTAGGACTTGTGGGTAGGACTTAGTCAACTTAAATAAATAATTAAAATTAATAGAAATCTGATTTCTTTTTCCTAAATCAGTTAATATTAATTATTTATTAAAAATTAAGTTAACAAATTAAAATAAAAGCAAGTTAAATCTTGCTTCTAGTGGGGCTCGAACCCGAGTGACCCCATTTGCGAAAATGGGTCAATTCGGGTTGCCCCACCCGAAATGCCTTAAATAAATTAATTAATTATTTAATTAATTAATTCCTCAGGGTAATTACAATATTACCCTTGTCTTGGAAAAGACCATTTTACACTTGGACCCTCAAAACTTAAGATTTCTTCTTTTGAGTCCGGCAGAAACTCTTTCGATTAGATCTTCGTTTTCGCGAGCCTCACATGGTTGGTTCCAACCTTTCCAAGCTCAATTAACTCCCCAAGTTAGTTGGCTTGGTCATAGTAAGGCTTCTGAGGTCTGGTTCTACGCGTATCAATACGTGTGGACCTTGGTCTAATTGCAAGCATTTTTGAAAAACCTAAGTCTTGATCCTATTCATTTTTAGGGTTGTTACATTATCCCCCCCTTAGGAACATTCGTCCCCGAATGACACTACTACTTCATGTTGTAATGCCCGTCAGATCATAATAAAAGCACTATACATAGTCAATCAATAGCAGCAACATACGGGGAGGTAAGGAAGCATAGGTTTAAGAGTATAAAGTCTAACCTCAAGAGCTGAACAGGTGAGGGTAGCGGGCCCTCATGTCGGCCTCAGCTTCCCACGTAGCACCCTCAACAAGATGATTTCTCCACAATACTTTTACTGTGGCAATCTCCTTGTTCCTCAGCCGCTTGACCTGTCTGTCTAAGATCTCAACCGGTACATCCTCATAAGACAAGTCTTCATCAACCCCCAAACCTTCAACAGGTAAGATTGATGCTGGATCACCTAGGCACTTCTTCAACATAGATACATGAAAGACTGGATGGACAGAAGCTAACTCTGCGGGCAATGCTAACTCATAGGGCACCTCACCCACACGCTGTAGGATCTCATATGGCCCAACATATCTCGGACTCAGCTTCCCTTTCCTACCAAATCTCATCACCCCTTTCATAGGTGATATTTTTAAGTAAACCTGATCACCAACATCAAACTCTAAGGGCCGCTTTCTGTTATCTGCATATGACTTTTGCCGACTGACGCAGTAGTCAACCTGTCCCTAATCATTCTGACCTTCTCTAAGTCCTCATGAATGATCTCCGGCCCCAAAATGGATGACTCTCCAACCTCGAACCACCCAACTGGAGATCTACACCTCCTACCATACAGTGCCTCAAACGGTGCCATCCCAATGCTGGAGTGATAGCTATTATTATACGAGAACTCTATCAAAGGCAGATGGTCATCCCAGTTACCTCTGAAGTCAATCGCACACGCCCTCAACATATCCTCCAATGTCTGTATGGTGCGCTCTGCTTGCCCGCTGTCTGAGGGTGAAAGGCAGTGCTAAGCTTCACCTGCATGCCCAAGCTCTTCTGGAAAGATCTCTAGAAATGAGAAGTAAACTGAGCTCCTCTGTCTGAAATAATAGACAAGGGACTCCCATGCCATCTCACAATCTCATCAATGTAAAGCCTCGCATAATCCTCGGATCTATAAGTAGACTTTACAGGGATAAAGTGGGCAGACTTAGTCAATCTGTCCACAATAACCCATATAGAGTCATGCTGCCTCCTAGTCCTCGGAAGCCCAACCACGAAGTCCATATTAATGGCCTCCTATTTCCATGTGGGAACCTCAATAATCTGCGTCATACCACCAGGCTTAAGATTCTCTGCCTTGACCTGCTGACAATTAGGACACTTGGCCACATATTCTGCAATGTCCTTCTTCATGCCATCCCACCAATAAATCTGCTTGAGATCATGATACATCTTGGTGGAACCTGGATGTATAGAATATCTGGAACCATGGGCCTCTGCAACAATCCTAGTCCGCAAATCATCCACATCTGGCACACACAGCCTGTCCTGATATCTAAGTATGCCATCACCTCCCAAAGCGAAAGACTCATTCATCTTTATCAGCATTGAGTCCTTCAGCTCCATCAACACGGGATCTAGATGCTGACCCTGCTTAACTTCAACTACCAAGGATGATTCAGAACTAGGATGAACTGAAACATCCCCACTAGTGGAGTCAACCAAACGTACACCCAGTCTGGGCAGTCTGTGTACATCTTTTACCAGCTCCCTCTTCTCATCCTCAACGTGAGCTGTACTTCCCATACTCATCCTGCTCAAAGCATCAGCTACAACATTAGCCTTACCTGGATGATAGTGCACATTCATGTCATCATGCTTGAACAGCTCCAACCATCTCCGCTGACGTAGATTCAACTCCCTCTGTGTGAACATGTACTGGAGACTTTTATGGTCTGTGAACACATCTACATGCACTCCATACAGATAATGCCTCCACAGCTTCAGCGCAAATACCACAGCTGCCAACTCCAGGTCATGAGTGGGATAGTTCTTCTCATGAACCTTGAGTTGTCTAGATGCATAGGTTATCACCTTACCAACCTGCATAAGAACACAACCCAAACCAACCCTAGATGCATCACAATAAACAGTGTAATTCTCACCACACTTGGGCAAAGTAAGCACCGGGGCTGAAGTGAGTCTGTCCTTGAGCTCCTGGAAACTCTTCTCACAAGTCTCCGTCCATTCGAACTTGGCTTTCTTCTTAGTCAAAGCTGTTAATGGGGCAGCAATGGAAGAAAAGCCCTCCACAAACCTGCGATAGTAACCAGCTAATCCCAAAAAGCTACGGATGTCAGTAGAAGTAAGAGGTTTTGGCCAGTTCTTCACAGCCTCAGTCTTCCTGGGATCCACCTCCACGCCCTGATCGGACACAACATGACCCAGGAAGGTCACTGATCTCAGCCAGAATTCACATTTGCTGAATTTGGCATACAACTGATGCTGTCTAAGTACATGCAAGATTAGTCTCAAATGTTGTTCATGCTCTTCCTTGGTCTTAGAGTAGATGAGAATCTCATCAATGAATACTATGACGAAAGAGTCAAGGTATTCATGGAAGACCCTGTTCATGAGGTCCATAAATGCAGCAGGTGCATTCGTGAGACCAAATGACATGACTAAAAACTCATAGTGACCATAGCGGGTACGAAAGGCTGTCTTTGGGATATCTCCATCCCTAAACCTAAGCTGATGATACCCTGAACGAAGATCAATCTTAGAGAAGAAACTAGACCCTTGGAGTTGATCAAACAGATCATCTATTCTGGGGAGTGGGTACTTATTCTTTATAGTGACTTTGTTGAGCTGCCGATAATCAATACACATTCTAAGGGTTCCATCTTTCTTCTTTACAAACAACACTGGAGCGCCCCAAGGGGATATGCTCGACTGAATGAAACCCTTGTCAGTGAGATCTTTTAACTGCAACTTCAACTCTTTGAGTTCAGCTGGAGCCATTTTGTAAGGAGGAATTGAGATTGGTTTAGTATCGGGTTCTAAATCGATACCAAAGTCAATCTCTCGAAGGGGAGGGACTCCAGGTAAATCATCAGGAAACACATCTAAGAACTCATTCACTACAGGTACTGAGTCTATGGAAGGAATGTCATGATCTAAATCATTAACACTCACAAGATGACACAATAACCCCTTGGACATCATTTTATTGGCCTTAAGGTTAGAAATCAAGGGGTTAGGACGACTCGAATTGTACCCCTCCCAGACTAACTCTTCTTCATTAGGAAAGCGAAATCTCACCACTCTACTACAACAGTCCAAGCAAGCATAACAACTGTGAAGCCAATCCATGCCAAGAATAACATCAAAATCATGCATGGGTAACTCAACCAGGTTTGCACACATAGTTTTACCACTCACAACTATTGGGCAATCTTTGTATACTCTATCAGTTCTTACATTCTCTTCCTAAAGGTGTACTAACCACTATAGGATCATGTAGAACTTCAGGTAATACCTCAAAAGTAAGAGCAAGCAGAGGAGTTACAAAGGAAAGTGTAGACCCTGGATCAAGTAAAGCATAAACAGAAGTTGAGAACACTTGCAGCATACCTGTGACCACATCAGCGGACTTCTCATGCTCCTCTCTGCCCTTCAGGGCATAAAACCTGTTCCTCTTAGGAGGCTCAGCTGCTGCTGCACCCTGTGGATTAGGCCTAGGCTGAGTATTACCTCCAGCCTGATCTCTGTTCTGTGGGCAGTCTCTGACCATGTGTCCACTCTTACCACAACCGAAGCAGGCATTAGTGCCCTGTCTGCACTCTCCACTGTGAGCTCGGCCACACTTAGCACAATTCTTCTTAGTACGCTGCATCTCACCTCCATTTCCCTTCTTGGGCTCAGGTCTGCCTCCTTTAGGTGTAGCACTCCTCTGAGGATTAGAATTCCTAGAACTCTGTTGCCTCTTTTTGAACCTTGGCTGCTCACGGACGCCAAAATTATTCCTGTGGCCTCCATGACTGGGTCCTGCCTGATCTTGAGGCCTAGGCCTCCTAGCATCACGAACACCTCTCTTTCTACGGCTGTCCTCTACCTGTTGGACATGCACCATCAACCTGGAAAGATCCATATTATCATGGAGCATAGCAGATCGACACTCCTCTTTCAGGTCTCCATTGATTCCTGTGAGGAACCTGCTCATCTCATCCCTGCTGTTAGAAACCAGGGAAGTAGCATACCTGGGAGATTTCAACAAGTTTAAGTATTATCCTTATTCTTGCTATTAAATACTTAGGAAAACAAATAAAATCAACATACCTTGACAGCTTAACAAATTTCAGGGAATACTCCCTGACTGTCATGGAGCCTTGTTTGAGGTTGATGAATTCCTCAACCTTGGCCTCCCTCATCTCCCTGGGAAAGAATCTCTCCAGAAATGCTGTCTTGAACAGCTCCCATATGACTGGTACTCCAACTAAGAAATGGCTATCTTGTAACATCTTGCACCAAGTCTGTGTAACATCCTTGAGCTAATAGGAAGCCAGCTCAGCCTTCTCAATATCAGTGGTCCCTATAGCCATCAGAATCTTATGCACCTCATCTACAAACTCTTGAGTATCCTCCGATGTCTTAACCCCTGTGAAAATGGGAGAATTCATCCTCGTGAAATCCCTCAGCCTGTCAGCCATGCTACGAACCGGTGGGTTCTCCCTCTGAACATCCTGTCTGTTGACCTGGGCAGTCATAGCCTGGGCCTGCATAGTAATGGCCTGTGCCATTTGGGCCAAAGATGCCCGCACCTCAGCATCAGTTAACCCAGCTGGGTTAACTGGCATGGCCACTCCTTCAGCTTGAGCCTGGGGTAGATCCTGATTACCCCTAACAGCTGCTCCTCCTCTCCTCTGACCAAATCCTCTCCTAGTGTTCATTCTCTGGCAAAACAAAAAGGATTGATGTTAGACACGCTCGTAACACCAAGAATTTAGACATTTATAAAAGCACGATAAGATCAGAAAAAGGGAAATTTTCCTACGCATCATGTAGTCTCTAATACAGGATAGTGGTGCACTTCACTACCATGACTTAGAAACTACTCAGTGTGGTTGATGTGAACTTATTATTTTCGTAATTTAACCTAGTGCTCTGATACCAACTTTGTCACGACTGGAATCTAGACCCCAGACGAGACCGGCGTCGTTGACCTCTCAGAGGTCGCAGACAAGCCTACTTACATCATTCTTACTTTACATATGTTAATTTTAGCGGAAAATTTGAAACTTTTTGTTTCTAAACATTGCTTACTAAACATTTCTAATACATTCGTAATTTGTTCCACATCAACCATCTAATCATTAAGAGATAATCAAATGAAAGAAATAGTTCAATAAACATAATTGTATAACTGCCAAAATGGCCCAATACATAGTCTGAATAAAATAAAGAAGAAACGCTAGTGGAACATACTCCACTAGCTCAACTCCTAAACTAAGCTAGAACATAAAATAGTAGCATCCTCGAAAGCATGAGGACCTACCAAAGCCGGATGAATGCTGGACGTCCGGATAACTGCAGCGATGATCCTGTAGCTCTACCGTCCACCTGTGCCTGCACCTAAAATAGTAGAGTTTGTATGGAGTTAGTACACACTTGTACTAAGTATGGGTATATGCAAGCACACACCAAGGACATGCATGAGAAAGAATATCTCTTTCCTAAAAACATGATTTTTGGAAGTCAAGTCAGTGGACTTGCCAAATTGAGATTAGGAAAGTTTCCAAATTTGGATTAGGAAAGTAAATGATCTTTCCAAATTTGGATTAGGAAAGTCAGTGAGCTTTCCAGATTTGGAATAGGAAAGTTATGCCATGAGAATAACATATATCATCATACTTTTCACATTTGCACACAGCACATAACATTTACACATAGCACATATCATATAGCATACAATACATTTTGCATGTAGCACATAACTTCGTTCATATCATTCATTCATATGCCATGAGACCTTGGAATCATGGACTTGACATTAAGACATCCCAGAAATGAGGGCTCAACATATGGGACCTCAACTAGGGAGTCTTCATTAGAAAACACAGAGTCTGCTTCATTCATTCATACGTACTTCTTTTCATTTCGTTCATAGTCCAGTGTAACCACCGGTTATACCTAGGATGTAATTTAAGACTTTCATTAGGTTCGTTGTGCAATGACCAAGAATGACCTAATGTCATTACTTGAATCTAACTCACCTCTTGATTATCCTATCCTAACACCTTTGGTATCATTCATTTCATTATGTGCATCATTTGAGGCTGGCCTCATTCATTCATTGGGAACTTTAACTTTAACCGACATAGATCATGTGAGCATCATGAAATCCAGTGTCTCCCCCACACCGAAAAGAGGTGGAATCACCGGCCAAAATGATCCAATAACATGCTAGCGTACATGGGAATTTAACCCCGCCAGATCCCTATATTGGCAGTATAGGTTCCAAGACTAGGAGATATAAGGAGACCCATACCCGGCAAGCCGGACAGTCTCATCTCATGAGAGTTACGTGAACCTCCGCCCTTCATGAAAGAAGGCATCACCGCTCATAGCTAGTCTATCGGTGCTCAGTATAAAGTTCCATTACATTCATCTCATACGTCATGGAAGCTAGCTTCTAGTATGAGGACATCATAGCTCATTAGATGATTTCTCATCTCATCATTTGTATTGAGTGTGTTAAGCTCAATACTCTCATTAGAGTGTTCATAGAGACTGGTCTCTTCATTATCTTACACTCTCATAGGTTAGTTCGTATTGGTAATATTTACTTAGGCTCATTTGAGGTTGCTCTCATCATTCACATTAGCCTCATATCATGTTGTCACCACATTCATCATTATTAGCACCTTTGCTTTTCATAGTTATTCACCTCTTATTACGTGAATGTTCGTTTCGTCTTATGCCAATGCACTTGGCCTTTTGGTGTGCTTTACACCCTTACTTAACCCTTCTAGGGTTTCATTATTTCATTGTTCATTTCATCATTTCATTGTTCATCCCATCATATGCTCACTTGGCCATTTAGTGTATTTTACACTCATACTTAACCCTTCCAGGGTTCATCATTTCATTTCATACATCTTAAGTTCACTTACTTTTGAACGTATGTTAGACTTATGTGTCTATACATACAAGCCATGAGGCTTCATTCGTAGTTCATTGTGTGACTCATACATTCCTAAGATTTTATAGTACAAGACTTATGTATCTTGTATATATACCAAGATCTTGATTTCGATCTAAGTAGATGGCATTATTCTTGGATGATTTGTTCACGTATGACTTATGTATCAAACGGAAGTTTGGGTAAGGAATCCCAAGTCTTGAATCAATTGGATATCATTTATATTTTTAATTGATTTTATTCTAATATTCATAACATTTTAACTCTAAGTCAAATCACAATATTAACATTGAAGGATTACTTTTCTATTTAAATTTTTCCTTGCATTGGCCGATGGGTTGTGGGTTCGAGCCCCCACAACCCCATTTTCATTTTTCCTTTATTTGTTTTGGTCCATGTGAGACATTGGGACCCGAGGTCGAGTCCCCTCAGCCACACCTAATTCTTCTTTATTTTCTTTCCCTTCCATTCGCTTAAGGCCGAGAGGTTGTGGGATCGAACCCCCACAACCTCTTTATTTTATTCTCCTTTTTAAGGGTTGACTGTTTTAGTTGACTGTGAGGTTGTGGGGTCAAACCCCCACAGCCTCATTTTGTTTTTATTTTTATCTTCTCCCATCCGCATAGAGGTCGTGGGTTTGATTCCCACGCCTCTCGTATTTTTATTTTTTCCTTTTCTTTGGGTTCTAACTGAGAGGGTGTGGGTTCGAATCCCACCCCTCTCATTTCTTATTTTTCACACTTATTTTCCCAGCCATGACACGGTTCGAATCCCCCTCACCATATATTTTTGTCTTCTTTAATTTTGGGGGATTTTAACGGGGTGAGGTCACGGGTTCGACCCTCAATGACCTCACCTATTATTCTTTATTTTTCTTAACATTTCATGCAACTTAATTTGGCAGAGATATATCAATATAGTGCTGGAAATTTAAGGTAAAACTCTTTGCTCATTTTCATCTCCATTTATTCGTGAATTTATAGAGTAATACATAGTTCATTTGATACGTTCTTAAGTACATTATTTTCACGAATTCTTTAGTCAAGAGATTACTCCTGAATTCAGCCACACTTCATGTCATATGAATATCACAATTTACTTCAATTGGTGTACATAAAACAACAAACATAACATTAACAATTTTAAGCCTCTAGGCCGAGACTCAAGTCATGTCACACATTTTTTTCATAATTCCGAACACACATGATTTATCCTTTGATAAATTAACGTACATCCAACACATTCATATCCAGCACAACATCACATAATCCTAAGTCTACCAGCATTCATACCAACCTACGAATTCGTTGGGAGCTAATGACAGGGACATGCAACGGGGAAAACAACCTTAGTTTTGAGCCGAATATTCTGAGTCCTAGGGGTCTCTTGGGAAAGGGACCAAGAGTAAGAAGACCCATACCTTAGTTTTCTTGTTCAATCACTAGAATTCTGCCCAAGAACTTCTCCAAAAATCAGTCCAAACACCCAAAGTCACACCTTACCCGACTAGCGTAGTACGTTTTGCTTAACGTTACCGAATTGCTTTCTCTTTTGTGTTTTGCGTGTGAATTCTTCAAGCATGAAGAACTTTAGTTTTCTTTCTGATTTTTCTCACGTTTGCAGGCAGCAGAGAGTGTGAGAAAGAGAGAGATTAATCGTGAAAGAGAATGGGAGATAGGAGATAGTGGTCTATTAGAAGTAGGACTTGTGGGTAGGACTTAGTCAACTTAAATAAATAATTAAAATTAATAGAAATCTGATTTCTTTTTCCTAAATCAGTTAATATTAATTATTTATTAAAAATTAAGTTAACAAATTAAAATAAAAGCAAGTTAAATCTTGCTTCTAGTGGGGCTCGAACCCGAGTGACCCCATTTGCGAAAATGGGTCAATTCGGGTTGCCCCACCCGAAATGCCTTAAATTAATTAATTAATTAATTAGTTAATTAATTACTCAGGGTAATTACAATATTACCCTTGTCTTGGAAAAGACCATTTTACCCTTGGACCCTCAAAACTTAAGATTTCTTCTTTTGAGTCCGGCAGAAACTCTTCCGATTAGATCTTCGTTTTCGCGAGCCTCACATGGTTGGTTCCAACCTTTCCAAGCTCAATTAACTCCCCAAGTTAGTTGGCTTGGTCGTAGTAAGGCTTCTGAGGTCTGGTTCTACGCGTATCAATACGTGTGGACCTTGGTCTAATCGCAAGCATTCTTGAAAAACCTAAGTCTTGATCCTATTCATTTTTAGGGTTTTTACACCTGTAGTGAATGAGTTCTTAGATGTGTTTCCTGATGATTTACCTGGAGTCCCTCCCCTTCGAGAGATTGACTTTGGTATCGATTTAGAGCCCGATACTAAACCAATCTCAATTCCTCCTTACAGAATGGATCCAGCGGAACTCAAAGAGTTGAAGCTGCAGTTAAAAGATCTCACTGACAAGGGTTTCATTCAACCGAGCATATCCCCTTGGGGCTCTCCAGTGTTGTTTGTAAAGAAGAAGGATGGAACACTTAGAATGTGTATCGATTATCGGCAGCTCAACAAAGTCACTATAAAGAATAAGTATCCACTCCCCAGAATAGATGATCTGTTTGATCAATTCCAAGGGTCTAGTTTCTTCTCTAAGATTGATCTTCGTTCAGGGTATCATCAGCTTAGGGTTAGGGATGGAGATATACCAAAGACAGCCTTTCGTACCCGCTATGGTCACTATGAGTTTTTAGTCATGTCATTTGGTCTCACGAATGCACCTTCTGCATTTATGAACCTCATGAACAGGGTCTTCCGTGAATACCTTGACTCTTTCATCATAGTATTCATTGATGACATTCTCATCTACTCTAAGACCAAGGAAGAGCATGAACAACATTTGAGACTAACCTTACAGGTACTTAGACAGCATCAGTTGTATGCCAAATTCAGTAAATGTGAATTCTGGCTGAGATCAGTGACCTTCCTGGGTCATGTTGTGTCCGAACAGGGCGTGGAGGTGGATCCCAGGAAGACTGAGTCTGTGAAGAACTGGCCAAAACCTCTTACTCCTACTGACATCCGTAGCTTTTTGTTATTGGCTGGTTACTATCACAGGTTTGTGGAGGGCTTTTCTTCGATTGCTGCCCCATTGACAGCTTTGACTAAGAAGAAAGCCAAGTTCGAATGGACGGAGACTTGTGAGAAGAGTTTCCAGGAGCTCAAGGAAAGACTCACTTCAGCCCCGGTGCTTACTTTGCCCAAGTGTGGTGAGAATTACACTATTTATTGTGATGCATCTAGGGTTGGTTTGGGTTGTGTTCTTATGCAGGTTGGTAAGGTGATAGCCTATGCGTCTAGACAACTCAAGGTTCATGAGAAGAATTATCCCACTCAAGACCTGGAGTTGGCAGCTGTGGTATTTGCACTGAAGCTGTGGAGGCATTATCTGTATGGAGTGCATGTAGATGTGTTCACAGACCATAAAAGTCTCCAGTACGTGTTCACACAGAGGGAGTTGAATCTACTTCAGCGGAGATGGTTGGAGCTGTTGAAGGATTATGACATGAATGTGCACTATCATCCAGGTAAGGCTAATGTTGTAGCTGATGCTTTGAGCAGGATGAGTATGGGAAGTACAGCTCACGTTAAGGATGAGAAGAGGGAGCTGGTAAAAGATGTACACAGACTGGCCATACTGGGTGTGTGTTTGGTTTACTCCACTAGTGGGGATGTTTCAGTTTATCCTAGTTCTGAATCATCCTTGGTAGTTGAAGTCAAGCAGGGTCAGCATCTAGATCCTGTGTTGATGGAGCTGAAGGACTCAGTGCTGATGAAGATGAATGAGTCTTTCGCTTTGGGAGGTGATGGCATACTTAGATATCAGGACAGGCTATGTGTGCCAGATGTGAATGATTTGCAGACCAGGGTTTTTGCAGAGGCCCATGGTTCCAGATATTCTATACATCCAGGTTCCACCAAGATGTACCATGATCTCAAGCAGATTTATTGGTGGGATGGCATGAAGAAGGACATTGCAGAATATGTGGCCAAGTGTCCTAATTGTCAGCAGGTTAAGGCAGAGCATCTTAAGCCTGGTGGTCTGACGCAGATTATTGAGGTTCCAACTTGGAAATGGGAGGCCATTAATATGGACTTCGTGGTTGGGCTTCCGAGGACTAGGAGGCAGCATGACTCTATATGGGTTATTGTGGACAGATTGACTAAGTCTGCCCACTTTATCCCTATAAAGTCTACTTACAGAGCCGACGATTATGCGAGGCTCTACATTGATGAGATTGTGAGATGGCATGGGATTCCCTTGTCTATTATTTCAGACAGAGGAGCTCAGTTTACTTCTCATTTCTGGAGATCTTTCCAGAAGAGCTTGGGCACGCAGGTGAAGCTTAGCACTGCCTTTCACCCTCAGACAGATGGGCAGGCAGAGCACACCATACAGACATTGGAGGATATGTTGAGGGCGTGTGTGATTGACTTCAGAGGTAACTGGGATGACCATCTGCCTTTGATAGAGTTCTCGTATAATAATAGCTATCACTCCAGCATTGGGATGGCACCGTTTGAGGCACTGTATGGTAGGAGGTGTAGATCTCCAGTTGGGTAGTTCGAGGTTGGAGAGTCATCCATTTTGGGGCCGGAGATCATTCATGAGGCCTTAGAGAAGGTCAGAATGATTAGGGACAGGTTGACTACTGCGTACAGTCGGCAAAAGTCATATGCTGATAACAGAAAACGACCCTTAGAGTTTGATGTTGGTGACCAGGTTTACTTGAAAATATCACCTATGAAAGGGGTGATGAGATTTGGTAGGAAAGGGAAGCTGAGTCCGAGATATGTTGGGCCATGTGAGATCCTACAGCGTGTGCGTGAGGTGGCCTATGAGTTGGCATTGCCCGCAGAGTTAGCTTCTGTCCATCCAGTCTTTCATGTATCTATGTTGAATAAGTGCCTAGGTGATCCAGCATCAATCTTACCTGTTGAAGGTTTGGGTGTTGATGAAGACTTGTCTTATGAGGAGGTACCGGTTGAGATCTTAGACAGATAGGTCAAGCGGCTGAGGAACAAGGAGATTGCCACAGTGAAAGTATTGTGGAGAAATCATCTTGTTGAGGGTGCTACGTGGGAAGCTGAGGCCGACATGAGGGCCCGCTACCCTCACCTGTTCAGCTCTTGAGGTTAGACTTTATACTCTTAAACCTATGCTTCCTTACCTCCCCGTATTTGTTGCTATTGATTGACTGTGCATAGTGCTTTTATTATGATCTGAATGGCATTACAACATGAAGTAGTAGTGTCATTCGGGGACGAATGTTCCTAAGGGGGGGGGGATAATGTAACAACCCTAAAAATGAATAGGATCAAGACTTAGGTTTTTCAAGAATGCTTGCGATTAGACCAAGGTCCACACGTATAGATACGCGTAGAACCAGACCTCAGAACCCTTACTACGACCAAGCCAACTAACTTGGGGAGTTAATTGAGCTTGGAAAGGTTGGAACTAACCATGTGAGGCTCGCGAAAACGAAGATTTAATCAAAAGAGTTTTTACAGGACTCAAACGAAGAAATCTTAAGTTTTGAGGGTCCAAGGGTAAAATGGTCTTTTCCAAGCCAAGGGTAATATTGTAATTACCCTGAGGAATTAATTAATTAATAAATTAATTTATTTATTTAAGGCATTTCGGGTGGGGCAACCCGAATTGACCCATTTTCGCAAATGGTGTTACTCGGGTTCGAGCCCCACTAGAAGCAAGATTTAACTTGCTTTTATTTTTAATTTGGTAACTTAATTTTAATAAATAATTAATATTAACTGATTTAGGAAAAAGGAAATCAGATTTCTATTAATGTTAATTATTTATTTAAGTTGACTAAGTCCTACCAACAAGTCCTACTTCTACTAGACCACTATCTCCCATCTCCCACTCTCTTTCACGATTAATATCTCTCTTTCTCACACTCTCTTTTGGCTGCAAACGTGAGAAAAATCAGAAAGAAAACTAAAGTTCTTCATGCTTGAAGAATTCACACGCAAAACACAAAAGAGAAAGCAATTCGGTAACGTTAAGCAAAACGTACTACGCTAGTCGGGTAAGCTGTGAGTTTGGGTGTGTGGACTGATTTTTGGAGAGGTTCTTGGGCAGCATTCTCGTGATTGAACAAGAAAACTAAGGTATGGGTCTTCTTACTCTTGGTACCTTTCCCAAGAGAACCCTAGGACTCAGAATATTCGGCTCAAAACTAAGGTTGTTTTCCCCGTTGCATGTCCCTGTCATTAGCTCCCAACGAATTTGTAGGTTGGTATGAATGCTGGTAGACTTAGGATTATGTGATGTTTGTGCTGAATGTGAATGTGTTGGATGTACGTTAATTTATGAAAAGACAAACCATGTGTGTGTTCGAAATTAAGAAAAATGTGTGACATGATTTGAGTCTCGGCCTAGAGGCTTGAATTTGTTAATGTTATGTTTGTTGTTTTATGTACACCAATTGAAGTAAATTGTGATATTCATGTGACATGAAGTGTGGCTGAATTGAGGATTAATCTCCTGACTAAGAATTCGTGAAAGAATGTATTAAAGAACGTATCAAATGAACTATATATTGCTCTATAAATTCACGAATAAATGGTAATAAAAATGAGCAAAGAGTTTACCTTAAATTTCCAGCACTATGTTGACATATCTCTGCCAAATTAAGTTGTATAAAATGTTAAGAAAAATAAAGAATAATAGGTGAGGTCATTGAGGGTCGAACCCGTGACCTCACCCCGTTAAAATCCCCCAAAATTAAAGAAGAAAAAATATATGGTGAGGGGGATTCAAACCGTGTCATGGCTGGGAAAATAAGTGTGAATAATAAGAAATGAGAGGGGTGGGATTCGAACCCACACCCTCTCGGTTAGAACCCAAAGAAAAGGAAAAAATAAAAATATGAGAGGCGTGGGAATCGAACCCACGACCTCTATGCGGATGGGAGAAGATAAAAATAAAAACAAAATGAGGCTATGGGGGTTCGACCCCACAACCTCACAGTCAACTCAAACAGTCAACTCTTAAAAAGGAGAATAAAATAAAGAGGTTGTCGGGGTTTGATCCCATAACCTCTCGGCCTTAAGCGAATGAAAGGGAAAGAAAATAAAGAAGAATTAGGTGTGGCTGAGGGGACTCGACCTCGGGTCCCAATATCTCACATGGACCGAAACAAATAAAGGAAAAATGAAAATGGGGTTGTGGGGGCTCGAACCCACAACCCATCGGCCAATGCAAGGAAAAAGTTAAATAGAAAAGTAATCCTTCAATGTTAACATTGTGAATTGACTTAGAGTTAAAATGTTATGAATATTAGAATAAAATCAATTAAAGATATAAATGATATCCAATTGATTCAAGACTTGGGTTTCCTTGCCCAAACTTCCGTATTGATACATAAGCCATACGTGAACAAAATATCCAAGAATAATGCCACCTACTTAGATCAAAATCAAGATCTTGGCATACATACAAGATACATAAGTCTTGTACTACATAATCTTAGGAATGTAAGAATCACATAACGAACTATGAATGAAGCCTCATGGCTTGTGTGTATAGACTCATAAGTCTAACATACGTTCATAAGTAAGTGAACCTAAGATGTATGACATGAAATGATGAACCCTAGAGGGGTTAAGTAAGGATGTGAGACACACCAAACGGCCAAGTGCATTGGCATATGACGAAATGAACATTCACGTAATAAGAGGTGAATAATTAAGAAAAACAAAGGTGCAAATGATGATGAATGTGGTGACAACATGATATGAGGCTAATGTAAATAAGGAGAGTAATCTCAAATGAGCCTAAGTAAATGTTACTAACATGTATTCACCTATGAGAGTGTAAGAGACCAGTCTCTATGAACACTCTAATGAGAGTATTGAGCTTAACACACTTAATATGAATGATGAGATGAGAAATCATTTAATGAGCTATGATGTCCTCATACTAGATTTCAACTTCCATGACGTATGAGATGAATGAAATGGAACTTTATACTGAGCACCGATAGACTAGCTATGAGCGGTGATGCCTTCTTTCGGGAGGGCGGAGGTTCACGTAACTCTCATGAGATGAGACTGTACGGCTTGCCGGGTATGGGTCTCCTTATATCTCCTAGTCTTCGAACCTATACTGCCAATTTTAGGATCTGGTGGGGTTAAATTCCCATGTACGCTAGCATGTTATTGGATCACTTTGGCCGGTGATTCCACCTCTTTTCGGTGTGGGGAAGACACTGGATTTCATGATGCTCACATGATCTATGTCTGTTAAAGTTAAAGTTCCCAATGAATGAATGAGGCCAGCCTCAAATGATGCACATAATGAAATGAATGAATACCAAAGGTGTCAGGATAAGATAATCAAAAGGTGAGTTAGATTCAAGTAATGACATTAGGTCATTCTTGGTCATTGCACCACGAACCTAATGAAAGTCTTAAACTACATCCTAGGTATAACCGGTGGTTACACTGGACTATGAACCAAATGAAATGAAGTACGTATGAATGAATGAAGCAGACTCTGTGTTTGATAATGAAGACTCCCTAGTTGAGGTCCCATATGTTGAGCCCTCATTTCTGGGATGTCTTAATGTCAAGTCCATGATTCCAAGGTCTCATGGCATATGAATGAATGATATGAACGAAGTTATGTGCTACATGCAAAATGTACTTTATGCTATATGATATGTGCTATGTGTAAATGTTATGTGCAGTGTGAAAAGTATGATGGTGTATGTTATTCTCATGGCATAACTTTCCTATTCCAAATCTGGAAAGCTCACTGACTTTCCTAATCCAGATTTGGAAAGATCATTTACTTTCCTAATTCAAATTAGGAAACTTTCCAAATCTCAATTTGGCAAGTCCACTGACTTGACTTCCAAAAATCATGTTGTTAGGAAAGAGCTATTCTTTCTCATGCATGTCGTTGGTGTGTGCTTGCATATACCCATACTTAGTACAAGTGTGTACTAACCCTATACAAACTCTACTATTTTAGGTGCAGGCACAGGTGGATGATAGAGCTACAGGATCATCGCTGCAGTTATCCGGACGTCCAGCATTCATCCGGTTTTGGTAGGTCCTCATGCTTTCGAGGATGCTACTGTTTATGTTCTAGCTTAGTTTAGGAGTTGAGCTAGTGGAGCATGTTCCACTAGCGTTTCTTTCTTATTTTATTCAGACTATGTATTGGTGCCATTTTGGCAATTATACACTTATGTTTATTGAACTATTCCTTTCATTTGATTATCTCTTAATGATTAGATGGTTGATGTTGAACAAATTACGAATGTATTAGAAATGTTTAGTAAGCAATGTTTAGAAGTAAAAAATTTCAATTTTTCCGCTAAAAACTAACTTATGTAAAGTAAGAATGACGTAAGTAGGCTTGTCTGCGACCTCTGAGAGGTCAACGACGCCGGTCTCGTCTGGGTTCTAGATTCCAGTCGTGACATTTTCCATTTGGCGACTCGCCAAGGGGACTTGGCGATCAACATTGTTGATTTTCTTTGTTCTTTCAGGTTGCTTTGTTCCTTTATGCAAATTAGTGTCCTTGCTTTGTTCTTCCACCCATATACTAGAAATCAAGGGTGTTACATTAATTCTTGGCACAAAATAAGCATTTGAGGACACTAAATCTATATAAATAATTACCTATATGAGTACATATCTTGGACTCATCAACACCCCGGACTTAAACTTTTATTTGTACTCAAGTAAAACTCAAGTTCAACAACTCTAAAAGGATGTCTCAAACAGTGCTACATAGGACTTAAACATGAAATGAACATAACAGGACTTAACTTACTCATGCAAGGATCAATTGGACACTCAAATATTCAAGTTGTGACTCACGATTACCAGAGACTCTCGAGTTCACAATACTTGATTCAAATGCAAGTTCAAGTTCAACAAAGGTACTTAAATGCCCTCACAACAAGAATAATTCCATATTCACCCACAATAGTTCACCAAATTATAGCTCTGGAATCACATAAACTCTAACACTCACAAAGATGAACATGTGATTGACTTCACCCATAGTTTTGCCCTTATTTTCCAATCAACATTCACTTAAGCTTACTCAAGATAAAAAAAAGGGTCTTTTCAAGGCTTTTAATGGGGTTAAGTGCAATGGTATGGTCATTTAGGTTTAGTGGAGTATATCCTCATGAAATGTGGTATGAACATCACTTTCTTTCCATTTATTCAATATTTTCACTTGCTCCCAAAATTCACCCTATTATTCATTTCCAATGAAATACGAGATACCACATTTCTTTTGCAACTTTCACAACTTTGTCAAATTTTTTTTTCATTCTACTTTTATTTTTCTTCTCTTTGTTTTTATATGGAGGGTTTCTATATTTTTCTAAATCAAGGATAAAGGGGGGACTTTTTCACACTTCTTGATTCCCTTCTCTTTACACTAAACCCCCAACTTATGCTTTTGACCTAAGTTGGTTATTCAAATAAACCACACATCATGAAGATTATGAATTAATGTATAAAAAGGGGTTATATTTTTATCATGTTTCTTCCAAGAAAAGCAGAAGGCTCAAATAGGGTTTCAAGAAAATTTCACAAACTCACAAGGTTGGTCACAAAACAGGTATATTGTCAATTGTTTCATTCTTCAAAGCCAAAGATCATTTCAAGATGTCGCATCACTTAGTCAATAAAAAAACACGACAAAATTCTAGGTGTTATCACATAAGGTTCACGGTATGCTCATCACACAAGGCATTGACATCAATATAAAAAAATAGTCCACACTTTCCCTTGTGTGCAATATTCATCACAAGAGATTCATTCGATTATCGGCTAGTCACAACAAGATGCGCAAAGTTCACATATTGTATATGCAACATCATTTGACCTTATTATAGCCGCACAATTAGTTTTTCTCGATTAAGATGACTATTAAAGTCATCAATATTGATCATAAGCAATACTAAAATTTACACGAGAACAACAACAATCACACAAAAGGGGTGGTAAATTTGTTTTAAAATGGTCAAGAACCCTGTACATTTTAAACAGGAAGCCATAAGCTCAACCATTCACTATATTTTTAAAACACAACACAAATAAAAGGTTGTTGTGTTGAAATGCCAAAAAATAGTAATTAGTCAATAAATATAACAAAGTGGGAGGTAAACAAGGGTTCTATCTACACATTCCCTCCATTTGTCGAGGCATCAGTTCTCGATATATTCTCACCAGTGGCTCCACTATACCTACCCATGGTGGTGTCTCTCAAGGTGGTCTGTCGGGCGGTTTCAAAAATCTCATCCTCCAAGTCAGCTAGATCATCATATACAATGTCATCTCTCTCCTCGTGTTGCTCCTCATCAGGCTACGCCTCTGATGCATCAGCTGCCACATCCTCCAAAGGTACATATCTAGTTTTAGCCGAATCTACCTGTATTCGGGGACTATAGAGGTTGATCATTGTCCAGCACAAAATATGAAGCTTGGGAGTCAAAATATTCTCCCTCGCTGCCAATAGTGTGCTCCGGAACCTCAAATACGGGCTTTTTCCACTTTCCTTCTCTACCCTTGGGAGGTTCTTTCTTTAACTTTTAAGAAGGGGTAACTGCCCTTTCGTTGATAACTATACCCCGTGCTCTTTTGCGGGGAGGCATATGAAAGTTGGTTCTACCCATATATGCAAAATCATAACAGAAAGTTAGAAACAGTTAAAGAAAAGTGCAGAAAATCATCTGTAGAAAGACTAGCTGAATCGATCGGCAAGTCGCTGAATCACTTTCGTGAGCTAGATCGGGCTCGCCGAAAGCATTGGCCCAAAAATTTTCTAGAACAATTTCTTGTCAGCGATTGGAAGGGACTTAAGGCGAATGGCCGACATCATTTGGTGAGTGCATACTAGCCCGCCAAAAGTCATAGTGTGTTTTAGGGTTTAGAGAAAGAGAATAGGCGACCAAATAAGACTTTGGACGAGTCACTGAGTTCACTCAGCGAACTCAGGCTTATCGCCGAATATTATAAAACCAAAATCATTAAAAGCCATGAAATTAAACGCGATGAAGGGGGATTCGGTGAACCGCCTAGTGGTTCTGTGAACTCGATCCAACTCGCCTAACTAACCAACATGCCTATTTTCAACCCCAACTTTAAAAATCACCCCACATCCCCCCAAAACAAAATCAAATAACGCACATTCTAAATTAGACCCAGACCCATAATATCCATGACCAGGTTTCGCTCCATCATTGGGCGAAGCACGTCATTTAGCATAATTTGGGTTACTCAAACTTAACCCGACTAGACTCAACAACCATATCGCACAACCCATAAGATTTCGATCAATTTTAAAGCATGCAATTCAGGAAATTAACAACTTAGGCAATTACGACATTATTTCAAAATGAAAATAGGCATAAAAATACTATTTAGAGAGGCCAATCACACATCAATAAGAAAAACGATTTTAAGTGAATTGAAAACCTACTTATGAATTTGGGGTTTGGAAAACTAACCTTTCATGCAAAATATATGAATTGTTAAAGCTAGGCGGCAAATTATCCAACCCCGAACACATAATGAATGACTAAAGAATGGTAAAATGCAAAATTATGGGAAATATAGGGTGCGCGTGTGATTGTATGAAATTACAAAGCGAGGAATGTCAAAGAGTATGAAATCTTAAACCTTTGTACTTTTAGAAACCATCTAGTTCTCGCCCTTTCGGTGACAATAATTCTCTTCGCCAAACAACTCACTGACATGTCGAATGGTTATTTATCTCGCCGAGTTTTATAGGACCTCTAGTACACTTGGTGGTCAGAATGGTATACACAGTCAGGCTCGCTGACCTGTTCAACAATTAGCCAACTTGTCTATGGGACCGCTAAGTTTAATAGATTCCAACTTTATATTTTCCTGAGCCCAAAGGCGGTATATGTCGGGCTCTCCAACCTACTGTGTGAGTCGCCGATTGGAAATTTTAATGGCAATACTGTATATTTCAAACACATTCAACTTTTTCACTTGCACGATCAATACGTGATTCATTCAAAAATAAAAATAAAGAAAACAAACTTGGGTTACCTGCCAAGCAGCGCCTTAGTTAACCTCATTGCACGACGCAAGTCCCCACTTAAGTTTCATTCTTGTGGTTTTCCATAATATCACTACGCAACCCCTTTTGTTGTCCTGGGTAGAGACAAGACAACATATGATCCTTATGGGTATCCAGTATCGACTTGGAATGAGAAGCAATCATCTAATTCAGCATTGAGAGAATCTCAGTTAATTATTTCAATGCTCTATCATATTTTTCGACTTTGTGATGAATGAGTAAGAGTATCTCTTCTATCGTCTCACTATCATACTCCTTGAGATTTCTACGTTCATAAGGGGGAATGCACCCGTCTTTATTTTTGTACATTTCTTTCAATTCCATTATATTGTTGGCGAGGACATCAAGTTGAGTCAAAGGTGTGGCCAGATTTTGGTCCATCTTTGTCTCTTTGTTTATCTTAGTCATGTTATCGAGGAGTTGGGTTACTATGGAATATGATTTTTGTATTATACCACCTCGAGAAAGTTGTCATCCACTACTTTATTTTCATGACTGATACGCGCAAATTACACTTCCCTAAAGAAGCATAAGCGATCGTTATCAAGTAAAGAACCAAACTTGTAGGTTGGGGTCGATCCCACGAGGAAAATGGGTTAGACTTAAACTTAACCGACAATTATATTCGTTTAGCAAATGTATTTCCAGAAACAAGTAATTGAAAGGGGGGGATTTGTGAAACGAATTCAGAAAATTATATAGGTAATCGGTGAGCAAGATTCAAACTTTAGCTGTTATAAGATGAGAAAAGAACTACGACATAAGTGTTTCCCACAAGCTCATAGCGCAGTGATCCTAGTAATCGCAACCCTTTACTAGTGTATTACATGCAAAGTGATAACTTAAGTATCTTTAATACTTGGTCCGACATCTAAAGAAATTCACCCCGCACTTTGGTCCGACTACGTGTGTATAATATACTAAACCTTACTTTTACCTCATATTAGACATCACATCGATGCACGACTTAGTTTTCACCCTCTCAATAATCGACACTAGACTATTAGATAGTATCACAATAAATCTATGTTGATAATTCTTTTCTTACTAAATACCTCCTTAGTTTGGCAAGTAGCAACCAAGCAAGTTTCTAACATTGGCCACCGTTAAATAGACTTCTAAACAAAAGAATCATAAATGCATGCAGTAATACTATTCAAGAATTGTTTAATTACTCTTTATACTTTGTTAATCACTCATGGTTCCCACAACCCTTGTTGTGGGTCTAGTAACCTATATTAGCAAGAACAAAATCCATATGGTTAGATGAAATAATCATGAACTTACGTAATAATAAGAATAAACCCAGAATCTCTACTTGAATTGTAAAGCCAAAATTTTCAAAACTTACCTTAGAAATAAACAATTGCCAAAAGTATGCAAGTTAATCTCCAAAAGCAGTAACCAAACAAGAAAAATAATGTCTAACAACCAATAACGAGGTTACATGCCCTATATATACAAAAACAAGTCCCAAATTAAAAGTAAACAAAATAAGGAAATAATGTTCTCATACGAGTCTTTGTTCTACGACACCGATTTACTGTCCGTTGGTCCCTTCCGTGGTTCAGGACTTAGGCAATTTTACATTCTTCAAAATCTTCAACATCGCATTTGACTTAGATGATATAGAGTATGGACCTTTATTCAAATGACGATCCGTAACTCTACTCCGTCATTCCACTCTTAGAATTTTCAGCATCAGGTACTGAAACCCCTTTTTTGATCACTTCGACGGTGCACGGTACGGTTTGTAGATCACTCCACAATCCGTAAGTCACCATCGTGGTTCAATACTTAGTGAAGATTTCCCTGATCTTCAGCAATGCTTGGACAGACTTCTATGTTCATCATCTACGGGGCATAACTCGACCTACGGTCCGTAGGTTTCTCTGTAGTTCTCCTTTTCTGCACTTCTCTCAATTGTGTCTTCAAGTCTCCCGTCTGAACTAATTTCTTACAAAATACAAGAAAAACACATAAAAACCAATGCAAAATGGTTCTAGACACATATAACTCTTAAGTGAAATGTATTAAAAATACCGTAAACTCACGGTACATCAAGGACAAAGATCTCTATAGATATATTCTACTAGAATCTTATCTCGGATTTCATGTGAAGGGCGATGCATCAATAATGTCTTAAACCTGAGCCATGACTCATGGATTTACTCACCCTCCAAATGCTTGAACTTTAGTATGTTATCCCTATGAGTCATAACTTTTGAAGAAGGGTGGTTCACTAGGCCATCGTTTCTGCAAGAAATGTTCATTTCATCCGTTCTAAAACAGCAACACACAAACCAAAACTTAATGTAAGTAGAATCAATTATGACTAAAACAAATAAAATTCAACTTCACCAAAAAACATAAATCAACACCACTCACTGGCAGCGGGGCCACTTTCATTAATGTTTCAAAGACACTTCATCCAATTCTAAGCGTCAAAGATCGTTAGTCAGTAAATAACCCAACTAAATTCGTTAAGATCGAATCTCACATGGAGCGGTACAAGTATAAGATTCAATTGGGAAGTATGTACATATTCAAATTAGTCATAGGAATAAAAATTAACGAATAAAAGCATCTTTCAAATTAGGGGTTGACACGAATGTCAAATGGCAGATATTGGTTTTTATTATCAAATACAAACAGTGGCAAACAATGCAGATTAACAATAATGAAACTATTTGTTGGGACGTGATCAATTATAGGCTAATATAGACAAATGTGTAATTGCAACTATTAGTAAATAGCTAGAGATTAGTAAGTAAGCTAGGCTATAGAGGAGATAAACTTTCTCTCGATCAATTAATCCCAAATCAAGTTAATTTCTCTCGAACATCAACAAGCATGCAAAATAAGAACATCCCACACCTTAGTCCATTCACTCTCTTGAGATGAACGTGTAGAACTGGGTTTAGGATTCACTCTCTCGAGCTAGTCCCAGGTCAACTCAATACCCAGAGACCATCAATCAATAAAGTTTAGTTTTAAAACTTCTCTCACGAGGAAGCAAAAACAAAATGATAGAACTGCATTTGGAACTACAATTCTTAAATTAAACCACGATTAATGATTGAACTCACTTCTAAATTGCATTGAAACTAACAAATAGCAATACCAATAAACTAAATAAGCCCATAATCATATAAGTAGACACCAATAATTCAGTTTTAGCTAGACATCATAAAAAGGTAAAAAACATTACCAAATTGAGTCTCCATCAACTGGTAAGAGTAGATTTTTCCTTACAATGCTCCAAATTAAAGAATCTCAAAGACCCACTTCCAATTTCTCAAAAGTGAAAAACTTCCATTCTTCAAAGCTTAGAAAAACTAGAGAAAATTTGCCTTAGTTTGAAAAATATTATCTATATTCCAATATTATGATAATTGATACTAAACTAAATGTTTAAAATTTATTTATAATCATTAAAAATGTGCTGTGAAGATTAACTCGGTGAAGTATGTTGAGCTCGCCGAACCATGCACTTTAGTCACTCTCATCGCCTTTATGTATTTGCATCCACCATGCTCAAGGTCTATAACATTGGGTGATCCAACATTGCATCGGGGAACCACTCGGCGATCTATCGACTGCTCCTTTCTCTCTTAAACTTTATTCATTCCTATAAGGCTTGGCCCACTAGAACTTCAGGTTGTCAATTTTCCATACGGCGAATCCCCATGTGGATTTGGAGATCACTAGGCTTGCTTTTCTTCATTCTTTCAGCTAACTTTGTTCCTTTTTGAAAATTAGTGTCCTTATTTTGTTCTTCAACATATATATGTAGAAATCAAGTGTTTTCCATCAGTTATTGGCATAAAATAAGTATTTGAGAACACTAAATCTATATTAATTAATCTTTAAATGAGTCCAAATCTGGAACTCATCAAGCATGTTCAAAAAATAATTTCAGAAGGTCTATATGCACCTCATACTCATATGTACAAAACTATGAACAGATCAAACAAGATGTTTCATTTTCTCAAAATTGATTTTTTTATGAACATGCATAAATGAGGAAATCATGGGAATATCTCAGACACATGACACCGACAAAGTAAACCATGAGGGAATAAGTACTTCAAGCTATAGAAGGAACGAAAGGAAATATGCGAAGATAACGAGATATAATATTGGCCTCACCCTCCCAAATAGAACTCTCAACCATCTTATTCTTCCACATAACATTCGCAGAAGCAATTAGTTTATTTATCAACTTCCAAACAAGCTGGTCTTCGATCTCAACAAGAACTTCTTCATAAAAAATATTATCCGTTATGTGAAGACTCTCTAGTGGTACTATAGATATAGATTAACCAAAATATTTATTTAACAATGATACATGGAAAATTGGATGCACCGATGCCAAGACATTAGGCAATAAAGTTCATAAACAACTTTAACAATATGCTTGAATTTTGATATAAGTCCACATAACGGAGACTAAGCTTCCCTTTCTTTCAAAATATCATTACACCCTTCATGTGTGAAATTTTAAAATAGACCCAATCACTCACATCAAACTCAACGTCTCTTATTCTACCATCGACATTTTGCTAAATTCGAGCCATTTTAACCTTTCTCTAATATACCAAAATTTCTCCATAGCATCATGTACTAACTTAGGACCTATCAACGCAACTTCAACCACTTTAAACCAACCTATAGGAGATTGATGTTTGGGTAATCAACAGCACAACTTGCAGAACAAGTGCTTACGATCATGCAATAGTATAGTAACCCAATCAAGAGTTAGGGTCGTGTCCCATGAGAGTGGTCGTGAAAATTAATATATAATTAGAATCTCATTATAATTATTCGTAGCTAAAGAAATTAACGATTAAAAGTATTATAAATTAGAGAGGGGGTGACGCAAGCGTCAAATATTAAAAGCGTGTTTTGTCACAAGTATTAAAAAAATTGAAATTAACAAGGAAATCTAAGCAATGAGATGGAGAATTCTTGGGATATGACCGCAATATGGATCAATCTAAATTATTGGGTACATTCTCTCAATAGAAGATTCATAGAGTAATACTGAATAAGCTAAGGTTTATGTGGAAATAAGTTCTCTCTCGAGCAATTTACTCCGTTTCAAATGGGTTCCTCTCAGACACTCACTTGCCTCATGAAGACCAACCTACACCTTATCTCACTCACTCGCTCAAGCTAAGTGTTAGGATATTGGACTAGGGCTAACTCTCTCAAGCTTAACCTCATGTCGACCCACTCCTTAGGACAATAATTTAGTAGTCTTGGTTTAACGACTTCTCTCTCGAGAAAGATGAAAACACATAAATAAACTTGTTTTTGCAACTAAAAATTTGTTAAATTCATCGAAAAAGACAAGACAAAATCACCATTAAACTACAATTAATCTACTAGCAAGAAAGACACAACAACAATCTTAACTCATATTTGCTAAATCACACCCCAATAATGGGATTTTTTAGCCAAACATTAAGAAATATAAATCATACCTTCAATGATGTTGAAATCAAATGGGTATAAGAAAATAATTCTTTATTTAGGCAAAGCAAGAAGAATCAAAGAGACCCACTTTATATTTGAAAGAGGTGAAACCCTCTTCTTCTTCAAGTCTCCAAAACCCTCTCAAACTTAGAGTAAAAATGGGAAAACCTAATATTCTGGATAGAAAATAATAATAATGTTCGACTCTCTAAAAACTATAATTCTAACTAGTATTTATAGTTTTTTCAGGTCTGTGATGCAGTGATTGTTCGGCGTCGTTAGTCGGAATCATCGACAGACTCAACAATTGGCCCATTGGTGTAGTTCACCACCTTCTAGTACAACCTTCAGCATCGTCATGCTTTGGTCCATTGAGAAATATGGTAATGCTTAGTTGAGCTACTCGCCGACGAGCCGAGTGCTCTTTTCTTAAGTCGATTTGATCCTTTCCTTCAGCGCTCCGCACACTGGAATAAAAGGCGAAGTAGGATTCTTTGGCGATCTGCCAAGTGGACTCGGGAGTCTTCAGGATTTCATTTCTTCGTTCATTTCAGGCTTTCCCCCCCCCCCCCTTTTACTACATAGTGTCCAAGCTTACCTTCAAATTTAAAGTACCTCAATTTTAAGAGTTTTCATCCGATATTAAGATAAACTAAGCATTTGAGAAAGCTATTTCCATTAAAATATAGACCTAAATGAGTCCAATTTGTGGACTCATCAACACCCCCAACTTAAGCTTTTGTTTGTTCTCATGTAAAACTCAAGTTCAGCAGTTCAAAGAGGATGTCTCAAATAGTGCTACATAAGACTCAATCATGAATGTACACAACAAGTCTCAAATAACTTATGCAAGGGTCGATTGTGTACTCAAACATTCCAGTTGTGACAAACCATTAAAAAGATTCTCAGGCTCGCATGACTTGCTTCAATGCAAGTTTAATCTTAACAAAAGCATTTGAATGCCTTCTCATACATGTGATGATTTCATTTTCACACATAAGGGTATAAAAGTTTAAAATTGAGGAATTAGAAACAACACTCACTCTCAAAGAGAGGAACACAATGCATGCTTTCACCCATAGATTTGCCTTTATTTTTCAACCGACATTTGTTTCAACTTTCTCAAGATCAAAAAGGTCATTATAAGACTTGAAATGGGGTAGAGCGCAAAGGTATAATCATTTAGGTTCAGTGAATAATGATCATCATGAATTGTTTTGTTTATGACACTTCCTTTCATCCTCCTTCCTCAACTTTTCTAGTGCTCACAAGTCATCGTATTATTCACTTCCATGGATTACTTGGAAACCCTTTTTCTATTGTACTTTATTACAAACCTTTCTTTTTCATTTCCTTTTTTTCTTTTGGTTTTTCTTCTTTTATATTTTATTAATAGATGGAGGGTTTCAATCTTTTCGCAACACAATGGGTTAAGAGAGACTTTCCTTGCACTTCTTTTACTTTTCCCTTTTCTTTTCACCACACCCCAACTTAGACTTTTGGTCTAAGTAGAATATTTCAATAAAACCAATCTTTATGGAGGATTAAGGGAGATGGATCTAGATGGGTCTAGTTTTCATCAAATTTCTTCCAAAGAAGGTTAACGTTCAAGGGGTATTCAAAGAGAGGTTCATACACTCAGAAGGGAGTTTACAAAACAGGTATATGTCAAATTGGCTCACACTCTAAAAATATCCTAAGATCATATCAAGAGTAGGCATTACTAAGTTGACTGGACTAATGGGGCAAATTTTAGGTGTTGTCATGCATTTTTCAAGGTAAGCTTATAACACAAGGAATCGGTAGTTACGTCAAACAAGACATTACATTTTAGCTAGTATGTAACGGTCATAACACGATAATTAGTTTGACATGTGGCTAGTCATACAGAGATGCAAAGATTTCAGATATAGTCTATGTAACTTCATTTGGTCTAATCATCGTCGTACTTTCATGTTGGTTCTATTGCAAGAACTATTCAAGTCATCGGTATTGATCGAAATCGAGACTCAAACTTTCTAATGAACAGCCACATTTAAGCGCATGCAAGAGGTGAAATATTTTTGCAAAAACTTTGAATTTTTGTGGTAGGGTAAAAATAACTTTACAATTAAAATAAAAACATGAGCTATAATCTGAAACATCCACAAAAAGCAGATAAACATAATTTAAACCGAACAACCCAAATAAACACAAAAACTTGAGTATCAGTGCCAACACAAAAAAGGTAGGCTTTAACCCGACCAAAAAAATAATATTTGTCCTCAAATACAAATAAACGTATTCAAAAGTAAATAGTAGAGAAAATAGAGAAGAAGGTAGAGAGGGATCCTGTCTACACAGTAGCTTCATCTGTCTGAGCTGAAGTGCCTAATGTGTCAGTCTGGAATGGGACGATAGATCTCAGACCCACTTAGATAGATTCGGAGTTAGCCACTCCGCTTGAACTATTTATACTATGAGCTACCAAGAATGAGTTAATTGCTTTGAAGAACCACGTCTCCATGAGGGGATAGTTGGTTCTTGTGGATTTGTCCTCTTGCTGGAACTCTGCTTTTGACACTCGTCATCCATTTTTGGAGGATTTTTAACTTTTGACATCTCCAAAAAATTTTGCTCCGATGTATAAATACTTTGCCTAAACCATTTGTCATATCACTCGCTACTTAGACGATGCGCCCAGTATAGTGTCAAGACGGTATTAGGGTACAGACAAAAGGCTATTAAGAGTCGTTTGGAAGAAGTGCCGAATGCACTTGCCGACTTTAGATTTCTCGCCGAAAGTAACATATTTGACTAAATATTTATCTTGTCACTAAGGTCGATATGTGAACATAGGTGAACTGCCGAGTTATTCGGCAAGCAAGACCCAGGTTGACAAACATCCCATCGTGCCCATTTTCAACCCAACTTCCCGAACCCACCCCCTCAACCATCAAAAGCTAAATTAATGCATGCACAACTCAGATTAAGCTTAGACCCAGTGATAACTATGCATGACCCATGCTTTTTATCTATTTTAATGCACAATGTCTAGGAATCAAGCATTTAACTCATTATGGCAAAAATCACCAAACGAAACATAGGTAGAAAACAACTCTAACCTTACAAAGCAGATCCAACACAAATCACAAGATATTTGAGAAAAATATTAACTAGAAAGAACTTAGGGCTCGAAAACAAATCTTTCGAGGTGATTAGGATGTGCTCGAGATGCTAGGTGGCAATGAAATCCAAATCCAAGTGCAAATTGATCAACCAAAATAAAATATGGGTGCAGAAACATAAAAGATACATATGCAGGTGTGAGTTTGAAGAATGAAAAGTGAGGGAACCTTGAGGAGTTTAAGAAGTTTGATCATTTGAGTTAAACGATCATCCAATTTGTGCTCCTTCGACGACGTTAGTTGTAGTCATCCAACCATTCGGCGTATCGCCAAATCATCGCTTACCTCACCTAGTTTTATAGAATTCCAAGTCAATGTTGGAAATCCAAACTGCGCTGCAAGTTGGGGTTGCCAAAATGTTTTGCAAATAAACAATAGTTTTTGGGCTCGCCGAATTTTACAGACTATTGCTTAGCACTTCCTTGATTCAAATGGCGGACTGGATAATAGTCGCTGACATATTCAGTGACCCACCGAATGATAATTTTGCTTGTAAAAACTCCGTTATTCCTAGTATTTGCCAATCTTTTTACTGCACAACCAGCACACTATTTTTTTTATCAAAACACAAATAAAAGAAAAAAAGGATTTTGGGTTGCCTCCCAAACACTGCCTTAGTTTACATCGTGGCACGATGAGATTCCACCTAAAACCTCATTCTTAGGTTTAGCCATAGTATCTCTAGGCAAACCCCCTTGCTGTCTCGGATTAGGTGAGACGAGATATGACCCATTTTGGATTCTAACTATTTGATCAAAACTGAATGGAAGGTAATGTTTGATTAAGGGTGAACATACCTTCTTTCATTCGTTTCAACATTTTATCCGACCCTTCAACTTTTTTGAGAATACGCAAGAGCATATCCTCATACCTACCATATTCCAAATCCTTAGGATTTTGAAGCTCATGGGGTGGCACATATCTATCTTTCTCCCCGTCTTTCCAATTGAGATTGCGGTCCCTCCATTCACGATCTCGATCCTCCAGCCTTCGTCTCAAGCCAAAGCTTGTTTACCACCCTTCCTTGGGTAGTTTGAACTATAACCACAACCTTGATTGGCTACAAATCTTACCTCCTTTGTATACAGGGTTTTAAACTCCAACTCCTCAAGATTTGCACACCTATCCCCACGGCATTGACACCTTGAGCACCAAACCCCATGACATTTTTGGAAAAAATATCAAGTTGTGTCATAATCTTGGCCATGTTTTTGTCTCTCTCATTGTTGTTTTCAATTTGATCTTTAGATAGTATGAAGGTGAGAGGATAGACCTGGTTTTCGCGAAAGTACCATGTTGCGTTGATGGTTATCATGTCGTCCAGAAGTTGTACTACTATTGATTATGGTCGTCGCATTAAGCCTCCGGGTAGAGCTAGTTAGTGACACCTTTATTTACCGAGTCAAGACTTTGGTAAAAATATTAAAGAAGCATGTTATAGGCAAACCATGGGTCGGGCATTGTAGCACCAAATTTTTGAAACACAACCAAGTTTCATGCAAAGGATCGTCATTCAGGTGCTAAAAGCTCTAAATGCTATCCCAAAGTGACAACATTTTTGAAAGAGGAAAAAACCACACTTGAAATACGCTCACCAGCCAATTCCTCCCAAAAAGTGATGGATTCTCGTTGCAGCTGTGCTAGCCATTTGTAAGCTTATCCCATAAAGAGAAAGGGAATAGCCTTAAGCGGACTGACTCGTAAGAGATGTTTTTAACGAGAATGGTCCGCATACATATATGAAGTTTTGAAGATGCTCATGAGGATCTTCATGAGCTAATCCATTGAAAAGTCCATTTAATTGTAAAAGTTGCAACATGGTGTTCGTTATGTGGAACACTACATTTCCCTTGGTTGGGGGTACATGAATATCTCCAACACCTCCCATGCAATGATGGTCATTGATGCTGGGATCTTGGACATCGTTGAGATTACCGATGTCATCCTAGTGACCCATGTGGCTGCCATTACTTCCATTAACACTAATGATTCTTGGAGTATTCACCAAAGTAAACAAAACAAACTAAAAATTAGGTTACTAAAACTAAAACTAAGCGAGAAAGAAAATTTTACTTAACTATATTTTGTCACGTAACACCACTCTGTGACAACGGCGCCATTTTGTTATTTTTGTAATCAATGACACAATTTCCATTACAAGTGTCTATGATCGTGCAATAGTATAGTAACCCAACCAAGGGTTTGGGTCGTGTCCCAAGGGAGTGGTCGTGCAAAATAGTAGATAGTTAGAATCTCATTCTAATTAGTCGTAGAGAGAATGATTGATTAAAACATTAGAAATTAGAGAGGGGGTGATTCAAGAGTGAAATTTCAAAAAGGGGTAGGGGGTTTGTCACAAGTAGGAAAAAATGTACGAAATTAACAAGGAAAGCTAAGCAATGAGAGGGAGAATTCTCGGGATGTGAACACAATACAGATTAATCTAAATTATTGGATACATGCTGACAATATAAGATTTATAGAGTAATAGTGACTACGCTAAGATTACGTGGAAATAATTTCACTCTCGAGCAACTTACACTGTTTCAAATGGTTTACGCTCGGACACCTTCTTTCCGCATGAAGACCAGCCTACGCCTTACCCCACTCACTCTCTCGAGCTGAGTGTTAGCATATGAGACTAGGTCTCACTCTCTCAAGTTGAACCTCATGTCGATCCACTCCATAGGGTTTCAATCTAGTAGTCTTGGTTTAACAACATCTCTTGAGCAAGCCGAAAACACATAAATAAACATTTATTTGCAACTAAATTTTTTTAAAATTTATCCACAACTACTAGATAAAATCGCCATTAAACTCCAATTAATATATCGCAAGAAAGACCCAATAACAATCGTTACCAATATTTTCTAAATGACACCCCAAGAATGGTGTTTTTTAGCCACACATCAAGAAATATAAATTATACCTTCAATGATGTTGAAATCAAATGGGTATGAGAAAACAAGTCTTGATTTAGGAAAAGCAAGAAAAAACAAAGAGACTCACTTCCAAATTGAAAGAGATGAAACCCTCTTCTTCTTCAATTCTTCAAAATACTATCAAACATAGAGTAAAAATGTTAAAAACTAATATTCTGTACAAATATTAATTATAAGTTTGACTCTCTAAAAACTAAAACTCTAACTAGTATTATAGTTTTTCAAATATGTGCTACGGTAAATCGTTTGGCGTCGTTAGTTAGAATCTCCAACAGACTCGACAATTCGCCCATTAGTGCAGTTCACCGCCTTCTGTTACATCATTCAACATCGTCGTGCTTTGGTCCATTGGGGGATATGGTAAATCTTCGCAGAGCTACTCGACGAAGTGCTGAATGCTCCTTTCTTCAGCCAATTTGATCCTTCCCTTCAGGGATCCGCACACTGGAACAAAAGGCTAAGTAGGCCTCTTTATCAATCCACCAAGTGGACACGGCGATCCTCAGGCTTCTATTTCTTCGTTCTATTCAGCATTTTTGTCCCTTTTTGTTTCATAGTGTTCATGATTTCTTTCAAACATCAAATACCTGAAACTTAAGAGTTTCCATCATATATTAAGATAAAAACAAGCATCTCAGGATGCTATTTTCATTAAAAATATAGCCCTAAATAAGTCCAATTTTTGAACTCATCAGAGATCGACACCACCTGCCTTATAGAGCCTCAATTGGAACCATAGGACTACATAAGTGATAGCTATTATTATACACAAATTTAATAAACGACAAGTGATCATCCACTTACCTTTTAAGTCAATAACAAAAGCGCTCCACATATTTTCAATGATTTTGATAGTACGATCCACTTGCCCATCTGTTTGAGTATGAAAGGTCGTACTAAGCTTCACATGAGTAAGAACCCTGTTTCGAAAGATTTCCTAAACTTACTATCCACTATAAACCAAATTGAATCTTGTTGTTGGTGCGTGTGGGGTAAACCAACATTGAAGTCCATAATCAAATCTTCCCACTTCGAAGTAGTAATAGTGATATCCTGGAACAAACCTCCTTACTTTATTGATGAACCTTTGCTTTTTGACAGTTAGGACATTTAGCTGTAAATTCTGCAATATCCTTCTTCATAACATTCCATCAATAGACCTCCCATAAGTAACGATACATCTTTGTGGATCCCGAGTGAATGTGATATCGAGAATTATAGGCCTCGGATAAAATATGCTATTTCAAGTAGTATACGTTAGGGACACAAAAATGATGTTACTATATATGCACTCCATCTCCCTTCTTGGTAGAAAGCCTCAATTAACATCTTAAGAATTGCTTCCATCAAGATTGTGTGAAGACCTTGCTCGGCATTCACATGTTCAACAAAATATTATTCGGAACCATTCTTTACCAAAACACTACCTTTGATGGAGTCCACCAATCGAACACCCAATTCGGTCAATCTATAAACATCTCAAACAAACTTCTTCTTACCTCCCTTATAATGAGCAAAATTACCCACTAATAATTGACTTACTGCATCCTCTACCACATTTGCTTTACCGGGTTGATAAAGAACACCCATATCATAATCCTTTAGTAACTAAAGCCACATTTCTTGGAAAAGATTTGGATCCTTTTGTATAAACACATATTGAAAACTTTTGTGGTCTTTAAACACATTGACATGATTACCATATAAGTAATGCCTCCAAATATATACGGAAAACATATCTTCCGCGGGTTATATATCATGAGTAGGATAGTTATTTTTGTGCACCTTTGGTTTCCTTGAGGCATAGGCAATGACTTTCTCATTTTGCATAAGGACACATCCTAACACAATCCTTGAAGAATCATAATACAAAACGAACCCTTTGGTTCCTTCAGGTAAAGTAAACTTCGAAGAAGAAGTAAGTCCATCATTAAATTCTTGAAAATTCTTTTCACATTATTCAAACCATAAGAATTTGGTTTTCCTTTAGTTAAATGGAGAGGCAATCGAAGAAACCTGTCACGACCCGTACCTATGCCCCAAAAGCGACACATCGTACTTGATCCCGATGGGTCTCATACAAGCATCATATCATTCATAACATTTGGTATACGGAAAATATTGTGGAACTAAAACTAATTTTTAAATCCAAACATTCAAAATTCAATTAGAGACACTTTAAAACACACAGCGGAAGTCTAAGTCTCACATGTGCATCTTAACAATGTACTTGAACTAAATTAGAAACGACCCTTCACAATCAAAAGTTATTGTCCTCGAATCAATGCGAACATACCAAATTTTGGAGGAAATCTCAATCCAAGCACTTCAATCTAGATAAAATCAATCGCTTGACGGAACCTACACTTGTAGTAAAAATAAGAGAAATATGGGTTAGCACACAAAAATGTACTAAGTATGATGACCATGAAAAAATATGCTTTTAGAAGAGACATTTTGGTTGGAAATCATGCATTTTTCCACTTTTTGAAATATCATGAACAATAGCATAAAATAAATACAATACTAGTATAATAATCATACATGTCATAACATCACATTTAGACAGTATCACATGTAAAACATTACCTTCACCTTAGATCATCACCTCAACTAACCCTCATGTTCTACCTTATGTAATATATGGATAGCGTCTTATAACACCATCTACACTAAGGCACCACATTGAGGTTACCAATAGTGAACTTACCATTCATTCATTTTTACCTTCACACCATATCCTTACATAAGAGACATAACACTTTATAAGGCATGACAAGTGAATATTACTCATAATATAACCCATGTATACCATGCATATCACATTAAGCATTTGAGAGTCAACATTAATCAATTACTTCATTAAGAGGACTTTCATTCATTAGTCACCTCACTATGATTCTCCTAAATCATACTCGTGAAATGCATGGATGACATCCAATACAACCACCCACATATCATAGAACTTCTCAAGAAATGATAATGTACATCCAACATGATTAAAATAAGTGTTTAACCAATATAGACCATGAGAACTAGGTTAGGGAATAAGGTGTCTTATAACTCTACACCGTAAAAAGGTAGTCTACTTTGCCTAAGGTAAGGCTATTAACGTTAGCTTAAGTAGGCCCACTACCTAGACCTATGTGGGAACATAGTCAAGAGATAAGAAAGACTTTCATTCCTGCCTAACTTAGGGAGAACTTCTATTTTACTTTATCTTTTCGGTGCTTAGCCTACATTCCCATAGAATAGTTTCATTACATTACATTATCGTACTCGAGAGGTCAAACAACATTAGGAATACCGACCCAAGCTACATTACAAGGATAGCTCAATCATTATCCTAGAAAGGGACACCACAATTAGATTTGTCGTTTCAAGGTTCATCATTTCACACAAAAAGGTACACCACCACTAGGTCTACCGTTTCATGGTTTAACATCACATTGTGTCCTAGACTCATCATGAAGGGCTAACAACATTAGGTCTACATGTTAAAGACATAAGCTAGAATACCTCCTTATTAATTCATTCAATCATTCATTCAAGTCTACCGACATTAGATCTACCAATTAAAGACATTAATACATGAGTCAAGATACATAAATTATAATAGTATAGGATTCCTAAGCCTACCAATTCAAGATATATAATATGTAGAAGACAACACTTCACATTCTATCATCATCATTCATGAGTGTCAAATTGAGAAATTTCCTTTTAATACACACACAAATACCTTTAATACATGATCACGTTAACTTCATTGAATTCACATTCACATACTTAGTAAGTAAACACCTCCACCTTATAAGTGGATCAATAGTCAAACACATTCTACTTCAACATATTATTTAGTCATAGCTTTCCTTCAAGGCCATGAATCTCAAATCGTCAACACACAAACAATATATTGTAATCGAGGCATAGATAATGATACAAATCAATAACCCAAAGCAATTTAAACAAATTCCAATCATAGAATTTCAATATTAACAAACTCACTTCATAAGGCACGATCTGATAATTTAGAGAAATCCTGGGTTTATAGAGTACTTTAATTATAAATCATCAATTAAACACCGATACAATCAATATATGACATTAGTAACCATTTAAAATTGTTTGGAGAAAGAAACCATGATATTGAGTACAACCCTAGGTTTTTTCTTGAAAAAAACTTTGAAAATTTACTTTAAATGGACTCTAGGGCGAAAGCTAACCCTAGATGAATAATCACCATACCATGCTTAAAATTTCACAAAAAATTGATGAAGAAACACCTTGAATACAAACCTTAGCTTTCACTTCTTCTTCTTTCTTGAGTTAGAGAGAGAAGTATTGAGAGAGAAGAACATTAGGGTTTTGATTTAGGTGTTTAGAATAAAGTAGTAAAATAGGTTTTAAAAGATTAAAACCATATATATATATATATATATATATATATATATATATATATATATATATATATATATATATATATATATATATATAACGGCCCCACAACATTACAACTTAAATAAGAAATTACCATAAAGGATTTCACTCGATAGTCTCGTTTAGGCGAACGACCACTCGGACGATTCATGAAGGGGACCACGGCCCGTGGTGGCACCCATAGTCCTATAGGAAGTAACTGCATTTGGTTGCCAAGCCTTCATGAAACCAAGTCATGATCACAAAGCCTCCCATGATCCGTGGTAAACACTACAAGTCGTGGTAGAGGTCATGGTCTAGCCTTAGACTCATGGGTGCAAGGCTTTGCATAATTTACACCAAGTCACCTCCACACCCATATTCACGGCTCGTCAAGTGCATCACGGCCTATGGTCCCTTGACCAATAGCACTTCGGTTTTGCAACATCTTCACAAAGATAAGGCAATCCCACGAGCGTTCTCACAGCCCGTGGTAATGACCATGAGTTGTGAAGTGGCTTGGGAAGGGGTTCCTTGACTTGGCTTAAGACTAGGGAACACTTCCTTACCACCACGGGTTGAACCATGGCTCGTGGTGGACAACATGGGTCCTGAAGACCCTCGTGGTGATGTGAGGCAGTGTCTAGGCCTAATTTTTAGGCATCCTTGTACCCCTCACCATGGCCTACACTAAAAACCTTAAGCTCTTGACCTTAAATCTAGACGTTAACCCTCACGTTTTGGCTATAGTTTAACCTATAATTTTCTGAGTCGTAACACTATCACCACCTTACGAATATTCATCCTCAAATGACACTTTAAACACTTTGAGGAAAATGGATCATGACTATCTTCTCATCAATCAAAACACATCAATACACACAATCATAGGATGAAACATAAAATAAACTTTAATAAGCGCAATGCATATAAGAAGGTAAGAACTACTCCTACAAATTCATTAAACATAAGAAAATCAAAATTTCTTATTTCGTTGGAGGAACTTCCTTCTCCAACTCACATCGTACTCATTGCAATATCATAAGGCATTTTATGCAACTCTTTCAAGAACACTCTTGAACATGCTCAACAAGTCAACTGATGAAGTATTTAGAAACTCATCATAGGTGCATATCAACATAAGGATCACAATCATGACACTCATTTGTCTCATTTAAATAACAATTCAACTAGAATATAAAAAATATAAGGAGATCATGTAAACATATAATCATACAAGACTCCAATACATAAAACAAACTACAAGAAACTCTAGGTCTCAAACTTGAGTAGTAATTGAAGGAAAAGACAAGGATACTGGAACCGTCAACAAGTTACTATTCAACATATAATCCCTCACTTAAGGGTGAACTCATACTAAGGTTAGCACAAAAATCAACCTAATAACCTCAACACAAAACATACAACTATAAGAAAACATAACTTATCGGTGCTTTCATCCGAATTAGCTCATTTGTCCTTGTAAGCTTGAAGCACATCCAAACAAATTTTTTTAGAGCATCAAGCTCTGAGCCACTAATATAAGCTTTCTTGTCCTTCCTTCCCCTAGTCGTAAGGGTAGCACAATCTTTTACTAGTATTGGATAGTCACTTCCAAAAATGCTTTTTCCAACAATTGTGGAAAATAGGTTTAGAAAATTGAAATCCACCACCTCTTTCTTGGTTGAACTTAGGATCTGTTAAAGAATCTTTGTTTGGATCTCTCTTCTTGAAACTAGGTTGTCCTTGCTCATCGGGAAAGGGATCTTCACTTCATCACTCTTCCTCTTAAGCTTGGACTCCTCAATAGATTAAGCATAAACAACAAGCCTATAAAGGTTCATATCATCATAGAGAATTGTCGTTAGACACTCTTCCTTAAATAGATCGGATACACTGGTCACAAACCTACTCATCTCATCTCTAGGGTTTGACACCAAAGTTTGAGAATACTTAGACAATAGGGTAAATTTCAAGGATAACTCTTACACACTCAAACTACCTTGCCTAACCTTTATAAACTCCTCTACCTTAACCTCCATCTTCTCACAGGTAAAGTACTTACCAAGGAAGGCTTCCTTAAACTGTTCGTTTTCTATAGGACCCGCTCCTATAGGCCTATTGTTTTTAGATTGAGTGAACAAAATTTGGGCAACATCCTTCAACTTCTAGGCGGCAAGTTCTGTTTTTTCAATAAAAGTCACTCCCATAGCATTAGAAACCTCATACACTTCATCCAAAACTCTTGGGATCCTCTCCCACCTTAGAACCTAGGCATACCGGAGGATTCATGCCCACAAAGTGTCTCAATCTAAAAGTCGTAGTACTCCCATGTGTTTCACATTTGCTTCAACACCCCTAGTATCTTGAGACGTCATGGCTTGAGCTTGAGTAGCTACGACTTGACCCATCATCAAAAGAGCAGACCTAACTTCCTCATTGGTCATGGGTGGAACATCTATTGGAACTTCATTGCCTTGAGGAACTTCGACACCGTGAGATCCATGGGAGGAACTTCCTCATTCAAAACTTCCTCTTCCAATCTCCTTGCAGGCATCCTTCTTGTATTTATATCTTATAACCACAAGAGAAGGATTAGGAAAAAGGAAATTTAGAAAGCTAAACTTTGAGGTACCATTTCAAGAATAATGAAAGAAGTGTAACATTTTAACTTCCTATAGCCTCTCGCTCATAGATGTGTTACAAATAACACCGATGAACAAGACCATTTCAAAAATCTTGTGTTCTGTTACCATGTTTGTCACTACACGTACACATTCTCAGGAATCGGCACGACGTACTTGACCTAAAGGGTCTCATACATGCCTCATAGTATTCATAGGATTCGATATACGGAAAATAGTGCAAATTAAAAATTATTTTCAAATCCAAACTTTGAAATTTTAAATAGAAACAGTTTGAAAACACACAACAAAAGTCTAAGTCTCACATGTCCATCTTAACATTGTACATGAACTAAAGTAGGGAAATTACCCTTTACAATCAAAAAGACTAGAACTTTCTATTACATGAATAAAAGTAAATATAAATGTTTTTGTCCTTGAATCCATGAGGACATACCAAGTCTTGGATTAAATCTCAATCCTAGATCTTCAATTTTGATAGACGTAATCAGTTGCTGAAACCTACACTAGTAGTAAAAATGAGAGAAATATGTGTTAGCACACAAAAATGTATCAAGTATGATGACCATGCAAAAAACATGCTTCTAAAAGGGACATTTTGGTTGGAAACCATGCATTTAGCCATTTTTTGAAGTATCATGAACAATAGCATAATAGATATACAATAAAATTATAATCATCATATAAGTAATAACATCAAATTTAGACATTATCACATCCAAATCATTACATTCACCTTAGACCTTCACCTCAGGTAACCCTCAAGTTATACCTAGTGCAATGTATAGATAGTGTCCCATACCCAGCATCTACACTAAGTCACCATACTAACGTCACAAAAAGAGAACTTACCATTCATTATTTTTCACCTTTACACCATATTCATACATAAGAGACATAACATTTTATAACCCATGACAAGGGAAAATAACTCATAATAAAACCCAAGTATAGCATGCATAGTGCATTAAGATTTTGAGAGTCAACATTCATCGATTACTTCATTTAGAGGACATTCGTGCATTAGTCATTAATAATTGCGTACCTCATTATGACACTCTTAAATCCTACTCGTGCAATGCATGGATGACATCCCATACTACCACCCACACGTCATACAACTTCTTAATAAATCATAATGTACATCTCCCATCATGGGAAAAACATTTAACCAACTTAGACCATGAGTACTAGGTCAGGGAATATGGTTTCATATAACCCCACATGGTAAAAAGGTTGTCTAATTGCTTAAGGTAAGACCATTAACTTTAGCTTAAGTGGATGAACTAGCTAGACCTATTTGGGCACATAGTTAAGAGATAAGAAAGACGTTCATTGAAATCCGGCCTAACATATGGAGAACTTCCATCTTACCTTATCCTTTCGGTGCTTAGCCTACATTCTCATAAAGTAGTTTCATTCCATTACATTATCGTACTTAGGAGGGCCACCAACATTAGTATTACCGACCCAAGCTACATTACAGGGATAGCTCATTGCCTTTCCTAAAAGAGCCACCACCATTAGGTCTACCATTTCAAGGTTCATCATTTCACACAAGAAAGGGCCACCACAACTAGGTCTAGTATATCAAGATTTAACATCACATTGGGTCCTAGAGTCATGAAGGATTTACCAACATTAGGTCTATTGGTTCATGACATAAGCTAGAATACCTCCTTATTCATTAATTCTATCATTCATAAAGGCTACCATAATTAGGTTTAGAAATTCAAAGCATTAAGACGTGAGTTAAGATACATACATTATACAAATATAGGATTCCTAAACCTACATATTCTAGATATACAATATGTAGAAGACAACATTTTACATTCCATCATCATTTATGACTGTAAAATTGAGAAATATCATTTCAATAATCACACAAATACCTTTAGGAAATGATCACCTTAACTAAATTTCATTCACATTCACATACTTAGTAAGTAAACACCTCAACCTTTCAAGTCGATTTGTTATACCCTCAAAATGAGCTAGGTTAAACTAGAGCCTAACACGTGTGTCATGAGGTTCTAAAGTCCTATAATGGTTTATAATGATTTTTATAGGAAGCATCTAAAGTTTTGTGATGTTTTGAGGTCAAACGTCCATGACGTTTGAAAGATGTGCCTTGAAACATGCTTGTGTGCCTTAGTGTGTTTTGGTAAGTTTTACATGTTCATTTTGGATGAAATTGATGAGAGAGGTCCTTAACATGTGTACGAGTATATTCGGGTTGGAAACTTCTGGCCAAAACTCCCCAAGGACCAACCAAAGGGTCCTTGAGGGGGACCCAACATAAGAGCCAAAGCAATTAAAAACAGCCCTACCAACGGAGGCAATCGACGGCCAGTAGGCCAGTCGAAGTCCCGTCGATGAGGGGTGTAGGTTGATACTTGGTGACATGAGATCAATATACATGTTGGAAGTCTCTTACACAATCGGCGGATGCCGGCACGGCCTATCGATGGGTCTACTAGGCGTCGATGCTGGCCGTTGTTTGGAGACGTGCAGTTTTCTGCAGGATCTCGACCAACCCAAGGGTAATTTAGGGTTCTCACCTAGCCTTCCTAAAATTATTTGAGTGGTTTACTAAGGGTGTTTTAGTTATTTTAAGTAGGTATATAAGTCTAGAACCCCTATTCAAGTCATTATTCAAAATCAAAAACCCAAACCCCAAGGAAGAACTCTCTAGGACTCCATTGAAGGTTGAAGGGATATTGGAGCTTGAAGCTTGGTTTGCCCATAAAATCTTCTCAATTTTCGTGGTTTAGCATCACTCAAGGTATGGTTTTCATCATTGAATCTTCTTTCTTCAAGGATCCAATCTTCAAAGTGGTTTTTCAAGACTTTCTCAAAAGATGAACTTCTAAATTGTAATCTAGTCATGGGTTCTTGCATAAAACATTTTGAATCAATATATTATGATTGAATTGATTTTAATTTGATGATTTTAGACTAAAAACACTATGAACCCATGCAAACCATGCAAGCCTAGTTTTGACTATTTATGGGTGATTTGATCTTGACTCTATATTATTGAATTCTTGTGTACTTTGATTAAGGCTACTGAATTATGAAAGAATTATGCTAGAATTGTAGGTAGGTTGTCCTAAATTGATAAATTAATGTTGTATTATCTTGTATTCATTGTATATTGTTATTATTAGATTGAATTTGACTATGGCTATTGGTAAGAGCCTTTGTATATTGAATTTATTGAATTGACTATGGATTGGAGTTGTGAGATAGGAATGGTGGTAAGATGACCGAACCTTCTCTATATTGTGTAGTATAGGTCTTTTAAATATGGTTATGATTGGTTTGTTCCACTTATAGTGGCGGTGTTTATGTGCTATATTTGTGAATAATGTGGCCTCGTTGGCATTACTTTATGAATTGTGACACAATGTGGCCTCGTCAGCATAACTTTATGAACTATGTTATTATCATGTATAACTTGGCTATGTGATCATTGTGAAGGTATTTATGGCTTATGCGTATATATGAAGTCATGTATGTGTTACCCTAAATGAATATAGGTGATCATGATAGGCTATAGTGATGCTTTGTGTCTGTAGACTTTATGATGAAGTGTGAATATTCTTAATTGACTATATGTACCTTATGATGGTTTATGTTGATGATTCTATAGAAGTGTTTAGAATAACTTGCAAGTATACTAAGTTGTCTCTATGTGCTTCTTGAAGAATCTGTTATTTGTAATAATCAAAAATATATCTGTCTTGCTTTGGTAGACTTGTGTCCCTTACTTGATACCTGAAGAATATGGATATGGAACCTTGACTTATTAGGCTAAAGCGCCTTTGTCATGAATGTATATGTATCAATATAATATAATCTTGAATATAGTAAAGAAGGTCATTTATGTGGAACCTTCTAAAAAGGAGGTAATGATATCCTTGAAGTGAAAAGTTGTAATGGTATCCTTCTTGTGTGAATGGTGGACTTAGTGTTAGTTGGATGGAACGACATGAAATCATCCTTAGGAAAGTTATTGAGCTATCCTCTTAACCATTGTAAGGAAACCCTAGGGGACCTCCTTGGTAAGGTGTAGTATGATTTGGTTATGAACAAGATATGGTACCTCTTCATATGCTCCTTTATTGAATTTCTCTATGAGAACAAAGGCTAGCACCGAGTGAGTATGTATGGGGAGTAGCTCTAGTTGTATGATGAGGCTAGAGTACAAAGAAACCCTCGATATTCCTTAACCATGTGCCTACATGGGTTGTGTCCTCCTTCTACCATTGGCAAGTAGAACACCCTTTATCAGAGTAGGGTTGACTTCGGATACAATGCCTAGCTACTATGGTCTATTTCGGTTATTGCCTATTCTCATCATGTGGGATACATGCTAGTGTTGGATAAGTACTATAAAGTTTAGGTAGTTGAATGGGACGCTATCTAGACATTGCACGAGTAGGCTTTGAAGGTGTTAGTATGTAGGTTCCCTAGGTCTTCTCCAAGACCATTATGTGAAAGTCCTTAATTGTTGAACGTCACTTAAATGGTCCAATAAATATGATGACTTAATAAAAGGTATGTTAATGAAAAGGTATCTATAAAGAGTAGCTTTGAGGATTACTTAGGTAGGCTTGGAGAGTGTGTATGGGCGTTCTCTTCATGTCTTACTTAGGTGAGTCTTAGAGTAATTCTAGGTTTGGTGTTTAATTAATTAAATGGGAATAATCTTGTCTTAGGTAGTCTATGGATATCTTTGGTGTGTGTAAAGGGATTGTATGGGCGGTCGCTTCATAACTCACTCAAGAGATCCTTAGAATCACTTTTGGTAGGAGGGTCTCATGTTTATGTGTTTTGAAGTGTTCTTGATATTATATTGCGGAATGTGACTTATGTTATGAAGTTTTACTCAAAAAGAGCATATTTTTTACAAATGTCCTTTTATCATAATTTTATGAATTATGGCATACTTAGTACATGAAATGTACTAATTCCATACATTTTGTCTATATCTAAAGGTGTAGGTGGCAATTGAGAGGCATCTTGAAGAAAATCTTGGAAATTAGGAATCTTTCAAGCAAAGTTGGGGTATGTCCTCACTTGATTCGTGGACATTATTATCTTTAGATTTCTTTGTCAAAAGTATTGTAATAGACTAAGTATTTCTATATTTCGATTATATGGGCCATGTCCTAAGATATTTGAGTGTCTAAGATGGTGACATTGAGACTTAGCCTTATTCCTTATGTCTTCTATGAAAGATACTTTGAAGTATTATTTCCTATGAAAAGTTTTATTTCTGCACTACTTTTCTTACATGTATGCAATTAATGATGTCTAAGGGCTTGTACAAGACCTTCGAGAGGTCAAGTATGCTGTGTTGCGACTTGAATAATGCCCTAACTTTTAGGATGCGCTCTCGGTCGTGACATGATCAATAATCAATGACATTGTACTTCAACATATAATTAAATTATAAATTTATTTCAAGTCTATGAATCTCAAATCGTCAACACACCAACAATTTGCCATAATTGAGGCATAGATAATGATAGAAATCAATAATCCAAAGCAATTTAGACATATTCCCATCATAGGCTTTTATAATCAACAAACCCACTTCGTAAGGCATGATTTGGGAATTGAGAGAAATCATGGATTCATAGAGTAATTTTCTCATTAATCATCTATCAAACACCCCTAAAATCAATATATGACATTAGTAACCATATGAAATTCTTTGAATAAAGAACCCATGATATTGAGTAAAACCCTAGTTTTTTCATGAACTTGAAAACTTTGAAAATTTTACTTTGAATGAACTCTAGGGAGAAAGCTAACCCTAGATGAAGGATCATCATACTTTCTTTAAGATTTCCCATGAAATTTGATGACGAAAAACCTTGAATCCAAACCCTAGCATTCAGTTCTTCTTCTTCCTTGAGTTAGAGAGAGAAATATTGAGAGGGAAATATTGAGAGAGAAATAGTGAGAGAGAATAAATTTGGGGTTTCTGATTTAGCTTTTAAAAATAAAGGAGTAAAATATGTGTTAAAAGACATAAATAAATATATATATATATATATATATATATATATATATATATATATATATATATACACATACACATCTATTTAAGACGACACCAAAAACTTAAAACTTAAATTAAAAATTACCTAAAAGGACTTCACTTGAATGTCCCGTCCAAGCTCACAACCACTTGGACGATCCGTGAAGGGGACCACGGCCCGTGGTGTCTCCCATGGTCCTCTAGGCAGTAGCTGCATTTGCTAGCCAAGCCTTTATTAGACAAATGAATGATCACGGAGCCTCCCTTGATCCGTGGTCGACACTACGAGTCGTGCTAGATGTTGTGGTCTAGCCTTAAACTTATGGATGAAAGACCTTGGAGCCTTGACACCATGTCACCTACATGCCCATTTTCACACCTCGTCAAGGTTACCACGTCCCATGGTCCCTTGACCAGTAGCTACTCAACTTTGAAACATCCCCATAAAGCTAAGGCATCTACAGTAGCCTTCCCACAGCCCGTGGTCATGACCACGAGTCGTGAACTGGCTTATGAAGGGGGGCCTTGACTTGGAACCAAACTAGGGTAAAATGTCTTGCCACCAGGGGTTGTGAAGACCCTTGTGGTGATGTGAGGCAGTGTCTAGGCCTAATTTTTAGGAATCCTTGGCCCGTCACCATGGTTTACACCAAAAATCATAAAACCCTTGCCTTAAATCTAGATGTTAACCCCCATGTTTTGTCTTTAGTTTAAGGTATCATTTTCCGAGTAAAAACCCCTTCAACAAACTTTCTATAGTTATCGTCATAAAAAGGGGAAAAAGTCTAAGCAAACTCTTAACAACATCGTGTAACGACTGGGGAGAACCCCCTAGTCGTAACCGGCGTCTTCGTCCTCGAAGAGGACTTAGACAAGCCCTTAGCATTTTTCATAGCATGTATCATAGAATAAAAATAAAGAAAATTTAAAACTTTTAATAAATTAGAACTTCAACTCCACTTCATATATGAAAATAGAATCTAACTTCTTCACGACATACCATCTAAACATAGAAGTATACAAATTTGGGAGTTAGCCTTTCCATCAAGCAGGAGTCTAGTACTAGGAAATACAAAAACGTCTTCCAACATAAACAAAGTACTAAAACGTTAGATCATAAGGGTCTTGTCCTCGGACATGAGGACTCAAAAACTTAGAGAAGGAAATTCCAAGTATCCTTTAAAAGTGACCTTGATTCCTTAACGACCTGAACCTACATTGTTTGGAAAAAGGGAAGAAAATATGGGTTAGTACATCACACACACTAAGTATGACTTCTATGCATAAAACTCATCAATGCATGCATTAAAATGACATTTTAGTCAATACATGCCTTTTACCAAGTAAACCCAACATGCACATAAAGTAAAATAATAAGCCAACCCAACATAATATCATCCCAACATGAACACTACCCAAGCAATGCTTGTGCAATGGAAAGAATAGAATCACATAACCCTATCCAAAGCTAAGTATCTCATTAAGCAACCTATTTCATACATACATTCATAATCTCATATTTCATCATAACTTGTTATATTCATAAAGATCATGCATAGCTTAACATACATGAGTCATAATTAGCATAATCACAAAAAATACTACTAGAACCACCCGTTAGGATCCGACATGTGCAATGTGTAAGATAAGTCCCATACCCTCCCTTACACTATGTAGAGAACTCATCAAGAAAATCCCTAGTGAGAGTCCACACATTTATTTTTTTACTTTTACAATAGGGAACGAGGTTGCAATAATCGACATTATACCATGTGAGCTACATGAAATCCAGTGTTCTACTCCCACACCAAAAATAGAGGGTTAACACTTGCCTAAGATGTAACCTTACGTACATAGTTATCTAGGTAGATCCACTAAGCTAGAGTCCTATGTGGCCACATAGTTAAGGGTCAAGGAGATTGTTACTAGAAAACCTAACTTGCTAAACGTGGGGGTTTCCATCTCATGAGACAACATATATCTTGGGGAATCCAGACTTGCTAAACGTGAGGAAACCTATGTTTGGAGCCGGACTTACTAAACGTGAGACGCCTATCTCATTTACATGCCCTTTTGGTGCTAAGCCTCTATTCCGTTTAGTAATCATCTTTAGTTATCACATAAGTTCACATTAGCCTTTACTAGATCCTTATGTAAGCACCTTATCATAATACCTCATAGGTGATCGTAAGTGAGAATAATCTTTTCACTTCAGAAACACTAGTAAGTGAGTACACCTTTCACTTTAACAATTCATTATAATCATGAGAACTACCTTTCAATCATATAACAATCATACCATAACATATATTCATATTTCACAGTTAATTCAAGTGTATAGGGTTAAACATGAGGGGACCTTGTCATCAACACCACAACAACACATTAGCCAGAACATCATTACTATCTAAGTAATTAATCTTTCATAATTGAATTCAAGGTAGAACAACATTCATACCTTATTTACCTTCATGGGACTTCATACTTTAATCACCCAAGAATGCATAACAATTACGTAAAACAAGGTAACTCATGAAGCAATAACGTAACTAACATCAACATAAATAATTGACATATTCATCATCTTCAACAATTCACCATATCAATTTAAGGTTTTTATGAAATTGAGGAAGAACATGGGTCCAAGGGAATCTCAAGTGAATAACAACAATTAACCATAATTATATACTTACACAACATTAAATAATCATAATTAATCACAATTGATTCATAAACTTTGTTTTTCAAAGAAGACCCATGTGTAGACAAAAACCCTAGATTAGGGGAAGTTTGAAAACATCTTTAAAGGGACCTCTTGGGGGAAGGAATCCCAAGAGTGAAAGAAACCATACCTTATTGAAGACATTAGCCACGGATTTGAGTAGAAAACTTGGAGAATTTGTCTTCTTCTTGAAGCTCCAATGTTCTTTAATGGAGGTTTGTGTAGAGAGAGAATTTAGAGAGATGTGGGAGCAATTGGGTTTTCAATTTGGAGATTTAATTTGTATGGGTAAAAGTGACATAAAACTTACTTAAAATGAATATATACACAGTCCCTAAAATACCAAAAACACCCCTCACTTAGTTAGACCTTTTAACCAAGTCAAACTTGACTTTAATTTGGGGAATTTTCATCGCGGAGCTTTTCCCTCAAGTTTCTGGAAATTAATTTTGAGACAGAGGAGTCCAAGACAACGTCCGCGAAGTGGACCAACATTTTTGCCGTTGGTGGATCTAGTCCGCGACGCAAACATGCTCCCTCAACGTACAAATGCTTGTTGCCTTGGGAAGCTTGCTTGCCAAGTGTTTTGTAGTCCTCAAGGACCCCTAGGGGGTTCTTTGGGGTCGCAAATGGATTTTTCGATCCTTTAAACATTATTTTAACTTCTTAAAGTATTAATACATGTTTTATCCTTCGTACTACTCTTGCTAAACTTTCACAACACCTAAGGTCATCTACTAGTTCGATTTCACTAGTTTTCCGACGTTATGGTCGTTCCATGATGTTTAGGCTCTAATACTTACCAATAAAATTTCCTACATTTATTTAGGTCTGGAAACACCATTTTATTCATTATTCCTTAGCTGAGGCTCCAGTCCAAAGAGGGCCAAAACGTTGGCCAAGGAAGTTGTCGGGCAGCCAAGATCTGGAGTCAAGGGCACGTCGCGCCTGCTACACTTGATGGGAAAAAATTTTCCTGCGATGCGGGGCTAACACGAACCATTCTGTCTCAAAATAAATTCCAGAACCAATATGTGGAGGTGACACCCGACGCGCAGCCAAGTCTCAGATTTGGTCGCGTCATTTTTAAGTCAAATTAGAGTTTGGAAAAGGGTCCAATTAGTGTAGGGGTCTTTTGGAAACTTTGGGGATTATTTGTGGACGGTTTTAGGTAACTTTAAACCCTAGTTCACCCATAAATTCAAACCCCCAAGTTCTAAACCAAGATCTCTTTAAAATCCTCCATTTTCAAGAAACTTCAAGCTCAAAGGAAGAAGACCAAATTATTTACGTGTCTTCACCAATTCTCATGGGTTCATTCATATTAAGGTATGGTAGTTTATCCTTGAACCTTATTTCATAAAATGAGACCATGCAAAGGCTTTTCAAAAAGGGTTTTCAAACTCCAACTTCTTCTATTTTGAACTTTAAGCATGGGTCTTTGCATGAAAATGTTTTAATAAATGTAATTTGATATTTTCAATGTTAGTTGATTATTTTGAGTTCAAAACCCCAATGAACTCATGCTTATGCATATTATCAACTTTTGAATTGTGGAGTTGGTTTAGTGTATATGTTTAGATAATGTTAGAGTTGTATTTCTTTATGTTGTATTATGGATAGTTACTGCCTTATTATGCTTATTTATGATGATTTTGTGAAATATTGATAAAAGGTGGTAAAGGCTTGGATGAAGGGTGAGTTGTTCAATATTGTTTAGTTTCCATTGAAATGATCTTGAGTTGTATGGTCAGCCTTTGGTGGCGGTTTTTACTTGAAGTATAAATAGATATATGTGTGTATTGTGAGTATGGCCTTGAAGGCACAACTTGTGAAGTTAAGTGATGATTATGATGTATATGCTTGATATGTTTAGGAAGTTTGAAATGTGTATCTTGAAGAGATTATGTTTAAATGAAGTACATGTATATGTGAAGCATGCTAGTGTGTGAAGTATGATGAATGTAGGTATGAGCATGTTTAGAAGTCAATGTTATGAATAATGGTGATTATGTGAAAGGTGTGCTCACATGTACTCACACACACACACACTTTGAATGTATGAATGAAGTTAATGAATTAAAATGGGGGATTGTAGGGTAGACACTCTTCGTAAGTAAAGATGAAATGTCTAGACCATTCCCTACTAATCCTAAAGAAATCTAGGAATGAAAAAAGAGATTTTGGGGTGAACTCACTCTTCGTAAGTTGAGATGAAGTGTCCACATATGGTGGCGGTATTTAGTTGCTATAAATGTTATGAACATGGCCTTTTCGGCATTATTATGCGAATTATAGTATGATCATTAAATGGTATATGCGAAGGTATAAAGTGAAGGTGATCATGTGATGTCTATATGATCTTGTGTGGGTGAACTAATGATATGATTTAATATACTTTCTCTATAGTTGTTGATATATGACGATGAAGGACTAGGGAGAGCCTTTATAGAATGATGTGGTATCTTGTGTTGGTAGACTTAGTTGTCCCTACTTTGTACTTAAATGTATTGAATGAGAGTATGAATAAAAGTCTAGGATCGGTAGACCTAAAGTTGGTGCGCTTTCTTGAATTATTAAATGAGGTATTCTAGAGTATGTCTTGAATCAGTAGAACTAAGCATGTTGGCCCTTCTTGATGAATCTAGAACCCTAAGTGAATGCAAAACCTTGAATAATGAAAACAAGGTTAAGAATATAAAAACTTGAATATTACAAGAAGGTTAAGAATGTGAAACCCTAAATATTGAAAAGAAGGTTAATAAGAAGCCTTGAAGGAATAGACCTCTAAGGCGCCTCTTTCTTGAGTGGAATAATAGACTTAGATATAGGTTGGTCGGAACCGCATGCGACCATTTTTAAGAAAGTCATAAGAGATATCTTAATAGACCTTGAATAGCAGCCTTAGGGGACCCATTCTTGGAAATGGTATTATGAGTTGGTAGAGCTTAGTGTTTGTACCTTCTCTAATACACCTTGTGAATGAATGACTCAATGAGAACAAAGGAAAAGCACTCAGTGGATATGCTTGTGGTAGTAGCTCTATGTTAGATGAGACTAGAGAACAAAGAAGCCCTTGATATCCTTTAACCATGTGCCAACATGGGATGTGTCCTAGTTCTACCCTTGGAAACTAGAACACTTTCCACGGTGTGGGGTATTTATGACACCACATTCCATACCTAGCTAGTGTATTCTATGTCGGTTAATGTGTATTCTCATCATGTGGGATGTACACTCTAGTATTGGATAGGTTCTACAATATGTAGGTAGTGGAATGGGACGCTATCTACACATGGCACAAGTAGGCCTTGAAGATACTAGAATAAGTTCCTTAAGTCTTCCAAGCCCATTATGTGAAAGCCCTCTAATTGGTTACTTGTATCTCAAATGGTTTTAAATACTACATAACACAGAAGGGAACTTGAAGCCTACAAAGCTTGGAAGAAGGCTAACTCCACTACACGTGGAATAGTAGTTAGCTCTGTAGTTGATGACCTCATACATGAATGTGAGGAATTCCCTACTTCTCATGCAATGTGGGCACATCTGCGAGGAACATATGGGGGTACTTCTGTAGCCCGCCTCCGACAGTTGACTATCAAGTTTGACTCTTACAAAAAGCTTTATGATCACAATATCAAACAACAGCTTAGAGTGATGTCAAACATGATAGCTCAACTCAAGAATGCAGGTCATGTTCTTTAAGATGAACAACAAGTTCAGGCAGTGATTCAGTCTCTTCCCAATAATTGGGAACATTTGAAGGTTAACTTGATCCATAATAATAGTGTCAAAACTTTTGTCCATGTTGCACGCCATGTTGAACTTGAAAATGAGAATCTTAGTGCTGCTAAAGTTGCTTCTAATGCCTTTGTCGCAGAGTCGAGTGGTACAAAATCTTCAAGATTCAAGTGCAAGAAAAATTGGAAAAGAAATGGGAAAGGAAAAGAGACTGGAGAAGGACCCTCTAAGAAAAGGAAGAAGTCAAACTCCAAGAAAAGAAAATGTTTTTTCAAGAAGAGAGACAAAAGTAAAATGAAGTGCTACAATTGCCAAGAATTGGGAATTTTTCTCGTGAATGTACCGATACAAAAAAGGTAGTATTTCTAAACGCTTCTGTATGTGCTACATATGTTTCTAGCACTTTTTTATTAACTGAATCATATCCTATGTGAATTGTAGACTCAGGATCCACCGACCACATGAGTCAAGATAAAGAGGTATTTCTGGAGTTTCGTCGAGTTTCATCTAAATCAAGGTGGATATATGTAGGAAATAATGCTAGGCTTGAAGTCCAATGTATAGGCACTTGCAAAGTGGACTTGCGTTGTGGTCGTTCCTTGATGTTGCATGACGTCCTATATACTCCAGAGATTCGACAAAACTTAGTGTTTGTGTCTGTTCTTTTAGACGTTGGTTTTTATTTGATTTTTAGTCATAATGGTGTTAGAATAACTTTAGATAATGTTTTATATTGTTTTGGACTTTGTTATGACCGTTTTATCGTGTTAGATTGTAATCTTTCAACTTATGACTATTATGTTGACCGTTGTGTAATGACATTTTATTCAAGTAACAATGATGTTGATGTTATTACATGACATGCTAGATTAGTTCACATAGGGCAAGATAGAATGAATTGGTTGGAAAAAGAAGGGCATTTAGGTTCTTTCACAAAAATTGAAATGTCAACTTGTGAAAATTGTCTTGCTGGTAAGATTACACGTAAACTATTTGGAAAGGCTAAGAGAGATGAGTTCCCACTTCAATTAATTCATTCTGATATTTGTAGTCCAATGAATGTAAGGACAAGGTCTGGTGCTACATGTTTCATTACATTTATTGATGATTTCACGCGTTTTGGTTATGTCTATTTGATTTCTCATAAATCTAAAGCACTTGAGTGCTTTAAAAGATATTTGAATGAAGTTGAAAATCAATTATACCAAAGCATAAAAGCTTTAAGAACCAATCGAGGACGTGAATATTTGTTAACACAATCTGCAGAATTATGTACTAAAAAGGGTATTATAGTACAATTAACTACTCCTTATACACCTCAACAAAATGGTGTGGCTGAAAGAAGGAATAGAACATTATTATACATGACAAGATCAATGATGGCGAAGGAAAATTTGTCAATATCTTTCTGGGGAGATGCATTATTGACTGTGGCTTACATATTGAACAAAGTGTCTTCCACTCCTTATGAACTTCAGAATGGTCATAAAATGAACTTGAATGGTCTACGATGTGGGGTTGTACGACATATATTAAAGATTGTTTCAGTGATTTTCGTAAACTAAATCCAAAAGGAAAAAAATGTATCTTTATAAGGTACTATGAACGCTCTAAAGGATATGTGTTTATCGATGAACTAGAGGATAGAAGTATTACTGAAATTGTATCACGAGATGTAAGATTTTTCAAGAATGATTTTCCCAAAAAGGGTGAAATAGGTTAAGTTGAGCCTCAGTATGAAATGTTTAAATTAGAAGATCACGTAATGTTGTTAAACATACTAGATAATTCAATGAATCTAGAAATTATTCCTGGTCCGAGTCAGAGTTAGGAATCTCAAAATCCTATAGAGGAATTTGAACTTCAAATATGTAAGAGTACAAGAAAAATGTGTACCTAAACGATCTTATGAGATTGAGGATTATGTTTTCCTGGTATCTCTCAAAGAATTTGATGAAACTAATTCTGTAACTGTGGCCTTATCAAGACCTCAAAGGGAAGAATGGTTAAAAGCGATGAAAGAAGAATTAGAGTCCATGAAAGCCAACAAAGTTTGGGATTTAGTTGACCTTCCTAAGGAACGTAAAGCTATTGGGAGTAAATGGATTCATAAAGTTAAACGTAAACCGGATGGGTCTATAGAAAGACATAAAGCATGATTGGTTGCAAAAGGTTTTACTCAAGAAGTTGGAATAGACTATGAGGAAACTTTTTCACCAGTTGTGAAGTTTATATCCATACGATTACTTTTAGCTATTGTTGCACGTTTAGATCTAGAATTACACCAAATGGATGTGAAGACCGCTTTTCTCAATGGAGAATTAATCGAAGAAATTTACCTTGAACACCCAGTTGGTTTCATTTTTAAAGGTCAAGAAAAGAAAGTTTGTAAATTAAAATGATCAATTTATGGCTTAAAACAATCTTCAAGACAATGGTATTTGAGATTTCATAAGGAGGTGATGTCATTTGATTTCACCATGATCGATGAATACCATTGAATCTATGTGAAAAAGTCCAATGGAAAATTTGTAATTCTTTCTCTTTACGTAGATGATATTTTATTAGCTGGAAATAATTTGGAGTATGTGAAAACTTTCAAGTCATAACTTTCAAAATTATTTGATATGAAAGATATGGGTGAAGCAGACTATATATTGGGTCTTAAGATACAATGAGATCGTTCCAAGAAATTTTTAAGTTTATCTCAAGAAACTTACATAAAGAAAATATTGGAACATTTTCGAATGAATATTTGCAAATCCATGGATACTCCTAGCGCAAGGGGTGAAACTTTAAGCCTTGAAATGTGTCGAAAGACCAAAAATGAAAAGGAATACATGTCTTGAGTTCCTTATTCTAGTGTTGTTTTACTCTATGATGTGTACTCGCCCAGACATTTGTTTTGTCATAAGTTTAGTTAGCAGGTATCAATCAAATCGTGGAAGAGATCATTGGAAAGCAGTAAAGAGAATATTCAGATACATGAAGGGAACTGCAGATCATACATTGTGTTATAGTGGATCTGATTTATTCATAAGAGATTATATCGATGCTGATTGAGCTGGTGATCGGGATGATTTAAAATTAACATTCGGTTATTGTTTTTACTAAATGGTGGTGCAATTTCATGGAAAAGTAAGAAACAAACTTGCACATCTCTTTCAACAATGGAATCTGAATTTGTGGCTTGTGCGTCTGCAATCCAACTAGTTGTTTTGTTAAAGAGATTCTTTGAGCATTTGAGTATTGCAATGAATTCTAAGAGTAGCATTATTCTATATTGTGATAGTCAAGCGGCTATCGCATACACAATGGATCGTTATTATCAAAGCAAAACCAAACACATCGACATCAAATATAACCTTTTGACAGATGTAGTGGTAAATAGAGAAATAACTTTGCAATACATTCCTACACGTGAAATGACAACTGATCCTTTTACGAAGGTCATCTCTAGAGACTTGTTTGAAAAACATGTTAAGGCTCTAAGTTTACGTAAAGCATGATGATATTTCAGTATTACAAAATGAATTGATTGTTATAATATTCTCTTATATATAAAAAAACAATTGAATTTATGTTCAAATGTAGTATGCATGTGATACTTTATTAGAAATAAATTGTGTCCAACAAGTCGCAAGATTGACTCTCTCACACGAGCAATCGCCTCTTATGTCGAGGAAAGTGAAAAGATGAGTTTCACCACCATATTATGACTTGTTTTATGAGTCAGGCAAATGTTTCTCTAAGAAAATGAGTGTAAAGATTACTGGAAAAGAGAAACTAGGGTTCAACATCTTGAGATGTTTAGACCGAGATCTGTACGATGTTGGATAATTCGAATGATGAGACACATACACCAGTATAAGGTGAAAATATTATAGCACGTGTTTCATAGCACGTGTGTCTAGAGATCAACGGGTCAATCAAAGAGTATTCCCTTCTTCTTCATTGTGTGAGACCGAGAAAAGTTAAAATGACATTTCAATGAAATACCCTTTGACATTTTGCTATTTTTTAAAGTTTCAATCGATGTTGCTACTTTAGCATGTTACTAACAACCATGAATGATTTGGCAATGCAGTGCATGTCTAGGAAAGCAGTTGAATAGGAACAAATTGATTCAAGTAGTTAGGAAAGACATTAAATTAATAATAAATTTGTATACACAAGACGGATATTGCACTAAACATATATGTGTAATTGTGTGTATAAAGTTAAACATGAACTCGAGTTAACCTCTTTAAGAGGATGACGGATCGAATAAGTAACTATTGATGTTGTGAATGAAGTATGGGGTATTGTGAGTAATGATGTCCTTTTAATAATAATGAATTCTTTCTACATGTGATTGAATTCCTATGTAGGGCTTGTAAAACCTTAAAGGTAAGCTCTTGATGTTGCACGAACTATTTGTCATATAAATTGTGTGTTTAGTTGATGTTGTGTTGGCTTGGGTCTTGTCCACCATGTGTAAAGTGGGAAATGTTGGTTTTGGATTTGGGTTTCCCATGTGAATCGATCCGACTCGATCGAACCCAAGATTATTTTTTATGAATAAAAAAAAAGAAAAAAAGAAGAAGATAAATATTATTTAACAAAAGAGGTGGGAACAGTTACATGGTAATTGTTCCAACGTTAATACACTCTCCTTTTAAATTAAGTTAATTTTTCTTTTGTTTCAGTTCACGCTTCAGAAAAGTGAAATAAGAAGAACAATAAAAACTCAAAAAGACTTGGATTAAAGACATAGCAAAAGGCATTTAGTTTGTTAAACATTGTCTTTGTTTTCTAGTGTTCCAAAGAAAGGATTTGGAGTAATACTTCAAGTTCGTGAATTAATCCGCTGCAATAAGGTACACAAATCTTAAATTGTATATTGTTAACATACAAATAATAGATTGACATCAGAGCCAGGCTAATCACTCCATTATTTGGATGGTAATTTCTTGAAGTGAAACACTGATTATTGTTTGTGTGTATATAAAGAAAATATCAGTGTGTAATCTCTTGTTTTCTCTGCTAATGGTTTTAGTAGATACTAACCTGATATAAACTTACAAGATTATGTTGAACATAAAATTGAATCTCATGTTTATGCCTTCTAATCTGAGATCGAAAGTACCACATGATCACCTTGAATTCGATCATGAATTTGAAAATTTTCTTTGTTTCTTCATTTAAGATATGGTATGAGTATAAATATGAGAGGAAAATAATGAGCGTAAGATATCTTGAATTCTATAAATTTACGAAGAAATTAATGAAAATAAGGTGCTATTTATTTTGTTGAGATTTTTTTTGAGTTTTAGTATACTTAGAAGATTTTTTCTCTCTCTTAATTTATTAAAAGTGAATAAGTTTGTTTTGTTAGTTTTCCTTTTTAGCCGTGTGAATGGTGGGATTTTTTTTTTGTCCTTTCTTGTTAAGGATTAAAAAATATTAATATAATAAATAACGAAGGTGCCACATAAAAAAAAAAGAAAAACCTGTCAAAAGAGGACAATTTGGTTTCTTCTTTCTTCTGTCAAGGAATTAAAAGAAAATAAATTATAAAAAAAAAAGTACACATATTTTATTTTAACAAAATATTGTATTTTTTTTATTTAGAATCATAAAGGATGATTTTCTTTGAAAAGGAAGAATATGACCATTTTATATTGATAAAGTATTTATTTTATTTACTTTAACATAAGTTTATTCAAATGGTTAAATCAGATTGAGAGTGACTTTATTTAATTTTTTTATGAGTTATCTTCTTAATTCAATAAAAAAATGACCAATTATATTGACAAGATTAAGATTTTAATTATGAGTATTAAAATTGGTCTTGATAAATTCGCTTAGTCCTTCAGTTCCTTAAACAATTCCTTGTCTTCTACGAGAAATTTGTGACATATGTTATCGCATTAAACGGTATTAACCATATTTCCGTTTTGTTCCCATTCAGATATGGATGAATGGGAACATGTTCAAATTACTCCAAGTGGGATTTTCAAAGACAAGCAAAGAGACAAGGTAGGAGAGCAAGTCGTCGTAAGACGTGTTTCCTAGGGCGTGAAATCATACAGATTGGTGTCCCAAGGGTGACTCAAAATCACTCAAGAAACCCATGGGTCATTCTAAGGGAAAAAGAGAAAAAAATTATAGAATTTGAGTCATTGAAAATGTCTCCTAATCACGTGATTTTATTCAAATTTGTTTCTGAAATAAAATGAGCTGAAGTGGTTGAATATAAGGAAATTTCAAATTGGAGAGTGTTAGCTTATTTAATAAACGCTCTATGTGAACCTTGGAGTAGTAGATTGACTGACATTTATCATGACATTTGGCTCAGTCAGCCTTTTAGGGTTTACATTTGTTGTCTTCAAGACTTGTCGGAGGATTTTAATCTTTGAATTACTTGTAAATTTCATTGCTTATTTGTATTTCAGGATATGAATTATGTAGTTTGTTGTTTTTCTCAAATTATTTTATTAGACTTAAAAATCCTTGTTATTAAAGTCTTCAATGTATTAAAATACACATTAAGAAGTTAGTTTCAAATTTTGGTTAAATATTTTAACTCGTAGATGATGAATGGATGCTTACGTGTCTTTTCAATTTTAATTTTAAATATGAAATCATTATGAGAATTGATTTGCTTGAACGTGTATGTCACATGCATAATGGTTAAAATTCTTACCTAATTATATGTCTGTGAGAAATATTGGAGAAAATATTATTGAATTGTGTATCTAAATTGTTACATTGAGACCCTATTTATAGACACTACATTGGAATCCCTTTTCGACTAGAATTCCTATTCCTACTAACTAGAATTCCTATTCCTACTAGAATTCCTATTCCTATTCTTATTTCTACTCCTATTCTAAGTAAGAAATACTTATTACTATTCTAACACTCCCCCTCAAGCTGGTGCATACAAATCATATGTACCTAGCTTGTTACAGATGTAATTAATACGATGACATGTGAGAGACTTGGTGAACATATCTGCAAGCTGATCATTTGACTTCACAAATTTTGTAATAATATCTCCGGAGAGTATCTTTTCTCTGACAAAGTGACAGTCAATCTCAACGTGCTTAGTCCTTTTATGAAACACTGGATTTGATGCGATATGAAGAGCCGCTTGATTATCACACACAAGTTCCATTTGATCAACTTTGCCAAATTTTAGTTCTCCCAGTAAATGTTTGAGCCAAACTAACTCACAAGTTGCTGTCACCATTGCTCGATATTCTGATTCTGCACTAGATCAAGCAACCACATTTTGTTTCTTACTCTTCCACGACACCAAATTACCTCCAACTAAAACACAATATCCGGATGTCGAACGTCTGTCAAAGGGTGATCCTGCCCAATCAGCGTCTGTATATCCAATGATATGCTCATGACCTTGATCTTCAAAGAGTAGTCCTTTACCGGGGGCTGACTTTTTATATCTAAGAATACGAACAACTGCTTCCCAATGACTATCACAAGGGGAAGTCATAAACTAACTTACAACACTCACGGGAAAAGAGATGTCTGGTCTAGTCACTGTGAGATAATTCAACTTTCCAACAAGTCGTCTATACCTTTCATGATTACTAAGTGGCTCCCCCTGTCCTGGAAGAAGTTTAAACATTCGAATCCATCGGAGTGTCAATAGGTCTACATCCCATCATTCCTGTCTCCTCAAGAATGTCTAAGGCATACTTGCGTTGAGAGATAACAATGCCTGATCTAGACTGAGCAACCTCAATACCTAGAAAATACTTCAATCTGCCAAGGTCTTTAGTCTGAAAGTGCTTAAAAAGATGTTTTTTTAAATCGGTGATACCATCTTGATTATTACCAGTGATAACAATATCATCAACGTAAACAACCAAATAGATACATCGACCTGGTGCAGAATGTCGATAAAACACAGAGTGATCAGCTCCACTACGAGTCATGCCAAACTCCTGAATTACTGTGCTGAACTTCCCAAACCAAGCTCGAGGAGACTGTTTAAGACCATAGAGTGACCTACGCAATCGACATACAAGGTTACTAGACTCGCCCTGAGCAATAAAACCAGGTGGTTGCTCCATATAGACTTCTTCCTCAAGATCACCATGCAGAAAAGCATTCTTTATGTCCAACTGATAAAGAGGCCAATGACGAACGGCAGCCATAGATAGAAAAAGACGAACAGATGTTATTTGAGCCACAGGAGCGAAAGTGTCACTAAATCTAGCCCAAATATCTGAGTATACCCTTTGGCGACAAGGCGAGCCTTAAGTCTATCAATACTGGCAAAGTTCTTTTGGCCATCCAGAATGAGAAATGCTTCATTGTTTCTTGAAGGACAAGTGATGATAGACGATGATAACTTAAGAAGGTATAATGCGGGAGACTGCACAACACGGAAGGGATCTTGATGAGTCTTTGAAAAAGGCCTCGAGCAAAATTAGCTATAAGTGTGACCCCACCTCAGGAGACATGAATTCCCCTACTGCCATGGTCAGGCTTGCTCCGCTGAGGAAACAAACTAGCCCTCCCCATCTTAGCATATGGATTGTTACATTGAGTCAATCCTTTGACACAGACTTAAAAAGTAAGTTATGTCAATAACAGAAATGGCATCAGAAAGTATCATTGTTGACTTAAAAAAAGGTGAAAAACTTTTCGGTCATAATTAGGATATTTTGAGTCATAAAATATGGTATGTACTGGAAGAGCAAAATTCTTTTGAAGGTATAAATTATTTTTTGAATCAACCAGAAGAAGATAATACTGCACAACACGGAAGGGATCTTGATGCTTATAAGGCTTTGAAAAAGGCTAACTCCACTCCACGTGGAATAATAATTAGCTCTGTAGTTGAATACCTCATACATGAATGTGAGGAATTCCCTACTGCTCATGGTATGTAGGCACATCCGCGAGGAACACAAAAGGATACGTCTGTTACCCATCTCCTACAGTTGACTATCAAATTTGACACTTACAAAAAGTGTTATGATCAAAATATCAAACCACAGCTTAGGGTGATGTCAAACATGATAGCTCAACTCAAGATTGTTGTCCATGTTCTTTTAGATGAGCAACAAGTTCAGGCAGTAATTCGGTCTCTTTCCGATAATTGGGAACATTTGAAGGTTAACTTAACCCATAATGATAGCATCAAAACTTTTTTGGATGTTGCACGGTCATGTTCAACTTGAAGATTAGCGACTTGGTGCTGCTAAGGATGCTTCTAATGTCTTTGTGGCAGAGTCAAGTGGTACAAAATCTTCAGGTTTTAAGCGCAAGAAAAACTGGAAAAGAAATGGGAAAGACAAAGAGATTGGAGAAGGACCTTCTAAAAAAAAGAAGAAACCAAATTCCAAGAAAGGAAAATGTCTTTTCAAGAAGAGAGACAAGAGCAAAAAGTGCTACAATTTTCAAATGTTAGGGCTTTTCGCTTGTGAATGCACTAAGACTAAAAAGGTAGAATTTAAAAATAACGCATCTATAAGTGCTACATATATTTCTAGCACTTCTTTACTAACTGAATCTTATCCTATGTGGATTATAGACTCAGGATACACCGACCACGTGAGTCGAGATAGAGAGGAGTTTGTGGAGTTTCCTCAAGTTTCAGCTAAATGAAGGTGCATCTACGTAGGAAATAATGCTCAGCTTGAAGTCAAAGGTATAGGTACTTGCAAAGTGGACTTGCGTGGTGGTCGTTACTTGATGTTGCATGGTGTCCTATATACTCCAGAGATTCAACGAAACTTAGTGTCTGCATCTGTTCTTTTAGACGTTGGTTTTGATTTGTTTTTAATCGTAATGGTGTTAGAATAACTCTCGATAATGTAATATATAGTTTTGGACTTCGTTATGACCGTTTTATCGTATTAGACTATAATCTTTCAACTTATGATATTATGTTGACCGTTGTGTAATGACATATTATTCAAGTAACAATGATGTTGATGTTATTACATGGCATGCTAGATTAGGTCACATAGGGCAAGATAGAATGAACAGGTTGGCAAAAGAAGGGCATTTAAGTTCTTTCACCAAAATTAAAATGTCAACTCGTGAAAATTGTCTTGCTGAAAAGATTACACGTCAACCATTTGGAAAGGCTAAGAGAGCAGAGTTCCCACATCAATTAATTCATTCTGATATTTGTGGTCCAATGAACATAAGGGAAAGGTCTAGTGCATATTTCATTACATTTATTGATTATTTCACGTGTTTTGATTATGTCTATTTGATTTCTCATAAATCTGAAGCACTTGAGTGCTTTAAAAGATATTTGAATGAAGTTGAAAATCAATTAGTTAAAAGCATAAAAGTTTTAAGAACCAATCGAGGACGTGAATATTTGTCAAAACAATTTGAAAATTATGTACCAAAAAGGGTAATATCAGACATTTAACTATTCCTTATACACCTCAACAAAAATGGTGTAGCTTAAAGAAGGAATAGAACATTATTAGACATGACAAGATCAAGTATGGCGCAGACAAATTTGTCTATCTCTTTTTTGGGAGATGCATTATTGACTGTTGTTTACATATTGAACAAAGTGCCTTCTAAGGCTATGTCTTCCACTCCTTATGAACTTTGGACTGGTCTTAAAACAAACCTGAATGATCTACGACCGTGGGGTTATGCGGCATATATTAAAGATTGTTTCTGTGAGTTCGGTAAACTAAGTCCAAAAGGAAAGAAATGTATATTTATAAGGTACTTTGAACACTCTAAAGGATATGTGTTCATTGATGAGCTGGAGGATGGAAGTATGACTGAAATTTTATCACGAGATGTTAGATTTTTGGAAAATGATTATCCCAAAAAGGGTGAAATAGGTGAAGTTGAGCCTCTGTACGAAATGTTGAAATCAGAAGATCTAGTAATGTTGTCAAACATACTTGACAATTCAATGGATAAAGAAATGGTTCCTGGTCAAAGTAAGTGTTATGAATCTCAAAATCCTATAGAGGAATCTAAACTTTGAATACGTAAGAGTACAAGAAAAGGTGTATCTAAACGATCTTATGAGATTGAGGAATATGTTTTCTTAGTATATCCCACAGAATTGGATGAACCTAATTCTTTAACTGAGGCCTCATCAAGACTTGAAATGTAAGAATTGTTAAAAGCGATGAAAGAAGAATTAGAGTCCATGAAAACCAACATAGTTTCGGATTTAGTTGACTTTCCTAAGTAACGTAAAGCTATTGGGAATAAATGGATTCCTATAGCTAAACGTAAATCGAATATTTCAATATAAAGACATAAAACATGTTTGGTTGTAAAAGGTTTTACTCAAGAAGTTGGAATAGACTATGAGGAAACTTTTTCACCATTTGTGAAGTTTACATCCATACGATTACTTTTAGTTATTGTTGCACGTTATGATCTAGAATTAAACCAAATGGATGTGAAGACCACTTTTCTCAATGGAGAATTAAACGAAGAAATATACATGGAACAACCAGTTAGTTTCGTTGTTAAAGGTCAAGCGAAAAAATTGTAAATTGAAAAAATCAATTTATGGCCTAAATCAATCTTCAAGGAAGTGGTATCTGAGATTTAATAAGGAGGTGATGTCATTTGATCTCACCATGATCGATGAAGGCCATTGCATCTATGTGAAAAAGTCCAATGTAAAATTTATAATTCTTTCACTTTACGTAGATGATATTTTATTAGTTGGAAATAATCTGGAGTATGTGAAAATTGTCAAGTCATGGCTTTCAAAATCATTTGATATGAAAGATATGGGTGACGCTGACGATATATTGGGTGTTAAGATCAAAGAGATCGTTCCAAGAAATTTTTAAGTTTATCTCAAGAAACTTATACAAAGAAAATATTTGAACGTTCTCGAATGAATAGTTGCAAATTCATGGATACTCCTGTAAAAAGGGGTGAAACTTTAAGCCTTGAAATGTGTTTAAAGACTTAAAAATAAAAGAAAGACATGTCTCGAGTCCCTTATTCTAGTGCTGTCGGGAGTTTGATGTATGTTATGATGTGTACTCGCTCAAACTTTTGTTATTTCGTAAGTATGGTCAACAGGTATCAATCCAATCCTGGAATAGATCATTGGAAAGCAGTAAAGAGAATATTCAGATACCTGAAGATAACTGCAGATCAAACATTATGTTATAGTAGATCTGATTTATTCATGAAAGGTTATATCGATATTGATTGGGCTGGTGACCGGGATGATAGAAAATCCACATCCGGTCATGCTTTCTTACTAAATAGTGGTACAATTTCATGGAAAAGTAAGAAGCAAACTTGCACAGCTTTTTCAACAATTAAATCTGAATTTGTGGCTTGTGCGTCTGCAGTACAAGAAATTGTTTGGTTAAAGAGATTCTTTGAGCATTTGAGTATTGCAAAGAATTCTAAGGGTCCCATGATTCTATAGTGTGATGGTCAAGCGGCTATCGCATACACAAAGGATCCTAAGTATCATAGAAAAACCAAACACATCGACATCAAATATAACTTTGTGAGTGACGTAGTGGCAAATAAAAAAAATAACTTAGCAATACATTCCTACACGTGAAATGACAGTTGGTCCTTTTACGAAGGCAATCTCTAGATACTTGTCTGAAAAATATGTTAAGGCTCTAGGTTTACGTAAAGTATGATGATATTTTAGTATTGTAAAATGAATTGATTGTTATAATATTCTCTTCTATATATAGAACAATTGAATTTATGTTGAAATGTAATATGCATGTGATATTATATTAGAAATAAAGTGTGTCGAACAAGTCGCAAGATTTGACTCTCTCACACGAGCAATCACCTCTTACCTCGAGGAACGTGAAGAGATAAATTTCACCACCATATTATGACTTGTTTTATGAGTCAGTCAAATGTTTCTCTAAGAAAATGAGTTTAAAGATTACTGGAAAAGAGAAACTAGGGTTAAACATCTAGATGTGTTTAGACTGGGATCTGTACGATGTTGAATAATTCGGATGATGAGACACATTCACCAGATATAAGGTGAAAATATCATAGCACGTGTTTCATACCAGGTGTGTCTAGCGATCAACGAGTCAATGAAAGAATATTCCTTGCTTCATTATTGTGTGAGACCCAAAAAAGTTAAAATGACTTTTCAATTAAATACCCTTTGACCTTTGTTGTTTCTTGAAGTTTCAATCGATGTTGCTACTTTAGCATGTTACTAATATCCATGAATAATTCGGCAATGCAGTGCATGTCTAGGAAAGCAGTTTAATAGGAACGAATATATTCAAGTAGAAAGAAAGACATTAAATGAATAATAAATGTGTATACCCAAGCCGGCTATTTCACTAAATATATAAACTGTAATTGTTTGTATAAAGTTAAACATGAACTCGAGTGAACCTCTTTAAGAGGATGAGGGATCGAATAAGTAACTATTGAAGTAGTGAATGAAGTATGGGGTATTGTGAATAATGATGTCCTTTTAATAATAATGAATTATTTCCACGTGTGACTGAATTCCTATGTAGGGCTTGTAAAACCTTAAAGGTAAGCTCTTGATGCTCACATGTCCCACGAACTATTTGTCGTATGAATTGTGTGTTTAGTTGATGTTGTGTTGGCTTGGGTCTTTTCCACCATGTGTGAAGTGGGAGATGTAATTTTTGGGTTTGGGTCGCCCATGTGGATCGACCGGACCCGATTCGACCCAAGATTATTTTTTCTGAATAAAAAAAAAAGAAAAAAAGAAGTAGATAAATATTAATTTTAAAAGGGGTGGAAACAGTTACATTGTAATTGTTCCAACATTAATACACTCTCCCTTTTAAATTAAGTTAATTATTCTTTTGTTTCAGTTTACGCTTCAGAAAAGTTAAATAAGAAGAACAACAAAAACTCCAAAAGACTTAGATTAAAGACAAAACAAAAGACATTTAGTTTGTGAAACACTGTCTTTATTTCCTAGTGATTCGAAGAATGGATTTGGAGTAATACTTCAAGTTCGTGATTTAATTTGCCACAATAAGTTAGACAAATCTTAAATTGTATCTTGTTTACATACAAAGAATACAAGTTCATTGATATTAATAATGTGATGTTGATGTGGATGAACATAATTTTTCTAGTGAGATGAGAGATAGAGTGGATGAGATTTAATAATGAAAAAGATATAATTATTGAAGAATTTTAATAATTAATTAGTATAAAATATAGTTAATTAAAGAAAAGTTAAACAAAACAAAAAGGATATAAAAATTTATAATTTCTAACATGGTGTTGACGTAGCATTGATGTAGCGGCGAGTTTAATACACCACATTCTATTAGAGTGGTGTTAAACTATCATGACAACCTATAAAACATATTTACTATTTAAAAGTTAGTAATTTAAGGGTGTAACTGATTTTTCAAGGCAAGTTTCATGGAAAATTTATATTTGTTTCCATTATGAAAACTTGTCTTTTGGGGTTAAAAATATCATAATTATCACATTTTTTTTCTTTTTGAAAACGCATAATAATATAAACTTTAGTACCAGATAAGTAGGAAGATTACTCACTTATCAATACTTAATTAGTAGTAATTATTTTTATGTATATATAGTGTTGGGCTAAAGCTATTTTCAATTGAATTAAATTTTGAAGAATTATAATTATATATGCATCACCCATGTTCACAACATTAATTGCAAGTTGGAGACTAATAAGTAGTCCCCACCATGAACTACTTCTACGCAAAAAAGTATGAGAATGATCACCTAAAAAATCCAAACAAGATATCCCCTTTCCTTAGACCTCACTACCTCAGTGCATATATGTTATCTTTTTGCATGTGTTGTGTCCTGAAAAAACAATCAAATATCAATATAAGTACAACCCATCTCCAAATTATATTCCTCTCCACCAACTACTTTTGTTTCTTCTTTTCACTGATCCCAACAATCCCTCCCCACCTCCACACTCTGCCCTGCTTGGTAATTTTTAGTTAAAGTTGTACACATAATGACTATTTAAAGTTTGAATTTCAAGCTAATTTTTTTTCCAATTATTTCACCTATTTTGACTTGACACGATGTTTAAAAGAATAGAGAAAAAAATTATATTTTAATTTGCATTAAGTAAGCATTTCATCTCATAATTTTACATTTTCCAAATACAAAAAATGACATACAAGTTTCTATTATGTAAAAGAAAAACTTATCATTTATATCTACAAATCATTTATTTCATATGTACATAAAATTTATAGTTGATTAATTTACTCTTATAAGACTTTAAATTATTTATATCGGATATAATTATTACTCACTATCATAAATATTATTTCTGTAGACAAGCTATCTCATTTTCGGCACATGTTTCCTTACTAATTCTTTACAAAATGTTATTTTTGTTGTCAGATATAAATATTAATCACGTTCAATTTTTCTATTATTTATATTTCGTTTACTTTTGCAACTTTTACATTATATGATTCATGCAAATTTTATTCATATGATTTCATTTCTTTAGTATAATTTTATTAGTATTCTAAATTAAAGTAGAATCTAAGGTTATGGATTTATGTTTTTTCTTTTCTTTTAAATCACATCTATGTATGTTATGTTTAAATTTGACATAAGAGTATGCGTTAAATTTTTTATTTTGAATTTAGAACTTATACCATATTTTAATTTCATTTGTTTTAGGAGTATCGACTGAATATTTTTTATTGTGCTTTTTTTTCATATGATATATCTTAAAACGCAATATTAAAGAATATTTTGATGAAGTTTACATTTCTTTAGTTAAGATCATAATATCTAAAAATACTGTTTACTTTATTAAATTGTATGTCAAATAAAATCAAACAAACAAATTTAAATGGACTAAATAAAAAAAATTGTTTAGGATGATATAAATCTTACCACTGTACTAATAAAAGGATAATTATAATATATTTTTCCCAACATCATAACTATGATATAAATCATAACATCTCCAATGAAATAAGTCCATGGTTTGTCTCCAGTAAATTCGAAAGAACCTTTAATATATGGATTTTGGATAAATTAGTTAGTATATTTTAAATAAAATTTAAATTACAAATTAATACAATGTTTGTGTCAAAATAATTGGGTACAAATTAAAAATATTGGTGGCTCCGGTTATTATTCTCATAATTTCAATTTATGCTTGGAATCAATAATGTGTACTAACTTTTGGTATTTGTGTCACTTATAATCATTTTTCCTAAACAAGGTCATGTAAAACAGGAGTGAAAGATCTGTTTTCATGTCATGAGACAGCTACAACCCACCCTCTCCTCTAAAATTAATGAGAGGACCTAACCACCCATCACTCCATGTTTAATTTTTGGTTGTTGAATCTCAAATTCTCTAAAATTTTGAGAAGATATATATTTATTTATATCAAGATTAATTACTTCACCAATAATTCATATAATCAAATAGAACTTAAAAACCAACCGCCTTGAGCTATAGGAGGTGCAGAAACAAACACTGGAATTTCAATTTATAATTTCAGAATTTTATAATGAATAAATAATTAAATTTTAAATTTAATATTTACAAGTCCCTAGTTGATTTTTGGTCCCTAAAGGGATTCAATAGATAAAGTTTCAACGTCGGTATTAATGGTCCTTACAGAATTTTACGACCAGTGTAAAACTAGTCCTTAAAGTATTTGTAGATACGGTAATTGTGGTCCTTATGCTAAAAAATCTAGTGGTAAAATTACTTTTTAGGACCGTTTTTCCGGTCCTTGTTATAAAAAATCTAGTCCCAAAAATACTTTTTGGGACTACATTTACTTGTCTATATATATAAGATATATTGGTGCTTATAAATTATCAACCACCAGTTCATTGGGCTTTTTAGGACCAGTAAATTGTGGTCCGTATTATTAGATAGTTTTTACTGTAATAATCAAATGCATAAGAAAAATATAATAATTTGCTTTCATTCATAAACGGATAAATAATGGTGCACACCATAATACATCGATAAAGTAATTTTTATACAAAATTACTTTACAGAAAAAAGAAGAAAACAACTAACATCCTCTATCAAATAATATAAAACAGAAGGAAATAATTGTTATTGGCTTATCCATCTACCTAGCTAGGATCTTCTGAGTTCCTTTACCAACAATTCTGATATATGGAAAGTTCCAAGTTCAGTAGTAGGTGGAATCAATTCCCAGCTCCAGTTTTTGTAAAGTCCATAAAGGAGATATGAGCTTCATGCTAAGTCAAACCATCTAGAAATGGAGCAAAGTCCGTATTTTCCTAGTGAACGATTTGGAAAATTCCAAAGCCCAAGTGAGGGTGAAAATCTAGTGCCTTATATTAGACTTATATCGTCATTGCAAGGTCAACGTGTTGATGATACCCAACAGTTTAATGCACCTGCAATGGTCAAGGACATATAAAATTTGGCCAATGTCCTGGATTTAATTTCAGCATCAAGGTAGCTACTTTATTGACAATCTAGATGATACAAAAGATGTTAATAACAAATGTTTTATGCAAAATGCAAAGGGTCAATGATATGCAACTTTAATGAACCTAATTGCAAGTACTTACAAAGAGGATTCAAGTTTTCACAATACAAGGAGTAACATTTTATAAGTGAACAAAAGATCTAACCCTGTAAAGAGCACACGATAAATTCTCAAAGTAAGCAAATTCTTAAGCTTTCGATTAAAAAAAATGAAAAGTTCCAATTTCTTAATTTTCTCTCATCTTCATTTCTCTAAAGTATCATATCTTGAAAAACTGGAACAACTCTTTTACTAGTTCTATAGAACTTACTAATGAGAAAAAAAATGTTGCATTAGTATATGAGTATATTCTAGAGTTAGAGGATGCGGAAGATTCTTATGCATGTCAAAATGGATAAAGTGCAACTCCAATGAGAAATATATAAAAGTTGTATTCAAAAAAATCTTAAAGAACTAGACAGAAGGGTTTAATATTTAATAGTATTGAAAGTTGAAGATACATAAAAAAAATTCACATAATTTAAGCAAGCTGCAACTCCCATAAATATTAAAAAGAAGTGCAAGTAAATCTTGTCTTTCTATCTTAACTGACCAAATAGTAATTTCTAGTTATTTCAAGATGGTCAATAAGTATCATGATACATAAAAGTATATGCTAAAAGTTTCCATAGTAACTAACTTTGAAGTAGGTACTTGCCTCAACACTCTTAAGAAATGATTTTGAGCGCAATGGGACATCCAATTTTTTTTTTTTATGATTGCTGTTAAGAAGAGAAACAAGATTAGAAAAACTGCCTAATGGCGCTTCATTAATTTATCAAACGATAAAAATAAGATGAATAAAAATAAAAAATAGTGTAGCAACAGTCAATAGTTCTAGGAATATAACCAAGAATTGAACAAAAAAAAAATTGTCAGCCTCTCACAGTAGTGACACAATGAAGAGAAGAAGCATAGAACACATGCTATTAAAGGGCGCTTCTGCACGTCGTACTTATTTTTCTAAAAAGAGTACAACTTTAAATATTAAAACAGAAATGTCTACACTTCTACTTATCTCGTGCTTGTCGTATAAGAAAAATGGCAGCTTAAGGGGCATACATACTTTATAGTGAATCAGTATGTGAGCTCTTAATTGAGAAACTATGTCTCCATCCCATCTTTTGTTGTGATGTGAGCCCTGCCCTAAAATAAGAATAACAAAGTGAGAAATTATAATCCATTTTTCTTAATAGTCTTCAATTCATTCTCCTGAATAATATAGTAACTATACATTATATTTATTAATTTTTAATGATGATATTTTCTAAAGTGACACTTACCGCAGGACAAATGAAATCTATTTAATGTTAACAAAATCATACCACAAATCATCCGGAACTGATCCATGTATAGCATTGATCTATAGTAGAAGCAAGATGCTAAGAAATGAAAAGTTAAGATAAGAGAAACCTGAATAATTAACACATAGCTCAATAAAAAGAACTTAACCACCTCAAATGTTAAAAAAACAACTCTACTTGATAAAAGATGAAATCAATACAACTAAAAGAAGGTTAAAGATCAAACACATAATTAACTCAATACTTTAAACATTTACAGAAAGGATACAGGGAACAAGTCTGCATCTCAATGAAGTAAAATTATTTTCTTTATAGAAATCACATAATACCATTAGTCAAAAAGTATCAAACAACTAAAGTCTAAGTCTAACTAATTTATACAGAAGAAAACACTAAGAACTCTAGAATTCCTCTGTTTTTTCTCCTTTGCAAGTTGTCTATGTGCAAGTTTAGCAACAAAAACTCATAGATATGCATCCAGCTTTTAATTATACATAAGAAGAAACTAATAACAATAGAACACCTCTGATTATTCTTATTTTTCAGCTTGTCAATGAGCAAGTTACGCAGAAGAATTAAAGACAGACACATCAAGCTAGTAAACTACTTAGTATTTGTTCACTAACTAATCTTCTTTTGCTTCTTCAATTGTTTTGTTTTACTCATTGTTTGATATTATATATATATTTTTTTCATCATTCTATTCAAGACATTGCTAATTATCTTTGTAACAACCAAAGGTTCATTAATCAAATGAGTAAAAAAGTATAAGAGTCTATTTAAAACATTAATGAAAATAAGAACATTCAAATACTAAGTTAGATTAATTTGCTTTCTGGAAATGAAAACCTGTTGAAACTGATGAAGATGGATTCGAAAGGCCTTGGTGTGTATATATGATGTTTCTGCACATCATCTTCTTAACCTTGTTTTAATGTCCTTTTCAAATATGAATATGGTATTAATGCATTTCCAATTTCTTGTCTTGACCATAAAGAATATAAATTCATATGAGATATCTATTGTTTTGACAAGCATAATGAATGTTAATGTAAAGGAGAACCACAATTATTACAAGGAAGACTAAATTGAGCAAATTATAAAAGAACAGAATCCTAATTAATAATGCTAATATTGCAACAGAAGCCACCGTTTCTCAAATGTTGCAAGTTGCAACATCCACAAGAAAGAAGATTCTACCAACAAATCTATTACTCCGGAGATTCCCTATGTACCACAATTTTATACCAAGAGGAATCAACGAAAAGAATGATGAATTTATGTCCAACTAAGAAAATTATAATTCTATCTAGTGCCAATGGACATTCAATATCTAAAATTGTAAATATCTTAGAGAAAATTTGTAAAGTTGAAGCTAAAATTAACTTTTCCACTATGCATATGTAGATTTCTCTTAAAATAGATCCCATAAATTTAAAGAGAAATAAAAAAGCAAGAAATCGAAAAAAATAGAAGAACTTTTCTGAAAGTAACTCAACTTGATGTGGGTTACCTTTGTCTTTTATGGATATCAAAAAAGGAAAAAAGAAGTAATCACCTCAAGAACTTTAAAGGCATCGGCTGCAGATCTCCTGACAACCATGAGACTGATTTGGATTTAGCTTGATTTCATAGAGAAATGTCTAGGGCTTCTGCGATTATTTCTCAGCATATCCCCATCTTTGTTGTCTTTTTCTAGTTGAATTAAAGAATGAAGAAGGAGACGAGAATTCAAGATAATGCAAGTAGTTCATGCCATGGTAAAACTTGAAAGGTAGGAACTGTTGAAGAAGAGAGGGTTAAGAAAGTTTGAAGGTGAATTTTTATATCGAGAGTGCTTTCACTTTTTTATTTCTTCTATTTTGTAGGATGCAAAAGCCCTAGTGCTGCTAAAATTAGTGAATTAGCAATTAGGGACCGTATTGTATTATTATTTTAGCACCAAATTAGTTTTTGTCCGTAAATTTGAGAATTAGCGACTACAAAAGATTCTTGTCCTTATATGTATAGTTTTATGGACCAATGTTTCGTCTCATCCCTAAAAGTTGGTCTTTAAAGATCCTTTTTCTTGTAGTGTATGTTTGATTATAACGATAAAGATTAGATGTAAACAAAGAAACGTTCCGTTATTAATGAAGAATCTCGAGTTGGAGAAGACAAAATCGAAGAAGGATGCATCCTCACAATCATCTTTACCAAAGTTACATATTCTTAATGCATCTTGTTTATTTTGTTTCTTAAATTAACATTTGGGTATAAAATTTCTGATACATCAATGCTATAATAGATTATGTATTTTGCAATGTATCATGTATATATTTAAATTGATACGTACTCCTAATATTAAGCTTTGTTAGTGGTATGAAATTTCCGATGCATCAATGCTAGAATGGATTATGTTTACCTTAAGTATTTGACGATCACTTAAAATTGCCCACATAATCGATTTGAACACTTCAACTAAGGTTTGTACCTATTGAACACCTCTATCATTTTTTATTGGTACCTATTTGACAATTTTTTTGATAATCAGCAAATTTGAAGTGTAAGAGGTATACTGGTAGTGACGTGGCACAATGATGAATTAAACTTTGACATGTCATTTAGTTTTAAAAAACTCATATAAAAAATTATTTTTAGGTAAAATATTATATAGAAAAAAAAATCAACTAGAACTAGTCCAACAAAATAGTCGTCCACCATCCTAGTCCAATAACGAGCGGCGGGTATCTTCCCCATGTTTCTCTCATTAACGCCATAGATTCTGTCTAACATCTTTCTTCTATTCCCATTTGGCAAATTTTCATCAATACCATAGCTCCTATTTCTTCGATCTCATTCTATTCTTCATACATAATTTAACGTTTGTTCATATTCTTTTTTTGTATTGTGGAATCTAAAGGGTTTGAATTTTTTAATAATTCCAAAGATAATATACAAAAAAAATTGAGGCTCAGTGGATTTTTTTGACAAAATCTGATTTTGATTATTATCATTTAATTCCCTTTTATAGCTTTAACTCTTTTGAATTTTTCTATTTTGATGGTCATTTTCTTAATGGACACTTTTTCGATTAAGACAAGGACGACGATATTAGTGATGACGGATGATAGTAGAAAGGAAACATAAAGGTTAATATATTAAGGAGTGTGGCATGGATGTTGGCAAAAGGATTTAGTCGATGAGAAAAATGCAAAAGATTAAGGTGATTTGAAATTGGGGAAGAAGATACTATTACAGAAGATTTTTTCATGCTCAGACTTTTGCTTCTGTTTTTAAATTTTGATATGTAATTTGATTACTAATTTGTAAGTAAATTGTATTAGTTTGACGGGCTTCTGAGGTGTGTACTATAAATATGATGCCATATCATTAAAAAGTATGCAATAGTGACATGTTTTGAACAAGAGAGAAGTTCAATAGGTACACCCTTTAATTGAGGTGTCTAAATGAAATATGCGGACAACTTTAAGTGGTTGTAGGACTTAAGCCGATTATGTTTTATGCAATGTATCATGTATATATTTATTACATTAATAAATATCCCCAATATTGTTGAATATTCGACTAGTGAGTTACATGTTCAATACTTATGTACTTGATACATAAGTATATGTCTGATGTATCATTTACAATATATCAAGTTATATAATGTATCTTTAATGTTTTTTAAATTTTAAAAGGAAAGAGATAGTAATAAATCAACTTTTTTGTTGTGTATATATCAATATTATCCAACAATAATCTTTGTACATGAACCATAACGTACTATAACTGATACACATTAATAATAACTAATGTCTATCACATGTATGTGATACACATTAATGACTATGATTTATGTAAACAAATTTTTTATAAAGACTCATTCTGTGGAAATGATAAATTTATACAAATAAACGCTACATGTATCTGATACAAATTAAAAAAAACTTTGTGCATGATCCATTAATACAAATTAACATTGCATGTATTTGATATGGAATATCACATGGTAATGTATCGACCTAAAACCAAACCCCTTATGGGCAACCTTTATTACTTTAATGTATCAAGTAGGATTACAATACATAACAATTTACTAAAAAATTTAAATAACAATACATCATGAGTAGTATATCCTTTTCGAGATCATAGAAAAAATTGACTACACAACATCTCTCCAACATTTTTATTTGTTGTATCAATACATAGTAGATACATTGCAAATTCCAGCTCATGTTTCTTCACCTCCAAGTACAGACTAATGGAGATATTCATGATTTATCCTCTCAAAATTTCGGGCAATATGTTGGATCAAAATTGAAAGGATCTTCGATTAACAATGACAAGAATTTTGAATTTTAAAAAATTTCCAATAATTTTGAATAAAAATTGAGAGGATCTCCGGTGAGTTCCCTTCTAAGATGTATGGTAACATCAACATACTCTTTCTTTGTATACTGGTACTTTCATACGTAGCTATATCATTAGTGTTTTTGGTCACTAAATCTATCAAAAATACATTTCCATTTGCATATCATTTTTAGAGTTCATTTGAAAGCATGTCTCCATCAGACTAATCAACAAACTTATCCAACCAATATTGTTTTCACTATCCACAATTGATCATTTTCGCAATGCTTCTACAATTTCAAGATTAGTCCTTTTCGTTTTTGACAATACTACTTTGATTCCTTGATTCTGTTGTAGATCTAAGATTTACAAATGAAATAGTTTCTCCAATAACAATTCCATCACTTTTGTAACCCTCTTGACACACCTCGCTTATCCAAATTCCTCAACAAAATCGATATATTCATCTTGTATCATCAAGGTTGGTTGAGTTATATGGTGTTTTTCATGATTTTCGATTGATGAAGAAGGTGAAAAATTGAATTTTGAATTTTTTGAATCTGTTACAGATTGGAATGATTTGAAATCAATCAGTTTTGCGTGAATCGGGGAAATTAAAAACAATTTTCCATTAATAATTCATATTAAGCGCAACATAAATGTCCATAATGTATCACAATTAATGTATCACACAACCAATTATGTATTTGACTGATATTTTAAGGGATTTTTGTAAAATAAAAAAAAGGAATATGATGTAATTTAGGTCTTACATCATGGAACTTATGTAAGTTACACTATATATTATTCTTTCTTTTAAAGTTTGTTTTCACAAAATAAAATTAATGGATCAAAGAGAGTGTTAGTATGTAAAATGTTAATTTTTCTATATTTGATCGGTTAAAATCTTTGCAAAATATTTGCTCTAGACAATAAGTTTTTTTGTTCTTTTGAAATGGGGAAATATTTTCTATAGTAGAGGTATTAAAAAATTGAATTACACATATGCCATTCTACATTGATAATGTCTTACTCATTTTTCACACACATCATCTCTATTCCATAATATGGAGCTCCCAATCTTCATCCCCACCACCACACACACAACTACCATCTATTCCACCTCTCGTAAGGCACTAATTATTGCTTACCTATCAAACACACACACAAAAAAAGTAACAAACATATTTAATTTCCTAGAGTCATTTCTAATGATTTTTAATCTTTTCTAACACATCCTAAGTAATTACTAATGAGATATACTCATAGTATTACATCCTAAAAGTTGAATACACTATCGATTAATGAATAGTGGATGATTGTCAAATGATAAATTATTTATAGTCATGGAAATATATATCATTAGATTCTTAGAACGACATTTTATACACATATATAGTATATATATATATATAATTAATATGTGTATAAATCATAATACACCCCCTAGACTATGACCGAAATCGCAGAAACACACCTAAACTTAACTAGGGTCCAGTTACCCTCCCTAAACTCATTTTAAATGGACTAAATACACTATAAACACGGATACAGCATAGAGAGTGTACACACTCTCTTGAAGGCAATTGATGAGTGCACTGTAACATCTCGTAACTTGAAACATCTAAGAATAATCTAAGAAACCAAGAATAGTCATTTTTGGAACTAAGTAGGGAAATCTGGAAAATTTCCAGTTTTCAAAAAAGTGAGTTTTGGTCATTTTCAAACGGCCATAACTTCCAGGTCAGACGGATTTTGGATGAGTTCCATATATGTTTGGAAAACCTTGGGAAGACCTTTCCAATGCCGTTGGGCTTGCAAAAATCCGATGTCGTATGAGGGAGATATGCATTTCGAAAGTTGGGTTGTTGAGCTGAGGAAAATCCAATCCGGATTTTAGTAAGGGCAAAGTTATCTTTTAATCCTAGTATTTTCAAATTTGTTTTAAGGGTTATTTAGGGGTAAAAACCAAGTCCCAATTCGGTTTAACAAGATTAAGAAATTAGGGCTTGGGAGAAAAAGAGAAAAGGAGAGGAAGCTCAAGAATCGTCCAAGAACACCAAAATAGTGCGTGGATTTCGTCGGGGGTGATCCCTATAGGGGTATGTGAGACCTTTTCGTGTTGGATTCGTTCACCCACACACCAACCTGTTTAATTCAGCAAGTCTATTGAATCAATGATAAATCTTGAAGTTCTTGATGAACAATTGTTGGATCTTATTTGGTAAAGTTGTAGCGTACCTTTAGTTGTTTTGATTCGTGTTTTTGGGTTGTTTTTCAAGTCTAAACTATTGGGTATTGATTAAATTTGTCATTCTAAGTGTTTAGGGGAAGATCCACGGAATATTGGGAGATTTAGAGTTGAAAATCGAAGAACAAAAGTCGGAGAACCCGTCTGATAGGTCCCTGAGGCGCCGCGCCTACCAGAGCCCCTCAGGAGACTCCGTTCTTTCCCTATATTTTAGTACTAGTTCCTATGTGATGTACCTATCATTCCTAGTTGATTCCAAAACTCTAAAGTACACCTAAACATCATGAAATCATCCATAAACATGAGATCATGATCCTTGAATCCATAATTCAATTCAAGGAAAGTTAAGATCAAAATCTAGGAAGTTAAGGGTCAACTTTAAAGGTTAAGAAGCAAGTCAAAGTAAGTTCTTAAAGTTTTCAAAAATTCTTAAACAATCATTTTAACTTTGTTTTAAGACTCAAGTTGTAAGTCGAGCAAAGGGTAAAGAGTTGATTTAAATTCTCAAAAGATACAAGGTAACTAAGTATTCCCTAAGAGTTAAGTTTCAAGTTAAGTAAAGCGCAAGAGTTGAGTTCATTTACCAAAGGATATAAGGGAACTAACTATTCCCTAAAGGTTTACAAATGTTTCATGTTTAAGTTAATAGGAACCTAAGATTTCCAAAAGAGTTTTGAACTAAAAGGGAACATATATTCCAAAAGAAGATTTTTAAAGCTAAAGGGTTCAGTAAATTATCTCAACCCAAAGAAAGGAAATTTTATTAAAAGTATGAGCTAAAGTATATTTTGGGAGTAGTATTGAGCACCAATGTTGGGATGAGAGTTAATATTAACTCAAGTCTCGATGTAAACCATGAAGCCATCATTGGAATTGACGGATCATTCTTTTTAGATGATCACGTAAGGTAATCTAGTGGATCCACAAAGCTAAGTAAGGTCTTATATCGATTGCAAGGTATAGGACAGCTCTGGCAGCGTGCGCAAGACTTTGTATCACCACTTATGCTATGGTGGTGGTTGTCGGTTAGAGAAACTACCATATAAATTTTATTACTTTCATATATAAGTAAAATTGAGTTTATTATTGCTTTATATTTAATAAACTAAGTGTTTACACTGTTTTTACCAGTTTTATATATATTGCATATGTCTTTATTGATTTATATTGAGTTGTTATCTTGTGAGTCAAGCAGAGCCAAGGTAAGTTCATCCTTCTTCCATTTCAAGCTTTATAGATGTATTTAGCATTCCAACTCGCATACTCGTACATTCAATGTAATGATGCCATTTGGCCTACATCGTTTTATGATGCTGATGCAAGTAGCTAGGATCAGTACGCAGCGTTTTGTTAATCTAGATCAAGCTCTAGAGTTAGTGGTGAGCCTCATTGCATTTCGAAGGACATCCTTTTTATTTGCTTTACTATTTTAGTTGTTTTTAGGATGTTGTGGGGTTTGTCCCAGCATCCATCTCAGTCAATTTAGAGGCTTCATAAATATTTAGTAGTTTAGTATGGAGTTTATTTTCTTGTTGAGACTTAAGTGTCACTTTGGCCTGATTGTTATATAAAGTGTTTCATTGACTATGCTTTATCTCTTGATTAAGTTTAGTTGAGTCTTCCGCTGAGTTAAATAAGCCAAGACAAGGGTTTGCTTAGGGCCAACAATAATCGTTGGGTGCCGGTCGCGCCCAGGGTGTAGGCTCCGAGAGTGACAAACTTGGTATCAGAGCACAGAGTTCAAGAGACCTAGGAAGTCTATGAAGCTGTGTATGTATATTCTTATTCATTGGTGTGAAGTACGCCACATCTATTATTAGGAGGCTACAACATTTATGAATGTTTCACTTCTTTCATTTTCTTTTCGTACGTTAGTGTTATCTCTAAAAGTCTCTCTCTAATTTGTGCTTACGTTTATTTTTAGATCATCATGCCTCCATGAAGACCAGAAAGAGGTCGACCAGCCCGAAGAAACATTGATGAACAAGGGGTTCCTAACGCACCGGATGTGCAACCCTAAGGAGAGGTTACCAAAGCCGAGTTCCGGAAAGCTATCCGGATGTTAAGTCAAGTGGTAACCAACCAAGTCGGGCAACATAGAGAAGCTCGACAAGAAGGGGCTGACACCTCTAGGGTTCGTGAATTTTTGAGAATGAATCCTTCTAGTTTTACCAGATCAAGCACTACTGAGGATCTAGAAAACTTTGTGGAAGAGTTGAAGAAAGTGTTTGAGGTAATGCATATGGTTGATGTTGAAAGGGTTGAGTTAGCCGCATACCAACTGAAGAGTGTGGCTAGGACTTGGTTCGACCAATGGAATGGAGGCAGAGCTGAGTATTCACCACATCCAAGTTGGGCTTGCTTCGAAGAAGCCTTCTTAGGGACGTTCTTTCCTCGAGAACGGAAGGAAGCGAAGTTAAAAGAGTTGCTCACTTGAAAACAAGACTCCATGAGTGTTCATGAGTATGGGTTGAAGTTCACCCAACCGTCTCGCTATGCTCCGGAGATGGTGAAAAACATGAGGAGCAGAATGAGCTTGTTTGTTGCTGGTTCGGGTCATGCTTCAAGTAAGAAAGGTGGGGCTGCCATGTTGATAGGTGAAATGGACATATCCAGGCTTATGGTTGATGTGGAAGAAGACCGAGAAGATAATAGAAACAAGAAAGCGAAGACTGGGAATGAGTCTGGCCAACAAAAAGATGGTTAAGTCGACCACAATTTCAGAAGCCAAAGGGTCATGCACCATCATCTGCTAGAGCACTTGCGCACAGAAACCGAGGTGAGTATAGTGCCCAAATTCACAAAAATTCAAGACTAGACCAGCCCAATCCTAAGGTAGTGTGGCATAAGAAGGTAGTGGGATTGCTGCATGTGGTAGAACCCACCCTCGTAGATGTCGTGATGGACAGACAGGTTGTTTCAAGTGTGTTCAAGAGGGTCACTTCATGAGAGATTTCCCTAATAATAAGCAAGGTGGTGTCCGGATAATAGAGCTCAATCTTCATCAGTTTCTCCAACAGATAAGGCTGCACCTAGAGCAGCCACTTCCAGTACTGGCGGACGGGCAAACCGTCTTTATGCAATCACTAGCCGCCAAGAGCAAGAGAACTCTCTAGATGTTATTACATGTATTATCAAAGTCTTTCATTTTGATGTTTATGCTTTGTTAGAACCAGGAGAAAGTTTATCCATTGTAACTCCTTATTTTGAAAATCAGTTTGAGATCCTTCCTGATAAGCTTTGTGAACCCTTTTGTGTTTCTACACCTGTTGGGGAGTCTATTCTAACGGAAAAAGTCTATCGTGATTGTCCTATTTCCATCAATCACAAGAGAACCATGGCTGATCTAGTAGAGTTATACATGGTAGATTTTGATGTCATTCTAGGCATGGACTGGCTCCATGCCTGTTATGCATCAATAGATTGCAGAACTAGAGTTTTCAAGTTTCAAATTCCTAATGAGCCTGTCATAGAGTGGACTAGTAGTTCAGCAATGCCTAAGGGTCTTTTTATTTCATACCTTAAGGCGAGAAAGTTAGTCTCTAAGGGGTGTATCTATTAGTCTGAGTTAATGACTCAAGTGTTGAGGTACCTTCCCCTTAGTCAGTTCCTATAGTCAGTGAGTTTCTAGAAGGCTTTCCTGATGATCTACCTTGAGTCCCTCCCGAAAGAGAGATAGACTTTGGCATAGACATCATCCTAGATACTCGTCCTATATCTATTCCTCCATATAGAATGGCACGAGCAGAGTTAAAAGAACTAAAGGAACAATTGAAAGATTTATTAGATAAAGGCTTCATTCGACCAAGTGTCTCACCTTGGGGCGCTCCGGTCTTGTTTGTAAGAAAGAAGGATGGGTCCCTTAGGATGTGTGTAGACTACCACCAATTGAATAATGTGACAATCAAGAATAAATATCCTATTCCAATGATAGATGATGTTTTTAATCAACTTCAAGGTGCTTCTAGTTTTTCCAAGACTGACCTCAGATCAGGCTATTATCAGTTGTAAGTAAGGGAATGTGATATTCCTAAGACAACTTTTAGGACACGGTATGGGCATTATGAATTTCTGGTTATGTCCTTTGGTTTGAAAAATGCACCTGCAGCGTTCATGGATCTTATGAACAGAGTCTTCAAACCTTATTTAGATCTGTTTTTCATCTTCTTCATTGATGACATACTAATTTATTCAAGGAATGAAGAAGATCATGCTAGTCACCTTAGGATCGTTCTTCAAACTTTGAGAGATAAAGATCTATATGCCAAGTTCTCCAAGTGCGAGATTTGGCTTAATTTGGTGGCATTCTTAGGCCATATTGCTTCTGGTGAAGGGATTAGAGTTGACACTCAGAATATTCAAGCAGTTTAGAGTTGGCCTAGACCCACATCTCCAACAGATATAAGGAGTTTCTTGGGCTTGGCTGGCTATTATAGGAGATTTGTTGAAGGATTCTCATCTATATCTTCTCCTTTGACCAAGTTAACTCAGAAGACAATCAAGTTTTAATGGTCTAAAGCTTGTGAGAAAAGCTTTCAGCTGGTGAAAAAGAGACTGACTACCGCTCTGGTTTTTGCATTGGCAGAGGGTTCTAAAGGCTTTGTGGTGTATTTTAATGCATCAAGAGTTGGCTTGGGCTATGTTTTGATGCACAATAGCAAGGCTATAGCTTATGCCTCTAGACATTTTAAGGTTCATGAGAAGATTTATCCAATTCATGACTTACAATTGGCCGAAATAGTGTTAGCTTTGAATATATGACGCCACTACCTGTATGGGGTTCATGTGGATATATTCACTGATCACAAGAGCCTCAAATATGTATTCACACAGAAGGATCTAAATCTGAGACAGAGGAGGTGGTTAGAATTACTCAAGGATTATTATATGAGTATTCTTTACAAACCACGTAAGCTAATTTGGTTGTTGATGCGTTGAGAAGGTTGTCCATGGGTAGTACCACCCATGTTGAAGAAGAAAAGAGGGAGTTAGCTGAATATATGCACAGACTTGCACGTCTGGGAGTCAGACTAGAGAGGCATAGTGGTGACCAATGAGGCTAATTCTTCCTTAGTGTCAGAGGTGAAAGAGAAGCAAGACCAAGACCCTTTTTAGCTTGATTTTAAGGCAAGTTTCCATAAGCAGAGGGTATTTGTCACACCTGGATCCTAGACCCCGGATGACACAGGCGTTGTTAACCTCTCAGAGGTCGCAGACAATCCTCTTCTTAGCTTTCATCACAATCATACAGTTAAATTTTGTGGAAAATTGAAACTTTTAACACACTAATGAAGTATACTTAGACTTCATACTTAAGATTCATAAAGAACATACGGTATTCAAAAACTGTCTCACATATATAGAAACCATCTAAGAGTGCAAATCTGGACTTAGCCAATAATAGTCAATATGCCATATAGTCTTTAATACAAAAGAATCCAAAGAACATAATGGAAAGAACGTATCCAAACAACTACTAAATCTTCATAGGCTGGAATATAGATGATAGCGTCCCGAGTATGAGGACCTACCAAGATTTGGAGAAAGAGTGCTTTTTCAAATCGACCTGCTTAACTTCAATGGCCGGAACCTACAGTTGTAGTAATATAATGTAATGGGGTTAGTACGCGACATGTACTAAGTATGGGTTTATGCACATAACACATAGGGACATGCATGAAAAATGATCATTTATCATCTCTTTAGAAAACATGCTAAGTCATATAAAAGTCTTCAAATGTACATACCATATAACATATACAAGTTAAAGCATGATCATAATCAACAAATCTTCTCATAGAGTCTTGTTAACATTTCATATTCAATAAATCATATAAACATAACATACAAAACATTTAACAATGACCTCATCCCCAACCTACAAGTGCAATGGTCATGTGAAGCCCCATAACCCCACACAAACAAGTAGATAAGATAGGAGACCATAAGTAAAGCTTTGCTTCATATAACTTGTAACATAGTTAGTCATCTTTCATATAACAATATAACGCAATAACATATTCATTATAATGATCAACATTCATAAAAGAGTAACATCACGCATCATAAACATATATCTTAAATATCATCATATTACATAAGAACAATCTCCTAGGACTTCCCTTAGAGTCAACTTGTGCAATGTCTAGGTAGCGTCCCATAACACTACCTATACTAAGCAAACTCCTCAAGTCACCCTAGTCAACGCTCATTTACTTGTCTTTTATTTTTTATGAGGGAACATACACATTAACCGACATAGACCATGTGAGCTAAACATGGAATCCAGTGTCTTCCCCACACCGAAAAGAGGTGGTCAATCGGCCAAAGTAGAACCGAACATGACGTAGCTTTCTAGGTGGATCCACTAGCTATTATCCTATGGTGGAAGCATATTTCAAGAACTAGGAGATGTATTAGAGACCCATAGTTCCACATTACATGGTAGCCTCAATCTCTTGAGAATCATTGTGAACCTACCTTCCCGCTAGGGAAGGGACACTTCCCATATCTAGTTCATCGGTGCTTAGATTAAGTCCCTTTCTTGAAATAACCTTTAAGTTTTATTTTATCATAAACTTATCATAGTTCATAGGATATTATCTCCTTGTATAACATGATCATGAGCTCTTTTAGATTAGATGAGAATTGTACTTTCATCGTAACCTTTCTTATGTGAGATTAACATAACATAATCACCTTGTGTAAAGCATACAAGGGATATCATAAACTTGCATATTCGTATTCTTATCATGATTTCACATTTTACATGTTCATAGCCAGCATATTCACATAGCAACATCATACATACTTTTCATAACATAGCATCATAGTCTATAGGCTAAATAAACGTTTACGAGTAATCACACTTAGAAGACTTACCTCTTGCTTCCAAGAATCTTATTCATCATGCAATATTCATAATCATACATAGTGAAATACTCAATGACATAATCAAGAACAACTCATAAAATCATGTACAAGATCAATGCATAGCGTAGGAGAGGGTGAACGGATCATTAAATGGTTCATTCAAACCTTAAATTCTAACCCTAACGTTTTCACGTTATCAATCACTACAAACAACCCATTCAAAACCATCACATAGAGAAGGATCATGTATCACACGACATTCAAATATTATCAATCAATTACTCAACAATTCGTGCGAAATTGAATATGGAAAACATTTACTTTTCATTGAAAATCATAAATCTAGGGTTAGGAAGAAAATCCGCTTTGTAGATTAAAAACCCTAGTATTTGAAGTTCTTGAAAACTTATCTTGAAAGGACCTCTTGGGTAAAGGAATCCCAAGAGTGAAAATCCATACCTTATAGATGAAGAATCCACAAAATCTGATTGGAAACTTTGAAACCTTCGTCTTCTTCCTTAAGCTTTTCTTGTTCTTCAATGGAGTTTGAAAAAGAGAACGTTCCTGAGAGATTAAGAGAATTTCGTTTGATCTGATTTGGGACGTGTAAAAGTGTTCAAAAACTGACCTAATATCAATATATAGTCGTCCCATATATTACCCTAAAGACCCTCCACTTAAATTACCAAAATACCCCTCCTAAATCGACTAAAACTAGGAGAGCATTTGACTAAGGGTCTCGGGTTTGACCATGAATTAAATTAATTAATTAAGTTGCTAATTTAATTAACTAAGTGACCTAGGGTAATTACTTAAGTACCCCTAAGTCGTTAGGACCATAACCAACCCCTTTGGACCATCCTAGGTTAGGTACTAGGATGTTTCTTTAGTTAGCTACTCGGCTAGTGTCACCCGGTTAGGTCTTAGGATTTCGGGCACGCTAGTTAGTTTATTTTAGTTAGTCCTAGGTTGGTTAGTTAGTTAGGTCGGTTAGTTAGAACCTAGGTTTTGTTAGGAGGCTCGGCCCCACGTGGCTTGATCCGACACGCCTATCCCCTAACCGCCCTAACCGAATCGATTGGGATAGTCTCTCCGCCGGTTGCACATGTGCTTGCACATGTGTTGCTGTGCACATTCCTAACCGTGCACTTTTGGAAAGTTCACTTCTTGTCCAAGGATCCTCACTATGTCCTTGGGCACTGCTTAATCTACATGATCTTAAATGGTCATGTGCTGTGGTACCCAGGCTTGACACTTGGATGCTTCGTACCTAATGTGAGTAAGCGATGAGGTTAAGAATTGAAGAGATTAAGAATTTTAGCTTAGGGTCTTCATTGCAGGTACAATTCCTAAATAAGCTTGGATTGGAGCATTTGAACATCAAGGTGTATTTTACGTTATAAGTTACTTGTGAATACATACAAAACTTGGCTAACACCCTTAAGCCAATATTCTCTAACATGCCCAATATTACTAAATATTGGACAATGGGATGCCTATGTACCTCAATACATATTCTTAAAACCTAATAGGCTCTGCACTAGACAAATACATTTTCTGGAATGTTACATTATCCCCCCCCCCCTCCGGCCCTCTTAGGAACATTCGTCCCAGAATGACACTAAAATCTTTTGGAGGGTAAGGAAAAGACTCAATACTAGCAGCACAGCCAACACTTAACATATCATTACACTTAGCACTCAATTTATGATGCACAAACATATAAGAGCTACATATTCATAACACATAGTGAGGAATTTCCTTCTCAACCTTATCATAAGCTCAAAATGCATCAAAGAATTACCATGCTTGCAATCTTCTCAAGATAACAACAAAACAACAAAATCTCAAGAAAACATATGCATTAAAGTTTCACATAAGTGCAAGAATAGAGTATGAAAACATCTTCTTAAAACTCTAGTTGGTACTGTCTTTTACCAAAACATGCACCTATTTAGTAAACAAGTTAATTTTTTTTCATTCTTGTTAAATTGGGCATGAAGTCTTTATAAGCCAATCTTTATTGGCTATGCCCATTCTTTGATTATTTGCATAATATATAGTTCTTGGGGCATATATTCATACTCCAATATTGGCATAAACCAATAACTGTTAAAACTTCATTTTTATCAAACACTGATGATTTGACATTCTTATGCTTTGCTTACTTAGATCACTTTGAACTTACATTTCTCATTCTTTGATCTCACGTTCACTTTGAACATGCTAGGTTGACTTAGGACATTCTTTTAATACTTCCATTGGGATCTTTCTGTGCAATGACTAAGAATGACTTACATCATTACTTAGTCTAACCTCACTCTTTGGTCATCCTATCCGAACACCCCTCATCTTCCTCTTTCTTTCTTTCTTACTTTCTTACTTTCTTACTGAAATCTTGAGCATTATACATATTACTAGAATGGAAATAGGGAGAAGTAGGGAGATTAACATTTAACAATTTCATTGGGAACAACCCTAGTTTCGGTTTTCTTGAATTCAATACGTTTGAAAAGCCTTCTTTATCCTCACCACATGGTGTAAACAACCCTTGTCTATCATCTTACAAGCCTTTAAACATGAAATAATTTGACCCCTTGGCATAGAATTTCCCCCCTTCTACTCTAGAATAGATTAATTAGGGAATTGAAACTTCACTACCCTTGTTCTACAATCTATAGACGCAAAACAATCATGAAGTCAATCCATACACAAGATGATATCAAAATCAAACATGTCAAGTTCTACCAAATTAACAAGAGTAATTCTATTGGGCAGCATGACAGGGCATTTCCAATAGACTCTTTTTGCAACTACAGAGTTACCCATTGGGGTACAAACGAGAAAGGGTTCAATCAAAACATCGGAAAGTATATCAAACTTCATAGCTACCAAACGTGTAACAAAAGAAGGAGTAGCACCTGGGTCAAGAAAAGCATAAACATTAATAGAGAAAACTTGTAACATACCCGTCACAACGTCGGGAGAGCTTTCTTGCTCACCCATATCCTTGAGTGTATAGAAACGGTTCCTTTTTGGAGCTTACGAATTAGGATCGCTTGGTTAAGGTTGACTATTACCCTTACCTTGACTTCTCACATTAGGACAATCTTTCACCATATTGCCACCCTTGCCACAACTATAGCAACTATTAGTTCCAACAAGACATTCGCCCCCATGCTTCTTACCACATTTACCACAAGTTGGTATTTCTCTTGGTGGATCAACATTTCTCTCCTCTTGAGGTTTAGGATTAGAACCTGTATCATTGCGATTCTTGGAGAAATCTGAAGGAACTTGGTTTGAAAACCTCTTCTTAAACTTAGGCTTGTCTTGAACATAAAGCCTACTTTTAGGAGAACCACTCTCAAAAGACTTTGCTTTCTTAGCTTCCCTATTTCTCTTCCTTAGGCGACTTTGTTCAACCTGTTGAGCATAAACAATCAACCTAGAAAGATCCATATTTTCATGAAGCATGGCTGCACGACATTCTTCTTCAAGCTCTTCGGACACGCCCGTTACATAACGACTCATTTCATCCCTAGCATTAGAAACCAAAGAAGAAGCATATTTGGACAGCTTAATGAACTTCAAGGATTATTCCTTAACACTCATACCTCCTTGACGAAGGTTGATGAACTCCTCTGCCTTAGCTTCTCTTTTCTATCTTGGGAAGAACCGATCAAGAATGGAATTAGATGCTAAAAGACACATCGTGTCAAAGCTCTAGAGGCACGACATAGGAGAATCAAGAAAAGAGAAGTTTTCTAATCATCACATAGCCTCTCGTTCATAATTGTGGCGCGCTTCACAAGCATGAACAAGACACTAGGTAATGTGTTTTAGTGAGACATTGACCCTAAGTATATTTTAACTTCATGCTCTGCTACCAAGTTTAAGATTCTATATTTAAAAACATACTCTGATACCAAGTTTGTCACACCTGGATCCTAGACCCCGGATGAGACCGGCGTCGTTAACTTCTCAGAGATCGCAGACAAGCCTCTTCTTAGCTTTCATCACCATACAGATAAATTTTGCGAAAAATTGAAACTTTTAACATACTAATGAAGTATACTTAGACTTCATACTTAAGATTCATAAAGAACATACTTCTAAAACTGTCTCGCATATATAGAAACCATCTAAGAGTGCAAATCTGGACTTAGCCAATAATAGTCAATATACCATATAGGCCTTAATATAAAAGAATCCAAAGAACATAATGGAAATAACGTATCCTAAGAACTACTAAATCTTCATCGGCTGGAATATAGATGATAGCGTCCCGAACATGAGGACCTACAAAGACTTGGAGAAAGAGTTCCAAGCTTCTTAAATTGACCTGCTTAACTTCAATGGCCGGAACCTACAGTTCTAGTAATATAAGGTAATGGGGTTAGTACGCCACATGTACTAATTATGGGTATATGCACATAACACATAGGGACATGCATGGAAAAGGATCATTTATCATCTCTTTAGAAAATATGCTAAGTCATATGAAAGTCTTCAATGCACATACCATATAACATATACAAGTTAAAGCATGATCTTAATCAACAAATCTTCTCATAGAGTCATGATAACATTTCATATTCAATAAATCATATAAACATAACATACAAAACATTTACCAATGACCTCATCCCCAACCTACAAGTGCAATGGTCATGTGAAGACCCATAACCCCACACAATCAAGTAGATAAGATAGGAGACCATAAGTAAAGCTTTGCTTCATATAACTTGTAACACAGTTAGTCATCACTTCATATAACAATATAACTCAATAACATATTTATTATAATGATCAACATTCATATAAGAGTAACATGACACATCATAAACATATATCTTTAATATCATCATATTACATAAAAACAGTCTCCTAGGACTTCCCTTAGAGTCAACTTGTGCAATGTCTAGGTAGCGTCCCATACCACTATCTATACTAAGCAAACTCCTCAAGTCACCCTAGTCAACGTTCATTTACTTGCCTTTTATTTTACATGAGGGAACATACGCATTAACCGACATAGACCATGTGAGCTAAACATGAAATCCACTGTCTTCCCCCCACCGAAAAGAGGTGGTCTACCGGCCAAAGTAGAATCGAACATGATGTATCTTTCTAGGTGGATCCACTAGCTAGTATCCTATGGTGGCAGCATAGTTCAAGAACTAGGAGATGTATTAGAGACCCATAGTTACATATTACATGGCAGCTCAATCTCATCAGAATCATTGTGACCTACCTTCCCGCTAGGGAAGGGACACTTCCCATATCTAGTTCATCGGTGCTTAGCTTAAGTCCCTTTCTTGAAATAACCTTTAAGTTTTATTTTATCATAAACCTATCATCGGTCATAGGAGATTATCTCCCTGTTTAACATGATCATGATCTCTTTTTGATTAGATGAGAATTTTCCTTTCATCGTAAGCTTTCTTATGTGAGATTAACATAATATAATCACCTTGTGTAAAGCATACAAGGGATATCATAAGCTTACATATTCGTATTATTATCATTATCTCACAATTTACATGTTCATAGCCAGCATATTAACATAACAACATCATACATACTCTTCATAACATAGCATCATAGTTTATAGGCTAACATAAACGTTTACGAGTAATCACACTTAGAAGACTTACCTCTTGCTTCAAAGAATCTTATTCATCATGCAATATTCATAATTATACATAGTTAAATACTCAATGAAATAATCAAGAAAAACTCATAAAATCATGTACAAGATCAATGCGTAGCGTAGGAGAGGGTGAACTGGTCATTAAAGGGTTCATTCAAACCTTAAATTCTAACCCTAACATTTTCACGTTATCAAACACTACAAACAACCCATTCGAAACCATCACATAAAGAAGGATCATGTATCACACAACATTCAAACATTATCAATCAGTTACTCAACAAGTCGTGCGAAATTGAATATGGAAAATGTTTACTTTTCATTGAAAATCATAAATCTAGGGTTAGGAAGAAAATCCACTTTGTAGAGTAAAAACCCTAGTATTTGAGGTTCTTGAAAAATTATCTTGAAAGGACCTCTTGGGGAAAGGAATCCCAATAGTGAAAACTCATACCTTATAGATTAAGAATCCACGAAATCTGATTGGAAACTTCGAAACCTTCGTCTTTTTCCTTAAGCTTTTCTTATTCTTCAATGGAGTTTGGAAAAGAGAGCGTTCTTGAGAGATTAAGAGAATTTCGTTTGATCTGATTTGGGACATGTAAAAGTGGTCTAAAACTGACCTAATATCAATATAAGTCGTCCCATGAATTACCCTAAAGACCCTCCACTTAAATTACCAAAATGCCCCTCCTAAATCAACTAAAACTAGGAGAGCGTTTGACTAAGGGTCTCGGGTATGACCAAGAATTAAATTAATTAATTAATTTTCTAATTTAATTAATTAAGTGACCTAGGGTAATTAATAAAGTACCCCTAAGTCGTTAGGACCATAACCAACCTCTTTGGACCATCCTAGGTTAGGTAATAGAATGTTTCATTAGTTAGCTACTCTGCTAGTGTCACCCGGTTAGGTCTTAGGATTTCGGGCACGCTAGTTAGTTTATTTTAGTTAGTCCTAGGTTGGTTAGTTAGTTAGGTCGGTTAGTTAGAACCTAGGTTTTGGTAGGAGCCTCGGCCCCACGTGGCTTGATCCAACACGCCTGTCCCCTAACCGCCCTAACCGAATCGGTTGGGCTTGTCTCTCCGCCAGTTGCACATGTCCTTGCACATGTGTTGCTGTACACTTTCCTAACCGTGCACTTCTATAAAGTTCACTTCTTCTCCAAGGATCCTCACTATGTCCTTGGGCACTGCTTAATCTACATGATCATTTTTAATGGTCAGGTGCTATGGTACCTAGGCTTTACACTTAGATGCCTCGTACCTAATGTGAGTAAGTGATGAGTTTAACAATTGAAGATATTAAGAAATTTTAGCTTAGGGTCTTCATTGCACGTACAATTCCTAAATAAGCTTGGATTGGAGCATTTGAACATCAAGGTGTATTTTAAGTTATAAGTTACTTGTGAATACATACAAAACTTGGCTAACACCCTTAAGCCAATATTCTCTAACATGCCCAATATTACTAAATATTGGACAATGGGATGCCTATGTACCTCAATACATATTCTTAAAACCTAATAGGTTCTACACTAGACAAGTACATTTTCTGGAATGTTACAGTGTTAGCTGTTGAAAAAGGGGGAGTTGATGTGATAAAGTAACAAGGCAGATTATGTGAACCTAAGGTGGATGGACTCGAAGAGAGGATATTGGAAGAGGCTCATAGCTCCAGATATTCCATTCATCCAGGTTCCACCAAGATGTACTGCGACTTGAGAGATGTACCGCGACTTGAGAGATGTTTATTGGTGGGAAGGCATGAAGAAAGATATTGCTGAGTTTGTACCAAAATGCTCAAATTGTCAGCAAGTTAAAGTAGAGCACCAAAGGCCTGGAGGTTTGACTCAGAATATAGAACTTCCGAAATGGAAGTAGGAGATGATTAATAAGGACTTCATCACAGGCTTGCCAAGATCTCGAAGGCAACATGATTATATTTGGGTGATTGTTTATATAATGACAAAGTCATCCCATTTCTTGCCGGTAAAGACTACTTATTTGGCCAAGGATTATGCTATGTTATACCTTCAAGAAGTGGTGAGGCTGCATGGAGTTCCAGTCTCAATTATTTCATATAGAGGTGCTCAGTTTACTGCATAATTCTGGAAATCTTTCCATAAAGGTTTGGGTTCTAAGGTGAATTTAAGCATTGCTTTTCTAAGGCTATGTATAAGCATGTTATTACTTGTGTTGGTTGTTGAGTGCTGAAATGATGTTACTACCCTTAGCTTAGTGAAAGAGTTCTCATTCGAGGATGAATATTCCCAAGGGGGAGATATTCTAACATCTCGTAACTTGAAACATCTTAGAATAAGCTAAGAAATAAAGAATAATCATTTTTGGAATTAAGTAGGGAAATCTGGAAAATTTTCAGCTTTCAAAAAAATGTGTTTTGGTCATTTTCAAATGGCCATAACATCCAGATCAGGAATATATTTGATGAGTTATTTATATGATTGGAAAGCCCTTGAGAATTCCTTTCCAACTCAGCTTAGTTTTCCAAAATCCGATGTCGTATGAGGGAGATATGTCTTTTGGAAGTTGGGAGCTCAGGAAAATCCAAACCGGATTTTGGTAAGGGCAAAGTTGTTTTTTCACACTAGTATTTCCTAATTCGTTTTAAGGGTTATTTAGGGGTTAAAACGAAGTCCCAATTTGGTTTAACAAGATTAAGTACGCTTAGGGCTTGGGAGAAAAAGAGAAAAGGAGAGGAATATAAAGAATCGTCCAAGAACTCCAAGATCGTGCGTGGATTTCGTCGGGGGTGATTCCTATCGAGGTATGTGTAACGTCCCTCAAAATGAGCTAGGTTGAACTAGAGTCTAACAATTGTGTCATAATGTTTTAAAGTCATAAAATTGTTAATAATAGTGTTCTGAGGCAGTATATAAGGTTTGGAAGTGTTTGGAGGTCAAACGTCCAAGACGTTCGGAAACTAGTCGAAGTTGAACTAGTGTGGCGTAATGTTTGTAGTGATGTTTTGGGGGATGGTTTGAAGGTGAAATTTGGTACCGATGGTTCCTACGCGTATCCTGATATGCAAAGGGTCGAAACGTCCAAAAACGACGGCTCGGGGACCAACAAAAGGGACCCCAAAGAGGACCCAAACATGGGACGGTCAAGCTGCCGCGCCAGCCAGTTTTTGGTGGTGGCTGCGCGTCGCGCCTCTGACACTTAAAGGGAAAAAATCTTTCACTGTGAAGCAGGGCTGAAACAAACCATTCTCTCTTGAAATTTTCCAAAACAAGATTTTAAAATGCCTCCGCGACGCGCAATAAACTCCCAGATTTTGTTTCGTCGTTTTTATGTCAAATTTGAGTTGGTTAAATTATCCAATAATTTCAGGGGTCTTTTGGGTAATTTAATGGTTACTTATGGACGGTTATTATACCTTTTTAAACCCCTAAATTCACCAATCAAATCTAAACCCTCAATTCAAAACAAAACCTCTCCATTCTTCTCTACAAAACCTCCATTGTTGAAGCCTGGAGCTCCAAGGAAGAAGATAGATTTATCAAGTTTTTCTCCTTCAATCTTGTGGTCTTTTCATCACAATTAAGGTGTGGTTTCTTCATTCTTGAAAACTCTTTCTTCAAGGAGTCAATTCCAATGATTTTCAAAGATGATCAAAAACATGAATTGTCCCATTTTTGTAATCTATACATGGGTTCTTGCATTAAAGGTTTTGAAATATTGTTTTATGATTGAATTGATGTTAATTATAAGATTTTAACCTAAATTCTTCATGAACCCATGCAAAACATAATCTCTTCAAATTGGCTATTTGTTATGATCTTGTCTCAATGCTAATGAATTCTAGTGTATTTTTCTTTGGGCTATTGAATGATGTAAAAATTGTATTTAATTGATGTATAGGTTGTCTTAGATTGATAAGTCTATATTGAATTGACCTAGATTCATTGAGTATTATTATTTTTGTATTTAATTGATGATCATGGTTATGGGTAAGGGCCTTTTGGTATAGTATTGGACGATTTAGCTATGGATTGAAGTGGTGAGAATGGATTGGTGGTACGCTACCCTATTTCTCTTTATATTACGTAATGTTGGTCTTTAATTATGTTGTGATTGGTATGGTCCACTTATGGTGGCGGTTCTATGTGGTTTACTTGTGAATTATGTGGCCTCGTCGGCATTACTTTATGTATTGTGATGAACATGGCCTTGTCGGCACTACTTGATATATTATGATGATATGTGTAGTTGTATTTTGTGAAGTATTATCATATCTATCTACTTGTGAGTAATGTGAAAGTATGTGCTCTTTTATTGATATTATGTGATCATGTTAGACTATGACTATGTCCTTAGGTGTGTAGTCTTAGAGTTGATGCATGATTCTTTCCTACTTGGTTATAAAGTCTTATGATGGCTATATTTATGAGTCTATATTAGTATATAGTATGACCTATATATGATGTTGGTTATGCCTATGTGCTTATAGAATGATATGTTATATGTGAAGATGGGTGTGTCTTGTCTTGGTAGACTTCTGCCCCTTACTTGATGCATGTACATTATGAATATGAACATCTTGACCTGGTAGGATTTGGCACCTTTGTCTTGTATGTGTATGGATGAATATTGAATGAAAGTCTAGGATCGGTAGACCTAAGATGGTGCCCTTCTAAGAATGACTAATATGTGGAACCTTCTATATAGAAAGAAGGTTAAGAATGAGCTATCCTTATAGAACATTTAGTGGCAGCCCTAGTGGACCCATCTTTGGTAGGTGCATTATGACTAGGTAATGAATAAGAGATAGTACCTTTTCATATGCCCCTTTTTATTGAACTTACTCTATGAGAACAAAGGCTAGCACCGAGTGAATATGTTATGGGTTGTAGCTCTACTTAAGAAGGAGACTAGAGTACAATGTATCTCTACTTGAGAAGGAGAATAGAGTGCATAAAAGACCTTGATATTGCTTAACCATGTGCCTACATGGGATGTATCCTAGTTCTACCCTTGGCAAGTAGAACACCCTCCATCAGAGTAGGTTTATGACTCGCGATTCCATGCCTAGCAAGTATAGTCTATGTTGATTATTGCCAATTCTCATCATGTGGGATACATGCTAGTGTTGGATAAGTACTATGAAGTTTAGGTAGTGGAATGAGACGCTATCTAAACATTGCACGATTAGGCTTTGAAGATGTTAGTGTGTGAGTGCCCTAGGTCTTCTTAAAGACCATTATGTGAATGTCCATAAGTGATGAATGTTTTCTACATGACTTGATGAACATAATGACTTTAGTAAATGGATGTTAATGAAAAAGTACTTATCTAGAGTAGCTTTGAGGATTGCTTAGGTAGTCTTGAAGAGGGTGTATGGACGGTCTCTTCATGTCTTACTTAGGTGAGTCTTAGAGTAATTCTGGGTAGGGAGTTGAACAAATAAAGTTAGCATGATCTTATCTTATCTAGTCTTAAGGATCATTTAGGTGTGCTTAGAGAGGGTGTACGAGCAGTCTCTCTTCGTCTCACTTAAGTGAGTCTTAGGATAACTTTTCGTGAGAGGGTTGCAATCTAAAATAGGTCACTGTGAATTTGAACTTAGTTCACTTTAAAGTGACATAGTTCATTGTAACATTCTTCCATATTTGATAATATGCTTATATGATATCTTATATGTTTCTAATGTGTTAAGTGTTATTCTTATGCTTATACTATGATATTTTAATCAAAAAGAGCATGCTTCATACAAAAGTCCGTTTATCATGATTCTATGCATTATGTCATACTTAGTATGAGTGTTTGTACTAACTCCATACATTTTGTCTATCTCTAAAGGTGTAAGTGGCATTTGAGAGGAGTCTCGAAGTGGAAGCTTGGATTAGCGTTCATTCAAGCAAAGAGGTGGTATGTCCTCACTAGATTCAAGTACATCTTAATGCTTAGATTTTCTTATTAAAAGTATTGTAATAGACTTAGTTATTTTCCTATATGTTGAAGTATGGGTGTGTCCCAATATATTCGTCTGTCTGATATGGAGACTTTGATACTTAGTCTTTCATTATGTTTTTCTATAAAAGAGATATTTTGAAGTATTATATTTTGTGTTAAAAGTTTAAATTTCGTACTACTTTTCATACGTGTATGCAATGAACGATGTCAAAGGGCTTGTAAAAGACCTCCGATAGGTCAAGTACACCGTGTTCTGATTAGGGAATGCCGTAACTTCTAGGGGGTACTCTTGGGTCGTTACAAACTTGGTATAAGAGCATAAGGTCATGAAGTAGTACTTAATAATCAAAAAGTCTCAAAAATCCACATCTAGTAGAGTCTTGTTCATTGGTGTGAGTCAAGAAATATCCATGAACGAGAGGCTATATGACGATAGAGTTTCCCTTCTTCTCTACTCTTGTGTCGTGCCGTAGAGTTAAAAGTTATAAGTAACCTTTCTTAATGTTTTGTCTTATGTTTATAGGATATGAATATGAGAAGGACACTGTCTAGGAGGGTTGATGAGGAGGTGGTGATTGGGGGAGTTCCTCCCCGAGTTGAGCAAGTTGAGCAAGTGGAACAAGTTCATCAAGGCACTCAAGTTCCTCCCCAAGGTCATCAAGTCCCTATTGTGGGTGGAGGTAATGAGGTTCCGGTGGTTCCCCCGGTTATGGCTAATGAGGAGATTAGAGAGACTCTCCTTACCGTAGCCCAGGCTAGGACAACTCAAGTGAATAGAGACATTGGGCCTAGGGTGAATGCTATGGAGAATACTATGAACCTTAGATTGAGGGACTTTGTGAGGATGAATCCTCCTATATTCTTTGGTTCTAAGGTGGGAGAAGATGCCCAAGCTTTCTTGGATGATCTGTATAAGATAGGGCATGCTATGTGAGTGACTTCTAGGGAGAAAGCGGAGTTAGCTTCGTATCAATTTAAAGATGTTGCTCAAGTATGGTTTACTCAATGGAAGAATAGTAGACTGGTTGAATCGAGTCCCTTAGAGTGAGAAGAGTTTAACGACGCATTCCTAGAAAGGTACTTTCCCCGTGAGAAGAGGGAGGTTAAGATTGAGGAATTTATAAACCTTAGGCAAGGTAGTATGAGTGTTGAGGAGTATTCCTTAAAGTTTATACTATTGTCTAAGTATTCTCCATCCTTGGCGTCTAACCCTAGGGATGAGATGAGTAGGTTATTGACCGGTGTTTCGGATATTGTGAAAGAAGAGTGTCGTACAATCATGCTCCATGGTGACATGACTCTATCTAGGCTTATGGTGTATGCTCAATGCATTGAAGAGTCTAAAGTTCGGAGGAGAATAGAGATGCTAAGAGGGTAAGAACCGATGAGCAAGTTCAACCTAAGTTTAAGAAGAGGGTTCCAAATCAAGATGGTTCTAGTGCTACTAAGGCTAACTATGAGACAGGTGGTGGTTCCCAAGTGGTTAAGCCTACTTGTGCTACTTTTGGGAAGAAGCACTTTGGGAAGTGTCTAGCCGATACTAGTGGGTGCTTTGGTTGTGGGAAGGATGATCACAAGGTGAGAGATTGTCCTACTATTGCGGCTAGAGGAAGAGAGACCAAACACGTTCCTCCTAATGTTCCGGATGGTGGTGCTCCAAAGAGGGATCGCTTCTATGCTCTCCGAGCAAAAGGAATAAAACCGGATGATGATGATGATTCCGGTAAGTTATAGTTTTCTCTCTTTAGTTATATGAGTTCTTTCTAAGTGGGGGAGTAATACAAGTAGTTGGGTTGTAGATTGTTGTCTCATCTCTTCTATTCAATTCAAGCTTGAGAGATAGAATATCATAGTAGCATGTTGCATGTTGCATTTTGTTTAGGATTCTGGTTAAAATTGAATTTCATTGGTTCCTTGCATTGTGCATTCCATGAAGTTACAATTATTTTTGAAAGTGAGTTTATATGGTTTTATCTCTCATATTGTCATGCTTCAATTATAAATTGCTTAAGAGTTGCATTTATTGAAAATTGAGCATGTTTCAATGTAAAGAATTTGGTGTTCACTATAAAGATTTTGAAATTTTGACTAAATTTTTCTTTCATGAAAAATGTTTATGATGTGTATAGAACTGATGTATATGAGCATGATAATATGTTGAGAAGAAAGTTCCTCCTATTTGAAATGAAAATGTGAGTCTTATTGCATGATAAGTTGTAGAAGTAGTTTCTATCTTCTTGTTGTGTTTTGAGTCTCTTAAAGTATGTGAAATTGATGTTTCTCCTACATGTGTGTATTGTGTATTGCGTGGTATGGTTATTAGCTGCTAGTCTTTGAGTCTTAACTCTTAAAAATGTTCAAATTGTGGCAAGTGTCATTCGAGGACGAATGTTGTCCAAGTGAGAGAGATTGTAACGTCCCCCAAAATGAGCTAGGTTGAACTAGATCCTCACACTTGTATCATGATGTTTTAAAGTCATAAAATTGTTAATAATAGTGTTCTTAGGCAGTATATAAAGTTTTGAAGTGTTTGGAGGTCAAACGTCCAAGAACGTCCAAGACGTTCGGAAACTAGTCAAAGTTGAACTAGTGTGTCATAGTGTTCTGTAGTGATGTTTTGGGGGATGGTTTGAAGGTAAAGTTCAGTACCTATGGTTCCTAAGCGTATCCTGATATGCAAAGGGTCGAAATTTCTAAGAACGACGCCCCGGTGACCAACAAAAGGGTCCCAAAAGAGGACTCAAACATGGGACGGTGAAGCTGCCGCGCGATCCAGTTTTTGGTGGTGGCTGCGCTTCGCGCAGCTGACAATTAAAGGGCAAAAATCTTGCCCGGCAACTCAGGTCTGTCACAAACCATTCTGTATCGAAATTTTCCAAATACAAGATGTGAAAATGCCTCCGCGATGCACAGTTTACTCCCATATTTTGTTGCATCATTTTTAAGTCAAATCTGAGTTGGTTAAGTTTTCCAATAAGTTCAGTGTTCTTTTGGGTAATTTAGGGGTTACTTATTGATGGTTATTAGACTTTTTTAAACCCCTAAACTCACCAATCAAATATAATCCCTCAACTCAAAATAAAACCTGTCCATTCTTCTCTCCAAAACCTCCATTGTTGAAGCTTTGGAGCTCCAAGGAAAAAGGTAGATTTCTTAAGTTTTTCTCCATCAATATTGTGGGTTTTTCATCACAATTAAGGTATGGTTTCTTCATCCTTGAAATATATTTATTCAAGGAGTCAATTCCAATGATTTTCAAAGATGATCAAAAACATAAATTGTCCAATTTTGTAATATATCCATGGTTTCTTGCATTAATGGTTTTGAAACATTGTATTATGATTGAATTGATGTTTATTAGATGATTTTAACCTAAATTCTTCGTGAACCCATGCAAAACATAATCTCTTCAAATTGGTTATATTTTGGATGTTATGATCTTGTCTCAATACTTATAAATTCTAGTGTAGTTTTTTTTGGGCTATTGAATGATGTAAAAATTGTATTGAATTGATGTATACGTGTCTTAGATTGATAAATATATATTTAATTGACCTAGATTCAATGAATATTATGATTTTTGTATTTAATTGATGATCATGGCCATGGGCAAGAGCTTTTTGGTATAGTAACGGACAATTTAGCGATGGATTGAAGTGGTGAGAATGGATTGGTGGTAAGCTGCCCTAATTCTCTTTATTTTATGTAATGTAGGTCTTGAATTATTTAGTGATTTGTATGGTCTACTTATGGTGGCGGTGCTATGTGTTTTACTTGTGAATTATGTGGCCTCGTCGGCTATACTTTATGCATTATGATGAACATGTCCTTGTCGGCACTACTTGATATATTATGATGATATGTGTAGTTGAATTATGTTAAGTATGATCATATCTATCTACTTGTGAGGAATGTGAAAGTATGTGTTCTTCTATTGATATTAGGTGATCATGTTAGACTATGACAATGTCCTTAGGTATGTAGTCTTAGAGTTGATGCATGATTCTTCCTACTTAGTTATAGAGTCTTATAATGGATATATTGATGAGTCTATAGTAGTATATAGGATGACCTATAGATGATGTTGGTTATGCCTAAGTGCTTATAGAATGATATGCTATATGTTAAGATGTATGTGTCTTGTCTTGGTAGACTTGTGTCCCTTACTTGATACATGTACATTATGAATATGAACATCTTGACCTGGTAGGCTTAGGCACCTTTGTCTTGTATGTGTATGGATGAATGTTGAATGAAAGTCTAGGATCGGTACACCTAAGATGGTGCCCTTCCAAGCATGGCCAATATGTGGAACCTTCTATATAGAAAGAAGGTTAAGAATGAGTTATCCTTATAGACCATTGAGTGTAAACTCTAGTGGACCCATCTTTGGTAGGTGAATTATGACTATGTAATGACTAAGAGATGGTACCTTTTCATATGCCCCTTTTATTGAACTTATTGTAAGACCTCGAAAAATGAGATAAGGTGTCTAGAGCCTAACATGTTCATCTTATTGTTATAAGGTCCTAAAATGCCTTATTATGTTATATATAGGCAGTGTGCAAAGTTGAAGTGATTTGGAAGTCGGACGTCAAGGGACGTCAAAGACGTTCGACGAATAGTCGCTTATGTGCCTTATGTGGGTATGCATTCTTAAATCGTATGAAACGAGTCTAATAAGTCTTGATATGGTTTATAATGATGTTTAATGTTATTGTATGAAGTTTCGTGAAGTTTGGAGGTCAAACGCCCAAGAACGTCCAAGGCGTTCGAAAGATAGCCCCTAAGACGTTCATCATATGTCATGTTGGGGTCAAGGCTGTTTGGACGTCTTGTAGGTGTTTGTTTTGGATGAAACTTATGTGGAAGGTCTATAACATGCTAAGGTTTGTAATCACGTTGGAAACGTCCGGGTACGACTTCTAAAGGGCCCCACAAGAGGCCCCAAAAGAAGGACCCAAGGCTGCCTAAGACACTGCCTGGGCAGTGTCCCTTGACGGACCCAATGACGGATCGTTGGGCCACCAACGGACAGTCAAGAAGGTCTCCTCGAAGGGGGCTTGCCTCGGGCAGGTCTTGAGCCAAGAATTTCGCTAAGGCATGGGCGACGGAGGCTGCCACGGCCCGTCATGGCCATGACGCCCTGTCGAGCCCCTCGTCGCGGATGGCCTTCAGGTTGGCTGCTGCGTGCTGCCACTTAAAGAGGTGAATGGTAAATTCACCCCACGTCCTAAACTGATTATTAAGGGTTTATTTAGTTAATTTTAGGTGTATCTATGTCTTTAAAAACGTGATCAACCCATTCCCAAATCCTCTCACATGTTTAAAGCCTTTCCCTCCAAAAATGTTCTCTCTAAAACCACCATTTGTTGGTGAAGCTCAAGAGCTGCTTGGAGATGGATTTTCTATGGATGAATCAAGAAGTTTTAGAGGTTTTCTTGTAGATAGAGGTATGGTGATACTTCATCTCTAAGTAACCTTTCACTTGGAGAGTTCTTCTCAATGTTTTCAAAGAAAGTTTATGATCAAAGTTCTTCTTCTCCAATCTAGCCATGGGTTCTTTCTCAAAACATTTTTAATGATTAAATCATGATGAATTGAAGTTAATACAAAGATTTGAATGTGATTTCACTCCAATTGCATGATGAACCCATGTTCCTTCCAAAATTGGTTTAGCTCTTGCATGGGCTTTGTGATCTTGACTTGTTATCGATTGAATTATGATTCCCTTACGTTGAATTGATTGTATATACTGTTATTTACATGAATTTATGTTTAATTGATGTTGAATGATCCATGAGGATCAATGTATGAAGATTTGAGCATGTTTAGCCTAGTTTTCTATAGTTCACTGTAACATTGGTTTTCTTGTGATCTAAAGTGAATTTCAATTAAGTTGTGGTTCTTGTAGCTACTGTTTTAGGTTAATACCATGGTTGAATTGTGGATATAAATCGTGTATGACCAAAGTAGAGAAGGCTTGGTTTGAATTAATCTAGGTTCTTCTTGTATATGAAGTTGTAACTTGTGATCTTGACGTTAGGTTAGTCGCTATAAGAATTGATTATGGTTAATGTCTATAGCTGCTGCCTATAATGAAATATGAGGATGAATTATATGTAATTAATACAATATGGTTCAATTCATGATAGGTTGAATATGATTAACCTATGTAAACTTACTTTCCATGAACTCCCTATATGAAGCATGCTTGTATCGACCTTAATGGCAAATTGTAGTAGTGTCTCATCTAGATTATGATTTCATTAGCTACTGTCTTAGGGTGATATGATTCATGAAATATGACCTATAATCCATATGAATGAAATTGATTAACGATCTATGTTCTTCTACTTTCCTAGTATGTGATGTATATGTTATGGTATAATCATGTAGTGACTTGTACATGGTTTCTTATATGTTTAAAGTACATTTAGCTACTGCCATATATGTGTTTTATTGATGAATAAGGTGTATTGATCAATGATGATCAAAGAAGTTGGTAAGAATGCTTATTCTCTTTACTCTTCTACTTCTCTATTCTTTATAGAAATGTTGATGAAGCCTTGTATGGCATTGTGTGGTATGGTCCACTTATGGTGGCGGTGTTTACTTTATTGTCATTATATATGTGTTGACCATGGACTTGAAGTCATATTGATGAACTTATGAACATGTGCTTAAGATGATACTATGAGAAGATTATGTTACTTTCCTATTCTAGTTGTGGATTAGGTTGTGTGGCTATTTCATGAGCATGTGTATAACCATGTTAGGGTAAAGTATAGGTGCTGCCATTGATGTGTTAAGATGGTAATAACCCCTTACCTATGTACCCCTTATATGAAAGTGTGAATAGCTAAAGTTAGGAGTCTTGATTATAAGGTATATATTGTCTTGTCTCCTATGCTATCATGTGTTGTGTGTTATGTGCTTGGAAGTGTAATGTGGTCTAATAGGGTGGCTGACTTTAGAAGTTATTGATAGTCATTATGTGATCATGTTGGTCAATGTACACACACTCTCACTCACATGCATATTACAAGTAGTATAAGTCATAGTGTCTAAATGAAAGGTAGTTCTCATATTCACTAGTGTCTACTACTATGCATATTAAGGTGATGTTTATGAATGTATGATTTGTATTCCCTTACTAGGATGAATTGATAGGTGTACTAGTATGGGCAAGGGTATGGGACCTTGTCTATGCATTGCACATGTGTATCTTGATAGGATAGTTCCTAGGTTTGGTTCTTATGCATATGAAGGATGATTATATGAATATGTTATGAATATGATACAATGAAGTATGAATGCGTATAGTGTCTTAGTAGGTTTATATGAAAGTATTGCTCATATAGTTATACCTATAGACTTATGCACAGATATATGAATATGTGTGACCTTATGTGTTATGTGAAAGGTTTGCTCACATCTAAGTATACACTCACACACATGGATCATCTAGTTAGTGAGAGGGGCCTTGCTAGGGGTGCCCAAGAATACTCCAAATCTAGATAGGTGCTTGAATATGCTATAAGCATATGAATGATGAATATTCTAAGCTCATGTTTTTATAAACAAACGTAATAAAGGCTTTTCAATAAAGGGAACTTAGCCTAGCACCGAGTGAACTTGTAGATGAGGGAGTGACACTTTCCAACATAGGAGTGTTAGGGTTCACTACGGTCCTCATGTGAGGGGTGACACTTTCTTACATAAGAAAGGTAGGGTTCATTACGGTCCTCATGGGGTGGATAGCCTCATGACCCAACATAGGGTGTAGAGTTGATATTTCCATGAATTCCCCAAGTTCCATAAACTATGTTCCCACCATAGGATACTAGCTAGTGGATTTCCACCTAGATAGCTATGTCATGTTCGGTTCTACTTTGGCCGGTAGATCAACCTTCCATCGGTGTAAGGTTTTATGACACCGGATTCCATGATTAGCACCCATGGTCTATGTCGGTTAAGGTTATGGTTTCCCTAAAGGTAAAATGGACAATGGAAGTAATTGAATAGGATCCTAACTAGGAGGACTTAAGGTAAGTTACTTAGAATAGGTGGAAGTAATGAACCCATCTAGACATTGCACAAGTGACTCCTTAGGAAGTCTTAGGAAGGTACCTCAATAGATATGATTATGTATGTGTTCGTTATGTATGATATTGTAGTCTTGGTTTGACTATGATTATATTGTACTATACTTCTATGATGGCATGTGTTGTCTTGTGTAGATGCTATGTATGGTATTCTCTTATGTTCCTAAGGTGATGCATTGCACCAAGTATCCGTAAAGAATTACTTAATAAGCAAATGAATTAAAAGAAAGAGTTAATGTTAAGGAGAGTGAGTTCACTGTAAAGTGACCTCAAATGGGGATTAAATTCTATATGTGCTTTTCTATGATGTTTGGCCTTTGATTGTGTTTCTATGAAGTATGTGGATGATATAAATGCTATTGATAAAGGTTTTATGATGATTTACTCAAAATGGCATGAAGTATGATTTCAAAGGAAATGCCCCTTTTAAATGCATGTTTTTGCATGGTTGTCATACTTAGTACATTCTTGTGCTAATCCCATTCTTCTTTACTTTTTACATAAAGTGTAGGTTATGGAATGCTTAAAGGAGATCTATGATTGAGGAGCTTGATAGGTGATTTCCCAAGCTCAAGGAAAGGAATCCTTAAGTTCAAGGATGTCCTACTAATGTCTTTAATGTAAAGTCTTTAAATATTGTATAGTTATGTAATGTGTCGTATGGGCCGTATCCCTAATGTATTCTAAAGTTATTGAGTCTAAGATGGGAAAGAGACTTAGAGTCTAAATATGTATTATGACTTATGTTTTTTATATATATAATGTGATGTTTCTAGCATATGATGTGCTATGAAAAGTTTTAAATTTTCCGCTAAATTTAATATGCCAATGCAATGAATGATATGAGAGGGTTGTCTTAGACCTCCGAGAGGTCGAAGACGCCGGTTACAATCCAAGATTGTATCCTAACTTCTAGGGTATGCTTTTGGGTTGTGAAAAACTTGGTATCAGAGCATGAGGTTTATGTAGCGGTTTTAGGTTCTAAAAGTCTCATATTGCCACGTCTAGTAGAGTCTCGTAGCATTAGTGGTGAGTCGCGACACATCACATGGTACTAGAGGCTATAGGACGATAGAGTTTCCCTTCTTCATCAATCTCATATCGTGCCATAGAAATTAATTCTATAAGATCTCTCTCTTATGTTTTCTTGTCCGGTAGTCTTTTAGATATGGTTGCTTGGATGAGATTGCTCAATGCTTGAGGGAGAAAAGGTGAGTTTAAATGCTTATCATTCTTTTATGGTTTGAATGAGTATGGGTGAAGGTGACACTTGTCCTTATTTGATGATGTATATACTAACTAAGGAGACTTGAAGGGTTAACTTGACTTAGGTAGGGGTATGGGACTCTACCTATGTCTTGCACTAGTTTGCCTTGATGGAGACCTTACGAGGTTAATACTATGTATGTGTATGATGATAAATGTGAATGTCCTTATGTGATGATCTCTATGCTTATAATCATGTAAATAGACTAGTGTGCTAAAGATATGGAGTTACCCATGCATGAAGGTTATTGATGAGTGGAGTATGGTGCTAATTGTAGTTCTTGTTGGGTTACTTGGTTTAGTGAAGTTATGGAGCTTTACTTGATCATTGCACATTTTAACTCTATGGGGATTTCTATTGGTTATCTTACCTTACTATGTATGAAATATCTCTTAGTTGATGATGTGATGCCAATTATGGCAATATATGAAGTCTTTGTGAAATAGCATGTTATGTCGAATGATGTATGTCATGATATAGTTGAAGCATGCTAGAAGTTATGGTGGTTAAAGTGAATTCTCTTAAATTGTGTATTCCTATATGGTTTTGTATGATGGTAGCCAAACATAGAATTTGAACTTGGATTGTTTGAATAACTACCTATGGAAGTATGCTATCCTATGAGTATATGTGATTAACAGTGTGCATTGTTTTTCTTTGTATATAAGTGGTACTTGATGAGTTGCTAGTATAAATTGGAGTCTTTTGTGGAGACTTGAGTTGTAAATATAGTATGCATGCTTATGAAGAATGAGTTGGTAAAGCTTTGTATCTTATAATTCCCTACTTGTTACATTAAATGTCTAAATGTTGCACTTTTGGGTATTTGGAAGCATGCTCGTTGTAAAGACTAGGCAACTTATTGTATCATGTTTGGAGAACTTGCTAAATTGCCATTTGATTTTATGTTGTTGAAAAATGTGTAGAATTTATGAATATGAACATGATAAGGAATGTGGAAAAGAATTTTGCTATTTAAATTAAAGGATGGGAATCTTATGACATGATGAGTCGTAGAGTTAATTCTAAACTTCTTGTTGTGTTATGAACTTCCTTGTTGTTTCCCACTAATGATGTATGGCCTTAGTGTCTATTGCATTGTAGGAAGACCTTATGTGAATAGAATAGTATGATCAAAATTGATGGTTGAGGATGATTTGTCTAAATTGATAAGGTTTAGAATGCCTTGGTGTTGCTAAATTGAATTAATGAAAATTTCCTCTAAAGTAGTAATCACTTTAAGTGATGAATATGAATGTTGTGTATTTGAGATCCTCTATATGTTGGGTTAAGTTACTCTTAATTGGGTTTACCCTTAGTGGGGGATGGTGTTTGAGCAGTGAGATTGTAGAAATTGTCTACACCGTTCTTCAATTCTTACTTGAATTGGAAAATATGAATTTCTTAGTATGCTTGTTCATGAAAATAGTCTTGCATAAAGTGTGAATTGCATGATCTTTATATAATTGGTATGAATTGATTGACATCATCTTAGAGACATGGTGAATTTTCCAAAGAGCATGTAAAAAAGTTTTTGATAAAATCCATGTTTTCTCTTGTTGACTTGCATTTGAATGTGCTAATTCTGAAGTTGACTTCATGAGGTAAGACAAGGAACTTGGTAATATTCACTTGTAGGGTAAATTGTTTAGCCTTGTAATGGAAATTGAGTCTCTTTTACAATGAAATATGTTGACTCTCTTAAAAATTTAGTGATTTGATGATTTGTAATGCAAAATTGTAGGCTCATTCTTTAAAAGTGAAAGCATGTCAAGCTAAGTGTTCATGTGTATGCCTATAATTGTGTTATTTTTTCAAAATAAGGCTTACTATAAGGGTGAGTATTATGTTAAGAAAAGAAATTGTGGAATGACTTCCTATTTTGTTGTGATGTATTTGGTGTGACTTGCCGTTTAGACTTCACTAGGAAGAAAAATATATGCATGTCTTGGCTTGAAATTTGAGATTTCTCATTTTTAAAGAAATTGATATTGTACTTTGCTAAGGTGTGAACTCAAGATGCATGAAATGTGTTGAGGAGCAAGATATTCCTCCATGTACACCACTAAGCATGGTATGATTGAGTATGACCTTCATGGTACTAGGTCTAACTAATGAAGATCTTTGTGATTTAACTAACTCAAGCTTATATGCATTGAAGTATGAGTGCCTAATTAACTTTGAGTATGAGTTATGATCTGCCTATGAGTAGCTTTTCAAGGTTTTTCTTGTAATGAAATAAGGCGTAATGATCTTGTTATGATTAGGATAAGGATGTTCTCCCATGAACATGAAAAAGAACTTTTGTGTTTGATGCATTAAAGAGTGAGTGAGTAATGGATTTGCTTGCTTGTGTGCATCGAGTGCTAAAATGATTTGATGATATTTTAAATGTTATTAACTGCTCTTATGTGCATTGAAGTCCTTGATGTGATTAAAGAGTCCTAAGTGTCATTCGAGGACGAATGTTCCCAAGTGGGGGATATTGTAAGACCTCGAAAAATGAGATAAGGTGTCTAGAGCCTAACATGTTCGTCTTAATGTTATAAGGTCCTAAAATGCCTTATTATGTTATATATAGGCAGTGTGCAAAGTTTGAAGTGATTTGGAAGTCGGACGTCAAGGGACGTCAAAGACGTTCGACGAATAGTCGCTTATGTGCCTTATGTGGGTATGCATGCTTAAATCGTATGAACTGAGTCTAATAAGTCTTTAAATGGTTTATAATGATGTTTAATGTTATTGTATGAAGTTTCGCGAAGTTTGGAGGTCAAACGCCCAAGAACGTCCAAGGCATTCGAAAGATAGCCCCTAAGACGTTCATCGTATGTCATGTTGGGGTCAAGGCTGTTTGGACGTCTTGTAGGTGTTTGTTTTGGATGAAACTTATGTGGAAGGACTATAAAATGCTAAGGTTTGTAATCACGTTGTAAACGTCTGGGTACGACTTCTAAAGGGCCCCACAAGAGGCCCCAAAAGAAGGACCCAAGGCTGCCTAAGACACTGCCTGGGCAGTGTCCCTTGACGGACCCAATGACGGATCGTTGGTCCTCCAACGGACCGTCAAGCAGGTCTCGTCAAAGGGGGATTGCCTTGGGCAGGTCTTGAGCCAAGAATTTGGATAAGGCATGGGCGACGGAGGCTGCCACGGCCCGTCATGGCCATGACGCTTCGTCGAGCCCCTCGTCGCGGATGGCCTGCAGGTTGGCTGCTGCATGCTGCCACTTAAAGGGGTGAATGGGAAATTCACCCCACGTCCTAAACTGATTATTAAGGGTTTATTTAGTTAATTTTAGGTGTATCTAAGTCTTTAAAAACGTGATCAACCCATTCCCAAATCCTCTCACATGTTTAAAGCCTTTCCCTCCAAAAATGTTCTCTCTAAAACCACCATTTGTTGGTGAAGCTCAAGAGCTGCTTGGAGATGGATTTTCTATGGATGAATCATGAAGTTTTAGAGGTTTTCTTGTAGATAAAGGTATGGTGATCCTTAATCTCTAAGTAACCTTTCACTTGGAGAGTTCTTCTCAAGGTTTTCAAAGAAAGTTTATGATCAAAGTTCTTCTTCTCCAATCTAGCCATGGGTTCTTTCTCAAAACGTTTTTAATGATTAAATCATGATGAATTGAAGTTAATACAGTGATTTGAATGTGATTTCACTCCAATTGCATGATGAACCCATGTTCTTTCCAAAATTGGTTTAGCTCTTGCATGGGCTTTGTGATCTTGATTTGTTATCGATTGAATTATGATTCCCTTACGTTGAATTGATTGTATATACTGTTATTTACATGAATTTATGTTTAATTGATGTTGAATGATCCATGAGGATCAATGTATGAAGATTTGAGCATGTTTAGCCTAGTTTTCTATAGTTCACTGTAACATTGGTTTTCTTGTGATCTAAAGTGAATTTCGATTAAGTTGTGGTTCTTGTAGCTACTGTTTTAGGTTAATACCATGGTTGAATTGTGGATATAAATCGTGTATGACCAAAGTAGAGAAGGCTTGGTTTGAATTAATCTAGGTTCTTCTTGTATATGAAGGTATAACTTGTGATCTTGACGTTAGATTAGTCGCTATAAGAATTGATTATGGTTAATGTCTATAGCTGCTGCCTATAATGAAATATGAGGCTGAATTATATGTAATTAATACAATATGGATCAATTCATGATAGGTTGAATATGATTAACCTATGTAAACTTACTTTCCATGAACTCCCTATATGAAGCATGCTTGTATCGACCTTAATGGCAAATTGTAGTAGTGTCTCATCTAGATTATGATTTCATTATCTACTGTCTTAGGGTGATATGATTCATGAAATATGACCTATAATCCATATGAATGAAATTGATTAACGATCTATGTTCTTCTACTTTCCTAGTATGTGATGTATATGTTATGGTATAATCATGTAGTGACTTGTACATGGTTTCTTATATATTTAAAGTACATTTAGCTACTGCCATATATGTGTTTTATTGATGAATAAGGTGTATTGATCAATGATGATCAAAGAAGTTGGTAAGAATGCTTATTCTCTTTACTCTTCTACTTCTCTATTCTTTATAGAAATATTGATGAAGCCTTGTATGGCATTGTGTGGTATGGTCCACTTATGGTGGCGGTGTTTACTTTATTGTCATTATATATGTGTTGACAATGGCCTTGAAGGCATATTTATGAACTTATGAACATGTGCTTAAGATGATACTATGAGAAGATTATGTTTACTTTCCTATTCTAGTTGTGGATTAGGTTGTGTGGCTATTTCATGAGCATGTGTATAACCATGTTAGGGTAAAGTATAGGTGCTGCCATTGATGTGTTAAGATGGTAATAACCCCTTACCTATGTACCCCTTATATGAAAGTGTGAGTAGATAAAGTTAGGAGTCTTGATTATAAGGTATATATTGTCTTGTCTCCTATGCTATCATGTGTTGTGTGTTATGTGCTTGGAAGTGTAATGTGGTCTAATAGGGTGGCTGACTTTAGAAGTTATTGATAGTCATTATGTGATCATGTTGGTCAATGTACACACACTCTCACTCACATGCATATTACAAGTAGTATAAGTCATAGTGTCTAAATGAAAGGTAGTTCTCATATTCACTAGTGTCTACTACTATGCATATTAAGGTGATGTTTATGAATGTATGATTTGTATTCCCTTATTAGGATGAATTGATAGGTGTACTAGTATGGGCAAGGGTATGGGACCTTGTCTATGCATTGCACATGTGTATATTGATAGGATAGTTCCTAGGTTTGGTTCTTATGCATATGAAGGATGATTATATGAATATGTTATAAATATGATATAATGAAGTATGAATGCGTATAGTGTCTTAGTAGGTTTATATGAAAGTATTGCTCATATAGTTATGCCTATAGACTTATGCATTGATATATGAATATGTGTGACCTTATGTGTTATGTGAAAGGTTTGCTCACATCTAAGTATACACTCACACACATGGATGATCTACTTAGTGAGAGGGGCCTTGCTAGGGGTGCCCAAGAATACTCCAAATCTAGATAGGTGCTTGTATATGCTATAAGCATATGAATGATGAATATTCTAAGCTCATGTTTTTATAAACAAACGTAATAAAGGCTTTTCAATAAAGGGAACTTAGCCTAGCACCGAGTGAACTTGTAGATGAGGGAGTGACACTTTCCAACATAGGAGAGTTAGGGTTCACTACAGTCCTCATGTGAGGGGTGACACTTTCTTACATAAGAAAGGTAGGGTTCATTACGGTCCTCACGGGGTGTATAGCCTCATGACCCAACATAGGGTGTAGAGTTGATATTTCCATGAATTCCCCAAGTTCCATAAACTATGTTGCCACCATAGGATACTAGCTAGTGGATTTCCACCTAGATAGCTATGTCATGTTCGGTTCTACTTTGGCCAGTAGATCCATTTTCCATCGGTGTAAGGTTTTATGACACAGGATTCCATGATTAGCACCCATGGTCTATGTCGGTTAAGGTTATGGTTTCCCTAAAGGTAAAATGGACAATGGAAGTAATTGAATAGGATCCTAACTAGGAGGACTTAAGGTAAGTTACTTAGAATAGGTGGAAGTAATGAACCCATCTAGACATTGCACAAGTGACTCCTTAGGAAGTCTTAGGAAGGTACCTCAATAGATATGATTATGTATGTGTTCATTATGTATGATATTGTAGTCTTGGTTTGACTATGATTATATTGTACTATACTTCTATGATGGCATGTGTTGTCTTGTGTAGATGCTATGTATGGTATTCTCTTATATTCCTAAGGTGATGCATTGCACCAAGTATCCGTAAAGAATTACTTAATAAGCAAATGAATTAAAAGAAAGAGTTAATGTTAAGGAGAGTGAGTTCACTGTAAAGTGACCTCAAATAGGGATTAAATTCTATATGTGCTTTTCTATGATGTTTGGCCTTTGATTGTGTTTCTATGAAGTATGTGGATGATATAAATGCTATTGATAAAGGTTTTGATGATGATTTACTCAAAATGGCATGAAGTATGATTTCAAAGGAAATGTCCCTTTTAAATGCATGTTTTTGCATGGTTGCCATACTTAGTACATTCTTGTGCTAATCCCATTCTTCTTTACTTTTTACACAAAGTGTAGGTTATGGAATGCTTAAAGGAGATCTATGATTGAGGATCTTGATAGGTGATTTCCCAAGCTCAAAGAAAGGAATCCTTAAGTTCAAGGATGTCCTACTAATGTCTTTAATGTAAAGTCTTTAAATAATGTATAGTTATGTAATGTATGGGCCGTGTCCCTAATGTATTCTAAAGTTATTGAGTCTAAGATGGCAAAGAGACTTAGAGTCTAAATATGTATTATGACTTATGTTATATATATATATAATGTGATGTTTCTAGCATATGATGTGCTATGAAAAGTTTTAAATTTTTCACTAAATTTACTATGCCAATGCAATGAATGATATGAGAGGCTTGTCTTAGACCTCCGAGAGGTCGAAGACGCCGCTTACAATCCAAGATTGTATCCTAACTTCTAGGGTATGCTTTTGGGTTGTGACACTTATCCTATGAGAACAAAGGCTAGCACCGATTGAAAATATTATAGGTTGTAGCTTTTCTTAAGAAGGAGACTACAGTACAATGTATCTCTACTTGAGAAGGGGAATAGAGTGTATAAAATACCTTGATATTGCTTAACCATGTGCCTACATGGGATGTATCATAGTTCTACCCTTGGCAAGTAGAACACCCTCCATCGGAGTAGGTTTATGACTCGCGATTCCATGCCTAGCTAGTATAGTCTATGTTGATTATTGCCAATTCTCATCATGTGGGATACATGCTAGTGTTGGATAAGTACTATGAAGTTTAGGTAGTGGAATGGGACGCTATCTAGACATTGCACGATTAGGCTTTGAAGATGTTAGTGTGTGAGTGCCCTAGGTCTTCTTAAAGGCCATTATGTGAATGTCCATAAGTGATGAATGTTTTCTAAATGACTTGATGAATATAATGACTTTAGTAAAGGGATGTTAATGAAAAAGTACTTGTCTAGAGTAGCTTTGAGGATTGCTTAGGTAGGCTTGAAGAGGGTGTATGGACGGTCTCTTCATGTCTTACTTAGGTGAGTCTTAGAGTAATTCTAGGTAGGGAGTTGAACAAATAAAGTGAGAATGATCTTATCTTATGTAGTCTTAAGGATCATTTAGTTGTTCTTAGAGAGGGTATTCGGGCGGTCTCTCTTCGTCTCACTTAAGTGAGTCTTAGGATAACCTTTGGTGAGAGGGTTGCAAGCTAAAAGAGGTCACTGTGAAGTTGAACTTAGTTCACTGTATAGTGACATAGTTCACTGTCACATTCTTCAATATTTGATAAAATTCTTATGTGATATCTTATATGTTTCTAAGGTGTTAACTGTTGTTCTTATGCTTATACTATGATATTTTAATAAAAAAGAGCACGTACAAAAGTCTGTTTATCATGATTTTATGCGTTATGTCATACTTAGTACAAGTGTTTGTACTAATTCCATACATTTTGTCTATCTCTAAAGGTGTAGGTGGCTATTGAGAGGAGTGTCGAAGTGGAAGCTTGGATTAGTGTTCATTCAAGCAAAGAGTTGGTATGTCCTCACTAGATTCGAGGACATCTTAATGTTTAGATTTCGTTATTGAAAGTATTGTAATAGACTTAGCTATTTTCCTATATGTTGAAGTATGGGCGTGTCCCAATATATTCGTATATCTAATATGGAGACTGTAAGACTTAGACTTTCATTTTGTTTCTCTATAAAATAGATATTTTGAAGTATTATTATTTCCTGTGAAAAGTTGTAATTTCTCACTACTTTTCATACATGTATGCAATGAACGATGTCAAAGGGCTTGTACAAGACCTCCGACATGTCAAGTACGTCGTGTTCTGATTCGAGAATGACCTAACTTCTAGGGGGTAATCTTGGGTCGTTAGAGTATGTGAGACCTGTTCGTGTTGGGTTTGTTAACCCACACACCAAAATTTTTAATTCAGCAAGTTTTCGATTGAATCAATAATAAATCTTGAAGTTCTTGATGAATAATTATTGGATCTTAGTTGTTAAAGTTATAACGTACCTTTAGTTGTTTTGATTCATGTTTTTGGGTTGTTTTACGAGTCTAAACTATTGGGTATTGAGTACATTTGTCATTCTAAGTGTTTGGGGGAAGATCCAAGGAAGATTGGGAGGTTTAGAGTTGAAAATCGGAGAAGAGAAGTTGGAGAACCCGTCTGATAGGCCCTGAGGCGCCGCGCCTACAAGAGATCCTCAGGACAGACTTTGTCCGTCAGTTTCTAGCATGCCGAGACATCCAGAGCACCTGAGGACAACCTCCGACCATCAGGCTCTGGCGACCCACGCCTCTTAGAGTTCCAAGACCCCCTAGAGACCCCGTTCTTTCCCTATCTTTAGGTACTAGTTCCTAAGTGATGTACCTATCATTTTTATTTGATTCCAACACTTTAAAGTACATCTAAACATCAGGAAATCATCCTTCAACATGAGATCATGATCCTTGAATCCATTATTCAATTCAAGGAAATTTAAGATCAAAGTCAAGGAATTTATGGGTCAAGTTTAATGGTTAAGAAGCAAGTCAAAGTAAGTTCTTACAGTTTTCAAAGAGTGTTAGACAATCATTTTAACTTTGTTTTAAGGATCAAGTTATAAGTCGAGCAAAGGGTAAAGAGTTGAGTTAAATTCTCAAAAGCTATAAGGGAACTAAGTATTCCCTAAGAGTTAAGTTTCAAGTTAAGTAAAGAGTAAGAGTTGAGTTCATTTCTCAAAGGCTATAAGGGAACTAAGTATTCCTAAAGGTTTAAAAATGTTTCATATTTAAGTTAAAAGGATACTAAGAGTTCCAAAAGATTTTTGAACTAAAAGGGGAACATTGATTCCAAAAGGAGCTTAAAGAGTTCAGTAAATTATCTCTACCCAAAGGAAGTAAATTTATTTAAAAGTATGAGCTAAAGTATATTTTGGGAGAAGTATTGAGCACTGGTGTGGGGATGAGAGTTAATATTAACTCAAGTCTCCATGTAAACCATGAAGCCAACATGGGAATTGACGGGTCATTCTTTTTAGATTATCACGTAGTGTAATCTAGTGGATCCACTAAGCAAAGTAAGGTCTTGTACCTATGGAAAGATATAGGACAGCTCTGGCAGCGTGGGCAAGACATTGTATCACCACTTAGGCTCATGTGTGGTGGTTGTCGGTTAGAGAAACCCCCACAAAAATTATATTACTTTCATATACAAGTAAAGTTGAGTTTATTCTTGCTTTATCTTTAATGCACTAAGTGTTTACATTGTTTTTACCAGTTTTATATATATATATATATATATATATATATATATATATATATATATATATATATATATATATATATATATATATATATATATATATATATATATATATATATATATATATATATATATATAATATTGCATATGTCTTTATTGCTTTATATTGAGTTGTTATCTTATGAGTCAAGTAGAGCCAAGGTAAGTTCATCCTTAATCCATTTCAAGCTTCTTAGATGTGTTTAGCATTCCAACTCGCTTACTCGTACATTCAATGTACTGATGTCAGTTGGCCTGCATCATTTTATGATGCAGACGCAGGTAACTAGGATCCGCATGCAGCGTTTCGTTGATCCAGATCATGCTCCAGAGTTAGTGGTGAGCCTCATTGCATTGCGAAGGACATCCTTTTTATTTGGTTTACTAGTTTAGTTGTTTTTAGGATGTTGTGGGGTCTGTCCCAACATCCATCTCATTCAGTTTAGAGGCTTCGTAGACAATTAGTAGTTTAGTTTGGAGTTTATTTTCTTGTTGAGACTTAAGTGTCATTTTGGCCAGATTGTTATATGAAGTGTTTCATTGACTATGCTTTATCTCTTGATTATGTTGAGTTGAGTCTTCCCCTGAGTTAAATAAGTCAGGACATGAGTTCTCTCATGGTCAGCAATGGTCATTGGGTGCCGGTCATGCCCATGGTGTAGGCTTCGGGTGTGATATGCACAAATTGGACATGTGTCATTTTTTGATTGGTAACTTTATAATTAGTTAGTATACATATTTATTGATAATAATACTTATGTATATTAAATTATTTTTATGTCTTTCTTTGTAAAATTTTTATTTTGATTTCTTTTCACATTAAACTTTTTTAATTAATTTATTATCTTTTCACTTTTAATTATTTTTAAGAAATTATGTCTAATTTTTGAAAAATAATTTTGAAGTCTCTTTTAATTTTAACGTTTTTATTTATTTTTATGTTTTGTTTGATTCTCTTAACTTATGTTGATATTCATTCAAAAATTAACTTATTTTAAATACAAGACATTTGAAATCAAATCAAGATGAAAGTGAAAGAAAATAAAATCAATAGAAAAAAAAAGAAAAATAACAGTGAATGAAGTTAAAAAAGTTTCGATACAAGGTAAAAAAATATGTATTAACTTAATTTAAATACAAGATAAAAAAATAAGAATATTTAAAAATACAATTTTTTAAAAAATATAATTTTTAATAAAAAAATATTTACACACGTGACGGGAGATAGTGTACAAACACAACCAACTTGATAAAGAACAGAGTGGATATGCTTGTGGTAGTAGATTTACTTGAGAATGAGACTAGAGTACCAAGAAGCCTTTGATATCCCTTAAACCATGTGCTTGCATGGGATGTGTCTGTAGTTCTACCTTTGGCAAGTAGAACACCTTCCATGGTGTGAGGTCTTATGACCCGGATTTCATACCTAGCTAGTATGGTCTATGTCTGTTAGTGCCTATTATAATCATATGGGATGTACACTCTAGTATTGGATAGGTTCTACAACATGTAGGTAGTGGAATGGGACACTATCTATACATGGCAAGAATAGGCCTTGAAGATGATACGATGAGTTCCCTAGGTCTTCAAGACCATTATGTGAAATCCTTTAATTGTCTACTTGTCTCTTAAATGATTTTAATGAATAAGATTCTATTAGTAGAAGATGTTAAGTTGAAAGGTTCTTATCTAGGGTAACTTTGAGGATCACTTAGGTGTGCTTGAAAGGGTGTATTGGCGGTCTCTTCATGTCTTACTCAAGTGAGTCTTAAAGTGACTTTGGGTAGAGAGTCTAAAGATATGAATAGGTTACTTGATAAATATGGAATATCTCTTCTATGTGATTGTTGAATTGTATTATGTCTATTAAACTCTTATGATGAAGGTTTTTCTATCAAAATAGCATGAAAGTATGTTTTAAAGTAAATGTCAATTTTTGCATGGTTTTATTGCATGTTCACCATACTTAGTGCATTCTACGTGTTAATTCCATTGTTGTCCTATTTTTACAAGTGTAGGTGGCAAGTGAGGAGTCTCTTGGAAATGAAGCATGGGAATCACATCCTCTCAAGCCAATTTGGTATGCCCTCATATGATTCGAGGATATAGTTATGTTTTGTTTCCTTTCTATGAGACTTTATAATAGACTATATTTCCCTTTAAATTGATGTAAGGGTTGTGACCCTAAGATATTATGCATGTCTAAGTTGGCTATGAAGAGACTTAGTTTCTTGTATTCTATAAAGATTTTGGTTATTATGTTGAAAAGTTTTAATTTCGCACTATATATGCGATGAATGATGTATAAGGACCTCCGAGAGGTCAAGTACGCCGCGTAGTGACTTGGGGGATGCCATATCTTCTAGGGTATACTTTGGGTCGTTACAATCTGGTTGTTTATTAAAGGTTTTGATTCTAAGTTCCAAGTGTTATGTGTTCACATGACTTATGCAGGAACGAGCTTCAATGAAGTGACTTATTATGTCAAGAAGGTGGAGGGGGTGAAGCGAGACTCTCAATCTAGGGCGTTGGCTAAGAGGGCAAAGAGTTCTGGAAATTTTTAAGTCTCCTATGCTAGAGGATCCGGTCGACCTACCCTCGTAGCCAAGTAAATTATGTGCCACATGCCCGCCTCTACCGATAACTATTCAGGGATTCCTTCTAGTAATATTTTCAGATGACCGGAGTGTTTCGCATGTTGTAGGAAGCAGACCATCTGGCGGCTACACTTACTTTAATTGCAAGGAAATTGGACACATAATGAGGAACTGCCCTCAACCGCGTTCGTTTGAGTCTGGACAACAACCTTGTCGAGCAATTGTACCTACGGGAAATGGTAATAATGGTAGGGGACGTCCACAAGTAGGACGAGGAGGAAATGAAAAGGTTGTGGAAGTAGAAAAAATGGTAACGAAGGTATAGGTAACACACAACCAGGCAGGGAGGTAGCTCGTGTTGATGATAGAGCTCAATGTTATACCTTTCCGGACAAGAATGAGGCAGAGGCATCTCATGTAGTGATCACAAATATTATTCATGTCTGTGACCTAATGGCTAATGTATTATTTGATCCAGGTTCTATCTATTCATATGTGTCTGTGAGATATAGCTCTGATTTTGAGATATTGTGTGATATTCATGATGATCCTACCGTGTTTCTACCACGGTTAGCGAGTCAATCATAGTCACCCATGTTTATTATGCTTGCCTTATTTTGTTATTGGGATTTCCGACTTGGTCTGATTTGGTGATTTTAGATATGGCTGACTTCGACATAATCTTAGGAACTTAGTTGTCTCCCTATTATGTTGTTCTTAATTGTAATGCTAAGTTTATGACTCTTGAAATTCTGGGAAGGGAAAAATTAGTGTGGGAAGGGGTGTACAAGCCTAAGAAAGTTAAGATTATATCCTCCTTCTGGGCAAATAAATTAGTAGAGAAAGGTTGTTTACCTTATATGCCTCATGTTAGGGATGTTGAGATTTAAGCTTCATCTATTGGGTCTATTCCGGTGGTGTCCGAATTTAATGAAGTTTTTCCAAATGATTTGCCCAGCATGCCTACGGATAAGGACATAGATTTTTGTATTGACTTAGAGCCTGGTATGCTCCCCATTTCTATCCCTCCATATTGTATGGCTCCGACAAAGTTGAGAGAGCTTAAGGCTCAAATCTAAGAGTGTAACATTTTGAAATCCCAAGGTCATGTTATAAGACTTAAATAGGCTCCTTAAGGTCTAAACCATTGTTACTAGACAAATTAGGCGTATATGGAGTCATTGAAGTGTTTTGGAAACAAAACGTTCATAACGTCCGGTAAGTTGGTTCATAAGAGGGCTAGAGTGTCCTTTTAGTTTACCCAAGTTAAAGAGTCGGAATTTAGTAAAAGTTTGTAACAACAGGTGTAACACATAGTGTGGGATGGTTTCTTGTTGGAAAAGTCAGGGTACGACTTCCCGAGGATAAACTAAGGGCCTTCGAGGAGGACCCTTGAGATAGTAGGCCACGACGGACCCCATGACAGGGCGTCACAGGTGCAACGGGGCGTCGAGGCCACCGTCGTGCCAGCCTTAGCTGCTGGGAAGAAAGCCTTCGCCTGCACAGTCTCTGACTAGTGCGACGGACGTGCAGGACGGAGGGGTCCTGTCCGTCACGCCCACGATGGCCCGTCGTCGGGGAGCCATCGGGGAGGGCCTGTAGTGTTTTCAGGGATTTAAGTTTTAGTTAGTTATTTTATTAAGTGCCTTAGCGGTAATTAGGGGATTAAGGGAAGACTAATTAAGTGACTTAATACCCCACTATAAATACCCAACCCTCATTAGCCTAATCATTATTCTCAAAACAAAACTCTCTTCCTTGTCTCTACTTTCTCTCTCTATTGGAAGACTCCATTGGAGAACAACTTGGGGAGATCATTGGGGGCTGATTTAGCACGAAATTCACCATCAAAACGTCATCAAATCTTAAGGTATGGGATCTAATTCACCTTTGAGATTCTTCCCTCAAAGGGCTCCTTCAAAGATTTTCTAAGAGTTGAGTTTCATATGAGTTTCATCCAATTTTAAATTCGACTATATGAATTGAGGTGTTTATGTATTCTTTTGGTTACAATGAATAGATTATCATGTATTGCAACTTGTTTATGATGAATTGATGTAGTTTGATCTAGATTGTGAGTAAAGACCCCTAACCCTTAACCCTAGGTATGAGATTGGTATGAATTTGGGTTGGATTGAAGTAATTGATCTAGTTATTGTTTAAATCATCTTTAATGATTGTTATTTCATCGATCATGAATCTATTGTGGTGAATTGAAGTTCTTCATGCCTATTTCTTGAGTATTGAATATAGGGTAAGAAGATAGACTTTGATATCATGTTATCAAGCTTTGATTTAGTATTGCTTTGTGGCATATTGTTTCTCTTAAATTAGTTCTCATGTTGACTATTGGATTACATTGGTATGATGACCCAAATTGGGTTGGTCTATGGGTTGATGGTAAGGACCTTTTTGGTGACCTATGGAGAAGTACTGGTAATTCTTGACTATCCTAGTTCTTACTTCAAATTGTGATTAATTGTCATCAAGTGATAATGTTGTGTTGAAGTATACCTTGCTTAAGGTGATAGGTTGGTATGATGATTGAATTGAAATGTTTAGGTTGGTTGTGAGGCTGCCTAGGAGTACATGATATAGGGAAGTCGTTGTGTAAAGATTTGCCCTACTATGATGAGAGGTACAATGGTTAACTTCACCTATTCGAATTGTTAATGAAAGGACTATTTCTCATACAATTCTTATTGAGCTATGATGATGAATATACAAGGGCTTGACCCTACTATCTAACTAGGTTGATATGGTTAATAAAGTTAAAGACTTTTATATAAAGGGAACTTAGCCTAGCACCGAGTAAACTTGACATTGAGAGGTGTTGACTTTCCTTGGAGGAATATTCACCATTTGTCCCTTATAGAGTGTTGACTTCCCTTAGAGGAATACTCACCTATGGACCTATATGAAGTGTTGACTTTCCTTGAGGAATATTCACTCATGATTTCTCATGAGGTGAGGCCCCATTACGAAATGGTATATAGAGGGAATACCTATCTCTTAGTTCCAACAGCTATGTGCCACCATAGGATACTAGATAGTGGATCCACCTAGATAGCTACTTTTACGTTAGGTTCTACCTTGGCCGGTAGACTACCTTCCATCAGTGTAAGGTTTCATGACACCGGATTCCACATTTGCTCATGTGGTCTACGTCGGTTAAGGCAAGGTTTCCCTAAACTAAAATGAATTAATAAGATATAGACTAATCGAAGTAACTTGAAAGGGTTTGGATATAGCTTAGGTAGGGGTATGGGACTCTACTTAAGCCTTGCACTAGTTTGCCTTGATAGGAGCTTTGAGAGGTCAATATTATGTATGTAAAGTAGTGATGTAATGTAAATGACTTTCTACATTGAATAACATGCTTATGAGTATAAGGTTGTTGCTTTGGTTGAAGAAGAATGTTTTCATGAAATGGGAGAGTATGTTAGGTAAGGTTAATTGCTAATTGTAGTCTTGATAGGTTACTTGATTAAGTAAGAGTCATGGGAATTTACTTGATCATTGCAGTTGTGACTTTATGAAGGTTATAGTTAGTATGCTTTGCTTTGCTATGTTTCACTTGTATATGTTTTATAATGATTTATATTAAACATCCCTTTCTAAGTATATTTGATTGGTAATTGTATATATGGTTCCATACTTAGTACATGTGGTGAACTAACCCCTTTTCTTTCCCTTTTTCCCAAACATTTTAGGTTCGGCTCATTGAACTTGCTCCAAATTGCTGGAAACGAAGACTTGGATATCTTGCCATCCAAGTGGTAGGTCCTCACTCTCCCGAGGGCATTGCCGACATCTTACTACTATGTTACTTAGTTACTCTAATTCTGTATTGACTCTATTATTCGTTTGAGACGATGTAGTATATAGCCTATATGTGGCTTCTTTTATTGATGTAGGGCTATGCCCAAGACTTATTGTATTCGATAGATGGTTTATGAGATGAGACGGCTTTTATGACTATTATTTCCTAAATGTATAAGTGTATGAAATAGAAGTAGAAGACTATGTAATCTTCGTATATGAACAAGTCAATGTATACTTGATATAAATATGATTACGTGTATGTAGAGGTCTATGTAAACCTCCGAGTAGTTATAGATAAAAAGTTTTAAATTCCTTCACATTTTTAATCGATGAACGCTATGACGAGGCTAAGGGGCTTGTCTTAGTCCTCAAAGAGGACGCCGACTCCGGTTACGTCTAAGGGGTAAACCCGGATGTGACAAACTTGGTATCAGAGCATGAGGTTGAATATCCTTGATGTTAACGTCTCTCTCAACCACGTTATGTAGTTTGTATTCATAATTGTGAAGCGCGCCACACTTATGAATAGGAACTTATTTGATGCTTAGGAATCACTCTCATTGTTGGAAATCCATATCATGCCTCTAGAATGTACGTCGTATATGTATTTGCCTAAACCTTGTGTTTTGGTTATAGGAGATGAATACTAGAAGAAATGCAGCTAGAAGACTTGAGGAGGAGATTGCTGCTGCGGGAATCCCTCCCCGTGATGATCCAGTTCCTCCTCTTGAAGAGATTGTTATTGATGATCAGGCTCCCGTTGACCCTCCACCTATGAGAGAGGCTCAGATGAGGGCTATTCTTGCTCAAATGTCTCAAGCCATGACTACTCAAGCTCAAGCCGCAATGGTGCCAGCCCAAGCCATGACTGCCCAAGCTAATAGGGATATGACACCTATAGTTCATGAGCAAACTATGGCTTCCTGACTTAGGGACTTCACCCGTATGAATCCTCCTATCTTCTATGGGTCTAAGGTTGATGAAGACCCTGAAGAATTCATTGATGAGGTTTATAAGATTTTGTGTGCTATGGGGTTGTCTTCTAGTGAGAATGCCGAGTTGGCCTCATACCAACTCAAAGATGTGGCCCAGACATGGTATGTGCAATGGAAAGACAATAGGCCACTTCAAAGTGGGCCAGTGACTTGGGAGTTGTTCAAAGGGGCTTTTCTTGATCGGTTCTTCCCTAGGGAGATGAGAGAAACTAAGGAGGTGGAATTCATCAATCTCCGCCAAGGAGTAATGAGTGTCCATGAGTACTCTTTGAAGTTCATTCAATTGGCTAAGTATGCTCCTTCCTTGATCTCCGATCCTAGAGACGAGATGAGTCGATTCGTGACAGGTGTGTCAGATGACTTGCTAGAAGAATGTCAATCAGCTATGCTACATGATAACATGAATATTGGTCGTCTCATGGTGCATGCAAAAAGGATTGAGGAGGCTAGAGCAAAAAGGAAGGATAAGGATTCAAGAAGGGCAAGGTCTTTTGAGAGTGGAACTACTAAAGATAGGTTTGTAATTCAAGACAAGCCTAGATTCAAGAAGAGGTTCTCAAATCAAGTTCCATCCAAATTCCCCAAGACTAGGGATTCTAAAGCCCCTAGGCCAAGAGTTGAAAAAGAAAAGGGTGGAAACTCGCTTAATGAGAAGCCTACGTGTTCTAAGTGTGGGAAAGGTCACCTTGGAGAATGTTTGGTAGGAACGGGGATTTGCTTTGGTTGTGGAAAAAGAGGTCATAGAGTGCGAGATTGTCCTAATTCAAAGGGACGAGAGAAGGGTGGTCAGCCGAGTGGTTCTAATGATGTTCCCAAAAAGAACCGTTTCTATGCTCTTCGTTCAAGAGATGACCAAGAGGCCTATCCCGATGTGGTGACCGGTATGTTACAAATCATTGCTATTAATGTGTATGCTTTGCTTGATCCGGCTGCTACTTTGTATTTCGTTACTCCCTTAGTAGCTAAGAAGTTTGGTACTTTACCCGATGTTTTACTTGAACCTATTTTGGTGTCTACTCCGGTGGGTGAGTCGGTTGTAGCAAAAAGAGTCTATCAAAATTGTCCCATTTCAATACCCCATAGAGTTTCTCATGTCGATCTAGTTGAACTAGACATGCTTGATTTTGACGTTATTTTGGGTATGGATTGGTTACATGCTAGCTTCGCTTCTATTGATTGTAGAACTAGAGTTGTGAGGTTTAGTTTCCCAAATTTACCCGTTTTTGAGTGGAAGGGTGGAAATTCTCTTCCTAGAGGTCGTTTCATATCATGTCTAAAAGCGTGTAAAATGATCTCAAAAGGGTGTCTTTATCATATTATGAGAGTCCAAGAAGTCGATTCCGAAGTTCCTCCTATTGCTTCGGTCCTTGTGGTGAGTGAATTTACGGAGGTGTTTCCTGAAGACCTTCCTGGCATTCCTCCCGAACGGGAAATCAATTTCGGTATTGATTTGCTACCGCAAACAAATCCTATCTCTATTCCTCCTTCTAGAATGGCTCTGGCCGAGTTAAAAGAATTGAAGGCGCAACTTAAAGATTTGCTAGACAAGGGCTTTATTAGGCCTAGAATTTCTCCATGGGGTGCTCCGGTCTTGTTCATGAAAAAGAAGGATGGGTCCTTGAGAATGTGTATTGACTACCGTCAACTCAACAAGGTTACTATCAAGAACAAGTATCCTCTTCCTCGAATTGATGATTTATTTGATCAACTCCAAGGGGTGAGTTACTTCTCCAAAATTTACTTGAGGTCAGGGTATCACCAGCTTAGGTTGAGATATGAAGATATTCCAAAGACAGCCTTTCGCACTCGGTATGGGCATTATGAGTTCGTGGTTATGTCCTTTGGTCTCACAAATGCTCCGGCGGTGTATATGGACCTAATGAATAGAGTGTTTCGAAGTTACCTTGATGCATTCGTTATTGAATTTATCGATGATATCTTGGTGTATTCGAAAAATGAGGTCGAGCACACGAGTCATCTAAAGGTGGTATTGCAAACCCTTAAAGAGCATAAATTGTTCGCCAAGTATAGCAAGTGTGAGTTTTGGTTGAGGTCGGTGGCGTTTCTTGGGCACATCATCTCTAGTGAGGGAGTTGTGGTAGACCCAAGGAAAACTGATGAGGTAAGAAACTGGCCTAGACCCTTGACCCCAACTGACATTAGGAGTTTCTTGGGTCTAGCGGGCTATTATCGAAGGTTTGTAGAAGGTTTTTCATCTATTGCATCTCTATTGACTTCATTAACTCGAAAAGGTAAAAAGTTTGAGTGGTCGGAGACCTGCGAGAAGAGTTTCCAATTATTGAAAGACAGGCTTACTTCCGCTCCAGTGTTAACCTTATCGGAAGGTTCTAAAGGGTTCGTGGTGTATTGTATGCATCCCGCATAGGTTTGGGGTGTGTGCTTATGCAAAATGGGAAGGTTATTGCCTATGCTTCACGGCAACTTAAGGTGCATGAGAGAAACTACCCTACCCAGGACCTTGAGTTAGCGGCCGTGGTGTTCGCTTTGAAAATATGGAGACATTACTTGTATGGTGTCCATGTGGATGTTTTCACCGATCATAAGAGTCTTCAATATGTGTTTACTCAAAAAGAGTTGAATCTCCGACAAAGAAGGTGGTTAGAATTGTTGAAAGATTATGATATGAGTGTCCTATATCATCCCGGCAAGGCCAATGTGGTGGCGGATTCTCTAAGCCGTATGACTATGGGTAGTGTGTCTCATATAGATGGAGACAAGAAAGATCTAGTGAAAGATGTTCATAATATGGCCAGATTAGGAGTTCGGTTGGAATATTCTCTAAATGGAGGTGCCACGGTTCATCATAGCTCTGAATCATTATTGGTGGTTGAGGTGAAATCCAAACAACACCTTGATCAACTATTAATGGAGTTGAAGGAATCTGTTCTTGGCAAGATGAATGATTCCTTCTCCTTAGGAGGAGATGGTGTGTTGAGGTACCAAAGGAGGTTATGTGTTCCTGATGTTGATGGATTGAGGGATCGGATCCTTGATGAAGCCCACGGATCCCACTATTCCATCCGTCCGGGTTCTACTAAGATGTATCATGACCTTCGAGAAATATATTGGTGGGAAAGTTTGAAGAAGGACATAGCGGAATTTGTTGCTAAGTGTCCAAATTACCAACAAGTGAAGGCGGAACATCAAAAGCCGGGTGGCTTACTACAAGAGATCCAAATTCCTACTTGGAAGTGGGAAGACATTAATATGGACTTTGTGGTAGGATTGCCTCGGATTCAAAAGTCATATGATTCTATATGGGTGATTGTTGATAGATTGACTAAGTCCGCTCATTTTATTCCCGTCAAATCTACGTATTCGGCGGAGGATTATGCGAAGATCTTCATAGATGAGATTGTGTGTCGCCATGGTATCCCGTTATCCATCATTTCTGATCGTGGTGCACAATTCACTTCTAGGTTTTGGAAGTCTTTCCAAAAAGGTTTGGGTACTAAGGTGAAATTGAGTACCGCCTTTCATCCTCAAACGGATGGTCAAGCGGAACGCACAATTCAAACTCTTGAAGATATGCTTAGAGCTTGCATTATTGATTTTAAAGGAAGTTGGGATAAGCACTTGCCTTTGGTGGAGTTTGCGTATAATAATAGTTTTCATTCGTCCATCTCCATGGCTCCCTATGAAGCCTTGTATGGTAGGATGTGTAGGTCTCCTATAGGATGGTTTGAAGTTGGTGAATCATCGATCTTTGGTCCCGACTTGAATTATAGGACATTGGAGAATGTGCATATCATAAGAAATAGGTTACAAACAGCCTATAGTCGACAAAAGTCCTTTGCCGACAATAGAAGGAGGGATTTGGAGTTTGAAGAGGGTGACAAGGTGTATTTGAAGATTTCACCTATGAAGGGTGTAGTAAGATTTGGTAAGAAAGGGAAGTTGAGCCCTCGTTACGTGGGTCCCTATGAGATTTTGGAAAGGATTGGTAAAGTTGCCTATCGTTTAAAGCTACCTAATGATTTAGCTTCGGTTCATCCGGTTTTCCATGTCTCTATGTTAAAGAAGTGTGTCGGGGATACCGAGTCAATTCTTCCTGTTAAAGTCTTGGAGTCAAGGATAACCTCTATTATGAGGAGGTTCCGGTTCAAATCATTGATAGGCAAGTGAAGAGGTTGAGGAACAAGGTGGTGGTTTCTGTAAAAGTGTTATGGAAAAACCACCTAGTTGAGGGTGCAACATGGGAGGCCGAGGCCGACATGAAAACCCGTTATCCTCATCTTTTTGATGATTAAGGTTAGTCCTTCTCTCTAATGATATAAATATAATAGACATTGTGTATCCTTGATGTTTTGGTTAAGTTTCTCCAAAAATCCTAGTTTTTGAGACTTCACAATGAAGTCACTGTAGGGTGACCTTAATTAAATTTGAATTTTCTTGCTTCTTGCATATTTGAGTCAAGTTGTGTATTGTGATATAGTGAATCCTCGTGGATGTTATATTAACCATATTGATAAGATGAACTTTGTGCTAAGTGACTTGTATATCAAATGATTGAGCTTGTGTGTATATCTGAAAAGGAGAAACCTCATGAGGAAATTCTGAGCTTATGTATGATAAATTGATGTTTTGAAGTATTTTATTGAAATAATATGATTCATGCTAATTGAATATTGTGAATTGGTTGAGCTGCTAGTCTTGAGTCTATTCCCTCATTTAAAGAGTGTTTGGTGTCATTCGGGGACGAATGTTCCTAAGGGGGGGATAATGTAACATTTTGAAATCCCAAGGTCATGTTATAAGACTTAAATAGTCTCCTTAAGGTCTAATCCATTGTTACTAGACAAATTACGCGTATATGGAGTCATTGAAGTGTTTTGGAAACAAAACGTTCACAACGTCCGGTAAGTTGGTTCATAAGAGGGCTAGAGTGTCCTTTTAGTTTAACCAAGTTAAAGAGTCGGAATTTAGTAAAAGTTTGTAACAATAGGTGTAACACATAGTGTGGGATGGTTTCATGTTGGAAAAGTCAGGGTACGACTCCCCGAGGATCAACTAAGGGCCCTCGAGGAGGACCCTTGAGACAGTAGGCCACGACGGACCCCATGATGGGGCGTCACAGGGGAGACGAGGCGTCGAGGCCACCGTCGTGCCAGCCTTAGCTGCTAGGAAGAAAGCCTCCGCCTGCACAGTCTCTGACTAGTGCGACGGACGTGCAGGACGGAGGGGTCCTGTCCGTCACGCCCACGAATACCCATCGTCGGGGAGCCGTCGGGGAGGGCCTGTAGTGTTTTCAGGGATTTAAGTTTTAGTTAGTTATTTTATTAAGTGCCTTTAGCGGTAATTAGGGGATTAAGGGAAGACTAATTAAGTGACTTAATACCCCACTATAAATACCCAACCCTCATTAGCCTAATCATTATTCTCAAAACAAAACTCCCTTCCTTCTCTCTACTTTCTCTCTCTATTGGAAGACTCCATTGGAGAACAACTTGGGGAGATCATTGGGGGCTGATTTAGCACGAAATTCACCATCAAAACGTCATCAAATCTTAAGGTATGGGATCTAATTCACCTTTGAGATTCTTCCCTCAAAGGGCTCCTTCAAAGATTTTCTAAGAGTTGAGTTTCATATGAGTTTCATCCAATTTCGAATTCGATTATATGAATTGAGGTGTTTATATATTCTTTTGGTTACAATGAATAGATTATCATGTATTGCAACTTGTTTATGATGAATTGATGTAGTTTGATCTAGATTGTGAGTAAAGACCCCTAACCCTTAACCCTAGGTATGAGATTGGTATGAATTTGGGTTGGATTGAAGTAATTGATCTAGTTATTGTTTAAATCATATTTAATGATTGTTATTTCATCGATCATGAATCTATTGTGGTGAATTGAAGTTCTTCATGCCTATTTCTTGAGTATTGAATATAGGGTAAGAAGATAGACTTTGATATCATGTTATCAAGCTTTGATTTAGTATTGCTTTATTGCATAGTGTTTCTCTTAAATTAGTTCTCATGTTGACTATTGGATTACATTGGTATGATGACCCAAATTGGGTTGGTCTATGGGTTGATGGTAAGTCCCTTATTGGTGAACTATGGAGAAGTATTGGTAAGTCTTGACTATCCTAATCCTTACTTCAAATTGTGATTAATTGTCATCAAGTGATAATGTTGTGTTGAAGTATACCTTGCTTAAGGTGATAGGTTGGTATGATGATTGAATTGAAATGTTAGGTTGGTTGTGAGGCTGCCTAGGAGTACATGATATAGGGAAGTTGTTGTGTAAAGATTTGCCCTACTATGATGAGAGGTACAATGGTTAACTTCACCTATTCGAATTGTTAATGAAAGGACTATTTCTCATACAATTCTTATTGAGCTATGATGATGAATATACAAGGGCTTGACCCAACTATCTAACTAGGTTGATATGGTTAATAAAGTTAAAGACTTTTATATAAAGGAAACTTAGCCTAGCACCGAGTGAACTTGACATTGAGAGGTGTTGACTTTCCTTGGAGGAATATTCACCATTTGTCCCTTATAGAGTGTTGACTTCCCTTAGAGGAATACTCACCTATGGACATATATGAAGTGTTGACTTTCCTTCAGGAATATTCACTCATGATTTCTCATGAGGTGAGGCCCCATTACCAAATGGTATATAGAGGGAATAGCTATCTCTTAGCTCCATCAACTATGTGCCACCATAGGATACTAGCTAGTGGATCCACCTAGATAGCTACGTATACGTTAGGTTCTACCTTGGCCGGTAGACCACCTTCCATCGGTGTAAGGTTTTATCACACCAGATTCCACATTTGCTCATGTGGTCTATGTCGGTTAAGGCAAGGTTTCCCTAAACTAAAATGAATGAATAAGATATAGACTAATCGAAGTAACTTGAAAGGGTTTTGATATAGCTTAGGTAGGGGTATGGGACTCTACTTAAGCCTTGCACTAGTTTGCCTTGATAGGAGCTTTGAGAGGTCAATATTATGTATGTAAAGTTGTGATGTAATGTAAATGACCTTCTACATTGAATAACATGCTTATGAGTATAAGGTTGTTGCTTTTGTTGAAGAAGAATGTTTTAATGAAATGGGAGAGTATGTTAGGTAAGGTTAATTGCTAATTGTAGTCTTGATAGGTTACTTGATTAAGTAAGAGTCATGGGAATTTACTTGATCATTGCACTTGTGACTTTATGAAGGTTATAGTTAGTATGCTTTGCTTTGCTATGTTTCACTTGTATATGTTTTATAATGATTTGTATTAAACATCCCTTTCTAAGTATATTTGATTGGTAATTGTATATATGGTTCCATACTTAGTACATGTGGAGTACTAACCCATTTCTTTCCCTTTTTCCCAAACATTTTAGGTTCGGGTCGTTGAACTTGCTCAGAATTGCTGGAAAGGAAGACTTGGATATCTTGCCATCCAAGTGGTAGGTCCTCACTCTCCCGAGGGCGTTGCCGACATCTTACTACTATGTTACTTAGTTACTCTAATTCTGTATTGACTCTATTATTCGTTTGAGAGGATGTAGTATATAGCCTATATGTGGCTTCTTTTATTGATGTAGGGCTATGACCAAGACTTATTGTATTCGATAGATGGTTTATGAGATGAGACGACTTTTATGACTATTATTTCCTAAATGTATAAGTGTATGAAATAGAAGTAGAAGACTATGTAATCTTCGTATATGAACAAGTCTATGTATACTTGATATAAATATGATTACGTGTATGTAGAGGTCTATGTAAACCTCTGAGTAGTTATAGATAAAAGTTTTAAATTCCTTCACATTTTTAATCGATGAACGCTATGACGAGGCTAAGGGGCTTGTCTTAGTCCTCAAAGAGGACGACGCCGCCGGTTACATATAGGGGGTAAACCCGGATATGACAAAGAGCTTCTTGATAAGGGTTTTATTTGTCCTACTGCTTCCCCGTGGGCTGCTCTGATTTTATTTGTTAAGAAGAATGATGGTAGCCTGAGGATGTGCATAGATTATCGGTTGTTAAATAAGGTCATTATTCAAAATACATACCCCTTGCACATGATAAATGATCTTTTAGACCAATTACAAGGTGCAACGGTTTTCTCTAAGATTGATTTAAGATTCGGGTATCTTCAATTGAAGATTAGGCCTGAAGATATACCCAAGAAGGCGTTTGGACTCGTTATTGGCACTATAAATTTTTTGGTTCTGTCGTTTGGGTTGACTAATGCTCTTGCATCTTTCATGAGTTTGATGAATAGAGTATTCAAGCCCTTTCTTGACTCTTTCATGATAGTATTTATGGATGTCTGTTTGGTGTATTCGAAAAGTAAAGAAGAGAATTCTAACGATCTTCGTACTATTTTGGGTAAGGGAGGATCCCCAAAAGGTTGAAGCGGTTGAGAATTGGGTACGACCTAGTTTGGTGATGGAGGTTAGGAGTTTTGTCGGACTTGCTACATACTATCGTTGTTTTGTTAAGAATTTTGCGTCAATTGCTACTCAGTTGAAAAATACGACCTAAAAGGAAGTACTTTTTAAATGGAGTGAAAAATGTGAGGAGACCTTCCAAAAGCTTAAGACTCATTTGACCACCGCTCCCATTCTGGCATTACCGATTGAGGATAAGGACTTTATTGTCTATTGTGATGCTTCACATTATGGATTGGGTGTTGTGTTGATGTAGTATAAGAATGTCACAGCTTATTCCTCACGTCAATTGAAGGTGCACGACATAACTTATCCCATTTATGATTTGGAGTTGGCAGCGGTGATATTTTCTCTTTAAAATCTGGTGACATTATTTTTATGGAGTTAAGTGTGAGGTACTTACATATCATCATAGTTTGCAACATGTATTCACCCAAAACGATTTTAATTTAAGACAACAAAGATTGATGGAATTACTTAAGGATTATGACGTGACTATTCAATACTATCTAGGTAAGGCAAATGTTGTAGAAGACTCTTTGAGTGGAAAAGCGATAAGTATGGGTAGTTTATCTCACTTGAGTGGAACAAAGAGACTATTGTCCAAGCAAATTCAGACCTTAGGGTCTAGGTTCATGCCGTTGGGCATTTCTGAAAGAGGTGGGCTGTTAGCTAGCATTGAAGACAAGTCCATGTTCATAGAGGAAATCAAGGTCAAGCAATTTGAAGATGGATATTTTGATGAGCTTAGAGCAAAGATTGCCATAGGTAAGTCTCAAGGAACCACTCTATATGTGCATTGTGTGCTCAACTACAAGGGTAGAATATGTGTTCCAAGAGTTGATGACTTGATCCCAAGATTGTTGGTGGAGGCTCATGGCTCGCGCTAGTCTATTCAACCGGGTGTGACCAAGATGTATAGAGATCTGAAATGAGTTTATTAGTGGTCGAGTATGAGACAAGACATTGAGAAGTTTGTGGTAAAGTGTCAAAATTGTCAACAAGTGAAGTATGAACATCAAAGACCTGCGGGGCTACTTCAAAAGATGTCAATTACAGAATGGAAGTGTGAAAGGATATCCATGGATTTTGTGGTTGTTCTTCCAAAGACTTTGGGAAAATTTGATTCTATTTGGGTTGTAGTTGATATGTTAACTAAGTCAGCCCATTTCATTCCGGTAAGGGTGGTTACAACTCTAAACATTTGGCTATGATTTATGTAAAAGAGAAAGTGAGGCTTCATGGTGTGCCCCTTTCCATCATCTTAGACCGTGGTACCCTTTTCACTTCCATGTTTTGGAGGAAGTTGCATGATGAATTGAGCATGCAACTCACTTTTAGTACAAACTTCCATCCCCAAAGGAATGGACAATCAGAAAGGACTATACAAGTGTTGGATGACATCTTGTGAGCTTGTTTAATTGACTTTGGAGGGCATTGGGATAAGTTCCTACCCCTGTGTGAGTTCTGCTATAATAATAGTTATCACTCGAGCATTGATATGGAACCATTCGAGTCGTTATATGGGAGAGGATGTAGATAGCCCATAGGTTGGTTTGAATCCAGATATGTAAAACCTTTGGGGGTTGACTTAGTGAAGGATGCTCAAGATAAGATGAGGAGAATTCAAGCTAAACTTCTAGACGCACAGAGTAGACAAAATAAGTATGTGGATCACAAGGTGAGGGACATGGAATTCTAGACGGGTGAGAATGTTCTTCTCAAGTTATCACCCATGAAGGGGGTGATGAGATTTGGTAACAGGGGTAAGTTGAGTCCCTCTATATTGGTCCATTTGAGATTCTAGAACGTGTAGGGCCGGTGGCATATACATTGGCGCTACCTCCAAATTTGTCTATATACATCCCGTATTTCATGTGTCTATGTTGAAGAGATATCACATTGATGATGACTATATAATTAACTGGGACTCAATAGTTCTAGAAAAGAACCTCCAATATAAGGAGGAACTTGATATTCTTGATTGTGATGTTCGGAAATTGAGGACCAAAGAGATTAAGTCCGTGACAGCTCAATGGAAGCATTGTCTAGTTGAGGAAGCTACTTGGGAGATCGAGAAGGATATGCGAAACAAGTATCTACAATTGTTCGTCAAATCAGGTACTACCTTGTTCCTTTTCTAGCCTACCTTACCTTAGTTGATCATTAGGAGATGAGTGATGGGTAAATTGGTATATATTGTAACGATCGGGTTTTGTAGTTATTGAAATTCTAATGGGGAAAAATCGGGGTCGGAAAAACTTTTTTGTAGTACTAGGATTTTCCCAACCTTGTCTAGATTTGGGGGAATTTTGAGTCAATAGGGAGATATGGTAGCAATTGGGTGGAGTAAATCTCGATTTATTTACATGAATGGATAGATAAATCGTTAAGAAATCCGTATGACTTTGCGATATCAAATTTGGATAAGTAGATCATCGGTAATTGACTTTGGAGTTAAGGGAAGTTTTTGAACGTAGTGGGGTAAGAGTATATTGTGAAAGAGGGAAATTGAAAGCCCTTTAGGAGCTCACTGCATCATTTCGTGTCACTACAGTGAGATTCTTACTACTGCAGCGATGCCGCTACAGCGGGATGGGTTCTAGTATACCGGGCGAGGCGGAGATGGAATTAAAGAATTTTTAAATTTTTTGAGGCGGAGCTCACTTGTCAGCTTGTGCGGAAACAACGAGATGGTTGCCACTGTAGCGGGATGGCAGTTTTTTAAATTGTAAATAAAACCCTTTGACGACCTTATTTTTTACTTTTTGACTTTTTGAGTTAAAAGACGACCCCTACGCTATTCCAACTCGTTTTCCCCCATTCTTGAAGCTAGAGGTAAGCTTTTCACTCCCTAAATTTGTTTTTCGATCTGTAGAATGTCTTAGAATGAGCCAATATTTATGGGTAGGATTTCTAGAAGAATCCTATGGTGGAATTAACCCTAAATTGACTAGTTGGGGTTATGGGTTTGAACTAGGGTTCATAGTTTGTTAGTATTTTGAGAATTTAGTGTTTCTTTAATGATTCCAGTGTATAAGTTGTTGTTTGTAGACCATGAACAAGTGGAACAAATCCGGAAGGGGAAGGATCAAGTTGACTAGGGTTTCAAGCTCATTTTGAGGTAGATGATGGTTTTGATTCTATAATTGTGTGATATACACCTGCTTTGCTCCGTTGTGATACTTGTATATGGATGCATGTTGCGATATTGGTCATAGATATTTAAATATGATACATGAATATCGATACCATGAAATCATGACTTGAATGTGTGATCTTGATGTGTTATTGTGATTTGGATTGACACGTTCCGGCATGCTATTGGTTTGACTTTGGGTTCTGTGAGAGAACCAACTATGTGATGAAGCATGTGAGTTGTGATGTTCATTCTTATGACAGTATTGAATATGATGATATTTATGCATGTGTTATAATGTTGTAATTCTTTGTTTATGTTACACTAGTGGGATAGCCATGTGATTCTATCAGTACACGGTGGTGGTGTACTAATTCTGCCCTTGCTCTTATTTTTTTGTTGAGTTTAGGGCATCTTCACACGACTGTTGACAAACCTCGCGTTGGAGATCGGTGATAACTTCGAGTTCAAGGGTGAGCCACATCATTCGGGCTGCCATGTAATTCTCTTTAGACTATGTCCACCATTTTTGGACCTAGACCTTCTTTTAGTTAGTTAGATAGTTCACTAGAAATTCTAGTTAGATTTCGTTCTCGTTTCTAGTTTTGGTACATTGACTTTCAGATTCTAGGTTTATCTTCCGCATTGTTAGTTAGTTATTAGATCTTTTTTTAGTAATGAAATCTAGTCATTAGTCATTTAGTTTGCTTCTGCAACTTAATTCGTTAGTATCTAGGTTCATTGCTTTGATTGGTTGCTAGTAGTGGTTCTCCCACCGATTTATAGTGCGGACGCCAATCACGCCAGTCTGGGTCGTGACATTACATTTTCAGGTAACCACCTAAATTGTGTCTATTTATTCAATTATTATATGACCGTCTAATGGTCTCAAAATTCTCAAGTTGATCTTTAAATTTCAATCTAATTTAAAAAAAATGTATGATGAAACTCCATCGAAGAGGATTTTGAGAGGTATGTCTTTGCATATCAAAGTGTTTCGTATTTAGATATGTATAATAAGAATTCGGTTGTCAATGGATTTATTATTGATTGTACATGTCGCAATATGTATATATGAATTGTATATGTATCAGTTAAAAGTATGTGCTAGTTCGACAATTTACATGACACCATTTGTATACTACTTTTGTTTTTATCGAAAAAAAATTTTTGTAAGAATTTTGACTTTTTTAGAGTCGCCACTTAATTTTTGAAAAAAAAATCAAGAAAACTAACGTTTTCAAATAACTTAACAGAGAAAATTACTTGAAAACAATTATAGGGTTCAGGGATTCAAATTAATATTTCAGGAAGGTGTTAGGCACCTAAAACATCCGTCTAAAACGGTTTTCCAGCAACTAACATAGTTTGGCTAAAAATTTGTTTTTAACTTGACTTGAAAAATATTTAGAAGTAAAGAGTTAAAATACTAACTTATTTTTTAGGTCATTTCTTTTGCAAAATTATTCTTATCTTAGGTTGATAAAAACATTTGCGGCATTTTGCGGGGATTCGGATTTTCTAACTTTAAAATTAACGACAAATAAACAAGGCAAATAATTTAAAGCACATAAAGAGAGATAGGGAGAGAGATATTGGGTCCTACTCCGGGTTCTGTTCGCCTTGACTAGAAATTTGGACCCACCTGTTTTAGGTTTTTGACCCATTTCGACTTTTCAGGTTTTTTACCCATTTTTCTTTCTTTCGTACCTGTCCTAGACTAAGCAAATAATAAATACAAAATAAATATGGAAAATAAAAAAACGACAAGGTTTATGCCCCAAGTAAATACAATGCGATAAAAAAAAAGGGTTAATTGCCCCAATTCTTCGACTCTTCGATTGACTCCAAATTCTGATTCCAAGATTGTTCGTCTATTTCAATGGGTGATTGACTCGATAGGAAACGATTCTTAATGGCTGTCTCGAGAACGCCAAGAGAAGGGAAGAGGTGTAAGTCCAAGAGACTCGGATGGATTTTCATGCAAGCAAAAATAAGAAATGAAGAGCATTATACAATAATTGAACAAAAGCACCGATAAACAATAAATTGATTTGAACTTTTATAACTGTAAGGCGAAATGGCATTAGTGAGAGAACAAAATGCAGATCGCTCACAGAGGGCATAAATGATTAACTTATGGGGGTGAACTTTATGATTAAATTTAAGGCAATTTATTCAACTTTACTACATTTTATCTAGAATAGAGGTAATAAAATCATGAATCACAACAAACAACACCCAAGACATCTAGACTTTAAAAAAAGGAAATAAAAAAAAAATAACATGATTGTTTCCGATATATCCAATTGACACACAGGCTGCCACAAAAATTCCAAAGCTCAAAAGCATTAGGCGTTCTCGAGAAAGGAGCAACTAATGATAAAAGCTACAAGACTTTTAAAAGAGATGACAAAGAAGACAAGCTAGGGAAGCCAGGCTAAGGACACAATTGCTAGCTTAAACAAAGTGAAAACCATACACATACTATTATGAAGAGTAACAAGTCATGAAGAAACAGTATGTCATGAAATAAATACGAAAGAAAGGGTGACCATGATAGTGACTAAAATTTCCGGATTCTAGATAGTTTGATAATATTAAACAAACTTAGCCGCATTCAAGAAGTTAAAAGAATGTTCTCTTAAGCCAAAAACCTAGAATGACAAATAGACTAGAGAACGAGCAAGAGAACCAAATGCTATTGTCTAACGCATTCGACACTTTCCGGACATATAGCAAGAGGGAGTGAATACCTGCTAGTGACAGTGAAGCGATCCATTATTTAGACTTAAGTGAAATAAAATCTGTTAGCACTTGAAGATGTGATAATGAAGAGGTTTTGATAGCAAACCCACAAACAATAATATTCAACAATGAACATATGTCCCATACCAAAGAAATTTTCTAGCCTGAGATCCATCCTAACTATTTAGACCATAGTACAATATTCTAACCGAATTAGATCTTCAAAAAAAAAAACATCAACAAGAAAACTTGCAATCAAGCCATGAAATTTCATCAAAAATCAACATACTATATAATCAAACAGTGAGTATTTTTTCTTTTATATAATAAAAATCATAATATACCATCCCAATTAAAGAAGACCAACAGGGAGATAAACCTTAGGTGAGGCAAAACATAATAATCAGGTATTGATTAAAGTGAGCAAATGAGACAGACTCTAAGAACGAGTTTCAAAGATAGTCGAATAACAAAATATGCCGATATTCGAAACAGAACATAAACCACAATCAAAATATATTAGAAAAATAAAACCATGATATTACTCCGACATTGATGAGACTTTAACATTCCGACTCAGCCGTAAACGAACGTCAATCCAAACCATGAGTAAACAGAGACATAACAAAACCAAACGGCTATCAAACTCGAGTTGAAACTGACCAAAAATGGACTGCTTACACAGAATAAAACAGAGACTCAACTGATAAAAAAAAATGCAAAGCCAGGCCACATAAAAATGAGAAATGGATGGCAATACACTGTTTCATTCACACGAATTCATAAAGCTTTTAATACTAAAACTAACCAAAAAAAAACTAAACCGTGAAAGAAAATCATTTTACCTCTTTCGGGGCAGCGAGACGGGACGAGACTAGTAGAGAATGTGAGGCGATTCCACCACCAAAAATTGAACTTCGATTCGAATCAGACAGACTAGAAAATCACACCAAACTTCGGAGAGAAGAAAATTACTTTATTCCCAATCAAAAGTGAACCCACAAGGTCTTAATAATATTACTGTAATCAAAACTTATAAAAAAAACAAGAACTCTCTGTATGTCTTTTCCTTTTTATCACTCGACTCTCAAAATTTATCCTCCTGATATTGTTTTTTCAAAACCAAAAAAACTTCTCCCGCACTCTTGCTCTAAGGGATTATTTATAGCAAAAATTAGGGTTTTTGAGTAGGGGGAGGCGGGAAAACTTCTTAGGAAGCTTGGGGTAAAATCGGGATTCTCTCCCTCATTTCGAAATTCAAATCCCATTGCAAGGACGGGAAAGTTGTTCTTTGTACGAAAGAACGCGTCCAAATCTCTCAAAATTTGAATAAGAGCAGAGACGCGGACGACTCTAATCGACTCACGCGTCCTTGCTTGGCGACGTGGCTTCATCCTGCGATGCGAGGATGCTTTCGTGTGCCCTTCCAGCCTGCTGAAATCGTACAAGAGCAGGGGAGAAACAGGACGAAACCTGCAGGTGTCCGTTGGTGTCGACGCTCTGGGCTTTAATTTGGGGTTTCTGGTCGCAAGGAAGAAGAAGGGAACAAGCGTATTGTTACGCGCTCCTCTCAACTTCGCGATTGAAAAGGTGGGCTTCAAGGAAAAGAAAAGCAAATAAACGGACCGGGTCGGGGGATCAATTGTTGGGCTAAGGAAATTAGAGAGGAGTGGGCTGAAACAAATGCCCCTGGTGGACTGAAAATTTGATAGAATTGGCATGGGCTGATTTTGGAGAAACAGACCATGTTTTGGATGAAAGAAAAAAATTGGACAAAGGGATTAGAAATTAGTCAAATTGAATTCATTTGGTGAATTTGACTAAAACTAAAGTAAAACGAATTAGTATAATTAATTTAGCAAGAGAAAATAGTTAACTTAAACATAACCTTTTGAGATTATGTGCTACTAATCTAACCGAAATTTAATTTATTAAAGCAAGTAAAACAAAATTCCCTCTAGATGATTTTCGAATATTTAAAATATATTAATTGCATATATAATTACGTAAATCATATGTACTATCTAAAATTATTAAAAACCGAGGAGGTTAATTAAAAATAACTTAAAACATTTTAAACTTTATAAAGTCTAATTATCTTGAATTGTTTAGAATTAAGAAGCTCGTTAATTAATTTATATCTTGGAGGGTCAAAATTGGGTGTCAACAATTGTCCCTCATTTTACTCGGGTTGACGCAAGAAATTCGAGGAAAATGAAATTGACCAATCCAATTTTGACCGACCACACATTCGTCTTTTAAGGAAAGGATTTTGGTATGAACTTTAGGAATTATGGCCGAACCCTGAAACTGGGTTTCCTATATATCTCAGGCTATATGAGAATTCAGGCCGTTTGTAGTTTGATACGCTAGATTTAACGCACGATTTTGAAAGAATTAAAAGGTCATCTCGACACCGAATTATGAGGGGATCGAAATGCTTGGGAGTAAAATTTAAGATCGAATGTTGGAATACAGCCGAATTTTCAACGTTGAGTCCGCCTACATATCCTTAAACCTTAGGAATCGGGCTGTTTGTAGTTCGACTCGATCGGTTGAAAAGAAAATCTATTATGCTGGATAACCTTTGGTTCTGGAATAGTGACAAATAAAATTGAGTAATAAATAAAGGCTTGCAACCTCTTAGTCATGAATGTGGTGCACTTTAAACCCATAATTAAGAACTTACACGGACATAATTTCCAAAACTCGTGGTGCATTGTCACTCAGATTAGAAACTTGCTTCCGGCAGATACCAAAATTTCCGGATGCGAAACCGAAACTGACAAAGACCAAAGGAAAACCCACATGCCTTCTGATAGGGGTGTGGTTTCATTGTGGTGGAAGTCGTTCCTCTGCTCGCATCTTGAGAGTTTGATACTTCTCTTTGGACTGTGTCCCAGTTCCCTGCTAAGAAAAAGTTCCACGTTGTGCTGCATCCCTTTTGATGTCGTCCGCACCTGGGGTATGTTTGGGGGAATTCATCCTTTTGGATGATCTCAACAAAGACTGAGATAAAAACTCGTCAGCATAAAAATGCAATAAAAATGGGAGACAGTGTCTTTTACCGTGTCGACACTTAATTATTCTCCGCGACATTCGACGTCAACTTAATTGGTTTGACGTAAAGCAAATAAAACTCATGTCTTGTGTTTGCAATATAATCTTCAATATACTCTTCATTTGATGTCAAAATAAATAAAAGCTGATGAAATGTTGATATTTCTCTTGATGTCAACGTATTCTTCATCTGATGTCGACATAAATGAAAGATGATGCAGTGCTGATATTTTCTTGAGATGCACGATTTCTACTCTGGTAGTGCATGATTTCTTGCGGGGTATGAATATCTTTCCGCGATGCATAAATTTTGCGAGGCATGAAATCTTCTCGCGATGCATAAGTTCCGCAAGATATGCAATCTTCCTGCAATGTATAAATTTCTACGAGGCATGAAATCTTCTCGCGATGCATAATTTTTTTTTGCGAGGGATGAAATCTTCTCGCGGTGAATAGATTCCGCAAGGTATGAAATCTTCTTGCGATGCATAAATTCAGCAAGGTATGAAATCTTCTTGCGATGTATAAATTTCTGCGAGGCATGAAATCTTCTTGCAATGCATAAATTCAGCAAGGTATGAAATCTTCTTGCGATGTATAAATTTCTGCGAGGCATGAAATCTTCTCGCGATGCATAAATTTCGCAAGGTATGAAATCTTCTTGCGATGTATAAATTTATGCGAGGCATGAAATCTTCTCGCGATGCATAAATTTCACAAGGTATGAAATCTTCTTGCGATGCTTGGATATTAACTCGCGATGCATGAGTATTAACTCGCGATGCATGATCTTCCGCGATGCATGAATATTGACTCGCGATGCATGATATTCCGCGATGCATGAATATTGACTTGCGATGCATGTTCTTCTACGATGCATGAATATTGACTCACAATGCATGTTCTTCCGCGATGCATGAATATTGACTCGCGATGCATGATCTTCCGCGATGCATGAATATTGCTCTTGATGTCATCCTTGGTACCAAATGAAGGTAGTGCTTCAATCGAGAAACGTAGGGTTTTCTGGCGCCCTTCTGGATAATCATATCGTCTCAATTGATGATAACGGTAAAATGACTTCCAGATAGTATATCGTCTTGATCGACAATAAAATAAATGACCCCTCCGGGTAATGTATCGTCTTGATCGATAATAAAATAAATAAACCTTTCGGGTAATGTATAATATCATATCTGACATTATAATGCAAATGACGTCCTTTACGGCAACCGTAAACTCTTCCTCGCTTGATTCACATTCGAATCTAGCTGGACGTTCCTTATAGACTTCATGTTGTTGGAAATTGACTGAAATAAACAAATCATATTCCCAAGTCTCCGGCATCAGCGATATAACATGATTCCTGCAATCAAGGAAACCTATTGATTTTTGGAGAGTTTCCCCCTCCCTTGACTTCTCCATATTTATTGATCGGAGGAATCTGCTGATATCAAAGCAAAGCTATAAACCTGCATCCACAGAAAAAATTTTAGTTTTAAAAATGAACTGATCTGTGTCGATTCTTCAATCGTCTGCTCCTTGTCCTGCAATCTCAAATTGATCTTCTTGATCTCCCGACTCTTGATAGATAAGACAAAATATTTTATGTCAAAACAAATGAAACATAAAAGGAAATTCTTTTAGAAAAATAAATTTTCGAGAAGTAATATTTTGAAAAGGGTCACTGCCAAATGTCATGTCACGTCAGGCTTAGCAAACTTCTTTGAGTTTGGGTGCTCGGAGGTTTCTTCGCTCGGGAGTATTCACAATCACTCCAGACTTTCGATAAACCCATGTTGGAATTTTGAGGCCATCCTCAAAATTTCTGCCCCAGTTACAAGTTATGGCTTATCTTCAACTGTCAGTAAGTAAATCATGGAATTTTCAAGGTCCTCTCAAAAATTCTGTCCCATTTGCAATTTTGAAGTATTTTCAGTCTTGGCTTGCTGAGGAAAAATATTGTAAAGAAAAATAGAAATCTTACGGGACATATGACCGAACCCTTGTGGCGCCTACGTATCCCGTTGAGGCAGGAATCAGGTCAAACGTAGTTCCCCCTCAAGGCTAATAACAATAAGGAATTTACAAAGAAAACCGACCGAGGCCGACATAGGCCGCCTACATATCTCATTCTTGAGAATTCAGGTCGAACGTAGTTCAAATACAAAGAAATATAAAAAGGAAATAAATGGGGTGACAGAGACCGACATAGGCCGCCTACGTATCTCATTCTTGAGAATTCAGGTCAGACGTAGTTCATTATAAAAGGGATAAAATTTAAACAAAGCAAATACAAGCAAAATAGAACAAGTAAATGACAGAAAATACAAACTGAACTTTACACATAATATCTCTTGACAGCATCTGAGTTGATCGGCTTCGGCCAAGCGGTTCCGTCCATCTCAGACAGGACCAAAGCACCTCCAGATAATACCTTGCGAACCATGTACGGCCCTTGCCAATTTGGTACGAATTTTCCTTTGTACTCGTCTTGATGAGGAAAAATGCGCTTCAGTACCAACTGACCGATTTCAAAATTTCTGACTCTTACTCTCTTATGGAAAGCACGAATCATTCTCTGTCGATACAACTGACCATGACAAACGGCAACCATTCTCTTCTCATCAATCAAAGTTAATTGATCAATTCTCTTGCTAACCCATTCAGCATTACTCGACTCAGCTTCTTGGATAATTCTCAAAGATGGTATTTCAACTTCGGGGGTATGAATGCTTCTGTTCCGTATACTAGCAAATACGGAGTAGCTCCAGTCAACGTTCTGACAGTCGTTCAATAACCCAGTAGAGCATATTGCAACATCTCATGCCAACCTCGGTGATTATCAATCATTTTCCTCAAAATCTTCTTGATATTCTTATTGGCAGCCTCTACAGCTCCATTCATTTGGGGACGATAAGCGGTTGAATTTCGATGAGTGACCTTAAATTGTTCACATTTCTCTCTCATCTAGTGATTGTTGAGATTTGCTCCATTATCAGTAATGATAGATTCTGGTACTCCAAACCTGCATATCAAATTATTGCGAACAAAATCAGCTACAACTTTCTTGGTTACCGACTTGTACGAAGCTGCTTCCATCCACTTGGTGAAGTAATCGATGGCAACCAAAATAAATCTGTGTCCGTTAGAAGCGGCTGGCTCTATCGGACCGATGACATCCATACCCCAAGCTACAAACGGCCAAGGTGAACTCATAGCATTAAGTTCGTGAGGCGGCACATCGGATCAAATCACCGTGTACTTGACATTTATGACATTTCTGTACGAACTTGCAACAATCATTCTCCATAGTCATCCAAAAATAACCAACTCGAAGGATCTTCCTCACCAAAGTGAGCCTATTCATGTGCGTGCCACAAACTCTATCATGTATTTGTTCGATAAGCTTCGCAGCTTCAACAGCGTCGACAAATCTGAGGAGACCTAAGTCTGGAGTCCTCTTATAAAGAAATTATCCACTTATAAAGAAATTGAGAGCCATGCGGCGTATCGACTTCTTTTGGTTGGATGTAGCATCTTCTGGATAAATACCAGACTCCAAATACTTCTTTATATCGAAATACCAAGGCAACCCATCTGGTTCTGCTTCAACATGTGAACAATGAACTGGATGTTCTCTCAACTCTATATCCAAAGGGTCAATATAATCAGTATCTGGATGTTTAATCATTAAAGCGATGGTGGCAAGAGCATCGACAAACTCATTCTGTATTCTGGGAGTATGTCTGAACTCGATCTTGCGAAATCTCTTGCACAACTTCTATACATACTGTACATAAGGAATAATCTTCGGGTTTTTCACAGCCCATTCTCCTTGAACTTGATGAATCAAAAGATCTGAATCTCCAATAACCAACACCTTGTAGACATTCATGTCGATGGCCATTTTCAACCCAAGAATGCAAGCTTCGTATTCAGCCATGTCGGAGCTTAGCTGCCATAGGGTAGTGCTGACCAGATTCTGACACTAAGACCGCTCCGATGCCTTTCCCTTGATGATTTGCCGCTCCATCAAAAAATAACCTCCAACCGGGATATGCTTCAGAAATATCTTCACCCACAAACGATACCTCTTCATCGTGGAAATAAGTCTTAAGCGGTTCATAATCTTTATCAACAGGATTTTCTTCAAGATGATCAGCCAAGGCCTGTGCTTTTATTGCTATCTGAGTCACATACACAATATCAAACTCACTCAACAGCATTTGCCATTTAGCTAACTTTCCGATCGGCATCGCTTTCTAGAAAATATACTTCAACGGGTCCATTCTGGAAATGAGATATGTAGTATAAGAAGACAAGTAATGCCTCAGCTTCTGAGCAAGCCAAGTCAAAGCACAGCATGTTCTCTCCAACAGAGTGTAACGAGACTCGTATGGAGTAAACTTCTTGCTTATGTAATAGATAGCTCTTTCCTTTTTCCCTATTTCATCGTGTTTACCGAGTACGCATCCGAATGCACTATCTGATACGGACAAATACAGCAACAAAGGACTCCCTTCTCGCGGAGGAACCAATACTGGCGGATTTGACAAATAGTTCTTGATAGGGTCGAAAGCAGTTTGACACTCTTCAATCCACTTTGTCGGAGCATCTTTCTTCAACAGCTTGAAGATAGGCTCGCACACCACGGTTGATTGAGCTATGAATCGACTGATGTAGTTCAACCTCCCTAAGAAACTCATCACCTCTTTTCTCGTATTCGGCGGAGGTAACTCTTGAATTGCTCTGATCTTGGAAGGATCGAGCTCTATACCTCTTCTGCTGACTATAAATCCCAACAACTTGCCGGCTGGCACTCCAAAAGCACATTTGGCGAGATTTAACTTCAAATTGTAATGACGCAAATGATCAAAGAACTTCTTCAAATGCATCAAGTGGTCCGAACTCTCACAGGACTTGATTATGACATCATCCACATATACCTCGATCTCCTTATGAATCATATCATGAAATATGGTCGTCATAGCCCTCATATAGGTAGCACCAGCATTCTTGAAGCCAAATGGCATCACCCTGTAATGATATACACCCCCAAGGTGTGATAAATGCTGTCTTTTCTGCATCTTCCTCATCCATCAGAATTTGATGATAACCTGCGTAACAATCCACAAATGACTGCATTTCATGCTTAGCACAGTTATCGATCAAAATATGAATATTTAGCAACGGAAAATTATCTTTAGGGCTAGCTTTGTTGAGATCTCTGTAGTCGACACAGATCCTAATTTTTCCATCTTTCTTGGCGACCGAAACAACATTGGCCAACCAAGTCGGGTATTGTGTCACTTCCACCAATCGAGACTCAATCTGCTTGGTGATCTCTTTTTTAATCTTTAAACTCAACTCAGGCTTGAACTTCCGAGTTTTTTGCTTCACCGGATCGAACCCTGGATTAATCGGTAATTTGTGAGACACAACATCGGTGCTCAGTCCCTGCATGTCGCTGACTTCCCAAATGAACACATCAATGTATTTAGTGAGTAAGTGTATTAGATCCTTCTTCTGAGTTTCATTCAAGTGAACACTGATTTTGGCCTCTTTAACGCACTCTTGGTCTCCTAGATTTACAGTCTCAGTTTCCTCTAAATACGGTTTATGCTAATTTTCAAACTGCAGAAATTCTTCAGCAACATATTCCGGTACCTCATTTTCCTCTTCGTATACATCAACCCGTCATCACCTGCCTCACTTGGTTCGTTCAGCTCGTGACATGACATGACATTGGCAGGTTTAAAACTTACCTTACTGAAACCATAAACAAACGAAGTTAGAAAATCAAAGCATGACAGATGATTAAAAACAAATTTAAAAATAAAAGAGTCTTTCATTAAAATGGAAAAACAATGCAAACTTTGTCCATGGCAGAACCATATTGCCTTTTTAAACATCACGATGGGAATTTAAAGTTCAAAGAGTGAAGAAGAAAATGCAAAATGGTGGGTCTCGGGCCTCTTCCGTACTACCACCGATTTCAACATGCATAAAATGATGCCCTTCTACCAAGGAGTTCCGGAGATCAGGATGGGCGTGGAGGTCCAGTTATGCAACGTTTCTCCGGGCTCAGCATCACGAAATCCCTTCAGCTCGACCTCTTCTTCAATAATAGCATCAATTTCTTTAAAAAGGCCACAGATTCCTTCCCCCAGGTCCTCCTCCTCGGCATGCTCACGAATTGGAAAGGATTGATACAGATGAGGGATTGGTTTGGCCAATGCTTGATCCTTCTTCTACTTCATCTTCTCATCATCATCTGTGGGGACATACCCCAATCCATATTTCGCCCCCTTGGCAGGAACTTGAATGGGCTCAACAATTCCTTGGGAATTCCTTCCCAACCCAAAACCTGGTTCAAAACCACTTTGCAACATCACAGTGGCAATCATTTTATACACAGAAGGCATGAGAGGCTGTGGGGCCAAATCTTCACCGGTGGCATTTACCAGCTCCACCATGTAAAAATCAGTGCCTCGAGACACTTCATCAATAATAGGCGCTTGTCTGCCAGAATGACTACCCTCTCAATGAATAACCATCTCTTCGTTCTTCCACACGAGTTTCATCATCTGATGAAGGGTAGAGGGCACAGCTCCAGCCATATGAATAAAAGGCCTTCCCAAAAGAAGGTTATAGCTGGTGTCAATGTCCAAGACTTGGAACTGTGCGCTGAATTCTGCCGAGTCCAGTTGGACAACAAGATTCACAGCTCCCAAAGTATCTCTTTGGACCCCATCGAAGGCTCTCACGTTGACTTGATTTTGCTCAAGTTTCCCCAAGTCAAACTTCAACTGCCTCAACGTCGACAATGGGCAAATGTTAAGACCAGATCCATCATCCACTAAGACTCAATTGATAACCTTTTCACGACAAACAACAGTTATATGCAGCGCCTTGTTATAAGACTTCCCCTCAAAGGGAAACTCGTCGTCACAGAAAGTGATGCGATGTCCTCGAATAATCTGGTGGATCATGGCGGCCACATTATCGCTTCTTGTGCCCGCGGGCACATATGTATCATCGAGTGCTTTCATCAAAGCTTGCCTATGTGATTGAGAACTCATCAACAGGGCCCAAATAGAAATATGGGCAGGAGTCTTCTCCAAATGTTTGACAATAGAATAATCCTTCGGCTGCATTCTCCTCCAAAACTCCTCTGCTTCTCCTTAACTTATTCGCCTTTTAGTCTGATCCTTCTTTTGACCTGCGAGAGCAAGCTCGTCAAGAGTGTAACATCTTCCGGATCTGGTCATGCCTTGAGCAGCAGCAGTTCAATAACTAACCTTGGCTTGATAAGAGCTGCTGATGGCACCAAGGCAACAGCCTTTGCGGGTGTCAATATAACAAACTCTTTTTTCTCTTTGATAGTCAATGAAGCCACAGACCTTTCCAACTCGTCAGGGACGATTGTAGATATAACCTTTGTCACACACCAATCGTCATCTATCTTTATCATATTCACGTTGCCACCTCCATGATTCGGCAACGGGTTGGTGTTGACATTTGGTGCCGCTAGTTGGAAAGAGACTATATCTTGGTCAATCAGATCCTGAATTTTATGCTTGAGGTTGATACAATCCTCAGTATCATGCCCAACACTGTTGGAATGATAAGCACATCTCTGGTCAGGTCTCTAGAATTTTTAATTGACATCCACGGGCTTGGGCCCTACAGGGTGGATGTATCCGACCGTAGCCAGTCGCTCGTACAACTTTGTTCAGCTTTCTGCGAGCGCGGTCAAGTTCCTCAAAGGCTTCTTCTCAAACCTAGGTCAAGACAGACAATAATTGCCTTGAGGAGGAGGCACCTGTTGGTAACTTTGGTTATTCGGACGAGGAGTTTGATTTCTTGGGTATGAATTTGTTTGGTAGTTTGGCATTGGAGCTTGGTAGTTAGGGTGAGGTTTTTGATGTGGTGGAGCTTGGACTTGATATGCAGGAGGGGGTGCTCGGTAGCTCGACTGCACGTTAGCACAGTTGGGAGCCACACCCAGATAATGAGGAGATGGAGTTTGGTAGAGTGGAGGGTGATTCGGATAAACTGGAGATGGATTTTGGTAATTTGGGGGTGGACTTTGGTATAGTGGAGCTTGGACACTTGGATAAGAGGGGGCAACATTTTGATAAACTGGAGGATTATTTGGATGACTAGATTGCCTATCGCAAGCTTGATAGGAATGTTGGGAAGGTCGAGGACGACCTCGGGAATATGATGAGCTTCTGGGGGTTTTCTTCCCCTCATATGAAACAGTACCAATTTCTTCTCTCTTCTTCTTTAACAACCCTGAAGATTCAGGTGATGCGGCTACACGGGCTATCTTACCCGTTTTCAAACCGTCTTCAATAGTCTCACCAATCTTGACTATTTCAGCAAACTTTGCACCAATAAGCAACATAATTTTGTCATAATATTCGGGTTCTTGCACCCGCATGAACACTTCAACGATTTCTTTTTCAGACATGGGTGGCCTCACCCTCGCCGCTTCTTTCCTCCACCTATAGGCAAATTCTCTGTAACTCTCATTAGATTTCTGCTTCATCTTCTCCAAAGAGTAACGATCAGGAACGATTTCTACATTGTAAGCAAATCGCTTGATGAAGTCCTTTGCCAGAGCATTCCAGCTGGGCCATTGTCGGTTTCATGCGAGGTGAACCACTCAAGAGCTTTTCCGCACAGGATTCGGCTAAAAAGCCACATCAATAGAGTTTCATCCCTTCCAACTCCCACGAGCTGGTCACAGTAGGCTCTCAGATGAGCCATAGGGTTGCCTACTCCTTCGAAAGTACCAATTTTTGGGATTTTGAACTCTTTTGGAAGGTCCAGATTTGGATGAATACATAAATCTTCATAACTTAGGCCGGCGGCATCAGGGACGCATTGGATATCCTTCATGGATTTCTTGATCTCCTCTTTTATGTCTACTTTTGCTTCTTCCTTCGCCCTCCACTCTCTTTTCTGTTCCTCATAGTGGTCCAACTCAGAACCGTGCGCGTCATGCTCAGCATGGACAGGGATTTGGAAAGTGGTTCTTTTGGGTAAGGGCGGAGCTATGGAAAGACTCTGGGCATTTTTGAGCAGCTTGGTAATTTTGGGGGTAAGTCTGAGGATTGGTGTTTTGATTTAAATGATGGTGGGATGCCTGAGGATTAAAAGTATTCTGATTCAGATTTTGACTTTGGTTTTGCGGTGGTGGAGCGGATTGAGGTTAGGTATTTTGATTATGAGAGGGCATTTGGGGGTGGTTATTCTAAGGAGGTGGTGGAGTTTGATAAGAGGCTGAAGCATACTGCGGATTTTGGTTAGTTGGGTCTATAGCAGGGGGATTTTGAGCGAGCGGCACGCCTTGAGATGGATCCACATTTGAGAAAGGAAAGTAGATAGGAGGCCTTCCCTCTGTAGCATTAATAGCAAAACCCGGCGGAGGCAGATCCTGTCTCCTTTGCATTTCCATTCTCATTTCTGCAATTTGCTGCATCAACTGTAGAATCAACTCGTTTTGGTCCGCTATGGTGGGTTGGGCCACCATAACATCTGTTAGACCTACTTCCTCGCTATTATCTCCCATAATCGTCTTTCCTCTGTCAGAATTTTTCCCTGGGAAGGAATCTGCGGGACCTTCTGATCTGCTGAAGTAAGGATGATCTACCAGCTTAATCAACACAGATCAGTTCAAAATACCTGAGGAGGAAAACAACTCAAAGGCAGATTTGTCAGTTTGGACTCAGAATACAAAACACATAATACCACATATAGAGCAGATAAACACACAAGTTGCTATGTTTGAGAAATATCTTCAACCCACGAGTAAGGACGGAAAGAAATTTCTTACAAGCAGGAATTTGCTTGCTCTTTTAGTTTGACACTATCTCAGAAAGGCTAAATCACGTTGAGCTATGGTCTTCTGCAACTAATCTTCGACGTCCGTTGATCTGATCTTCATGTTTCCTTGTACCGTAAGGGGATAATGAAAATTTTCAAAGATAGGGGCTGGGCCTTGGAAGGCTGCCTACGTATTGCACAAGGAGAAGTAAGGCCCAACGTAGTTCGAGTAGAAAATAAAACATTGATTTTTCATTCATTCCATTAGGATGGTTACAACGGAAATTGAAAGACGACAAAGCTTTAAGGATAAAATAACGACTACATCTCGGTCATTTTCTTCTCGTATGCTGCATCCGTCACGAGAAACAAACTCGATCCGAATCTTTCCCAGGTTGATGAGGGATTCGAGGTCGTAGCAAAATCCAAGACATCTTGAAAGGCTATGATCTATGGCATCATGATAAGCCCAAGGTTTGAAGACTTCCCCCCCAACGGGATTGAGACCTCTGTCATCATCGTGAAGGGAGGCTAGGACCCCATTCTTAACCAATTTCATGTAGATATGCAACATTGATTCGTTGAACGGAGTGAAGTAGTGACAAACAAACTGAGTGCGCTCAATTGGCTCTGACGGATTGTAAGTGAGAACGGTATTATTACCCCACATGTGCGGGTTATCCCCAATGTCGATTTGGCGGCAAATACTCATTTTGAGTCGCACACATTCCTCTATAGTGTGTCCTCGCTGATTTGGGTGGAAGGCACACACTTTCGAATAGCTTCCTTGCTCAATAAATGAAAATGACCCTTCCTCAGGTGCCCATCCAAGATGCTCATACAAAAAAGCGCAAGTCATGACCCTTGCTCCCACTGGTGTGTCGGCTCATGGGCCGGAAGAGTAATCCATCTATCTCCTCCTCTTAGACGGCCTAGAAATGGAGGCTTGTAGACAATTTCCTCGTCAGCGTCTTCGCCAATCGCTCCAGGATGAGTGTCATCTGGGCCACCTCTAGCCTCTTGTTCGCGGATAGAGTATTTCCCGCGCATTTTCTGAAGTTTGTCTATCATGTTATGGTGGAACGCCTTGTTCTTCTTCCTTAATGGGGACATTCTTTCCTTCATAGCGATGAATTCCGCCATTTCCGCAGTCAGCTCCTCATCCGGTGCTGCATTTCTGGCTAACAGAATGGCAGTTTCTGACTCTATCCTCGCCTCTCTCGCTTCCCTTTCTTGCACCTTCAGCCAAAGTATGTCTAATTTCTTACTCAAGTCCTCTGTCTCCATCTCAACGTCTTGCTTCCTCCTAATCTTTGATGTCAGATCCTCATCCAGCGTCACAGTAGCAGCTCTGTAGACTGATGTGGCAACTTCGACTTTGAGTCCTTTATCTCTAACCTCCTGGATTTCACGCATGATCTGTTCTATCTTTCTTTGTAAATTTTCTCCTGTAGGCTCTCTCTTGATACTCTTACCCTTTCCCATAGCAGTGATTTGCTTTTCCTGAGGCAATAGAGTAACATTAGGATTTGTGGTATGAGAGATGTCTTTTGAGTGAGAAACTTAAGACTCGGGAAATTTTGGTCGGACATTTTGTAACAGTGACTTGTTTGTATTTTCTTGGAAATTTCTGAAAAAGAGTGGGTTTCTGATATCCTCATTCACAGCAACACAACACATAAGCAGTTAAATAGCAGATATATCGCGTCCTAATCATGCATGTGACCCTTTTGTGCCAAGGGTAGGCCTAGCGGATCTGAAGGATGTATTGCATCATTTGAAAAATATTGTTGCACCCCGGAAAATAACTTTAATTAACCTCATAACGTTCATTACATAATTTCAATCAAAACGGGGTACATTTTCAGGGAGGGGAATACAATGCGAATACAGATAGAAAACAATCCCACGCAGGGGAGTTAGAAGATTGATGGCTCTGCTCCTCTTCTGGCTTTTTTTACTTCTTCGCGGATAATGCACTTGCTTGTGAACACGTACGGCTCAGCGAACGCAGCTTTGGAAGATATTGGTATGACTTGTAGAGTGTTCATCTGCTCGTCCAGGGTCGCATCCAATGGCATCAGACAAGTCCTCATATCAGATAATTCTTGTAACGTCCCATCCAAAAACCTCTGACTTTCTAACTCTCGCAACTGGTACTCTTGCTCCCGTTGCTGAAATTGTTGCTCTCTTTTCTGAAATTCCTGCTCCCTTTTCTGAAATTCCTGCTCCCTTTGCTGAAATTCTTGCTCCCTTCGGTACCATTCTTGCTGAAAATGATATGCATGGATTTGAAGCCTTGTTTGTACGTCTTCAATTTCTCGACCTGCGCGTGGTGTTGGATTCACTACACCACACAGATCATTCTATAACCATGTCTTGTATTCATCGACATACCTAGCTCATATCTGTTTTCAGCCATATCACATTTCATGTTGACACGTCCATCCCACTCTTGAAGGATGATCTTGGCGAAAGGTATTTTTCCGCTCTCACTGTAATCGACAATAAAAGAGCTAGCATCCCCTTGGACGGGTATGATTTGTGTTCTACGAAATTGCCGCATCACCCTAGCTGGGTTGTAGGGCCGTAATCCTCTGATGACGGGAAGGATTAAAATGGAAGTTTGACCCCTTGTGCTGCTATCCTCTCGGACTTGAAGTTCGATAACATCCACTGTATATCTCCTTCTTTCAAATTATAAAATACCCTTTCCCACGCACCCCTGGTGGTATGAATCGGGAATCTGCGGATGCTTAGGTAGAATTCATAATTATCAAGGGGACTCGTCTGTCTTGGCTTGGCCAACTCTTGTGGTTAGGCACCGTCCCTTTTGCAGAGATGTTCAGTCATCCACCATTGAAGTAGAATGTTGCAACCTTGGGAAAATGGGAATCCGTTCTTACACAAACTCAAGGATCGATAAATGTCGGCCAAAATGACCAGGGCCAAACTGCAGTAATTCTTTTCTTCTTGTTTCTTACCTATCCCTCTAAACATGGCGTCCACTACCATCACGACCCGGGTGTCGATATCCTTTCCTTCATCTTTAGGGAACACCATAGTTCCTAAAAGGCATGTGGAGAATGCAATGGCTTTTGTTTGCCTCTAAGTACTGTGATTGTGGAATTCGTTTGGAAATTGCTCGAAATAGCTATCGTGGCCCCATCTTTCGAAGAATCTCATTAGTGGTATACTCTGTACGTCCAACCAGTTAGCCCTTACCAGTAACAATATGTCTCTTAATTCTCCGACAGTTGGCCTATCGGGTAGGAGGATGTGATGATCGGGACACCTTTTCCTCTTGCCGCATGTTCCGATAGAGTCCAGACAGTCTTTAATTTCATCCAATGTCGGTGTTATTTTGATATCTCCAAATCGAAACACCATCCTTTTGTCGTCCCAAAACTGAGTGATAACCTCGATAAACGTGGGCCAAACCTCGAAGTCCATTATGGAAGGTAAGTCACCCAGGTGAATCGAGATTTCTCTCTTTTGACAATCTTTGAGGTTATCCCACCATACGCGGAGAATGTCTGGCATCTTGGTGACCATGTTGAAATGAAGGAACTGACTCGACATCTACAAAAACATACAACTAGTTAATTGCCACCCCCCATGATACAACAAACATTTAAACACACAATACATCCTTCAGAACACACAAATATGATCGTCCTATCGAGCCGTGGGCTCTTTGGACTCAAGGTGGTCTTTCTAATGAACCCGACACTCCTTGGGTGTTGTGTCGTCTTAGGACAATGCGCTATTTTTCGGGATTGGATTTTGCTCTATCCTAGTTTAACTAAGATTGGGTTGTATTTAGAGTGGAAAGGGTAACCCAAGCGGACTACTTGAGCTGGGACAGTTAACGATCATTGACTATCAAGTAGCCAACTACACTCGTCAAGGTGCCCCGAGAAAATATTTGGTTAATGAACGACTGCGAACCCGCATAATCATCCTTTAGTGGAACTAAAACAATCATCGTTTGACGAAATTATGATATGCCATGAATGCAATAGTTTAATAAAGCGATAAAGTAAACAAATAAACAATTATATACATAGCCAAATAAAGTTAGTTTTAAGGTTAGAATCCTCCTAGTCCCCAGCAGAGTCGCCATTTCTGTTTTTATCGAAAAAAAATTTTTTGTAAGAATTTTGACTTTTTTAGAGTCGCCACTTAATTTTTGAAGAAAAATCAAGAAAACAAACGTTTTCAAATAACTTAACAAAGAAAATTACTTGAAAACAATTAAAGGGTTCAGGGATTCAAATTAATGTTTCAGGAAGGTGTTAGGCACCTAAATCATCCGTCTAAAACGGTTTTCCAGCAACTAACATAGTTTGGCTAAAAATTTGTTTTTAACTTGACTTGAAAAATATTTAGAAGTAAAGAGTTAAAATACTAACTTATTTTTTAGGTCATTTCTTTTGCAAAATTATTCTTATCTTAGGTTGATAAAAACATTTGCGGCATTTTGCGGGAATTCGGATTTTCTAACTTTAAAATTAACGACAAATAAACAAGGTAAATAATTTAAAGCACATAAAGAGAGATAGGGAGAGAGATATTGGGTCCAACTCCGGGTTCTATTCGCCTTGACCGGAAATTCGGACCCACCTGTTTTGGGTTTTTTACCCATTTTTCTTTCTTTCGTACCTGTCCTAGACTAAGCAAATAATAAATACAAAATAAATATGGAAAATAAAAAAACGACAAGGCTTATGCCCCAAATAAATAGAATGCGATAAAAAAAATGGGTTAATTGCCCCAATTCTTCGACTCTTCGATTGACTCCAAATTCTGATTCCAAGATTGTTCGTCGATTTCAGTGGGTGATTGACTCGATAGGAAACGAGTCTTAATGGCTCTCTCGAGAACGCCAAGAGAAGGGAAGAGCTGTAAGTCCAAGAGACTCGGATGGATTTTCATTCAAGCAAATATAAGAAATGAAGAGCATTATACAATAATTGAACAAAAGCACCGATAAACAATAAATTGATTTGAACTTTTATAACTGTAAGGCGAAATGGCATTAGTGAGAGAACAAAATGCAGATCGCTCACAGAGGGCATAAATGATTAACTTATGGGGGTGAACTTTATGATTAAATTTAAGGCAATTTATTCAACTTTCTACATTTTATCTAGAATAGAGGTACTAAAATCATGAATCACTACAAACAACACCCAAGACATCTAGACTTTAAAAAAAAGGAAATAAAAAAAAACATAACATGATTGTTTTCGATATATCCAATTGACCCACAGGCTACCACAAAAATTCCAAAGCTCAAAAGCATTAGACGTTCTCGAGAAAGGAGCAACTAATGATAAAAGCTACAAGACTTTTGAAAGAGATGACAAAGAAGACAAGCTAGGGAAGCCACGCTAAGGACACAATTGCTAGCTTATACAAAGTGAAAACCATACACATAATATTATGAAGAGTAACAAGTCATGAAGAAACAACATGTCACAAAATAAATACAAAAGAAAGGGTGACCATGATAGTGACTAAAATTTTCGGATTCTAGATAGTTTGATAATATTAAACAAACTTAGCCGCATTCAAGAAGTTTAAAAAAAATGCTCTCTTAAACCAAAAACCTAGATGATAAATAGACTAGAGAACGAGCAAGAGAACCAAACGCTATTGTCTAACGCATTCGACACTTTTCGGACATATAGCAAGAGGGAGTGAATACCTGCTAGTGACAGATTTTAGACTTAAGTGAAATAAAATCTGTTAGCACTTGAAGATGTGATAATGAAGAGGTTTTGATAGCAAACCCACAAACAATAATATTCAATAATGAACATATGTCCCATACCAAAGAAATTTTCTAGCATGAGATCCATCCTAACTGTTTAGACCATAGTACAATATATTAACCGAATTAGATCTTCAAAAAAAAAACATCAACAAGAAAACTTGCAATCAAGCCATGAAATTTCATCAAAAGTCAACCTACTATATAATCAAACAGTGAGTATTTTTTCTTTTATATAATAAAAATCATAATATACCATCCCAATTTAAGAAGACCAACAGGGAGATAAACCTTAGGTCAGGCAAAACATAATAATCAGGTATTGATTAAAGTGAGGAAATGAGACAAACTCTAAGAACAAGTTTCAAAGATAGTCGAATAACAAAATATGCCGATTTTCGAAACAGAACATAAACCACAATCAAAATATATTAGAAAAATAAAATCACGATATTACTCCGACATTGATGAGACTTTAACATTCCGACTCAGCCGTAAACGAACGTCAATCCAAACCATGAGTAAACAGAGACATAACAAAACCAAACAACTATCAAACTCGAGTTGAAACTGACCAAAAATGGATTGCTTACACAGAATAAAACAGAGACTCAACTAATAAAAAAAATGCAAAGCCAGGCCACATAAAAATGAGAAATGGATGGCAATACACTATTTCATTCACACGAATTCATAAAGCTTTTAATACTAAAACTAACAAAAAAAGAAAACTAAAGCTTGAAAGAAAATCATTTTACCTCTTTTGGGGCAGCGAGACGGGACAAGACGAGCAGAGAATGTGAGGCGTTTCCACCACCAAAAATCGACCTTCGATTCGAATCAAACTAGAAAATCACACCAAACTTCGGAGAGAAGAAAATTACTTTATTCCCAATCAAAAGGGAACCCACAAGGTCTTAAATAATATTATTATAATCAAAATTTATTAAAAAAAACAAGAACTCTCCGTATCTCTTTTCCTTTTTATCACTCGGCTCTCAAAATTTATCCTCCTGATATTGTTTTTTCAAAACCAAAAAAATCCTCCCGCACTCTTGCTCTAAGCGATTATTTATAGCAAAAATTAGGGTTTTTGAGTAGGGGGAGGCGGGAAAACTTCTTAGGTAGCTTGGGGTAAAATCGGGATTCTCTCCCTCATTTCGAAATTCAAATCCCATTGCAAGGACGGGAAAGCTGTTCTTTGTACGAAAGAATGCGTCCAAATCTCTCAAAATCTGAATAAGAGAAGAGACACGGACGACTCTAATCGACTCACGCGTCCTTGCTTGGCGACGTGGCTTCATCCTGCGATGCGATGACGCTTTCGCGTGCCCTTCCAGCCTGCTGAAATCGTACAAGAGCAGGGGAGAAAGAGGATGAAACCTGCAGGTGTTCGTTGGTGTCGACGCACTAGGCTTTAATTTGGGGTTCTGGTCGCAAGGAAGAAGAAGGGAACAAGCGTATCGTTACGCGCTCCTCTCAACTTCGCGATTGAAAAGGTGGGCTTCACTCAGGGAAAAAAAAGAAAATAAACGGACCGAGTCAGGGGATCAATTGTTGGGCTGAGGAAATTAGAGAGGAGTGGGCTGAAACAAATGCCCCTGGTGGGCTGAAAATTTGATAGAATTGGCATGGGCTGATTTTGGAGAAACAGCCCATGTTTTGGATGAAAAAAAAAAATTGGACAAAGAGATTAGAAATTAGTCAAATTGAATTCAATTGGTGAATTTGACTAAAACTAAAGTAAAACGAATTAGTAGAATTAATTTACGAGCTTATTAATTTAGCAAGAGAAAATAGTTAACTTAAACATAACCTTTTGAGATTATGCGCTACTAATCTAACCGAAATTTAATTTATAAAGCAAGTAAAACAAAATTCCCTCAAGATGATTTTCGAATATTTAAAATATATTAATTGCATATATAATTACGTAAATCATATATACTATCTAAAATTATTAAAAACCGAGGAGGTTAATTAAAATAACTTGAAATATTTTAAACTTTATAAAGTCTAATTATCTTGAATTGTTTAGAATTACGAAGCTCGTTAATTAATTTATATCGTCGAGGGTCAAAATTGGGTGTCAACAACTTTGGATGTCAATAGATTTATTATCAATTGTATATGTTGCATATGTATATATGGATTGTATATGTACCAGTTAAACGTGTGTGCTTTTACTTGATAAAGTAATTAATTTATGAACTGTTGTGTATAAATTTACATAGATTTGAATTTAGAATGATGTTGAAAGTATTGAATAAGTATAATTCTTTACTTTTTATATGTATATTATATATGGATATAAATAAATTTTTGTATACTTTTGAATTTTAAGGATGTAAAAATATATTGGAGTAATATTTGTGATTGATTGAGTAAGAATATTGATTAGCCATTTTTTTTTGTCTGTTTGAATCTCCAGTGGTATGAGGAATCCAATTTGTTATGGTATTTGTATCTTATTAAAACTCATTCTTGGAAAATTATTCTATTGAAAATTTTAGCTTGAATCATGGGATTTTATCAATTTTTTGTTATCGTATTTGGTGTTATTAAAAAATATATTTGTTCAAATTAAAAACATAAAATCGAGATATACAATTTTAAATCCCCGTAGCAAACTAAATTATACCATGAAACGTAAATAGATAAACTACAGTTATGACTTATGAAGCATTATTTACTTAAATTTGTTTGCTATGTATAAAACTTTTCCTAAAATAAAGAAATGAAAAGAATTATATAAAGGGGAAGTGCCCAAATAAAATAAAAAGAAAAGGAAGGCACCTGCGTGCTAGTACCCTAGAAACAAACAGAAAATGCAGAAAAAATAGAAAAGAAAGGGGGAAGAAAAAATGGGAAAAGAGGTGGGGGGGTGGGGGGGGGGTGGGGAATGGGATTTTCATCCCATAGTGTTAATGTAATAATTCTTGTCCTTTCCACTGAAATTAAGAAATTCTAGCCATTGGGTTCTTAAAATAAAATATTGATTTGGAGATTGAAGAACAATCCGTTTGCTGAAATTTTGCGTACAAGTTTATTCAGAGAAGGTCCTAAAATGTTCCTCAAGTATTTAAATTGGTACAAAACTACCCTCCATCCACCTATTGACCCTAAAATACACATGACGTCCACCTTTCGGCTCAAATATACTCTCGATATTAATCCTTTGACTCATATTGCCCTTATTTTTAATAGCTCCCTTAAAGTAAACTTATTAAATATTTATTTATTATATTGCTTAATGTGATTTGTTCAAATTAAAATCCTTCTCAAATAAATAATAAAAATGATATTTTAAAATTTTCTATTTTTTCTATAAAATCACTTATGATTCATATTTTGGTCTGATACACTTGAAAATAATATTGAAAAATATAATATCATGATATCTTCCTATTGACCTATTTTAACTCAACCCCAATTTATTATAACGTAACTTAACTCATAAATGGGGATCCACCTAATTGTCCATCTAAAAATATTATTATTTTCATTAATATAAAATTTTCTCTGAATCATCCAAATGTCTTGTTCATTTTCTATTTTCTTCCCTTATTAATCTCTTATTCTTAATTAGGATCCGGGACTCAAACTTGAAATGAACTCACATATTAATTAGTATTATTGTCATGATGGGATGAGGGTGGGGATAAAAAATTGATTCTTTTTTATTTTTTATTAATTTCGGGTACGCACAAAAAATATAATATTTGTACATGTTTTGTTTGATTTAGTCATCTTTGATTGAACTAATTATTTTCATATGAATGAAACATTATTTTCCTCCCTTTTTTCTCTCTTGTTTGTCATAAATTTTAAAAAAAAAATTGTGGAGAAGATCCAAATAGATTAATTTTTTTTTTGGAAGAGATAAGAAGTGAAGGGCCGGGGAGGAAGTAGCTTAGAGAGTAGATATCTAACTTTTTTATAATTTTAAATTTACTATGAAATTCAAAATCAAGTCAATCATGTGAGCTCATATATTAAGTAATTTCAAATTATTTTAACGAAAAAGGACCTAAAATGCCCTTATACTATGAGATTCGGTACAATATTACCCTCCTTCTACCTAATTAGAATGATCTCTTAGACATAAGGGTATTCTTAGCCGAAAGGTGGACGACAAGGATAATTTAGGGACGATAGGTCGATGGAGGGTAATTTCGTACCAATTTAAATACATGAGGGGCATTTTAGGCATTTCTTCGAAGTTTATTTTATTATGGGTGAATATAGTCTGAAAGATAATTTTGAATTCGAATTTGGTGGATCAAGATGACTTTTTGACCCGACTTTTGAGCCGAAATTAAATATAGTAATATGGGTGTCAATAGATTTGTATTCTTATGAGGATTATATTTTTGATATATTGGAAGCGCTTTGAAGTTTTGTGAAAGAGAAATGCAAGATTTTGAGAATTCATGACATGTGTTCAACATTTGAGGTATGTTAAGACTTCCTAAACTTCGTTGAGGGGCGTTTTCTAATTAAAGTTAAAAAAATAAAATTGAATACATAATGGGTAAGGGAGAAAGATGGGGTATCGTACCAAAGGTGTGACGGGCATTGGTACAAGTACCGATGTTATAAAGGGAAAGTTTATAAGTATAGAATGATGAATTGTAATTCGAGAATGCCAAAGCATATGAGTTGTGTTTCATTATTGAACTCGTATATTTGTGATAGTTCAGATGATTATATATCATACCGCTATTTTATTGATTGAGATACATCATCATCCCTTTTAATTGTCACAACCCAAGGTAGCCTCTAACTGACATATAAGACCACGAGAGGCCCTATACAAGCCACTTAGTATTCATCATACAAGATAATATAATATAAGAGATTTAAACGACAGGTTCAACACATAAAAGTTTTACAGAGAAAAGCGGACGTCTTAACATCGTCTCAAAGTCGTCTAGTACATAAGAATGATCGGGGCATAGTCCGTACATCAAGTTCAAAAACTGGAGAGAAAAAAGAGCAAAAGGGGAAAGTAATGATCGGTCCTCAGAATATGAGGACTCACCACTCTTAAATCTTTTATATGATATCCCTACCCACGGAAGTGCGAATCTGTAAGGTTAGGCCCTACATTTAGGGAAGTGTAGGCAAGATTCTGTGTTAGTACAAACATGTACCAAATATGATAGCCATGCATAAAACATTTGAAAATATGCTTAAAAGGGGATATCTTCTTATATGCAATAACCAAGCTAAAACATAATATAAAATGGGGTAGAAGACATAAGTCATAAAACACGGTTAGTGCAAATAGACATCATCTTAAAACATAAGTAAGATATTTCCTTTAACTGACTTATAGACCATCTGATCTATCAACATGGAATCAGGTGTCCACCCCTACGCTAAAAAGGGTAGTCATATTGTCCAAGGTAAGACCACGAATTTCTACCTTATGTGGATCCCCTAGATAATATCTATCTAAGACAATCATCTTATTGAGACACATAGGTATCGAATAAGAAGATTTAAGCTAGAAATTCGACCTCTACTAACGACAACGCTTCCATCTTAATATCCTATCGGTGCTAAGATTAAATCCCATGGGATAGTAATTTTCTTAACGTGTCTTTATTATCCATGGAAGACATGTCATCTTATCAATCCAAGCTAAGTCATATGTCATCCATGGAAGATACAATTAATTAGCAATCGATCTAAGCTAGTTTTCAATATAATAGCTCATTAACTTAGATTCATTTTAGGTGAGAAGATCTTTCACTTTCATGCGTGAGGCAGTTGTGTGAGAAATCCTTTCACAACAATCAACCACCACATCAACATATATGCTTTTAATCTCAAAAAAATCAACATCATGCATGTCTCATCAATTTCCTAAGAACATGCAAAATTCCATAATTTTTCTTTCATAGTTCAAAATCCACTATTAATCATCAACATCTTGAAAACATGGGTTAAGCATGGATTCATGGGAATTCATCTAAATATCATGAGATTATATCAATTCATGGATAAAAAATCATTAATCAATTCAGTAAATCAAGATTCAAAGGTATCCAAGACATGGAAGAAAAACCATAACTCAATTGACAATTTCTAACTTCGTAAATTGGAGAATTTAGGAACTACATGGAGGAAAGGGCTCCATGGATGAATACTATCATACCTCTATGCCAAGAGATTGCCTTAAATAATGGAATTTGAGGCTTGACTCGAAACCCTGGGTTGACTCCTTCTTCTTCAAGCTTTCAAGAGAGAGAAATATTTTGGAGAGGAAGACTTCCTCTTCTTTTAGGAATTTTTGAGTTAGGATTTAAATTGGGGAAATTTTGGGTTAAAGACTTATATATGACTTTAAATGAAGGGTAATACGATATAGTATTCGGATAAAATAATTAGGAAAAGACCAAAAAGCCCCGAAGAAAATAACGATAAAGTTCATCCATGACCTCGACCTATGGTCCACCAATCAATTCATGGACTATCCTGGCTGGTCGTCGATAAGTTTAGAACACCAACATTTTTGGACCTCAAATGAAAGGACTGGCCCCGTCTCAACTTTTAACCCTGAAATTTCTCTAAGACAGGGACTCACCTCTGGAACCTATTTACGGCTCGTGCATTGAATGATGCACCATCCTAGTGGACCATCGAAAAAGTACTAAAACTCGATATTCTAGGAAAACCTCAACTTTATATCCACAGCACCACCTATGGATCGTTGTTCCACCTATTGTTCGTGGATGGTGTCGTCAGTCTTAACACCAGACTTCAGAAAACTGAATTTTTTCTCTTTCTGAATATGACATGTTACAATTTCTTCTCCTTGGGAACATTCTTACTCGAATAAGATTCCATACATCTAAAGTAAGGTAGAAACTTAATCTAACAACCCAACATGAATGCAATCACATAAGTGCACATATCCAAGGAGGAAACATCAACTCCAAGCTAAAGCATGTTCGAAACATCATATCCTGAATTCTATATGCAACTGTTACTCAATGCATATAGAAAAGTAGAAATCAATTGAGTAAACTCATTTTCTCAAAATTAATGTTTTCATGAATTATGCATAGTGAGGAAGTCATGGTAATACTTAAAACACATAACACCAAGAGAGTGAATCATGAGGAACTAAATACCTCAACCTAGAGTAGGATTGGAAGGAAAGAGATGAGGATAGTGGGACATCAATTCGACCTCGGCCTCCCAAGTAATACCCTCAAATAACTTATTCCTCCAAATAAACTTTCACCAAAAGCAACTTCATAACTTGCCGGTCTAAAATCTCAATCGGAACATTCTTATAAGAGATATTCTCCTTAACTCTCAAACCATTAAGGCAACTATAGATGTCAGATCTCTACGCACATTTTCAACAATGAAACATAAAAAGCTTGATGAATCGATGCCAAGTCGTTAGGCAAATCAAGTTCATAAGCAACCTTGCCAATATGCCTCAAAATATTATATGGGTCAACATATCGGGGACTAAGCTTCCCTTTCTTGTCAAACCTCGCTACACCCTTCATGGCTGAAACTTTCAATTAGACCGAATCATTAACATCAAACTCAAGATATCTTCCCCTCACATCATCATAAGACATTTGTTAACTTTGAAACATTTTCAACCTTTCTCTAAGGAGCCGGACTTTCTCCATAGCCTCATGTACCAACTTGGTACCTATAAGGTGATTTCACCCACTTCAAATCAACATATAGGAGATCTACACCTCCTTCCATATAGACACTCAACTGGAGCCATACCAATACTTGAGTGGTAACTATTATTATATGCAAACTCTATCAAAGGCAAGTGATCATCGCAAACTATAATTGAAGTCAATTACACATGCTCTAAATATATTTTTGAAAGTTTAGATAGTACGCTATGCTTGCCCAACGTTTGTGAATGAAAGACTGTACTAAGCTGAACATGAGTATCAAGACCCTTTTGGAAAGATTTCCAAAACTTAGAAGTGAACTGGGTACCATGATTAGAGATAATGTATGAGGGCATTCCATACAACCTCAACATTTCCCTAAAATACCACTTTACATAGTCCTGTGCTAAATAAAAAACCTTGAAGGGAATGAAATGAGACAATTTCGTTATTCGATCTAATTAACCTAAATTCATTCATGTTGTTGCACTATGCGAGGAAAACTAACACTGCATTCCATGTTCAAATCTTCCCACTTCCAAGTATTAATATATTGATATAAAGCTTGATTAACCTTTTAATGTCGTAAAAAAGACTTCATTCAATTGTAAGCGTTGACGGTCGTTAAGAAGTCTATAACCCAACCACGAGTTGGGGTCAAGTCCAGAAGGAGAGATTCTTTGAGATTTAACAACGAGGTATAAATTAGGTCATGCTATTCATTGCTAAAGGAAATTATCGATTAAGAACATAATAAATCAAAGGGGTGACACAAGTGTCAATTAATAATAGGGGATTTGTGGACAAGTTAGCAACTAAAAATAACAATATATGAGAGGTACAAATATGGAGACTGGATGCTTGGGATGTGATAGGAATATGAACTTAAATAAACAACATGGTACATGCTATTACTAGTAATTGCTGCTAATTTCTGACTAAGCTAGACTTTAGTGGGGGTAAGCAACTTACCCCGAATCAACTCGATTTCTCTCAAACACCGAGAAGATGCTATTATGCCCAGCCTTCGACTTAGACAATTCACTCTCTCAAGATGAAAGTGTGGGAAAGGATTTAGGATTCAGTCTCTCAAGCTGAACTTAGGACAATCCAAATAACCACCGACTATCGATTCAGTAGTTTTTATCTGAAGACCTCTCTCTCGAGTAATCCCAAGACACGAAGATAAAATCATATTTGCAACTACAATTTCATTAAGTTCAAACACAACTACTTAACGAAATCATATTTAAACAGCAAGATAACTATTAATTAGCAAGACCGGCAGCAAATTCAACTCAGGTTCACATAATCACACTCCAAGAATTGTTTTTTTAGCTACGCATAGTAAAGAGATAGAAATCGATACAAAAGGTGTTTCCATCAAATGAGTAAGTAGAAAGGTCTTTACACGAGCTAACGATTACATTCTTCACGACGGACTTCCAATTTCTTGAAGTTGGGAACCTTCATATCTTCAAGGTTCCTGAACAAAGTCTACCAAAAACTCTTATAACTCAAAATAGAGACAAAGTCTAAAAAACTATTGTTCAAAGCTAAACATTTCTATACTAAGCTAGAAAATATTAATGAGTAATTATAGTTTTCAAAAAGTTGTGCTACGAATGACCACTCGGCTCAGTTAGTCGGGATCACAGATCAATTCTGTGATCCGTCTTTGTGTATACTTCATCGTCATCTTGCTTTTACCTTCAGCATCTTTGCGTTCTGTAACTTTGGGTGATGTAGTACTTCTTCGCAGAAGTATTCAGTGACACGCCGACTATTCCTTTTCATCACCGACTTGATATTTTCCTTAGGTCTCAACACTTTGGAACATTAGGCTTAATTAACGCCATTCAGCGACTCGCTCTATGGGTTAGGCGATCTTCGAGCCTTCTTTTCATCGTTCTTTTGAGCTGCCTTGTTCCTTTTTTCTTATAGGTGTCCATACTTTGTCTCCAAGTCTTAATACTTGAAAACCAAGGTGTTTCATGAGTTATTGAGACAAAATGTGGATTTGGGGACACTAAATCTATAAAGCAAAATATAGCCCTAAATGAGTCAGAATCATGGACTCATCTAACCTCACATATTTTGGTGTTCAACATTCACTTGTCGGCAATTAGGAAAGTCAGCCACAAACTCCACGATATCTTTCTTCATCTCATTCCACCAATAGACCTTCCACAAGTCACAATACATCTTGGTGACTCCCAGGTGTTTGGAATATCGAGAATTATGGGCTTCTTACATGATTTTTTCTCTCAATTCATCTACACTAGGAACAGACATATGACCTGATATCGAAACACACTATCTCCCCTTGGGAGAAAGCCTCTACATACTTTTTAAGCACCACTTCCTTCAATTCAACCAAAGTCGGATCAAGGCACTTTTTACCCTTCACATCAACCACAAAAGAATATTTTGAACCATTATTAACCATAACACCACTCTTGGTAATCGGACAAATCTATGAACATCTAGAAGTAATTTTTTCTTTTTATCCTCAATATGAGCAATACTGCATGTCACGACCTGAGAGTACCCCCTAGAAGTTAGGGTGCAATCTAGGATTACGACCGGCGTCGTCAACCTCTCGGAGGTCTAAGACAATCCCTTTCGTACCATTCATTGCATACATGTATGAAAAGTAGTGCGGACTTAAAACTTTTCATACAGGATAATAATACTTCAAAATATCTCTTTTATAGAAAAATATAATGGAAGGCTAAGTCTCAAAGTCACCATCTTAGACATATGAATATAGAAAATAGCTAAGTCTATTACAATACTTTCAATAAGGAAGACAAAATATCAAGATGTCCTCGGATCTAGTGAGGACATATCCAACTCTTTGCTTGAATGAACACTAATCCAAGCTTCAACTTCGAGACTCCTTTCAAACGCCACCTACAACTTTAGAGATAGAAAAAATGTATGGAATTAGTAGAAACACTTGTAGTAAGTATGGCGTAATGCATATAATCATGAAAAACGGACATTCGTATTAAACATGCTCCTTTTGATGAAAACATCATAGTATAAGTATAAAAACAACATTTAACACCTTAAAAATATACAAGACATCACATAAGCATTTAATCAATTATTGAAGAACATTACAGTGAACTAAGTTCAACTTTACAATAACCTCTTTTAACTTGCATTCTTCTTACCAATGGTTATCCTAAGATAAGATCATTCCCTTTTTCCTTTCATTAACTCCCCACCTAAGGTTACTCTAAGATTCACCTAAGTAGGAAGAAGAGACCGCCCATACACCCTCTTCAAGCTTACCTAAGCAACCCTCAAAGCTACCCTAGATAAAGCACATTCTATTCCTTATACGTTAGCTAAAGTTGTGATCGTTCATTAAGTCAATTAGAAGACCTTTAATTCATTATAGACTTTACATAATAGTCTTGGAAAGACATAGGGACTCACATGCCAATATCTTCAAAGTCTAGTCGTGCAATGTCTAGATAGCGTCCTATTCCACTACCTAAACTTCCTAGAACTTATCCAACACTAGTATGTATCCCACATGGTGAGAATAGGCAATAACCAACATAGACCATACTAGCTAGGCATGGAATCCGGAGTCTACCCTACTCCGATTGTCACTATTGGAATCTAGACCCCAGACGAGACCGACGTCGTTGACCTCTCAGAGGTCGCAGACAAGCCTACATACGTCATTCTTACTTCATCTAGGTTAATTTAAGCGGAAAATTTGAACTTCTTGTTTTCTTATTTCATGCTAAACATTTTAAACTTAACATCATGGGCATTCACAAATCAACCATCGAATATAGAGATAATCAAATGAAAATAACAGTTCATAATTGCATTAAACGTATTTTTGCCAAAACGGCACCAGTACAAAGTCTGAAATGAAAGTGGAAAGAAACACTAGTGGAACATGCTCCACTAGCTAAAGCCTACATCTAAACTAGATAATAACGGTAGACATCCTCGAAAGCATGAGGGCCTACCAAGTCCAGATGAAAGCTCCACGTCCGGATAGCTGCAACGTCAACCTGTAATCTCTAGCGTCCACCTGCACCTGCACCTAAAAATATAGAGTTGCATGGGATTAGTACACACTTGTACTAAGTATGGGTATATCCAAGCACACACCAAGGACATGCATGAGTAAGAATAGCTCTTTCCTAACAACATGATTATGGAAAGTCAAGTCAGTGGACTTGCCAAATTGGGGTTAGGAAAGTTAGTGAACTTTCAAAATTTGGATTAGGAAAGTCAGTGAGCTTTCCAAATTTGGATTAGGTAAGTCAGTGAGCTTTCCAAATTTGTATTACGAAAGTCATGCCATGAGAGTAACATGCATCATCATACTTATCATATTGCACACAGCACATAACATCTTACACATAGCACATATCATACAACATATAGCACATAACATCTTTTATAACATTCATTCTTATGCCATGAGACCTTGGAACTATGGACTTGACATTAAGACTTTCTAAAATGAGGGCTCAACATATAGGACCTCAACTAGGGAGTCTTCATTAGCAAACACAGAGTCTGCTTCATTCATTCATACGTACTTCATTTTATTTCGTTCATAGGCTAGTGTAACACCAGCTATACCTAGGATGTAGTTTAAAACTTTCATCGGGCTTGCTATGCAATGATCAAGAATAACCTAGTGTCATTACTTGAGTCTACCTCACCTCTTGATTATTGTATCCTAACACCTTTGGTATCATTCATTTCATTATGTACATCATTTGAGGCTGGCCTCATTCATTCATTGGGAACTTTAACTTTAACCGACATAGATCATGTGAGCATCATGAAATCCAGTGTCTTCCCCACACCGAAAAGAGGTGGAATCACCGTCCAAAGTGACCCAAAACATGCTAGCGTACATGGGAATTGAACCCCGCTAGATCCCTATATTGGCAGTATAGGTTCGAAGACTAGGAGATATAAGGAGACCCATACTCGGCATGCCGGACAGTCTCATCTCATGAGAGTTACGTGAACCTCTGCCCTTCCCGAAAGAAGGCATCACCGCTCATAGCTAGTCTATCAGTGCTCAGTACAAAGTTCCATTACATTCAACTCATACGTCATGGAAGCTGGCTTCTAGTATGAGGACATCATAGCTCAATAGATGATTTCTCATCTCATCATTAGTATTAAGTGTGTTAATCTCAATACTTTTATTACAGTGTTCATAGAGATTGGTCTCTTCATTAACTTTACACTCTCATAGGTGAGTATATTTTGGTAACATTTACTTAGGCTCATTTGAGATTGTTCTCATCTTTCACATTAGCCTCATATCATGTTGTCACCACATTCATTAACATTAGCACAATTGCTCTTCATAATTACTCACCCCATTTTATGTGAATGTTCATTTCATCATATGCCAATGCACTTGGCCATTTGTGTGTTTCACACTCTTACATAACCCTTCTAGGGTTTCATCATTTCATTACATAATAATAATTTCATCGTATGCCAATGCACTTGTCCATTTACTGTGTTTTACACTCGTACTTAACCCTTCTAGGGTTACTTCATTTCATTACATACATCTTAGGTTAACTTATTTTTAAACGTATGCTAGACTTATGGGTCAATACATACAAGCCATGAGACTTCATTCATAGTTCGTTAAGTGACTCATATCTTCCTAAGATTATGTAGTACAAGACTTATGCATCTTGTATGTATGCCAAGATCTCATTTTCGATCTAAGTAGACTAGGGACAAGGAATTCAACAATAAAGGGGACAGCCCTAGTTTCATACGTTGAATTTTGTAGAAAGAAATTTCTCTTGGAGAAAGGATTCCAAGAGAGAAAACCCATACCTTATTTTGACGTTCAAACCTTGTACTTGCTGCCCAAACCTTCTCCAAAATTTTGTCTAAGTCCAAAAGCTTCAACACTAACTCGACGGAAAAAATCCTCTCTTTGCCTAACGTTTTTTTTTGTTATGTTTTGAATAAGTTTTTAACGTGAAAGTTCTTCAAGTGTCAAGAACGTTTAGTTGTTGATCAGCTCTTGTGTTTTTTGGCAGAGAAAACGTGAAAAGAGTGGAGAAACGTGAGAGAGATGAGCGTGAGAGAGAGTTAAAAGAAGTGAAATAGTTTAGACTTAGTCAACTAGGAGACTTAGTCAAATAAAACACATTAATTAATAAATAAATAATAATTAATAATAAAAATCTGATTTTCCTTTTTCTTAAATCAGCCATTAATTATTAATTTATTAAATTAATTCACCAATTAAAAAAAATCACATTAAATCATTGCTCCCACCTAGGTTCGAACCCGGGTGGAGCAAGACTTCACTTCAAGGGCTCAATTTCGGCACTCTCTCCCCAAATTGACCCTCCACTTTATTAATTAAATAATTAATTACATATTTAGGGTAATTATGATACTACCCTTAGCCAGGAAAAAGACCATTTTACCCCTAGACCCTTCAAACCTAAGATTTCCTCTTTTTAAGTCCGGTAAAGACTCCTTCGAGTAAATCTTCATATTCGAGAGCCCTACATAGTTGGACCCAACCTTTCTAAGCTCAACAAACTCCCCAAATTAGTTGGCTTGGCTGTAGCAAGGGTTCTGAGGTCTCGTTCTACGCGCATCAATCCATGTGAACCTTGGTCTAATCATAGGCATTCTTGACACATTAAGCATTTCTTATCTTATCCATTTTTAGGGTTGTTACATTATCCCCCCCCCCCTTAGGAATATTCGTCCCCGAATGACACTACTACTATCTAGCGTAATGCCAGTCAGATCATAACATAATCACTATGCACAGTCAAGCAATATCAATAAAATATGGAGAGATAAGGAAACTTAGACTTAAGAGTAGGAAGTCTAACCTCAAGAGCTGAAAAGATGAGGGTAGAGAGATCTCATGTAGGCCTCAGCCTCCCACGTAGCACCCTCAATAAGATGATTTCTCCACAATACCTTCACTGTGGCAATCTCCTTGTTCCTCAGCCGCTTGATATGTCTCTCTAAGATCTCAACAGGTACCTCCTCATAGGACAAGTCTTCATCGACCCCCAAACCTTCCACAGGTAGAATCGATGCTGGATCACCTAGGCACTTCTTTAACATAGATACATGAAAGACTGGATGGACAGAAGCTAGCTCCACAGGTAATGCCAACTCATAGGCCACCTCACCCACACGCTGTAGGATCTCGTATGGCCCAATATACCTCGGACTCAACTTCCCCTTCCTGCCAAACCTCATCACCCCCTTCATAGGTGATATCTTCAGATAGACCTGGTCACCAACATCAAACTCTAAGGGCCGTTTTCTGTTATGTGCATATGACTTCTACCGACTGTAAGCAGTAGCCAACCTCTCCCTAATCACTCTGACCTTCTGTAAGGCCTCATGAATGATCTCTGGACCCAAAATGGATGACTCTCCAACCTCGAACCACCCAACTGGAGATCTACACCTCCTACCATGCAGTGCCTCAAACGGTGCCATCCCAATGCTGGAGTGATAGCTATTATTATACGAGAACTCTATCAAAGGCAGATTGTCATCCCAGCTACCCCTGAAGTCAATCACACACGCTCTCAACATGTCCTTCAATGTCTGAATGGTGCGCTCTGCCTGCCCATCAGTCTGAGGATGAAAGGCAGTACTAAGCTTTACCTGCGTGCCGAAGCTCTTTTGGAAAGATCTCCAGAAATGTGAAGTAAACTGAGCTCCTCTATGTGAAATGATAGACAAAAGAATCCCATGCCATCTCACAATCTCATCAATGTAGAGTCTCGCATAATCCTCGGCTTTGTAAGTAGACTTCACAGGAATAAAGTGGGCAGACTTAGTCATCCTATCCACAATAACCCATATGGAGTCATGCTGTCTCCTAGTCCTCGGAAGACCAACCAAGAAGTCCATATTAATGGCCTCCCACTTCCAAGTCGGAACCTCAATAATCTGAGTAAGACCGCCAGGCTTAAGATATTCTGCCTTAACCTGCTAACAATTAGGACACTTGGCCACATATTCTGCAATGTCCTTCTTCATGCCATCCCACCAATAAATCTGCTTAAGATCATGATACATCTTGGTGGAACCTGGATGTATGGAATATCTGGAACCATTGGCCTCTGCAACAATCCTGGTCGGCAATTCATCCACATCTGGTACACACAGCCTGTCCTGATACCTAAGTATGCCCTCACCTCCCAAAGCGAAAGACTCATTCATCTTTATCAATACTGAGTCCTTCAGCTCCATCAACACAGGATCGAGATGCTGACCCTGCTTGACTTCAACTATCAAAGATGATTCAGAACTAGAATGAACTGAAACACCCCCACTAGTAGAGTCAACCAATCGCACACCCAGTCTGGACAGTCTGTGTACATCTTTCGCCAACTCCTTCTTCTCATCCTCAATGTGGGCTGTACTTCCCATGCTCATCCTGCTCAAAGCATCAGCTACAACATTAGCCTTACCTAGATGGTAGTGAACATTGATATCATAATCCTTCAACAGCTCCAAATATCTCTGCTGACGTGGATTCAACTCCCTCTGTGTGAACACGTACTGGAGACTCTTGTGGTCTGTGAACACATCCACATGCACTCCATACAAGTAGTGCCTCTACAGCTTCAGTGCAAATACCACAGCTGCCAACTCCAGGTCATAAGTGGGATAATTCTTCTCATGAACCTTGAGCTGTCTGGACGCATAGGCTATCACCTTACCAACCTGCATAAGAACACAACCCAAACAAACCCTAGATGCATCACAGTAAACAGTGTAATTCTCACCACACTTAGGCAAAGTAAGCACCAGGGCTGAAGTGAGTCTGTCCTTGAGCTCCTGGAAACTCTTCTCACAAGTCTCCGTCCACTCAAACTTGTCCTTCTTCTTAGTCAAAGCTGTCAGTGGGGAAGCAATGGAAGAAAAACCCTCCACGAACCTGCGGTAGTAACTAGTCAATCCTAGAAAGCTACGAATGTCGGTGGGAGTAAGAGGTTTTGGCCAATTCCTCACAACCTCAGTCTTTCTGGGATCCACCTCCACACCCTTATCGGACACAACATCACCCAGGAAGGTCACGTATCTAAGCCAGAATTCACACTTGCTGAATTTGGCATACATCTGGTGTTGTCTAAGTACCTGCAAGGTTAGTCTCAAATGCTGTTCATACTCTTCCTTGGTCCTAGAGTAGATGAGGATGTCATCAATGAATACTATGATGAAAGAGTCAAGGGGAAGACTCGGTTCATGAGGTCCATAAATGCAGCTGGTGCATTAGTGAGACCAAATGACATAACTAAGAACTCATAATGACCATAACGGGTACGAAAGACTGTCTTTGGGATATCTTCATCCCTAACTCTAAGCTGATGGTACCCTGAACGAAGATCAATCTTCGAGAAGAAACTAGACCCTTGGAGTTGGTCAAACAAATCGTCTATTCTGGGGAGTGGATACTTATTCTTGATAGTGACCTTGTTGAGCTGTCGATAATCGATACACATTCTAAGGGTTCCATCTTTCTTTTTCACAAACAATAATGGAGCGCCCCAAGGGCATATGCTCGGCTGAATGAAACCCTTATCAGTGAGATCTTTTAACTGCAGCTTCAACTCTTTGAGTTTCGCTGGAGCCATTCTGTAATGAGGAATTGAAATTGGTTTAGTACCGGATTCTAAGTTGATACCAAAGTCAATCTCTCTAGGGGGAGGAACTTCAGGCAAATCATCAGGAAATACATCTTGAAACTCACTCACTACAGGCACTGAGTCTATGGAAGGAATGTTATGATCTAAATTATTAACACTCACAAGATGACACAATAACCCCTTGGACATTATTTTATTGGCCTTAAGGTTCGAAATCAAGGGATTATGACGATTCGAATTGTACCCCTCCCAAACCAGCTCTTTTTCATTAGGGAAACAAAACCTCACAACCCTACTACGACAATCCATACAAGCATAACAACTATGAAGCCAGTCCATGCCAAGAATAACATCAAAATCATGCATAAGTAATTCAACCAAGTCTGCACACATAGTCTTACCGCATACAACTATTGGGCAATCCTTGTATACCCTATCAGTCCTTACATTTTCTCCTAAAGGTGTACTAACCACTATAGGATCATGCAGAACTTCAGGCAATATTTCAAAAGTGAGAGCAAGCAAAGGAGTTACAAAGGAAAGCGTAGACCCTGGATCAAGTAAAGCATAAACAGAAGTTGAGAATACTTGCAGTATACCTATGACCACATCAGCGGACTTCTCCTGTTCCTCCCTGCCCTTTAGGGCGTAGAACATGTTCCTCTTAGGAGGCGTGGCTACTGATGTACCCTGTGGGTTAGGCCTAGGCTGAGCATTACCTCCAGCCTGACCTCTGTTCTGTGGGCAGTCTCTAACCATGTGTCCACTCTTACCGCAATCGAAGCAGTCATTAGTGCCCTGTCTGCACTCTCTACTGTGAGCACGGCCACACTTAGCACAGTTCTTTTTGGGACGCTGCATCTCACCTCCATTGCCCTTGTTGGGCTCAGGTCTGCCTCCTCTAGGTGTTGTACTCCTCTGATAATTAGAGTTCCCATAACTCTGTTGCCCCTTCTTGAACCTGGGCTGCTCACAGACGCCAAAATTGTTTTTGTGGCCTCCATGGCTAAGACCTGCCTGATGTTGAGTCTTAGGCCTCATAGCATCACGAATGCCCCTCTTTTTACGACTGTCCTCTACCTGCTGGACATGCACCATCAACCTGGAAAGGTTCATATTATCATAGAGCATCGCAGACCGACACTCCTCCTCTAGATCTCCGTTGATTCCTGTGAGGAACCTGCTCATCTCATCCTGCTATTAGATACAAGGGAAGTAGCATACCTGGATAATTTAACAAACTTCAGCACTCATCTCATCCTTGTTGTTAGATACTAAGGAAAAAAGCATACCTGGATAGTTTAACAAACTTCAGGGAATACTCCCTGACTGTCATAGATCCCTGCTTAAGGTTGATAAACTCCTCAACCTTTGCCTCCCTCATCTCCCTGGGAAAGAATATCTCCAGGAAGGCTGTCTTAAACAACTCCCAAGTGACCGGAACTCCTCCCAAAGCTCGGCTATCCTTCCACATCTTGTACCAAGTCTGTGCAACATCCTTGAGCTGATAGGAAGCCAGCTTAGCCTTCTCAATATTTGTGGCCTCCATAGCCACCAAAATCTTATACACCTCGTCCACAAACTCCTGGGAGTCCTCTGAAGTCTTAGACCCTATGAAAATAGGAGGATTCATCCTCGTGAAGTCTCTCAATCTGTCAGCCATGCTACGAACCGGTGGGTTCTCCCTCTGAACATCCTGCCGGTTGACCTGGGCAGTCAGATCCTTGGCCTGCATAGTGATGGCTTGTGCCATCTAGGCCAGGGATGACCGCACCTCCGCATCAGTCAACCCAGCTGGGTTAACCGGTATAGCCACTCCTTCAGCTGGAGCCAGGGGTGGAACCTGATTGTCCCCAGCAGCTGCACCTCCTCTCCTTTGACCAATGGTTCTCCTAGTATTCATTCTCTGAAAACAACAAAGATTGATGTTAGACACGCTCATAACACCAAGAAATTAGACATTAGGAAAAGCACGATAAGATCAGAAGAAGGGAATTTTCCTACGCATCATGCAGTCACTAATTCAGGATAGTGGTGCACTTCACTACCATGACTTAGAAACTAATCAATGTGGTTGATGTGAACTTATTATTCTCGGAATTTAACCTTGTGCTCTGATACTAACTTTGTCACGATCGGAATCTAGACCCCAGATGAGACCGGCATCGTTGACCTCTCAGAGGTCGCACACAAGCCTACATACGTCATTCTTACTTCATCTAGGTTAATTTTAGCGGAAAATTTGAACTTTTTTTTTTCTTATTTCATGCTAAACATTTTAAACTTAACATCATGGGCGTTCACAAATCAACCATCTAATATAGATATAATCAAATGAAAGAAACAGTTCATAATTGCATTAAACGTATTTTTGCCAAAATGGCACCAATACAAAGTCTGAAATGAAAGTGGAAAGAAACACTAGTGGAACATGCTCCACTAGCTAAATCCTACATCTATGCTAGATAATAACGGTAGACATCCTCGAAAGAATGAGGGCCTACCAAGTCCGGATGAAAGCTCCACGTCCGGATAGCTGCAACGTCAACTTGTAAGCTCTAGCGTCCACCTGTGCCTGCACCTAAAAATATAGAGTTGTATGGGATTAGTACACACTTGTAATAAGTATGGGTATATGCAAGCACACACCAAGGACATGCATGAGCTCTTTCCTAACAACATGATTATGAAAAGTCAAGTCAGTGGACTTGCCAAATTGGGATTAGGAAAGTTATTGAACTTCCCAAATTTGGATTAGGAAAGTTAGTGAGCTTTCCAAATTTGGATTAGGTAAGTCAGTGAGCTTTCCAAATTTGGATTAGGAAAGTCAGTGAGCTTTCCAAATTTGTATTAGGAAAGTCATGCCATGAGAGTAACATGCATCATCATACTTATCATATTGCACACAGCACATAACATCTTACACATAGCACATATCATATAGCACATAGCACATAACATTTTTTATAACCTTTCATTCATATGCCATGAGACCTTGGAATCATGGACCTTACATTAAGACTTTCCAAAATGAGGGCTCAACATATGGGACCTCAAATAGGGAGTCTTCATTAGCAAACACAGAGTCTGCTTCATTCATTCATACGTACTTCATTTTATTTCGTTCATAGGCTAGTGTAACACCAGCTATACCTAGGATGTAGTTTAAGACTTTCATCGGGCTTGCTATGCAATGATCAAGAATAACCTAGTGTCATTACTTGAGTCTACCTCACCTCTTGATTATCGTATCCTAACACCTTTGGTATTATTCATTTCATTATGTGCATCATTTGAGGTTGGCCTCATTCATTCATTGGGAACTTTAACTTTAACCGACATAAATCATGTGAGCATCATGAAATCCAGTGTCTCCCCCACACCGAATAGAGGTGGAATCACCGGCCAAAGTGACCCAAAACATGCTAGCGTACATGGGAATTGAACCCCTCTAGATCCCTATATTGGCAATATAGGTTCGAAGACTAGGAGATATAAGGAGACTCATACCCGCCATGCCGGACAGTCTCATCTCATGAGAGTTACGTGAACCTCCGCCCTTCCCGAAAGAAGGCATCACCGCTCATAGCTAGTCTATCGGTGCTCAGTATAAATTTCCATTACATTCAACTCATACGTCATGGAAGCTGGCTTCTAGTATGAGGACGTCATAGCTCAATAGATGATTTCTCATCTCATAATTAGTATTAAGTGTGTTAATCTCAATACTTTCATTACAGTGTTCATAGAGACTGGTCTCTTCATTAACTTTACACTCTCATAGGTGAGTACGTTTTGGTAACATTTACTTAGGCTCATTTGAGATTGTTCTCATCTTTCACATTAGCCTCATATCATGTTGTCACCACATTCATTAACATTAGCACAATTGCTCTTCATAATTACTCACCCCATTTTACGTGAATGTTCATTTCATCATATGCCAATTCACTTGGCCATTTGTGTTTTTCACACTCTTACTTAACCCTTCTAGGGTTTCATCATTTCATTACATAATAATCATTTCATCGTATGCCAATGCAGTTGGCCATTTAGTGTGTTTTACACTCGTACTTAACCCTTCTAGGGTTACTTCATTTCATTACATACATCTTAGGTTCATTTATTTTTAAACGTATGCTAGACTAATGGGTCTATACATACAAGCCATGAGACTTCATTCATAGTTCGTTAAGTGACTCATATCTTTCTAAGATTATGTAGTACAAGACTTATGCATCTTGTATGTATGCCAAGATCTCGATTTCGATCTAAGTAGATGGCATTATTCTTGAACATTTAATTCACATATGATTTATGTATCAATATGGAAATTTGGGCAAGGGAACCCAAGTTCGAATCCCTTGGACAACACTTACATTTTTCCTTGATTTTAATTTTAGTCCTCATGACATTGGAACCCTAGATCGAGCCCCAACATCAACATTTCTTTTTATTTCCTTTTGTTTAGAAAATCTCTCCCTTGGCCGAGGGGTTGTGGGTTCGAACCCCCACAGCCCTCTTTTATTTTCCTAGTTATTTTTCCTGTTCATTTCGCATTAACCAGGAGGTTGTGGGATCAAACCCCCACAGCCTCTCTTTATTTTTTTCTTTATTTCGCTTGGGACTGAGAGGTTGTGGGTTCGAACCCCCACAGCCTCCTTATTTTATTTTCATTTAAAAGTTAACTATTTAAGCATTGGCAGTGAGGTTGTGGGATCGAGCCCCCACAGCCTCACTTTATTTTCTTTTTAATTTCTCTCTTTGTCTCCTCCTTCAGCCAAGAGGTGGTGGGTTTGAATCCCACTCCTCCCATTATTTTTATTAATTTAAAATTTCCCTTTTACTCTCTTGTTTGGCCGAGAGGTTGTGGGTTCGAATCCCACACCTCTCATTTATTTTTTTTCCAGCTTTCATGTAGCGAGGTCTTGGGTTCAATCCCCACTGACCTCACATGTTTTAAATTTATTTTTAAACTTCTCAAACTTCAAGTATTCTGGCCGAAAACTCTATCACCAAGTGCTGGAAATTTTATTAAATTTTCTAGCCTTTATTTAACAACATTCATACGTTCGTTTTGTGGTATTTTCACAATTTGTTTAACACGTTTTTAGGTGTAGATTCATTATTGTTTTAACTTAGATTTTTCCACTTAAGATCAACCACCTTACACTTCATTTAAACATCATAATTTACACACCTTATGCACAATAATTTGAATCATCAAACAAGCCATTTTAAGACTTCAAAACGGAGAACAGCAACAAACAGTTTACACATTGCACCACATCATTTTCGGTTGACATCATTGAACATGCTTGCTATTTCCAAACACAAAATCACAAAGAACATCATATTTCACACTTGGCTACCAGCAACCATACCAACAACATGATTTCTAACCTAATTTAAATTGAAATAGGAAGGAGACTAGGGACAAGGAATTCAACAATAAAGGGGACAACCCTAGTTTCATACGTTGAATTTTGTAGAAAGAAATTTCTCTTGGAGAAAGGATTCCAAGAGAGAAAACCCATACCTTATTTTGACGTTCAAACCTTGAACTTGCTGCCCAAACCTTCTCCAAAATTTTGTCTAAGTCCAAAAGCTTCAACACTAACTCAACGGAAAAACTCCTCTCTTTGCCTAACATTCTTTTTTGTTATGTTTTGAATAGGTTTTTAACGTGAAAGTTCTTCAAGTGTCAAGAACGTTTAGTTGTTGATTTGCTCCTGTGTTTTTGGCAGAGAGAACGTGAAAAGAGTGGAGAAACTTGAGAGAGATGAGCGTGAGAGAGAGTTAAAAGAGGTGAAGTAGTTTAGACTTAGTCAACAAGGAGACTTAGTCAAATAAAACACATTAATTAATAATAAAAATCTGATTTTACTTTTTCTTAAATCATCCATTAATTACTAATTTATTAAATTAATCCACCAAAAAAATATCACATTAAATCATTGCTCCCACCTAGGTTCGAACCCGGGTGGAGCAAGACTTCACTTCAAGGGCTCAATTTCGGCCCTCTCTCCCCAAATGGCCCCTCCACTTTATTAATTAAATAATTAACTACATATTTAGGGTAATTACGATACTACCCTTAGCCAGGAAAAAGACCATTTTACCCCTAGACCCGTCAAACCTAAGATTTCCTCTTTTTAAGTCCGGTAAAGACTCCTTCGAGTAAATCTTCGTATTCGAGAGCCCTACATGGTTGGACCCAACCTTTCTAAGCTCAAGTAACTCCCAAGTTAGTTGGCTTGGCTGTAGCAAGTGTTCCAAGGTCTGGTTCTACGCGCATCAATCCGTGTGAACCTTGGTCTAATCGTAGGCATTCTTGACACATTAAGCATTTCTTATCTTATCCATTTTTAGGGTTGTTACACCGATGGAGGGTGTTCTACTTGCCAAAGGTAGAACTAGGACACATACCATGTAGGCACATGGTCAAGGAATATCAAGGTCTTTTATGTACTTTAGTCTCATTCTCAAGTAGAGGTACATTGTACTCTAGTCTCCTTCTTAAGTAGGGTTACAAACCATAACATATTCAGTCGGTGCTAGCCTTTGTTCTCATAGAGTAAGTTCAATATAAGGGACATATGAAAAGGTACCATCTCTTAGTCATTACCTAGTCATAATGCACCTACCAAAGATGGGTCCACTAGGGTTGCCATTTAATGATCTATAAGGATAGCTCATTCTTAACCTTCTTTTTATATAGAAGATTCCACATATTATCCATGCTTAGAAGGGCACCATCTTAGGTCTACCGATCCTAGACTTTCATTAAACATTCATCCATACACATACAAGAAAAATTTGCCTAAGCCTACTAAGTCAAGATGTTCATATTCATCATATACATGTATCAAGTAAGGGACATAATCTACCAAAACAAGACACATCTTTAATTCACATTAGCACATATAATATATCATTCTTTGAAGCACTTAAGAATGAACCTTATCATCTTTATTTCATCCTATACGTTACTATAACATCATCAATATAACCATCATTTACTCATATAGTCAAGTAGGAATAATCATGTATCAACTTTAAGACTACACACATAAATACATAGTCATAATCCAACATGATCACCTAATATCCATAGAATAACACATACTTTCACTTAATAACATGTAGATAGATATGATCATACTTTACAAAATAATTGAGGTCTAATTAACATAAAATAAAGAGAATTAGGGCAGTGTACCACTAATCCATTCTTACCACTTCAATCCATGTCTAAATCATCCAATTCAATACCATAAGGCCCTTACCCATTGCCATGAATATCAATTCAAAGTATAAATCATAATACTAGACGAAACTAGGTCAATTCAATATATATTTAACAATCTAAGACCAATTAGACATCAATTGAATATAATTCTTACATCATTAGAAAGCCCATAAGAAACTACTCATTAATTCATAAGTATTGAGACATGATCACGTAACCCATAAATTAGTCAAAATAGGAATTTGCATGGCTTGCATGAGTTCATAATAATTATAGCTTTAAAACATTGCATTAACATCAATTTAATTCTAAAACATTGATTTAAAACCTTTTATGCAAGAACTCATGGCTAGATCATGAAATTGGACAAATCATGTTTTTGATCATCTTTGAAAATCATTGGAATTGACTCCTTGAAAAAAGAGATTTCAAGGATGAATAACCATACCTTATAGATGAAGAATCCACAAAAATTTGATTGGAAACTTTGAAACCTTCGTTTTCTTCCTTAAGCTTTTCTTTTTCTTCAATGGAGTTTTGAAAGAGTGCATTTCTTGAGAGATGAGAGAATTTCGTGTGGTCTGATTTGGGACATGTAAAAGTGGTCTAAAACTGACCTAATATCAATATATAGTCGTCCCATGAATAACCCTAAAGAACCTCCCTAAATTGACTAAAAATAGGAGACCATTTGACTTAACCTAATTCAGGTTTGACCATGATTTTTAATTAATTAATTAAGTTGATAATTCAATTAATTAAGTGACCTAGGGTAATTACTAAAGTACCCCAAAGTCATTAGAACCATAATCAACCCTTTGGACCATCCTAGGTTAGGTACTAGGATGTTTCTTTAGTTAGTTAATTGGCTAGTGTCACCCGGTTAGTTCTTAGGATTTCGGGCACACTAGTTAGTCGATTTTAGTTAATCCTAGGTTAGTTAGCTAATTAGGTAAGTTAGTTAGAGTCTAGGGTTGGTTAGGAAGCTAGGCCCCACGTGGTTTGACCCGATGCACGCCTGCCCCCTAACCGCCCTAACCGAATTCGGTTGGGCTTGCTCTTAGTCTCTCGGCCGTTTAGCACATGTGTTGCTGCGCACTTCTTGTCCAAGGATTCTCACTATGTCCTTGGGCACTGCTTAATCTATATGATCATTTTAATTGATCATGTGATATGGTACTAGGCTTGACACTTGGATGCCTCGTACCTAGTGTGTTAAGTTGAGAATCAATAATTTTAGCTTAGGATCTTCATTGCAGGTACAATTCCTAAACAAGCTTGGATTGGGGCATTTGAACCAAAGTGTCTTTTAAGTTACATGTTAATACATAGAAATTGGCTAACACTCTTAAGCCAATATTCTCTAACATGCCCAATATTACCCAATATTGGGCATTGGGATGCCTATGTATCCCGATACATATTCTTAAAACCTAATAGACTCTTCACTAGACAAGTACATTTTCTGGAATGTTACACTGCCCATCGATAATCGACTAAGAGCATTCTCTACCACATTCGCCTTACTAGGGATAGAGAAAAGTCATTCCATAATCCTTTAATAACTCAAGCCACCTATGTTGGAGAAGATTTAGATCTTTCTTGTTAAACACATATTGCAAACTCTTGTGGTCGGTAAAAACATCTACATGAACACCATAAAATTTATGCCTTCAAATTTTTAAGGCAAAATCAACCACCGCTAGTTCAAGGTCATGGGTACAATAGTTCTTCTTGTGAATCTTAAGTTTCCTTGAAGCATAGATAATGACTTTCCCCGTTTGCATAAGTACACATTCTAGTCCAATTTTGAGGCATTACAATAAACAACAAAAACTATTAGTCCTTTCCGATAATGTCAACACTAGAGAGGAAGTAGACACCATCTTTCAATTATTGAAAATGTTTTTCACATGCTTCTGACCATATAAACTTAACCTTCTTTTGAGTCAATGTCGTCAATAAAAAAGCAATCGGAGAGAACCCTTCAACAAACCTTCTATAGTAACTAACTAAACCTAAGAAACTTCTAATATTCAAAAGGGATATAAGTCTATTCCAACTCTTGACCACATCTGTTTTCTTAGGATCTACTTTAATAGCCTTATCGAAAACAATATGCCCAAGAAAAGCGACGAACCTTAGCCAAAACATACATTTGCTGAACTTGGCAAAGAGTTGTTGGTCCTTGAGGACTTGAAACACAATCTTCAATTGATTGGTATGCTCGTCTTTACTCCTTGAATAGATCAATATATCATCAATGAATACAATCACAAACATATCAAGGTATTGTCTAAACACCATATTCATTAAATCCATAAATATCGCTAGAAAATTGGTCAAACCAAATGACATTATTAAAAAATCATAATGACCATATTGATTTCGAAAGGTTGTTTTCGGAGTGTTATCTTTCTTCAGCCTCAATTGGTGATAACCTGATCAGAGGTCAATCTTAGAGAAGTAGCTTTCTCCTTGAAGTTGGTCAAACAAATCATCTATCCTTGGTAGAGGATAATTATTCTTAAAGGTAACCTTGTTCAATTTTTCGTAGTCAATACACAAACAAAGTGAACCATCTTTCCTTATAACAAACAAACTGGAGCACCCCATGGAGATATACTTATTATATGAAACCCTTATCCAATAAATCTTTTAGATGCTCCTTTAATTTCTTAAGTTCTGACGAAGCCATACGATAAGGAGGAATAGAGATAGTTTACATATATGGTAAAGGTCAATACCGAAAGTTATTTTCCTTTCAAGTGGAACACCGGGTAAATCATCATGAAACACTTTGGGAAACTCATTAACAATGGGTACTAACTTAATAATAGGGGTTTCAGAATCTATATCCTTCACCCTAACTAGATGGTAAATGTAACACTTTGAAATCATCTTTCTAGATTAAAGAAAAGAAACGAACTGACCTTTAGGCATATCGTTTCCCCTTTTCCATTCTAGGATGGGTTCATTTGGAAACAGAATTTTGACTACAAGGGTTATACAATCAATAAAAGCATAACATGAATACAACCAATCCATACCAAGGGTAACACAATATCTAGCATATCAAGCTCTACAAGGTCAACATGAGTGACTCTATGGGACAAGGAGATAGAACACTTTTCGTAGACCTTCTTAGCCACAACAGAATCAGAAATAGGAGTAAAGACCGAAAAAGGATCTAACAACACATCTGGAAGAATATCAAACCTTCTGTCCATATATAGTGTAACAAAAGACAATGTAGTACCGGGTCAAGTAAAGCATAAACATCAAGTTGGAAGACTTTCAACAAAAAGGTACTCACATCGAGAGAACCCTCTTATTCACTATAAGTCTGAAGTGCATAGAATTGGTTTTACTTTACGACAGTAGAACCTTATACCTCTAGACGGAATTTGTTTACTTTTCTTCTTTTATCAACAAGCATTAGGCAATTCTTCATATTATGACCATTTTTTCCACAACAAAAGAAACCATCTGTGCAAGCTAAGCATTTACTCTTGTGCTTACTTCGACATCTAGCACAAGTAGACGTAAGCAATGAAGATCCACAACCATTCCCTCCTTGAGTATTAAGGTTATATACCGTATCTTTGTTGAACTTAGGAGGAGTATTATATGAACCTTGGCTGGAAAACATTTGTCGAAACTTTGAACGACCATGTCCATCGGACTTTGAGTGTGTGAAGTTACCATCACCACTCTAAACCGCCTATGCCTCCCTAGACCTTTCCTTAAGTTTCTCCTCTTCAATTTGTTGTGTATGCACCATGAGACGAGAAATGTCCATACGATTGATTAGGATAACGATACGACATTCATGAACCACCATCTCGGACACTCATAAAATGAAGTTACTCATCCTTGCCCGAGGATCTGCAACAATAGTAGGAGAATATCTAGACAATTGCGTGAACTTCAAAGAATATTCCTTCACAATCATATTTCCTTAACGAATATTGATTAATTCGAGAACATTTGCCTCCCTCATCTCATGGGGAAAGAAACTATAAGGAAAGCAACTTTAAACTATTCCCAATCAAGAGGACCCGCATCTTTCATCCTCCTATCTTTCCATTGGTTAAACCAAATCTAAGCAATACCCTTAAGTTGATAAGAAGTCGATTCCACCTTTTCTAGTGGTGTCACTCCCATAATCATCAACACCACTTGTAAACCTCATTAATGAACTATTAAGGGTCTTTCTGAACCATAGAATCATGAAACTCCAGAGGATTGAACCACAGTTGAATTTATGGGAGCCACAACCTCCTTATTGGCTTGGGCCATCATGGCTTGAGACAACACTTGAAAAAAATCCCTAAACTCCACATCAGTGACTTGCTCGGCCAAAGAGTCAATCGGAACATAAGGAGCTTGAGGAGGATCCTCTTGATTTACATTATCTCATGTGTTCCTTCTAGAATATGCCTTTCGATTGGCCATATCATGTAGAGCATCAGATAATATTATGAGAGACATATTATAGAGTCAAACTCTATCGCACAACTTTAGAGAAAATGAAAAAATGAAGTTTCCTAAACATCTTATAGCCTCCCTGTCACATCCGGGGAGCACCCCCTAGACGTAACCGGTGTCATCGTCCTCGAAGAGGACTAATACTAACCTCTTAGCAATCATCATTACATTAGTAGGTTTAAAATGCGTAAAATTTAAAAAATTTCTTCTATATCATTATGAGGTTTACATAGACCTCTCGCATACATATAATATATTCATATCGAGTTTACTTAGACCCTTCGTATAAGAAGATTACATAGTCTTGTACTTTAGTGGAACACAAACACACACACACACACATATATATATATATATATATAAGATACAATATAGTCTTAAAAAGGATGTCTCATATCATAACCATCTAAACAAGAGTATAACAATTGGGCATAGCCCATACATCAATACAATAAAAGCCACATATAGGCTATATAATCATAGTACTCAAATGAAACAGAATTAACAAAGTGTTTTTAATACGAAGAAACATCCAATGCTAGAAAGTGGAATTGTCCTCGAAGTGGTGAGGACCTACCCAACTTGGAGAATGAGGATCCAAGTCTTCTTAAAATAGCCTAAACCTCGTCAATGACCGTAACCTAAAATATTGGGTAAAAGGGATAAAATAGGGGTTATCACATCACTTGTACAAAGTATGGAAACAATGCACACACAACATAGAAATAATGCTAGAAAAGGGACAATTTGTTGAAAACATGCAACTTGCTGTAAAAACCCCTTTTATGCAATTTAAGGAACTAACTCAACCATTAAAACACATAATCATCAAGGCAATGACATATTCATCACAAGACCAACAATACTATGTTAAGTCAACATATGTATAGCCAAATAACTTCAACATCATATTATAACCACAAGGCATATACAAGAACTTCATAACATTTCAACACATACTAGACCCTTACCCGTAACCCCTTATCAAGTCTACAAGTGCAATGACCAAGCAAAGCCTCATAACCTCACTCAACCAACTATACCAATAAAGGACCATAAGAAATGCATAACTTCTCATAACATAACATCAAGAGTAACCATTATCATACTTTAGCAATATAGACCAACAACATACTCATAAATGAAACTAACATCATATAGAGTCAATAACATGTAAAGTCAACATGTACATAACATATACATTATAGAACACAATAACAACCTCCTAAGTCTTCCTTCAAGGTAAACTAGTGCAAGGCATAGGTAGAGTCTCATACCCCTATCTAGGCTAAGTCAAACCTCTTAAGTCACCCTACTTAGTATTTACTTTATTACTTCATTTTACTTTTGGGAACACTTGCCTTAACCGACATAGACCACAAGAGTTAAGTGTGGAATCCGGTGTTGTAAAACCTTACACCGATGGAAGGTGGTCTACCGGCCAAAGTAGTACCAAACATGAACATAGCATATAGGTGGATCCACTAGCTAGTATTCCTATGAAGGCAACATAGTTTATGAAACTTGGAGGACTTTATTGGACATATCACTTTATTCCCTTTTTATGACATGAGGCTATCCACCTCGTGAGGACTATGGTGAACCCTACCTTCCCACATAGGGAAGGTGTCACCCCTCATTTGGAAGCTCACTCGGTGCTAATCTAGAGTCCTTTTTTGAAATGTCTTTAAGCATTCATTATTATCAAAGCTTAGTTTAGGTCATTGGAGACTACTCCTTGTATACCATCATATTTAGCTCATTAGGATTTGTATGATAACAACCTTTCAACACAGCCCTCATAGTGAGATCAACACCATATATCATATCATAGTAATGCACACAAATGAATCAACATCATCCTTATATAATTACAACCTTTATATCATACCATCCTAATCAATCCAATCACAACATATATACTTCAATTGAATCAACCTCATTAGGTATAAGTCATCACAATAGAGTTAGGGTTTGAAAATCAAAGAGTCTTACATCTTCCTCTTCTAAAGCCATCATCATGGTATTACCATAAAACAACACCAATTCATCCATAAATTTGCATAATAGTATTATAGACTAGTAATTTTCACATTAATCAAGCCAAGTGTATCAATATTAGATAATTCAATTCAAGATCACAACCTAGGGTTAAGGGGAAAAGGTCATCTTCCACAAACTAGGTTAATTCATCAAGACGTAGCATAATTGAATCATAATACATCATTATCTATTCATAATAACCAAAAGGAATCATAAACAAAGCAATTTATAAGATCAAATTCGTATTGGAAAGAGACCCTTATTAAAACTCATCTTTTTGAAATCAATTTTGGAAGAACCCTTTGGAGAGAGGAATCCTAAAGGTGAAAGGTTCCCATACCTTGTTAATTGAAGAAGAATGATGGGTAAAAGCACCCTCCTTTATTCCCTTAGACCTTGAACTATCCCTTCAATGGAGTTCTTCTATTTGGGAGAGAGAAAGAAGAGAGAAGGAAGAGCAATTGGGGTTTGGGAAATATGAAAGTTGGGTTGGTTTAATTAGGTTAGGGTCTTTATATACGCCATTAACTAACTTAATTATACCTCCCTTAACCCCTAACTAATTAACTAACCAATTAATTAATTTAATTAACTAACCTAAAATGTGGCAGCGACCAGTGACCCTGACCTATGAGAGCCCGACCTACGGGCCGTAGGTCAGTCGACGGACCTTGGGACCAACTATCCTGTTGGCCCATCATTTTGGTCAGAGATTCGACAAAATGTTACTTTTCTAAAATGGCTAACTCACCATAGACGGTGGCCATCGACGCCCCGTTGGTTAGCAACCATCGATGGCACTGTCTTTTGACAGCTTTTAGCCAAACAGAAAGGGTCCTCCTCAAGGACCCTTTGGTTGGTCCTTGGGGAGTCGTACCCAGACGTTTCGACTCTAAACCGACTTTAATACATATTACACACCTTACTACCTAATTACATAATATTCCAACTCCTACAACCTACTCAAATAGGTTAAGGTACACTAGCACCTCTTAAACTAGTTTTCGGACGTCATGGACGTTTCTTGACGCTTTGATTCTAAAACTTCCTAGGCGACTTATATTCATTATTTTTTACCTTAAAACAGTTTCCTAACCCTTAGACACTCATGTTAGGATTTAGATTACATCTTAGACTTTCGGCGTGTTAGACTCCTATTCATTTATGTGACGTGCTTCACACTCATGAGCAAAACTCTACGTGACGTGGCTTATGAGACTTCCTAGGACTTTTATGAACTTTGCGCTTTGATTAACAAGTTTATCATGACCCAAGGTAGCCCCTAGGTGTAAATGGAGTATAAGACCTTGAGAGGCCCTATACAAGCCACTTATCATTCATTATACAAGATAATCCAATATAAGAGATTCAAACATTATTTCAACATATAAAAGTTTTATAGAGAAAAGCGAAAGTCTAAACATCGTCTCAAATCCATCTAGTACATTAGAATGATAGGGGTGTATCCCATAGTTAATGTTCCAAAATTTAAAGTAAATACAAAAGAAAAACCAAAGCATGGTCCTCGAAATATAAGGACTCACAACTTTCAATTATCTATATGAGATCCCTAGCCATTGAAGTGCGAATTTGTAAAGTCGGACCCTACGCTTGGAGAAATATAGACAAGAGTATGTGTTAGTACAAACATGTACCAAGTATCATAGACATGCATAAAACATTTGAAAACATGCTTAAAAGGGTATATCTTCATGAGATGCAATAACCAAGCTACAATATGATATAAAAAAGGGTAGAACACATAGGTCGTAAAACATGGTCAATTGAAATAGATATAATCTTAAAACATATGTAAGATGCTTCTTGAAGTAACATTATTCAATTATTTTTGGAGATTTACCTTTAACCAACAAATAATACCATTTAAGCTATCAACACGAAATCTGGTGTCTACCCCACACCAAAAAGGGGTGTCGTACTTGCCAAGGTAAGACCATAAACTTCTAGCTTATGTGGATCCACTAGCTAATGTTTATCTAATACAATCATCTTATGGGGTACATAGGTTTGTGATAACTATATTTCTACTAGAAACCCAACATATACTAACGGGATAGCTTCTATCTCAATATCCTTGGTGCTAAGCATAAATCTCGCAAAATAGTAATTTTCTTACCTTGTCTTTTTTATCCATGGAAGGAATATCTTCTTTCCAAATTGAGCTAAGTCGTATGTTATCCATGGAAAGGTACAATAAAGTAACCAATCCAAGCTAGTTTTATTATAATAGATCCTTAACTTTGATAAATTTTAGGTGAGAAGCCTTTTCAACCTTTGAATCATTTATATGAGAAAACCTTTCACATCCATGCATGAGGTAGTTATGTGAGAAATCCTTTCACAATGATTAACCACAATAAAAACATATATTCTTTTATTCCCAAAACAATCTAAATCATATCTCATCAATTTCATAAGAACATGCAAACTTCCATAATTATTCTTTCATAGTTCAAAACTCACTTTCAATCATCAATATCTAGAAAACATGGGTTAATCATGGGTTCATTGGGATTCATCAAAATTCATGATATTATATTAATGATTGCATAAAAGCTCATAAATCAATTAACTAAATCAATATTTGAAGGAACCCATGACATGAAAGAAAAACCCTAACTCAATTGGGGATTTCTAACTTTTTAAATTGGAGAATTTAAGTGTCACATCCGGGGAGCACCCCCTAGACGTAACCGGCGTCGTCTTCCTTGGATAGGACTAAAACTACCCTCTTAGTTTACATCATTACATTCATAGGTTAAAAATGCGGAAAATTTAAAACTTTTCTATCTATCATGAGGTTTACATAGACCTCTCGCATACCAGTAATATATATTCATATCGAGTACACATAGACCCTTTGTATAAGAAGATTACATAGTCTTCTACTTTTATTGCACATAGATATATAAGATACTTAACATAGTCTTAATAGAGTGTCTCATCTCATAAAAATCTAAAAAAAGAGTATATCAATTGGGCATATCCCATACATCAATGTAATAAAGCCACATATAGGCTATACAATCTTTACTACTCAAATGAAAATGAAAGAACATAGAAGTGTTAAAACTAGAACAACATTCATAAGCTTGATATTGGCATTGCCCTCGGAAAGTGAGGACCTACACAACTTGGATGAGTAAGAATTCCAAGTCTTCCTTCAAAGTCGTCTCAAAAAGCCCTTCAACGACCGGAACCTAAAATGTTGGGGAAAGGGGAGAAAATGTGGTTAGCACATCACATGTACTAAGTATGAGACAATATGCACATATAATATCAAATCATGCTAAAAAGGGACATTTCATTAAAACATGTTACTTTTCATTTGGAAAGCCTTATGCACATTCAAGAACTAATACAAGTCATTAATGCATATTTATCAAGTCAATATCATGTACTATACAAGACCACCTTAAGTCAAATCAAGTCACATGCATATCAACATACTTGAACCCATAATCAAATACAACTCTATCATCAAGTCATAACATCACAAGCATGAACAAGAGTTCATCACATTATAACCAAGCAAGATCATTACTCATGACCCTCATTAAGTCCACTTGTGCTATAACAAAGAAAAGCCTCATGACCTTACTTAATCAAGTAAACCTAGCAAGAACCATAACCAATGTCAGCTCCACATAACATATCATTAAGAGTACATAATATCATACTTTAGCAATAGAGACCAAATACATGTTCATCAGAGTAAACATAGTGTTACATGTAAGATCATCACATTATCATCATTTACATTTATAAGCATATACATACATAAGAACTACCTAAGTCTTCCCTCAAGTCAAACTAGTGCAAGGTATAGGTAGAGTCTCATACCCCTACATAGGCTAAATCAAACCTCATAAGTCACCCTACTTGGTTTGTATTTCATTACTTCATTTTAGTCTAGGGAAAACTTGCCTTAACCGACATAGACCACAAGAGCTAAGTGTGGAATCCGGTGTTGTAAAACCTTACACCGATGGAAGGTGGTCTACCAGTAGGACCAAACATTAACATAGCGTCTAGGTGGATCCACTAGCTAGTATTCCTATGATGGCAACATAGTTTATGGAGCTTGGGGGCTATCATGGAAACATCACTTTATGCCCTTTTTGGACTATGAGGATATCAACCCCATGAGGACTATGGTGAACTCTACCTTCCTTCCTTGGCAAGGCACCACCCGTCATCTACAAGTTCACTCAGTGCTAAGCTTGGGTCCCTTTTGAAATATCTTTAATGACTTTATTAATAATCATATCTTAGTTTAGGTCATAGGGTCTATCCCTTATATAATCATTATCATCATAGCTCAATAAGAATTGCATGAGTATTTTCCTTTCATTACAGTTCATACATGTGAGGTTAGCACATTTACATAATCATTCATGATAAGGCACATTAGTAAGTTATCACCATCATTATAACATTTACATCTTAGCCAACACCTCACAAACCATAGTCAAGACATTTCAATTCAACATCATACAAACCGTATCAATCTTAATATAAGGTATACTTCAACACAACATCATCACTTAATCACAAGTAACCACGATTAAAGTAAAGAGTTGAGATCACAAGACTTACCAAGTCTCCTTCATAAGCCAACATCAAGGTCTAACCATCAACCCTCAAACTAAACCCAACAATGGGTGTAATATCATCACACAATAGTAACTAACATGATAATGAAGTCAATTGAATCACTATACAACAATCCCTCACTAGTTTATAGCTTAATATTAGAGACTTAGGTCAAATTCATAATCTACTTCACAACCTATATCAAGCACTCAAGAACTAGCATGATAGGTGTACAAGTCATATCGATCTATTCATAAAATTTTACAATAACATCATAGGATAGTAAATTAACCAATAACCAAGTCAATTGAACCAACACTACACAATTCAACTCAAGATCACAACCTAGGGTTAAGGGGAAAAGTTCATCTACTACAAACTAGACCAATCCATTAATAAGTAGTGTAATATAGTCATAATTCATCATAATCTAATCAATAAATTTTAAATAAATCATAAACAAATCCAATTGAAAGATCAATTTCGAGATTGGAAGAGACCCACATGAAAACTCATCTTTTGAAATCAATTTGAAGGAACTCTTTGGGGAAAGAGATCCCAAAGGTGAAAGGAATCTCATACCTTAGTATTTGATGAGGATTGATGGAGAAAATTTGGTGATTGCAGACCTAGAACCCACCATGAACTTGACTTCTATGGTGTTCTTCAACTTGGGAGAGAGAAAGAAGAGAGAAGGAAGAGAATTTGGGTTTGGGAATTATGAGAGTTAGGTTAGCTTAATTAGGTTAGGGTCTTTATATAGGTTGTTAATTAACTTAATTATACCTACCTTAACCCCTAAATAATTAACTAACCACCTAATTAATTGACTTCACTAATTTAAAAACAAGCAGCAAAATCAGTCCTTCACATACTAGACCATGATCGACGCCTCGCGTGTCAATCGACGACCACAGGACCCTCCGTACTATTGGTCCATCGTTTTGGTTAGAGACTGGTTAAAATAAATTCCTTGCCAAATATTCTAATTTTCCATCGAAGGAGGCAATCGATGCCCCGTCGATTAGACCACGAACCGTCTGTGGCAACCGTCTGTGGACACTGCCTTAGGCAGCCTTCGACCCCGAATGCAAGGGTCCTCCTCAAGGGACCTTGGTTGGTCCTTGGGGAGTCTTACATGAAATTTTTAACTATGAACTAAATCTAATACATGTTAGACACCCTTCCACCAAATATTATCATTTTCGGACTCCTAAAACCTAGTTAAATAGGCTAAGGCACACAAGGACCTCTTGAGCTAGTTGCCGGACGTCATGGACGTTCTTTGACGTTTTGATTTTTGAACTTTCTAAATAGCTTATATTCATTATTTATGACCTTGAAACAGTGCATAAACCTTTTGACACCTATGTTAGGCTCTAGAACACGTATTAGACTTTCGGAGTTTTACATTAAGAACCCTGTGGAGGGAAGGGCTCCATGGATGAAAACTATCATACCTCTATGTCAAGAGTTTGCCTTCAATAGTGGAATTGGAGGCCTCATTGAAACCCTAGGTTAACTCCTCCTCCTTCAAGCTTTTTAGAGAGAGATATAATTTGGAGAGGAAGAGTTTTTCTTCTTTTAGGAATTTGAGAGAATGATTTCAATTGGGGAAATTTGAGGTTAAAATACTTATATAGGACATTAATTGATGGGTAAACGATATATTATTAGGATAGAATAATTAGGAAAAGACCCAAAAGCCCCTAAGAAAAGAACTATAAAGTTCATTGATGACCTCGACCTACGGTCCATCGATCAACTCATGGACTATCTTGGTTGGTCGTCGATGAGTTCAAAGACAAACATTTTTGGATCTCAAATGATGGGATCCACCCACAGATCGTGGTCCCAAATACGGGTTGTGGGTTCTGACCGTGGATATCAAGTTTTGACTCTAGAATTCCTCTATATCTAGAACTCACCTACGGAACCTATTTACAGCTCCTGCATTGAATGATGGACCGTCTTGATAAACCTTCAGAAAAGTAACTCAAAATTTTGGAAAACCCTCAACCTATTGTCCACGCCACCACCTACAGACCTTTGTTCCACCTACGGTCAATGGATGACATCATCAGTCTTGACACCAAACTTAAGAAAAAACTAATTTTTTTATCTCTTTCTAAATCCAAGGTGTTACATTTATTGAAATCGTATTGAGCACGTAAATTTCAATGAGATTGAGTATAAGTTAGGCACGTAGAGATCGTTTCTGCTAGGGATTATGAGATGGTAGGATTATAAGTGGTACACGAGGAGATCGTCCGTGCTAAGATTGTTTAATTTTATGATAGTGCATTGAGATCGTCTACACAGACACATGGAGATCGTCTGTGTCAGTATATGGACCTCGCGAGTCCTCCGTGGGTCATAAATTCTCAATGTATTTTAAAGGATTATTATGTATATACGGTTGAGAGATTACTTGAAATTTGAGGCATATCATTTCATGGGGTTGCATTGCATCCTATCTTAATACATCCTTTAATCGTGTTTGAGTATGTGTTTTATTGATGTTCCACATTACGTGACATTTGATTATCCGTATTGATGAAAAATTGGTTGATCAGTATATTGTGGACTTGTAAAATTAAAAGATTATTTTCTTATATACTCCTATCACTACTTATTTTTAGTCGATTTATGAGATATACTGGGTACACTTAGTTTTGTTCTCATATTATACTTGTTGCACTCTTTTGTGGTGTAGATTGGATTTTGAATTCGGCACCTTTTTTGGGAGCTTTTAGAGTGGAGTCTGAGTTATCCTAGAGTTGTTGTGAGCTACTTGACTGTTTTGTGGCATACACGTCCCTCCATGTCCCTAGTTATTATTTTATTTTAGTATTTAGATAGGATATTCCTTACGGTTAGGTTTGTCATTTAGTTCTAGATTTGCATCGTAGTTTAGAAGTTCTTGTACTTATTACACTAACTCTTGGGTGATAGTTTAGTTTTTCGTATGCAATATTTATTAAGACTTTGTTGTTGGGATATTCTACTTGTCGTTTAGTTTTTCCATTATCAATAAAGTATTAAACTAGTAAAAGTATTGGGTTGACTTATGTATGAGTTGGGAACTTATGTGCCATCACGAATTGTAATTTTGGTCGTGACAAATCGGTATTAAATCCCTAAGTCATCGGTCTCACGAGTACATATAATAGAGTCTTTAGGATCGGTGTGGAGATGTCTGTTATGCATCTTTGAGAGGCTATGGGACTTTAGGAGACTTCAACTGTTTCATTCTCTATCATCCGTATGTGGTTCATTTTAAGATCTAAATTCATTGTTTCATTCTCTCACTAATAGTGATGAGACATTCTCAAATTCGTATTTAAGCGATATTAATGATTTTATGTGGCATAGCATGAGATGTTGTGATATGGCTAGTAAAATGAATAGGTGATGAGCGTTGAAACTTTGAATAGTTCAATTGAAACGATCATGAATAGAAAAAAATGACTTGCTCGAGTTATGATTTTGATAAGAAAAATTTTTAATTTCGTTGGTATTTATTACGACAATCTCATTGTATATGTGTGTGTGTGTCACTAATTGATCAATAATTTAATATTAGAAGGGTATAATATGAATTCTATGAATAAAAGTGTAATGTTATGAGGATCAATTAATTATATAAGAGCATTATTATCATGATCAGGCTACAATTAACAAAAATGTAAGAGGTGATCATTTATGATGAAATATGAGATGGTAGAGCTTGCTATAAGATTTGAATGAAAGACTTTCTTCTGACCTTTGGAGTAGGGATGTACTAAAGAGAATTAAATAATTTAAGTTGGATAAATCGATAATCACACTGGTAAAAATGCCACGGCGTGAACTAAATATAATATTGTATGAGATTCTAAATCCAATTAAAGGTGTCAATCAAAAAGGATATTTAAAGGGTGATCAAATGGTAGATATTGACATTTGAACTATGAGATTTTCTTTTAGATATTGAATTAAGGACCAACAATATTAGTTGAAATTATTGAAAAACAAAATTTGATTTTTGGGAAAGGATACTTGTATGAAACTATGTGGAAACATTCATAGAGATGTGTGTATAGTGGTAAAAAATCGTCCTTCAATGTAAGAATATTTTAATGGTTGAATATATTATATTGACAAATAATTAACCCTATTTTAGTAACCAAGGTTGTAGCAAGCATTTTTTGGTATGTTCGGTATACTTTTAGATTTATTTTGATTATGAATCTATTTTCTTTTATGTACCTTATTTTGTTTTTGAATATGTTTTGTGACTCTCCTTCTAGGTGTGTACGTATTAAGACACCCTTAGATGATTCTTAGAGATGGATCGATTACATCTATCTTAAGTTGTTGATTTGATAGGATAAAACACGTGGATAAAGTTAATAATTTTCGATATGATAGACTGTGATATCACATTGGGTATAGATTGAATTCATCCATGTTATGAAATTTAATCTTGTTACTTACATGTCAGGTATACTTATACTTAAGTGACAAGACCTTCTCATCCCCCTATTTAAGGAAGGTATTATCATTTTCAAAGACTCAACGTATGATTGGGAACTGATGTCCCACCTATTTGACTTATGTTCATGATATGAGTATCAATACTTCTCCTTTAGAACTAGTATAAGTGGTGAAAGAGTTTTGAAGGTGTTCTACCTGATCGTGGCTTTGATTTTTGTATTGACTTGGAGCCGAGAATTTATACCCCTTTCTATCACTTCTAACTGGAGTGGCAATAGTATTGAAAGAATAGTAACAAAATTTGTTAAGTGGGTGTTTTTATTAGACCAAGTATTTCTTGTTGAATTTTTTTAAATTTTAATTATGAAAAAGAAGGATGACACCACAAGAATGTGCACTAATTATAAATAATTAAACAAAGTGATAATTGAGGACAAATATCGTAATTCACATGTTGAGGATTTATATATGAGTTTTGGTAACCTCTAAGATTGAATCTAGAGTTTATTACTATCGATTCAAGGTTAGGGTGAAGGATATCTTCATGATAGCCTTCAGTAGCTCTTATGACACTATTCTCTTTATTATGACCTTTAGGATGACTAACTTTCCATCAACTATTTTTATGGAATTGATGAATAGGATGTTCCTGATTTATTTGAAATTTATTTTCTATAGTCTACATTGATGATATTTTGATCTACCCTCATAGTAGAGGGGATCATGAGTAGCATTTAAGAATTATACTCCAAAATTTGAAAGAAAAAAAGTGACCTTATGTAAACTTTTCTAAGTGTGAGTTCTATTTATGTTTTGGAATATTTTTGGGCATTGGCTAACTAAATATGATAATATGGTAGATTTGTAGAGTATTTAGATAGTTAGAGATTGAACTAGGTTTATCTTAGCTATAATGATCAAGAGTTCTATGTGTTTGACTAGTTACTACAGATGGAATTTGAATAAATTCTCTTGTTTTGCGTCGATATTGACAAAAGCTCTTGATGCAATATCTGGTGGTGAAGGCATTCCAGCAAGAGATCTTACTCTAACAGAACTAGGACCGTCAACTCCAGCTGTCCTTATAGATAGGCGAAAGTCACCCCCCATAGGTAAGGGATGATAGAAGATGGGCCCTATAGAAAAATAAATCAGCCCCTCATTTGAGAGAGTAAATAGAATAGTGTAGGGCTTACGACAGTCTCACTTTTGAACGACTAAGAAACTACTAAGCTCCCGCCCACCCCCAAAGTCGGCGAGGGGTGCTAACCCTGCCACCCAACCTAGAAGGTCAGGGGCAGGCCGACCATAGGTTCGAATCCTGTCACCTTTCTTGCGGATCATCCTGTGGTTATCGGATGATGGGAATAACAAAGCATAAATTTGGAAATGAGCACGAAATATCAATATATGAATTGTTTCATTATTAGTTATTTTCGGGTCTTTTCATAACTTAGAAGAATATAACTTTCTAATGATCTAATAGGGTGAGGCTAACTTTAAAAAATATAAGACCTTGTTGACTTTAGACTCGATTTTGACCTTGCCAATGAAAGATGAAGAGTTCTCAGTGTATTATAATGCTTCACAGTACATCTTGAAAATGTTTTGATATATAAAGATAAGGTAATAATGCATAGTTTGAGACGGTTGAAGGTCTAGGAGAATAACTACCCTACTCATTATTTAGAGTTGATAAATAATTTTTTCTCTAAAAATTTAGAGACATTATTTACTTCGAGAGAACATTGAGGTGTCCACGTATTGTCACATTATCTAATATAATTTTAGTTACATACATCAAGATTTGAGGTGGAGTAGATTGTTATGGTGTCTTAAGGATTATGACGTTACTGTCTTATATTACCCAATCAAGACAAATATAGTAGTAAATGTGTTAAGTCATAAATTAGTTAGTATGGATAGCTTGATTATGTTGCATGCGAAACAAATGTTCACTACTTGGATTATAGATTTATGAGACTTGATATTTTCAATCCTGATAGAATTGTTGCTTATATGGAGGTACACTCTCTTCTAAGGGGTCATATCAAGGCTAGACATTTTGAAGTTTAGAAAATGAATATAGTTCAAGACAAGTTGTTAAATGATGACAATAAAGCGAAATTTTTAAATTCGAAATGTGTTTTGAAAATAAAGAATCATATTTGTCTTTTAGGAGTTAGTGATTTGACCAAGATAATTATGAAAGAGATTTATAACTCTAAATAATCTATTCATTAAGGAGTAGCAAAAATAAATTATGACTCAAAAAATTATCAGTGATATCGAATGGAAAGGGACATTTAAGAATATACCTCTCGATGTTTGAACTGCCAGCATATAAAGTATAAGCACTACAGACTAGGTGGTGAGACTCATAAGATGTCTATACATGAGTGAAATTTGGAGTAAATTTTCATGGATTTTGTGTTAGGATTGACAAAGACTTTGAGAAAGATCAGTTATATTTAACCTATCAGGAATAAAATGATCGAATAAGCTTACTTTGGTCAATTTAGACTTCATACTTGCGAAAATTTTGGTTAGAACTTACATTCAGAAGATAGTATATTTGCATGGGTGTCTAGTTTCATCATTTCAAGACATATTCAACCAGTTCATCTCTAATTTTGATAGTCTATGTATAATGAGTTGGGTATTCGGATAGATCTTAGCACAAATTTTCAACCACAAATGAATGTCTAATATGAGAGACTATTCATGTAACACCTCCAAAAATGACTTAGGTGAAACTAGGGTCTAACGTGTATGTCATGAAGTGTTAAAGTCCTAAAATGGTTTTAAATGATGTTTTGAGGCGGTATCTAAAGGTTTGGTTAAGTTTGAAGTCAAAACGTCAAGGGATGACCAAGACGTTCGACGACTAGTGACCTATGTGCCTTATGTGTTTTCATGTGCTTATGTGTGTGTAATGAGTTTATGAGATACTTATATAGTTGATTATAGTGTTTAGAGTCAGAATGTTGAGTTTGATAAGGTTTGGAGTTCAAACGTCTAAGAACGTCTGGTGACATTCAAAAGATAGTCATTGAACGTCCTTGTGAGTTTGGATGTGTTTTAGCATATTGCGTGGCTTTTTTGATGTTAAACTTGATTGGATATGTTCCTAAGACATAGACATGCGTGTTTAGGGGTTTAACGTCCAAGTACGACTTCACCTAGGACCCACAAGGGGCCCTAGAGGAGAACCCCAACTCAAGACTTGATGATGCATGGCAGCTTGCATGTAGTGCCAAATGACGGCCAGTTGATGGAACGACGGCTCGTCGACTTGGGGAGTCAATGGAGCCTGCAAGTTTGGGAGTTGCAGACCCAATCAACGGACCCCAAACGATGAGGCGTCGTCCAGTTTACGGCCCGTCGATGGTAGGGCGTCGATGGTGTCTGCAAATTGCCAGCTTCACTATAAGGCTTGGGGTGTTTTTGGGAAATTCATCCCAAGTCTTATAAAATAGGAGGACGGTTATTTTAGGTGTGTATGAGTATTTTAAGAGTATTTAAGTCATTAAAATCTCATTTAGACCCTATCACCTAGATCAAAACCCATTCCCTCCCAAAGTTTCTCCAAAAACCTGCATGAGAGCTCAAGGTGAAGATGGAGCTTGATGATGGACTTCAATGGAGTTTCTTCTTCAATTATCTTGGTATTCTTATAATAAGGTATGGGATTTATTCATCTAAGGTTTGCTATCACCTTAGAGTCAATTTCAAAGATGATTTCAAAGATTTCAAGAAGATGAAAAAGTCCAATTTCTACTCTAAATCTTGGGTTCTTGCATGAAAAATTTTCGAACCTTAAGATATGATAGTATTGATGTATAATTTATGTTTTCAATGAAATTCGCCATGAACTCTTGACCTTCTCAAATCTCTCAATTTGACTAAACTATGGGTGAATTGATTATGGCTAACTAGCAATGAATTCATGTATAGATTGCTTAGGACTATTGATTTATATATAGAACATGATTGTATGGTTTATAGGCTATCTCAATTTGATTATATGAGTATTCTATACTCTTAGATTCATTGTATATTGAGTTTATTATATTGAATTGGTGATCATGGCTATGTTAAGAGCCTTATGAGTAGGGGTGTCAAAAATGAACCCAAACATATGTAACCCGCCCAACCCGCCGAGAATTTTAAGGGTTGGTCTAAAGATAATTTGCATTGGGTTCAATCTCAACCCATTTAAGCTTAACCCATTTGAAGAGAATTCTCAATTGAGCCCAATTCAATCTCCAATTTCAACCCGTTTAAAAACTTTTTACTAAGATATGTTCCTATATTGAAGGTATGAGTTATTATCTATTTAACATATTTTAGGATTTATCTATCCATTTGTTAATTTTTTAACAAAAAATTCTTGAGCGGCAATTCAAATTGTGATTATAAAAGTTAAATATCAATATGTTAAATTATTGATATTAATCGGGTCAAATTGGGCGGGTCAAGACCCCACCCGCTTTTTAGCCAATTTGAGCCCAAACTAAACTTGGGTGGGTCAAGACCCAACCCGATTTCTATTCAACCCAATATAATATTTCTAATTTCAACCCAACCCGCTCATTTGACACCCCTACTTATGAGTATTGTGTTTGTTGATTGGGCTATGGATGGAAGTTGTGTGGTTGGATTGATGGTATTCTTCCCTAACTCTCTTAACATTATGTATAGCTTTTGTATTAAAAATGATGATTGGTATGGTCCACTTAAGGTGGCGGTGTTTACGTGTAACTTTGTGAAAGATGTGGCCTCGTCGGCATTTTTGAATTGTATTAGTATCATGTTTAGGGCTTATATGGGGGTATAATGTGAATATGTTTATTTGAAGTAATATGATCAAGCATGAGGTTTTATGACTTGTATGAACATGTTGCTTGAAGCATGATATGAAATATGTGTTAATTGTGAGAATGTACAGTGAAGTACTTTAATAGTGCTTGTAGGAACTTGTGTGAATGATTATGTTATGATTCTTCTAAAGTGATGATATATGATGAAGTTGCAAATGAATGTGTGTAAGCTAACATGTGCTCTTAAATGGCTATGTGTGACTATGGTGGTTTATGATGAATTCTTATATGTGCTATGAGGAATGTTGTGTTTGATTAGGTACCTCTTCTTGATTCATGAAAGATATGTGAATATGTGACTTCTTGACTTAGTGTGCTAAAGCTTCTTAGTCTTTTATGTGTGACTTATATGTGACCTTGACTATGGTTAAGAAGGTCCTTTATGTGGAGCCTTTTTAGATGAAAGGTTATGATATCCTTGAAGTTGAAAGCTGTAATAGTATCCTTCTTGTGTGAATGGTGGACTTAAGGTTGGTTGGCTGGAACATCATGAAATCATCCTTACGAACATCATTGAGCTATCCTCTTAACCATTGTAAGGCATCCCTCGGGGGACCTATTTGGTAATGTGTAATGTGAATTGGGTTGTGAACTTGATATGGAACCTCTTCATGTACTCCTTTATTGAAATACTCTATGAGAACAAAGGCTAGCACCGAGTGAGTATGGTTTGGGAAGTTTCTCTATATAAGATGACATTAAAGAACCAATAAACCCTTTATATTCCTTAACCATGTGCCTACATGGGATGTGTCCTCGATGTACCATTGGCAAGTAGATCACCCTCTATCGAAGTAGGTTATAACTCTGGATTCCATGCTTTGGTACCATGGTCTATGTCGGTTATTGCCTATTCTCATCACATGGGATACATGCTAGTGTTGGATAAGATCTATGAAGTTTAGGTAGTGGTATGGGACGCTATCTAGTCATTGCACGAATAGGATTTGAAGATGTTAGTGTGTGAGTCCCTAGGTCTTCACCAAGACCATTATATGAATGCACTTAATTGTTCGGTGTCTTCTAAATGACCTAATGAACGTAATGACTTAAGTAAAGAAATTTAATGGAAAAGGTATCTATCTAGAGTATCTTTGAGGATTGCTTAGGTAGGCTTCAAGAGGGTGGATGGGTGTTCTCTTCATGTCTTACTTAGGTGAGTCTTAGAGTAATTCCAGGTAGGGAGTTTAATTGGTAAAATGGGAGTAGTCTTATCTTAGGTAGTCCATAGGATCTCTTTGGTATGTATGAAGGGATTGTATGGGCTGTCGCTTCATAACTCACTCTAAGTGAACCTTAGAATCATATTTGGTAGGAGTGTCTCATGTCTATGTGAATTGGTATGATAAGTGTTGTATTGGAATAACTTACTTTAGGTAGTCCTAGGGATAATCTAGGTTTGTGTGAAGGGGTTGTATGGGCGTCCGCTTCATATCTTACTTAGGTGAGTCTTAGAATAACCTTAATAGGGGATCCATGTGAGTATGTTTATGTGTTTGATGTGGTCTTGATGTTATCTTGTGATGTGTAAATTATATGTGAAGTTACATTGAAGTCACTGTAAGGTCACCGTAAGGATTGCTTTAAATTGGGTATAATTTGGAATGTGTCTTATATTGTGATTATTGACTTGATTGATGTATCTTAAACTATTTTATGAAGGTTTTATATCAAATTTTATGAAAAGCATGTTATTTACTAAATGTCCCTTTTCATGGTTTTTGCATGGCTTCCATACTTAGTGCATCTTATGTGATAACCCCTTCTTTTCCCTTTTTGACTAAAGTTTAGGGAATTGGAAGTCTTGGTATGCCATGGAGGATGGATAGGTTTCTAAGGGTTGAAGATGAAATATTTGGTGAGTCCTCATCGATTCGAGGATAATATCCACATGTTCCTTTTATGTCTTGTATGGTCTTAGTCCCAAGTTTTGTATACACCTAAGTATAGATGGTTTAATGAGACATTGTAAAGTTTTATTGTTTAATGAATGTCTTCTGATTGTGTATGTTATTGAAAGAGTTCTTCGTGTGTAAAGAAAGTTTTAAATTCTTAATCATTTTAGAATGTTTATTATGCAATGAATGATACGAGTGGCTTTAGTGAGACTTCTCGAAGTCTCATATTTTGTGTGGCGACTTAAGGATGCTCTAACTTCTAGGGTGTACCTGTGGATCGTTACAATTCAAGTGTTGGAGGATATACTACAAACAGATGTGACATATTTTAGTGATCGTTGCGATAAAATTCTTACCCTTAGGAGTTTACTTATAACAATAGTTACCATTTCAGCATCTAGATGATCCGATTTGTGGCTTTGTATAACAGAAAATGTTGTTCTTCAATTTAATGATTTGATGCATTGATGGTAGTCTTAGGCCATGTATCTTTTAAGAAATTTATTAGGTAAGGTCAAGTTAATTCAAGATAGACTTCTCATAGCCAAAGATTAAAAAAATTATGTGAATCGAAAGAATGTGATCGGAAGTTCATGATTAGAGAAAAGATTTTAATGAAAGTGTCACTCATAAAAGGTGATATGAGGTTTGGAAAGAAGGAAAAAAACCTCAACCGTAGATTAATTAATTTATTGAGGTACTTCTACATTTTGCAGAAATAACTTATGAGTTTGATATACCACCAAACTTATCAGGTGCTCATCTATTTTTCCATCTTTCAATGTTGAATAAGTGTTGTGTTAATGGTTGTCATGTGATTCAATTTGACTCAATAGAATTCGACGAAGAATTGGATATTTGAGGAAGATCCTAGTGTTATTATGAATAGACAGGTTAGAAATTCACTTGAAAGGTTGAGTCCAACATACAAAACATATATTTCTCAATTATTCAATGCTCATGCACTTTCTTTTTCTTTACGTTTGAGGACAAACATGTATTTTGGTGGTAGTTGATGTAACGATCCTCTTAGTCGTTTTATGAACATAAATATTTTTTTCTAATTTAACCCTTCTCATAGATTTTATATATGTGATTTATGACTTGCGAAATATAATTTTAAAATTTAATTTATGAATTATTTAAATTTTATTTAATAATAAGAGGAAAATAAATGAGACAAACCCAAACAAGATTTAAAACACACATAAAAATAAGAAAAGAGAAGAATTAGATAAAGGCAAGTGCTCAAATAAAATAAAAAAGAAGAAGGAGACTAGCGTGCATAAACAAACAGAAAACGCAGAAAAAGAAATTGAAAAGAAAGGGAGAAGAAAAAAAGGGAAAAGAGAAGAGAAAATTGAGATTATCATTTCAAAGCATTAAGGTAATAATAATTGTCCTTTCCACTAATGGTGTGTTCGATATGGAGGAAAATATTTTCCTATCTTTCCATGTTTGATTGACTTAAATGTTTGAAAAATGTTTCCCAAATCAATATATTTTTGTCAAATATAAGAAAAATAACTCCCCATTGAAAATGAAAGAAAACATTTTTCAAACTCTACTTAATCCTTTAATTTTTTTTGTCTTACCCTACCCGACCCTCCTGTTAAAAAAAATATTAAAATTTTAAATTACATTATTTCTAAATTTCAAATATATTTTATCCCTACCCCCAAATCATCCCCTCCCCCCAAAAAAAAAATTAAATTTGAAAAATATTTTGAAATTTTAAGATTTTTAGTTTACCTCACCCAACCTCTAACATTGTTTTTTTGAAAAAACACACATTTTATGCTACTCCCTCCTCCCCCCCCACCCCCACCCCCCCACCCCGGCAATTCCGTCATTTTTAAAATATGAATATTTGTGAAATATATATCAAATTTCTTAGAAAATTGTTTTTACGCCTCCCGCACCCCCCCTCCCAACCTAGGCCATCCTCATCATTTTTTTTAAAAAAAACAAATTAAAATTCTTTTCAGTTTTACGTCACCCTTACCCCCGCCTAGCTAACCCTCACTCAACCCAGGCCATCCCCATCAATATTCCTTTTTAAAAAAATTATTTATGAAATAAATTTTAAATTTTATTTTTTTTCATTTTTATGTCACCCACCAACCCCCGCACCCACCCACCCACCAGGCCATTCCAAGAATTAATTTTGAGAAAAATTTCAAATCTGAAAAAATAATATCAGTTTTTCCATCCCACCCCCTCCGCCTCGCCCTGCCCCCACCAAGGCCAACCCCATAAAAGAATTAAAAAATAATTTTGAAAAATATTTTAAATTCTAAAACAAATCATTTTTATGCAACCCCCACTTTACCCCCCTCCTTTCCCCCATGACCCCGTCAAAAAAATTGGTTTTGAAAAATATAATAATTTGGGTCAGATCTCAGGGTCGAATTTTAGAACGGCCATCGGGGTATTGTCATGATTTTGATGTCGGGGTTGAAACCTAGATTATCGTGGTGGACTTTCGAATCAGAATTTTTTTTAAAGGAGTATTTTTTTAGTCTTAAGCAAAAAACAAAAGTTATTTTGTGAAAAATATATTTTATTTACCAATCAAACATTAAATTATATTATTCAAAAAATATTTTTTATTCCCCAACCAAATTTGAGAAAATAAGTTAAAAATTTACTTGTTTGCCAAGAAAACATTTTCCTTCATACCAAACACCCTAAATATTTGTGTGATTTTAAGCAGATTTTTAGGGTAGAAACGTGTAGAATCTATACTGAATTAAGAAAATATAGTCCTAGGGTTTTTAGAATAAAATTTTAATTTGGGTGTCTAATAATGATCTATTTTAGTTTGCATTCGAATTTATTTTATCATGGGTGAACATATTCTAAAAGAAAATTTCAAATTCGAATTTGGTGGCTCGGGATGACTTTTGACCCAATTTCAAGACAAAACAAAATATTGTAATATGAATGTTATTAAATTTGTATTCTCATGAAGATTATATATTTGATAGAGTGAAAACTCTTTAAATCTTTATTAAATGGAAATGCATGATTTTGAGAATTCATAACATGTGTTCAGCATTCGAGGTATGTTAAGACTTTCTAAATTTCGTTGATGGAAGATTCATAATTTAAAGATAAAAAATGCAATAGACAATGGGTAAGGGAGAAAGATGGAGGACTCGTATCATTTGTGTGACGGGCATTGGTACGAGTATCGATGTTATAAAGGGAAAGTTTATTAGTATAAACTAATGGTTTGTAATTCAAGAATGTCAAAGTGATGGGCATTAGTTGATGTATTATTGACCTGATTTAGTTTGTGCGTTATTGAACTCGTATATTTGTAATAGTTGAGGTGATTATAAATCATACCGATATTCAATTGATTGAGATGCATCATCCCCTTTTATTGAATTCATATTGTACACATGCATTGGCATAAGATTGAGTATAAATTGGACATGTCGAGATCGTTCGTTCTAGAGATTGTTTGAATTTATGATAGTTTATTGAGATCAATGACACAGACACGTGGATATCATTCATGTTGGTATATGGGTCATGAACTCTCTATGTACTTTCGAGGAGAATCAGGTATGTACGGTTGAGAGAGTACATGAAATTTGACACATATCATAGCATACTGTTGCATTGCACTTCATCTCATTACATCATTCATTCTTGTTTTTGTATGTGCTTCATTGATGTTTGACATTATATTACATTTGATTATCCCTATTGATGAAAACTTGGTTGATAAATATAATGTGTTCTTGTAAAATTTAAGGATTATTTCCTTATATAATGATGTCACTACTTATTCGTTGTTGGTGAGATATACATGGTACATGTGGTTTCATACTCATACTACACTTGCTGCACTCTTTTGTGATGCATACTGGATTTCGAATTCGAGCGCATTTTCTGGAGGTTTGAAAGTATAGTTTGAGTTATCCAGAGTTGTCTTGAGCTACATGATTATTCTGTGACTCACACCCGCCTTTATAGCTTTAGTTATTATTTTATTTTAGTATTTAGACAGAATATTCCTTATGTATATGTTTGTCATTCAGTTCGAGACTTACATCATAGTTTTGAAGCTCTTATACTTATAACTCTAACTCTTAAGTGGTGGTTTAGTTTTCCGCATTTAATACTTATGAAAGATTTAGTTGTTGGGATACTCTATTTTTCGTTTGGTTTTCTCATTATTAATAAATTATTGAATTGGTAAAAATTTTGGGTTGACTTACCTATCAGTTGGGAACATGGGTGTCATCACGATTTGTGGTTGTGGGTTGTGACAATTTCATACCTAAACTATCACATATTAGTTTGAGAAACTTACATCTCTCTTTTATTACACTCTCTCATGGTGTTTGTAATACACTCTTTTTTTTAAAAAAAAAATTGTCACATTGAACTCCACATGGTCAAAACATTTCACCAGACTCTTTTAAACTATAGGAGAGAAAAAACGATTTTGCTATAAAAATTATATATTGCTTTGTTTTTATAAATTTTTTTAACTCTAGCTATTTTCATAAACAAGTTATTAATTTTGACTAGTTTCATAATTTTTCCATTTATTTAATCCTCTTAATTAAGGATTTGTACCTTTAATATATGAAGAAATACATCAAGTTTCTCGTAAACTTGGCTGCAAAATTTACGTTAATACGTTAACTACATGGGCGTTCAAGTACCCCCCCCCCCCAAACAACTTTCAACTGATTAAATACCCCTTTAATGACTGATGTGACAAATAAAAAAAGAATAGCGCGTAAAGAACCAAAAATTAAAGAGAAAAAAAATAATTGGAATACTTTTATTTTCTTTTCAGCCATATTTTTTTCCTTTCATCTTTCCCCACCCCACTACCCTATCACCCTTATCCACCAACAAGCCTAGCCCTTTTTCTTCTTCACACCCCACCACCCCTTGCTAGCCTGAGCCACCATCTGCACCACTTCCTCATTTTCTTCTTCGAGCTCCCCACTTTCTTTTTCTTTCTTTGAAATCCTTCACTGAGTCTGTTTTTTCTTTTTTGAACCTTCCATCCGCACATGCTTTCTCCTTTTTCGAACATTGTTGTCTTGGCCATCACATGCCTCATCCCTTTCTTCTTCTTCTTCTTCGACGAACCTCTTTCTCCCCCTTCTTTTTCCTTCTTTTAAACACCCATATCCCCATTTATTTTTCATCGGTAAATGAGAATAATTCTCACTTATTCTTAGATGCGATGAACAATGAAAAAATAAAAGAAATCAACAACTTTTTTTTGCTTCAAGTTCACTACTTATGGTGGTGTTTATTGATTTGATAACCTTAAATCTATTTTTAACGAAAAATTTATTATTTCTCATCTCAAATTAAATTTTTAGTTGTTATTATGTATTTTCTTTGATAATTTTCCTTAAAGATTGAATGCTTTTATTGAAAATGGTCTTGAGAATTTTGGATCACTGGAGTTTAATCTTTTTTTGAGAATTTTTAATTTTTATTTTTCTTTTTTTATAATCTTGAATTAATTTTCTTTTTCTTTTTTTCTTTCTAAAATTGTGAATTAAGAAAACAAAAAAAGTATAAAAACTCAAAATTTTTAATAATTATTAATGTGACAATGATGTGGTACTGATGTGTCGATGACATGGCATGTGTGGAATGTATGTGTCATTGTGAGACTGGTCTTATAAACTTAGGGTGAATTTATAATACGTCAAATAAAGAGAGGTGAATAATTATATGTAAAGTTAAAATGCTAAAGTAAATATCGCTACCAAGTTAGGGGGAGACTTTATGTGTTTTATCTTAATATATTTGTAGTAGGGCTAAGTAGTGTCATTTTGACTGTTTGTAGACTTGGCAAGTTCTGGAAATTCACACCAAATAAATGCTCAAAAAACAAAAAAAACAATAGCAATAACAAAGAAAAAAATCTCATTAAAGCCTAAACGTTGAAAAAATTCCTAAGGAAGTTTTCCAAATTTCTTTTCTAAAATTTTTTCCATTATTTTTTCAGAAGTTACGAACTTTTTATATTTCATTTAAATTTTATGGAGTATGTTATTTTAATTTGTGTGTTAAATAAATTTTACTTTATAGTTTTTTCAGATTTTTGTTTTTGTCTTTTCAAAAGATCGAAATTATTTTTTCACATTGAGAGTAAATTAGAATATTATTTTATTTATTCAAGATATTTTAAAATGGATTTTTCCTTTTTAAGCTCAAAAGGCCACATGTAATCAGCTAATACGTTGCCTAACCACGTATTAAGTGTACTAAATACAAGAGCAGGTGCAAACACCGACCTAATATATATTATTTCATTTATTTCAATTAATGTGGTATGGATAGAATTAAAAGAGTTAATCGAATTCTAATATAATTTTTAAATATTTAAATTGTGTTGTGAAATATTAGCAATATAAAGTTATCTAAGACAATAATTATATAGACAAAATATATAGAAGCATGCTTTCTTATTTCTTTGTTCAGTCCTTTTAGATTGTCTCTTCTATAAAATAATCATCGTTATTTATAGTAGAACGTGACTTTGAAAGTTACATGAATTAAATAGAGTTCATTTATTTTGTATATAAACTTCACAAAAGAGTTAATAAAGACATCCACATTAATGCATTTATAGCACTCCCCCTTAGATGTCCATAGATAATGTGTCTCATTAAAATCTTACTAGGAAAAATCCAGTGATAAAAAATCTAGTGAAGGAAAAAGAGTACACTCATATTGTAATACACCTTGAGTGTTGCCTCATTAAAAACCTTACAAGGAAAATCCAATGGAACAAAACCTTGACTAAGGGAAAAATAGTACAACGCGTATTTACTCCCCTAATGAAAAAATTATTTAATATCTTGGAGACGACGAATTAAAATCTTATATCTTAGCTTCTCAAATATTGACGTTGGCAATACCTTAGTGAATAAATCTGCAAGATTTTCACTCGAACAAATCTGTTGAACATTTATCTCACCATTTTGTTAAAGATAATGTGGGAAAAAGAATTTAGGTGAAATATGCTTTGTTTTGTCACCTTTGATATATCCTCCCTTTAATTGAGCTATGCAAGCAACATTATATTCATACAATATTGTTGGAGTTTTTGTTTGTAGAGAAAGACCGCATAATTGCATAATGTGTTGAGTCAATAATTTTAACCATACACACAATCGACTGACTTCATGAGTGATTGTTGATTCTGCATGATTTGAAGAAGTAGCAATTATTGTTTGCTTCGTTGAATGTCATGATATAGATGTACCTCCATATGTGAATAAATAGCATGTCTGAGATTGGGGTTTATGTGGGTCAGACTAATAGCCAACATCTGCATAACCAATCAATTCTGACTTGAATGCATAAGAATACAACAATTTCATATCAGTTGTTCCTTGAAGATATCTGAATATATGCTTAACACCTTTCCAATGTCTTCTTGTTCGACATGAGCTGAATCTCACAAATAAACTTACTGCGAAGCAAATATCTGATCGGGTATTGTTGGCAAGGTAAATTAGTACCCCAATAGCACTGAGATATGTTGTTTCATCACCAAGAATCTCCTGATCATTTTCCTGAGGTCGAAATAGATATTTATTTATATCAAGAGATCTCACAATCATCGGGGTACTCAATGGGTGTGATTTATTCTTGTAAAATCTTTTTAAAAACTTTTCAGTATATGTTGATTGATGGATAAATATTTTATTTGTCAAATTTTCAATCTTAAGGCCAAGACAAAATTTTGTCTTACCAAGATGTTTCATTTCTAATTCTTTCTTCAACCACACAACGACTTTGGAAAACTCTTTAGGAATTCCAATGATGTTCAAGTCATCAAGATAAAAAGATATTATTACAAATTCAGATTTTGACCTTTGTATAAAAATAAAAGGACAAATAGGATCATTCATATACCCGTCATTTAGAAAGTTTTCGTCAAGACAATTATACTACATTCGACCTGATTGTTTCAATCCATATAAAGAATTTTGAAATTTTATAAAAAAGAACTTTCTTTTGAATTTTTATATGCTTCGGGCACTTTGAGTGCTTCATGGTTTTTTCATTAAATATTGTGGTCTAGTGAGCCATAAAAATAGTCTGTGACAACGTCCATTAGATGCATTTCAGGTATTTAATGAACTGTCATATTCATCAGATACCTGAAGGTAATTTCATTTACCACAGGAGAATACGTCTCCTCATAATCAATGTCAGGCCTTTGCGAAAGTTCTTGTGCCATAAGTCGTGCTTTATATCTTATGACATTTCCATATTCATTGTGTTTTCGCACAAAAATCCATTTGTGCCCCACTAGCTAGACGTCTTCAGGCGTTTGGACTATTGATTCAAAAACTTCACGTTTTTTAAGTGAAGACAATTTTATTTGAATTGTTTCCTTCCATTTTGACCAATCATTTCTCTGTCAACATTCATTGACAATCTACATTCATTGACAGATGTTGGTTCTAAATCCACATCTTATTGCATTATTTCAATTCTGACATTATAGGAAAAAAATATTATCCACCACAATATTATTTTGATTCCAAAATTTTCTCATCGAGACATAATTTATAGAGAATTCCTTATTCTCGTTATTTTTAGGTACATGGACCTCCTCTGTGGTGTCATAATTTATTATGTCATTTCATGAGCAATTGACTTCATATTATGATCATCTCGATTATTTATTTATTTCCTTTTCTGAGGATTATTATCCTTCGAACCAATTGATCTATTACGTTTTAAGTATGGTCCAAAGTTATTTGCCTTAACATTTTGTCCTGTTAGGACATCAATTCGAACTTGATTTAATAACCTATGAAAGGTTAGTAAAAGCATCCGGCAGTTAGTTTGCAATTTTCTGCAAATAAATTATCTTTTGAACCTCTTGCTCACATTGATTTGTTCGAGGATTTAAATGAGACAGAGAAAGTGAATTCCAATCTATCTCATTTTACAACTACTTTTGTTCTCCCCCCCTAATGCTGGGTATACTAATTCATCAAAATGACAATCAACAAATTGTATCGTAAAGAAATCTCCAGCTCTATGTTCCAAGTATTTTTATATTAGAATGAGATTCATACCCAACATGAATCCCCAACCTTCTTTGGGGACCTATCTTTGTGCGTTGTGGTGGAGGAATAGGAACATATACCGCAAACCCAAAGATTCTAAGATGGAAAATGTTTGGCTCTTGACCAAAAATCAATTGCAATGGGGAGATGTCATGACAATTGGTTGGCCTTATGCGTACAAGTGTCACTGCATGCAAAATAGCATGCCCCCAAACTGTAACCGATAACTTTGTCCTCATCAACAATGATCTAGCTATCAATTGGAGATGTTCAATCAATGACTCTGCTAGACTATTTTGAGTATGAACATGTGCAACAGGATGTTCAACTGGTATTCCAGTGTATAAACAATAATCATTAATTGTCTGAGATGTAAACTCACCAGCATTATCCAGATAAATTGTCTTTATTGCATAATATGAAAATTGTGCTTTTAATCTTATTTGAGCCAACAACCTCGTAAAAGTCATATTGCGAATTGACAATAAACACACATATGACCATCTTGTAGATGCATCCATCAAGACCATATAATATTTAAATTATCCATATGCAGGATAAATAGATCCACATATATCACCCTGTATCCGTTTAAAACATGCAGGGGATTACATCCTAACCTTAGCCACTGATGATTTGATAACTAACTTCCTTTGTGAACAATCAACACAAGAGAATTTCTTTGATTGAAGAACATTTTGGTTCTTCAAAGCATGCCCATGTGAATTCTCAATTACTTTGTGCATCATATTATAACAGGATGACCCAACAGGTCATGACAAATGATAAAATCGTTAGAATCAGTATATCTTTTGTTTACCACGACATGTGATTCAACTGTACCAATATTTGTATGGTACAACCCATAAGAAAGTGGAGGCAATTTTTCATGCACAATTTTCTTCTTCGCATTCATTGTAGTAATATAAAGGTATACAACCTTTCCTTCATTCGCAGTCTCAATATGATAATCATTTTTGTGAAAACCTTGAAACTTAACAAGTTTGTATGAGACTTATTACAATACAATGCATTGTTAATTATCAATAATGTTCCTCCAGGTAGTAATAAGGCCGCTTTTCCATAGCCCTCAATCAATTTTGTACTACCGGATTGTATTAACATATGTCTTTTTCATTACCAAATGAGAGAAATATTTTTTTTCTCTTAGTATCGTATGAGTTGTGGCATTGTACAAAAGACACATATCTTAACTACTCATCTTGGATCCAACTGAAGATTGGAAAATTTTATTTATCTTCATAAGAATAAAAATACATAATGAGAAGTACGAAATTTAACGAAGAAATTTTTAAGTACACAAACTTTAATTAAGACATCAAAAATATATAAAAACAATTATTCATTTCCTAGTTCTATTATCAATCTTAGCTGCGATCCCAAAGAAGCCGTCAGCTTCCAGATGAGTAATATCATCGAGGCCGTCAAAAACAACATCTGTCAATGCTAAGTTTTCCTCAATATTCTCATCATATTTTTGAGAAAATCCTACCTGAACATCATCTTTGAAGTCAAATGTGACTCCACCCGGGAATTCGAAGAGGAGGCACTGCCTTTATTTCCTTTCTTTTTGAAGGAATTTTGATACAACCTGACAAAATTCTCAGGTGCCCGATATTCATTTTTCCTGTGACCTTTAATGGCACAACGATGACAGTGATCCCCCTTTCCTTTAGAAGGATTATTTTGAGAACCCATATTGTTCTCCCTTTTGTTATGACCACCACCTCGACGATTATTATATCGTCTTTAGACTTTTCCACGCCCGCACACATTATTATGGACTCGATTATTTTGTCTTATTTCATACTATCTGTGTGCTTCTATCCCGTGTGCCTACGATAGTGGATCACTTCCAGCGGGACATGCTTCATGATTTTTCATTAAAAGGTCATTATGTTGCTCACCCACCAGAAGGCATGAGATGAGTTTAGAATATTTCTGAAAACCTTTTTCACGATATTGTTGTTGTAATATCATATTAGAGGCATGAAAATTAGTTAGAGTCTTTTCTAAAATTTCCTCATCTTTTATTGTTTTTCCACTTAATTTTAATTGAGAAGTTATTCTAAATACAATTATATTGAATTACGGTTTTATAGTTTTGAAACCGTAAGTGCATCCACATAATGAGCCCTTGACAATACAATTGTCTTGAGGTAGTCATATCTCCATTTCAAACATATACACAATTCAAGTGGATCTTTCACTGTCCAGTATTCAACCTTCAGGCATTCATCAAGATGATGACAAACTTTCACTTTATTCTGACTTGATGCATTATTTCCTTCGATTATACGATCACCAAGACCCTTAGTGGTAAGGTGAATTTCGGAATCAAGTATCAATGACAAATAATTTTTTTCAGAAATGTCAAGTGCCACAACTTCAAGTTTTGGCATATTCGACACGATGAAAACTATCATAAGATAATTGAGTTAGTATTATGATGTTGATTTCTTTATAATAAATTGTAAAATAATGTTCAATTGATAAATTATAATGATTATACAATATATTATATGTTATATGCATGCACATTGAATGTCTCAAAATCATATAAATTAATGATGTATTGAAACAATAGATATAATATGTAAATTTAATTGTTCTACAATATTTATTATTAGTTTCAATAGATATTAACACCAATATATTTTTTAAGAATTTCAAGTCATATTTAATACAATAATATTCTTCATTATGACACACATCAATATACTTATCATAATGTAAAAAATACTTACTAGTTATTTTAACTAGTGTTATAAATTACTAGCATATAAATACAATAACAATATAAACCTGAAACGTATTGATTATTATGCCTAATAAAGTATCATAATAATAGCTAAATCAAGTTATATATACAATAATTAAATTATATATTGAAGATTTATGAAAGTCCTCTTAGATATGTTACAATATATAAATGTATACCTGATGCGGAAAGAAAATTGATTAGATTTTAGGAAAAAAGATAATTTAAATTATGTAGGCCTTAATTGGTTAGAGACTCGTGCTGATAACGTGTTGTGAAATATTAGCAATATAAAATTATCTAAAACAACAATTATATAGACAAAATATATGGGAGAATCCTTTCTTATTTCTTTGTTTTGTACTTTTGGATTGTCTCTTTTATAAAATAATCATCTATATTTATAGTACAACATGTCTTTGATAGTTACATGAATTAAATAGAGTTCATTTATTTTTTACATGAACTTCACAAAAGAGTTACGGAAGACATCCACGTTAATGCATTTATAACAATCCACATTAATGCATTTATAACAAATTATTAATTATTATAATTTACAATACTTTAACGTAATTTTAAAATTAGATATATTAGTTATTTTGTCCCAATTGATGTAGCATATGACAAACTTTGAGAGTCAATCTAATTTTTAATTTAATTTTAAATATTTTAAATCATTAATTATTGTAATTTATAATGTTCTTAATTAATATATTTCAAATAATATATGTTATGTTGTAAATCTATTTATGTGGATGTCCATAACTTCAAGGTGTAATTACACCCTAATGTATAGTTACTCTCTGAAAATTCCTCCATAACGTACATGTTTAGTGACATGTTTATGACTAACCTTTATATGTCTCTATATAATATAAATAGAAGCATTAGACTTCATATTTGATACACTTGAAGATTATGAGAAACACTTGATGAATACTTGGAAGAATGAGAAAAGCTCTCATCTCGTGTCTCCATATAATTTCTATCGCTTTCATCTTTTATATTTCTTATTTTATTTTGCTTTAGTTTTACCGACGTTATCAGTACGACTGTGTTTCTTTAATTAAATTTTCCCGAAGCAAGATTGGTCAAGAATTTGATGTTGAATCTTCCGGTATATTTTTATTTCTATGATATAGAAGAGTGAAGTGGTAGGACGATTAAGGGTAAAAATATAATTTTATTCTAACGAAATTTATTTATTAAGAAAGATAGCAAGAAACAAATAATTCTAGGAACATCTTTTTGTACATGAAGTGAATGATGATCACGATAAAAATGTAATTTTATACTAACAAGAATCTACAAAGAATAATAACAAGAAAATTAAGTACTTCTAAAAACATCTTTAGTTAATGTTATTACTATTAACTCATTTAGTTATCACTTCACTTTCTTTTCTTTTATGAGCTATTGTGAATTGTGATATTTATTCATTACTCTATTTTACTATTATTTTAATTAACTCCTAATATTTTCTATATTCATTATGCTTATTAAAAAATGCGTACTTTAACATAAAAGTTCATTACTTAAAAATATAATTAATTATTTTCATCTTTATTTTGGCTCTAATTAATATACCTGAAAAGAAATAAGTGTGATAAAATTTAATATATTAGATTGAAATTAAAGAATACATAGAATTAATTTCAATATTTTAAGAAATATATATTTTAAAAGATGTTAAAAAGTAAGTTTAAAAATAAAATGGATAGGATTATATATTTGCATTTAAAGTAAACTATAAATGTTTAAGTAAACTATAAATATTTATTAGATTATAAAAGTGTAGTTCTTCAAATATAAAATCAACTTTGTACTTTTACTTGATTTCGAACATATTAATCTAAATATGTGAACTGATATAAGTTTGATTTAATTTGAAATTGTTGAACCAAAACTTTGTAGTTTTCTATTAAATAGAAATGTGAAGTTCAGGACGAACAAGGGTAATATGATTATTTCATATATATTTCATTTTAAAATTCTATGATTTTTTTTCAAACTTGGCAAAAAAATTTCTTCAAGTGAGTTAATTTCCTCCACTAGTTACATGACTTTTCTAGAAACTATAAATTATAAGATTTTTGTAGAACTAAATCTACGATAAAAATAAATAGACATTAACTAATTCTTCATTTCTCCATTCACTCCTCAATTCTCTCCCCTCTCATTTTTTATACCATAATTGTTTGCCCTTTATTTATGATTTGTGTCCTACACATTATACACTATGATATAGATCTTTTATTAGGAGGACCACAATTTTATTTCCAAAATCAAGAACTTCATTTTGATCAATCTCTATTTAATGATTCTACTTTTATAAAATAATTATAAGACAAAGTAAAATTCAATATTTATTAGTAGAGACATCACTTTTGAGACTTGTCCTAAAAGCCAATTTTAGCAAAATTCTACTGCTCTACACTTTTCAAACATCCTAATGAGTCCACTAACATGTTAAATTCAATATCAATCACAATTGTTTTTCCTCAAAATGCCTAATTCAAAAGGAATGCAACCAGTGAGCAAGCTCTTCAAGAAGATAATTTCCAACAATTTTAGAGCAAGCTCTTCCATATTTATCATTTATTGCAATAACTCTTTTTACTTGATAACTTTTAATACATTTATAATACAATTTTAATACATCTTACAAAGAAATATTTATTATTCACATATAATATAAAATTTACTGACGGATAATATATTTGTCACATAATTTTAATACACTTTCAATTCAAGGTGTCAATTTCTTACAAACAAGCATGGTAAATTTCTAAAAACAGTTATAATACATATATCTTGCATAAATAATTCACTTTTAAAACATATTGTAGATTTAACATAAAATTGCTATATATTGATATAAATGGTAATAAATAAAAAGTGATAAAAGGATTAAAGAACTTACGACTTTGTGTCTTGTATTAACATTTATTAACATTACGGTAACAATTTAATATAGTAAAGAAATAATTTTTTCTAAAGTAATTAATAAGCATGATGAATAAATATTTTACCTTAGATAAAGAAAATTTAAAAATATTAATAAAAGTTGATATAATATATATTGTAGTTATTTAGATAAAATAAAGAAAACGAAGATTAGATTCATGAAACATCTTTACGTATCCCACATTTTGTTCTTTTATGTTTGAATTTATTTTTCATGTGATATTTCAAGAACAGGCTTGTAAGAGTCATACTTATTTTGCTCAACATTTACTTGTCCACTAATGTTGTCTTTTCTAAAATTATGTAACTGATCATTTAATTTCCTAACAACTTTCTTTCCGTATCTGACTTTGGGTGTGTTTAGTATGAAGGAAAATATTTTTTAATATTTTTTTCTAATTTTTTCATGTTTGGTTGGGTTAAATATTTTGGAAAAATGTTTTCAAATCAACCACTTTTTCTCAAATTTAAGAAAAATGACTTCCCTTCAAAGCTTAAGGAAAATATTTTCCAAAACTCTCTTCCAACCTCATATTACAATTTTTTTTTGTTGAAAAAATCACTTTATTTTTTCCTACCCTCAAAGCAACCCCCCCCCCCCAAAAAAAATAAATAAATAATAATTTAAGATTTTTTTTTATAAAAAAATTTAAATTCAATATTTAAACCCATCCTCACCCTACTCCCAGCCCCCTACCCAAAAAAAATATAATTAAAAGTTGTTTTTAAAAGACATTTCCAATTTCAATTTCTTGTTTTTTGTAACGATCGGGTTTCGTCGTTATCAATCTGATAGCAATCGGGTGGAGTAAATGTGGATTTCATTACATAACCAATTAGATAACTCATTAAGTAAACCATCGGGTGGAGTAAATGTGAATTTGATTACATAACCGATTAGATAACTCATTAAGAAAACCATACGACTTTACAATATTGAATTCGGATAAGTAGATCATTGGGAATCGATCTTGGCGTTGAGGGAAATTTCTGAGCATAGCGGGTTAAGAGTATGTTGTAAAAAGATAGAAGTGAAATTCCCTTCAGGAGATCACCGCTTTGCTTAGTGCCGTTGTAGCGGGATTCTTGCTTCTAAAGCGGGATGGGTACCGTTATAGCGGGCGACGGGTTTTAAACCGTAAATAAGACCCTTAGATGACCTTATTTAGTAAATTTTGACTTTTTAGTTAAAAGACGACCATTGGGCTATTCCAACTCACTTTTCACCATTCTTGAAGCTAGATGTAAGCTTTTCACTCCCCAAATTCATTTTCGGTCTGTAAAATGTTTTAAAATTGATCAATATTGATGAGGAAATATTTCTTGAAGAATCTTATGGTGGAATTTACCCTAAATTGACTACTTGGGGTCATGAGTTGAACTAGTGTTCAAATTTTATTAGTATTCCGGAAATTTAGTGTTTCTTTAATGATTTCTGTATCTAAATTGTTGTTTGTGGAGCACGCACAAGCGGAGCGAATTCGGAAAGGGAAGGATAAAGTTATCTAGGGTTTCAAGCTTGTTACGAGGTAGGTGATGGTTGTCATCCTATGATTGTGTGATATACACTTGCTTTGATTCGTTGTGATACTTGTATATGTATGTATGTTGCAATATTGATCATAGATGTTGAAAGGGGATATGTGAATATTGATACCATGAAATCATAACTTGAATGTGTGATCTTCATGTGTTATTGATGTGTTATTGGGATCGGCTTCCACGTTCCGACACTCAAACTTGGATCAGATTACCACATTTCGGCATGCTAACTGAGATCGGTTGCCACGTTCTGACATAAAAATGGGATCAAATTGCCACGTTCCGACATGCTAACAGTTTGACTTTGTGTTTCGTGAGAGGACCAACTATGTTATGAAGCATGTGAATTGTGATATTGATTCTTATGATAGTATTGAATATGTTGATATTTATGCTTGTATTATAATTTTGTAATTGCTTGTTTATGTTACACTGGTGGGATTGCCGCGTGATCCAACCAGTACATAGTAATTGTGTACTAATTCTGCACTTTCTCTTATTTTTGTTGAGTACAGGGCATCTTCACGCGACCGTTGACAAACCTCAATAAGGAGATCGGTGATTGCTTCGAGCTTAAGGGTGAGCCACATCGTTTGGGCTGCCATGGAATTCGCTTTAGTCTATGTCCATAATATTTGGACCTAGACCTTGTTTTAGTTAGTGAGATAGTTCATTAGAAATTCTTGTTAGACTTGGTTGTCATTTCTTGGTATGGTATATTGACTTTCAGATTCTAAGTTTATCTTCCACATTGTTAGTTAGTTGTTAGATCTTTATTTAGTAATGAAACCTTCTCTTAGTTATTTAACTTGCCCGTAACTTAAATGCCTTAGTCTTTTAAGGTTTATTGCTTTAGTTGGTCGCTAGTAGTGGTTCTCGCACTGAGTTGTAGTGTGGGTGAAAATCACAATGGTCCGAGTCGTGACAAAGTTGGTATCATAGTAAATTTTGTTGATATCGATGTAACGAAACGAGTCTAATAGAGTCTCATGGAATGGTACGAGAACGCCTTTACTTTTCTTTGAAAGGCTATATGACATTAGGAAATCTCCATTTTCTCTTGTCTTCATCATGCTATGACTTGATTCCAATTGGTATCTGGCAATTCAAATTGGTATCTAACTTCTTTCACTCTTCCATCCGCAGATGGTTAAGACTAGGTATAACAATGGTAGGCCCGTAGCTCCTGCTGATGCTTAACTGAGGAACCCGCACTGAGAGGTCGCAATCGAGGCAGAGGTATAGGAAGAGCTAGGGATAGAGGTCGTGGGAGAGTGGTGCCTGTTGTGAATGAGGTACCAAATGACCATGTCCTAGTGAATGAGAACTTTTTGGCACATGAGAAGGTGATAGAAGTGGATTAGGACATTGAGAATATTGAAGAGGTTGAACAAGAAGAAGGAGGGAAAACTGAAGCCATAGGAATCTCTCCCATTGATCTGGTGTTAGCTCAACAGATCATGTCCTTTTTAAAAGGGTTGGCTGGTCCGGGGATGATTCCACCTACTCAAGGCCCCGCGAATCCCCTTAGTGCTAGCAATATGCCCAAGCCGGTTGGGGAGGTAGGTAACGATGCCTTATTCTGTCCTTTGTTGGGTAATGTGATGATCGGTAATGAGCATGATATGTTGACCAAGTTCTTGAAGCTCAAGCCCCCGATATTTCTTGGTTCGAAGTCAAAGGACGATTATGAGTTCATATTGTATTGTTATGAGAGGTGTCATAAGTTGGGTATCGTTCACCAACATGGGGTGTAGTTCGTGTCCTTTCAACTTTAAGGTGAGGCCAAGCAATGGTGAAGAGCTTACATGGAAGCAGAGCCTCTACATTACCTCTACTTACTTGGACCCAATTTCTTCCTTATTCATAGAAAAGTATGTGCCTAGGACTTTTAGAAATCACAAGAAGGATGAGTTCATGACACTAGAGCATGGTAGTATGTATGTGGCTTCCTATGAAGCCAAGTTCCATGCTTTATCTAGATATTCTACGAAATTGGTTACCACGGAAGAATAAAGGATACGATTGTTCATTAGAGGTTTGGATTCTGAGATACAAGTGTTATCTGTTCACATGACTTTTGCAGGAAGGAGTTTTAATTAAATGACCGATTATGTCAAGAAGGTGGAGGGTGTAGTGAGACGGTCAAGCTAAGGCGTTAACTAAGAGGGCCAAGTATTTTAGAAATTTCCAAGGATCCTATGCTAGAGGATCCGGTCGACCAACACTCACGGCCAATCCAATTCAGTCCGCCATGCCCGCCTCTACCGATAACTATTCGGGAACTCCTTCTAATAGTTTTTTAGCTGATTAGAGTGTTGGGCACGTGGCAGAAGCAGACCATGTGGAGGCTGCACTTGCTTTAGTTGTGGGGAACATAGACATATGATGAGGAACTGCCCACAGTCGTGTTCGCTTGAGTCCGGAAAGAAACCTTCTCGAGCAATTGTTACCACATTAAATGGTAATATTGGTAGGGTACGCCCACAAGTAGGACGAGGAGGAAATCAGAGAGTCCGTGGAGGTAGAGGAAATGGTAACAGATGTAGAGGTAATGCACAACCAGGCAGGGAGGTAGCTCGAGTAGATGATAGAGCTCAATGTTATGCCTTGCCGAACAAGAATGAGGCAGAGGCGTCTGATGTAGTGATCACATGTACTATTCTTGTCTGCGACTGAATGGATAATGTATTATTTGATTCGGATTCTACCTATTCTTATGTGTCTGTGAGATTCTTCTATGATTTTGAGATGTGTGATATTTTGATGATCCTATATGTGTTTCTACCTTGTTGGCGAGTCAGTCATAGTCACCCATGTTTATCGTGCTTGCCCTACTTTGTTCATAGGATTTCAGACTTGGGCCAATTTGGTGATTTTGGATATGACTGACTTCAACATAATCTTTGGCATGACTTGGATGTTTTCCCATTATGTTGTTCATAATTGTAATTCTATGTCTGTGACTCTAGAAATTCTGGGAAGGGAAAAATTAGAGTGAGAAGGGGTGTACAAGCCTAAGAAAGTTAATATTAGATCCTCCATACGGGATAGTAAATTAGTAGAGCAAGGTTCTTTATCTTATTTGGCTCATGTAAGGGATGTTGAGATTGAAGCTCCATCCATTGGGTCGATTCCGGGGGTTTCCGAGTTTAGTAAAGTTTTTCCAAATGATTTGCCTGTTTACCTCTGAATAGAGATATAGATTTTTGTATTGACTTAGATCCTCGTACGCGCCCCATTTCTATCCCTCCATATTAAATGGCTCTGGAGGAGTTGAGAGATCTTAAGACTCAAATCTAAGACTGCTTGATAAAGATTTTATTTGTCCTAGTTCTTCTCCGTGGGTGCTCCGGTTTTATTTGTTAAGAAGAAGGATGGTAGCATGAGGATCTGCATAGATTATCGGTAATTGAATAAGGTCACTATACATAATAGGTACTATTTGCTAGGATAGATGATCTTTTTGACCAATTACAAGGTGCAACAGTCTCCTCTAAAATTGATTTAAGATCCGGGTACCATGAATTGAAGATTAGGCCTGAAGATATACCCAAGACGACGTTTAGGACTCGTTATGGGCACTATGAATTTTTAGTTATGTCATTTAGGTTGACTAATGCACCTGCAGCTTTCATGAGCTTGATGAATGGAGTATTCAAGCCCTTTCTTAACTCTTTTGTAATAGTCTTTATCGATGACATTTTGGTGTATTTGAAAAGTGAAGAAGAGCATGCTAACCATCTTCGTACTGTTTAGGGTCTCCTTGAAGGCAAAGGTTATATGCAAAATTTTCCAAGCGTGAATTTTTGCTGAAGCCGACTGTATTTTTGGGGCATGTGGTGTCAAAAGAAGGGGTACGAGTCGATCCCCAAAAGGTTGAAGTAGTTGAGAATTGGGTATGACCTAGATCGGTGACAGAAGTTAGGAGTTTTGTGGGATTTGCTAGTTACTATCGTCATTTTGTTAAGAATTTTATTTCAGTTGCTACTCACATGACCAATCTGTCCAAAAGAAGGTACCGTTTGAATGGACTGAATAATGTGAGGAGAGCTTCCAAAAGCATAAGAATCTTTTGACCACCACGCCTATTTTAGCATTACCGATTGAGGGTAAAGACTTTATTGTTTATTGTGATGCTTCACATTCTAGATTGGGTGTTGTGTTGATGCAGGATAAGAATGTCATAGCTTATGCCTCGCGTCAATTGAAGATACACGACATGAATTATCCCACTCATGATTTGGAGTTGGGAGCGGTGGTATTTGCTCTTAAGATCTGGGGACATTATTTGTATGGAGTTAAGTGTGAGGTATTTACTGATCATCGTAGTTTGAAGCATGAATTCACCCAATAGGATTTGAATTTAAGACAACAAAGATTGATGGAATCACTCAAGGATTGTGATGTGACTATTCAATACCATCCGGGTAAGGCAAATGTTGTGGCAGACGCTTTAAGTCGAAAAGCGATAAGTATGGGTAGTTTAGCTCACTTAAGTGGAACCAAGCGACTGTTGGCCACGAAAATTCAGACCTTAGAGTCTAAGTTCGTGCAGTTGGGCATTTCTGAAAGAGGTGGGTTGTTAGATAGCATTGAATCTAAGTCCATGTTCATAGAGGAAATCAAGGCCAAGAAATTCGAAGATGGAGATTTAGATGAGTATAGAACAATGATTGCAATAGGTAAGTCTCAGGGAACTACTATATATGCTAATGGTGTGCTCAACTATAAGTGTAGAATATGTGGTCAAAGAGTTGATGATTTGATTTCAAGGTTGTTGGCGGAGGCTCATGGCTCGCACTATTCTATTCATCGGGGTGTGACCAAGATGTATAGAGATACAAAATGAGTATATTAGTGGTATGGAATGAGACAAGATATTGAGAGATTTGTGGAAAAGTATCAGAATTGCCAACAAGTGAAGTATGAACATCGAACGCCTGCGGGATACCTAAAAGGATGCCAATTCCGGAATAGAAGCGGGAAAGGATAGCCATGAATTTTTTGGTTGGTTTCCCAAGACTTTGGGGAAATTTGATTCTATTTGGGTTGTAGTTGATAGATTCACTAAGTCATCCCATTTCATTCTGGTAAGGGGGGATTACAACGCTGAACAGTTGGATAGAATGTATGTAAGGAGATAGTGATGCTACATATGGTGTGCCCCGTTCCATCATCTCAGATTGTGGTACCCTTTTCACTTCAAAGTTTTGGGGAAATTGCATGATGAATTGGGCACACAACTCACTTTTTGTATAGCCTTCCATCCCTTGATGGATGGACAACCAGAGAAGACTATACAAGTGTTGGAGGACATGTTCAGAGCTTGTGTAATTTACTTTGGAGGGTATTGGGATAAGTTCTTACCCCTATGTGAGTTCTCCTATAATAATAGTTATGAATCGAGCTTTGATATGGAACAATTTGAGGCGTTATATGGGAGGGAATGAGGATCACCATAGGTTGGTTCGAATCCGGTGATGTAAAAACTTTGGGGATTGACTTACTGAAGGATGCTCAAGATAAGGTGAGGAGCCTTCAAGCTAAACTTCTAGCAGCACAGAGTAGAAAAATGAAGTACGCAGACCACAAGGTGAGATACATGAAATTCCAGACGGGCGAGAATGTTCTTCTCAAAGGATCACCCATGGAGGGGTGATGATATTGGTAAGAGCGGTAACTTGAATCCTTCTATATTGGTCCCTTTTAGATCATTGAACGTGGACCAGTGGCTTATAGATTGGTGTTACCCTCTAATTTGTCCAGTGTACATTCCGTATTTCATGTGTCTATGCTGAAGAGATATTACACTGACAGTGAATATATCATTAAATGGGACTTAATAGTTCTAGACAAGGACCTCCAATATGAGGAGGAACCGATTGCTATTCTTGATCGTGATGTTCTTAGTTGAGTACCAAGGAGATTCTGTCCGTGAAGGTTCAATGGAAACATCGTCCGATTGAAAAAGCTACTTGGGAGACCGAGAAGTATATGCTAGACAAGTATCCACAATTGTTCATCGAATCAGGTATTACCTTGTTCCTTTTCTAGACTACCTTTCCTTAGTTTATTACTTGGTGAGGAATGATGGGTAAATTGGTATATATTGTAACGATCGAGTTTCGTCGTTATAGGAAAGACAATGCCGAAACATTGGGGCCGATTTTTTTTTTGTAGTACTAGGATTTTCTCAACCTTGTCAAGATTTGGAGAAATTAACATTCATCAAGATGTAAGGAAATATGGTAGCAATCGGGTGGAGTAAATGTTATTTTGATTACATAATCGGTTAGATAAGTCATTACGGAATCTGTACCACTTATGGAATAGAATTTGGATATGTAGATCATCGGGAATCGATCTTGGTGTTAAGGGCACTTTTTGAGTGTATTGGGTTCAAGAGTATGTTGTAAAAAGGGGGAAGTGGAATTCACTTAAGGAGCTCACTGCCTCACTTAGTGCCGCTGCAGTGGGATTCTTGCCGCTGAAGCAACGCCGTTGAAGCCGGGATGATAACTGTTTTAGCGGGTGCGACAGAGATGAAATTAAAGGAATTTAGGATTTTTTCGAGAGAAGCTCACTGGTTTGCTTTGTAACGCTGTAGCGGGATTAGTGCCACTGCAGAGACGCCGCTACATAGGGATAAGTGATGTTATGACGGGTTTCTAAATCGTTAATAAAACCCTTAGGCGAACTTATTTTGTATTTTTCGACCTTTTGAGTTAAAAGACGACCCCTGAGCTATTCCAACTCGTTTTCCACCATTCTTGAATCTAGAGGTAAACTTTTCACTCCCCGAATTCATTTTTTGATTCATAAGGCATTTTAGAATTGGTCAATATTGATTGGGGAGGATTTTTGGAAGAATCCTATAGTGGAATTAACCCTAAATTTACTAGTTGGGGTCATGAGTTTGAAGTAGGGTTCATAGTTTGTTAGTATTTCGGGAATCTATTGTTTCTTAATTGATTCCCGTACATAAATTGTTCTTTGTAGACCACGAAGAAGTAGAGCGAATCAGGAAAGGGATGGATCAAGTTGTCTAGCGTTTCAAGCTTGTTTTAAGGTTGGTGACGGTTGTGATTCTATGATTATGTGATATATATTTGTTTTGATTGTGGTACTTGTATCTGTATGCATGTTGCAATATTGACCATTGACGTTGAAAGGAGATATATGAATATTGATACCATGAATTCATGACTTGAATGTGTGATTTTTATGTGATCTTGATGTGTAATTGAGATCGGCTGCCACTTTTTGGCACTCTAAGTTGGATCGGATTGCCACGTTCCGACATTATAACTGGAATAGTTGCCATAGTCCAACATAAAAATGGGATTGGATTGCCACGTTCCGACATGTTAACAATTTTACTTTGGATTCCGTGAGAGGACCAACTATGTGATGAAACATGTGAATTGTGATATTGATTCTTATGAAGTATTGAATATGTTGATATTTATGCTTGTGTTATAGTGTTTTAAATGCTTGTTATGTTACCCTAGTGAGATACGGTGGTTGTGTACTGATTTTGCACTAGCTCTTATTTTTGTAGAGTACAAGGCATCTTCACACGACTGTTGACAGACCTCACTTAGGAGATTGATGATCGCTTCGAGTTCAAGGATGAGCCACATTGTTCGGGCTGTCATGGAATTCTCTTTAGTATATGTCCACCATTTTCGGACCTAGACCTTGTTTTATCTAGTGAGATAATTCATTAGAATATCTTATTAGACTTGGTTATCGTTTTTAGTTTTGGTACATTGACTTCCAGATTCTAGGTTTATCTTTTGCATTGTTAGTTGTTAGATCTTTATTTAGTAATGGAACCTTGTCTTAGTTATTTAAGTTGCTTCCGTAACTTAAATACCTTAGGTTTTTTAGGTTTATTGCTTTAGTTGGTCGCTAGTAGTGGTTCTTCCACCGAGTTGTAGTATGAGTGTCAATCACGACGGTTGGGGTCGTGACATTTTTAAACCCCCTGCCCTCCCCCACCCCCAGGCCTCTACCCTTCAAAAGAAAATTTAAGTTTTATTTTAAAAATTATTTTTAACTTTAAAATTTAATTTTTCTCCATCCCGTTCCTCAACCCCCCCCCCCCAAGGTCTTCCCCAGAGCACAAGAAAAATTGAGTTTATTTTTAAAAATTATTTTCACCTTAGACATTTCATTTTTTCATCCCTACCCTCCCCCTCCTCTCCCCCCCCCCTCCAAACAAAAATATTAAGTTTCTTTTTAAAAAATACTTTCAACTTTAAAATTTCATTTTTTCACTCCGAACCTCGCCCCCCCCAACCCAACCCAACCACTCCCCTACCAGCCCCCCACCTCCAAACAAAAATTATGTTTTTTTTTTAAAAAGTATTTTCATCTTCGTAATTTCAGTTTTCACCCCTATCCTCGACCCCTCCTCCAAAAAAAAGTAATTTAAGTTTGTTTTTAAAAATATTTTCAATTTTTTATTTTTTCACCCTTACCCTCGACCCTCCCCCTCCAAAAAATATTGTGTTGGATCTTAAAAAATATTTTCAATTTTCAAAAATTATTTTCTACTCTAGTAAAAAATAAAAGATGATTATCAAAAACATTTTTCATACACAAATTAAATACTAAAAATCTTTTCCGGTAATTTTTTTTCTAATCACCAACCAAACATGAGAAAATAAGTAAAAAATCTACTTGTTTTCCAGGAAAAACATTTTCCTTCATACCAAACACACCCTTAGTCTAAATCATCAAGAACTTCATCAAAGTGAAAAAAAAGTTGGTGAAACTATAAAGAAATAATAGCATTGACCCGTTTTCTCTAAACACCTATAAGCTAAATACCAAAAACAATTCATTTAATATGACATCCAATGTTTGAATTAGCTTGCTAAGAAAACATTATGTTGGATATGTTAGTTGGCTCGATTATCTCTGCCCACAATTTTTATGTTTGCATGATCGAAGGTATAAATTTATTATATTCTTTATTGATTTTTTTTTTGGTAATGCAATGATTTTGTAAGACATTGATTGAGGGTAAGATAGTGATTCAAGTTTCACCGCACCAAGTATGTAAGACACTGAGTTGCAATCTCGATGCAACATGACAATAATATGTTGGGTTCAAGTCCCATTGATTTATGGGATAATTCATTTTTACATGGATAAGACCTTGTGTTTAAGTCCAAATGCGCCATACTGATGATGATGATGATGATTAAGGCCAAAAATAATATAGTTTTGCCAAAAGTCACGAAATCTACCCAATTCATTCGCTCCATTCTATTATATGAATGTGGTAACATGACATAATATCTCTTATATGGTGGTTTAATGTATGGATATGAGTGTGTTAAAATGTTAATGGTCATCACTTTGGTAATTAAAAGGAAGAAAAGAGAAAATACATCGATTCCCCCTTAAACTTGTCCGTAAAACTCACTTTAGCATAATAACTTTATGGGTATTTAAATAACCCCTGAAACAACTTTCAAGTGAATTAAATACCACCTTATACATACAATACTAGTTTAATAATTGGAAGGTGATATACATTCGTGCCACATAAGTACCACCTCAGATAATATGTTGATAACACCTCAGATAGTGAACAAATTTTTTTTCCCTGTCATTTTCGCTGTTCACTCATCTTCTTCATTGTTCAATCTTCTTCAATATTTCAATATTCAAATACAATACAAAAGTAAATGTTACCCTTACCAAAAATCCAACACACATAACGTAATTTTTGATAATTCGCCGAATATTGTGTGAATCAGAGAAAATAAACATACGATGGCAACTGCTTTAACGACAACATAAAAAATTATCATCATCATTGGAGCAGGGTTTGTTAGTGTTACGTTTTTTTAATCCAAATCAAAAAATTGATTGAAGCAGCTAACCATCAAAGGCTCGTGATTGTACTAACAAGAACCATGAAATGAAAATGTATTGTTGACTTTAATCCTGCTAAAGCATGGTTTATCATCAAAATTCATATCAGTTAGCTACCAACTTTCTCAACGTTTTTATCACTTCTCTTCTTCCTGCTTAACAAGAAGCCAACAACTACTTTAACGACAATTGACGAAGTTATTGTTGTTATATTAGGCTTAAAACTGGCAGATCTGATGGTGGATCGCCTGAAAAGCAAAAAAATGAAAAGAAAAGGGATAAATGGAAGAAAGCTAGGAGAAGGTATGGCCGACGTTTCGTCCATGGTTGTCCGTGTGGTGATATTTCATAGCAAGACTTGGTGGTTTTACGATGGCTGATCTCTAGCAAGAGCTTTTAATATTGATGAACGAGGGACAAAAAGGTTGGGGTGAGATCTGGCGTGGTTGAGTTTCACTGATTCGAGTACAATTTTCATAGGTCACCACTGGCGATGGAAACAAAAAGAGCTAGTAAACATTTTGAGAGAAAAACAGAGATGGTACATGTTGTTGAAAGAAGACAAAGTTGGACCCACTTATATTACCTTTTCATTTGTATTCTATTTACGCGCTTAGAAAATATGTATTTTCCACGCCAGTCTTTAAGGTGATAGTTAATTCACTTGTAATTTGTTTAAGGGGGCATTTAAATACACATAAAGTTAGAGTGCTAACATAAGTTTTGGGGGAAAGTTTGAGGGGGGTTTTATGCATTTTTTTGAAAGGAAATTATGAGTTCTTCAGATGATCCTTCAAAATGTGAAGGTAATTTTTGAAATCAAAGTGGTACGAAAGGTTATTTGACACATTGTTGTTGGTGCATTCCAATTTGAAGAACTCTGTAAAACATCCATCAAATGGAATACAGAGTGGTAGTACATTTAGTAATTTGACCTTTTCAAGTTATGTTGAGGCCGGTCAAATAAATTTGATAATGTCTATTGCTAAACCATGACAGTGAGTTTCTAATAAAACTTAAGGAGCATGTACAAATGGTTACGATCCATTTGTTGAAGAAAATCTTACTTGTATTCATATGGATAAAGACATGTCCATGTATGGTTGGATATATGTCACATCTCATCTCTACGGAAGATTTGAGAGACTGAAAAGAAATATTTTGACATAAATGGTCATTTTGGTCATATACTTTGAGTACTGCTAGGGGTGGCAGGGGGACCGGGCTATCCCGCCCCGGCCCACGTCCCGACCCGACCCCTGTCCCGCCCGGCCCATCCCCCTTCTTTTAGGGGGTTTAAGGGGTGGGGGATGAGGGGACCGGTCAGGGGCCGGTTCACTCCTGTGCCCCGGTTGACCCGGTTGAACCGGCCGGTTCACGGGATCCCCCAACTTTTTTTTTTTTTTAATTCAAAAATTGTTACCGTTTTTAATTCAAAAATTGTTTAATTCAAAAACATTACTTTAAAATATTTAAATTACAAATTTAAACTTCTCAAATTTGAAATTTAAAATTTTAAAGCTGAAACTTGAAGTTTGAAACATCAATCTTGAAATTTGAAAATTGAAACTTGAAATTTGAAAATTTATTTTGATATTTGAAAATCAGAAATTAAATTTAAAATTTATTAGCTAAAGAAGTATAATTTCAATACAAATATATAAGTATTTAAAAATAAAAAAATCTCCCGTCCCGACCCGACCCGTCCCGTCCCATCACGTCCCGTCCCGTCCCCCAAAATCCCATCCCATCCCGTATATATAGTGGGACGGGATGAGACCTATTTTTGTCACCCCAATCCCGGTCCCCCCAATCCCGGTCCCCCTCCAAATCCCCTCTACCCGTCCCCCATCCCGTCCCGTCCCCCTTCATCCCGTCCCCCAGTCCCCGTCCCCGTCCCCGTCCCCTTGCCAGCCCTAAGTACTGCACAAATAATGTGGTATGTTTTATTATGAATCATTGAAGAATAAAAGAAAGAAATAATTCTTTTCTATAAAGGTTGTGGCCTTGGCAAAACATATTATTGTGTAGCAATACAAATTTGTAATTGGTTGTCAAGAAACAATAATTTCTTGAAGGAGATGGTCACCATAAGAATGGTTTTGTAAATTTGTGATATTACACAAATTAATTGGGAGTTTTGAAAGTGCTAGTTGTTACTAGCGAAATGAAATTATTCATAATATTTGAGTTGTAGTAATATTGAGACTATAAATTACAGAAAGATTTGATATCTTCAAATTACTAATATCGAAGCAAACTATAAATATTTACAGAAAAATTACCCGTTGTATGCATATATGAGCATGATGATGGATTCACATGCAAAAGTAAACTATAAATTTATTAGAATAAATATCAATTGGCATAATCGGTTGATCATGCCTGTTCAAATGTGATACAACATAAATTGAGAATGCATGTGATTCTATGAAAAAAAATAAAAGATTATTCGAGAATTCTATTGTGTTGCTTGTTCTTACCATCTAAGACTGAGATTGTATCCCCAGAAATTATTTGGAACATATAAAAATGTGATTCTAGGCTCGTTCACCTTCCTTGTGGAGCGCTTACTATTATGATTTAATAGATGCATCTATGGTAGGTCACATATGCATTGGCTATCAACTTACAAATTGATTTTTGTAAGGTTGTTTTCTTGAATTGTCAAATTAAGAGAACAGTTTGAAACTATAAAATTAAGTTGATAATGTTGGTTGGTTTAGAATAAATTGTATATATTCAATTATATCTAGACCATTGATTTTGAGAACAAATCTCTCATGTAAAATTTTGTATGAGATGAGAGTTTATTTAACATGTACGCATCAAGACAACAAGGTTCTCCCACCATAGTTCGTTAAGGGTTAGGAACCAAATAATTTCTATCTAAAAACATAATGTGCACACATATTATTTGCTTCACCACACACAAAGATTGTCACGACCCAGAACTTCGTGATTGGCACGCACACTAATCTTCCGGTGGAAGAACCATTAATATTAATTAGCTAACTCAAGAGCTACACATTTTAAATATATGGAAGCAGGTTTAAATGTAGAATTAAAGTAGAGTTCCCATAAACTCCAAAAGTGTAACAATGACTATCAAAACATTGCAGAAATATTCCCTAGAAACTGAAGTCAATGAACCAAAACTCTAACAAAGAGCCATAAGTCTAAATAAAAAGGGGTACAACCCCAAAAACTAAAACAACTGATCATCTAGAGTACTAATCTAATTTACGAATAAGATGGACTGAGCAAAAGTAAAACTCACGGCAGTCTGGAAGAACTGACTCTTCCTTAAATTTGATTCGACCACTGATCTCCTATATGAGTTCTATCAGTAGTCGCCTGAAGATGCCCTGTTCTCTACAAAGAAAAACAAAGTGTGGTATCAGTACACAACCATAGTGTACTGGTAGAATCACCATACATGCATTACAATGAACTAAATACTAACATACATCACTCAAATACGAAATCAAACCATTACCTACCTCGAAAACAAGTTTGAATCCTCCTAAGCAACTTGATTATTTTCTCTTGTTCTAGGTCCACAAATAATTAATTCAATATGAGGATCAATAAGTAAGGTTTAATTTACCCAGATTATGACAAACCCAAGACCCAACTCTTGATCTTACGGTGCAATTAGGGCCTTTTCCTACCATCCAATTCAGTTCAGCCCCTAACAATTAATCAAGATTCTATGTTTTATGGATCAAAAAATGGATTTGAGGAGTAATAACCTTACCTTTTGCACCAAAAGTATTGGAAAACTGTCAAGAAATACCTGGGGTTGTCTCCTAGATCTCAGAATGAAACTTGTGGAAAATAATGCTTTTAGGATTTATTTTTGACCTAAGTCGCGATTGGCCTGCTATGGCGGCCCCATCCTCGTGGGAATAATCCCGCCCTGGCGGCTTTCTTGGAAATAGAAAGTCGAATTTCGAGTTTCAATCCCTCATTTCACAACACATCTTCAATCCATGACACTCAGAAACTACCCGTTCATGCTAAGATCACTTTCAGGAGTTCTAATCGCCCGAATTTGATTTCGTAAAGTCATACGGGTTCCTTAACGTCTTATCTATATAGCTGTATGATAAAAAAAAATTATATTACTCATTTGTTACCAGATATCTCAAGACCTTACTGACTCTGATTTCATCCAAATCTGGACTAAGCTAGGAATTCTCAAGTTACTACAAAAACAATTCGGTCAATTTCTGACCGAAATTCTTTTTCGATGAATTTTTCTGTAACAATGGGACCATGTCGTTAAAATGGATGCCAATATATCCATCACTTGTCCCAAAGTGATAACTAGGAAAAATGGGCTAAAGTAAGGATAGAGTAGTACCTAAATCGACGAAGAACTAGGATACTTGTCTTGCATGTCTTTTTCGATTCCCAAGTAGCTTCCTCAACTACATAATTCTTCCGTATCTTTGGTCTTCTTTCGGACATCACGATTAAGAATTGAAACTAGTTCCTCCTCATACTGGAAGTCTTTGTCGAACAACACTCAGTCCTATTTTATGATGTAATCCCCATCATCATGATATCTCTTTAACATCGACACATGAAATATTGGGTGAACTCACAATTAGTTAGGAGGTAAAGACAACATATACGCTACTGGTCCTACACAGTCAAGAATTTTAAATGGTCCAATGTATCGAGGACTAAGCTTGCCCTTCTATCCAAATCTCATCACCCCTTTCATTGGTGACATCTTAAGAAGAACTTCCTCATCATTCTAAACTGACATGTCGCTTACCTTATGATCTTCATAATTTTTCTGTCTACTTTGGGTGTCTAAAATATTATCTTGGATGCTTTTCACTTTATCTTTAGCACCATTCACTAAATTAATCCCCAAAGGTTTCACATCTCCAGCCTCAAACCAAACTATGGGTGATCCACATCCCCTCCCATACAGTGCTTTAAATGGTGCCATATCAATGGTGGAGTGGTAATTATTATTATAGGATAAAACACACAAAGGTAGGAACTCATCCCTATGTCCTCAAAAGTCAATCACACATGCCCTCAACATGTCCTGTAACACTTGGATAGTCCTCTCCGACTGCCCGTCCTTCTACAATGGAAAGTTGTACTAAAAGTGAGTTGTGTGACTAATTCATCATGTAATTTCTTCTATAACTTGGATTTGAACTGCGTATCATAGTTTGAGATGATAGAAAGGGGTCTTTTACTAACACCTTAGCCAATTGATGCGAATTATAATCTATTCGTACTTGAATAAAATAGGTCAATCTTTCAACCACTACCTAAATAGAATAAGACTTTACCAAAGTCTTGGAAAGACCAACCACAAAATTCATGGCTATTCTTTACCACTTTCATTCCGGAATTGGCATTCTCTGAAGCAAAACTGCCAGCCTTTGATGATAATATTTTACTTGTTGACAACTTTGACACTTATCTACATACTGAAATAAGTCTTTCTTCATGCCCAACTACCAATAAAGTTGTTTCAAGTCTCGATACATCTTGATCACTCCCGGATGCATAAAATACCGCGAACCATGAGATTCTATCAACAAATTCTAAATCAAGTCATCGACTTAAGGAACAAAATCCTTCCCTTAAAACTGAGCACACACCCTGCATCTAGAGTCACATCTTGTTACTTACTAGACACTGTTTTATTTCTGAGCTCTTTCAAATGCTCATCCTCAAGTTGTTTGGCCTTGATATTCTCAATAAACGTGGTCATTACCTCAATTCTAGCTAACACCACACCTTTTTCTGAGATTACCAACTACATGAACTTAGATTCCAAGTTTTAATTTCCTAGACCAAAGGTCTCTTGTATAAACTCAAGCAAGCTAGACTACCCATACTCACCGCCTTCCGACTTAGCGCGTCTACCACTACATTAGCCTCACCTAGATTGGACTGGATGGTCACATTATAATCCTTGAGTTAATACATCCACCTTCTAGTCCTAAGATTTTGATCTTTTTGAGTGAATACATGTAGACTATGATGATCAGTAAACACCTTGCACTTCACACCATAAAGGTAATGCCGCCAGATCTTAAGAGAAGATACTACGACTGCCAACTCTAAATCATGTGTTTTGTAGTTCCTCTCATGAACCTCCGAATGCCATGATGCATAGGCTATAACATTATTATCCTACATTAACATAACATCCAAACCTATAACACCCCAGAAATTTGTAGGTGAAACTAGAGCCTTACGTAAGACTCTTAGAATTTGATTTTGGGTTTCAAGTTTTAAAAGTCAGTTCATGAGATTAGATTGAGGGGTTAAAAGTCAAGGTACGACTCCCCAATTACCAACCAAGGGGTCCTTGAGGAGTACCCTAAGTTCTAACCCTTAAGGACCCAAAGAACCAAAAACCTGTCAAAATTAGTGTGATCTATAAATGGCCATCTACAGCCTGTAGATGGACACACTCCGGTAGGTTGGGTTCGTGAGTTAGCCCCCAAATTATCAAGTTAAATACACCACCTACAGACCATTAGGATGGGGCGTGAATGCACCCATTGTCCGTAAGTCCATGGGGCGTGGTTTGCACCTGTGATTTTATGAAGGGCTCGACCAAGTTAAGGGGTAGGTAAGTAAATTCTTTTTTTGCTAGTTTTCTTTAAGGGATGTTTAATATATTATTAATACATATATATAAATTATTCTAAGTAATCATATACCCTATTAACTCATTATATCCCAAGACCCCAAATCAAATCCCAAAAGACCATAAGTGTTCTCTCAATATTTCTCTCTCTAAACTCAAAGAATAAGAAGAAGCCATTGGAGTTAGGGTTGTAAATTTTCAAGGTTGTTACCCAAATTTCTTGGAGATTCCTAATTTAGGTATGAATTCTATTCATCTTTAGGAATATATCACCCAATTGCCCCTTCAAACTATGTTTTCAAGATCCCAATTTCTCAAAGCCAGGGTTTTTTAATCTACAACCTTTGTCTTCTTCCAAAATAATTTCAATTGATTAATTATGGTTTATTATAATTTAATATTATGAATTAAGATTGGATTGATGGAATATTGTTGTTTTATGATGAAAACTACCCTTGGACCTATGAATTCCACACATTACTAAATTGACTTCATGATGTGAGAATTGTTGAATATTTGTCCAATTATGTGATTTATGGTCATTTTTTGTGTAATTACATGGTTCTAGTATAATAAAACATGTATACTTGATTAACCTAAGATTCTAGGGTGAAATTGATATAGCCTAGGGTTATGTTATGAAGAGTAAGTTGAGGGTTTAGATGTAACCTTCTAAGATTGATGAACTTATTGATGAATTGCCTTAGACTAGATTACCTAAGCATGAATTGCTTACAAGTAAAGCTTGATGATATGAACTAACTTGAGTAGGGATTTTATGAGGGATAATGGTTGTTTAGTATAGATTGAGTTATATGTCTCATATATGACTACAATTGATCAAGAATGAGACATGTTATTAGGTTACCTTGAGAACTAGGTATACATGATGAACATGTGAGGAATTGCTTAAGAGTAAGACTCGTAACATGACAAAGACTCTATGGCTTTAAGTGTAAAAGCTAAAGTGAATAAACTAAGGAGGATACGGTTTTAATGAGGAAGCTATTATACATGTTGAGTTATATGTGGTCTTATTATAAAAAGACTTCACCCACATGACCTATGATATGATCACATGAGTTTATGCATGAAATAAATGGTTACTTGAGTTATGATTGTATCTATGTTGCGTGTTTTGAATGCTTGATGTGTTGACTCAATATAACCTATGATGCCAGATGTGAGGTTTATGCATGATTATGGTATTATGTGCATGTTTTATGAACACTTTGAAAGAGAAGTATTTATGATGATAATGTTGTTGTTTTGTCATTGAAAGGACAATGTGACTAAGGTGTTTCTTGTAGTTCATAGCCCTTGAAGGGAAAAGTGATGAAGGTTTGTACATCTCTATGAGAATTGTGTAATTCAGGTATTGTTGAAAGGTAATTCTCCTCATACATTACAGTTTATTATGCATGAATTATTATGATTATGACAACCTTTTTATGTTGAATGAAAGACTATTCTCATTAACGCTATGAACATGATGTGAAAGGTTTACTCACATATTAATGATTGTCAGGTTGAAAGTCTATTCTCACATAATGAATATGTGATCTATATCATGAGGTTGTATTGGATTGAGTATTAAGTCAACCTTCCATAAACATGAACTCAAGTAAAGACCTAACATGAACATTAAAGGGAATTAAGCTTAGCACTGGGTGGCTATGGAGTGTGAGGTAAAGACCCTTCCATTAATGAAATAGGCCGAGTCATAGTAAGTGAAATGATGAGATGAAAGTTCTCCCCTCAATGAAATAGGTGGAGTTTCTAGAAGCAATCTTTCTATCCCTTAACTATGTGCCCACGTAGGTCTTTTAGCTAATGGATCCACCTATAAGCTAACCATTTTAGTTCTACCATAGGAACGTAAGACATCTTTTTTCGGTTTGGGGCATGATGCCGAATTTATGTAGCTCGCATGGTCTCTATCATATAAGGATATTTCCTTACAAGAACAATAACTTGAACCATCACATGATAAAGAACATGAAGTATGAATAAGAACATGGGTTATTTACTATGTTTCCTCAAGAGGTTCTACTTAGTCTAAATGGGGTATGAGAATTCATTCATGCATTGCACATGTAGGCTTTGAGAGTGGGCATGGTAGGTCTTCCCTTATGACATGATGATTATGAGTTAATACATGATTTATTATGAATTAGGAACATGAACATGAATATGAAGATGGACTATACTTATGACTTCCTAATGAGCTTTACTTAGTGTGAGTGGGAGTATGGGACTTCACTTATACATTGCACAAGTTGACTAATAAATGTGTTATGGTGTGGTTTCCTTATGCTATAAAGATATATGAATTTTGTTATGCATGATCATGGTAGCCTAAGAGTTATACTTAGTGTGGGTAAGGTTATGTGATCCTATCTATGCATTGCACAAGTATGTCTTAGGGTTGCTTATGTGATAGTTCTATTATGATGAGATGATCTTGGTGTGTAATTATGTATGTGAACGATGTCTTGTGAAGATTTAAGTATGCATTATGTTGTGTTGGAGACTATGCTTGTGGTTATGATGATATCCTTTATGTTTGATGAACCGTGCATGGTTTTTCTTATGATCTATATTCTCGAACTATTTCAAAGATGATATTCAAAATGACATATAGCATGGTTTCAAATAAAATGTCCTATTTTAAGCATGTTTTAAGGATTTTATGTATGGCTTCCATACCCATATTTCTACATTTTCTACAAAGTGTAGGGTTTGGAGATATTAGATTCCATCCTTTTGGCTAGGACCATAGTAGACCAAGAAGAAGAAGATTAGTGAGTCCTCATAGTATTCGAGGGCTCGACTATATGTCCTATATGTCTTTCATTTATGTTTTAGACTTATGCAAGGGCTACGTCCTTAAGTTTTTATTTAAGAGTTGTAATTCAAGTATAATAGATGGTTTGAGACACAATGTCATAGATTCTCTCCCATTGTATAAAAGACTTCGATTGTAAAGAAAAGTTTTAAATGTTCCGTATTTTCCCATTGATATTATGTTATGATATGATATGAGGCTTGTATGAATCTTTTGAGAGTCTTATACGCCATATCACATATAAAGGGTAGCCTTTGTCACGCCCCGAGATAACCTCCTAGGCGTGACACGGCGTACTCGACCCCAATGGGATCTTATACAAGTCCTTAGGATAATCATCCTTGCACAATCATTGGATAATTCAGAATTAAATAACTTTTCCACAATCAATGTCAATACTCTTTCATAATAAGAAAATAGAGTGTCTAGACGTCATCTCATCAACCATCTAAGTACAACATAGAAGTCTCAAATAGGGACCATCACCCTTTCCAATGGAATGGATCATACTAGGAAGTACACAACTAATCTATTACAAAAGAGAAAGAACATAAGTGGCATCATGTTCTCCTCAGAACTTGAGGACATACCAAAGTCTTAGAGAATGCACTCCAAGCCTTCTCTTCATAATAATGAGAACCTACTAGCCTGAACGTACACTTAATAGAAAATAAGAGAAATTTGGTTTAGTACAATCAATTTGTAGTAAGTATGGAAACCATGCAATTAAAACCACATAAAACATGGAAAAGGGGGCTTATAACTCCTTTTAGTTAAAAACATGCTATTTCAAAGTTAAAAGTCATAATGCACATTCAAGAATGCATAATCAACCCATACCATAAAATAAGAGACATTCATAATAATAAGTCACATTGTACATATCCATAATTCATATCTTACATAATTGAGTTCAATTAACATCATATCAGAAAGACACCACCCATGGCCCCTTTTCAAGTTTACTTGTGCAATGTACATATGAAGTCCTGTACCATCATATATGCTAAGTAAAGCCATCAAGAAGACATAAGTATAGTCACATAAATAATCAACATCATAATAGGTAAAATCAACCTTACATCATACATAAGTCATAATACACAAAAGACTCACACAAGAACCACTCAAACAACCCACCTTTTCAATGCATAGGTAAAGTCCCGTACCCTTACCTACACTAAGTGGTACCCCTCAAGAAGCCCTACTTAGAGTTCATACTCGTAAGCATAAGTCCTATTTGTATCTTCGTTCATATTTCTTAAAGCATAGGGAGATAAGCAATAACTGACATAGACCATGTGAGCTACATGGAATCTAGTGTTCTACCCCCACACTGAAAAAGAGGTGTTTCACTTGCTTAAGGTGAAATAGACATACCTAGCTATAATGTGGATCCACCAGCTAAGACCAATGCAGGCACATAGTTATGGGATATGAAGATTGCTTCTAGAAACCTTATGCTTCTATCACACAGTCTTCCATCTCATAAGACACCGTACTGGGAACTCAAATCCTAACGTGAAGGAACCCTTATCATAATCATATCCACTCGCTGCTAAGCATAAATCTCTTAAAAGTATTAAAAATACTGTAATTATGCATTAGTTAATAAAGAATGCTTTAAGGACTCAACTACTCATATATCGTAAAGCTCAAAGGTTCCAAAGATGAGGATAACCTTTCAATCAAAGAACCAAGAACATGTGAGAATGTAATTTCGTATCATATTCATATAGTGTTTAGGAGAATTGCCTTACATTCAACATATCAACACTAAAATAATCATATCATAACATTCGTATTCATATCGTAGCATAAGATTCATATTCATGTCATAGCATAACATATATGTTCATATCATAGCATAACTTGATCATAATTAGGGTTGTAGGGAAGAGAAACAAGATTCGAAATCACAATTCATAATTCAAGTAAGCACCTCCACCATAAGTGGATAAAAAATATAAGATTATAGATCAAGTAAGCACCTCCACCATTAGTGGATCAACAATTCAACATAAGACTAATCAAATTGAAAGCCTTCATTCATAGTTTTCAAGGCTTTGTTCAAGATTCAACCCTAACTTCATAATATTAATTCATAATATAGGGTAAAATCATAATAGAATAATGAATTACATAGAAACATACTAGATTATCATTATTCATTCATCAATCAAAGCATACTAGGGTTTAGATTTGATAAAGAAGGGAGATTCATGGGTCTTGTGGGGAATTGTTAAAAACCCGTGAACATTACTTCGATTCATCCATAAACCTTCATATATAATCATAAATAACCAATTTAGATAAATGGAAACAAATTTAGAAAGAGACCCACGAAATTGAGGGAAAACCTATAATTTGGGGAACTTTGAAATCCAATTTTGAGAGAGCCTCTTGGGGAAAGATCCCAATAGTGAAGAGCTTCCATACCTTAATCAATTCCTTGAGAGTTTATGGAGAAAATTTGAGTTCTTGGTGTTCTAGTTAAACCTTGTTGTTGTTCTTCTTCTTCAATGGTGTTCTCAGAGAGAGGATTTTAGGAGATGGTGAGTTTGAGTTTGAGTGATTTTGAGTTGTGAGAGTTAGAATACTTAATTTATCACTTAAAATACCTAAAAATAAACTAAAACAACTAATTATAACAGTTCCCAAGCCTAACATAGTAATTAACCAATTACCGAACCACCCTTCTCATGGCTGAACCTAGGCAGCAAGCCCAGGTCAAATCCACGAGTCCCCATTGACGGGGCATGGTCTGAACCATGGACCGTACTGGTCACTCGTGTTTTGGATTTGAGAGCGTGTCTTGGGTGGATTTGTGAGGAGACTAAGTCTCAACTCATGGAACCAATCCACGCCTCGTGGATTAATTGACGTTTCGTCATTGACCTTCGTAGGTCATGCTGTTTTTTCATTAGCTTTTTGGGTCCAAGGTTGGGTCCTCTTTGAGGACCCCTAGGGTGATCCTTGGGGTGTCGTACCTAGACGCTTGGATCCTAAACAAGTATTTTTACACACACACACACACACAAACAAACACACACACACACACACACATATATATATATATATATATATATATATATATATATATATCATTTTTACAAGATTTGGTCCTCATACATCACCCCAATACCACACTACAAGCCGTAAGACCACACTAGTCCAATTTACTAGTTTTCGGACGTCATGATCGTTTCTTGACGTTCATACACTAACACTTTCATACTAAATTAGTTCTATTATATTAGGGCTTAAAACAACATTTTATCCTTTTTAAGTCATTAGACATCATATAAGGCTCTATCTTAGGTAGTTAGATTTTTGGGGTATTATATTATCTCCCCCTTGGGAAAATTCATCCCCGAATATCGACCAAAACACCAAATCAAGTTAGCAACTCTAAACCAACAGCCAAACCAGCATACATACCAAAATGTACAATAAATTCTAAATGCATGATTCACCATAAGCAGTTATTCAAAGGAGAAAACTTTAACTCCAAATCAAGGCATTCCAAAATAATATGAGGAAGTAGGAACTACATCTACCAACACAAATGCATGAACTACATCATATTTCATATTCTTACGAAGAATTACCTTCTCCAATCAATGTCAAGTTCAAAATTCAATATGAACTCATAATGTCACTTCAAAACACAATTTAGCATATTCGTAAATCCACCTCATAGGTCAAATATGCACTTATCATATTTATCAAGCAATTCAACAAGAGGGACATATAATTCATCAGAAACTCAAGTTATGCAATATATGTTTCTTAACATGGATTCACACCATATAAAGAAAATCATGGCAAAACTCATAAAATACACATAACTACCAATTCACTACAAACTCAAGAGAAACTACTTACCTCAAGTTTAAATAGAAGTAGGAAGGAAACGATGAGTATAATGGGACTTCATATCGGCCTCGGCCTCCCATGTAGCACTCTAGATTAGATGGTTCTTCCATAGAACCTTAACGAAAGATTCCTCTTTATTCCTCAACATATTCAGTTGCTGGTCTAAAATCTCAACTTGAACCTCTTCATAAGAAAGATTCTAATCAACTCCTAACTCTTGTTAGGGAAGGGTAAATATTGGATCCCTAATACATTTCTTGAACATTGAAAAATGAAACACCAGGTGAACTGGAGGCAACTCATTTGGCAAGTTCAACTCATAGGTAACACTTCCAACACGTTTCAAGACTCATACGGGCCCACATACCGGGGACTAAATTTCCCCATTTTACCAACCTTATTAACGCTTTCATGGGTTAAATAAGTAGACCCAATCACCTACATCAAATTCAAGATCCCTCTTTCTATTGTCGGCATAAGACTTGCAGACTTTGGGTCGTCTTCAACCTATCTCTAATAAGTCAAACTTTTACAATGGTCTCCTAAGCTACTTCAGGAGAAATAAGAGAAACTCACCTACTTCAAACAACCTAAAAGGAGACCTGCACCTTCTCCAATAAAGTGCTTCAAACGGAGCCATAACAATACTTGAGTGGTAACTATTATTGTAGGGAAACTCTATCAATGGTAGATGGTCATACCAATTACCCTTGAAGTCAATTACACATACCCTAAACATGTAATCTAGGGTTTGGCTGGTACGTTCCGCTTGACCATCCGTTTGGGGACGAAAAGCGGTACTAAGTTTCACTTTGTTACCAAGTCCATTTTGGAAAGCCTTCCAAAAGTGATAAGTGAATTGAGTATCCCTATCTGAAATGATGGACAAGGTAACCCCATGTATCCTCACTATATCCTTAATATATAACTTGGCATAGTATTCCGCCAAATATGAAGCCTTGACAGGAATAAAGTGGGCTAATTTGGTCGTTCTATCAATAATGACCCAAATTGAATCATGTTGCCTCTTGGTGCGAGGCAAACCCACAACAAAGTCCATATTAACATCCTCCAACTTCCAGGTGGGAATACCTATATCTTGAGACAAACCTCCCGACTTTTGGTGTTCGTCCTTGACTTGTTTACAGTTTAGACACATGGAAACAAAATCCTCTATATCCCTATTCAAGCGATTCCACAAATAGACCTCCCATAGATCACGGTACATCTTGGTGGATCCCGGATTAATAAAATATCACGAACCATAAGCCTCTTCCAAACTTTGTCTTCTTATGTTGTCCACATCCGGAACACACAATGTACCTTGATATCTAAGTACCCCATCTCCCCCTTTGGAGAATGGATCGACGGATTTCTTAAGCACATATTATTTCAACTCCATCAAGATGAAACAAGGTGTTTCTTAGACTTCAAATCAACTACTAAGGAGGAATCAGAGCTATATTGGACCATGAAACCACACTTTGTTTAATCTACTAGTTGAACTCCCAACTAGGCTAACGTATGCACATCACATACTAAATCCTTCTTCGCGTCTTCTACATGGTCCACACCATCCATGGACATTCGACTTAAAGCATCTGCAACTACATTGACTTAGCCAGGGTGGTAAAGTACACTCATATCAAAGTCATTCAAAATATCTAACAACCTTCTTTTCCGTAGACTCAACTCTTTTTAAGTAAATACATATTGGAGACTTTTTGATCGGTGAACACATCTACAGACCCCATAAAGATAATGTCTCCCTATTTTCAAGGCAAATACTACGACCTCTAGTTCAAGATCATGTGTAGAATAATTATTTTCATGGACCTTGAGTTGCCTTGAGGCATAAGCTATAACCTTACCACGTTGCATCAGAATACAACTCAAACCTACTTGGGAAGCATCACAATATACTACAAACCCTTCATTTCCCTATGCTAAGGTCAACACCAGAGCGGAGTTAAGATTTTTCTTTGATTCTTGGAGGCCGTTTGCACAAGCTTCCGTCCACTCAAAATTAGCTTTCTTTTGGGTTACAGCCACCAAAGAGAAAGCAATACAGGAGAATCCTTCAACAAATCTCCTACAATAGTCGTCTAAGACAAAAAAGCTCCTAATATCAGTTGGGGACAATGGTCTAGGAAAATTCTTGACGGAGTCCGTATTTCTTGGAGCAAACTCTATACACAATATATGACCTAGGAACGCCACCAATTTCAAAAAAAACTCGCATTTACTAAACTTTACAAACAATTGGTGATCTTTGAGGGTTCAAAATACATCCTCAAATGGCTAATGTGATAATCCTAACTTTTAGAATATACCAAGATATCATCGATAAACACAATGACAAACATGTCTAGATATTTTGGAAAGACCCTATTCATAAGGTTCGTAAATATTGTCGGGGCATTAGTTAGACCAAAGGATATCAGAAGAAACTCATAGTGCCTATACCTAGTTCAGAAAACCATTTTAGGAATGTCAACCTCCCTCCCTCTAAGTTGGTGGTAGCCCGAACGAAGGTCGATCTTCAAGAAGTGACTAGCCCCCTTGCAATTGATCAAACAAGTCATCAATTCTCAGAAGAGGATACTTATTATTTATAGTGACCTTGTTAAATTGGCGATAGTCAGTACACATTCTTAAGGACCCATCTTTCTTTTTCACAAACAATACCGGAGCACCCCACGGAGATATGCTTGGTTGAATAAAATCCTTGTCTATAAAATCCTTGAATTGAGATTTTAATTCCTTCAAATCAGCTGGAGCCATCCGGTAAGGAGGGATATACGTAGGGTTAGTATCTGGAAAAGAACAATGTCGCACCTATTTCCCATTTGGGAGGAATCCCATGCAAGTCATTAGGAAAGACTTTTGGAAACTCCCTCACTATGGGGACCGACTATAATGAAGGGACCTTGGATTCAAATTCTTGACCCTAATAATGTGATACATGCACCTCTTTGCAATAATCTTCTTAGATTTTAGGTATGACACAAATTGACCTCTAGGAATAGTGTTGCCCCTTTCCACTCTACAATGCTCTCATTTGGGAATTGAAATTTAACTACCCGAGTTTTACAATTAATAGAAGTATAACATGCATGCAACCAATCCATGCCCAAAATTACATTGAAATCAAGCATGTATAGTTCTACCAAATAAACCAAAGTGACTCTATGAGATATTACATAGAACAACTCCTATAGACTCTCTTGGATACAGCCGAGTCACCGTCCAGGGTAGACACCGCAAAAAGTTCATCTAAGACATCAGGGAGTACATCAAATTTCATAGACACTAAAGGAGTTAAAAAAGAAAAAGTCGCACCAGGGTTTAAAAATGCATAAACATCAATTGAAAATACTTTCAACATACCGATAACAACATCTGGATAGTTTTCTTGATCACCTTGGTATTGGAGAGCATAGAAGCAATTCTTCTTCGGAGCATCGGGATTAGAACCACTTGCTTGTGCTTGTTTGTTCTCCCTCCCTTGAGCTCTGAACATGAGACAATCTCTCCTCATATGAAAACTCTTCGCACAACTAATGTAATTACCTGTGCCAACTAGGCATTTTCCTTCATGCTTCTTACCACACTTTTCACGACTAGGTATTTCAACATAAGAACCACCACCTTTACTCCTTGTGGCTTAGGGTTAGACACCCTACCTTTTTTGACCCTTGGAACATTGGAAACTTTGTTAGAAAACCACTTCTTAAAGTTTAGCTTGTCTTGTATCTCAAGTTACCCTTCGAAAAACCTCCATCATTGGACCTTGCCCTCTTGGCATCTCTAGTCTTGTTTTGAAGCGTAGTCTCATAAATTTGTTGAGAATGCACCATTAAACGTGATATGTCCATATTATCATGAAGCATTGCGGCATGACATTCTTTCTCAATGGCATCGTACACACCCTTCACAAATCTACTCATTTAAGTGCTAGGATTATACATCAAAGATGGAGCATACTTTGACAACTTAGTGAACTTCAAAGAGTGTGCTTAAACACTTATACCCCCTTGACGAAGGTTGACGAATTCTTTAACTTTGACGTCCATTTTCTCCCTAGGGAAGAACCTATCAAGGAATTCTTTCCTAAAAACTTCCTAACTTATGTGACCCGCTCTTATAGCCCTATTGTCTTTTTATTGAGTGTGCCATGATTGAGCCACATCCTTGAGTTGATACGCGAGTAGCTCGACCTTCTTATTCGATGGTACCCCCATAACTTAAACAATCTTATAGATCTCATCAAGAAAGTCTTGGGGATCCTCATTTACCTTAGACCCAAAGAACATTGGAGGGTTCATCCTTGTAAAGTCCCTCAATCTCGAGGCCATGGTACTTGCATTTGGATTCACGCGGGGCTCAACCTCTCGATTCGCTTATGTCGTCATAGCTTAAGCTTTTGTAGTCACGGCTTGAGCTTGAGTAGTCATGACTTAAGTCAATGTTAGAAAATCCGCCCTCATCTCTCCATCCATCATAAGTGGAGGATTGACTGGAACTTGTTCACCTTGAGGGACATTTGGAGGGACTTGATTGTCTTGGGGAGGAACTCCCTCATTAGCAATCTCCTTCTCAACTCTTCTCGCGGCTTCCCTTCTAGTGTCATGTCCTATATCCACAAGAAAAGTATTAGAAGCAAAGGACTTTATAGATTTAAGACTCTTAGGCATGACTTCAAGAATAACAAAACAAGGTAGAGTTCCTTAACATCACATAGCCTCTAATTCACAAGTGTAGCGCGCTTCACAATAATGAACAAGATACTAGACATGGTTCATAATACATCATTCCTATTATTATCCTAAAATCCTATGCTCTAATACCAAGTTGGTCACGCTCCGAGAACACCCCTAGACGTGACACAATGTACTCAACCCATAAGGGGTCTTATACAATCCCATAGCATAATAATCCTTGCATAAGACATTGAATAATGCGGAATTTAAAAACTTTTTAACAATCAATGTCAATAATCTTTCATAATAAGAAAATAAAGTGTCTAGACGGAGTTTCATAAACCATCTAAGTACAACATAGAAGTCTCAAATAGGGACCATAGCCATTTATAATAGATTCAATCATACTACGAAGAATATAAGTAGTTTATTACAAAATAGAAAGAATATAAGTGACATCATGTTGTCCTTAGACCTTGAGGAGATACCAAAGTCTTGGAGGATACAATCCAAGCTTTATCGTCTTCACAATTAGAACCTATTAGCCCGAACCTAAACTTAGTAGAAAAATAAGAGAAATATGGGTTAGTAAAATCAATTTGTACTAAGTATGAAAACCATGCAATTAAAACCACTTAAAACATGAAAAAGGGCTTTTAACTCCTTTTAGTTAAACACATGCTATTTCAAGTTAAAAGCCATAATGCACATTCAAAAATGCATAATCAATTCATACCATAAAATAAGAGACATTCATGATCATAAGTAACATTCTATATAGCAAGAATTCATATCTTATATAATTGAGTTCAATTAAAATCATTGCATAAAGACACCACCCATGATCCCTTTTCAAGTTCACTTGTGCAATGTTCATATGAAGTCCCATTTCCCAATATATACTAAGTAAAGCCATCAAGAAGACACAAGTATAGTCACATACATAAACAACACCATAATAAGTGAAATAAACCTTACATCATACATAAGTCATCATATATAAAAGACTTACACAAAAACTACTCACAGAACCCACTTGTGCAATGCATAGGTAAATTTTCATACCCTTACCTACATTAAGTAGTACCCCTCAAGAAGCCCTAGTCAGAGTTCATATTCGTAATCATAAGTCCTATTCGTAGCGTAGTTCATATTCTTAAAACATATCAAGATTACCAATATCTGACATAGGCCATGTGAGCTACGTGGAATCCGGTGTGCTACCCCCTCACTGAAAAGAGGTGTTTCACTTGCCTAAGGTGAAAAAAACATACCTAGTTATAATGTGTATCCACTAGCAAAGACCTATGTGGGCACATAGTTATGGATTATGGCGATTGCTTCTAGAAACCTTATACTTCTATCATGTGGGCTTCCATCTCATGAGCATCGTAGTTCAAACCCAATTCCTAACGTGAAGGAACCATCTCATAATCATATCCACTCGGTGCTAAGCACAATTCCCTTTAAATATCATTAAGCCTTTAATTATGCCTTAGTTCATAAAGAATGTTTTAAGGACTGAACTACTCTTATATCATATAGCTCAACGGTTCCAAAGGTGAGGATAACTTATAAATGAAAGAACCAAGAACATGTGAGAATTTTATTTTGTATCATATTCATATAGTGTTTAGGAGAATTGTCTTTCAGTCAATATATCAACACTAACATAATCATATTATAGCATAATATTCATATTCATGTCATAACATAAAATGCATGTTCATATTATATCATAACTTGATCATAATTATGGTTGTAGGGGAGAGGAACAAGACTGAACACCATGATTTATAATTCAAGTAAGAACCTCCACCATAAGCGGATAAAATATAAGATTATAGATCAAGTAAGAACCTCTACCATAAGTGGATCAACAATTCAATATAAGACTATAATCGAACTGAAAGATTTCATTCATAACCTTCAAGACTTTCTTCAAGATTCAACCCTAAATTCATGATATTCATTCATCATATTGGATAGCATCATAATAAAATAATTAATTACATATAAGCATACTAGATTATCCTTATTCATTCATCAATCAAAGCACATTAGGGTTTAGATTTGATAAAGAAGGGAGATTCATGGGTCTTGCGGGGAATTGTTCAAAAACCATGACATTACTTAAATTCATCCATAAACCTTCATATATAATCATAAATATCCAATTTATATCAATGGAAAAAAGTTTAGAAAGAGACCCTCTAAATTGAGTGAAAACCTATATTTTGGGGAACTTTGAAATCCAATTTTGAGAGAGCCTCTTGGGGAAAAGATCCCAAGAGTTAAGATATTCCTACCTTAATAAATCCTTGAGAATTTATGGATAAAATTTAGTTCTTGGTGCCCCAGTTGAACCTTGGTCTTCTTCTTCAATGGTGTTCTTAGAGAGAGAATTTTAGGAGAGGGTGAGTTTCAATTTGAGTGATTTTGAAATGTGATAGTTAGAAGACTTATTTTATCACTTAAAATACCTAAATATACTTAATATAACTAATTATAACCATCCCCAAGCCTAATATAATCAATTAACTAATAACGAAACCACCTTGCTCATGGCCGAATCTAGGAAGCAAGCCCATGTACAATCCACAAGTCCCCATTGACGGGTCATGGTCCAAACCACGGATCGTATTGGTCACTCGTGGTTTGGATAAGAGAGGGTTTTTAGGGGTTTTTAAGAGAAGACTCAGTCTTAACTCACGGAACCAATCCACGCTTCATGGATTGAGTGGTGTTCCATCAATGACCTTCGTATGTCATGCTGTTTTTTTAATAGCTTTTTGTGTCCAAGGTTGGGTCCTCCTCAAGGACCCCTAGATTTGTCCTTGGAGGGTCGTACCCGGATGTTTGGACCCTTTAAAAATATTTTTACCACACACACACACACACACACACATATATATATATATATATATATATATATATATACCACACTACAAGCCCTAAGACCACAGTAGTCCAATTTACTAGTTTTCGGACGTCATGGTCGTTTCTTAACGTTTATGCACAAACACTTTATTACGAAGTTAGTTACATTATATTAGGGTTTAAATTTTCTTTTTATCCTTTTTAAATCATTAGACATCATATAAGTATCTATCTTAGGTCGTTAGATTTCTGGGGTAATACAACATGGGTCGTGAAAAAACCCAACGGGGAAGAATCAAAATAAACAATAAAAAATTTACCTTCCACAGGTAGTGCTACAATAGGTGTGTGGTCAAAAGAGTATTGAGATTTTGAAAGATCTCATCACATTTATCGGTCCATTCGAAAGGCACCACCTTTTTTGTCAACCTTGTATGATGTGTGGCAATAGAAGCAAAGTTCTTCACATATTGACAATAGTAGCTCGCGAGCCCCACAAAACTAATAACTTAAGTCAAAAAGACAGACGAACCCAATTATTAACTACTTTAATATTTTGGGGATCCACCATTACCCTTTCCCTTGAAATTACATGCCCCAAAAAGGAAACAATAGTCAATTAAAATTTACACTTCGAAAATTTTGCATACAACTTTGTTTCATAAGAAAACCCTGAGCAATACGAAGATGGTCGGCATGCAATTCCTCATTTTTCAAATAAATCAAAATTTCATCAATAAGTATTATCACAAACCAATTAAAAATAATTTGACCACACCATTAATCAGTCTCATGAAAGTTGCAGGCACATTTGTGAACCAAAACGACATAACTAAAATATCATAGCTCCCATAGTGGGTCCTAAATTCTGTCTTGGGTACATCCTTAGGCCTTATCTTTTACTTATGGTAACCAAACCTTAGATCAATCTTAGAGAAAACTGATATGCCTTGCAACTCGTCAAAAATATCATCTATTCGGGGTAATTGGTAGTTTTTTTGAATGGTGATCCTATTCAATTGACGGTAACCTATGCGCATCCTTATACTACCATCCTTTTTCTAAACAAACAAGACCGGAGCACCCCACGGGGAATCACTAGGACAAATAAAACCTTTGTCAAGGAGTTCTTGGATTTGATCCTTAAGCTCTCTCAGTTCTATCGAGGCCATGCGATAAGGAGGGTTGGACATGGGGCGAGTACCATATTCAAAATCAATGCAGAAATCTATATATCTATCCGGAGGCACACCATACAAATAAGTAGGAAACACTTCTCTAAATTGTGAAATGAATAGACTCAATAGAGGGAGACTCAACCTCAACATCCTGAATATGAGCCAAATATGCCAATCATCCATGCCCCACCAGTTTCCTATCATGAATGGAGGATATGATCTTAGCTGGCTTAGACTTGTACATCCCATCCAACTCTAACTTTTTGCTACCCGGAATTTCCAGAATCACAGAATTAGTATTAAAATTAAGCATTGTATAATAGGGGGAAAAACAAGTCATGTCTAAGATTATATCAAAGTCCTTCATATCCAATATAGCCAAATCAGCCTAAGTTTGGAAACCAATAACATAACAAAATAAGCACGATAAACATGAGTGACATCGACAGACTCTCCAAGTGGGGTATAAACAAAAATGGGGGCATCAAGTGTATCACAAATTATATCAAAACCCAAGTCAAAATGAATGAATACATAAGAGCAAGTCAAACCTGGATAAAATAACTCATTAACCATCCGATCACAAACAATATTGGTACCTGTGATCATTGCATCAGAAGACTCTGCCTCACTCTTGTCTGGAAAGGCATAAAACTAAGCCTTGTCATCTTGACGGGCAACTTCTCTTCCTGGTTGCGCCATACCTCTACCTACCTGACCTCCTATGCCTCTCTAATTTCCTCTTTCTCAACTTTTGGACGTCCTCGAGTATTATTACCATTTTTTGTAGGTACTGCTACTCTAGTCTTCTGTTGTAAACGGTCTAACATGCGTGGGTGGGAAAAATATATCCTTATATGCCTAGGTTCTCCTCAATTATAAAAAGTACAATCAAAAGATGTCCTGCTGCCCTCGAAGGTGCAGCTCCTTGGCTATCCTAAATCAAATGTATGTCCATACGTGACATTTGATCCCAATTAGTGTCTTGAAACGTAATTCCCGATCAATTCAAAAAGTCACATTCACAATCACAATGTACATTATCAAAATCATACAATCAAGTATTGATTTACGGCACACAATCATTTATTCATACTCATTTGCATTAAGTGTGATCAATAGGGATACATTCGCATACATACATGCATTATAATGAAGTAAATACTAAACTATATAACACGAACATGAAATAAAACCATCACCTACATGGAAAACAAACATTAATGCTCCTAAAAACTTGATTCTTCCCTTTCAAGATTCTTTGCGCTTATTCTAGGTTTACAAACAATTAATTCAATACGATGATCAATAATTATGGTCTAATTTACTTGAGTTATGACAAACCCAAACCCAAGACCCAAATAACAATCATATGGTAGAGAAAGGTCTTTCTCCCACCATCCAATTCAGTTCAAAAACCCTCCCCAACAATATATAATCAATATTCTACGTTCTACGGATCGAAAAATAGATTTGGGGAGTAAAAACAATACCTTCAACATCAAAAGTTGTGAAAAACTTTCAAAAACTCACATGGGTCGTATCCCAGCTCTAAACAATGAAACTTGCAGAGAATAACATTTTTGGGTTTATTTCTGACTTAATTCGCAACTGGCCCACTATGATGGCTTCCATCCTGCCACAACGGCCCCTTCCTTGGCTGGAATAATCCCGCCATGGTGGTTTGTACGGAAACAGAGAGTCAAATTTAGACTTTCAAGCATCCATTTCACATCACACCTAAAACCCATGATACTCAGAAACTATCCGTTCACTCTAAGATCAATTTCAGGAGTTTTAATTGTCCGAATTCGATTCGTTAAAATCGTACGGGTTTCTTTACGTATTAGCTATACACTAGTGTGGTGAAATTAATAATTATATCTCTCATTCGTTACCAGATCTCCCTATACCTTACTGACTCCAATTTCATCCAAATCTGGACTAGGCTAGTAATTCTCAAGTTACTATGAAAAACTTTTCTAACTAAATTTTTTTCCCCAATGACTTTTCTATAACGACGGAAATAGGTTGTTCGAAAGATGGATCCCCAAATGAGGTTGGGAGTAAATGTTAGATTTAATAAAATTAGTGGGAGATATATTAGCAACTGAAAGTTATGTTTGAGATAAATGGCACACCCCTATTCTTTCTCAAAATGAATTGTTTGTTTTTAAAGAAAGAGTTTTTCCAATTAAAGTGACATTTCAAAAAGGGATTATTATTTTTATTCAGAGTCGCCACTTGAAATTGAGTTATGGTGTTTCAAGTCACCTTTTTGTTTAATCCCTAATCAAAATGAACTGACTCTTTATTTTGGTCTGCGAACTAGGAATTCGGGTAAGGAATTATGTTGACCGAGGGGAAGGTATTAGGCATCTCTCGAGTCCCGTGGTTCTAGCACGGTCGATTTTATTGACTTATACTTATTTTAAAATATTTTTGGATATATTATTTTCAGGCCATGACTTGTTTGCATTTTTATTGTTGAACTTTTATTCGGTCTCAAATCGGATGCATAACTGCATTCTCGACTTTGACATCTGGAGACATAACTGTCCTTACCTCTCGATTTCATCACACCTAATAATTTTTATTTACACCTCTTGATTTAAATTAATGAAAGTTAATTATTAACATAATTTGGTCAAGGTGCGTAACCGCATCCTTGAGTTTCTTTGAGTGTCTCAAAAAAGATGTGTAACCACATTCTTAATGGAAACAAATATTTTTTACCATGCCACGATTTTATCTAGTCATTAATAAGTAAATGTTTTCCTTTATACATAAAACCAAATACAGTACAATAAATATAAATGTTAAGGATACAATATCTAATTTTGTATCGTTTTTATATCTTTTTATTTTATATTTTTTAATATTTTGTATTTTTGTTACTCTTAAAACTAACCTCAACATTAAGTATACATTTTCTAATCAAACAAGGCAATAATGAATTGTTAAAAATAAATCTCAATCTTTATTGAACAAAATAAACAATAATTATTTTTTCAGCCAATAAATCTACTTTTATTGGCAAAGAGATATAACACTTAACATATTCTTCATTTCAATCAAATTATGAATAAAACAAAAATGTAGAAACATATCATAATAATCACATCAAATTCTATAAACAAATTAATAGGATAGGATAAAATGAAATACCGCAAAAAATTGATCGAAGCTCGATTGAACGCCCACAAAGCTTTTATTTGGTGGTTTATGATGATGTATATGTTGTGTTTTTAAAATAGTAATGAGAACAAAAAAGAATGTATTGATGAATTTTTAAAAGGATAATGAAATAAAATGGAAAGGTTTTTCTTTTTAATTTTTCTTCAGTCTCCTGTTTCTTCCTTTGTTTTTTGTTTTTTGTTCATCTTACTTTTTCTTGGCTGATTATTATGGGTGTATGTTTTTGTATTAGTATGTGTGTGGGTGTTGTTTAGGAAAAATGGAGATGTGGGGTGTGTGAAGATGGGTAGTGGGTTGGAAATGGGGTAGTGGGTAGGTTACACATAAATAAAAAATATATAATAATTAAAAATTAATTAATTAATATAAATAAATAAAAAAGGTTAAATATATAATTAAAAAATAAAATAAAAAGGACTAGTTTATTTATTAAATCCAAATTAACAAAATATATATATTTTGTAATTTTTCATTTCTTTTTTATACAATAAAACAAATAAAACTTACCTTAAAAAATAATTATACTTTTGTTGTGTTACAATCTTTTAATATAAACTTAAAAATAAGATAAAAGTAAATATATTTTATTTAGATTTATAAAAATATTTAAGCTTTAAAAATGGTGTAATATTTAAGTTCGATAAAAAATTATGTGTCTACAGTTTGCCCTTTTTGACTAGAAACACGAAGTGTTTTCAGACAAAGAAGTAGACAAAGCGACAAGTTTTGACCGAACTCTTATTTGAAAGAAAATATGTGACAGAGCCCTTGTTGGGACAACCTACATATCCCGGGCTGTAAGGGAATCAGGTCACGTGTAGTTCAAGGAGATGAGGTGATAAATGGAAAGTTAAGTGAGGTTCCATCGAGGCTTCAGATCGCGGATCTTATCCTTATTTGGATAAAAATGAAAACTAATAGTCGAATGGAAAATAGATGTACAAGCTCCTATCTCTGCAGCTTTTCTTGAGTCTTTACTTGAATCTTGACTTTAAGATATCACCTTGATTTTTGGGTGAGTATCTTAACCTTGAATTGGATTGGAGGTTAAACTTGCCACTTAGACTGATCTTTTGACACTATTCAAAATGACAATGTGAAGATGCTCTTGAATGGTTGCATGTTTGCTTGATCGGAAGCTGACTAGTAAAAGATGTGAAAAACTCAGGCTGCTACATGCATTGAAGAAGCTGATTCTGACCATCATGGGATTGATTATTCTGAAAAAGAATTGAAAATTTGTTCTTGAATTTCAAATCTATGTTTCGCTTAAGGAAACCTGAAAACCATCACAAACTAAAGAAATAAACAAAAATTTTGCCCCAGTTTTCACTGGAATAATTTTGTGGGTTATTAGCAAATGTAAATATAAACTCAGACTAGGAAAAGTTTATCCTAGGAGAAAGTAACCAAATCCCATTATGTAGGAAGATCCTACTGATGCCTTTATTCAGGAGGATCCTGCTAATCCCATTACGAGGAGGGTCCTTCTAGTCCCAGTATTCAGGAAGGTCCTGCTAATCCCATTATCCAGAAGGGTCCTGCTATCCCATTATCTAGGAGGTTCCTGCTAATCCCATTATGATGAAGGTCCTTCTAGTCCCATTATCCAGGAGGGTCCTGCTAATTCCATTATCATGAGGGTCCTGCTAATCCCATTATCCGGGTAGGTCCTGCTAATCCCATTATAAGGAGGGTCCTGCTAGTCTCATTATCCAAGAAGGTCCTGCTAGTCCCATTATCCAAGTAGGTCCTGCTAATCCCATTATGAGCAGTGTCTTGCTAGTCCCATTATCCAGGAGGGTCCTGCTACTCCCATTAAGAGGAGGGTCCTTCTAGTCCTATTATGAGGAGGGTTATTCTAGTCCCATTATCCAGGAGGGTCCTGCTAATTCCATTATCAAGGAGGGTCCTACTACTCCCATTATCCAGGTGGGTCACTCTAATCCCACTATGAGGAGGGTCCTGCTAGTCCGATTATCCATGAGGGTCCTGCTAATCCCATTATCCAGGAGGGTCCTGCTAGTCCCATTATCCAGGTGGGGCCTACTAATCCCATTTTCCAGGAAGGTTCTGCTAATTTAATTATGTAGGAGGATCCTTCTAGGCCCATTATTCAAGAGGGTCCTGCTAATCCCATTATCCAGGAGGGTCCTGCTAGTCCCATTATCCACGTGGGTCCTGCTAATCCCATTACAAGGAGGGTCCTTCTAGTCCCATTATCCAGGAGGGTCCTTCTAAACCCATTATGAGGAGGGTCCTGCTAATCCCATTATCCAGGAGGGTCCGGCTAGTCTCATTATCTAGGTGGGTCCTTCTAATCATATTATGAGGAGGGTCCTGCTAGTCCCATTATCCAGGAGGGTCCTGTTAATCCCATTACGAGGAGAGTCCTTCTAGTCCCATTATCTAGGAGGGTCCTGCTAATCCCATTATCCAGGTGAGTCCTGCTAGTACCATTATCTAGGAGGGTCCTACTAATCCCATTATGATGAGGGTCCTTCTAGTCCCATTATGAGCAGGGTCCTGCTAATCCCATTATCTAGAAGGGTCCTGCTAGTCCTATTATCCAGGTGGGTCCTGCTAATCCCATTATGAGGAGGGTCTTGCTAGTCTCATTATCCATGAGGGTCATGCTAATCCCATTATGAGGAGGGTCCTGCTCGTCCCATTATCCAGGGGGTCTTGCTAGTCCCATTATCCATAGGGTCCTACTAGTCCCATTATCGAGGAGGGTCCTTTTAATCCCCTTATGAAGAGGGTCCTGCTAGTCCTCTTATCCAGAAGGGTCTGGCTAATCCCAGTATCCAGGAGGGTCCTTCTAATCCTATTATCCAGGAGGGTCCTGCTAGTCTCATTATTCAGGTGGGTCCTGCTAATCCCATTATGAGGAGGAACCTGCTAGTCCATTATCCAGGAGGGTCCTGCTAATCTCATTATCCAAGAGGGTTCTATTTGTCCCGTTATCTAGGTGGGTCCTGTTACTCCCATTATGAGGAGTCCTACTAATTTAATTATGTAGGAGGTTCCTTTTAGTCCCATTATTAAGAAGGGTCTTGATAATTTATTATCTAGGTGGGTCCTGCTAATCCATTATGAGGAGGGTTCTGCTACTCTACTTCTTTTTGTTTAGGAGGGTCCTTTTTTAACAAAATCATCAAATAAAATCACAACACTTTTTTTGCCCTAGTTTGCACCAGGAAAATATTATTTACTCTATTAGTATGAATGAGAAATACTGGTACCAAAGAAAAAAAATGTAATTAGGGATTTTGTTCCGTAGAAATTAAAGATAATCGACTGTTTGTTTCCTAAGATTAGAATGCAACTAGAGTGTTTATTCCCTACAAATGAGAGTGATAAAAATATGGCCCAGTTTTTAAAATTGAGGAACTTTGACACTCTTTTTAGTTTATTATTTTTTATTTTAATATTTTTATTTTACAAAAATGGTCAAATTTCATTCCTTCAAGGATATAAAATTTTATTTTGTGAGACCGAGTCTTATTGTAAGACTGTCTACATATCTTGTAGACCAAGAATCAGGTCAAATATAGTTCATAAAAATTTAAAATTATCTTTCTTTTTTTTTCCTACAAAAGACATCTTTTGAGTAATGAATCAGTTCATGGTTGACAATGTTTTTACTTTAGTTTGTACCAACAATTTAGCATGACGCATATGAGTCATCTTCAACTACTTTTAGATAAATTTGAGGTCAACTTTGAGTAATCACTATAATTTCAAATGGTATCTCAAACATACTTAAGTATTTACCTGAGTTCATCTTGGCTAAGTTAATGGATAAAATTGTTCATATCTTCATGTTTTAAGTGCCCTCACAATAAATGATGTCCTACTTTGCACAATAGAAGTGTTTCGATCTTAGTACGTTTTATATCAAAGTCACTCACACTCGAAAAGATATTCAATGTATGGGATTGAGATACCATATGTTTGGCCCTTATCTAAGTATCCATTGATGTGAGAATACACAAAATGGGATCAAATAGGACTTGTTATCGGCTTGTAATGTAGGTTTGGAGAAAGGTAGGATATTCATTTGGGGTAAAATGATTATTTCCTCCTTAAAATTTGCACAACTTTCAATAATTTTTCATTTTTCTCATTTGATCTTTGTTTTCTTGAAATCTTTTTCCCATTCATTATTCTTTCTTTTTTTCCATTTTCTCTCCTTTCATTTTTATTCTAGCTCTTTTTCTCATTTTGCTTGAACTTGCACATACTTGGTTTTTTCACTTTGATATCCAACTTAGGTCTTGGCGCTGTGTATCTGTATTGATAGTGCGCACATGGAGGTGAGATCCAGAAAATAGTGCATTATGCGCTAAAAATGATATATGTGAAGTTGTGGTTATTCAAATAAAAATACTTTAGGCTCAAAATAGGAGTATTATGGATAATATGTCATTTGACAGGATTGAAAGGTACAATCGGATCAAAGGAAGCCTATAATCATTTCCCAAGTTAAATGTTGCTCACAACTTCACTTTAACCAACTTTTAGGCCAAGTTCTAGATAAAAAAATCATTCCATTGAATTTTATATCTAAGATCACTACACAACGCACAGGAAATAATGAGGTTGAATTTGTTTTAACCGTAACTTAAAGCAAAACAGTTTTTCAAGTATAACATAAATATATCAAGAGATATCAAAAGAAGTTTACAGGTCACAACAAAGTTATTCCGTCTTGTCAAATAGTTTAACACTTTATTATTTTTATTATGCACATTTCTAAGAATGTTGGTACCAACCAAGTCAATATTTTTCTAAATAAAAAAAAACTTTTTTTCTTTTTGCCTCACTTTTTCTGACGAGGACTTCTTAATTTGTTTTAAGGTTGAACCGAACCTCATAATAACGCTGCCTACGTATCTTTTCAAAGCAAGAATCATGTCTGCGTAGTTCAAAAATATTGTAAAGACAAAATTACTTTTTATGAGAAATACTTATCTTTTTTTAACTTTTTTTTAAAATCACCGTACCCGAGGAAGGTTGCCTACGTATCTCATTGGGGTGAGAATCAGATGTGCGTAGTTCGTTCAAATTGAACGGTTTAATTTTTTAATATTGATATTAATACATGACTTGATAAATGCAATATTTCTCAAAGTATTATTAAGTTTTTTAATTTTTTAATTAATTATACCAAAATAATTTAAATATCTTTTTTTTAAAAAAAATTGTTCTGTGAGAAATCTTTCATTTTATTTTTAAAAAGACATAATAACTCATAAAAGAAGAATATTTTTATGCTTTTCCTTTTTTTTCTTTTTTTTTTTATATAAAAATTGCAAGATAACATTCTTTATTACACTAATCATACCAAAATGGGTTAACTTATAGAGACTTTCGAAATAAATGTATTTTCATGTATAAAATTATCTAGGTAGTCAAGTAAGAGAGTGATACTTTTCCTTAATGTACCCAACTCTTGTTCAGAGTCTCAATAAGTTACATGTAAATAATCCAAATATTCATAGTCTTTTAGGAATAACCATGTCCATATTCTACTTTTAGTATGTTCAAACCTGAAGGAGATAGATATCTAGAATGGCTTACCCGAGTTGGCAACTCGAGCCAGGGAGGGACAACTTATCGGTAGCAGCGCTATTCCAAATTAATTGCTTGTTCTACCTAGCCTAACATATGTGACTAAATATCCTTCACTGCAAGACACTCCAGGTTTATCTCAAGGGAAAGTAGGATGCATAACTGCATTATTGTTAATGTGTGCAAGTGTAGTCAGAGACTCATAAGGTGTGAGTAATCTTTTTAATTTTTATATTTTTTTTTAAGTGAAGTTCAAAAATATAAATATAAAAGCAAAAAGATAAACAACAAGTAGCACATTAGGCCATCAAACAAAATATATCCACTAAAATAAAATAATAAAATCAAGTAAAAGTCAATATACAAAGCTTGAATTCTGGTTAGTCCTCAGCGGAGTCGCCATCTGTCACACCCCTATTTTTTCACAAAACGAATTGTTTGTTTTGAAAGAAAGAGTTTTTCCAATTAAAGTGACATTTCAAAAAGGGATTATTATTTTTATTCAGAGTCGCCACTTGAAATTGAGTTATGGTGTTTCTAGTCACCTTTTTGTTTAATCCCTAATCAAAAGGAACTGACTATTTATTTTGGTCTATGAACTAGGAATTCAGGTAAGGAATTCTGTTGACCGAGGGGAAGGTATTAGGCATCCCTCGAGTCTCCATGGTTCTAGCACGGTCGATTTTATTGACTTATACTTATTTTAAAATATATTTGGATATATTATTTTCAGGCCATGACTTGTTTGCATTTTTATTGTTGAACTTTTATTTGGTCTCAAATCGGATGCATAACTGCATTCTCGACTTTGACATCTGGAGATATAACTGTCTTCACCTCTCGATTTCATCACACATAATAATTTTTATTTACACCTCTTGATTTAAATTAATGAAAATTAATTATTAACATAATTTGGTCAAGGTGCGTAACCGCATCCTTGAGTTGCTTTCGGTGTTCAAAAAAGATGTGTAACCACATTCTTAATTGAAACAAATATTTTTTAACATTCCTCGGTTTCATCTAGTCATTAATAAACAAATATTTTCCTTTATACATAAAACCAAATAAAGTACAATAAATCTAAATGTTAAGGATACAATATATAATTTTGCATCATTTTTATATCTTTTTATTTTATATTTTTTAATATTTTGTATTTTTGTAACTCTTAAAACTAACCTCAAAATTAAGTATACATTTTCTAATCAAACAAGGCAATAATGAATTGTTAAAAATAAATCTCAATCTTTATTGAACAAAATAAACAATAATTATTTTTTCACCCAATAAATCTACTTTTATTGGCAAAGAGATATAACACTTAACATATTCTTCATTTCAATCAAATTATGAATAAAACAAAAATGTAGAAACATATCATAATAATCACAGCAAATTCCATAAATAAATTAATAGGATAAGATAAAATGGGATACCACAAAGCTTTTATTTGGTGGTTTATGATGATGTATATGTTGTGTTTTTAAAATAGTAATGAGAACAAAAAAGAATGTATTGATGAATTTTCAAAAGGATAATGAAATAAAATGGAAAGTTTTTTCTTTTTGATTTATCTTCAGTCTCCTGTTTCTTCCTTTGATTTTTGTTTTTTGTTCATCTTCCTTTTTCTTGGCTGATTATCATGCGTGTATGTTTTTGTATTAGTATGTGTGTGGGTGTTGTTTAGGAAAAATGGAGATGTGGGGGGGGGGGGGTAAAGATGGGTAGTGGGTAGGAAATGGGGTAGTGGGTAGGTTACACATAAATAAAAAATATATAATAATTAAAAATTAAATAATTGATATAAATAAATAAAAAAGGTTAAATAGATAATTAAAAAATAAAATAAAAAGTACTAGTTCATTTATTAAATCCAAATTAACAAAATATATATTTTTTGTAATTTTTCATTTCTTTTTTAAATAATAAAACAAATAAAACTTACCTTAAAAAGTAATTATATTTTTTTTTTGTTTTAAAATCTTTTAAAATAAACTTAAAAATAAGATAAAAGTAAAAATATTTTATTTAGATTTATAAAAAATATTTATTCTTTAAAAAATGGTGTAAAATTTAAGTTCGGTCAAAAATTATGTGTCTACAATAAATTATCTAGATCCTCGTTAAAAATGTAAACTTGAAATTCAAGAGATAATTTGTTTGTAAATTGTTAAAAACAAATTTTCAGGTGTTTTTGTTGACCCAATATTTTAATTAATATTATAGTTCTCCAATAAATAGTGCTTGAAAGACAAAATCTATGTGTAACTATCCGAAAGTACCCCCTAGAACAAAGGAGCACCAATAGGTCGGAAAAATTGCGTACTTGACCTTTCGGAGGTCTTGTACAAGCCTTAGCTATCATTCATTACATAAGACATGAAAAGTAGTTCAGAATTAAAACTTTTCACGAATAATTTAATAAAAGAAACATCTTTCATAAAAGCTAAGGAGAAGTCTTATCGTCACAAGCCATCTTAAAGACACGACATAATAATCTTAGGGACCCGGCCCTTTACATTAAATGAAAATACATAATAAGTCTTAATACTAGAAACTAAGAAATATGACTATGCCTCGAATATATGAGGACATAATTAGTCTTGAGAGAGTAGATTCCTAAGCTTTGCCTTATAGTCTTCAAACGCCTCCAACCTATACTTATTAAGTATAGAAAAGTATGGGGTTAGTAGAAAACAATGTATTAAGTATGGCATATGCAAAAACATGTAAAAAGGGACATTATAGTAAAATAAGATTTCATGCCAAAATAAGTAAAGCCTTCATGATTATAGAGTTGAAATAGTATAAGAAAAATCATTTATCACATAGAATATAACTCTCATAATTTTAGAACCAAAAGACACTCTACAGTAACATCAAGCAACATTACAGTGATACAGTGAAACCTTTACAGTGAACATTTCTTTCCAAGCATATTAAACTCATTCCCCTTGAGGTTTCCCTAACCAAGTTATCCTAAGACTCACTAAGGTAATACATGAAGGAAACGACCATACACCCCCTTCAATACACACCAAGGTGATCCTTAAGACTATTAACCATAGGCTTACCTCACACGGGAAACAAGTCCGCACTCTTGGCTAAACTTTAGAAGAACATTCATACTTTACGGGCTCCAGATAGTGCCCCACTCCAAAGAGACTTTGTAAGTTACACCAAGTTCATTTCGAGAGTAGCATCCCATACTAGCACTCCTACTTAGTGACCCTTGAGGATTCTCTTGGACAAAGTACACTACATGCATCCCTCTTAGCTTCATTAAATGAAACTTAGCTTTAACTTGCTTCATTAACATTAGACTTTAAGTCATCTAACTTCATTTGCAACACATGATAACTCATTCATACACTTCATATAGAACACACCAAGACTCCCCTTTTGGAAGGTCTACTTAGTGCAATGGATAGATGACGTCCCATACCACCACCTACCCTAAGTAGTACATTCTTTTAGGAGACTTTAGTTCTTTCATTCTTTTGTGGGGGAATAACTTTAACCGAGATAGACCATGAGAGATAGACATGGAATCCTGATACTATCCTTATCGGATGAAGGTTCCCCACTTGCCTAGGGTGGGATCTTTTTCTTAGCTTTTACATGGACTTTTCAATAGCTACACCCATGCAAGCGCATAATTAAGGTATAAGGAGATTGCTACTAAGTAACTCACTCTCTACTAACAAGGAGTATTAATCTCAAGAGGTACATTGGTGCAACATCTCTACTCACAATGAATACCCACCCCTTCTTTAAATTCTCTCGGTGCTAAGCATAACTCCCCCATGGAGTCTTAAACATTCATTACTAAAGGTCAAGGATAACTTTTGGACACCACATCTCTACTCACAAATGGTATCCATCCTCCAACCTACATTAGAAAGCTCTTGGGAGGTAGTGAGGTTGCTACTAAACACTTCATCTTAACTCACAATGAGTGTTCACCCCAAAAACTCCCCTTTTCATTCATACTTCTTTAACTTCATTCATTCATTCAAGTGTGAGTGTGTGTACATGTAAGCACACGTTTCACATGAATCATCACTTTCATAACATTGGCTTCTAAACATGCTTGCATATTCATCCATCATATTTCACACTTGAACATGCTCCACATAATCATAAAGTTCCTTTAGACATTATCTCTAGCATACGTCACATAACAAGCATCATAAGGCACATCAACAAGAACCACATTATTTTCATCATACTTCACATAATATGCCTTCATAAAGCACATTTAAAACAACAACATCGTTTTCATCTTACTTCACATAATCTGCCTTCATGACCTCATTCACATTACATAAGTAGACTCACATTCATATATTTCAAGTAAACACCGTCACCAAAGGTGGACCATACCACTCAAGAGCATTTCATAATAAGAGTTTAAGCAAAGTAACCAACTTACCCTTAATCCAAGCTTTCACCACCTATAAATCAATTCCTCAATAATACTTCATAAAATAGCTCTTAGGTCAGTAGCTAAACCATAATAACAACATGAGGAAACCAAAGTTCATACACTACACAAACGTGTTCATTTAACCCATGTCTTAAGCTAATAGTTGAAAATATGCATAAGCATGAGTTCATTAGGGTTTTGAAATTAAAATAAATAATTAATACTAGAAACAACATATTTGAATCCTTAAAACACATTTATATGAAGACCCATGCTTAGAGTCAAAGATAGAAGAAGATAGAGTTTGAAAACCCTTTTTGAAATCTTTTAGAAATGGCTCCTTGAATGGAAGAGAGTTCAAGGATGACTACCATACCTTAATGACAATAAAAAACCATGAATATTTGATGAATAAAATGTCCAAAACTTTCAAACCTAGCCCTTCCTTGAGTTTTAGCTTCTATGGAGTCTTGAGAGAATTCCTTCTTGAGAGAGGGTTTTGATTTTGGGGTTTTTGAAATAATGAGTTAAAAGAGGGTTTTAAGGCTTGGAAACTATTATATTAATGATATAAACCTTTTAAAATTTACCCCACTTAATAAAAACTCGAATAGGAATTATTTGGAAATCACATTTTTGGACAGCCTGCCTAGTGATCACGACCACCTTCACGGACCGTGAAGGTGTTTCACGGGCCCTTTGATGGTCTGTGGTCCTTGGGGCAGTGTATTCCTTGACTTCCCAAGCCTCCAAGTGGATAAGAAAGGTCCAAGACCATATTCACGGACCGTGGTCCACTCCACTGGCCGTGAAGTGGTCCGTGAACCTTGAGACAGTAAGCTGCCAGCTCGAGACAGTATTTACCCACAAGTTGGGTCCTCCTCAAGGACCCTTTCGTTAATCCTTGGGGAGTTTTTCCCGGAAGTTTCCAACTCAAATAGATTCATACACAAGTTAGGAACCTCTCGTATCAATTTCAATTAAAATGAACACGTAAAACTCGCTAAAACACATGAGAACACTTAATCACTTTCTAAGGCATATCTTCTGAACGTCATGGACGTTCTTGGACGTTTGACCTCCAAACTTCACACACCGCCTAAGAACCTCATTGTAAATCATTTTAACACAGAATTAACTAATGAAACATTCACGAAGCTCTAGTTCACCTTAGTTCGTTTTAGGGTGTTACATTATGGTACGTCAGAAGCGTGATAAACCAATCGATTCCAAACGTAAAATTCCTGGAGAAAGGAGAGGAGCAAATTATAAAAATGATAATAGTGAGACAAGTGCGTTAAAAGAGCACCATGAAAAACAACTTTATAAATCTTGGTAAAGGCTCAAGTATATGATATGTTATGTCCTATTGGAATCAATATCAAATGATCGTCGACTATATCTTTGATATGAAATAGTACTCAATTCTATAAATGGTGAAGAAAATCTTTAGTTCAAATCTGTCATATAATGTGGGCCATGATTGACCAAATAACATAGACTAGTTAAGTTTATTTTGTTTTATTTGAAATGTGATTTTTTGAATTTATAGTCCATATTAAAGCTATAATGTTAGTGAGGTACAATGGATTATTTTAATGTATAACTGTAAGATTTAAAGTACGGTTTGTGCCTTAAGTCATAAGTTGTTTTTTTCCACAAAAGTGCTGATATTATTGTACGGTGATATGTTCACCTATGGTGGATGCAGTGAAGTTTCTTTCAATTTGACAATAGATGAAATACTTGAATATGTGTAATGAATTCGTTCTCATGTCTAGCTAGAGAATGAAAATTCTACTAAAATCTTTGAAGGATTTAAAATATTTTAAAGTAATTCCATTCTAATGTACCCTAATGGTTGTAGGGTAACTTAACATAAAGAAATACCAATTTTGATCTTATGAAAATGATTTTTATATACTATGTGTTAGTGCAATTGATGCACTTGTTTATTCTATTGTTATCCATGAGATAATATTTTTATTAATATGCAGGAAAGAGATATTTACTTGGTGTCAAATTGGTACAAATTTAGTATTTGTAACTAATATTCTTAAGGTTCTATTAGTTATATAAATTCAAGATATTACATGAAGTCCCTTCTTCAAACAATTTATTTTCATATGAAGGTACTATCATATTATCAAATTTACAAGCCAGTCAATTATTCATACATATTCAAGTCTGACCAAGATACGAGTAATTTATAAAGTAAGTGGGTCAACACATAAGAAATGTGTATTTTTCTTTTAGGAGAAGGTTCCAACATTATATGAAAACAATATTGCTTGGGTAACTAAAATGAAAGAAGAATATAACGAAAGAAACAAAATAAACATATTTCGTCAAAGTTCATTCCAAGAACGGTCTTTAATAAAATAAATACAAGATTGATATGTGTTATTTCTGAAATATTAAGTGCGGTTTTCATCAGGGGAGTAAATACACAATGTATTCTTCTTTCCTTGACATAGGGTTTGTCCCAATGAATTTTCAAGGCAAGATTTTTAATGAGGCAGAGACCAAAGTGTATTACAAGATATATGAACTTTTTTCCTTCACTATAATTTTTTCCACAAGATTTTTCCTATTAAAGTTTTAATGAGGCATATTATCAGACATCCAAGGGGAAATGTTGTAAATATATTTATGTGGATGTCCATAACTTGAATGTGTAATTACACCATAATGTATATTAACTCTCATACCTCCATAATGTTTTCCCTTCACATTCCTCCATAACCTGCATGGTTAATGTCATGTTTATGACTAAACTTTTGTATGACTCTATGTAATACTATAAATAGAGGTACTAGAATTCATATTGGATACTCTTGAAGATTTGTGAAACACTTGAATATTTTGAAGAATAAGAAAATATTTCATCTGTTGTATCCCTATTCCCTATTATTTTAATCTTCTATATATCTTGTCTTATTTTGCTTTAGGTTTACAACATGTTACTCTCTCTGTCATAATTTATGTGACACATGTGAAATATCGAGAGTTCATCAAATTTTAATATAATTTCAAAAAATATTTGTATGTTGTTAATTATTGTGATATGTTATACTCTTAAAGTAGTTTTCAAATAATGTATATTATTTCCTCGGTATTTTGAAAGTTGATCAAATTTTTCATATGTTTTAAAATATTTTATTTTGTTAATAGTTTTATTTATACTATATTTTTTAGTAATTCATAAATATATAACAAACTAAGAAAGAAAATAATATTTATAAATTAAAACAGAGAAACTATTAAATATAAATAAGTATAAACAGAGAAGAAGGGCAATCGCTCAATTGACCAATTGACTCTAAGTTCCTCTATTCCCCTCTATATTATAGTGTAAGTATATTCTCTCGTTTCTTTTGCTGATTGTCAAAATAATGTTTGATAGGAATATTTCTCGACTGATTGAGAAGGTCAAATTCTAGGGGTTTACCTAATTGAAAAACATATTAATTTTAGGTGTTTTCTATACGTTCTGTCTAATAAGAAAGAAAAATTATTTTTCTCATATTTATACAACATAAATTTTAAATTAATTTTAAAAATAAAAGAACATTTTCATATCTAAAATTAAATTAATTTATATTTTTATTTAAATGATTTATTATCATATAAATAATTCTAATTAATTTTGAAATTATAGTTTTTTAAAAACTTCAATTGTCTCAATTCAAAATATCTAACATCAATGGGAAGGGATGGAGTAAAAATCTATTAACGCATTGAAAGGAATTAAAATTAGGGGTGTGTAGAAAATAAAGCTGACCTATAAATCGCATCGAAATTAATGTCATTGATTTATTGCTATTAGGTTTTTGGGTAAATAGATTTTATTAGTTTTATAAAAGAAAATTATCAGATAATCGATTTTGATTTTAGTTTTTTAACATTGAATTATGGTAAGCTGATAACCATTAAGACTGTAGTAATTTACTTTTTATCCCTACATAAATATGAAGTGTTATCTCAGTACGTTATTTGTCATTGCATTTTCCATTTAGCCTTCAATTCACAATTCATCGTGATTTTGAGTTCACAACTTCACATTATACAAAACGTCAAAACATAAAGTAAGAATTTTATTCCTCTTCATTTCTCTTTGTTTTGCAATTGTCCTAGTACTTTTCATGTTAATTATTATTGTTTTTATTACGAACATTCAATTACATTATCATGTTGTCACGTACGCCAAATTATTGGAGAAGTCATATATTTATTTTATAAGCATTCTTATTGGTTAAACCAAAAACTGAATCATCAAGGGTCAAAATAAATAAATCAAAAATTGATTAAAAAATATTTTTTTGATTTAACGAATTTTACAATCTTAAAGTTATAAACCATACAGACAATACATAAAACTAAAGAGAGCCGATCAATGCATAAATATTCTATAACAATTAAGGGATACAATACATATATCTTATGTTGCATTGGCCTGTGAGTAGTAACCACTAACAAGAATAACATTTTGTTATAAAAAAATAATTCCACAAAAGGAAAATAGAATATATAGACATTTACACTTTTTCTTCTTCAGAAAGTGAATGAAATATTAGTTGCAATCTGACTTATTCCATCAAATTCACATCACCTATGGTAGAATTAGTTAAGTATTAGTGTCACGACCAAATCCACGGGTCCTACTCTAACACCCATGTAGGATCCTTAATTCCCAAACGATTAAAAATATGCGGAAGATTAAGGAAATTGGAGATAAAGGAAATTCATGAGTTTTTTACATAATAAGGAGTTTTAACAATCCAAATTTAACTTGAAAAAATAAATAACACCCCAGGGGTCTAGTCCAAACAGGTATAAGAGCTTCTAAGATTACAAGGTATAAAACACAGTAACTAATGTCACAGCTTCCACCACGAAGAAGGAATAGTAGAAGCTGTTGTGGATTTCCTTCGTCTTATCTTATGAAACTTAACATATCTTACAACCTAATTATGAAAAAAACGGCATAATGTCACGACCCAATGGTACCCCGTTGACATAACAAGACACATAGAACCCTGAAAGGCTCCATGTGAGCCACTTAACATATAATGACATAAAGCAATAGAATAGTAAGAGTAAAAACGCATTTAAGTTCAAAAGTATTTATAAAGGAAAAGAGGAAGTCTACCTTGTCTCATTTAGTCAATCTAAGCTTTCCCCAAAGGATAATCTCCTCAAGAACCAAACCCTACACTTCGGAGAAAATCTAGAAAATATGGATTAGTACAAAATGACACTAAGTATGATAGTCATGCACAAAACCATGAAAATATGCTAAAAAGGGACATTTTAGTCGAAGAGCATGTACTTTACCAAGTTTGAGATTCATCATAAAAATTAGTGTGAAAGCATAAGTCATGAGCATATCAATATATACATCGTCACAATATAATGGAAACATACTATGAATACCCTCAAAGTCTACTTGTGCCATGCATAAGTAAGATCTCATAATCCTACCTATGCTAAGTAATGCTTATTGAGCAATCATCTTTTTAATTACATTGGGAATAAACCGTAACCGAAATAGACCATGTGAGCTTAACATGAAATCTGGTGTCATGCCCCACACAAAAAAGGGATGGCCTACTTGCCTAAGGTAGAACAAAAATGTATTACTTTTTAGGTGGATCCAATAGCTAAACACCTATGTGAGCACATAATAATGAGAGGGAGATTACTACTAGAAATTCGGACTCAATGAGATAGAAGGTTTCTATCTAATGAGATACTTATGTTAGGAACCCGGACTCACTAGGTAGAAGGAACCAATGTAGAAAGTCAGACTCGCTGAGGTAGAAGCTTTCCTCTTATATTCAATATTCACTCGGTTCTAAGCATGATTCCATTAAGTTCATATTAAGACTTGACTTATTTTCATGTTTATGGATGAATGTCTTAGCACTCACTCCAATATAGTACATACGATAGGTCATGGATTCAATTAGTGGAATAGCCCTTCAACCTTAAAATAATCACACTGAAAGGAACAGTTTCACTTCATGTTCATAATGTGTTTATGATAATGAACTTTCAATCAACACAACAATGAGATTATAATCATGTTCATAAATAGTATAATTCTCATGTTTTAGCCCTCTTAGGTTAAGGATCATATTTCATTCAATACATATAGATTAACAACATTAGATATGATTATAACATTATTCAATTAGATAAATTACTACAATCACAATCACATAGTATTCTTCCTTTATCAAGTCACCCACATCACAAAGGCATAAATTGGGATACATGGGGTTTCATACGTTCTTGTGAGAAATTCTTCATAAATCAACAATAATTCATCAATTTAATCATAAACCATCATAAACCAACCATTTAAAACATATTTTGAAAGAATCCACAAGATTGAAGACAAACCCTAACTTTTAGGGAAATCACTAATTTAGAAATTGAATTTGAAGGGGATAAATGGATGGAAACTATCCATGGATGAAGGAATACCATACCTTAATGAAGAAGCCCTACAAATTTGAGTGGAAAAGGTGGATCCTTCAACCCTAGCTCTCACTTTCTTCTTCTTCCTTGCGATTTTCTAGAGAGAAATTTTGTAGAAGATGAACTTTTTCGAAATGTTTGGGTGTTTTGAGATTATGAGTTAACTTGGGTGAGTTTAAGTTTTAAACAAAATACTTATATAGTGCCTCTAAAAGTACCAAGAACGACCCCACATCTATTGAACTAAAACGTGAAGTCCCTAAAATGCCCCTCATTTTAAGTGGGCTTCCAGGGACCCGGATGGGCTCCAAGAGTCGTGGTCATGATCACGATCCGTGCTCCCATCCGTGGTCTTGAGGCAGTAACTAGGCAGCTTTTGCCTTAATCTCACACTCCCAAGGAAACTCCACAAAGGGATCCACGAGTCTTGGTCCCTCTCGTAGACTTAAGGCAGCGGTTCTGCTATGTGTATTCAACTCCCTTCAACGAGCCTCCTCATGATCGGTTGTCAACACTACGAGCCATGAAGTGTCTCGTGAAGAGGAGAACTTCATGGAATCCTTTGTAGATCTACTACCTTGACCTCAACAGATGGAACCACGGGGCGTGGTGGCCACCATGGTTTTTGAAGACCTTCATGGAGGTGGGGCAGTGCTTTGGGCCAAGCTTTTTAGAAGACTTGGCCCCCTTGTAATGGACGTCACCCAATTCCTTTGGACCTTGCCCTTAACTCTTGACGCTAAACCTCACGTTTAGACTCTAGTTTAACCTACTATTTTCTTGAGTATTACATTATCTCCATCTTGAGAACAATCATCCTCAAATGAAAATTTAGACATCTTTCGGATTTAAGGACTCAAGACAAGCAGCCTATCGTGCATGCAACATAAAAATAATGCACAATTTAAAGGAGGAAACATCAACTCCATATCATGACACAATCAATGCAACACAAAGTTGTAGGAACTTCATCTAACAACCCAATATGTATGAAACTCAATAATTCTCATATTCACATGACGAACTAACTTCTCCAACTAAAACACTGATCAACACAACATCATGGAGCCAATATGAAATTACTCTCAAAAGCATACTTAGGCACATTCATCAACACATCTCATGAAGTCAAATAGGCAAATATTCATACTAAATGCACAACAACATGAGAAACAGAAATTGTGAAAACACATTTTCTCATTAAACATGAATTTCACCAAGAACACTCACGACATAAAGAAATCATGCAAAATCTCATGCTGCACACATGACTTTTAAAACACTAAGACTCAAGAGGGAATATTACCTGAAGATTGAATAGGACTAAAATGAAAGAGATGAGGATGTCGTGACTTCATATCGGTCTCAGCCTCCCAAGTAGCACCCTCAACTAAGTAATTCCTCCACAAAACCTTTACAGAAGCTATTTTCTTGTTTCTCAATCTATTGACTTGTCGTTCAAGGATCTCTACCGGGACCTCTTCTTATGAAAGGCTTTCATCAATTTCCAACCCTTCTAGGGGAATGATGGATACTGGATCTCCAATACACTTCTTAAGCATAGAAACATGAAATACCGGATGAACCGGTGCCAACACATTTGGAAAGTCCAATTCATAAGCAATTTTCCCAATACACTTTAAGATTTTATATGGGCCCAAATATCGGGGACTAAGTTTTCCATTTTCCCCAAACCTCATCACACCTTTCATAGATGAGATTTTCAAATAAACCCAATTAGTAACTTCAATTCTAGATCCCTTTCTCCTCACATCATCATAAGACTTTTGTCTACTTTGAGTCATTCTCAACCTCTCTCTAATAAGCCTAACTTTATCAATTGCCTCAAAAATTGATAGGGGACTAATAAGAGCAATTTCACTTACCTCAAACCAATCAATCATAGACCTATATCTCATACCATACAAGGCTTCATGATGTGAGGCCAAACTACACATTTTTTATCATTATTTACCTCATATTTATTATTTATATTTGTCCTTTTTGAGCATATATTTTATGGATTGTGCTAAATTGCGTATTTTATTTTTAGGATTAATTTGGTGGAAAAATGAAGAAGTTTGAACTAAAACGAATTAAAGATGGAAGGTTGAAAAAGGAAATCAAGCAGACAGCTTAACGGATTACAGTTAATAAAATAATATATATATATATATATATGTAAGGAAAGGCGGCTGAATCAAATTTGACACCTGAATGTAGTTGTACACGTGGCATCCTTTATGCGCAACTCTAATTATAGAAAGCGGCACAACAAAGAAATCAATTCCTTTCGAATTTTGTTTTCCAAATTTGTTTGGACTCAATTATTTTATTTAGGGTTTTCTACATATATAATAGGACATAAAAATTATTATTTGGAGGAGGCCAAGAACTAAGATACAAGACATAATATAAATTTTCTTCTAGCTTTGGAGCTTTGTAAGAGCCGCAGTGAAGGCCGGAGAATTGTGGTTTATTCTTTCTTCTTCTTTATTATTTAGTTGTATTCTTTATTAATAAAAAATAGTTTATCTATTGTTTTTAACTTTTTATAATTAATACCAACATATTTAGTTTAATAAATTTTGATTGTGTTTTTGAGCTAATGAGTAGCTAAGCTCCACAACTAGGTTTGTGGGAACCGTGAGCGATTAACAAAGTATGAATAGTAAATAAGCAATTCTCAAATAGGTTATTGTATGTATTGATAATTCTTTCGCTTAGAAGTCTTTTTAACGAGTGCACGCGTTAGAACTCACCTTGTTGCTACTTGCCGTACCAAGGAGGTAGTTAATAAGAAAATAATTATCAATATAGATTTAGTAGGATACTATCTAATAGGCTAGTGTCGATTGGTGGAAAGTAATAACTAAGTCATACATCGATTATGATGCTTAATATGAAGTAAAGGTAAGAGTTAGTAAATTATACACACGTAGCTGGACCAAGGTACGGGGTGAAATTCTCTAGATGCCGGACCAAGGATTTAGAGATACATAACTTATCACTTTGCATGCATAACACTAGGGAAGAATTGCTATTACTAGGATTACCGCGTTATGAGCTTATGGGGGAACACATTCCTAGTTATTTTTATTAATTTGGATATAAATAAATACTTAGTTCTAAGCTATTCTTTTAATTTTATTTCAATTTAAAACCCCTCTTTTTATATAATGACTATCAAGTTAAATATTTGCTATTGATAATATTTTTCCGTATTCTCTGTGGGATCGATCCCGACTCATAGTTGGGTAAATATTGCACACGATCGTTTATATTTTTTTTCAAGAAGTATATTTGAGCGTTATCAAGAATGGCGCCTCTGCTGGGGAATATGGGTTAGAAATTGTCTTTAATATTTATTTTAACTTATATTTTTTTTTTGTTTTTTGTTTCTTAGGATTAGTTTTAAATTTTTTTATTAATATTATTATCATCGAGTCATATGAGCCTATATAAGAGTGTATGGAGAAGGAAAATTGTGTCTATATTCTTGAATTTATCGTTCCAACATCGAAAAATTACAATCCTCACTTAGGATCCAAGAAGTGCATAATGCGATATCTTTTATTTGAGACAATTCTTCTTATACCACCACCCCTTGAGCGTAATAGAAAAATTGATTCAAAATTGGGGTTGCAATTCATATCTTCAAAGTGGAAGGAAAAATAGTAAAAGTGATAATGTCGTGCCGCGACGTTAGATTAAGCGCTTATTGGGAGACAACCAAATTAGTAGTGTAACTTCTATTTTTTATTTTATTATTATTTTTTATTTTATTTTATTAGTTTCACTTTTTTTATCTTGTTTTTGCAGATTAGGGGAAGTCTGAGTACCCAAAAAAGAAAAAAAAGAAAAAAAAAGAGCATGTTTGAGCTTAAGTGTGGGGTGAAGACCCTTGATATAAATTTAGAGAACGTGATACTAGCTAGGCCTATAGGTCTCAAGGAGTTTTCCTAACCCTTGTTTTATATTTTTTTTGAATGCTTTGGGCACATAGCATCTTTTTAAGTGTATGGTAGAGGTATGAATTCCTAGTTTTTACTGTTTTATTGAGTATTTTTAGGATGGTTTCCTTGACTTTTGTTTTCGGTTCTTTTCATGAGGATTTTTCCTTTTAACCGAGTGTCTTTTATATATTTATTTTAGGGATAATTTTTTTTAATTATTATTTTTGGAGAGAAAAGAAAAGACCTTTTTGAGTTATATGTTACTTACTATTTTAGCCTAATTTTAAGTAGTACTTTCTTATGAATGCTTGATTACTAGTGAAATTGCAAACCTTTTGACATCTAGGTTCATGGTTGTGATTTTGTATATAACTTATTTATTTTGTAGTTTGTTATGATTCTATCTCTGTTAGAAGTAGAATTGATCCATCTTGATTGATACTTGTGCCATGTGTGGTGAGATTTTGTTTATTCCATGTTTTACATCTTAGTCTAGAACTTGCCTTGAATGTTATTGAAGCGAAATAAAAAAGTGTTGCCTTGTTTAGGAGATGATAATACGCTTTCTTTGATTTGTCTTATAAATTTTAGCCTTTTCAGATATTTTATCACTAGTTAGCCCTTTTGAGCTTGTAGTCTTTTGTTGGTAGCCATATTTTGCCCTTGTCTATTTTGTTTAATCCCTAGTTTTTGCACCTTGCTTCCTTTAACATCATAGCATAGACTTATTTTAATTATCAATTCTGAGAAAAAGGGATGGATGAGTGAAAAGGTAATCAATCATAGCTACAAAGTGCTTAAAAGCCCTCTTGGAAAGAATGTGACATGAAAAAAAAAAGATTGGAATGTGACATAAAAAAAAAAAGAAAAAAAAAAGTTACCTTGATGATGGCCCTGGTCCTTCCAAGGACATCGTGCACCTTAACGCAAGTTAAGGGTGGATATTATGAAGAAAAAAAAAGAAATTAAACATCCTTGAGATGATCAGAATTACTTGTGAAATAATTGTTCAAGAGAGGGCTGAAAATAAAGAAAAGAAAATATGAGTGATAAAGTCTAAAATTGCAAAGTGCCTAAGGAAGCGGAAGTCACTATTATATAGTTTTCCTACCCATCCCCTAGCCTATATTACAACCAATTAAAGTCCTATTTGATTCTATTCAAGAATGCATAATTAGTGGAGATGTACATAATGGGCAAGCATATAGTTCTTTGTGCATACATGTGAAATTTATTTGTGAGTGTGAGAGTTGTTCTTGATATGAAGTCCTTAATTTATATTCAATGTTTTGAATTGAGTGTGTGGAGTATTATTTTTTTTGTGAGGGCACTTGTTTCATGATAGATAGGTGATGTTATTAACTTTCTTTGACGAGAGTAGGTGAGCAAGAATAAATTTTATGAGTTCAAAAGTTCTTCCTTGAAGTTAGGAGGTTAGAGGTTTGTTGTTTACTTGGATGACTTGCATAATGATTGAGAAGTCTAATTGATATTTTAAAATGGGTATATGTCCAAATTGTTTGTATTAATCAAAGTAATGACATTGCTAGTATATTATTTTTTAGATAAGCTCTACTGCTTGCTCGAGGACGAACAAAAGTTTAAGTGTGGGGTGTTGATGTGAGGCCAAACTACACATTTTTTATCATAATTTACATTTATTATTTATATTTGTCCTTTTTGAACGTAAATTTTATGGATTGTACTAAATTGCGTATTTTATTTGTAGGATTAATTTGGTGGAAAAATGAAGAAGTTTGGAGCTAAAATGAATTAAAGATGAAATGTTGAAAAAGGAAATCAAACAGTCAACTTAATGGATTAAAGTTAATAGAGTTATACAGTGGCATCCTTTATGCACAACTCTAATTATGGAAAGCGGCGCAACAAAGAAATCAATTCCTTTCGAATTTTGTTTTCCAAATTTGTTTGGACTCAATTATTTTATTTAGGGTTTTCTACATCTATAAATAGGACATAGAAACTATTATTTGGAGGAGGACAAGAACCAAGATACAAGACATAATATAAAAATTTTTCTAGCTTTGGAGCTTTGTAAGAGCCGCCGTGGAGGCCGGAGAATTGTGCTTTATTCTTTCTTCTCCTTTATTATTTAGTTGTATTCTTTATAAATAAAAAATAGTTTAGCTATTGTTTTTAAATTTTTATAATTAATACCAACATATTTATTTTAATAAATTTTGATTGTATTTTTGAGATAATGAGTAACTAAGCTCCACAACTAGGTTTGTGGGAACCATGAGCGATTAACAAAGTATGAATAGTAAATAAGCAATTCACAAATAGGTTATTGTATGTATTGATAATTCTTCCGCTTAGAAGTCTTTTTAATGAGTGCACGCGTTAGAACCAAGGAGGTAGATAATAAAAAAAGAATTATCAACATAGATTTAGTATGAAACTATCTAATAGGCTAGTGTCGATTTGTGCGAAGTAATAGCTAAGACATACATCGATTATGATGCTTAATATGAAGTAAGGTAAGGGTTAGTAAATTATACACACGTAGCCGGACCAAGGTACGGGGTGAAATTCTCTAGATGCCGGACAAAAGATTTAGAGATACATAACTTATCACTTTGCATGCATAACACTAGGGAAGAATTGCTATTACTAGGATTACCGCATTATGAGCTTATGGGGGAACACATTCCTAGTTATTTTTATTAATTTGGATATAAATAAATACTTAGTTCTAAGCTATTCTTTTAATTTTATTTCAATTTAAAAACCCCCATTTTTATATAACGACTATCAAGTTAAATATTTGCTATTGATAATATTCTTCCGTATTCTCTGTGGGATCGACCCCGACTTATATTTGGGTAAATATATTGCACACGATCGTTTATATTTATTTTCAAGAAGTATATTTAAACGTTATCACTTCACAGGGATCCATCTCGATACTTGCGTGATAACTATTATTGTAGGCAAACAATATTAATGAAAAGTGATCATGCCATTTACCCTTGAAATCTATGACACATGCCCTAAACATATCCTCTAATGTATGTATGGTACGCTCCGCTGGCCTATCGGTTTGAGATAAAAATTTATGTTAAGCTGAACGTTAGTACCAAGCACTTTTTGGAATGACTTCCAAAAGTGTGAAGTAAATTTAGTACCCCGATTTGAAATAATAGATAAAATCCCATGTAACTTCACTATCTCATCTACATACAACTTGGCATAGTATTTTGCCGAATGAGAAACCTTGATGGGAATAACGTGGGCTGATTTATTCATCTATCAATAATTATCTAAATAGAATCGTGTTGCCTCAAGGTGCGGGGAAAACCCACAACAAAGTCCATAGTAATCACTTCTCACTTCCAAGTAGGTATATCTAAATCTTGGGCTAAACCTCCCAGCCTTCAATGCTCAGCTTTAACTTGTTGACAATTCATAGATTTGGCTATAAATCCCACAGTATCTATCTTTATACCATGCCACCAATAGACTCTCCGTAGATCATGGCACATCTTGGTGGCTCTCGGATAGATAAAATAATGAGAACCATGAGCCTCCTATAAGATTTAGTCCCTCAACCCATCCACATCCAAAACACTTAATTTACCTCGGTACCTAAGTAGCCCATATCCCCCTTGGGAGAAAGCCTCAATGAATTTCTTGAGTACGTACTCTTTCAATTCAACTAATATGGGATCAAACGCTTGCTTAGACTTCATATCCATAACAAACAATGATTCGAACCATTATGGACCGTGAATCCACCCTTGATGGAATCTACTAGTTGGACACCTAGTCGGGCCAACCTATGCACCTCATAAACTAAATATTTTTTTTCATCCTCTACATGAGCCACACTACCCATGAACAATCTACTAAGTGCATCCGCTACCATATTAGTTTTTCTGGGGTGGTCAAGGACACTTATGTTATAATACTTCAAAAAGTTCTAACCACCTTTTTTTCCGGAGATGCAAGTACTTTTGACTAAGCACATATTAGATACTCTTGTGATCAATGAAAACATACACATGGAACCCTTACAAGTAATGTGTTCATATTTTCATGGCAAATACTACCGCCGCTAATTCAAGATCATGGGTGATAATTCATCTCATGGACCTGAAGTTGCCTTGAAACATAATCAATCACTTTACCATTTTGTATGAGGACACATCATATACCTACTTTAAAGGCGTCACAATATACAACAGAACCATCAGTGGCTTTGGTAAGATCACACCAAAGCAAAAGTACGTCTATCTTTCAACCCTTGAAAGCTTTTCTCACAAGCCTCCGACCAGTTAAACTTAACTTTCTTTTGAGTCAAAAACGTCAATAGGGAACCAATGGAGGGAAACCCCTCAACAAACCTCTTATAGTAACCGGCCAAACCCAAAAAACATTAAGGGAGTTAGAGGTATACGTTTACTCTTAGTTGCATCTGTGTTCTTAGGATCTACCTCAATACCCTTTCTTTACCCGATATGACCAAGGAAGGCTACGGACCTAAGCCAAAACTCACACTTACTAAACTGTGGAAATAGTTGGTGGTCTTTAAGGACTTGCAACAAAATCCTCAAATGGTCCACATGTTCATTCTTACTCCTTGAATAGATAAAAATATCATCGATAAACACAATCACAAACATGTTGAGGTGTTTCCTAAACACCCTATTCATTAGGTTCATAAATGCCACCAAGGAATTAGTTACGCCAAATGACATCACAAGGAATTCATAGTTCCCATAACTAGTTCGGAAATCCATCTTGGATATATCATCCCCTCTCACCCTTAGTTGGTGATACCCCGGACAAAGGTTAATATTTGAGAAGTAACTAGACCCTTGGAGTTGATCAAACAAGTCATCTATTCATAGAATGGGATGTTTAATCATTATGGTCACTTTATGCAATTGGTGATAATCAATGCACATTATAAGTGAACCATCTTTATTTCTAACAAACAAAATTGGAGCACCCCAAGAAGAGACACTCGGTCGGATAAAACCCTTGTCTAAGAAATCCTTTAGTTGCTCCTTCAACTCTTTGAACTCGGTCAAGGCCATTCAAAAAGGAGGAGTGGAGATAGGTTACGTATATGGTAAAAGATCAATGCCAAAGTCTATTTCCAGTTCGGAAGGAATACCAGGTACATCATAAAGGAAAACTTACGAAAACTCATTAACTACTGAAACCGACTCTACAGAAGGGGTTTCAGACTCAACATCCCTTACCCTAACAAGATGGTAAATGCACTCTTTAGAGATAATTTTCATAACTTTGAGACGATAAATAAATTGACCTCTAGGGATAGAATCCCCCCCTTACAACTCAAAAATTTGCTCATTTTGAAATTGGAGTTTGAACACCCGATTCATAAAATATATAGAGGCATAACATGCATGCGACCAATACATACCCAAAATCACATGAAAATCAAACATTTATAACTACATTAAATCCACAAAAGTGACTTTATGAAACAAAGAAATGGAACAACTTCTACAAACTTTCTTAGCCATCACGGAATCACCAACTAGGGTAGAAACCGAAAAAGGCTCTAATAACCCTTCGGGGATTATTTCAAACTTCATAGCCACCAAAGTTGTCACAAAGGAAAAAATAGCACTGGGATCTACTAATACATATACTTAAATAGAAAATACTTTTAACATACCAATCAAAACATCCAGGGAGCTCTCTTGGTCACCTCGGGATTGAAGAGCATAAAAGTAGCTTTTCTTGGGAGCATCAAATTTTGAACCTCTAGGAGGAGCTTGCTTGAAATCTCTTCTTTGAACCTTAAGTATTGTGAAATCGCTTATCCTATGACCAATATTCCAACAACTACATAAACAATCCATATCGTCTAGGAACTTACCGACATGTGTCCTACCGTATTTAGCACAAGTAGGCCTAGTCATTGAAGCACCATCATTATTACCTCCTTGAGTTTTAAGGTTACAAATGCTATTTTTGTTGACCATTGGGGAAGAACTAGAGTAACCTTGGTTTGAAAACATATTTTTGAACCTTTGTCGACCTTTCCCGTCGGACTTAACATCGGATAAATTCCCATCATCGGTTCTAGCTCTTTTCAACTGCCTATTGTTTTCATGGAGTTTCTCATCCTCCATTTGTTGGAAATACACCATAAGACGCGAGATATCCATATCATGAAGGAGCATTATCGTACGACACTCTTTTCTTACCACTTTGGACACACCCGTGAAATACCTACTCATCATATCCCTCGAATCTGCTACCATAGCCGGATAATGGTTGGACAATTGAGTAAAGTTTTGGGAATATTCTTGAACACTCATACCTCCTTTACAAAAGTTAATAAATTCGTCCACCTTAGTTTCCCTCGGCTCTCAGGGAAAGAACCTATCAAGAAATGCCGATTTAAACACTTTCCACTCTATTTGACCCGCTCCTATCGGCCTATTATTCTTTCATTGAGAATAGTTTACTTGAGCCACATTCTTCAATTGATAAACGACTAGTTCTGGTTTCTCTACCGAAGTCACACCCATTCCATCAATTATCTTATAAGCCTCTTCCATAAATTCTTGAGGATCCTCTCCTACTGTGGAACCAAGAAACACGAAAGGTTTCATATTTGCAAAATCCCTCAATTTTGAAGTCGCGGAGTTCATATTCGGGTTCACATGAGGCCCAAAATCTCTAGTGGATTGTGTCATCATGGGTTGGGCTTGAGTTGTCACGGCTTGATCTTGAGTCGTCATAGGTTAGGTCAACATTTGGATAGTAGATCTAAACTCCGTATGGTCACATTATCGACTACAGGATTAACCGGATCTTGGTTACCTTGAGGAGCTTGATTACCTTAAATATCTTCCTCATTCATATTACCACCCTCTATTCTACTTACATTAGACCTTTGTGTATTCATTTCTTGAAGACATAAGAGAATAGTTAGGAAAGGGACATTTATAGAGTTAAACTCTAAGGCACGACTCATGAATAGTAAAATAAATAGAATTTCCTAAACATATTATAGCCCCTCATTTATAAATGTGGCTAGCTTAAAACTCATGAACAAGACTCTACTAGATGTGGCTTATCAGAAATCATCCTAGAATCATTCTAAACTTTTTTCTCTCATACCTAGTTTGTCACGACCCAAGGGTACCCCTTAAACATAACAAGGTAGATAGAACTCCGAAAAGATCAATGTATGACACTTAGAATATTATGACATAAAGTAATAGAATAATAATACTAAATCACATTTAAGTTAAGAAATATTTATAAAGGAAAACTAGATGTCTAACTTGTCTCATTTAGCAATCTATTACAATTCAGGAATTAAAGATAGGGTCACAGCCCCAACAACATAATACGAACAGAAAGTACAAAATTGAAACTCAAAATGAAAGTCCTGTCCTTGAATCATGAGGACTCACCACAAGAAAGGAGAAAAGTCAATCAAAGCTTGCACGAAAGGATAATCGCCTCAAGAACCAAAACCTACACTTTGGAGAAAATATAGAAAATATGGATTTGTACAAAATTGCACTAAGTATCATAGTCATGCACAAAAGCATGAAAATATGCTAAAATGGACATTTTAGCTGAAGAGCATGAACTTTACCAAGTTTGAGATTCATCATGAAAATTAGTGTGAAAGCATAAGTAATAAGCATATTTAATATATAGATCGTCACAATATAATGGAAACATACTATGAATACCCTCAAAGTATACTTGTGTCATGCATAAGGAAGACCCATTAATCCTACCCATGTTAACTAATGCTTCTTGAGAAATCATAGATTATAATTCATATTCTTAATTACATTGTGAATAAGCCTTAACTGTCATAGACCATGTGAGCTTAACATGGAATCCAGTGTCATGCCCCACACCGAAAAGAGGTGTCCTACTTGCCTAATGTAGAACAAAATTGTATTAGATTTTAGGTGAATCCACTAGCTAAAGACCTATGTGGGCACATAGTTATGTGATTGGCAGATTGCTACTGGAAACCCAGACTCACTGAAGTAGAAGGTTTCCATCTCATGAGATAGATATGTTAGTAACCCGGACTCACTAAAGTAGAAGGAACTCATTTAGAAAGTCGGACTCACTGAGGTAAAAGCTTTCATCTCATATTCAATACCCACTCGGTGCTAACCATGATTCCCATTAAGTTCTTATTAAGACTTGACTTATTTTCATGTGTATGGAAGAATGTCTTAAAACTCACTCCAACATAGTTCATAAGATAGCTCATTGATTCAATAGGTGAGAATAGCCCTTCAACCTTAGAAACATCACACTGTGAGGAAACATTTCACTTCATGTTCATTATGTGTTTATGATAATGACCTTTCAATAAACACAACAATAAGATTATAATCATGTTCATAAAGCATATTCAATGAATCCACTATCATGTATTATTATGTTTCACCCCTCTTGGGTCAAGGATCACATTCCATAGAATACATCTCGATTTATAACATTAGATATCAACAATAACATGATTCAATTTACTAAATTACTACGAGCACAATCTCATAGTATACTTTCATCATCAAGTCACCCATATCACAAAAACATAAATTAGGATATATGGGGTTTCATTCTTTCTTGGGTTAAGCTCATCATAAATCAATAATAATTCATCAATTCAATCATAACCCATCATAAACAAACCATTTAAAACGTTTTTTGAAAAAACCCATAAGATTGAAGTCAAGCCCTAAATTTTGGGGAAATCACTACTTCAGAAATTGAATTTGGAGGGGCTTCATGGATGAAGGAATACCATACCTTGATGAAGAATCCCTACGAATTTGACTGGAAAATGTGGATCCTACAACCCTAGCTCTCACTTTCTTCTTCTTTTTCCTAGAGATTTTCTAGAGAGAGAAACTTTATAGAAGATGAACTTTTTGGAAATATTTGGGTGTTTTGAGATTATGACTTAACTTGGGTGCATTTGACTTTAAAAAAGTACTTATATTGTGCCACTAAACTTACCCAAATTGACCCCATTTCTATTGGACAAAAATATGAAGTCCCTAAAATGCCGCTCACTTTAAGTGGGCTTCGAGGGACCACGATGAGCTCCACGAGATCTGGTCCCATCCTTGTTCTTGAGAAAGTATCTAGGCAGCTGGTGCCTTAAGATCACATGCCTAAGGCAACTCCACTAAGGGCTCCACGAGCCGTGGTGAAGAAAATGAGTCGTGGTAAAAACCATGATTCGTGGTCCCTCTAATGGACCTGAAGCATTGTCTTAGATACGTGTCTTCAACTCCTGCACACCACTAACTCCCTTCCACATGCCGTGAAGTGGCTCGTGAAGAGGATAACTTCTTGGCAGTCTTTGGGGAGCTACTGCCTAGTCGTCCATGAGTGGCACCACGGGGCGTGGTGGCCACCAGGGTTCGTGAAGACCTTCATGGAGATAGGGCAGTGCTTTGGGACATGCTTTTGAGCCGCCTTGTTCCCATTGTCATGGCCCTCAACCAATTCCCTCGGTCCGTCCCCTTAACTCTTGATGTTAACCCTCACGTTTAGGCTTTAGTTTAACCTAGTACTCTTCGGAGTGTTTCACCTAACAAGTGTAGTATCATTACTCACCACAAGCAAGGATAATAGCTAATGAAATTTAACCAAAGGATTATCTCCTCAAGAACCGTACCCTACACTTTGAAGAAAATGTAAAAAATATGGATTAGTAAAAAATGACACTAAGTATGATAGTCATGCCCAAAATCATGAAAATATGCTAAAAGGGGACATTTTAGTCGAAGAGCATGCACTTTACCAAGTTTGAGATTCATCATAAAAAATAGTGTGAAAGCATAAGCATGAGCATATTCAATATATAGACAATCACAATTTAATGGAAACATACTATGTAAACCCTTAAAGTCTACTTGTGTCATGTATAGGTAAGATCCCATAATCCTACCTATGCTAAGTAAAATTTCTTGAGAAAGCATCTTTGTAATTAAATTGCAATTAAACCTTAGCCGACATAGACCATGTGAGCTTCATATAAAATCATGTGTCATGCCCCACAAGAAAAGATGTGTCCTACTAGCCTAAGGTTGAACTAAATTGTACTTTCTTTTTGGTGGATCCAATGGGTAAAAGACCTATGAGGGCACATAATTATGAGATAGGGAGATTTCTACTAGAAATCCGTACTCATCGACGTAGAAGGTTTCCATCTCATAAAATACGTATGTTAGGATACCGGACTCACTGAGGTCGAAGGAACCCATTTAGAAAGCCAAAATTACTGAGGTAGAAGATTTCATATCATATTCAATATTCACTCGAATCTAAGCATAATTATCATTAAGTTCATATTAAGACTTGACTTATTTTCATGTGTATGGAAGAATGTCTTAGCACTCACTCCAATATAGTGCATACGATAGCTCATAAATTCAATAGGTGAGAATAGCCATTCAACCTTAAAATCATAACATTGTGAGGAAAAGTTTCACTTCATGTTCATCATGTGTTTGTGATAATGACCATTCAATCAACACAACAATGAGATTATAATCATGTTCATAAAGAATATACAATTAATTCACAATCATGTATAATTCTCATGTTTAGCCCTGTTAGGTCAAGGATCAAATTCCATCCAATACATATAGATTTACAACATTAGATATGGATAGTAACATGATTCAAATAGCTAATTTCTTACGAGCACATAGTTTTCCTCCTTTATCAAGTAACCCACAGCACAAAGGCATAAATTGGAATACATGGGGTTTCATGGGTTCTAGAAAGAAATTCATCATAAATAACAATTAATTCATCAATTCAATCATAACCCATTATAAATCAACCATTTAAAACATTTTTTGAAAGAACCCATAAGATACAAGTCAAACTTTAACTTTTAGGGAAATCACTAATTTATAAATTGAATTTGGAGGGGATAAATGGATGGAAACTATCCATGGATGAAAGAATACCATACCAGCTGCGTTTATGGACCTTATGAATAGGGTCTTCCGTGAGTACCTTGATTCCTTCATCATAGTATTTATAGATGACATTCTCATATACTCTAAGTCTAAAGAAGAGCATGAGGTACAACTTAAGAAAGAGATTGCAAGTACTCAGAGAACATCAGCTATATGCAAAGTTCTACAAATGTGAATTCTGGTTGAGATCAGTAACCTTTCTTGGTCATGTTGTGACCGACCAAGGTGTTGAAGTTGATCTTAAGAAGGTTGAGGCGGTGAAGAATTGGCCGAGACCCCGTAATCCTACAGATATTCGGAGTTTTCTAGGTTTAGCCAATTATTATCGTAGGTTTGTGGAAGGGTTTTCCACTATTGCTGCACCATTGACCGCATTGACAAAGAAGAAGGAAAAGTTTGAGTGGTCTGAGAAATGTGAAAAGATTTTTCAAGAACTCAAGGACCGACTCACTTCGGCCCCAGTATTGACGTTGCCGAGAAGTGATGAGGGGTACGTGGTATATTGTGATGCTTCTCGAGTAGGTTTGGGATGTGTTCTCATGCAGAATGGTCAGGTGATTGCATACGCATCAAGACAATTGAAAATCCACGAAAAGAACTACCCTACTCACGATCTTGAACTAGCCGCGGTTGTCTTTGCGTTGAAGATGTGGAGACATTATTTATATGGTGTACATGTTGATGTGTATACTGACCATAAGAGTCTTCAGTATGTATTCACGCAGAGGGAGTTGAATCTTCGTCAGAGGAGATGGCTAGAACTTCTCAAAGATTATGACATGAGTGTGTACTATCACCCAGGTAAGTCCAACGTAGTGGCCGATGCATTGAGCAGACTGAGTATAGGAAGCGTTTCACATATTGATGACGAGAAGAAGGAGATGGTTAAAGAGGTGCACCAATTGGCAAGATTGGGTGTACGGCTGACAGATGCACCAAATAGGGGTGTTTCGGTTCACTCAAGTTCCGAATCCTCATTTGTTGTAGATGTTAAAGCCAATCAACACCTTGACCCAGTACTCATGGAGTTGAAAGACTCGGTATTGAGTAAGTTGAATGAGTCATTCTCGTTACGTGGAGATGGCGTACTCAAATATCATAACAGCTTATGTGTGCCCAATGTGAATGATTTGAGGTCAAGTATTTTGGTAGAAGCTCATGGTTCCCGATATTCCATCCATCCAGGTGCCACCAAAATGTACCAAGACCTTAAATAGGTCTATTGGTGGGAAGGCATGAAGAGAGATATCTCTAAGTTCGTGGAGGAGTGTTCAAACTGCCAACAGGTTAAGGCCGAACACCTTAAGCCTGGAGGTCTCACTCAGACGATTGAGATCCCAACGCGGAAGTGGGAGCCTATCAATATGGATTTTGTGGTTGGTCTGCCAAAACTAGGAAACTACATGATTCCATTTGGGTTATTATTGACAGAATGACCAAGTCTGCTCACTTCATACCTGTGAAGTCTACCTTCAAGGCCGAAGACTATTCCAAGCTTTATATAGATGAGATAGTGAGGTGGCATGGGATTCATCTATCTATTATTTTGGACAGAGGGGCTCAATTCACTTCTCATTTTTTGAAATCTTTTCAGAAATATTTGGGTACACAGGTGAAGCTTAGTACTTCTTTCCATCCGCAGACAGATTGGCAAGCAGAGCTTACCATCCATACCCTTGAAGACATATTGAGAGCATGTGTTATTGACTTCAAGGGGAGTTGGGATGATCACTTGCCGCTGATAGAGTTCTTTTACAATAATAGCTACCATTCCAACATTGGAATGGCACCTTTCGAAGCATTATATGGACAAAGATGTAGGTCTCCGATCGTCTGGTTTGAAGTAGGAGAATCAGCCATCCTTGGTCCCGAGATCATGCATGAGCCTGTGGAGAAGGTGAAGATGATTAAGGATAGACTGGCTACTGCTTACAGTCGTCAGAAATCCTATGCAGATAACCAAAAGAGAGCTCTTGAGTTTGAGGTGGGTGATCAAGTCTACCTAAAGATATCACCCATGAAAGGGGTGATGAGGTTTGGTAAGAAAGGCAAGTTGAGTCCGAGGTATATAGGTCCTTATGAGATCTTGCAGTGAGTGGGAAACGTTTCATACGAGCTGAAATTACCTCAAGACTTGGCTTCTGTTCATCCAGTGTTTCACGTTTCGATGCTAGAGAAGTGTCTAGGCAATCCAACGTTCATCCTACCCATCGAAAAGTTAGGAGTCGATGGGAATCTTTCCTTATGAAGAGGTTCCCGTTGCAATTTTAGATCGTCAAGTGAAGCGACTGAATAACAGGGAGGTTCTCACCGTGAATGTGTTATGGAGTAACACCCTTGTTGAGGGGGCAAGATGGGAGGCCGAGGCCGATATGAGATCCCGTTACCCTCATTTGTTCAGTTCTTAAGGTTAGATATTCTCTTCCTAAGGCTGGTTTATGTTTAAGAAAACTCTAAGTATAAGTGCTTTAGTCGATTAGGTGTGATAGGCCACTAATCGTATGTCCTATAATAGCACTATGTGAGTTAAAATTAAGTCATGTTTGCATTTCATGTTGCTGTTTTTGTGTAGCATAGACCTGATTTTTGTATTGCATGAGTTGTGATGTGCATTAAGTTAAGTGTGATTGAGAAGGAAATTCCTCAATCTCAAATATGAAGCTTCAGATAAGCTTGAATGTTATGCATCATCCAAATAAGTGTGAATCAGATATTCACAAAAGAGAAAAGTTTAAGCATGATAAAGTAACTTTCGAAAATCACCCTCTTTGTTTAAATGATGTGTAAGTGTCATTCGGGGATGAATGTTCCTAAGGGGGAGATAATGTAACGTTCTGGAAAATCATATGTCTAATGAAGACCGTAAGCTAAAAACATAGATTTCCAAGTATTCACTAAGGTATGAGGCATCCAAGTGTCAAGCCTAGATACTATTCCACATGACCATCTAAAATGATCATGTAAATTAAGAAGTGCCCAAGGACATGGTGAGGGTCCTTGGGACAATAAGTAAATATTACCAAATGAGACATAAATATAAATTAGTTAGGAAAGTACAACAAACCCATGTGCAAGCACATGGGCAACACACGTGAAGGAACCGGCCAAGGGGGACCACGGAACCACCCTAACCGAATTCGGTTAGGGCGGTTAGGCATGAGATGCACAGGCGGGTCCCTCCATGTGGGACCAGCCAACCTAACTAACTCTAAGTCCTAACCAACTATCCTAAATAGCCAAATAACCTAGGACTAACCGAATTGGACCCCCTAATGCACCCGACAACCTAGGACAAATCGGGTGCAACCTAGTACTAGTTAAGGGGACAACCTAGTACCTAACCTAAGATGGTCCAAAGTTGTTAGTTGTGGTCCTAGTGACTTAGGGGTGTTTTGGTAATTTACCTAGGTCCCTAAATTAATTAATTAAAAGTCAAAATGTTGACTGAAACAAGGGTCAATGCCGATTTCCAGATTTCGGTCAAAGTCAACATCTTCCTATGTTTAGTCAACTTAGGAAGGGAGTTTTGGTAATTTACTAATCAGTTGGTTAATTTACTAAAATAGCCTTAGTTGAATAAGTCAAAGTCAACCTAATCATTCACGATCAAAACACTTATACTTTCACAGAACGCAAAAGCAGTAATCAAGAACGCTAAAACGGGAAAAAGTTCATCGACGTTCTAGGGCAATTCCAAGGTTTCTCCAAGGATTCGTTCAAGGTGGTCTTCGTAGATTAGATTCTACTTAAGGTATGGGTTTCTCTCCTGTACTGCTTTCTCCAAGAGAACTTTCTTTCCAACGATTCAAAGATCTTGAAAACTAGGGTTGTTCCCGTATTCTCGTCGAACTCCTTGTCCCTAGTATCTTTTTCGATTCAATGTTGAATAGGTTAGAGATCATGTTGTTGGTATGTGGTGCTGGCTGTTCTTAACATGTATTGCTATTGAATGATGAATATAGAATGAACCTATGAACTTGTAGTCGCGTAAAGTTAATATTATCATGTAAATTAAGAATCGATGATATGTTAAGTTACGTCTGTGATGTGTTAAGTGATTTATGTGTTTTGGCCGAATGTTGACTTGCTGTTGTTGTGACGTTATGAAGATGCTAAAGTTATCAAATTTTAATATTATGATGTCCAATATGTCTTTAAAACGTTACCCTAAAGTCATGAACTAAGATTGGCTTAAAAGACAACTATGAAATCACATTTTGAATGAATTGACTATCTGATGCCAAAAAGTTGGCTAACACTACTTGGTCAAAACGAATGCATGCTAATGGCTAGGATCTTATGTAGATGATTGAAAGATTGGCTAAAGGTTCATACATATTCAATTTAAATATGAACATACGTAAAATTGGCTTATGCCAATAAAAATGATTTGCTAGTATAACATCCCAAATGTTGAGGCCAATACTAATCATATGACAATCTTGTGTAGTTAGAATATCAAATGATATTATAAGCACTTCTAAAGTAGTTCAATGAATCCATAACCAAGGGCATGCCATTCATTGGGACAACTCCCAACATGCTCTAAAAGAATGAACTATGAACACATGTAACTCATTGAAATAAGTGCTCATCGTCCATAAACAATGAAATGAAGCTACTAAACTAAAGAAGTAACGTTAGTTATAACATAATAAAAGGGGTGTAAACTAAGTAAGTGACCAGAATGGGGTGTTACAGAAAGTGAGACAAGTCTTACTTACACCTAAGATACTATGTAAAAGAATACTCACGAATGAAGGTGTTAGAATGTGTGAGACTAGTCTCATTAACACGTAAGGATGATAAGTAAGGACAATTCACATTCATCAATGTAAAGTAAGGATGATATGTACGGGCAATTCACATTTCATCAATGTAAAGTAAGGATGATATGTAAGGACAATTCATATTTCATCAATGTAATGTAAGGATGACAAATCATCAAAAGAGTAAGTAAATCTCAATCTAGAAGCAAGCTTCCACAATACTTGAGTCAACTCTAAAAGATAAAGAAGATAATGAAAGTGAGCACAACACCAATAGGCTAGTTATGAGTGGTGATGCCTTCCTTCGGGAAGGGCGGAGGTTCATGTAATTCTCATGAATATGAGACTGTCAACCAAGGTGGGTATGGGTCTCCCTAAATCTCCTAGTCTTTGAAATATGTCTAGCCAACATAGGAACTAGCCAGTGGTTTCCACCTAATCGAGCTAGGCATGTTCGGTTTCACTTTGGCCGGTGATTCCACCCCTTTTCGGTGTGGGGCAGACATTGGATTTCATGCTTAGCTCACATGATCTATGTCGGTTAATGCGCACGATATGTTCTTGGTTCACTATAGCCGTGAGCCACTCCTTTTCTGTGTGGAGTGAACACTTGAGATGGATTCGCCTTAGCCGAAGATCACCCCTTTCCATGTGTGGGGAAGAAACTGGATTCCATGAGTAGCTCACATGGTCTAGATTCATTTTAACCGGTGAATCACCCCTTTTCGGTGTGGGGCAGACACTGAATTTCATGTTTGCTCTCATAATATTATTCCCTATGATGTCTCTATGAAAGTGAGAATGAATGATGATGATGGAACGTATGGTCAAAGTGAGCAATGATGAAGAGCTTAAGAATGTCAATTGCCAATGTCACACTCATGAAAGTTTCAGCAAATAATGGGCAAAGCCAAATAAGATTGGCTTATAATGACTTCTTATATGATGCCAAGAAGGGAAGTAGGAATATCATGGTAATTAAATGACTTATAACTTCCCTAACATGAAAGTAATGAAACAGATGGCATAGCCAATAAAATTGGCTTATGAAATGTTTATGAATACATAGAGTAAAGAATGACTCACTATAAGGTAGGGAAATCATTCCTTAGTCCTTGGATTACTTACATCGATTCATTGTGGGTATGGGACTACAATGAATCATTGCACTTGTAAGTAAAACATAGGACCAAAGGAATTATTGAACTACACAACAAAAAGAAGAAAAAGACTGAAAAATAAACTAAGTGTCAAAAAGGGAGCTCTCGGGTTGAGGTTGAGAAAATTTTCAAATCTTCGCCCGAGTGGTTCTAAAATTATGTTAATGATACTAATGGCTTGTAATCATATAGAAAATGAGTTGTGTACTTGGAATGCATTAAAATACATCATATTCATACCACTATTCACAAATAACGAATTAGGAAAGTAATGACTAGACTTTCCAGAAATGGCATGTTGCTTAGGAAGAGCTTTCATTGATCATGCATATCTTTATGTGTATGTGTGCATACACCCATACTTAGTACAAGTGGTGTACTAACCCCCTACTATTTACTATTTTTATAGGTGTAGGTCAGAGGGCAGATTGACGATACTTACAGCGGTTTGGACTTCAGCGTTTTCTCTGAACCATTTGGTAGGTCCTCTTGATTTCGAGGATGCTACACGCATTAGTCTAGCCTTAGTTTTAGGCATAGCTAGTGGATGTTGTCCCTAGCGTTTCTTTCGTACTTTCATTTCAAAGCTTTGTAATAAGGCCGTGTTTGGCAAACTATTTATAATATATTCATCTTCTATTTCGAATTGACTCTTATGATAGATGGTTGTTTCTGTATGTTGAGCTTAGTATATGATGTAAATATGTAATGACTATATGAAGTGTAAGTAAACTTCATACATATAAAGATTTTAAATTTTCCGCAAGTTTAACTAGATGAATGTGATGAATGCAAGATGAGGCTTCTCTGCGACCTCTGAGAGGTCAACGACGCCAGTGGCAATTCGGATTCAAGAATCTGGGTCGTTACAGTGCACTTGTGCAATGACCAATCAAAGCCCCATACCTTACTTAATCAAGTAAACCTAACTAGAACCACAACAATTGTCCAACTTCACAAATCATATCATTAAGAGTATATAACTTCAGACTTTAGCAATATAGACCAAACATATATTCACAAATGAATTCAACATCATAAAGTGTCTTCAACATATAAGATCATCATATACATTTTATAAGCATACACATTCATAAGAACAGCCTCCTAAGGCTTCCCTCAAGGCAAACTAGTGCAAGGCATAGGTAGAGTCCCATACCCCCACCTAGGCTAAGTCAAACCTCTTAAGTCACCCTAGTTGGTTTGTACTTTATTACTTCATTTTATTTTAGGGAAGACTTACCTTAAGCGACATAGAACACAAGAGCTAAGTGTGGAATCCGGTGTTGTAAAACCTTACACCGATGGAAGGTGGTCTACCGGCCAAAGTAGGACCAAACATAAACGTAGCTTTCTAGGTGGATCCACTAGCTAGTCATCCTATGGGGACAACATAGTTCAAGAACTAAGAGATAGGTATGATCTCTCTACATGCCATTTGGCAATTGGAGCCTCCTCTCATGGGAACCATTGGGTGAGTATCCATCATAAGGGAGTCAACACCTCATATAGGACTATAGGGTGAATCTCTCTCTATGGGAAGTCAATACCTCACATTGTCAAGTTCACTCGGTACTAAGCTAAGTTCCTTTTTGAAAGGTCTTTAAGCCTTTATTAACAATCATAGCTTAGTTTAGGTCATAGGCTCTATCCCTTATATAATTATTATCATCATACTCAATAAGAATTGCATGAGTACTTTCCTTTCATTACAATTCATATATGTGAGGTTAGAACATTTTCATAATCACATCATAATAAGGCACATTGGTAAGTCATCACCATCCTTATAGCATGTACATCCTAGACAACACCTCACAAACCATGTATCAAGACATTTCAATTCAACATCATACCAACCCTAATCAATCCTATCACAAGGTATACTTCAATATAACTTCATCACTAAACACAAGTAATCATAATTGAAGTAAATGTTAGGATCATGAAGACTTACCAAATCTCCCTCAAAAGCCATCATCATGGTCTTACCATCAACCAACCAATTACATCCAATAATATGTGTAGTAACATCAATCAATAGTAATTAATACAAGAACTAGGTCAATTACATCATCACTATCCCAATTAATCATCAATTCATAACCTAGGGTTATGGGAATAGAGTTCATCCAGAATTCATCAAGAATTAGATCCAATACTAATGATACATTACCCTAGTCAATCCATACATGAATTAGAATAGATAAAACAAGTCTGATAATCAAATAATTCTTCAGTTCCCATCAATTCATGACCAAGATCCAAGATTTGGGGAATTGTGGAAAAGGAACATGATCTACATGAAATTGCATCAATTAACATCAATTAACCAACAATCTACACTTCATTAGTCATAGTCAATCAGAATTTATCATCAATTTGAAGTTTAGAAGAAAACCCATTAGAATAGAAAAACCCTTGGAATTAGGTGTTTTAGAAATCAAATTGAGAGAACCTCTTGGGTAAAGGAAACCCAAGGGTGAAGAACTCATACCTTAATGAAGATTAATCCACGAAATTGAAGTGAAATTCTAGATAAGTTCGTCTTCGTCTTCAAGCTTTATTCTTCCTTCAATTGAGGATAAATAGAGAGAGAAACTAGAGAGAGGTGATAGCTTTTTGGTTTTGATTTGGGGATTTGATTTGAGTTAGTGAATATGAGGGGAAACTGATTGGAAATCAATATATAGACCCCCCATGAAATACCCAAAAGATCCCTCACTTAAGTTGACCCTTTAATGAAGTCAAACTTCAAAACCAAATTTCAGATTTTCGTCAGGGAGCAAGTCCGCAACGCGGAGCTGTTCCCGCATGAATTTCTAAATTAATTTTCGAGAAAGTAGAGTCCGCGACGCGATCTTGAGATTTTACCAAAGGCCACCCAAGTCCGTGACGCGGACTTGTTTCATCCATGTACAAAGTGGCTGCTGCCTTGGCAGCTTGCCAAGCCAAGTTTTGGGTCCTTTCTTAGACCCCTAGGGCGACCCTTGGGGGGTCGGACTTGGACGTTTTTACTCTATATACCTATTTTTACATAATTAAAGTCGTTTTACAAGTTTTAGACCTCATTCACCACTCCTAAACCTTTCCGAAACCTAAAGATGTTTCATTAGTTCAATTAGTCTAGCTTCCGGATGTCGTGGACGCTTCTTGTCATTTTGATTCATTAACTTCCTAAATGACTTATATACATTATATAAGGTCTTAAAACAATGTCCTCACCCTTAGAAACACATGTTAGGCTTCAGAACACGTATTATATTACACTTTCGGAGTGTTACATTATCCCCCCCCGAGGAACATTTATCCCCGAGTGACACTAAAATCTTTTGGAAGGAAAAGAATGACTCAAGACTAGCAGCCCAACCAACAAAAATACATGATAACTTAAATTAAAATATCAATCATGACTTTACACATAGCAAGACTCCAATTACTACACATAAAGCTCAACATCCAAATATGAGGAATTTCCTTCTCACAACAACATGAGTTCGACATACCATATATGAGTCAAATATACCAAAACTCAACTTACCAATATGCTCAACATTATTTCATAAAGACTCAACATATCAAAATGCACATCATAACTCAAAACAAGAAGAATTGCAAATTTTCAAGTCAATATGCAAAATTCACTATAACTTTACTATAATGACACCAAAAATGCACATTTTAAAAAACGTCTCTAAAAATCATAGCAACTTCAAATTTAGACATTATTTTTGTTATAAGCTAGAACAACTAACCTTCACTAGTAAAGAGATGAGGATAATGGGACTTCATGTCCTTCGGCCTCCCATGTTGCTCCCTCAACTAGATGGTTTCTCCATAACACTTTTACAGAGGCCACCTCTTTGTTCCTCAACCTCTTCACTTGACAATCAAGGATTTCTACCGGAAGCTCCACATAGGAGAGGTTATCCCTTACACCAAGACCCTCAATAGGAAGAATAGACTCGGGATCACCGACACACTTCATAAGCATAGAAACATGGAAAAATGGATGAACTGAAGATAGTTCACTAGGAAACCACGTAACGAGGACTCAACTTCTGTTTCTTACCAAATCTAACCACCCCTTTCATTGGCGAAATATTTAAATACGCCTTGTCACCCTCTTCGAATTCAAGGTCTCTTCTCCTATGATCGGCATAAGACTTTTGCCGACTATAGGCTATTTGCAACCGGTTCCTTATGATATGAATTTTCTCCAAAGTCTTATAAATCAAATCGGAACCAAGAAGCGACGACTCACCAACCTCAAATAACCCAATAGGCGATCTACACCTCGTACCGTACAAGGCTTCATAAGGAGCCATAGAGATGGATGAATGAAAACTAATGTTATATGAGAACTCCACCAAAGGCAACTGCTCATCCCAATTTCCCTTAAAGTCAATTATGCAAGCTCTAAGCATATCTTCAAGAGTTTGAATAGTCCGCTCCACTTGACCATCCATTTGAGGATGAAAAGTGGTGGTTAACTTCACTTGAGTACCCAAACCCTTTTGAAACAATCTGCAAAATTTATATGTAAACTGAGCACCCTTATCTGATTTGATGGAAAAAGGAACCCCATGAAGACTCACTATCTTGTCATTATAGATTTTTGCATAGTCTTCCGCCAAATAAGTAGACTTAACGGGAATAAAGTGAGCGAATTTAGTCGATCAATCCACTACCACCCATATAAAGTCATATTGTTTTCGAGTTTGAGGCAAACCTACTACGAAATCCATATTAACATCTTCCTACTTCCAAGTAGGAAATTGGATTTCTTGTAGTAGACCACTCGGCTTTTGGTGTTCGTCCTTCACTTGTTGACAATTGGGACACTTTGCAACAAACTCCTCAATATCCCTTTTTTGTCCATCCCACCAATACAGTTTTCTAATGTCATGGTACATCTTTGTAGAACCTTGATGAATAGAGTAACGGGCTCCATGAGCTTCCTCAAGGATCCTACTCCTCAAATCATCCACATTAGGCACCCACAATCTACCTTGATACCTAAGAACACCATCCCCCCTTGGAAGAATGACTCATTCATCTTTCCAAGAACCTACTCTTTCAACTCCATCAATAATGGATCAAGGTGTTGCTTAGACTTCACCTCAACCACCAAAGACGACTCGGATTTATGATGTACCACCATGCCACCATTTGGAGAATCTTCAATTCGAACCCCTAATGAGCCAACCTAAGAACATCTTTCACTAGGTTTCTCTTGGATTCTTCCACATGGGAGTCACTTCCCATGGACAACCAAATTAGAGCATCTACCACATTAGCCTTGCCGGGGTGATAGAGAACACTCATGTCATAGTCTTTGGACAACTCTAACCATCTCCGTTGCCGAAGATTCAACTCTTTTTAAGTGAATACATATTGGAGACTTTTATGATCAGTATACACATCAACATGAACCCCATAAAGATAATGCCTCCATATTTTTAAGGCAAAAAACACGTCCTCTTACTCAAGGCCATGAGTCGGATAATTCTTCTCATGAACTTTGAGTTGCCTAGAATCATAAGCTATAAATTTGCCATGTTACATAAGCACACACCCCGACCCAACTCAGGATGCATCATAATAGACAACAAAACCCTTAGTACCCTCCGGTAGATTGAATACTGGAGCAGAAGTAAGTCTATCCTTCAACATTTGGAAGGTCTTTTAACATACCTCCGACCACTCAATTTTCGAATTCTTTTGGGTCAAGGTTTTCAAGGGGGAAACAATAGACGCAAACCCATCGACAAACCTCCTATAATAATAGGCTAGGCCTAAGAAACTTCTAATATCCGTAGGATCCAAGGACCTAGGCCAATTATTCACCACTTCGGTCTTCCTTGGATCAACCTCTACCCCTTCACAAGAGATGATATGACCAAGAAACGCTACCGACCTCAACTTAAACTCACATTTGCTATATTTGGCAAATAATTGGTGTTCCTTAAGCACTTGTAAAACCACCCTCAAATGGTTTGTGTGTTCACCCTCATTCTTCGAATATACCAAGATGCCGTCAATGAAGACAATGACAAATGAATCTAGGTAACTTCAAAACACCCTATTCATTAGGTCCATAAACGCCGCCGGAGCATTAGTGAGACCAAAGGACATTACTAAGAACTCATAGTGACGATATCTTGTTCGAAATGCCATCTTGGGAATATCCTAACCTCTCCCCCTAAGGTGGTGATATCCCGATCTCAAGTCAATCTTGGAAAAGTAACTCACACCTTGGAGTTGATCAAATAAATCATCAATTCGGGTGAGAGGATACTTGTTCTTGATTGTGACTTTGTTGAGTTGACGGTAATCGATACACATTCTAACGGACCCATTCTTCTTCTTCACAAACAATACCGGAACACCCCATGAAGAAATACTAGGCCGAATAAAGCCCTTGTCCAGTAAATCTTTGAGCTGAGCCTTCAACTCTTTCAATTCGGTCGGAGCCATCCGATAAAGAGGAATTTAAATGGTATTTGTATCCGGTAGCAAGTCGATACAAATATCAATTTCCCGTTCGAGAGGAATACCATGAATATCATTAGGAAAGACCTCCTAGAAATCCCTAACTACGGGGACCGACTCAATGGGAGGAATTTCGGAGTCTAAATCATGGACTCTTACTATATGGTATAAACACCATTTAGAGATCATCCTACAATCTTTCAAACAAGAAATAATACGACCTCTAGGAATAGAATTTTCCCCCTTCCACTCTAAAATGGGCTCATTTGAAAAGTTGAACTTCACCACCCTCGTTCTACAATCTATTGATGCAAAGCAAGCATGCAACCAATGCATACCCAAAATAACATCAAAATCATATATATCATGTTCTACTAGTTCAACATGAGTAACTCTATTGGGAAACATTATAGGACAATTTCTATACACTCTTTTTGCAACCACCGACTCACCCACCGGGGTCTACACCAGAAAAGGTTCATTCAAGATATCGAGCAAAATGTCAAACTTTTGAGCTACTAGAGGAGTAACAAATGACAAGGTAGCACAGAGATCAAATAAAACTTATACATCAATAGAAAATACTTTCATCATACCGGTCACCACGTCAGGAAAAGTCTCTTGCTCACCTCTAGAGCGGAGAGCATAAAAGTGGTTCTTCTTTGGAGCATCATTAGAACCACTTGCTTGAGATTGACCACTACCCTTCTCTTGCCCCTTCAAATTTGGGCAAACTCTAACTTTTTGCCCACTTTTACCACAACTAAAACAATTACCCGTTCCAACTAAGCATTCACCAAAGTGCCCCTTTCCACACTTGGTACAACTAGGCTTCTCTTTAGGTGAGTTTCCACTGTTTCCCTTTTGGGACCTAGGTTTAGGCACCTTATCATCACGAGCCTTAGAGAACTTAGAAGGAACTTGATTAGACAACCTCTTCTTGAACCTAGGCTTGTCTTGGATATCAAGACTACCCTTTGAAGAACCACCATCAAAAGATCTTGCCCTTTGAGCATCCCTACTCTTTCTCTTAGCCCTTGTCTCTTCCACTTGTTGAGCATGAACCATGAGACGAGAGATGTTCATATTGTCATGTAGCATATCCGAATGACATTCTTCCTTCAAGTCATCCGACACCCCCGTCACAAAGCGGCTCATTTCATCCCTAGGATCGGAAACCAAAGAAGGAGAATACTTTGACAATTTAGTGAATTTCAATGAGTATTCACGTACACTCATACCTCCTTGACTAAGGTTGATGAACTCCATCACTCTTCCCTCTTCTAACTAGGAAAGAACCTATCAAGAAAATCCTTCTTAAAGATCTCCGAAGTCATCGGCCCACCCCTTAAAGTCCTATTGTCTCTCTATTGGAAGTACCAATTTTGGGCCACATCTTTGAGTTGATAAGTGGCTAACTCGACCTTCTCACTAGTAGTCAACCCCATAGCATAAAGAATCGTGTAGACTTCATCAATGAACTCATGGGGTCTTCCTCAACTTTGTACCCATAGAAAGAAGGGGGATTCATTCTAGTGAAATCCCTCAAACGAGAGACTATGGTGCCAACATGTTGGTTGGCTCGGGGTAACACCTCTCGATTAGCTTGGGCCGTCATGGCTTGTGCTTGAGTGGTGACGGATTGTTCTTGGGTAGTAATGGCTTGGAACATTTGGTGAATGTCAGCCCTTATATCACCATCCGTCAAATGTGATGGATTGATCGGAGCTTGGTCATCATTAGTATCTTCTACAAGAGAAGGGACTTGATCACCACGAGAGGAACTCCCACATTGGCAACTCTTCCTCAATTCTTCGTGCCGCGTTCTTTCAAGTATTCATTGCCAATAACCAAAGCACAAGGTTTAGGTGAAAGCACACATTAAGTATACTCTAGAGGCACGATATTGGATTTCCAAGAAAAGAGAGAGTTTCCTAAGCATTAAATAGATTCCTATTTATAAGTGTGGCGCACTTCACAATTATGATTAAGAATCTACATAGACGTGCTTGAGAGAGACATCGAATCTAAAGATATTCAACCTCTTGCTCTGGTACCAAGTTTGTCACATCTGGGGAGCACCCCCTAGACGTAACCGGCGTCATCGTCCTCTTTGAGGACTAAGACTAGCCTCTTAGTTTACATCATTACATTCATAGGTTAAAATGCGGAAATTTAAAACTTTTTCTATCTATTATGAGGTTTATATAGACCTGTCACACACACATAATATATATTCATATCGAGTATACATAGACCCTTCGTATAATAAGATTACATAGTTTTCTACTTTTATTGCACATAGATATATAATATATAACATAGTCTTAAAAGAGTGTCTCATCGCCTAACCATATAAAACAAGTATATCTCAATTGGGCATATCCCATACAACCACATATAGGCTATAAAATTCGTACTCAAATGAAAGGAAAGAACATAGGAGTCTTAAAACTAAAACAACTTCATAAGTTTGATATTGGCATTGCCCTCAGAAATTGAGGACCTACCCAACTTGGATGATTGAGAATTTCCAAGTCTTCTTCAAAGTCGTCTAAAAAGACTTCAATGAGCGGAACCTAAAATATTGGGGAAAAGGGAGAAAATAGGGTTAGCACATCACATGTACTAAGTATGATACCATATGCACATATAATATCAAATCATGCTAAAAAGGGACATTTAATTAAAACATGCTATTTTACATTTGGAAAGCCTTATGCACATTCAAGAATCAATACAAGTCCTTAATGCATATTCATCAAGTCAATACCATGTACTATAAAAGAACAAAACACCTAAAGTCAAAGCAAGTAACATGCATATCAACATACTTGAACCCATACTCAAATACAACTCTAGCATCAAGTCATAACATTGTAAGAATGAATAAGAGTTCATTACAACATAACCAAAGCAAGACCATTACTCATGACCCTCATTAAGTACACTTGTGAAATGACCAATCAAAGCCCCATAACCTTACTTAATCAAGTAAACCTAACTAGAACCACAACCAATCCAATTTCACAAATCATATCATTAAGAGTATATAACTTCATACATTAGCAATATAGACCAAACATATATTCACAAGTGAATTCAACATCATAAGGTGTATTCAACATATAAGATCATAATATACATTTTAGAAGCATACACATTCATACGAACAACCTCCTAAGGCTTCCCTCAAGGAAAACTAGTGCAAGGAATAGGTAGAGTCCCATACCCTTGCCTAGGCTAAGTCAAACCTGTTAAGTCAACCTAGTTGGTTTGTATTTCATTACTTCATTTTATATTAGGGAACACTTGGCTTAACCGAAATAGACCACAATATCTAAGTGTGGAATCCGGTGTTGTAAAATCTTACACCGATGGAAGGTGGTCTACCGGCCAAAGTAGGACCAAACATAAACGTAGCTTTCTAGGTGGATCCACTAGCTAGTTTTCCTATGGGGGCAACATAGTTCAAGAACTAAGAGATATGTATTATATCTCTACATTTTATTTGGCAATTGGAGCCTCCTCTCATGGAAATCCATTGGGTGAGTGTCCCTCATAGGGGAGTCAACACCTCATGTGGGACTATAGGGTGAATTTCCCTCTATGGGAAGACAACACCTCCCATTGTCAAATTCACTCGGTGCTAAGCTAAGTCACTCTTTGAAATGTCTTTAAGCCTTTATTAACAATCATAGCTTAGTTTAGGTCATAGGGTCTATCCCTAGTGTAATCATCATCATCATAGCTCAATAAGAATTACATGAGTACTTTCCTTTCATTACAATTCATACATGTGAGGTTAGCACATTTTCATAATCACCTAATAATAAGGCACATTGGTAAGTCATCACCATCCTTATAACATGTACATCCTAGGCAACACCTCACAAATCATGTATCAAGACATTTCAATTCAACATCATACCAACCCTAATCAATCCTATCACAAGGTATACTTCAATATAACTTCTTCACTAAACAAAAGTAATCATAATTGAAGTAAAGGTTAGGATCATGAAGACTTACCAAATATCCCTCAAAAGCCATCCATCATGGTCTTACCATCAGCCAACCAATTGCATCCAATAATATGTGTAGTAACATCAATCAATAGTAATTAACACAAGAACTAGGTCAATTGCATTATCACTATCCCAATTAATCATCAATGCAAAACCTAGGGTTAGGGGAATAGGGTTCATCATGAATTCATCAATAATTAGATCCAATCCCAACGATACATTACCCTAGTCAATCCATACATGAATTAGAATAGATAAAATAAGTCTAATAATCAAATCATTCTTCAACTCCCATCAATTGATGACCAGGATCCAAGATTTGGGGAATTGGTGAAAAGGAACATGATCTACTTGAAATTGCATCAATTAACATCAATTAACATAAAATCTACACTTAATTAGTCATAGGCAATCACAATTTATCATAAATTTGAAGTTCAGAATAAAACCCATTAGAATAGAAAAACCCTTGGAATTTGGTGTTTTAGAAATCAACTTTGAGAAGACCTCTTGGGGAAAGGAAACCCAAGATTGAAGAACCCATACCTTAATGAAGATTAATCCACGAAATCGAAGTGAAATCCTAGAAAAGCTTTATTCTTCCTTCAATGGAGGATGAATAGAGAGAGAAACTAGAGAGAGGTGAGAGCTTTTGGGTTTTGATTTCGAGATTTGATTTGAGTGAGTGAATGTGAGGGAAAACTTATTGGAAAACAATATATATACCCCCCATTAAATACCCAAAAGACCCCTCACTAAAGTTGACCCTTTAATGAAGCCAAATTTTAGATTTTCGTCGGGGAGCAAGTCCGCGACGTGGAGCTATTCCCGCATGAATTTCTAAATTAATTTTTGAGATAGTAGAGTCTGCGACCTACCCACGATGCGGACTAGATATTTGACCAAAATCCAATCAAGTGCGCGATGCGGACTTGTTTCATCCACGTATAAATTGGATGTTGCCTTGGAAGCTTGCCGAGCCATATTTGGAGTCCTTTCGTGGACCCCTAGGGTGACCCTTGGGGGCTCGTACTTGGACGTTTTTACTCTATATAAATAGTTTAAATATTTGAAGTCGTTTTACATGTTTTAGACCTCATACACCACTCCTAAACCTTTCCGAAACCTAAGAATGTTTCATTAGTTCAATTAGTCTAGCTTACGGACGTTTCTTGTCGTTTTGATTCTTTAACTTCCTGAATGACTTATATACATTATATAAGGTCTTAAAATAGTGTACTCACCCTTAGACACTCATGCTAGGCTCTAGGATACGTCTTACACTTTCGGAGTGTTACATTATCCCCCCCCCCTTAGGAACATTTGTCCCCGAATGACACTAAAATCTTTTGGAAGGAAAAGAATGACTCAACACTAGCAGCCCAACCAACAAAACTACATGATAACTTAAATGACAATATCAATCATGGCATTTACACATAGCAAGGCTCCAATTACTACACATAAAGCTCAACATCCAAATATGAGGAATTTCCTTCTCACAACAACATGAGTTTGACATACCATATATGAGTCAACTATACCAAAACTCAACTTACCAACATGCTCAACATCATTTCATAAAGACTCACCATATCAAAATGCACAGCATAACTCAAAACAAGAAATTTTGTCACTATGCACAATTCAATGTAACTTCACTTTAATGACACCAAAAATGCACATTTTGCAAAACATCTCTAAAAATCATAGCAACTTCAAATTTAGACATTATTTTTATTATAAGCAAGAACAATTAACCTTCACTAGTAAAGAGATGAGGATAACGGGACTTCATGTCGGCTTTGGCCTCCTTCTCCCTCAACTAGGTGGTTTCTCCATATCACTTTTACGGTGGCCACCTCTTTTTCCTCAACCTTTTTACTTGACGATCAAGGATTTCTACCGGAACATCCACATAGAAGAGGTTATCCTTCACACCAAGACCCTCAATAGGAATAATAGACTCGGTATCACCGATACACTTCTTAAGCATAGAAACATGGAAAACCGGACGAACCAAAGATAATTCACTAGGAAGTTTTAATTCATAAGAAACCATACCAACCCTTTGCAAGATTTCATAGGGACCCACGTAACGAGGACTCAACTTCCCTTTCTTGCAAAATCTAACCACCCCATTCATAGGCGAAATTTTCAAATACACCTTGTCACCCTCTTCGAATTCAAGGTCTCTTCTCCTATGATTGGCATAAGACTTTTGCTGACTATAGGTTGTTTGCAACCGGTTCCTTATGATATGCAATTTCTCCAAAGTCTTATAAATCAAATCAGGACCAAGAAGCGAAGACTCGCCAACCTCAAATAACCCAATAGGAGATGTACACCTCCTACCGTACAAGGCTTCATAAGGAGCCATAGAGATGGATGAATTAAAACTATTGTTATATGAGAACTCCACCAAAAGCAAGTGCTCATCCCAATTTTCCTTAAAGTCAATGATGCAATCTCTATGCATATCTTCAAGAGTTTGAATAGTTCGCTCCGCTTGACCATCCGTTTGAGGATGAAAAGCTTTGGTTAACTTCACTTGAGTACCCAAACCCTTTTGAAGCGATCTCCAAAATTTAGATGTAAATTGAGCACCCCTATCTGATATGATGGACAAAGGAACCCCATGAAGACTCACTATATTATCCATATAGATTTTTGCATAGTCTTCCGCCGAATAAGTAGACTTAACGGGAATAAAGTGAGTGGATTTAGTCAATCTATCCACTACCACCCATATAGAGTCATATTGCTTTTGAGTTCGAGGAAAACCTACTACGAAATCCATATTAACATCTTCCTACTTCCAAGTAGGAATTTGTATTTCTTGTAGTAGACCACTCGTCTTTTGGTGTTCGTCCTTCACTTGTTGACAATTGGGACACTTTGCAACAAACTCCGCAATATCCCTTTTTAGGCCATCCCCCCAATACACTTCTCTAAGGTCATGGTAAATCGTTGTAGAACCTAGATGAATAGACTAACGAGCTCCATGAGATTCCTCAAGGATCCTACTCCTCAAATCATCCATATTAGGCACCCACAATCTACTTTGATACCTAAGAACACCATCCCCCCTTGGTAGAATGACTCATTCATCTTTCCAAGAACCAACTCTTTCAACTCCATCAATAATGGATCAAGGTGTTGCTTAGACTTCACCTCAACCACCAAAGATGACTCGGAGTTATGATGTACCACCATGCCACCATTTGGAGAATCTTCAATTCGAACCCCTAAACGAGCCAACCTATGAAAATCTTTCACTAGGTTTCTCTTGGATTCATCCACATGGGACACACTTCCCATGGACAACCAACTTAGAGCATCCGCTACCATATTAGCCTTGCCAGGTGATAGAGAACACTCATGTCATAGTCTTTCAACAACTCTAACCATCTTCATTGCCGGAGATTCAACTCCTTTTGAGTGAATATATATTGGAGACTTTTATGATTTGTATACACATAAACATGAACCCCATAAAGATAATGCCTCCATATTTTAAGGCAAAAACCACGGCCGCTAACTCAAGGCCATGAGTCAGATAATTTTTCTCATGAACTTTGAGTTGACTAGAAGCATAGGCTATAAATTTGCCATGTTGCATAAGCACACACCGCAACCTGATTCGGGATACATCACAATAGACCACAAAACCTTTAGTACCCTCCGGTAGAGTCAATACCAAAGCGGAAGTAAGTCTATCCTTCAACATTTGGAAGCTCTTTTCACATACTTCCGACCACTCAAATTTTACATTCTTTTGGATCAAGGTTATCAAGGGGGAAGAAATAGACGCAAACCCATCGACAAACCTTCTATAATAACAGGCTATGCCTTAGAAACTCCTAATATCCGTAGGAGCCAAGGGCCTAGGCCAATTTTTCATCGCTTTGGTCTTCCTTCCAGTACCCCTTCACTAGAGATGATATGACTAAGAAACGCTACTAACCTCAACCAAAACTCACATTTGTTATATTTGACAAACAATTGGTGTTCCTTAAGAACTTGTAACACCGCCCTCAAATGGTTTGTGTGTTCACCCTCATTCTTCGAATATACCAAGATATCGTCAATGAAGACAATGACAAATGAATCTAGGTAACTTCGAAACACCCTATTCATTAGGTCCATAAGCGCCGCTAGAGAATTAGTGAGACCAAAGGACATCACTACGAACTCATAGTGACCATATCCTTTTTTAAATGCCATCTTGGGAATATCCTCACCTCTCACCCTAAGTTGGTGATATCCCGATCTCAAGTCAATCTTGGAAAAGTAATTCGCACCTTTGAGTTGATCAAATAAATCATCAATCCGAGGGAGAGGATACTTGTTCTTGATTGTGACTTTGTTGAGTTTACGGTAATCGATACACATTCTAACTGACCCATCCTTCTTCTTCACAAACAATACCATAGCACCCCATGGAGAAATACTAGGCCGAATAAAGCCCTTGTCCAGTAAGTCTTTGAGTTGAGTCTTCAACTCTTTCAATTCAGCCGGAGCCATCTGATAAAGAGGAATTGAAATGGGATTTGTATACGGTAGAAAGTCGATACCAAAATCAATTTCCCATTCGGGAGGAATACCGGGAAGATCATTAGGAAAGACCTTCGAGAATTCCCTCACTACGAGGACCGACTCAATGGGAGGAATTTCGGATTCTAAATCATGGACTCTTACTTTATGGTATAAACACCATTTAGAGATCATCCGATAAGCTTTCAAACAAGAAATGATACGACCTCTAGGAATAGAATTCCCCCCCCCCCACTCTAAAATGGGCTCATTTGAAAGGTTAAACTTCACCACCCTCGTTCTACAATCAATTCATGCAAAGCAAGCATGCAACCAATCCATACCCAAAATAACATCAAACTTATACATATCAAGTTCTACTAGTTCAACATAAGTAACTTTATTGGGCAACATTATAGGACAATTTCTATACACTTCTTTTGCAACCACTTACTCACCCACCGTGGTAGACACCATAAAAGGTTCATTCAAGATATCGGGCCAAATGTTAAACTTTTAGCTACTAGAGGAGTAACAAATAAAAAGGTAGCACCGGGTCAAGTAAAGAAATACATCAATAGAAAAGACTTTCAACATATCGGTCACCACGTCGGGAGAAGTCTCTTGCTCACCTCTAGAGCGAAGAGCATAAAAGCGGTTCTTCTTTGGAGCATCATTAGAACCAATTTCTTAAGCTTGACCACTTCCCTTGTCTTGCCCCTTCAAATTTGGGCAATCTCTAACTTTGTGCCCACTTTTACCATAACTAAAACAATTATGCGTTCCAACTAAACATTCACCAAAGTGCCCTTTTCCACACTTGGTACAAGTAGGCTTCTCATTAGGTGAGTTTCTACTATTTCCCTTTTGGGACCTAGGTTTAGGCACCTTATCATCACGAGCCTTAGAAAACTTAGAAGGAACTTGATTAGAGAACCTCTTCTTGAACCTAGGCTTGTCTTGGATATCAAGTCTACCCTTTGAAGAACCACCATCAAGAGATCTTGCCCTTTGAGCATCCCTAATCTGTCTCTTAGCCCTTGTCTCTTCCACTTGTTGAGATGAACCATGAGAAGAGAGATGTTTATACTGTCATGTAGCATAGCCGAATGACATTCTCCTTTCAAGTCATCTAACACCCCCGTCACAAAGCGGCTCATTTCATCCCTAGGATCAAAAACTAAAGAAGGAGCATACTTTGACAATTTAGTTAATTTCAAAGAGTATTCAACTACACGCGGACTAGATATGACCAAAATCCACCTAAGTCCGCGACGTGGACTTGTTACATCCATGTACAAATTGGTTGCTACCTTGGAAGCTTGTCCAGCCAAGTTTGGGGTCCTTTCGTGGACCCCTAGAGCGACCCTTAGAGGGTCGGAACTGGAAGATTTTACTTTATATACATATTTTTACCTATTTAAAGTCCTTTTACAAGTTTTAGACCTCATACACCACTCCTAAACCTTTCTGAAACCTAAGGATGTTTCACTAGTTCAATTAGTCTAGCTTTCGGACATCTTGGACGCTTCTTGTCGTTTTGATTCTTTAACTTCCTAAATGACTTATATACATTATATAAGGTCTTAAAACAGTATCCTCACCCTTAGACACTCATGTTAGGCTCTAGGACACGTCTTACACTTTCGGAGTGTTACATTAAGTTCCCTTGAAGCAGAGGCAATCACTTTACCATTTTGTATGAGGACACATCCTATACCTACTTTAGAGGCATCACAATATACAACAAAAAGATCGGTGACTCTAGTAAGATCAAAACCGAAGAAATAGTACGTATATCTTTCAACTCTTGAAAGCTTTTCACACAAACCTCTACCTACTTAAACTTAACTTTCTTTTGAGTGAAAGACGTCAATGGAGAACCAATGGAGGAAAACCTCTCAACCAACCTATTATAGCAACCGTCCAAACCCAAAAATCATTAAGGAAGTAGAGGTATAGGCCTACTCTTGACTGCATCTGTCTGTGTTCTTATGATCTACCTAAATACCCTTGCTTTACACGATATGACAAAGGAAGGCTACGGACCTTAGCCAAAACTCACACTTACTAAACTTTGGAAATAGTTGGTGGTCTTTAAAGACTTGCAAAAAAATCCTGAAATAGTCCACATGTTCATTCTTACTTCTTGAATACATAAAAATATCATCGATAAACACGATCACAAACATGTTGAGGTATTTCCTAAACACCCTATTCATTAGGTTCATAATGCCACCGAGGCATTAGTTATGCCAAATGACATCACAAGGAATTCATAATGCCCATACCTATTTCGGAAAGTCGTCTTTGGTATATCATCCTCTCTCACCCTTAGTTAGTGATAACCCGAACAAAAGCCAATTTTTGAGAAGTAACTAGCCCCTTGGAGTTGATCAAACAAGTCATCTATTCATAGAAAGGGATATTTAATCTTTATGGTCATTTTGTTCAATTGGTGGTATTCAATGCACATTACAAGTGACCCATCTTTATTTCAAACAAACAAAATTGGATCACCCCAACAAGAGACACTCGGTCGAATAAAACCCTTGTCTAACAAATCCCTTAGTTGCTCCTTCAACTCTTTCAACTCGGTCAGAGCCATTCTACAAGGAGAATGGAGATAGGTTGCGTATATGGTAAAAGATCAATGCAAAAATCTATTTCTAGTTCGGAAGAAATACCAGGTAAATCAAAAAGGAAAACATAAAAAAACTCATTCACTACCGAAACTGACTCTAGAAAAGGGATTTCAGACTCAACATACCTTACCCTAACAAGATGGTAAATGCACCCTTTGGAGATAATTTTCCTAATTTTGAGACAAGAAACAAATTGACCTCTAGGGATAAAATTCCCCCCCTTCCCACTCAAACATTTGCTCATTCTGAAATTGTAGTTTGAACACCCGAGTCCTATAATCTATACAGGCATAACATGTATGCGACCAATACATACCCAAAATCACATCAAAATCAAACATGTATAACTCCATTAAATCCACCAAAGTGACTTTATGAGACAAAGAAATGGAACAACTTCTACAAACTTTCTTTGCCGCTACGGAATCACCAACCAGGGTAGAAACTGAAAAAGGCTCTAATAACCCTTCGGGGAGTATTTCAAACTTCATGGACACTAAAGTTGTCACAAAGGACAAAGTAGCACTGGGATATAATAAGAAATATACTTGAATAGAAAATACTTTTAATATACCGATAAAAACATCCAGGGAGATCTCTTGGTCACCTCGGGATTGAAGATCATAAAAGTAGATTTTCTTGGGAGTATCAAATTTTGAACATCTAGGAGGAGATTCCTTGACCTCTCTTCCTTGAACCTTAAGCATTGTAAAATCGCTTATCCTATGAAAAATATTCTGACAACCATAGCATACATCCATATCGTTCAGGAACTTACCCACATGTTTCCTTCCGCATTTAGCACAAGTAGGCCTAGTCATATAAGAATCACCATTATTACCTCCTTGAGGTTTAAGGTTACACACACTTTTTTTGTTGACTATTGGGGAAGCACTAGAGTAACCTTTGTTTGAAAACATTATTTTGAACCTTTGTCGACCTTGCCCATTGGACTTAGCATTGGAGAAATTCCCATGAGCGGTTCTAGCTCTTTTCAACTGCCTATTGTTGTCATGGAGTTTCTCATCCTCCATTTGTTTGGAATACACCATAAGACGCGAGATATCCATATCATGAAGGAGCATTGTCGTACGACACTCTTTTTTTTCCATTTTGGACACACCCGTCAAATACCTACTCATCATATCCCTCGAATACACTACCATAGCCGGATAATAGTTGGACAATTGAGTAAACTTTACGGAACATTCTTGAATACTCATACCTCCTTGACAAATCTTAATAAATTCATCCACCTTAGCTTCCCTAGACTCTCACGGAAAGAACCTATTAAGGAATGTTGATTTAAACACTTCCCACTCTATTGGATCAACTCCTACCGGCCTATTGTTCTTCCATTGAGAATACTATACTTGAGCCACACTCTTCAATTGATAAACAACTAGTTCTGGTTTCTCTGCTGAAGTCACCCTCATGCCAGCAATTATCTTATAAACCTCTTCTACAAATTCTTGAGGATCCTCTCCTATTGTGGAACCAAGAAACACAGGATGAGTCATCCTTGCAAAATCCCTCAATTAAGAAGTTGTGGAGTTCATATTAGGGTTCACATGAGGCCTAAAATATCTAGTGGATTGTGTCGTCATGGGTTGGGCTTGAGTTTCACGGCTTGAGCTAGAGTCGTCATATCTTGGGTAAATATTTGGATAGTAGATCTAAACTCCGTATGGTCACATTATCGACTACAAGATCAACCGGATCTTGGTTACCTTGAGGAGCTTGATAACCTTAATGATCTTTCTAATTCACATTGCCACCCTTTATTCTATTTTCATTAGACCTTCGTGCATTCATTTCTTGAAGACATAAGAGAACAGTTAGGAGAGGGACATGTATAGAGTTAAACTCTAAGGCACGACTCATGAATAGTAAAGGAAATGGAATTTCCTAAACATCTTATAGCCCCTCATTTAGAAATGTGGTGCGCTTAAGATTTATGAACAAAATTATATTAGACATGGATTATGAGACATCATCCTAGAATCATTCTAAATATTTTGCTCTCATACAAAGTTTGTCACGACCCAAGGGTACCCCTTAGACGTAACAAGGCAGATAGAATTCCAAAAAGCTCAATGTAATCCACTTAGCATATCAGGACATAAAGTAATAGAATAGTAAGAGTAAAAACACATTTAAGTTATAAATATTTATAAAAGAAAAATAGAAGTCTAACTTGTCTTGTTGAGCCATCTATTAAAATTCAGGAATTAAAGATAGGGTCATAGCCCCAACATAATAATAATAATAGAAAGTATAAAAAAGAAACTAATAATGAATGTCCTGTCCTCGAATCACTCACCACAAGAAAGGAGAAAAGTCAATCAAATCTTGCATGAAAGGATAATCGCCTCAAGAACCAGAAGCTACACTTTGAAGGAAATGTAGAATATGGGTTTGTACAAAATTGCACTAAGTCTGATAGTCATGCACAAAACCATGAAAATATGCTAAAAATGGACATTTTAGTTGAAGAGCATGCACTTTACCAAGTTTGAGATTCACCATGAAAATTAGTATGGAAGCATAAATAATAAGTATGTTCAATATATAGATCATAACAATATAATTGAAACATAATATGAATACCCTCAAAGTATACTTGTGTCATGCATACGGAAGATCTCATAATCCTACCCATGTTAAGTAATGCTTCTTGAGAATAAGCTTTAACTGACATAGACCATGTGAGCTTAACATGGAATCTGTTGTTGCCCCCCACCGAAAAGAGGTGCCCTACTTGCCTAAAGTAGAACCAAATTGTATTAGTTTTTAGGTGAATCCACTAGCTAAAGACCTATGTGGGCACATAGTTATGGGATAGGGAGATTGCTTCTGGAAACTCAGACTCACTGAAGTAGAAGGTTTTTATCTCATGAGGTACATATGTTAGTAACCCGAACTCACTAAAGTAGAAGGAACCCATTTAGAAAGTCGGACTCACTAAGGTAAAAGCTTTCATCTCATATTCAATACCCACTCGGTGCAAAGCATGATTCCCATAAAATTCTTATTAAGTCTTGACTTATTTTCATGTTTATGGAAAAATATCTTAAAACTCACTCCAACATAGTTCATGAGATAGATCATGGATTCAATTGGTGAGAATAGCCCTTCAACCTTAGAAACATCACATTGTGAGGAAACCTTTCACTGCATGTTCATTATGTGTTTATGATAATGACCTTTCAATCAACACAAAAATAAGATTATAATCATGTTCATAAAGCATATACAATGAATCCACAATCATGTAAAATTATTATGTTTTACCCCTCTTGGGTCAAGGATCACATTCCATAGAATACATCTCGATTTAAAACATGAGATATAAATACTAACATTATTGAATTTACTAAATTACTACGAGCACAATCTCATACTATTCTTCCTTCATCAAGTCACCCACATCACAAAAGCATAAATTGGGATATACGGGGTTTCATTCGTTCTTGGGGTAAAATCATCATAAATCAACAATAATTCATCAATTCAATCATAACCCATCATAAACCAACCATTTAAAAACACTTTTTGAAAAAACCCATTAGATTGAAGTCAAACCCTAATTTTGGGGGCAATCACTACTTCAGAAATTGAATTTGGAGGGGCTTCATGGATGAAGGAATACCATACCTTGATGAAGAATCCCTACGAATTTTAGTGGAAAATGTGGATCCTTCAATCCTAAATCTCATTTTCTTCTTCTTTTTCCTTGAGATTTTCTAGAGAGAGATACTTTGTAGAAGATGAACTTTTTGGAAATATTGGGTGTTTTGAGATTATGACTTAACTTGGGTGCGTTTGACATTAAAAAAGTACTTATATTGTGCCACTAAACTTGCCCAAAATGACTCCATTTCTGTTGGACAAAAATATGAAGTCCCTGAAATGCCCCTCACTTCAAGTGGGCTTCCAGGGACCACGATGGGCTCCAAGAGTCGTCGTCCCATCCTTGGTCTTGAGGAAGTAGCTAGGCAGCTTATGCCTTAAGCTCACATGCCCAAGGAAACTCCACTAAAGGATCCACGAGCCATGGTCAATACCACAAGTCGTTGTCCCTCTAATGGACTTATGGAGGTGTCTTAGTTACGTGTCTTCAACTCCCACATATCACTAACTCCATTCCACGAGCCATGAAGTGGCTCGTGTAGAGGAGCACTTGTTGTCAACCTTTGGGGAGATACTTACTAGCCCTCCACAAGTGGAACCACGGGGTGTAGTGGCCACCACAGGTCGTGAAGACCTTCATGGAGGTGGGGCAGTGCTTTGGGCCATGATATTGCGCATCCTTGGCCCCGCTTCATGGCCTTAACCCAATTTCCTTGGCCCTTGGCCCTTGGCCCTTGACCTTAACTCGTGACGTTAAACCTCATATTTAGACTCTAGTTTAACCTATTGTTGTCTGGAGTGTTACACATAACAAGAGTAGTATCAGTACAAACCACAAGTACTGGTAGAATTATAGAGAAATCGACCAGCAAAAAACATGTAATAAGAAGGTTCACCCCTCAACCTTTATCCTTCTTCCTTTACCGTTCCCATCCACCTTAAACGTACTAGTACATTTGACTCTAACCTCCTACTCCATCACCCTTCTCACTCAGTTATTAACCCTAGATTAACAATTCTATTTCATAAAGGAGTTCCTATATACAAATAATACCAACCCGACCAACCACTCTCGACATACCCTCGCTTCTTCTACACCACACCTAGTATATTCTATCAAGGGTCACTAACCTTTTCAACTAAGGAACCCCTTCCCAAGGTAGGACCTTGGTACTTATGCCTCATGAACACTAACCCACTCCTCGGTGCGTAAGTGCAAAGACAAGCTCCCTAAAAATACCCAATGGTAACACTTGGACCCTCGGTCTCTGCTTACCAGACCACATACTGATGGGTACACTCATTCGCAATCAATTCCAATAAATGGTATATAATTCATTTAATTAATACATTTTAAACACATATATACGGGACACATAATTCAGTTATCATTTAGGAGAAACATTCGATTTCCAAATATCAACAATAGGTAGATATGAACGTTATAATCACAAATAGTATTGTGATGAAACCCACACCCAAACTATTAGTGTGTCGGAACGTGGCACCCGATCCAATAAACGTGTTGGAACGTACACCCGTTTCAATTTATATGTTTGAATGTGACACTAGGTCCAATGTATATGTCAGAACGTGACACCCTATCATGTATATGTATTAGAACATGACACCCTATCCAGTCAATACACTCACTGGCATGATCGCACCCATAATGAACAGTCATATAGTCACATAGTCAAGTAACAGGTACATGGTATGTAATTATCCATACTCTGTTGTCTCACTAGGTTCGATTCATGTTTCTATATTCCCTTTCATGTACACATACAATAGGGCCATTAACAAGCATATACAACACATACCTACAAGTCAAAACATCATCTGACCCTAGTTCATAGGACAAGGCTTTTCCCCCACCATACACATCATATTTAGCAACGAGGGTACATGTACAATCATCTTTTTTTCTATGTTGGACTCCTAAACATGGATTCTACCGTCAATTAACATTATATTACACGGTGAACACAAACTTACGACAACTAAATTTAGTAAACCTATCCTACCTAGCACCAAACAGATGTAGAGAGATTGTAGCTCTAATCCTGGCTTCTTTACAACGAGATGGTAGATTTTGGTCTAGAATCAGTGAGTTGTCGTTAACTTTGCGCTAGACATCTATTCCTCGTTCCTAAACCTAGAGCATCCTTTTGAGGGTTTCTGGGGTGATCCTCACCTTTTTTTGGCAATTAGGGGAAAACGAGAAAATAAGACTTCATGTCATTAAGTTTTGTCCCCCGTCCAACCCGTTCAACTAGGGCACCGCCTCCGGAGCAGCATCAACCCACTATGGCGGGAAAGTGCGGCTCATATGCTAAATATGTTTATTCATCTAATTGAACGACGGTTTGAGTCACTATAATAGATACCAATTTACCCATCGTTCGTCCCTAAATTGAAATCAAATTAGTACACACAAATCATGTAGAGCACTTTGAAACTAATTGATCGACAAGTCATGGAATGACGAGAGATAGCGGTTCCCAAGTTCTAGGTGCAAAAGTACCTTTGTCCAGGGATGTCACGACCCACATGTATACCTTAGAAGTTTGGGTATTCTTAGGTCATGGCACGGCGTACTTGACCTCTCGGAGGTCTTGTACAATCCCTTTTGTATCGTTCATCGCATATACATAATGAAAAGTAGTACGGAATTAAAACTTTTCACAAAATATTAGAATATCATTAATAACATATTTACTTAAAATCATAGGAAATACTAAGTCTCAATCTCATCAAATCTTATACACGATAATACTTGGGACACGGCCCATACATCAAAAAATAGAAATACTTAGTCTATTACAATACTTCAATATAAGAGAAACCTAACATAACTATGCCCTCAAATCAAGAGAGGACATACTTCAACTTCACTTGAATGATGCTATAATCCAAGCCTTCTCCTCCAATAGAACCTTCACCTATGAACCACTATAGAGACAAAAATATATATATGGAATTAGTACAAACACATGTACTAAGTATGGCATAATGCATAAAAATCATGATGACGGACATTTAATAGAAATGTGCTCTTTTTGATTAAAACATCATAGTATAAGCATAATAAGAACATTTAACACCTTAGAAACACATAAGAAATCACATAGGCAATTTATCACTTTTTAATAGCATTACAGTGAACTAGGTCACTGTTACAGTGAAGTTCCTCAACTTCACGTTGAACATTTTCTAGCATGTAATCTTCTCACTAAAAGATATCCTAAGACTCACTTAAGTAAGACAAAGAGAGACCTCCCATACACCCTCTCTAGGCACACCTAAATGATCCTTAAGACCACCTATAATGAGACATACACACTTACAATACACCAAACACATGAACATAAATAATATGACATTCACCTCACTAAGGCTATCAAAAGACTTACTAAGTAATCCAAGAAGAGAATGCCCATACACCCTCTTAAAGGTTACCTAAATAATCCTTAAGACTTCCTAAGTTTATATCATGCCTAAAGTGTTAACCAACTTCCCTAACTAGAGTCATTCTCAAGACTTCCCTAGATATGACATGAAGAAATCATCCCTTATTTCCCCTTCACACTTTAACTAGGAAATACTTAAAGTCACTCTAGATTAGGTACCCATTTATTTACATGCTTTATAACATAAGTAATTATTTCATTAGTTCATTAAGAGACATTCATCACATAGAGTACATTCAAGTAATGGTCTTGAAGAAGACCTATGGACTATCACTAACTTCTTCAAAGCCTAAGGGTACAATGTCTAGGTAGAGTCCCATACCACCGCTTAAACTCCATCGACTTCTCAAATACTAGTAGGTATCCCATAAGATGATAATAAACAATAACCGACATAGACCATGGTAGCAAAGCATGGAATCCGTAGTTGTAACCTACTCCGATGGAGGGTGTTCTACTTGCCAATGGTAGAACTTGGACACATCCCATGTACGCACATGGTTAATGAATATGAAGGGTTTACTTTGCAATCTAGACTTATTCTTAACTAGATCTACTTCCCTTACCATACTCACTCGGTGCTAGCCTTTGTTCCCATAGAGTAATTCTCATTAAGGATCACATGAAGCGGTTCCATATCTAGTTCATAACCCAATCACATTCAGCCTACCAAAGAGGTCCCCTAGGGCTGCCTTACAATGGCGAAGAGGATAGATTAGTGACTTTCCTAAGGATGATATGATGCTGTTCCAGCCAAACAATATTAAGTCTATCATTCATTACAAGAAGGATACCATTACTGCTTTCGACTTCAAGGTTCATAACCTTACCACTAGGTTCAAGGTTTCACATAAAGGACCTCCTTAGAATTCTTCAAGGTCTCATGTCATTCATACATACAAGACTAAGAGGCTTATCATCCTAATTCAAGTCGTCACATATTGACATATCATTCATGCATCAAGAAGAGGGACTTAAGTTTACCTAAACAAGACACATCATTACTTCACTTTCTCATATATAGCATATCATATTCAAGAAGCACATAGGCACAACCTTCATCATCTTTAGGTCACCCTATACACTACTATAACATCATCAATATAGTCATCATAAGACTCAATAACCAATTAGGAAGAATCATGCATCAACTCTAAGACTACACACATAAAGACATAGTCATAGTCTAACATGATCACCTAATATCAATAGAAGAACACATACTTTTACATTGCTTAACATGTAGGTAGATATGATCATACTTCACATAATCAACTACACAAATTATCATAATACTTCAAGTAGTGCCGACAAGGCCATGATCATCATAATATATAAGGTAATCGACGAGGCCACATAATTCACAAATAAGGCACATATAACCGCCACCATAAGTGGATCATATAATTCACAACATAATTCAAGAGAAACATTACATAAAATAAAGATAATTAGGGCGGTGTACTACCAATCCATTCTCACCACTTCAATCCATAGCTAAATCATCCAATTCAATACCAATAGGCCCTTACCCATGGCCATGATCATCAACTCAATACAAAAACCATAATACTCAATGAAACTAGGTCAATTAAATATGTATTTATCAATATAAGACAACATATACATCAATTGAATACAATTCTTACATCATTCAATAGCCCATAGAAAACTACACTAGAATTCATAAGCATTAAGACAATATCAAGTCAACCTCAAAGTAGTCAAAAAATAGGGTTCATCAATTACATGGGTTCATAAGGTTAATTATGTTGAAATCATCTAATTAACAACAATTCAATGAATATATAATGCTTTAAAACCTTTAATGCAAGAACCCATGGATAGATCATAAAATTGGACAAGTTCATCTTTAGGAAACTTTAGAAATCTCTTTGAATTTTGGGCTCGTTGATGAATAGAGTTTCAAGGATAAAAATCATACCTCAATGATGTTAATACACGAAATTATGAAGAATCACCACTCAAATCTCCAATCCAGGCTCTTCCTTGAGTTTTGGCTTCAATGGAGTTCTAGAGAATTTCTAAGAGAATTTGGGTTTTTGATTTTGAAGAATGAATTCATCTAGGTATTTAGGACTTATATACCCACTTAAAATACCTAAAATACCCCTAATTAACCTCCCAAACTCTTATTTGGATGTTGGGTGAATTTACCAATTCACCCTTTCAACTTACAGTGAACCTGCGAAATTGCAGGCCCATCCACGATTGGTCCATCGACGGACCGTCTCCCCACCAACGGACCATCGTGCTAGTCCGTGGTTTGGGTCTGAGACTGGTCCTTGGATGTACAGCTTCCCCACGCCTAAGTCCTTACCAACGGACACCAACGACGGGGCGTCAACCAGCCTACTGGTCGTCGATTGCCTCAGTCGATTGGGGCTGGTCATGGACAGCTTTGGCTCAAAAATGGGTCCTTCCTCAAGGACCCTTGGTTGGTCCTTGGGAACTTTTGACCGGACGTTTCCAACACAAATATTATTGTATACAAGTTTAGGACCTCTCATGTAAATTTCACTCAAAACGAACACGTAAAACTCGATGAAACATGCTAAGACACACAAGGTCATTTCAACGCAAACCTTTCGAACGTCATGGACGTTCTTGGACGTTCGACCTCCAAAATTCACAAAACTTGACACACTTCCTATATACACCATTATAACTCATTTAAGGACCTCATAAGATCATGAATTATACATAAACACATAAAACACATATGAGGCACATAGGTGACTTAGTCGTCGAACGTCTTAGTCGACCCTTGACATTTGACTTCCGATTCACCTAAAATCTTAGACACTGCCTTATACCCATATTATAAACCATTTTAGTACCTTATACCCACAAGACAACCATGTCTGGCTCTAGTTTATCTAAGTCATTTTTGGGATCTTACAAGGGAACCGTCCAGGAAATGAGGCAAAACCCTCAGGAGAAAAGACGCGCCAATTTACTTGGCCTACCCTACCAGAGCGGTTGGATACCTGGTGAAGCGGGACCACTATGGCGGGAGTTCTCCAAACATGGTGGGGGATTAAAAATAGTTTAGAAAGGGTAAAGAGGAATTGTTTCCCCATTTCCTCCTATAATCACTCAAAACTTCCAAAAACTCTCTTAATTGCTTTGCTCCGAACGTCAAACTTAAGGTAAGATTATTTCTCTCCACTATAGTTATTCAAAAACATACTTAACAATGATTGCATTAAGAAAATCAATTCGGTAGAATGGACTTAGTGTAGTTTTTAAAATGTTTACTTGGGTTGCTTGATTCAATAAATAAAATGTAGCATAGACATTTCCCTTACGTTCAGAGTGTCTCTAAAATGCTTTGAGCATAAAAAATTGTGATAATATAGCTAAAAATATATAAGGATTTTATAAATATATAAGGATTTTAGGTGAATGGGCTCCGTGATCGGGTCCTAAAGTTCATCCCAGATTAAGGTCGCTCTGGCGATCTCCATCCTTCTATGGCAGGATCCTGGCCGGTCTGGTGGGATTTTAAAGAATAATGGTCTCATTGCCATTTCAAATAGATATTTTCTTTTCCCTTATCCTGGGTTTGAACAATTCTATAGAGCCTTGACATTTATTTTTCATGAAATATGCAGGCTTGTCTACCATGGCTGGAATTAATTAGGAGAACTTGCACTTCGTATGGTTCCCAGATGTTGCAAGTAGGGAGAGACACCATGTTGACCATAATACAAAATTCTTATGTAAGAGGGGTTTCCACTTGTTGGGCTTAGCTGAGAAAATCCCTGCCTTCCATTCCCAATAGATGGAGTTTGGTCGGGGTCTACTGACCGAGGCTCCCCATCTCACACGCTTTGGCTGGGTGATAGAGTTTTATGCCCTACTCCCTACACTGCACTGGATGATCCTTACCCCACCATTTGTATTCGAGCATTTGACATCCCTATGAGCACTCAGTTCATTAACACAGTTCTCAAGGTGTCGTGGGTCTCCAACTCAGAGTACGAGACTTAAATGAGGGACATGGACTTGGCGGGGTGTGGGACACACTGGTTGAGGCTGCATGACGAGATCATATCAGATCTACTGGGCTACTATCATGGGCATCACTAGTACTAACTGGTCACTGGATGCAAAGAGGTGGATGCACCTTGTTTATAGGGGGATCCACCCGTAGGGCAACCGTACTGACGTGACCTTCCATGGGGATCTAGTTGTGGCTTGTGTTGTGCATAGGATTCGGCTGAATGTGGGGGCACAGATTGTGTCTGAGTGGAAGGTCTTCTATAGATGGAACATGAAGGCTTTCTTCCTACCTGGTATAGTGACAAAAATGTGCAAGAGGACTGGTGTGCCACTCTTGGACACCGGCGAGGTACGGATCCCCCTTTTCATACTCTTTTGATCAGGAAGCCCTCCATCGAAGGAAAGAAAAAAGGAAAGTGGATGAGGCCAGCAACACTAGACCAATAGTTGAGGCGGGCGATGAATAAAATCATGATAATGAGGTTGATGACACCCTTCCTACTCAGTCTCATCCCCCACTTTTAGGTACTCATGTAGAGGATGAACTTGCGTCCGTTCGAAGGAAATTTAAGGCTCCCATGGTAGCACTTTGAGTGCAATTCTACCCTCCACTACACTTGAGGTTGAGATGTTTCTTGGACCGGATGTGGAAGACCCTAAAGGTCATTTTCTCTTGTGTCACCCCCAGTAGGAGCACACGATGTTTGAGTCATAGGACTTTCTGAAGTTCCCTTGGTTGAGTGAGGTGTGGACTGGCGAGACAGCCCAGAGAACATAGAGTCTGACAGGGATACTTCCCATTCCCACTAATCTAACACGGCAAGCATCCACATCCTAATAATGTACATGTTAATCATATTCTTTATAATTTGTTGCGTCACACATCAAGGGAACATTTTATTTCAACGAATTCCTCTATTATGCAATACAAGCCCTTTTTCATACATGGTTCCTGACTAATCCCGACTGCCCTAAAACCAAAGTTTCCCTACAGTCACAAGTTGTTCTTTTCCCTTACCCTCTTTATCAAAGTCCATGCTCAACTAACAACTGCATTCCCACATGTAAGTATATCTTGTCACACTTCCAAAATTTATTTAGGGATCACATTGTAGCATTCAAGCAAGTACACTTAACACCAGCAATTACTCAAACAACAATATGTACATGATCAAAATTTCAAGCTAAATCGCACATGCAAGCAAAAATTATTAACTTAATTCACTTCATGGATGACCATCTGATCATCCATGCACTTATACAGCCTATAAGTCCAGATACCAATTGGAACCTTCTCAGTTCAAATTTATCTTGCTTGTGTTCCTTCAGTTACGACTACGACATCGTGTCCACATTGTTGATATACCAATTGGAATCTGAAGATACGAATTTGACTGAACCCATACCACACGTGACAACCCAAACGAAAAGAGGGATGAAATGGAACAATTTCCTAGAATGTTTCATAGCTTATTGAAGATTAGATGTGGACGTCAACACACCAATCCGCGGGAGTCTATTCCACATTTTCTTTTGTACTAGGATACCAAACACCTAGGCTTTGATACAAATTTGTAATGATCCAACCCATCGGGCCATGGGGCACCTACTCTAAAACCTAAGTAGGAGGACCAGTAGTTCCCAAATGATTAAAAACATGAAAAATATTAGGACAAAATAAACATAAAGGAAATTCATGAGATATTTACATAAAAATGAGTTTTAACAATCCAAAGTTAACTTAAAATATAAGTAACACCCCATGGATCTAGCTAGTTCTAAGGTACAAAATCTTCTAAGATTATAAGGTATAAAATATAGTAACTAATGATACAACTTCCATCACATAGAAGGAAGAGTAGAAGCTGGTGGAGATTGTTTTCGTCTTCACCTATGAAACATCACTAACCCTGCAACCAGACTATGCAAAAAGGCATAGAAAGAGTAGTATCAGTACAAACCACACGTACTGGTAGGCAGAAATATGCAATAAGAAGGTAAACCCCTCATCCTTTATCCTCATGCCTTTACCATTCCCATCCACTTTAAACGTACTAGTGCTTTTGACTCTAACCTTCAATTCAGTCACCCTGCTCACCCGGTTCTTAACCTTAGCTTAACCATTGTATCTCATAGAGGAGTTCCTGAATACAACTAATACCAACCTGACCAACCACTCTTGACAGGCCCTTGCTTCTTCTATATCACAATTCATCCCTTGATCACCTAGTATATTCTATCAAGGAGCGCTCATCATTTCATTTATGAATCCCCTTCCAAGGTAGGACATGGTACTTATGCCTCATAAACACTACCTCACTCCTCATTGCATAAGAACACAGAAAAATTCCTAAAATAGACAATGGTAACACCTGGAACCTTGGTCTCCCCTTAGCAGACCACATACCGATAGGCACGCTCATTCGTAGTCAATTCCAATAAACGGGATATAAGCCAATTAATTACTACACAATAGACACACATAAAATGGATGCATAATTCAGTTATCATTTAGGAGAAACATTCAATTTCAAAATATCAACGACAGGTAGATAAACGTAATAATCACAAATGGTTTTTTCATGAAGCCCACACCCAAATTGTTAGTGTGTCGAAATGTGACATCCTATCTAATGTATGTGTCAGAATATGACACCCGATCCAATGTATGTGTTGGAACATGGCACTCGATCCAATGTATGTGTCAAAGTATGAAAACCTGATCCAATATATGTGTCGGAATGTGACACTCGGTCCAGTCAGCACAACCACAATCATAATCACACACATTATGAACAATCATATAGTCATATGGTCAAGTAACTGGTTCATGGCATGTAATTATCCATACTTAGTCGTCTCACTAGGTTCGATTCATGTATATATATTTCTCTTCATGTACACCTACAATAGGGCCATTAACAAGCATATAAAATACAAAACTAGAAGTCAAACCATCATCTAACCCTAGTTCACAAGACAAGGCTTTTCCCCCCATGGTACACCTTATATTTAGCAACTCGGGTACATGTATAATCATCCTTTTTTCTATGCTCGAAGGCCTAAACATGGATTCTTCCATCAATTAACATTATATTACGCAGTGAAATGAATATTCGACTATTCAATTGAGTAATCCTAGCCTACATGTGCACCAAGAAGCTATAGAGGGATTATAGCTCAAATCATGGATTCCGGACAATGAGATGGTGGATTTTCGCAAGGAATCAGCGAGATGTCGTCAACCTTGCTCTAGAAATCTACTCCTTCTTGCTTCCCAAGCCTAAAGCATCCTTTTGAGGGTTTTTGGGGCGATGTTCGCCTCTTTTTGACACTTGAAGATAAAATAAGACTTCGCATCATTAAGTTATGTCCCCCGTTGAACTCGCGTTGGCGCTCCCCTCCCACTGGGGCGCTATAGCCGTAGAGGCATCACACCGATATGGTGGGAAAATGCGGCCCACCTGATCAAGATGTTTTCCCCTCTAATCAACGACGGTTCAGATCGTTAGACTTAGCTAGAATTATTTAGAAGTTTGTTAACACTGTTGAAATAGTTAGTTATGATTGGTTGGTTATTTTCATATTTTATCTGTGTATATGTACACACCTAATATATTCATTATTCATTCATTGATAAAGAAATAATACAAACACTTCACATGATCCTCCATTCTAGAAGGATCTATTACATTTTCTATTCATTTTTCTCCTCTCACTGAGCTTAGCATTCATTAATGGAAGGATTCCACTTGTTTCAACACTTTAACTTGTAGTTTCAACATGGTATCAGAACCTTAGATTAGGAGATTCATTTCACATTCCATTTTGATTAATGAGTATAGTTTTTGTTCCCAGTTATCTCTTCTCCCAAAGTTAGGGTTCATATTTGGGAAATTGCGAGATTGTGTCTTTGTGTTTGTTAATTAATTTAAGTGTTAGAATCAACTGTAATTGATATTAGTCTGTTGAAATTCTATTTTTGTGCGATATATCATTATCCAATATCATTGGTTTATGTTGTTGTATTTGTTGATTTGCATGAATCAGAGATTTTACTTTCAAGGTATATTGACTAATTATGGTTAACATTCAAGCTGATAATAACTTGAATAACTTAAACATTGAAGCCTCATCACCTGTGAGAATGGATATTGCTATTCCATTCTATTTTCATCCATCCGAGAATGCAAGATCAAATTTATTACCGGTTGTTTTTTTAAGAAACTGGTTATAGATATTGGAGATGAGTTTTTCTTAGGGCGTCATCAATAAAGATCAAAACATGTTTTATAAATGGGAAAATTGTGAAGTCTTATCCAGAAGATCCAAGCTTTGCACATTGGGAAATGTGTGATGACGTGCTAACTTTGTAGATTTTAAATTCCCTTTCACTAGAGTTGAGAGATGGTCTACAGTTTGTGAGCATTGCTAACATGGCAAGTGGATGTAAGTTGAATCAATTACAATAGAAGATAAATGATCAAGTGCAGGAAGCTAGAATGTCATATTACACAAAAATGAAGAAGTTACGGGAAGAGATAAACACTATTGACATTACTTCTCAATGAACTTGTGTGTGAATTTGTGGTGGAAAGACCAAGATGCACAAGGCTAAATAAGACAGAAAATTATACATTTTCTAATAGCTTTGAATGGAGTTTACACTGCTGTGAGGGGAGGTATTCTGATGATGAATGTTCTACCTAACATGGTGCAAGCTTTTCAGCCATACTATCCCAAGAGGAGAGACAAAGAGAAGTAAAGCCTCATTATCACACTACTATGGACTCCACATCCATAAATGCATCACATCTGCCTCAACTCATAATGAAAAAAGGCTTCAAGACAAATCTCAGCTCATACAGGGGAAGTGCAGGTAGCTCTAGAAGTGCCAACAATAATAATTTTGCGGGCATGTTCTAACACTAATAACTCTTATTCACAAAGCAAATTTAACCTTCTTGTGAATGTTGTAAAAGGTCTGGACAGACAAAGGATAGATGCTACAAACTCCATGGTTATCCAACAAATTCTAGATTTCCTAAAGGTAAAGGTGTCGGTTCTACAACAAATGCATATATATATATATATATATATATATATATATATATATATATATATATAGAGAGAGAGAGAGAGAGAGAGAGAGAGAAATATAGATAGATAGATAGATAGATAGATAGATAGATAGATAGATAGATAGATAGATAGATAAGGGGACAATGAGAGTGAGGAAAATCCTGGGATAAGAAGATAGATGCTATTGAACTTTTCTAAGGATCAGTATGAGAAACTTCTCAACCTCTTGGGAACTCTAAAACAGGAAACAATGGAGCTAACAATTCAGACAACAAATTGAGTGGAGTTGTTAACTTGGCAGATATACTTGCTTGTTATTGTTCAATGAGTGAGATAAAGAACTTGTCATGTAAATGTACTAGATTAATTGTTGGATTATGGATCATAGACTCAAGATCATCATATCACATGACCTATAGTAAAACCATCCTCAAGAAAATTAGAACACCGCCATAAGTTTAAAGTAACTGAATTTGGAGAGGCATGTATTAGTCCAACTTTGACTATGTATAAAGTGTTGTTTATACCTATATTCAATTTTAATTTGATATCTGTCAATTTTTTCGCTCTACAACTAAAAGGCATAGTCAGTTTTAAATGTCTTTCTTTTTTATTGCAGGGCCTTTCTATGAAGAGCCCTCTAGAGCTTGATAGAGCCAACAATGATCTATATTTTCTATGCAACGAGTTTCACAACAGGTGTGCCCTGATATCATCCATTCACACATACCACCACCACCCTTCAAATTGTCATTTTATTCCTTATTTTCTTAGGTGTGGAAAATAGTTAGTTGAAAACAAATGTAAAGTTTCACCATCTACTATAAGAAATTCTCTGAGTGCGAATAAAGGAACTTATTCTACTAATAATCCCATTTCCTGTGTAAAGATAAGGAGTATTTCAACCATTCCTATAGATTTTTACCAAAAAACCCTTCACTTGTGACATATCCCCATGGAAAGACAGACTAGAATACCCTTTCCAGAAAGTACCAACACAATTAGCAAGGTCTTTGAATTACTATATGTTGATCTATGGGGACCATATCATATACCAACTCATGATGGCTACAATTATTTTTTGACCATGGTGGATGATTAAAGTAAATCAACATGGACACAACTACTTACATGCAAAAGTAATGCACTACAAGTTGTGAAAGCCTTTATATGCCTCATAGAGAACCAATTCAACACCAAACTAAAAACCATCAGGTCTGACAATGGCCTATAGTTCACAAGTGGTGAGGCAATAAGATATTTTTAAAAAAGAAATAATACATCAGAAATTTTATCCTTACACACCCCAAAAAATGGGGTGGTAAAAAGAAAACATAAGTATCTTTTGGAAATATCAAGAGCTTTCCTTTATCGATCTAAATTGCCTATGAGGTATTTGGGGGAGTGTTTCCTAAGTGCTACTTACCTTAGTAACAGATTACCTACCAAATCACTACTAAAAAATCACCATATGAACAATTGTATCAAACAAAACCCACATATTATCATCTGAAGAGCTTTGGAGGTCTATGTTTCCCCACCATTTTGAAAAGTCATAAAGACAAGTTTGAGCCAAGGACAATATCTCCTTTTTTTTAATATCCTTTCAATGTAAAAGGTAACGAAGTCCTAGGTTTATCCACAAAGAGGATTCATGTATGCAGATATGTTTCTTTCCATGAGAATGTTTTCGCTTTTGTTATTGCTTTGATGGTTCCAATTTTATTTCCATTCTGAAATCGCTTGTTGATCATCCTAATTAATTTACTTGTATGCTTAATGAAACAAACACTTCAGTTGATGATGATGAAATGCTGGATACACACACATCCCATAAAGTTATTACTAATCAAGTAACCAATAATATTTTTTATTCCACACTAGATACACACTCAACTTCACATAACATTGCAACAACACCACTACCTAATCTTAAATTTCCTATTTCTCATGATTTTCTGCTAGTACCAACATATTAAAGAACTAGTAGAACACTTCATACCCCCACACTACCTTAAAGAATACAATTACACATTACTTAATCTACACTCGACTACATCAACACCCGATCAACAACATTCCCTTACTTCACTCTGTCAAACCATGAGCATGTTTGCTTTACCACGTTATGTTATAGTAGACAACAATTAGTAAAGTCCATTTCACATGAGTAAACCATCCTTTTATGTTGAAGCAATCTTAAATCCTTCCAGGCAAATAGCAAGGATACATGAGTTTGAGGCATTATATGCAAATGATACATGGTAATTGGTCCCCCCACCAATATGTAAAAATGCTATTGGATGTAAGTGAGTATATAATAAGCACAAAGCTGATGGAGGTGTAGAGAGGTTCAAGGTTAGGCTAGTGGTAAAGGGATATAAACAACAAGCTAGAATTGGATATACCAAAACATTCTCACCAGTAGTTAATATGACATCTATGAGAACTTTGATTTATTTGGATGTAAAAAGATGATGGAGCTTGTATAAATTGGTTGTGAATAATGATTTTCTCCATGGGGATTTGCATGAGGAAGTGTACATGACATTACCAGAAGGCCTTATAGTAGACAACACCAACTTAGTTTGCGGACTTAAGAAGTGTTTATATGGTTTGAAATAGGCTAGTAGGAAGTGGTATGACAAGCTGACCAACATTCTATGTTCAAACGATTATACACACTCAAACAACTCACTCTTTTATAAAAGAATATGGTGCTCTTTTGTTTTTGTTGCTATTGTAACATTTCAAAAAATGTACTTGTCTAGTAAAGAGCCTATTAGGTTTTAAGAATAGGTATTGGGGTACATAGGCATCCCAATGCCCAATATTGAGTAATATTGGGCATATTAGAGAATATTGGCTTAAGGGTGTTAGCCAATGTCTACACAAGTAAATTAAAATACACGTCGATGTCAAATACTCCAATCCAAGCTTGTTTAGGAATTGTACCTGCAATGAAGACCCTAAGATAATATAATTATTCTTCACACACATCCTCATTAGGTATTAGGCATCCAAGTGTCAAGCCTAGGTACCATAGAACATAATCATTCAAAATGATCATGTAGATTAAGTAGTGCCCAAGGACATAGTGAGGATCCTTGGACAATAAGTGAACATTCCAAATGAACTTTACAGAATGGTTAGTTAGGAAAGTGCACGGCAACACATGTGCAACCAGCCGAGAGACCAAGCTAACCGATTCGGTTAGAGCGATTGGGGACAGGCGCGCGTCTGGGTCAAGCCACGTGGGGCCAAGCTCCCTAACCGGTCCTAGGCTCTAACTAACTGACCTAACTAGCTAACTAACCTAGGACAAACCAAAAATAACTAACTAGTGGACCCGACAACCTAAGCCAAATCGGGTGTCACTAAGCCGAGTAACTAACTAAGAAACATCCTAGTACCAAACCTAGGATGGTCCAAAGGGTTGGTTATGGTCCTAACAACTTAGTGGTACTTTAATAATTACCCTAGGTTACTTAATTAATTAAATTAGAAACTTAATTAATTAATCTAATTGGTCAAAACCGAAACCAGTAAGCAAAATTCCAGATTTCGGTTAAGTCAAGTGTTCTCCTATTCTTAGTCAATTTAGGAGGGGCATTTTGGTAATTAACTAATTGAGTTATTTGATTAAGTTATTTAGTCTAAGTTGAATTAGTTAATATTCAGTTCCTAAAGACTTAGAGTCACGATATTCATTCAGTAAACCCTACGACTAAAAACAGTGGGAAAAAACGTAAAGAAACCCTAGGCGATCTCAAGCAGTTCTTCAAGGTTTTCGTGCAAAGTGCAAGGTGATCTTCGTAGATTTAATTCTATAGTAAGGTATGGGTTTTCTCTCCTGAATTCCTTTCTCCAAGAGGCTTTTCAAACGTTTTGAAATCAAGAATATCGAAACTAGGGTTGTTCCCAATGAATCGCATGTTCATCTCCCTAATTCTCCCGATTTCCGATTCCTGTAGTTTGTATGATGTAAATCTCGAGCATGTTTTTTTATGTGGTGCTAACTGATTATTATGCGTATGTTTTCGTGATTATAATGTCAAATGAAACCTACATGTCAGATCCGTATACTTAGGGTATTTTTTACATGAGATGATAAATGTTGTGATGCCTACTTGTGTTCGAGAAGATGAAATTGTTATAAGTTGTTCATTGAATTGTTTCATAAGATAATCAAAGGTTAAAAGTTGGCATGTTTAACATGATAGATTACTATAATGTATTCATGATATAATTGACTTGGCTAGTGATAATATAATGGCAAGTATCGAGTGAAAGTTTGATTTATGCCAACAAATTGGCTAGCAAAACTATGTCCAAAATATTATCTCCCAAAATATGTGAAGTCATACCAATATCTACATCAATGAACTCATAACATAGGGTATGCCAATCAATGGAACAAGTCCCAACATACCCTATCCATACGAACTTGTGAACGTAATAATGTTGAATAAGTCCTTATAACTTTCACAAAGAATCGTACAAGAATATCAATTAACGTTGAACAAGTTAGGGTGAGTAATGAAATAACTAAAAGCTTAAGTTATGAAATTGACCTAATATAGAGTGTTAAAAGAAGTGAGACAAGTCTCAATTACACTTAATAGATTATGTCAAAGTTACTCACATAAGAGGGTGCTAGAATCCGAGAGACAAGTCTCACTCGCACCATGATGATAATGTAAGACTTAAGTTCATATTCATCAAGTAAAGAAAGGGATGACCAGTCATCCATTGAGTTAAGTATACCTCATAATAGAAGCAAGATTCCATAATGTTTGAGTCAACTCTAAAAGTTATAAAGTAAAATAAATCTGATCTTAGCACCGATAGACTAGCAATGAGCTTGTGCCAGCACATGTAAGCCTCATGAGACGAGATCACCACCTAGGTGGACCAGGGTCTCCGAATGTCTCCTAGTCTTTGAACTATGTTGCCAGCATAGGGACTAGCTAGTGGAGATATCCACCTAAGAATGCTAGGTAGTTTCGGTTTTACTTTGGCCAGTGATACCACCTCTTTTTGGTATGGGGAAGACACTGAATTTCATGTTTAGCTCACATGATCTAAGTCGGTTAAAGCTCAGGAAAGTATTCGGTTCACTTTAGCCGTGAACCACCTCTTTTCCGTGTGGGGAAGACACTGACTTTGGTTTCACTTTAGCCGGTGACCACCTCTTTTCAGTTTGGGGAAGACACTGAGCTTGGTTTCACTTTAACCGGTGATCCACCTCTTTTCGGTGTGGGAAAGACACTGGATTTGATGTTAGCTCGCATGATCTACTTCAGCTAATGCTAAAGATTTCTTTAAAGGAGTAAGGAAGAATGAAAGTAGCATGTTCAAAGTGAACAATAGATTAAAGAAGAAGAAACGTAAGTTCAAAGTGAACTAAGTAAGCAAGAGCTTAAGAATGTCAATCAATAATGTTGATAAGAATGAAGTTTTAACAAATTAGTGGTTTATGCCAGTATTGGAGTATGAATATATGCCGCAAAGATTTACATATTATGCAAACAACCAAATAATGAGCATAGCCAATAAAGATTGGCTTATAAATACATTCATACCCAATTTAAGAATGAAATATCTAACTTGTAAGTAAGGTAGCCAAATTATTTCCTTAGTCTTGTGAATTACATACTCGATTCATTGTTGGTATGGGACTACAATGAATCATTGCACTTGTAAATAAAACATAGGATTAAAGGAGATCATTGAACTACACAACAAGAAAAAAGAAAAGACTGGAAAATAAACTAAGGCTGGGAATAGGAGCTCTAGGCCTAAGGGAGCAAAATTATAAAGTTTGGTTTAAGTTGTTCTAAAATTATGTTCATGATTCCAAGGTCTTATGTTCATATACAAAATGAGTTGTGTGCCTTAATTGCATGAGAAATATCATATTCATAGCATGAATCAGAAATAACATTTAAGAAAGTAAAGTGAATTAACTTTCTTGAAACGGCATGTTGCTTTAGGAAGAGCTTTCCTTGATCATGCATAGTTCTTATGTACTTATGTGCATACACCCATACTTATTACAAGTGTGTATTAACCCCATATATTATTACTATTTTTATAGGCGCAGGTCCGAGAGAAGATTGAAGACTCGACGAAGCAGTTTGGATTAGCGATCTCCAGACTTTGGTAGGTCCTCTTGAGTTCGAGGATGCTACATTTATTATTCTAGATTAGTACATTAGACATAGCTAGTGGATATAATCCCTAGAGTTCCATTTCAAACATTTGTTCAAGCGTTGTAATAAGGCCGATTGGCAAACTATTATTAATATTATGATTCTCTATTTCGATTGTTTAATCTTTAATAGATGGGTGATTTAGTTTGAGCTTATTAGTATATCACTCTTATGCAGTATTATATGAAGTCTATGTACACTTCAATAAGTATTAAAAGTTTTAAATTTTCCGCAAATTTAACTGTATGATTGTGATGAAATCTAAGAAGAGGCTTGTCTGCGACCTCTGAGAGGTTAACGACGCTGGTTGTATTCGGGTTACAGAATCCGGGTGTGACAAACTTAGTATCAGAGCATGAGGTTAAATTACCTAGGAACTAAGGCTCAACACAACCATGTTGCGTAGTTTCTAACTTATGGTTGTGAAGTGCACCACAATCATGACTTAGAGACTTTGTGATGATAGGAATTTTCCCTTCTTCTAATCTTTATCGTGCTTCCTAGAGCTTTGACATTTTGTGGCATTCTAGTATCTAACTTCCTTCTTGTGTGTACGTGTAGAAAATGAACACAAGAAGAAACCCAGGCAGAAGAGTCGAAGAAGAGGCTGCTGGAGGCAACCAAGCTCCTCCTCAAGCCCCAGCTGCTTAAGTACAAGTGTCTGTCAACCCAGCTGCGATGAAGGATGGAAAAATGAGGGAGGCACTGCTTCAGATGGCCCAAGCCATCACTGTGCAGGCACAGTCCATCACAGCCCAAGCCACTAGAGAGGGTGCTACCAGAGAGAACCCGCATGCTAGCACCATGGCTAGTAGACTGAGGGATTTTACTAGAATGAATCCTCCAGTCTACTACGGGTCCAAAACAAATGAGGATCCCCAAGAGTTTGTGGAAGAGGTTCATAGAATTCTCTGTTCTATTGGTGTTAGTGAAGAGGAAAAGGCTGAGTTGTCTGCTTACCAACTCAAATATGTGGCTCAGGTGTGGCACAGAATGTGGGGAGATGGCCGAGCACCAGGAGAGGTCCCCATCACTTGGGACGTTCTCAAGACTGCATTCCTGCAGAGGTTCTTTACCAGAGACCACAGAGAGGCTAAGGTTGAGGAGTTCAATAACCTACGACAGGGAGTTATGTCAGTCAAGGAATACTCCATGAAGTTTGCTAAGCTTTCCAAATATGCTTATTCTCTAGTGTCCAATAGCAGGGATGAGATGAGCAGGTTTGTGACTGGTGTATCGGAGTTTTTAGAGGAGCAATGTCGGGAAGCCATGTTGCATGATAATATGGGCCTTGGTAGGTTGGTGCATGCACAACAGGTTGAGGAGAGTTGTCGGAGAAAGAGAGGCCAAGAGAGCAAGAAATCTAGGCCCTCGGATTAGTCTGGTTCGAGCAATGGTAGGGGTTCGTTCGGTGTCCAAGACAGGCCCAAGTTCAAGAAGGGTCACCAACACTCAGGTAAACCTACTCCTTCCAAGAACACTAATGCCAAGAAGGGCAATGATATAAATGGCCAGCGTGACAGAGTGACGTGTGGTAAGTGTGGCCGTTTGCATGGAGGTGAGTGCAAGGTAGGTTCAAATGCATGTTATGGGTGCGGCAAGAGTGGGCATATGATTAGGGACTGCCCAAACGCGAGGAATTAGGCCAAGGCAAATACTCAGCCTCGGCCTAATCCTACTGCTGTAACCGAACCTCCCAAGAGAAATCGGTTCTATGCGCTGATAGGAAGAGAGGAGCAAGAGAAGTCCGCGGATGTGGTCACTGGTAACTTACTTGTCTTTTATTTTCCTGTTTATGCATTATTAGATCCATGATCTACCTTATCTTTTGTTACTCCTTTAGTAGCTAGTAAATTTGACTTGCTTCCTGAGATCTTGCATGAACCTTTTCTAGTTAGTACTCCTATAGGAGACAGCATTAGGGCAGAAAGAGTATATACATATTGCCCAATAATTGTTCTCAATAAATATACTCATGCTGACCTAATAGAATTAACCATGCTTAATTTTGATATAATTTTGGGTATGGATTGGCTTCATAAATGCTACGCTACCATAGACTGTCGAAAAAGGGTAGTAAGGTTTCAGTTTCCAAATGAGTTAGAGTTAAAATGGGAAGGGCGTGTTTCAAATGCAACAGGACAAATAGCTTCCAATCTTAAAGCCAATAAGATGTTATCTAAGGGGTACTTATGCAACTTAGTCAGAGTCAATGACTTAGAACAAGAAGTTCCTTCCATAGACTCTCTGTCCGTAGTAAATGAGTTTCAAGATGTCTTTCTGGAGGATTTACCAAGAATCCCTCCTGAACGCGAAATTGATTTCGGTGTTGACTTAGATCCCAACACCAAACTGATTTCCATTCCTCCCAATAGAATGGCTCCAGCCAAAATCAAAAAGTTGAAGTTGCAGTTAAAAAATTTACTTGATAAGGGCTTCATCCAGCCGAGCATATCCCCATGGGGCGCTCCAGTGTTGTTCGTTAAGAAAAAGGATGGAACTCTTAGAATGTGTATCGATTATCGGCAACTCAACAAAGTCACTATAAAGAACAAATACCCTCTTCCCAGAATCGATGATCTATATGATCAACTTCAAGGTTCAAGTTTCTTTTTTGAAATAGATCTTCGGTCAGGTTATCACAAACTTAGGGTGAGACAAGAGTACGTTCCTAAAACTGATTTCCATACTAGGTATGGTCATTACGAGTTTCTTATCATGTCATTTGGTCTCACTAACGCAACAGCCGTGTTTATGGACCTTATGAATGGAGTCTTCCGTGAATACCTTAATTTTTTTGTCATAGTACATCCTCATATACTCTAAGACCAGAGAAGAACATGAATAGCATTTGAGAATGACATTGCAAGTACTCAGGGAACATCAGTTGTATGCGAAGTTTAGCAAATGTGAGTTCTGGTTGAGATCAGTGACCTTCCTTGGTCATGTTATGAACGATCAGGGTGTAAAGGTCAATCCAAAAAAGATTGATGCGGTAAAGAATTTGCCGAGACCCCTCACTCCTAGAGATATTCGAAGCTTCTTGGGTTTGGCTAATTATTTTCGCAGGTTTGTAGAGGGATTTTCCGCAATTGCTGCTCCATCGACCGCTTTAACAAAGAAGAAGGCAAAGTTTGAGTGGTCTGAAAATTGTGAAAAGAGCTTCTAATAATTCAAAGACCGACTCACTTCGGCACCAGTTCTCATGTTGCGGGGGAGTGGTGAAGGGTATGTGGTGTACTGTGATGCTTCCCGAGTAGGTTTGGGATGTGTTCTTATGCAAGATGATAAGGTGATTGCATATGCATCAAGATAGTTGAAAATCCACGAGAAGAATTACCCTACGCATGATCTAGAGTTAGCTGTTGTGGTGTTTGCATTGAAACTTTGGAGACATTACTTATATGGTGTACATGTTGATGTATTTACTGACCATAAAAGTATTCAGTATGTTTTTACGCAGAGAGAATTGAATCTTCCTCAGAGAAGATGGCTAGAGTTACTAAAGGATTATGACATGAGTGTCCACTATCACCCAGGTAAGGCCAACGTAGTGGGCGATGCTTTGAGCCGATTGAGCATGGGCAGCGTGTCTCATATCGATGATGAGAAGAAAGAGTTGGTTAAAGAAGTACACCGATTGGCTAGGTTAGGTGTACGGCTGGTAGACACACCAAATGGGGGTGTTACGGTCCATTCAAGTTCTGAATCCTCATTTGTTGTAGATGTTAAAGCCAAGCAGCATCTCGACCCAGTATAAATGAAGTTGAAAGATTCAGTGTTGAGTAAGATGAATGAATCATTCTCCCTAGGGGTAATGGTGTGCTTAGGTACCAAGGAAGATTGTGCATACCAAGTATTGATGATTTGAGGCCTAATATTATTGCAGAGGCTCATGGCTCCAGCTATTCCATTCATCCAGGTTCCACCAAGATGTATCATGATCTGAAGGAAATTTATTTGTGGGAAGGTATGAAGCGAGATATCTCTAAGTTTGTGGAGGATTGTCCAAATTGCCAACAGGTTAAGGCCGAACACCTTAAGCCTGGAGGTCTTACCCAGTCAATTGAGATTCCAACATGGAAGTGGGAGGCTATTAATATGGATTTTGTGGTTGGTCTGCCCAGAACCTGAAGACTGCATGATTCCATTTGGGTCATTGTTGATAGGATGACTAAGTCTACTCACTTTATTCCGGTGAAGTCTACTTATCAAGCCGAAGACTATGCCAAGCTATATATTGATGAGACCGTGAGGTGGCATGGGATTCCTTTATCTATCATTTCAGATAGGGGAGCCCAATTCACTTCTCATTTTTGGAGATCTTTACAAAAGAGTTTGGGTACGCAAGTAAAGTTCAGCACTGCTTTTCACCCTCAGACGGATGGGCAAGCAGAACGTACCATTCAGACCCTTGAAGACATGTTGAAAGCATGTGTTATTGACTTCAAGGGGACTTGGAACGATCAATTGCCACTGATTGAGTTCTCTTATAATAATAGCTACCATTCCAGTATTGGGATGGCACCTTTTGAAGCACTGTAAGGTAGGAGATGTAGGTCCCCAGTTGGATGGTTTGAAGTGGGAGAAACTGCCATCCTTGGCCCCGAGATCGTACATGAGGCTTTGGAAAAGGTGAGAATGATCAGGGATAGATTGGCTACTGCTTACAGTCATCAAAAATCATATGTTGATAACCTAAAGAGAGCTCTTGACTTCGAAGTAGGTGATCAAGTGTACCTAAAGATATCACCCATGAAAGGGGTGATGAGGTTTGGTAAGGAAGGGAAGTTAGGTCCGAGGTATATAGGTCCTTATGAGATCTTACAGCGAGTAGGAAATGTTGCCTATGAACTAAAGTTACCGAACGACTTGGCTTCTGTACATCCAGTGTTTCACGTTTTGATGCTTAAAAAGTGTCTAGGCGATCCAGCATCCATCCTACCTGTAGAGGGGTTAGGAGTCGATGAGAACCTTTCTTATGAAGAGGTTCCCATTGAAATTTTAGATCGTCAAGTGAAGCGGTTGAGGAACAAGGAGGTTGCCACCGTAAAAGTGTTATGGAGGAACCACCTTGTGTAGGGAGCAACATGGGAGGCCGAGGCTGATATGAGATCCTGTTACCCTCACTTGTTGAGTTCTTGAGGTTAGATATACTCTCCCTAAGTCCGATTTTGTTGATGAGACACTAAATTTTAGTGTATTAGCGGTTTTTGGTGTTTTAAATCCATAATTGTGTGTTTTATAATATGATTGCATGCTTGCATTCATGTTGCTGTTATTGTATGGCGTTGACGTGATTTATGTGTTGCATGAGTGTGATGTACATTAAGTTAAAGTGAGATTGAGAAGGAAGTTCCTCAGTCTCAGAGATGAAGCTTCAGATAAGCTTTGAGTAATGTGCATCATCCGAAGTAAGTTGTGAATCAGATATTCACAAAGAGTAAAGTTTGAAGTATGTTAATGTATTTTTCGAAAATACCCTCTTTGATTCAAATGATGTGTAGTGTCATTCGGGATGAATGTTCCTAAGGGGGGGATAATGTAACATTCCAGAAAATGTACTTGTCTAGTAAAGAGCCTATTAGGTTTTAAGAATAGGTATTGGGGTACATAGGCATCCCAATGCCCAATATTGAGTAATATTGGGCATATTAGAGAATATTGGCTTAAGGGTGTTAGCCAATGTCTACACAAGTAAATTAAAATACACGTCGATGTCAAATACTCCAATCCAAGCTTGTTTAGGAATTGTACCTGCAATGAAGACGCTAAGCTAATATAATTATTCTTCACACACACACTCATTAGGTACCATAGCACATAGTCATTCAAAATGATCATGTAGATTAAGCAGTGCCCAAGGACATAGTGAGGATCCTTGGACAATAAGTGAACATTCCAAATGAACTTTCCAGAATGGTTAGTTAGGAAAGTGCACGGCAATATATGTGCAAGCACATGTGCAACCGGCCGAGAGACCAAGCTAACCGATTCGGTTAGAGCCGTTGGGGACAGGCGCGTGTCCGGGTCCACGTGGGGCCAAGCTCCCTAACCGGTCCTAGGCTCTAACTAACTGACCTAACTAGCTAAATAACCTAGGACAAACCAAAAATAACTAACTAGTGGACCCGACAACCTAAGACCAAATCGGGTGACACTAAGCCGAGTAACTAACTAAGAAACATCCTAGTACCTAACCTAGGATGGTCAAAAGGGTTGGTTATGGTCCTAACAACTTAGGGGTACTTTAGTAATTACCCTAGGTTAATTAATTATTAAATTAGAAACTTAATTAATTAATCTAATTGGTCAAAACCGAAACCAGTAAGCAAAATTCCAGATTTCGGTTAAGTCAAGTGTTCTCCTATTCTTAGTCAATTTAGGAGGGGCATTTTGGTAATTAGCTAATTGAGTTATTTGATTAAGTTATTTAGTCTAAGTTGAATTAGTTAATATTCAGTTCCTAAAGACTTAGAGTCACGATATTCATTCAGTAAACCCTATGACTAAAAACAGTGTGAAAAAAACGTAAAGAAACCCTAGGCGATCTCAAGCAGTTTTTCAAGGTTTTTTGCAAAGTGCAAGGTGATCTTCGTAGATTTAATTTTATAGTAAGGTATGGGTTTTCTCTCCTGGATTCCTTTCTCCAAGAGGCTTTTCAAATGTTTTGAAATCAAGAATATCGAAACTAGGGTTGTTCCCAATGAATCGCATGTTCATCTCCCTAGTTCTCCCGATTTCCGATTCTTGTAGTTTGTATGATGTAAATCTCGAGCATGTTGTTTGTATGTGGTGCTAACTGATTATTATGCGTATGTTTCTGTGATTATAATGTCGAATGAAACCTACATGTTAGATCCGTATACTTAGGGTATTTTTTACATGAGATGATAAATGTTGTGATGCCTACTTGTGTTCGAGAAAGATGAAATTGTTATAAGTTGTTTATTGAATTGTTTTATAGGCTAATCAAAGGTTAAAAGTTGTCTTGTTTAACATGATAGATTACTATAATTTATTCATGATATAATTGACTTGGCTTGTTATAATATAATGGCAAGTATCGAGTGAAAGTTTGATCTATGCCAACAAATTGGCTATCAAAACTATGTCCAAAATATTATCTCCCAAAATATGTGAAGTCGTACCAATCTCTACATCAATGAACTCATAACATAGGGTATGCCAATCAATGGGACAAGTCCCAACATACCCTATCCAAATGAACTTGTGAACGTAATAATATTGAATAAGTCCTTATAACTTTCATAAAGAATCGTACAAGACTATCAATTAACGTTGATCAAGTTAAGGTGAGTAATGAAATAACTAAAAGCTTAAGTTATGAAATTGACCTAATATAGAGTTTTAAAAGAAGTGAGACAAGTCTCAATTACACTTAATCGATTATGTCAAAGTTACTCACATAAGAGGGTGCTAGAATCCGTGAGACAAGTCCCACTCGCACCATGATGATAATGTAAGACTTAAGTTCATATTCATCAAGTAAAGAAAGGGATGACCAGTCAGCCATTGAGTTAAGTATATATTATACTAGAAGCAAGCTTCCATAATGTATGAGTCAACTCTAAAAGTTATAAAGTAAAATAAATTTGAGATTAGCACCGATAGACTAGCAATGAGCTTGTGCCAGCATATGTAAGCCTCATGAGACGAGATCACCACCCAGGTGGACCAGGGTCTCCGAATGTCTCCTAGTCTTTGAACTATGTTGCCAGCATGGGGACTAGCTAGTGGAGAGATCCACCTAAGAATGCTAGGTAGTTTCGGTTTCACTTTGGCTGGTGATACCACCTCTTTTTGGTGTGGGGAAGACACTGGATTTCATGTTTAGCTCACATGATCTATGTCGGTTAAAGCTCAGGAAAGTATTCGGTTCACTTTAGCCATGAACCACCTCTTTTCGGTGTGGGGAAGACACTGACTTTGGTTTAAATTTAGCCGGTGACCACCTCTTTTCGGTGTGGGGAAGACACTGAGCTTGGTTTCACTTTAACCGGTGATCCACCTCTTTTCGGTGTGGGGAAGACACTGGATATCATGTTAGCTCGCATGATCTACTTCAGTTAATGCTAAAGATTTCTTTAAAGAAGTAAGAAAGAATGAAAGTAGCATGTTCAAAGTGAACAACAGATTAAAGAAGAAAAAACGTAAGTTCAAAGTGAACTAAGTAAGCAAGAGCTTAAGAATGTCAATCATTAATGTTGCTAAGAATGCAATTTTAACAAGTTAGTGGTTTATGTCAATATTGGAGTATGAACATATGCCCCAAAGATTTACATATTATGCAAACAACCAAATAATGGGCATAGCCAATAAAGATTGGCTTATAAATACATTCATACCCAATTTAAGAATGAAATATCTAACTTGTAAGTAAGGTAGCCAAATCATTTCCTTAGTCTTGTGAATTACTTACTCGATTCATTGTAGGTATGGGACTACAATGAATCATTGCACTTGTAAATAAAACATAGTATTAAAGGAGATCATTGAACTACACAACAAGAAAAAAGAAAAGACTGAAAAATAAACTAAGGCTGGGAATAGGAGCTCTCGGCCTAATGGAGCAAAATTATAAAGTTTTGTTTAAGTTGTTCTAAAATTATGTTCATGACTCCAAGGTCTTATGTTCATATAGAAAATGATTTGGGTGCCTTAATTGCATGAGAACATGTCATATTCATAGCATGAATCAGAAATAACGATTTAAGAAAGTAAAGTGAATTAACTTTCGAGAAACGGCATGTTGCTTTAGGAAGAGCTTTCCTTGATCATGCATAGTACTTATGTGCTTATGTGCATACACCGATACTTAGTACAAGTGTGTATTAACCCCATATATTATTACTATTTTTATAGGCGCAGGTCCGAGAGAAGATTAAAGATTCGACGAAGAAGTTTGGATAGCGATCTCCAGACTTTGGTAGGTCCTCTTGAGTTCGAGGATGCTACATTTATTATTCTAGCTTAGTACATTAGACATAGCTAGTGGATATAGTCCCTAGCGTTCCATTTCAAACATTTGTTCAAGCGTTGTAATAAGGCCGATTGGCAAACTATTATTATTATTATGATTCTCTATTTCGATTGTTTAATCTTTAGTAGATGGTTGATTTTTGAGCTTATTAGTATATCACTCTTATGCAGTATTATATGAAGTCTATGTACACTTCAATAAGTATTAAAAAGTTTTAAATTTTCCGCAAATTTAAATGTATGATTGTGATGAAAGCGAAGAAGAGGCTTGTCTGCGATCTCTGAGAGGTTAACAACGCCGGTTGCATTCGGGTTCCAGAATTCGGGTGTGACAGCTATATATGGATGTTGTAATCCGGACAGGTACACATTTGGAGGAAATATGTTTTTGGAAGAATTTCTTACATGATCAATTCAAAATAAAGTATCTTGACAAGTTACACTATTTATGACTGGAAATACTATATAGGGATGATGGTGATCTTCTCTTCAGAGAAAAATTACTATTGTTTTTCTAAAGGAATTTGATGTCAAGAACTACAATGTTGCAACATCACCACTTAACTCTGTCGAAAAACGTAAATCCACGGATGGAGAGTTGTTAGTAGACTCTACTCATTATAAAAAGCTAGTTGGGAAACTTAACTTCCACCCAAATACAATAATGGATATAGCTTTTAGTGTTCTACATCTTAGTCATTTCATGCAATCTCCTAGAAACCACATATGAAAGTTGTTTACCATGTCCTTAGATATTTGATGCAAGATCCTACTTTGTGGATTTTTATTTCAAACAAACCTGATCTGGCTGTTATTCAAGGAGGCTAGTTAGTGGTTATCTAGTCCTTATAGGAGATAAACCTGTTAGTTGGAAGTCGAAGAAACAGCCTATTGTGTCACTATCATCTCATCTGGAGAAGCAAAATACAGCGCTGCTAGACAAGTAGTGGGGGAATTAGTATCGCTTGGGAGATTGCTTGATGAATTGGTTGTACAAAGTTCATTGCATATACGTGTGTTTTGTGATAACAAAGTTGTAGTTCACATTGCAAAGAATTCAGTTTTCCATGAACGGAAAACACATTGAGGTGGATTGTCATTTTGTTAGGAATAAACTTTAACAAGAACTGATTGCAATTCATCATATTTCCTCAAAAATCACAGTTAATTAGAAGACAAATTCAACAAAGCCTTGACTGGAGTCAAGCACTATACAATTCTAAGCAAGTTATCTGTAATTACATTACCTCCAACTTGAGGGGGGGGGGGTGTTGGATAAAGTTAGTTAAGTCTTAGTTAGAATTTTGTTATAACAATTGAAAATAGTAAGTTATAATTAGTTGGTTATTTTCATGTTTTATCCATGTACATATACAATTGTTGTATTCATGGTTCATTTATTGAGAAAAAAATAATACACACTCTTCACATGATCCTCCATTCTAGAAAGGATTCATTACGTTTTCTATTCTTCTTTCTCCTCTCACTGAGCTTAGCCTCCATTAATGGAGAGAGCTCACTTCTTTCAACACTTTAACTTATACTTTCAACAACCTTATTAACAATTCACGTCTCCCACTTCTTTTAAAGTAAATGTTTGTGATTAATCCTTTTATTATATTAAAAATATCTTAATTTGCCAATATATTATACGTTTTGATCATTCATACTCTTGTCATAGTGTTTAGCATTTTTCGCTAATTTTTTAACTTGTGAATTTGGTGAATTAATGTTTCAAAATACTTCTCAAAATACTTCAGATTTCGAGCCTATTGGAATTCACTAAAAAGTTAAGTAGATTTTAAAAATCCGAAGTGTTGAAAGCACTTTGTAAGTATTGAAATGTAATTTATTTTGAATATAAAAATTAACAAATCAAAACAATTGTTAAATTAAAATAAGTCAACTCAAAATAATAAGTTGAAATTTGGACAACCCCAATTCGTAGTGTTTTGCTTGAAAACTACTTTAACCTAAATGAGAAGTTTGCTAAGGATAGAAATGTGGAAATGCCAAAGATAAAAGGATATTATAGACCCTTTTCTCCGGGAGGATGCAATATATTTTGGAAAGTATCGAACTATTATATTTAAGTTGAAATTTTTTATATCACAATTTTGATATTACGATATTTGATAAACTATTTGGTATGTATCTTTTATGTTTAATGATTAATACAATATTTGATATTTATAAATCAAATATTGAAATATCAAATATAGTATCATATTGTTATAAAATCAAGCTCATAGCAATATAAGTATAAAGAGAAGAAGACAAGATATAGAGATGAAGAAGAAAACTTTTTTTCTATTCAAGTGTGTTATCAAATGGTGAGTGATATCTCTATTTATAGTGTTGAGATATCACCCCCAAAGTAGATTCATAGTTATCTCTTAAGGTTCTTATCACTTTGGAAACACTTATACATGAATTCAATTAATTGTTGGATAACTCTAATAGATCATCTATATAAAACAATGAATTTATAACACTCCCCCTTGGACTACCATAGATAATGTGGCTCGTTAAAACCTTGCTAGGAAAAACCCTGTCGGAAAAAATTCTAGTGAAGGAAAAAGAGTACACATATCTTTGATACGCACTATGTGTTGCCTCATTAAAAACCTTGCCAGGAAAACCAGTGGGACAAAACCTCGGTCAAGGAAAAAAGAATGCAATGCGTATTATACTCCCCCTGATTAAAACATCACTTAATTTCTCGCGATGATGTCTCCAATCTTGTACACCAGCTTCTCAAATATTGATATTGACAATGTCTTTGTGATCAAATCACATTCATAAAGATGTTGCAACGTTGAACTCATCTTGATATATCATTTTCTAATTTGATCAATACGACGAGGCTTTGAGCTTAGTCAAATACATTATCGAATATCATTATATTCGTTACGAACTCGTTGTTACAAGTAAATTACACATTAAACTTGTTCATAACAATAATCATCTTGTTGAAACTTTCATTTGCAGTTGATTATCTTTGTGCATTGTGATTGATAAATTCTTTTATAAAGAAAAATCACATATTTCATGAATATGGTGTGTCATTGATCTCAACCAGACGCACTCTCGACTTGCTTCATGGAAGACTTTTATTTCTGCATGGTTTGAAGAAGTGATCACCTACATTTGCTTCATTGATAGCCAAGATATTATTGTGCCTCAACATGCAATCGAGCATTATGCGAATCAGATAAATATTCTGCATCTGTATAATAAATCAATTTTGTCTTGAATTCATCATAATAGAATAAACATATAACTATGGTCCTTCGAGGATATACAAGTATGTGCTTAACACCATTTCAATGTTCTTTTGTTGGGGAGGAACTGAACTTGCTAGTAAATTACTGCAAAACAAATGTATGGTCGAGAATTGTTAGCAAGATGCACTAGTGCCCTGATTGCACTACGATATGGAGTTTCATCATCAAGATTCTCTTCATCCTTCTTTTGAGATCAAACCGAATCATCATTTATTTCAAGTGATCTCATAATTATTGGGGTAATCAATTAATGTGATTTATCCATATAAAAATCGCATCAAAAATATTATGTGTTGTTGATTGATGGATAAATATTAGATTCGTCAAATTCTCAATGTTATGTCAAGACAAAATTTTGTCTTTTCGGAATCTTTTCATTTTAGATCCACTTCTCAAATACTCAATAGCTTTTAAAAGCTCCTTAAGAGTGTTAGTAATTTCAAGTCATCAACATACACAATTTAAAACAAATTCAGACCCTGACATTTTCATAAAAATGTAAGGAAAATTAGGGTCATTCTTTTTGTACCCTTTTCTTTCTTGATTATTTAAATTATATAAGGATTCGTGAAGCTTTATTGAAAAAGTTTCTTTCGAACTTTTATATGTTTCAAGTTTTTCATATGTTCCGAGATCAAAACAAACCTCATTACATCCACCATAGGAGAAAACATCTTCAATAATGTCAGGATTTTTGCGAAAAACATTTATGCCCCAAGTTATAAATCATACTTTATATCTTACGATTATACTATCGCATAATTATTTATTTGTACTCCACTGACATTATACCATAATTTATGGACTATCAATCCAAAACATCACTTTTCTAAGTGAAACAAAATATACTTGAATTACGCATTTTACTTGGCCGGTCATTTATCTGTCCACACTCTATGACATATTTGAATTCAAGATCCTCGTCACAATTTGTTTCATTGAGCGCTACCTCATTTCAAAGATACCGTCAATGGTTATTTGATATCGATTCCAACATGACATAACTTATTGAAATCTCTTCATATTTTATCATTTTCAGGTACCAGAACCTTTTCCAAGGTTTTATGAAGTGTTATGTCATGGTGCTCTCTTATAGCACTTGCCTCATTATCATAACCATATCGATCATTTATTCCTCTCCTTCTTCAAGAAATTTATATTTGGAACCGATTGGTCTATTACGCTTCTGGTGTATCATAGACTCTATCCTTCAAGGACTTCACTTTGAAGCATTTGCAGCTGAATTATATCATAGGGTCAGTACATTCATCTGGCAATTGATTTGCAACATTATGCAAATGAATTATCCCTTGAACTTTAAGTTCACATATTTATTTAACGAGGATCTAGATAATTCATAATTAACCTCACACATAATTCTTAGTTGTCAATCATCTCTCCCCCTAATGTTAGAAAATCTAACATTCATCCCAACCTTATTTGGGAATTCATTTTTGCGCGTGGTGGAACAATTAAAATCATAACCGCATTCAACATTTTAGATGAAAATTATTTGGTTCCTGACCCTAAACCAATTTTAATGGGGAAACCTTGTTGGCTTGATGCATACATGTGTTTCTACATGTTAAATAAAATTATCTCATACCAAATCTTAATTGAAAGTTTTGTTCTCATAACCATGATTTAGCTATAATTGGAGGCATACAATTTCTGCTAAATCAACCAGCATTATCAATATAATTTCATAGTTTGAAATTGTGCTCTTAATTTAACAATTCAAGCAAACAACCTTACAAACACCAATCTGTAAGTTGACAACAAATCACACGTGATCATCGCATAGATACATTTATCATACAGTTGAAATTGATCCACATGACAGGTGAATGGGCCCATATTTACCTTTGTATATGTACCAAAAACTTCAGGGGATCACAATATGAACCTTAGGTGGTACAATAATCATTTTAACAAGAGAACAAACAACACAAAGAATTCTTGAAGAATCTTTTATTTCATCATCATATAAGTCAACTGAATTCTCAATTACATTTGCATCATATTTAATCGGAATGGCCAACCGATGATGTTAACTGATCTTTATTTCAGTACACTAATAGTTTACATTTATATGTGATTTATCAGCATGTTTATGTTTGTGTGCAACAAACAAGAGGAAAAAATGGGTAATCTTTTACATAATATTTATAACCCACTTCGGTTGTAGTAATTTGAATATATTAAATCTTTTCATAATTTATAGTCTCAATATTTCTTTTTAATTCATCTGAAATTTAAAAAGTATGTTTTGAGACTTACTACAACCCCAATATTATTCCTTTGGTAATAACACAACTCGTTAGAGCTTGCAATTAATTTTGTGTTCCATCACATATTTCATGTCAGCATCAATATGGTGAACATCTCCCTCAAAGAGAAAATTATATTATTATTTTTATGGTCAAAATTATTACGAGCAAAACATATTTTTTGTTTTACTTTTGTTGTATCATAGGTACATAACCAATGACAAATTTGTATTGTCACACAATAATATTATTTTGGTCATGAAACAACCTTTATAGGCAAGAGTTTTCCTTTATTTTTCCCTTTTGGTAGTTCACAAATAAACATACCATAATATTTATAACGTATAAACGTTCACGATCATTGATCATTTCTGTCAAATAAAATTTATTTATTCCTCTCAAACATCCCATAGATATGAGTTGTGACATACATCATTTTTTTTCTCAAACCTCCCGTAGAGGTGAGTTGTGGCATATATCAAACCCATAATGATTTTATCACATCTTGACCCATTCTCTTATAGAATGGTCGAGCATTCACGATACTCATCACAAGTCACATTCTCTTCAAGGAATGGACTAATCATTTATATGTACTTCATAAATTTGCATTATAAGCATATTGTCATGGCTTTAAAATTCATCATATTTCTATTACGCACCTCAACATCACTTTGAAAGATCAAGTGTACCATCACTTTATCTTCTTGTCTTTTGATGAAGGATTTATAAACTTGTCAAATTATTGGGTCGACAACATTCACAAGTTCAATAACCTTTCATACCATTTTGATAATAAAAATTGCCTTCATATTTTGAAGGACTATTTGAAGAACACATAGTGTTCTTCCTTTTAAAATTACCACAATGATGACTATTATAATTTCGGCCCTTCACGCCCTTTTTCATATCGTTAATAATTTATCATCTTTCAGACTTACTATTCATTGCTACCACATTCATACGATAGAATGAAGCAAATCAAGTGGCGAGGTTCGAAGTAATCATACAGTGCTACCACATTCTATTCAAGGAATGGAACAAATTCAATAAGATGAATTTCATGGCTTTACATCAAAGCCTTAGTCATCATTATAACATCACTATGGTGCATTGACTCAAATTCAATGTCTTATCCATATAAGGCGTGTTAGGCCAAATTATATGGGACTTGAACCTAATCCTTCTAATCATGGTGCATCAAAACTCAAATTAATGTCTGATGTCTTACCCTCTTGGTGCGATAGAGCTTGAATCTAATGTCTTTCCCTCAAACATTTTTCATTATATGCATCAAGACTTTAACATGATGTCTACCCTTTTGTGAAATGTGACTTGAATCCACCGTCTTACCCTTTAATCATATCATACAGTAGGTCAAGTGCAATGGACTCATCTTAGAGCCTCTTTGTTCTCAACAAATATCAATTGAATCTTTATATTACATTTACATAATTTCATATAATTAGTTGATTTAATCAACTCCAATTACTGCAAAACTACAATTACATTATTATGTAATATAAACTATTCTAATATTTAAATCTCAAAATAATTTAAATTAGAATATATAGGAAATGTTGCTCCCTGAATTATAGAAACATGATGATAAACAATTTGGATGCATCTTGGAACAAGTCAACTTTGTCGTTGCGTGTATCAACTTTACCGTCTCTTCCTTTCTTTCTTTAATAGAAATTTTGGGAAGAGATAAGTACCTATATTTCTATCAAGTATCATAATATTAATATAGAGACTCCTGCTGATAACGTGTTATAAAATCAAGCTCATAGCAATATAAGTATAAAGTGAAGAAAACAAGATATAGAGATGAAGAAGAGAACTTTTCTTCTATTCAAGTGTGTTATCAAATGGTGAGTGATATCTCTATTTATAGTGTTGAGATATCAATCTCAAAGGTCACCACATTAATAGATACATAGTTATCTCTTAAGGTTCTTATCACCTTGGAAACACTTATACATGAATCCAATTATTTGTTGGATAACTCTAATGGATCATCCACATAAAACAATGAATTTATAACACATATAAATGTATATAATTTTATATTTAACGACGCACTGACTAATTAATGTTATCAAGACTAAGGAATTTTCGGTAGTCTATCTTGATTCTTGACTGAAGTATATTTTTTTCGTTTTTTGTATAGCTAATTAATCAAAAAAATTACTTTCGCTATCATTTGATTTGGATTATTGCCTAATACGTCATTAATATGATATAAATGAGATATTTCAATAAAATCAAAAGTAATAATTTTTTAATATACTTTTTAATGTGTGTGTATATAATTCAGGGGCGGACCCACGTGTTGAGGTTTGGGTGCTCAAGCACTCATTAACCCTGACAAAAATTTTGTATATTTATGTATAAAATATTGAAAATGTTATATAAGGTATCTCTCAGCACTCATTAAACAAAGGATCTTGTGTGTGCACTGGTTCCAAATGCGAATTTTAAAATCCTTAGTGCCTTGGATCTAGGGTTCAAATCCTTGTAAAAGCTCATCTGTTTGTTGAAAAAAGGCAAACTGACTTCTTCATAGTTTTTAACTTCTTTTTATACTTTTTCTCTCTAGATTTTTGCTTATTTCTTTTTTGTTTTTCCACTTTTCTATTAATTTTTTTTACTTCATTTACTAACTAAATTATAAAAAATATTAGTAAGATTCTAGAAATATTTTTTTTTGGCTAGTAACTTTATGTTAAAGGAATTGAGCACCCACGATTATCAGATCCTGGATTCGCCACTATATATATATATATATATATATATATATATATATATATATATATATATATATATATATATATATATATATATATATATATATATATATATATATATATATATATATATATATATATATTGAAATTGAAATTGAATAAAGTATAATAACTAAATTTATTATATAGGAGTATAAAGTGTCAATTATATCACATTAATTTAATATAATAATAATATAATAATTCTTAAAACTAAAATTATGGAGTCAAATATTCGATATATTCATCCCTGCTTTCTTTCTTGTGGGGGAAACAGAAGAAGAAAACATATATATATATATATATATATATATATATATGTATATATTTGTCCTAACCATATCAAGAATATGATCCACTTGGCATGGCGGAAAAAAAAGTGAAGAGAGACCTTCAAAATGGGCAAAAAAGACAATACTTTTTCCGTTTATATTAGTTGATATTTTCCTTTTATCAGTATATTAATAAACCTTAAATAAGAAAGATAATTTTATTAATTCACTCTTTAAAAAATTATTTATATATTTTATAAACAAATATGAACATTTAAAAAAAGAATTGATTACAAGATTAATATAGAAAAAAATTAATTAATACTTTCTTAAATTCGTAAGATGGACAACTAATATGAGTGACTAACTGTTTCTGATAAAATGATCAACTAATACAAAACGAAGAGATCAATATTTAAAGAAAGTTAAAATGAACCATTTATATATAATCATTTTAAAGATAGATTGAGAAAGAATACAGTTGAGGGCCAAACCCATCGATGGCCCCTTAAAATTGACATCAAATTTCAGTTAGACACCTTAACTGAGAGATGATTATTTTAGACACCTCATGTAGGATTTCATTGTGTCATTTAGACACTTTTTGCTGACATGTCAAAGTGAGTGTGATAAACTCAATAATAGCTCGTGAAAGGCTTAATTTAGCTAATTTTTTATTTTATTTTCTCTTCTGCTTCTCCAATTTTTAAGTCACCACCTCCCACCATTTTTTCAAGCTTAAAATCCTTCAATTGAAGTTAATTTTTTATTCAAATCCATTTTTTTAAAGAACAAATTAAGAAAAGTGTTGGGTATAGTAGAGAAGACAACTATCGTGGGGGGCGAGTGTGGGGAGGGGAGGGGAGGGGAGGGGTTAAATTGATTTTTTTAAGAATAATATTTTTATTTTATTTAGTAAATAAACTTTAAAATAATTTTTAACTTAAAATAACACATGTAATTATTTAATTCGTCGTCTTTCATGTCATCAACGATTGTATTACACTCTCCTTCAGCTTTTTTCTTATTGCAAAAAAAGTGTCAAAAGAATATAACGGGACCCTACAGGAGGTGTCTAAAAATAAATATCGCACAATTGAGGTGTCTATGTGAAATTTGGTGCCAACTTTAGGGGGCCACCGATGAGTTTGACCTAAAGTTGAGTATTATGTGAAGGTAGTGCATATTGTATTAAAATAGTATGATAAATAATAGTCATACACTATACTATTTTGAGATGTTTAATTATATTTGTCCATTTTATGAAATTAATAGATAATTTATATTTAATTCTTAATTTTCCATTATCATAATTTATAATATTTCTTTATTGTATTTTTTAAGACATCGTACTTATTATATTTAATGAATAATACATTAAATATACCATTATATTTATAATTTGTAAAAAATGTACAAAGTTAATAGTTAATAAGTATTATTTCTTCCGTTCTATTTTATGTGAGGTAGTTTGTCTCAACACGGAGTTTAAAAAAAAGAGTTTTAAAACATGGATCTAAAATGAATAATAAAAATTTGTGTGACTATAAATCATTTCCTTAAGACCTGTTTGGAAGGACACCTTGGTAATTGAATTTGGTGTAATTGGTGTAATTACAATGGCTTAACCTGTTTGGAAGGACATTAGTTACTTGATCAACAGTTAATTGGTGTAATTGACAGGGGGTAATTACACTCTACATTCACAGACATAGGTTATGAATTGTTGGTAATTTACATTGTGTAATTACCATCTGATTACTCTTTAGTTTCTTTTTTTTTTTATTTCTATTTTGATTTTAATTTTATTACTTCTATTATTTTTGTCACGACCCGCATGTATACCCTAGAAGTTAGAATATTCTTAGGTCGTGACGCGGCGTCATTGACCTCTCGGAGGTCTTGTACAGGCCCCTTTCGTATCATTTACCGCATATACATATATGAAAAGTTGTGCGGAATTTAAACTTTTCACAACATTCGAATAGTCTTTCAAAATCTCTTTCATATAAAACCAAAGGAAATACTAACTTTCATGTCAGTTAGACTCAAAATATACTTGGGACACGTCCCATACAATCGAAATATAGTACTACTAAGTCTATTACAATGTTTTAATAAAAGAATTCTAAGATAGTGATGCCCTCGAGTCAAATGAGAACATACTTCAACCTTGCTTGAAAGATCCTATAATCCAAGATTTGATCCCAAAAGCACTTCACTTATGAATCACTTTAGAGATAGATAAAAGCATGGAATTGGTACAAACACATGTACTAAGTATGGCATAATGCATAAAATCATGATAACAAATATTTAATATTAAAACATCATAGCATAAGCATAAAAACAACATTTAACACTTTAGAAACATATAAGATATCACATAAGCATTTTATCAAATATTAAGAAACATCACAGTGAACTAAGCCAAGTTACAGTGAACTAAACTCAACTTCACAGTGAACCCAATTAGCATACAACCCTTTCACTAAAGGCTATCATAAGACTCACTTAATTAAGACAAAGAGAGACCGCCCATACACCCTCTCTAAGAACACCTAAATGATCCTTAGGACTATCTATAACGAGATAAATACACTTACAATACACCAAAACACATAACATGATATGCTCCTACCAAAAGTGAATCAAAGGCTCAGTTGAGTGAGTTATGAAGCGACCGCCCATACAATCCCTTCACACACACCTAAGAGATCCTTTAGACTACCTAAGATAAGATCACTCTCACTTCATTAATCAACTTTCCTATGTAGAGTCATTCTTAAGACTTCCCTAGGTAAGACATGAAGAGACCATCCGTTATGTCCCTTCACACTTTAACTAGGCAATCCGTAAAGTTACTCTAGACTAGGTACTTATTTATTTACATATTTTCTAACTTAAGACATTACTTCCATTAGTCCATTTAAGAGACATTCAATATATAAGGACATTCAAGTAATGGTCTTGAAAAGACTTAAGGACTCACTTACTAATATCTTTAAAGCATAATCGTGCAATGCCTAGATAGCGTACCATACCACTACCTAAAATTCATAGAACTTCTCCAATACTAGTAGGTATCCCACATGATGAGAATAGACAATAACCGACATAGACCATGGTAGCTAGGCATGGAATCCGGAGTTGTAACCTACTCCGAGGGTGGTGTTCTACTTGTCAATGGTAGAACTTGAACACATTTCATGTAGGCACATGGTTATGGAATATCAAGGGTTTCTTTGTTATCTATTCTCATATTTCAAATAGAGCTACTTCCCAAGCATACTCACTCGGTGCTAGCCTTTGTTCTCATAGAGTAGTCCACATAAAGGAGTACATGAAGAGGTTCCATATCGAGGTCACAACCCAATCACATTACACCTTACCAAAGAGGTCCCCTAGGGTTGCCTTAAAATGGTTAAGAGGATATCTCAATGATTTTTCTAAGGATGATTTCATGCCGTTCAATCCAACCAGCCTTAAGTCCACCATTCACAAAAGAAGGATATCATTATGGCTTTCGACTTCAAGGATATCATAACCTCTCAACTAGGTTGAGGGCTCTACATAATTTGAACTTCTTACTATGTTCAAGGCCACATGTCCTTCGCATATACAAGACTAAGGAGCTTTAGCATACTAAGTCAAGGATCTCACGTTTACATTCAATAGGTATCAAGTAAGGGACACAAGTCTACCAAAACAAGACACATCATTACTTCACTTTATCACATGTAGCATATCACTTAAGAAGCACATAGGCACAACCAAGTCAACCATAGGTAACCCTATACACTACTATAGAACCTTCAATATAGTAATCATAAGACTCATATAACCAATTAGGAAGAATCATACATCAATCCTAAGACTACATACATAATGTTAATAGAAGAACACACACTTTCTCATTACTTACATCTAGGTGGATATGATCATACTTCACATAAATCAACTACACAAACCATTATAATATATCAAGTAGTGCCGACAAGGTCATGATCATCATAATACATAAAGTAACGCCGACGAGGCCACATAATTCACAATTATAACACGTAGCACCGCCACCATAAGTGGACCATACCAATAACAACATAATTCAAGACCTAAATTACATAATATAAAGAGAATTAGGGCAGCGTACCACCAATCCACTTCACTCTATAGCTAAATCATCCAACACATTACTCAAAGGCCCTTACCCATGGTTATGATCAGCAAATCAATACAAAAATCATAATACTCAATGAATCGAAATCAATTCAATATGAATTCATCAATCCAAGAAAGTCTATACATCAATTCAATACAAACTCTTACATCATTCAATAGCCCAAAGAAAACTACACTAGAATTTATTAGCATTGAGACATGATCACATAACCCAAATTATAGCCAAATTGAAGAGTTTATGTTTTGCATGGGTTCATGAAGATTTTGGTTAAAATCATCAATATAACATCAATTCAATCAATATCAATGATTCAAAATATTTTATGCAATAACTCATGGCTAGATCACAAGTTAGAAATCTATCTTTTGAGAAAGTCTTTGAAAATCACTTTGAAGCTTGGTTCCTTGATGAAAAGAGTTTCAAGGATGAAAATAATACCTTAAATGATGTTAATCCATGAAAATTGAGAGAAATTGGTGAAGAAATCAACCTTCAAGCTTCAATGTCCCTTCAAGCTTCAGTGGAGTTCTATATAGCTCTTTAGAGGTTTTGGGTTTTGATTTTAGAATAATGAATTCATCTAGGTGTTTAGGACTTATAAAACTATTTATAACAGTCAAAATACCCCTAAGTAACCGCCCATTTAGTTATTTGGACGTGGGCTGAATTTTCCGATTGACCCCTTCACTTAACAGTGAATTGCGCAAGTTGCATACCCAACCCATGACTGCCCATCGACGGGGCGTCAGCCAGATGATGGGGCGTCAGCCAGACGACGGACCATCCTGGCTGGACGTGATTTGGTTCAGAGGCTGGCCCTTGGGAGCTTAATATACCTAGGCTAAGTCTTGACCCACTCCCTCCATCGATGGGGCGTCGACCAGCCTATTGGCTGTCGATTGCCTCTGTCGTGTGGGCTGGTCTAAACAGTCTTTGGCTCAATGATGTGTCCTTTCTCAAGGACCCTTGGTTGGTCCTTAGGGACTTTTGCCCAGACGTTTCCAACTCGAATATGATCGTATACGAGTTTAAGACCTCTCACATCAATTTCATCCAAAATGAACACATAAAACTCAACGAAACATGCTAAGACACACAAGGTCGTTTCAAGGCAAACCTTTCGAACGTCATGGACGTTCTTGGATGTTTGACCTCCAAACTTCATGAAACTTAACACACTACCTATACACACTATTATTACTCATATAAGGACCCAATAAGCTCATGAATAACACATATAAGCACATAAAACACATGAGATATATAGGTGACTAGTCGTCGAACGTCTTGGTCGTCCCTTGACGTTTGACTTCCAATTCACTTAAATCTTTAGACACTGCCTCATTACCAAATTATAAATCATTTTAGGACCTTAGACCCTCATGATAAACATGTCAGGCTCTAGTTTCACCTAAGTCGTTTTAAAGGTGTCACAACTTTAAGTTCCTTTTTTATTTTTATTATTCTAAAAAATTGTAAAAGTTTATTTTTATTTTATATTATTATATTTCATTTTCTTCTTGTTCTCAACGTTACTTTACGTGATTCTACGTAATTTTTTCGTATTATCTATTTCTTTATGTGATGGTTATTTTCTCATTTGGATAATTTTATTAGTGTTCTAACTTTTAAATTAAAATAGAATTTATTATTAAGTAAGGTTATATACTTACATTTTCTTTATTAAGCAAAAAAAATCACATTTATTGCTATGTTGAAATTTATTATAAGTGTAGTATGTTAAATTTTTTATTTTGAATTTATTACATATGTTATATTTTCAGTTTGATTTGTTTTAGTAATATTGAATTTACATTACATGTCATTTTAAATTAGACTTGATAGATTATATTTTTGTCAAACATTTAATAAATTATCACATTTTCTTTATATATAGTTCTTTTTATCAAATATGCATTTCACTATGTTTGTAGGAACTTTATACTTTTAGTTGTCACGATCAATTCAATTGAAATATATTAATTTGAGAAAATATAAATCAATTAATTTTTCATAATATTAGTTACAAAGTGTGTTTATTAATCAATATATTTTCAAAAGAGTATATATATCTTAAATATTTAATTTAATTCATTTATAAAGTTTCTTATTCGTCATTAATTTTTATTTTTTAAATTTATTATAATTTTGTGATTGCAATTGTGCATCCAAACAGAACATGAGTAATTACACTGTGGCATCCAAAAATGACATGTGTAATTACAGTGTAATTACATTGTGACAACAAACAGGTCAGTGTAATTACTAGACAGTGTAATTATTAGGTTGATAATTACTATCCTAGTAATTATACCAATTTTAATTACCAAGTGGCTTTCCAAACAGACCCTTAAGGATAAAATGAACATTATAAAGTTAAATTATTACTTTATATATAAATGTATCATTCTTTTTGAAATTGACTAAGGAAGAAAAGTCATGTAAATTGAACAATAACAATATTGTCCTTTTTCCTTAGTATAAATTATAGAAATCATATTGTATAAGATCTAAATTACATCTGATCGCTAATATTTTTCAATTTACAAAAATGCCTTAAAAAAGAGGCAGCCGGATACATACCTACCTTCCTGATACATTATATCTGATACATTGCAAGCAACTTCTTGTTGCGCTTAAAAAGGAACAAATCAGGTAAAATTTATTTTTACTTATTTTAATTTCCTTGATTAACACACCTAAATCTTTTCTTACTTATTTTAATTTTCTTGATTAACTCCTAATTAACAGTCCATATGCCAATAGGTAACATATTCATGAATATCAAATTTCAAATTTACATCTTCTCCATTGAACAATCATTATTGTCGAAAAAATTGTAATTTCAAAAAATTTGTAAATGTTGTTGAGACAAGATGAACATATTGATTTTGTTGAGGCATTTCAGAAATTTGGATGAACGAGGTGAGTTATGAAGGTTACAAAAGTGATGAAATCTCAAATTCGTCATTAATACAACAAACAAGATGGCTGGAGAGATAAAGTGATGCTACATTCGGTGATCTATCAAGCCCCATTAATCGATGCTCAAAAGAACATAAGAAGATCTATCAACAATGGTTCAATTTTGCTGATTCTGATATTTTTTTTAGTGTTTTTGTTCAAATAAGAGCAAAAAGAAATGTTTTTAAATGATGGGGTTGTTAATTTGGTACAGATAGAGATGTACGTCTTACTAGTGGAGATGCCACCAAGTACTTTGTCATGTCCAATTTCCCTCGATCAAAACTCAAGCATGTTCTTTTATATCTTTTCATGTCTTTCAATGCTTAACCAATAGAAATTTGATCAGTCTTAAAATTTGATCAGTCTTACTTCAAAAATACCAAAAATTGGTATTTCATTTAATGTATCATTGACTTATTTAATTTTTGCAGGTTGTTGCATCGTCTAAATCTATTCTTTTAGTTTATGAATTTGGAAGAAGATACATTGTTAGCCTTGACAAAAATATATGTAATTGTGGGAGATTTCAACTAGACGAAATATCTTGTGCACACACAATTGGTGTTTTGAAGAGCAAGATACTACAAATATGCAGCGAATATGTAGTAGATACATTAATACATAATTCTCACCACATTAGATCGTAATTACTAAGATTCACAAAAAGTTTATAATATTAATTTTTATACCATATATTGACCACGAGATACATGTATCTAATCGTTTTAAAAGTCGAGATACACAAGAGTTGTAGATAAGAATGTCATAATTGTAGAACTTGTACTTTTTTTTCAAAGGAAAGTGCATCATTGAATTTATACAAGACATTCATGTTCATGTTGAATAACCTTTCATTATATAAATTTTTTCACAATTATATTTCAATAAAGTAACTTGAATTGTTAACAATGTGAAGTGTCGTTACAATATATGTGAGTTTTGCTGTTTTGTATAAAAATTATTTCAATTTTGTGTATGAATGATTTGTTTGATACATAATTAATTTTCACTCGGTATAACTATTCTATGCTAGCATAACATGCTTTTGCTGTGTTGTGTTGCAAATTCCTGATCAGGATTATGTGAATCGATAAGCATTGATTAAACTCATATCTAAGTTATCTAATAATAACTTATGTAAATTTGATACATAACTATGTAATTTATATGCATTGATAAAACTCATATCTAAGTATCATATACATTAAGTGAAAGATTGATTATGGATTCCTGAACTTTTCTTTTGTATGATGTTTAACTGGTGGGAAATATCATATACACATAATGTATCGAACAAACACCATTTTTTTAAATGTACAATTGATCAAAATTAGTTATAAATCCGATACTTGTGTTTTTGAACTTCAAATTGCATATCTTATTCGAAGGAAACCAAATTGAAAATCACTTGATGGGATTGAAAAATATTATCAATACATTATAGAGCTTGATATATGGCAAATGATACATTATATATTACCTACGTATCAAGTACGTTTAAATTGAGCAACAAACTCACTTGTCGAAGTATCAACAACATTAGGTATGTATCAGTATAATAAATATAAACATGATACATTACAAAAATCTCACTAGTCGAAGTATCTACAACATTAGGTGATATATAATCGTAGTATATTGCATAAAACATAGTCATTGTATCAAAAAATTAAATTACAAAATAAAACAAATGAAATACATTAAAAAAATTGCCTTTGATAGAGATGAACAAGATAAGCTAGATCCAACTTTTTCCTCTTTTTTTGAGTGTTTTTTCATAATAGATTTAGAAGTCGAAATCCTTTTTTCATGAATAAGACTGAACAGACATTAAATAGTGCATATAGATAACACCTAATTGATTTTGATACTGTTTCTCTATCCTTTTAAATTTGAATACGATTGAAGATACATTATAGAAATTGATAAATTCGATAGTGTTTATGTATCAAGTACATTTACATTGAACATGATAAACAAAATCGAAGATTCAACAATATTAGGGTTCTGTATCAATAATGTAAATATGAACATGATACATTGCATAACAACGAAAGTTGCTGTAGTAGTGATGTACTAGATGAATGATAACACTAATAAAAACTAATTTAATGTATCAGAAAGTTCAATCGAAGACACTATACATAAATTTATGAATTAAAATGAACTAGATAAATAAAAAATCTGAATCTTGAGTAGAGAAGGGTGTTAAAACAAAGACATTATATATTAAATTATGAATCAAAATCAATTAAATACCTTGCGTACAGAGAGTGTTTAATAACATATTCTACTTCTCCCCCCCCCCCTTTTGGAATCTTTCTCAATGGGTTGTTTAGAACTTGTAATACATCTTTCATTGATTTCAAATCACAAACATGAGGGATGAGATCTTTCGTTTGTAAACCTAATTGGGTAAGATCAATTTAAACAATTGATTAGAATCCATATGTAACTTTCCATCGCTGTATCATAAACAACTGATTCATCTCTTCTCTTTCATTACTTTTGCTTCGTATTATTAGATAATTCTTTCCGAAGATTGCCCGTACATTTCTAATACATATAAAAAATTTATAGATGAAGCTAAAAAGAATTTAAAAAATTCGATAATTGATGAATTAGAAAGAAAAAAATGGACGAAGAAGAAGATTGGAGAACTAGAAAAGAAAAAAGAAAAGATCTGAAATATGAAGAAGAAGAGTGGTGAGCTGGAAAAGAAAAAAGAAAAGATTTAAATTCAAATGGAGTGAAGGAGATAATTGGTGATACCATGGAGTGATTTTAGGCATGAAAAAAGGAAAAAATATTGTGAGGTTGATGTTTAGAGTGATGTATCTGAAAAAGTGAAAGAATTTGAAGATAAGAGGGATTTTTGTATTTTTTTTAAAAATGATAGGAAATGATAGGAAATAAGGTTTAAAAAATTGTATAGTTAAGTAATTTATCCTTTTTTTCTAAGCAGTACTCTCTTTGTCCCTAATTACTTGTCTACTTTCGCTTTTTGGTTATCCCTAATTACTTGTGTAATTTGATAAAATTAAGAAATGACCAATTATTTTTAACTAGTATATTCATAATTAATTACTTAAAAAAAGACAGAACTTCTTGAAAATCATAAGTTTTTAATTCATCAAACTCATAATGAATAGGTGTAAAATGAAAAATATACTATATCAATAATTATTTTCTAAGAGAAAAAGGATCAAAATGTCCTTAAACTATTCGAAATAGATCATATTTAACGCTTAAACTATATTTCCGTTCAAAATTACCCTTTCATCAAACTATTAGGTCAAAGGTGCCCTTCTTGTTAACCAAAGTTGTTAAATGCCATATGAATGCCACATTTCATGTCAATAGACTTCCATTACCTCATAAGCTAAACGAAAAAAAATCAAAGATACTCTTAAACTATCTGAAATAACTCATATTTTACGCTTTAATTATATTTTAATTCAAAACTATTCTTTAGATCAAACTATTGAATCAAATATATCCTTTTTACTAATCAAAGTTATTAAATATCATGTGAATATGACGTTACATATCAATAGGGTACAACTGCCATACAGTATAAAGAATAATTAAGGAGAGAGAAATATATATATATGCAACAGCACCCAATGCATGTTACGCCACTTTATGCTGCTTCATTTCAGACAAAATTAAAGCTTCCTTCTCTTTAACTCTGACCGTCTGACGTATAGCCACAAAAACAAGATATTGAATATTGCGTACATGCAAATTTAAGGTATAATTCTACATTTATGATTTAACAGTTACTCAAGTTTTAACTTTGTGAAGTTTCGCAAATTGAGCAATTAATGGAATATTACAAATATTGAGTGATCGTTTTGTAACAGAATAAAAAATAAGTTTATTTTATTTATAGAATTAATATTATATTTGATTGAAAATTGAAAAATTTAATGTACTCCACAAAATATTGAGAAAGTTTGTGTTATTCTATTCAAAATAAAAAGTGTAATACGTAACTAACATCTAGATAAAACAATAGATGTATTCACCCATAACTAATTCGATCATTATTAGTTATATATGCATAACTTTAATCACGACCCCTAAATTGTCAATAAGCCATAGACCAAACACCCAATATTAACCAAAACTTGGAATTTTTTACCAAACTAGCCATTATATAAAGTAATTTATCATAATAATATATTTTTAAATTTTTTTTATAAAATTAGTATCAACGTATTTCACAATAACATTTTAGGGTATATTTCGTTTTTTAAAAACTAACAGCGTTAGATTGATATACGTAACTGTAAGTAACGTTTTACTCTTAAAACGTTATTTTGAGTAACGTATATCAATCTAATGCCGTCAGCTTTTCAAAAATAAAATATATTTTAAAACGTTACTGTGAATTACGTTTATACTAATTTTATAAAATTCTAAAAAAATATATTATTTTGGTGAATTGCTCTATATAATGACTTAGTTTGGTCAAAACCTATATTTGTGAAGTTAACCAAACCAAAGAAGAAAAAGAGAAAAAAAGTGAAAGGGTATTAATTAACAAAATGAACAAAAGTAAATTGCCTAATTAATTAAGAACAATCAGTCCATATAGTTATTCTCATCAAACAAAAGAATAAGAGGGCTAATTGGCAAATTAATTAATACTGCATTTAGAAAAAGATAATACTACTTACCAACCTCCAACATTTTATTTCAAAGTTCAAGTTCAAGAAGACCCATTAGTAGCATTAACACTAACAATATTGTTGTGATTTACGCCATGGCTGTGAGTTTCTTCTTCTTTGTTATTGTCATTTGTACTAGTAATACCAAATTCGGTACCATTTATGTCGACAGATTGATCTTTTCTTCCAAAATTGTTCTTGTTATTGTGCATCCATACTTTTAAAACCCCTTTCTCTACACTAATTTCATCACAGAGTTTGTTGATAATCTCTTCGTCTTGCTTCTGCATTCGCCATCCAACTCTATTAGAAAATTCAAGCAATTTTTCCTTCTGATTTTGTGTGAATTTCGTTCTGAATCGTTTTCTCCCATTTGGTGTAGTAGTCGAATTGGGATTTATTGGCAGGTGGTTGTTGTTTTCAACGGGTCGATCCGACAAACCAGAACTCAGTGCAATAAGCATGTGAGGTGCGTAAGCGGATGAGATCGGTGGTGGAGATGGGGAATTAGAGCAGCTGTGGTCCCCACTTCCACGATTTGGTGGAGGCAGAGGGCGATGTCGGTGATGAGATTGATACTCCAGAGCTGCGGCGGTGTTGGGAGATGTAAATGGCTCCTCTGGCTCACGGCGGTGAAAATTCCGGTGACAGCCACATGCGGCGCATTTTAAGGAGGTGGGGTTAGTAGCAGTGGCGGTAGGGGATGGCATAAATTCTCCGCAGCCATCTACGGCATGGGCGCCCATAGTAGCAGCATGATTTTTTAGACATTCTTTGTAAACTACAACGACAGGCAGAGGCAGAGGATAATGATTCTGGCGTTTGAGGATACCATTAGTTATGGAGAAAGGTTTATTGTGTTGGATAATTCGAGCAGTTTCAGCTTCTGGGGTTTTCGTGTAAATACTAGTGTTCTTGTTGTTGCTCAACTCCATACTTGACAAACATATACTTTGTTTAAGATTTGATTATTAAATTTAGGTTCATTTTTTTGACAAAATAAGAAGCAGAGAGGGTTTGGGTTGAGGATGGTGGAGGACTGTCGATAAGAAATATTATGGTGGTTTCTGTCTTTCTTAACTTATTAACTTTCTTCTATTCTAATTTAATCTAATCCAATCTAATCTATGGTTAACCTGCAGCTGCTGCTGACCCCACACCCACTTGCTGATGAACAAGTTTCTTAACACTTCTTTAATATCACAAAAATAATACTTTTCATTTGTCTCCTTTGCCATTATTTGAAGAAATTAATTAAGCAATACTTGTCTTTTCTTAATGGAAATCCTTCTCATTTATTACTAATTATATAAGTTGAGAATGTAGGGTGCATTTTGTAATATTACTTGAATCAATTAATATAATCATTCTACTGTAGTAGACTTATTTGAAGCAACTCAGGTACTCACATTCTGTTGGTGAAGGAGACTCAAGAGTCGGTAGGAAGCGACATAAGACATAATTGAATGTGTATAATTTTCTTGAAAATCAATGCTTTCAGCAAACATGTCGATGTTATTATCATAACCTGACCCATTGAAAGGTAGTACTTCATTTCAACACTTGATTTTATTACCACATCTTCAATTTACTCATAAACAAATTTAGCACATCAAACCAACCCACTCAAGTCGCATTATCAATAATCCACCACTTGTTTAATTACTGGTACTATAGAACATAAACAATATACTACAGATAATATAGACAAAAAGATAACGACGGTATAATATTAAGAACATCTTATTCAAAAGTTACTAAGCTAAATGCCCAAATTAATAAATACATTCTTATCCATAAAAATTCATAGAAGTTAGGTAATATGTATACATGAATGTAAGTAGTTCGTGTATTGACTAAATGGACAATCCACTCATTTAGTGAATTTATAATACTCTCCATTCAATATCCATAGATAATGTGTTTTGTTAAAGCCTTACTAGAAAAAATACAATGGAAAAAACTCAATTATGGAAAAAAGTACACACATCTCATAATACGCATTGAATGTTGTTTCATTAAAAACCTTACCAGTAAAACTCAATTGGAACAAAATCATGGTTAAGAAAAAGTGCACAACGAGCATTTCACTCCCCCCGAATGAAAACTTCACTTGATATCTTGAAGACGACGTATTCATATTTTACATCTCAACTTTTCAAATGTTGGTAGTGGCAATGCCTTAATTAATAAGTCTGCCAAATTATCACTTGAATAGATCTTTCGAACGTCTAACTCACCATTTTATTGAAAATCATGTATAATTTGTTTTTTTGGTGAAATATGCTTTGTCCAATTTCTTTTAATTGTATTCTCTTTTCCGTCGAGCTATACATGTATCATTATTTCGTACACGGTGGCTGAAATATCCATTTTTAAATAAAAATTACATATTTCTTCCACTACTAAAAAAACGGTGAATACCGACCTAAAAATACCGACATCCAGAGGTCGGTATTTCAGGGAGTATCGATCAAAAACCGACTTCTCAGCTTAGGTCGGAAAAAGTTTGGTCGCTATTCAATTTCGACCTTTGGAAGTCGGTATATGTCAGTTTCAATTTAAGTCGGTAAAATTCATTATTTTATTTTCCGACTTTCGCAGGTCACTTTTATATATTTGCTTATTTGTTTATTTTTATTATTTCAGTCTTCCGGAGGTCAGAATATTCAATTCTCAAATTTTGGAATACCGACCTCCGGATGTATGTATGTTTTAATTTTATTTATTTATACTTTTTAAATTCTGACCTCCGGAAGTCGGTATTTTTATTTTTGAGATTCTGACCTCCTATTTTTATTTTTTATTTTTGAGATTTCGACCTCAAGAGGTCGGAATTTTTATTTCTTATTTTTGAGATTGCGACCTCCGGAAGTCGGTATTTTTATTTCTTATTTTTTTAGATTCGGACCACCGGAGGTCGGTATTTTTATTTGTTATTTTTGAGATTCCGACCTCTGGAGGTCGGTATTTTTATTTCTTATTTTGGAGATTCCGACCTCCGGAGGTCGATATTTATGCTACAAAACTGGCAGCCTTGAGCTGCAATATTAGTATCCCAGCTGCATATTTATATCAATACAACTCAAAGAATTCAAAATAAGCTATTTAAAAATAAACTTCATCCAACCCAAAGAATTCCAAATGAGCTATTTTAAAATAAACTTCATCCAACCAAAACAACACAATATTTTGAACATATACATTAAACTATTTCACAATAAACTTCATCCAACTTCAAAATAAACTTCATACAACATCAAAATAAACTAAAATACGATCAAACAATTCCAAAAATATAGAAATGTAAAATGTCAAACCGATACGATTACTCCTCATCACCGTCATTCTCCTTATTAGACTTATCATTCTTATCACCCTCACTATCCTTATCACACTTATCATTCTCATCACCGAACATGAAAGAAGAATATTTCCTGATTCAAAAAGAAAAGTTAGTTGGGCATGAAGTGCTGCATACCTCTTGTTCTCTGCTTCCTTCGCTGCCGCAATCTCTTTCTCCCTTTTCCTCTCTCTTTCTTCTCTCTTCTTCTCTCTGTCGGCTACAACAACAAGCTCGACATTGAGAAAAGCTATATTACCCTCCATTGCAGATATTATCTCTTTATCCCTGCCATCGAAGCTAGAGGATGATTAACCACAACACCAAGCCTGCTTCTTTTGATATGTCTTTTCTGGGTAGCCGTAGACTGAACCTCTAATCTGTTCACCTACACTTTGTTTCCAAAGATTCTCAGTTTCTTCTTGTGTAAATGATCTATATCGGCTCTCAATAGGTAGAGTACTACGATATTCCTGAGATATTCGTATAAATATGTCCTGTAATTTAAACAAAGAACTCTACGAATAAGAATGTAATATATACAAGAAAAAGAAAAAAAGATTAGCTTGAATAGAGTTCTCACACAAGTCTCTCGAGCACGTGACTCAATCCATCATTTTTCTTCTCCGGGGTTCATACTCTTCTATATTTCACCAACTAAACCACATTATATATTTTAAGTTATTTGAAGAACTTAACAACTTCTTAAGTCTAATTAGGTTAGTTTTAACTTAATTTCAAACACTATATTCACCAACTAAACCACATTATATATTTTACCTTATTTGAAGAACTTAACAACTTTTTAAGTCTAATTCGTTTAGATTTAACTTAATTTCAACACTATATTAACCAACTAAGCCACATAATATATATTTCAACTTATTAAAATAACTTAACAACTTTCTAAGTCTAATTAGTTTAGTTTTAACTTAATTCAAACACTATATACACCAACTAAAACACATTATATATTTTAACTTATTAAAAAAACTTAAAAATTTTCTAAGTCTATTAGTTTAGTTTAACTTAATTCCAACACTATATTCACCAACTAAACCACATTATATATTTAACTTATTTGAAGAACTTAACAACTTTTTAAGTCTAACTAGTTTAGTTTTAACTTAATTCCAACACTATATTCACCAACTAAATCACATTATATATTTTAACTTATTTGAAGAATTTTAACAACTTTTTTAGTCTAATTAGTTTAGTTTTAACTTAATTCCAACACTATATTAACAAACTAAACCACATTTTATATTTTAACTTACTTGAAAAACTTAACAACTTTCTTAGTCTAATTAGTTTTGTTTTAACTTAATTCTAACACTATATCAACCAACTAAACCACATTATATATTTTAACTTATTTGAAGAACTTAATAACTTTCTAAGTCTAATTAGTTTAGTTTTAACTTAATTCCAACACTATATTCACCAAATAAATCACATTATATATTTTAACTTATTAAAATAACTTAACAACTTTCTAACTATGATTAGTTTAGTTTTAACTTAATTGCAACACTATATTCACCAACTAAACCACATTATATATTTTAACTTATTTGAAGAACTTAACAACTTTCTAAGTCTAATTAGTTTAGTTTTAACTTAATTCCAACACTATATTCACCAACTAAACAACATTATATATTTTAACTTATTTGAAGAACTTAACAACTTTGTAAGTCTAATTAGTTCAGTTTTAACTTAATTCCAACACTATATTCACCAACTAAACACCGTTATGTATTTTAACTTATTTGAAGAACTTTAGAACTTTTTAAGTCTAACTAGTTTAGTTTTTACTTAATTCCAACACTATATTCACCAACTAAACCACATTATATATTTTAACTTATTTAAAGAACTTCACAACTTTTTAAGTGTAATTAGTTTAGTTTTAACTTAATTCCAACACTATATTCACAAACTAAACAACATTATATATTTTAACCTATTTGAAGAACTTAACAACTTTGTAAGTCTAATTAGTTTAGTTTTAACTTAATTCCAACACTATGTTCACCAACTAACCCACATTATATATTTTAACTTATTTGAAGAAATTAACAACTTTCTAAGTCTAATTAGTTTAGTTTTAACTTAATTCCAATACTATGCTCACCAATTAAACCACATTATATATTTTAAATTATTTGAAGAATTTAACAACTTTTTAAGTCTAATTATTTTAGTTTTAACTTAATTCCAACACTATATTCACCAAATAAACCACATTATATATGTTAACTGAATTGAAGAACTTAATGTAACACCCGGGAAATTTTTTGAACGAAGACTCAAACCGTTCTTTGTAGTGAGTGAGATTTTTCACAGGAATTTAAAATTTCTTAAGGATTTCAGTTCCAAAAAGAACAAAATTGGAAATAGGAAAAATCTGAAAATTTGCAAGTTAAGCTAAGTATGAGTTTTAAGTCAACTTTAAACGACCATAAATCCCAGTACATGAAGAGTTAGGTGTGATACAAGATACAATGGAAAAATCTTTGAATTATCTTTCCAAATTCGTCAAGTTTGCTAAATTTCGAGTTCGGATGAGTGAGATATGAGCTTTTAAAATTAGGCTGTCCAGTTAAGGAAAGCTAGCCGAAAATAATGAGGGGTACTTTGATCATTTCTTTCCAATCAGATTTAATTCGTTTCTAGTACTATTTAAGGGTCTAATCCTTTTAGGTTCAGTTTTATAATCCAAATATAAACTTAGGGTTTTAGTTGAGAGTTCAAGAAGAGGCAAGAAAAGAAAAGAAGAGAAAATAGGAGAAAAGAGGCAAAGATGAAGGCGTTCGTCGACGTTCTTGAATTTAGTTGCGGATTATCGCCGTGAGTCTAATCCCTAATAGGTATGTAAGCTTCCATAGTGTTGGTTCAGTTCACCCACACGCCAATCATGTATTTTTTCCAGCAAAATTTCATGCTTAAAGTTTAAATATTAGAGTTCTTGATGAGTTCTTGAAAGGTGTTCTTGAAGTTCATTCTAAATCTTGTTGTGTTGGAGTTTTGATGATTTCTTGAGATCAAATTGAGTAATTTTAGTGTTGTTTCCAGTATATTAGAGTGTAATTAAGTTATGTAATCGAATCCAAGTTATTGGGGAATAAATCATTCGAATTTAGGCGATTTAGGGTAAGAAAATGAGCAAAAGTGCTCAGCAGAATTTTCTGGGTTGCGGCCTGGCGCGGCGCCCCTGCTAGAGCGCCCCAAGCCCATCTCTGTCCTTTAGGGGTTGGTGCACCGCGCCACCAATAGACCCAAGGTCTTCTGCCCCCTCCACCAGTTTGCCTCAGGTTGCTCCGTTTGAGTTCGTTTAAAGTGTACCTTCACTTCTTTTGATTCTAAACACTTTAAAATACTGCTAAACACTTATAAATCATCCATAAAATGAATCATAACCTTCAGACAATAATTCAAATTCAATTTGAAGTCAAGATTAATTTTTGAGAGTTCTTCCAAACCTTTTGAGAGAGTCCCTACGAGTTCTTTTGAAGAGTCTTCTACAACTTCTAGTAACTTGTTTCCAAGACTCAAGCAAGTGAATATAAGAGTGAAAAGTATGTATTCATGAGTTAAAATTATCTCCTAAATCCTCCATGTCATGAACCAAAACTCTTGAATTCATAATTCACATTCAAGAGAGAGTTAAGAGTAGAGTTCAAGAAAGTCTTTAAGTTGAATTGTGAATTCTTTGAGATCCATCATTGAATTGAACTAAGTTTTGAGGAATTAGATAAGAGAATGAGAGAGTAATATACATGAGTTCCATATAGTTACTTAGACCCTCGAGTCGAGTGATTCATTCCCATAACTTCCGCATGATTCTATAAATTAAGTATCATTGAGAGGAGTAGTATCTCCAAGTTTTAAGCCGTGAGTATTGAGTTCCTTATTCCTATCTTGAGTTAAGAAGTACCTGTTAGTTCTCGAGTTGAGTAGTTCATGCTTATAATTCCGCATGGACTCTTCAAGTTGAAAATCATGAAATTCTCCATACACATGAGATCATGAACCTTGAATCCATACTTCAATTGAATGAAAGTTAAGAGTCAAATCAAGAAGTTAAGAGTCAAGTTTAAAAGTTAAAAAGCAAGTCAAAGTGAGTTATTACATTTGTAAAAGATTCTTAAGCAATCATTTTAACTTTGATTTAAGGTTCAATTTACAAGTCGAGTAAAGAGAAAAGAGTTGAGTTAAATTCTCAAAAGCTATAAGGGAACTAAGTATTCCTTAAGAGTTAAAGTTTCAAGTTAAGTAAAGATCAAGAGTTGAGTTCATTTCTCTAAAGTTATAAAAAGACTAAGTATTCCGTAAAGGTTGATAAATGTTTCACATTTAAGTTAAAAGGAAACTAAGAAGTTCCAAAAGAGTTTTGAACTAAAAGAGGGGAACATTGATTCCAAGAGGAGCTTTTAAAGCTAGAGGGTTCAATAAATTATCTCAACCCAAAGGAATGAAGTTTTATTAAAAGTATGAGCAAAAGTATATTTTGGGAGTAGTATTGAGTACCGATGTGGGGAAGAGAGTTTAGATAACTCAAGTCCCCATGTAAACCATCTATCCATAATGGGTATTAATGTGTCATATTTTTTAGATGATCACGTAAGTTTAGCCAGTGAATCCACTAAATTGAGGATGTTTTATGCGACGACAAAGTATAGGACAGTTCTGACAGCGTGGGCGAGACGCTGTATCATCACTTAGGCTCATAGAGGTGGTTGTCGGTTAGAGAAACTCCCACAATATTAATTATATGGTACCTCAAGGGGTACTACTTAGTATGAATGGGGGTATGTGACTTTAATCATGTATTGCACAAGTAGACCTTGAGATGGAGCATGATATGTTTTAATGATATTATTATCTTGAGTTAACATCATGTTTTTAAACAACTTTTCTTTTTATTGCACTTGTTCTAAGCTTCTTTATTTAGAAATGAGTTCAGTTAAGTGTCAAAAGTTAAGTATATTGAGTTGAGTATCCATAGTCGAGTATCATATCTTTGAGTTCAGTATTTAATCTCTGAGTTGAGTATCTTATTCTTGAGTATTCGTTGAATTTCATGTTTGAGAAGAGGTAAGTATGTTTCCATCTTTTATTCAGGTATCTTCTCATGATGCAGACAAAGATATTCAGGGTCTTCAATAGGAGCTACGTTGATACATCCGAGATTCGAGTTAGCTATGGTGAGCCTCCATGCTTCTGGAGGATTTCATTTACTTTTCAGTTTAGTCAGGAGGTCGTGGTTCTTGTCCTGACTTCCATCATTGTTATTTAGATGCTTCATAGAAAGTCAGTTTAGTTAAGAAGTATGTACTATTCAATTATTTTATTAAATGTTATAAAGACTAAAGTTGCCTATTTATGGCGAGTTGAATACATTAATTTGATTATAAAGAGTTTTCTTTTAAGTTAAAAATTTGTATTTCACTTTCATGAGTTTTATTCATTTTTTAAGCTTTGTATGTTTAAGTAAGTCTTCCGCTTGTAGTCATCCAGGATGAGGGTTCGCTTGGGGACCAACAATGGTCTTTGAATGCCGGCCACGTCCAGCGTGTAGGCTCGGGTCTTGACACATAACAATTTTCTAAGACTAATTAGTTTAGTTTTAACTTAATTCCAACACTATATTCACCAACTAAACCACATTATATATTTTAACTTTTTTTTTTTGACCTTAACAACTTTCTAAGTCTAATTAGTTTAGTTTTAACTTAATCCATCACCATATTGACCAACTGAACCACATTATACATTTTAACTTATTTGAACTTCATCCACTTTTAAGTCTAATTAGTTTAGTTTTAACTTAATTCCAACAATATATTCACCAACTAAACCACATTATATATTTTAACTTATTTGATGAACTTAACAACTTTCTAAGTCTAATTAGCTTAATTTTAACTTAATTCCAACACTATATTTACCAACTAAACATCATTATATATTTTAACTTATTTGAAGAATTTAACAACTTTCCAAGTCTAATTAGTTTTATTTTAACTTAATTCCAACACTATATTCACCAACTAAACCACATTATGTATTTTAACTTATTTGAAGAACTTAATAACTTTTTAAGTCTAACTAGTTTAGTTTTTACTTAATTCCAACACTATATTCATCAACTAAACCACATTATATATTTTAACTTATCTTAAGAACTTCACAACTTTTTAAGTCTAATTAGTTTAGTTTTAACTTAATTCCAACACTATATTTACCAACTAAACCACATTATATATTCTAACCTATTTGTAGAACTTAACAACTTTGTAAGTCTAATTAGTTTAGTTTTAACTTAACTCCAACACTATATTTACCAACTAAACCACATTATATATTTTAATTTATTTGAAGAACTTAACAACTTTTTAAGTCTAATTAGTTTAGTTTTAACTTAATTCCAACACTATATTCACCAACTAAACCCACATTTTATATTTTAACTTATTTGAAGAACTTAACAACTTTCTAAGTCTAATTTGTTTAGTTTTAACTTAATTCCAACACTATATTCACCAACTAAACAACAATATATATTTTAACTTATTTGAAGAACTTAACAGCTTTTTAAGTCTAATTTGTTTAGTTTTAACTTAATTGCAACACTATATTCATCAACTAAACCACTCTTCTGCCCCCTCCACCAGTTTGCCTCAGGTTGCTCCGTTTGAGTTCGTTTAAAGTGTATCTTCACTCCTTTTGATTCTAAACACTTTAAAATACTGCTAAACACTTATAAATCATCCATAAAATGAATCATAACCTTCAGACAATAATTCAAATTCAATTTAAAGTCAAGATTAATTTTTGAGAGTTCTTCCAAACCTTTTGAGAGAGTCCCTTCGAGTTCTTTTGAAGAGTCTTCTACAACTTCTAGTAACTTGTTTCCAAGACTCAAGCAAGTGAATATAAGAGTGAAAAGTATGTAGTCATGAGTTAAAATTATCTCCTAAATCCTCCATGTCATGAACCAAAACTCTTGAATTCATAATTCACATTCAAGAGAGAGTTAAGAGTAGAGTTCAAGAAAGTCTTTAAGTTGAATTGTGAATTCTTTGAGATCCATCATTGAATTGAACTAAGTTTTGAGGAATTAGATAAGAGAACGAGAGAGTAATATACATGAGTTCCATATAGTTACTTAGACCCTCGAGTCGAGTGATTCATTCCCATAACTTTCGCATGATTCTATAAATTAAGTATCATTGAGAGGAGTAGTATCTCCAAGTTCTAAGCCGTGAGTATTGAGTTCCTTATTCCTATCTTGAGTTAAGAAGTACCTGTTAGTTCTCGAGTTGAGTAGTTCATGCTTATAATTCCGCATGGACTCTCCAAGTTGAAAATCATGAAATTCTCCATACACATGAGATCATGAACCTTGAATCCATACTTCAATTGAATGAAAGTTAAGAGTCAAATCAAGAAGTTAAGAGTCAAGTTTAAAAGTTAAGAAGCAAGTCAAAGTGAGTTATTGCAGTTGTAAAAGATTCTTAAGCAATCATTTTAACTTTGATTTAAGGTTCAATTTACAAGTCGAGCAAAGAGAAAAGAGTTGAGTTAAATTCTCAAAAGCTATAAGGGAACTAAGTATTCCTTAAGAGTTAAAGTTTCAAGTTAAGTAAAGATCAAAAGTTGAGTTCATTTCTCTAAAGTTATAAGGGGGACTAAGTATTCTCTAAATGTTGACAAATGTTTCACATTTAAGTTAAAAGGAAACTAAGAAGTTCCAAAAGAGATTTGAACTAAAAGAGGAGAACATTGATTCCAAGAGGAGCTTTTAAAGCTAAAGGGTTCAGTAAATTATCTCAACCCAAAGGAAGGAAGTTTTATTAAAAGTATGAGCTAAAGTATATTTTGAGAGTAGTATTGAGCACCGATGTGGGTATGAGAGTTTAGATAACTCAAGTCCCCATGTAAACCATCTATCCATAATGGGTATTAATCTGTCATACTTAGTTTAGCCAGTGGATCCACTAAATTGAGGATGTTTTATGCAACGACAAAGTATTGGACAGTTCTGGCAGCGTGGGTGAGATGCTGTATCATCACTTAGGCTCATAATGGTGGTTGTCGGTTAGAAAAACTCCCACAATATTAATTATATGGTTCCTCAAGGGGTTCTACTTAGTATGAATGGGGGTATGTGACTTTATTCATGTATTGCACAAGTAAACCTTGAGAGGGAGCATGATATGTTTTTATGATATTATTATGTTGTTTTAACATCATGTTTTTAAACAACTTTTCTATATATTGCACTTGTTCTAAACTTCTTTATTTAGAAATGAGTTCAGTTAAGTATATTGAGTTGAGTATCCATAGTCGAGTATCATATCTTTGAGTTTAGTATTTAATCTCTGAGTTGAGTATCTTATTCTTGAGTATTCCTTGAATTTCATATTTGAGAAGAGGTAAGTATGTTTCCATCTTTTATTCAGGTATCTTCTCATGATGCAGACAATGGTATTCAGGGTCTTCAATAGGAGCTATGTTGATACATCCGAGATTCGAGTTAGCTATGGTGAGCCTCCATGCTTCTGGAGGATTTCATTTACTTTTCAGTTTAGTCAGGAGGTCGTGGTTCTTGTCCTGACTTCCATCATTGTCATTTAGATGCTTCATAGATAGTCAGTTTAATTAAGAAGTCTGTACTATTCAATTATTTTATTAAATGTTTTAAAAACTAAAGTTGCCTATTTATGGCGAGTTGAATACATATTCATGAGTTTTATTCAGTTTTTAAGCTTTGTATGTTTAAGTAAGTCTTCCGCTTGTAGTCATCCAGGATGAGGGTTCGCTTGGGGACCAACAATGGTCTTCGAGTGCCGGCCACGTCCAGCGTGTAGGCTAGGGTATTGACACTTAACAACTTTCTAAGACTAATTAGTTTAGTTTTAACTTAATTCCAACACTATATTCACCAACTAAACCACATTATATATTTTAACTCTTTTTTTTTACCTTAACAGCTTTCTAAGTCTAATTAGTTTAGTTTTAAGCTTAAACCAACACTATATTGACAAACTGAACCACATTATACATTTTAACTTATTTGAACTTAATCCACTTTTAAGTCTAATTGATTTAGTTTAACTTAATTCCAATAATATATTCACCAACTAAACCACATTATATATTTTAACTTATTTGATGAACTTAGCAACTTTCTAAGTCTAATTAGTTTAATTTTAACTTAATTCCAACACTATATTTACCAACTAAACATCATTATATATTTTAACTTATTTGAAGAATTTAACAACTTTTAAGTCTAATTAGTTTTATTTTAACTTAATTCCAACACTATATTCACCAACTAAACAACATTATATATGTCAACTTATTTGAAGAACTTAAGAACTTTTTAAGTCTAATTAGTTTAGTTTTAACTTAATTCCAACACTATATTCACCAACTAAACTACATTATGTATTTTAACTTATTTGAAGAACTTTATAACTTTTTAAGTCTAAGTAGTTTAAGTTTTACTTAATTCCAACACTATATTCATCAACTAAACCACATTATATATTTTAACTTATCTGAAGAACTTCACAACTTTTTAAGTCTAATTAGTTTAGTTTTAACTTAATTCCAACACTATATTCACCAACTAAACCACATTATATATTCTAACCTATTTGAAGAACTTAACAACTTTGTAAGTCTAATTAGTTTAGTTTTTACTTAATTCCAACACTATATTCACCAACTAAACCACATTATATATTTTAACTTATTTGAAGAACTTCACAACTTTTTAAGTGTAATTAGTTTAGTTTTAACTTAATTCCAACACTATATTCACCAACTAAACCACATTATATATTTTAACCTATTTGAAGAACTTAACAACTTTGTAAGTCTAATTTGTTTAGTTTTAACTTAATTCCAACACTATATTCACCAAATAAACAACAATATATATTTTAACTTATTTAAAGAACTTAACAGCTTTTTAAGTCTAATTTGTTTAGTTTTAACTTAATTTCAACACTATATTCATCAACTAAACCACGTTATATATTTTAACTTATCTGAAGAACTTAACAACTTTTTAAGTTTAACTAGTTTACTTTTTACTTAATTCCAACACTATATTAACCAACTAACCTACATTATATATTTAGCTTATTTGATGAACTTAACAACTTTTTTAGTTTGATTAGTTTATTTTTAACTTAATTTCAGCACTATATTCACCAAATAAACCACATTATATATTTTAACTTATTTGAAGAGCTTAACAACTTTCTAAGTCTAATTAATTTAGTTTCCACTTAATTCCAACACTATATTCACCAACTAAACAACATTATATATTTTAACTTATTTTAAAAACTTAACAACTTTTTAAGTCTAATTAGTTTAACTTATCATTAATCTCAAGCACACACATTCCTTACTTGCTTGATGGATGAATACTCTTTCTGCATGATTTGAAAAAATGTCTACTAGTTTTTTATTTATTGAATGTCAAGAAATATTTGTAGCTGCTCATGTACACAATTAGCTCATTTGAGATCGAGCTTTATGTGGATCAAATAAATATGCAATTTTTAATTTTGTTGAAACTCGTCTCTTCTTATCAAAGAAAATCACATATCTTCAATGTGTTGAGTCACTTTTATAAACTTTTTGGCTTAACTTGAATGATAATTCCCACACATAAGTTTCGCTACGTCGATCAAATAATTTTCTTGTATTTGCATAACCAAAAATCTGTAAGTGCACCAACTGCACTAATATATGATGTTTTCTAATAATTTTCATGAGATTGAAATTGATCTTTCTTTGCAATCTCACTATCATTAGGCTACTCAATGCAATCACTTTAACATCTCTAAAATTCTTTAAGGTTTTCATATAAATGTCATCATCTAGCTAGACATGACAGTCATTCATTACACATATTCAAGTATTTCATCTATTGTCAGACTGAAACAAACCTTATTCAATCCACCACCAATTTAATAATGTCAGGACTTTTTTCAAAGTTCTTTATGACTTGAGGCATAAACCGTACTTTATAACTTGTGATTATACTATCGCACAATAATTTATTTGTATCCCAATGACATTATATTTGATCTATGGATTGTAAATTTAAAAACATCATATTTCTAAGTGAACTTAATATATTTGAATTATACATTTTATTTGGCACATCATTTATCTTTCCACTCTACATAACAAATTTAAATTCAAGATCCTTGTCACCATCTATAACAGTGAGCACTACTTCATATGAAAGATACCGTCAACGTTCATTTGGCTTTATTTCAATACGTCATAACTTATCAAGATCAATACATATTTTAATCATTTTAGGCACATGAAACTTTGCTAAGATTTTATGAAGTATTATATCATCATTTTCCTTTAAATTACTTGCCTCATTATAATCACTATCTTGATAATTTGCTTCTCTTTGATAAGTGGTAGATTTGCATTCACTTGAGGTCTATTTAACTCAATAATTAGTGTCCCGGATGCCTAATTTTGTCCTATTCCAATTAAATGTTTATAATTTGAAGCGATGAAGGTAAATACACATGGAAATGATTGATGTTTTTAAAGAATGACGAAAAATGCAAAAAGGAGTGCAAATCATACATTGTTGATCGCTCAACAAGAAAGGTGGATCGCCTAGTAATTCTAACCTCCCCCAAAGTGATAGTGCATAGTATTTGTGTCTATCGAATCAGGTCAGTGAGCTTCAACAGATAAGGTGATGCGCGGAATGAGAAGAACGACCTTGCTGATCTTCGCCGAAAGTGAAAATGCAAGATTATGGAGAAAAATTGAATGGTAGAATGATGGATAAAAATTGCTGGTACTCAATGATGCAACAAATGTGAAGATTGACTCACAGAAGTTTGCCTACTGAGGTTCAAATACTTTAAAACCTAAAGCATGAAAAAGCGACCTGAAGTACAAAAGGTGATACATTGATTGATCTCGACAAGTCTGACAATGTCGCTAATGAGACACGAGTTTTTGGGTATAATTTTGAGAAACTATAAATAGCCCAAAGAATATAGAAAGAACGAGAGTTAAAGATCTAAGAATTATAGAGTTGAGAGTTCTGCATTTTAGAGAGAGAAAAAACTTGAACTTTGTGAAGAACACTTTTTAATCAAGCGACTACTATATTTGTTGTTGTTTTTGTGAGACCTACCCTCACTCTTATCACTGATGAGTCCACAATTTGTACTCATTTATGGATATACTTTGATTGGTTTAGTGTCCTTAAATTCATATTTTGTCTAAAAAAATATAAAATACCTTAAGTTTCATGTATTTAGACTTTGAGACAAAGGCGTGGACACAATTAAGCAAAAAGGAGCGAAGGCAGCTAAAAGAGTGAACAAATAAAGACTTGAGTATCACTGAACCCCTTTAGTGAGTCGCCAAATGGTATTATCCTCACCTAAAGTACTAGTGAGTTGATCCCTAAAGGAGGCGATGAAGAGGAGTAGTCGGCGTGTTGCTGAACAGTTTTGCGAACCAATACTATATCTCCCAATGATCCAAAATGCGAAGATGTTGAAGGCTAACGCAAGACGGCGATGAACATACCAAAGGGCGGAGCCAATCAACTCGGCGATCCCGACTAACTGCGTCGAATTGTCCTTCGAAGCACAAATTTTTGAAAACTATATATACTCGTTAATATTTTCATCTTGGAATCAAATTTTTAGCTTTGAGCAGTAGTTTTTCAGACTTAGTTTCTGTTTTTAGTTTTTGAGAGCTTTTTGGAGAGTTTGTTCTTGAACCTTGAAGATTTGAAGGTTCTCAACCTCAAGCAATTGGAAGTAGGTCTAGAAGAATCTTCATCCTAATAGCGTATAAAGACTTGATTTATCATATTCATTCAATGGTAACCCATTTTGGTATCGATTTCTATTTCTTTATTATGCATAGCTAAAACCCCCAATTGTTGGAGTGTGATTGAATATGAGTTGAGTTTACTGCTGGCTCTTGCTAATTAGTAGTTGTATTGCTGTTTAAATGTGATTTTTTCCAGTAGTTGTGTTTAAACTTAATGAAATTGTAGTTGTAAATATGATTTTATCTTAATCTCTTGGGCTTGCTTAGGGAGAGGTCTTCAAACTAAACTACTGAATCGATAGCCGGTGGGTATTGAGTTGTCATGGGTTCAGCTCGAGAGAGTGAATCCTAAACCCTTTGCCACACTTTCAGCTCGAGAGAGAATTTACCCCACTAAAGTTTAGCCCAGTCACAAATTTGTAGTAATCTACTAGTAAAAGCATGTGCTCGATTGTTCATTTAATCTCATATTCCTATCACATCCTCAAAATCCCTTCTCCCTATTAGTCTCTCGTGTTTTCACTATTTTTAGTTGCTAACTTATCTACAAAACCCCCCATTGTTAATTGACACTTGTGTCACCCCCTTTTGATTTATTATGTTTTTACTCGATAATTTCTTTTAGGTATGACTAGCATGAGCTAATTTACACTTGGATAATTCATTCTCAATACCCACTCCCTTTGGAATCGACCCCAACCCTTAGTTGGGTTATATACTAATTAATGACCATCGACGCTTAGAATTGGAAGAAGTATTTTTGACGACGTTAAAACGTTCATAAAAAATGGCACTACTGCCGGAGAGTGGTGTTATTTGGGAATTCATAGTTAAGTAGAAATTTTGTTCCTTATTAGTCTTAGTTTACTAACTTAATTTTTAGTTTTGTGTTTCGTGTTGGTGTTGAAAAGATGAATTATAGGCGTTAATGGAAGCAATGGAAACCAAATAGGCCAACAAGATGATATAAAAAATCTCAACGATGTTAACAAGCCTCACGCCAATGACCCCCATCAAATGGGAGGTATTAGTGCCATTCATTTACCACAAACCGAAGGAAATGCAGTGATCCACATCACGAGAACCATGTTGCAACTCTTGCAACTAAAAGGATTCTTCAGCGGGTTCTCCCATGAGGATCCTCATGAACATCTTTGAAACTTCATGGATGTATGCGGGCCATTCTCCTTCAAGAAAATCTCTCAGGTGTCAGTTCAGCTGAGGTTATTCCCATTCTCTCTAATGGGGGGTCATACAAGTGGCTGGATGAATTGTCACGTGACTCGATCACTTCGTGGGAGGAGTTGGTTATCGCCTTTAATGTGAGATTTTCCTTCCTTCAAAGATGATGAATCTTTGGTAAAACGTCCAAAGCTTTAAGAATTTGGAGGGCGAGCCAATTCATGAGACTTGACTAAGATTGAAGAAGTTGGCGCTACAATGCCCAATTCATGGCTTGCCTGACATTGTGCTGCTGCTGTAAATTTATTGAATCCTTGACTTGGTAAACAAAGGTGTTGATGACCAACTTTCTCTTGGAGTTTAATGCACTAATCTTACGTGATAGCGACACAACTATTGGATGGAATGACCAAAATCAACCGAGCCTGGTATACCCGTGAAGATCAAGTATCTCCGCTCTCATTCAAATTGACAAAGGATCATATGGAGAAAGATCAAGAGAGGGACCAGAACATCAAAAAGATTATGACACAACTTGACATTTGTCTAAAATGTCATGGAGTCGGTGCTCGAAGTGTCAATGTTGTGGGTTTCAGGTGTGCTAATCCAGATGAGTCCTAGTTTGAAGCCTTTATGAAAAAGAGGTAAATTTTCTACCCAACAAAAGCGGTGGTTATTGTTCAAACTATCCTAGGCAGGGTGGTATCCAAGGCTGTAATAGAGATGAAGGTTGGAAAGATCAAGACCGTGAATAGAGGTATCGAAATCCCAACTAGAAAGATGGGAGAAAGATAGGTGTGTACCTCCCAATGAGCGCTAAAATCCAAAAGAGTTGGAAGATGGCCATTTTAAGGATATGATCTGTCGTATCCTTGGCAAAGTTGAGGGGTCTGACAAGATTTTAAAGGAAATAAAAGAAGATGTGTTCACCCTTAGCCATCCGATCACCTCCCATTCAGTCTCGATCAAGCAGTTGGAAACCCAAATGGGTTAGATTTCATCGCATTTAAATCTGCGATAACAAGGGGGATTGCCTAGTGACACTATGGCAAACCCCAAGAATGTGATTTGAAGTGGTACTTGCGTGGTGCCATGATGTTAACTAATGCGTTGTTGGGAAGAAAACCCTAAACCCTTTTACCGATTTATGTTGATCTTTAGAAATAACAGTGTGTTGATTGTGCAGGATGACATGTGGAAAGTAATTGGAAAGAAAAAGATTGGCAAGAAAAATGTTCAGTTGGCGACCCGACTCATAGCGCCGTTTGATCCAACCCATTTTGGGTTTGAGTTTTGTAAAACTCGGCCAGTAATAGAAATTATTGGCGATTCCCTTACTTGATCAGCGATTGCGATCTTGTCCACCATTTAAACCCCTTCGATAACTGAATGTAGGAACCCTAAAAATGAAATAGAATGAACTAGTGCTTTCCGAGTGTTTTATGAGTTGGTAACTTGTTAAAATAATGAAAAATAGCTTTTAAAGCTTCGTTTAAAGAGTTTTAAGGTCAAACATCCAGGGACGACCATGACATTTGGAAATTAGTCATTTGGTGCAAGTGTGTACTTGTGTGATGCTAAGGACGTTGGTGTGTTGTTTGAAGTCTAAAACTTATTGAAGAGACCGTAGTACCTAATTGGACATGTATAGGGGTTAACCGTTTGGGTAATACTCCCCAAGGACCACACTAAGGGTCCTTGAGGAGGATCATAAGTTAAACCCCAAAATCTGCAAAAATAGGGTGAACTACAGGCAAGACTCACATCCAGTAGCTCAAGTAACGGACCGTAGGTGCTGCTCGGTAAATCCTGCCTTAGTACAGGGAGCAAGACTCCCATTTTGTATCCTCAGCCACTAATGATGGAGTGAGATCACGCCCCATAACCCCACCTATGGTCCATAGTGGGTGGTTCGTAAGTCACACCTTCAACCTGCCTTCCCAATGGGCCAAGTGAAGGGTGGTTTGGTATAATCCCCCTTTGGTTGGTTAGGTGTTTGGGAGTTTATTTTAGTTTTTTTTAGTTATTTTAAAAGTATTAAATCAATTAAACCCCCTTTTAGACTAAGACATCAAAAATCAAAACCCTTCCCTCCTAAAAGGTTCTATGTAGCACACTATTGAAGGTCAAGGCCAAGTTCAAGATATGAGAGGAGATTTCAAGTGCTTTCTTCTTCAAATTTTCCAGGGATTTCAACTAGTGAGGTATGGTGATCCTTAATTATTGAATAATCATGACGTATGGTGATCCTTAATTATTGAATAATCTCTCATTCAAAGAGTCCAATCAAAGGTTTTCCAAAGGTGTTTCAATGATCAAAAATCCCAATTTTTATTCTAAGCATGGGTTCATCGGTAAAGTATTTTCAAAGGCATTGTATTGATGAAATAATGGTTGGTTAATGTTTAAATGATTATTTTACATGGAATTCAATGAAGAACCCATGATTTCCCTAAACTCCTAAAGTGGCTTATGAAGTGGGTTTTGTGATTATGATTGCATGTTGATGGAATTATGCCTAGATTGAACTGTATTATTGATTTCTATTGTTATATTTACCAGTTGATGGTGAATTGTCGGAGGATTAAGTAATGGTGATCATGTATTTGAAGAATGGTAAGTTGAACTAACTTCTTGTTAATATTGGAGTTGTTCTAGTACGGTTTGATCAACTTATGATGGAGGTTCTTACTTCTTGTATGTGTTGTTATCATGGCCTTGAATGCATTAGATGATTTAGTGAAGTATTGTCATAATGTACATGTATGAATGTATATTACAAAGTTATGTATATGGTTCTTAAAGGGAGAATGATTACTAGTGTTTAATGTTAATGTGAAGTATATTTGTGTGTGGATTATGATGAAGGTGGTATAATAATGCTTAGAAGATAATGTAATGAATGATGGTGGTTATGTGAAAGACTATTCTTACATATGAACACACACACATGAATGAATAAAGCTAATGCTAATGTAATAAATGTGATTCTATTCAAAGTTTTCCTCAATGGTACTCTAATGAATGAATGGGACATTTTGAGATGGATGCTTCTCTGTGAGTAGAGGCGGAGTGTCTAGAAACAATCTCAACGTTCCTAAAGATCTTTCCAACAAATGAATGGTGGGTAGGGATGGATGCTCATCCGTGAGTAGAGACGAAGTATTTAGTAGCAATCCCTCATCCCACAATGACTGAATTTAATGAAGTTAATGTACTCATGGGGATTAATGCTAAGTACCGAGAGTATATGTAATGAGGTAGGTACATCTCTGTGAGTAGAGATGGGGTATCTAGTAGCAACCTCTTTATACAGATGCTTCCGTGTGAGTAAAGGCGTAGTGTCTAGAATCAATCTCCCTGTCCCTTAACTATGCGCACACATAGGTCTATAGCTAGCGGAATCCATTTAAGCTAGAAAGAATGACCCTACCTTAGGGAAGTAGGGATCCCTCATACGGTAAGGGTTACTACCGATATTCCATGTCAAGCTCTCATGGTCTAAGTCAGTTAAGGCTTACCCCAAAAAAAAGAATGTAGCAAACTATATCTACCTAAGGGTGTACTACATAGTGTAGGTGGTGGAATGGGATGTCATCTATGCATTGCACAAGTAGACATTAAAAGAAAGTCATGGTTTGTTTCTTATGATGATAATGAATGAATGAGTTCTTATATAATGCTAGGGAAACATGTTTGTCTTATGAATAATGTTAATGAAGGTGTTATGACTTGTTGAATGTGATGTGCCTAGTCTATAGTGACTTTGAGGGAACACTTGGTGTGAGTAGTAGTATGGGATGCTACTTTCACATTGCACTAGTGTGACTTAGGGTTGCCTTGGATGATGGTTCTTATATGAGGATTATCGCTTATAATGTGTTATGTCTTTATGAATGAATATGATTAAGTGGAAAGGGATAGTATGTGAGTCCACTTTGGGTAACCTTAGAGTGTTGCTTATGTGTGGATGGTGGTATGGGACACAATCCACACATTGCACAAAGTTATTATAGAGGGTTACTTCAGGTGAAGAGGTAAAGTAAATGTAATGATCTATATGTGATGAATATGTCTCCAATGTGATGAATGACTTATGTGTTGATTATGATTGAATGCCATGTCTCTCATACTTGTATTTCAAGAAGTTTACCAAAATGACATAATTGCATGGATTTAAACTAAATGTCCTTTTTTAGCATGTTTTTGCATGGTCATCATACTTAGTACAGATTTTTACTAACACCATCTTCTTCATATTTTTATACCAAGTGTAAGAGGTGGTGACTAAGGGTTCCCTCTAGATTGAAGTGCTTGGATTTGGTATCCTCAAGCTTTGGTATGTCCTCAAAGATTCAAGGAAACTTATCTTAGAAGTTTCTTTAAATTCATGTGTTAAACTTCTAGTTGTTTTCCTTTCAATTGTAAAGAGGGCCGTGTCCCTATGATGTTGAGACTTGTCTAAGATGACTATGTTTGGAATTAGTACGTCCTTCATTTTATAAATGAGATTCTACTTGTTAACTTTATTAAGAAAAGTTTTAGTTCCGCGCTAGTCTTAATGCCTATGTGATGAATGAATGCTAAGGGCTTGTATATGACCTCTTCTAGATCGAATACACCATTTTGCGACTAGGGGGTTCTCTCGGGTCGTTACAAATAGGTTCAAAGTCTCACATGCCATGTCTCGTAGAGTATTGTTCATCAGTGTGAGTCGTGACACATCTATGAGCGATAGGCTATAGGATGTTAGAAGTTGCACTTCTTTCATATTGTTGAAGTCATGCCTTAGAGTTTAATTCTATAAGTGTTGTTTTCTTAATCCTACTCTTGTTATGATAGGAATACGAATACGAGAGGGGCAAATGCAAGAAGGGCTCAAGAAAAGGATGTGCATGAGGAGGTTCCCCCTCAAGTTTCTCAAAACCCTCAAGCTCCGAATGAGGAAGAGGCCATGAATAATGTGGAGATAAAGGATGCGTCCAAACTTTGACCCAACTCATGATGACTCAAGCTCAAGCCGTCACCATTCAAGCACAATCCATGACGGCCCAAGCTAACCAAGAATTTGGACCCCGGGTGAATCCCAATGCAAGTACAACCGCTTTAAGCATTAGGGATTTCACAAGGATGAACCCCCTACCTTGCATGGATCTAAAGTGGATGAAGATCCACAAGGCTTCATTGATGAGGTGTTTAAAGTAGTGGATGCTATGGGAGTAACTTCTCAGGAAAAGGTAAAACTAGCAACCTATCAACTCAAGGATGTATCATAAGTGTTGTTTGAGAAATGGAGAGATGAGAGACCCGTGAGGGAAGGACCGGTGGATTGAGGAGTGTTTAAGATGACCTTTTTTGATAGATGTTCCCCTTAGAGAGGAAAGAGCAAAAGTTGATCGAATTCATGAACCGCCATCAAGGGGGATTTAGTGTACAAGAGTACTCTCTCAAATTCATCCAACTCTCTAAGTATGCCCCAACCTTGGTAGCAAATTTATGGCTATAATGAATAAGTTTGTAATGAGTTTCCAGTTTGGATGAAGTAGAGTGTCGTACGACAATGCTCCATCATGATATGGATATATCTAGGCTCATGGTATATTCTCAACAAATTGAGCATACCAAGCTTAGGAAGATGAATAGGGATTTGAAGAGGTCTAGGCCGGAGGAACAAGGTTAACCTAAGTCTAACAAGAGGTTTTACAATAAAAATTCTCCCATGGTGAGCAAGGATAGGGTGTCTAACCCAAATTCTCAAGGATCAAGTGGAGGTGGTTCTTCTTTTGAGAGGTCTAAATGTACTACATGTGGGAAGAACATTTGGCAAGGTGTCTTGCCGGCACGTATGAGTGCTTTGGGTGTGTAAAGAAGGGTCATAAGATTAGAGATTGCCCTACGCTTTCGGCAAAAGGGATGAAGACCAACCAAGATCCTCATGATGGTCCGGATCTTAATGCTCCAAAAAGGAACTGTTTCTATGTATTACAAGCAAAGGATTTAATCCGGAATGAAGGCCCCGGTAAGTTATAGTTCCTTAGGGTTGTGATGTCTTATTGAAGACGATTGCCTTAAGTTGCCATTAATTGAATTTACCCTTAAGTGGGGGATGATGAGTGGAGTAGTGACGTTGTTGATATTCTTATGTCATTCCTTCTATTCTTATTCAGGCTTGAGACCAAGAGTTTCTAGTAGCTTATTCATGTTTTAGAGTCATGGGCATGATTATGAGTTGCATGGTCTTCTTATGTTATGCATATTCTTGAGTATGTTATGTTTAAATGATAATATCAGTAGATGATCGATATTTCTCATGTTAGTGTACATCTAGTATGATTTGATTATTTGCCTCATGAGTTGAAATGCTGATCATGCCTATGTGTGCTTTTGAAGGTAATTTCATATTTGTTTTTATGATAAATTGATGAGTATGTTTAAGGTTGAAGAAGGAAGTTCCTTCGATGAAAAGAAGAATGATAAGTTTTGATGCATAATGAGTTTATAGATGTAGTTCCTACTTGCTTGTTATGTAATAAGCTTATTGATGTGGAGTTGATGTGTAATCCTAGTTGTGTGTTATAATGATGTGGCATGCATTATTTTGGGCTACTAGTCTTGTGTCATTACCCTTGATGTGTTTAAAGTGTCATTCAAGGACGAATGTTCCCACGTAGGGGATATTGTAAGAACCCTAGAAATTAAATAAGATGAACTAGAGATACTCGAGTGTTTTATGAGTTTGTAACTTTTTAAAATGATGAGAAATATCTTTTAAAGTTTGGTTTAAAGAGCTTAAGTCAAACTTCAAGGGACGACCACGACGTTCAGAAACTAGTCATTTGGTGCTAGTGTGTACTAGTGTGGTGCAAAGAAAGTTAATGTTTTGTTTGGAGTCTAAAACTTATATAGGAGACCCTAATACCTAATTGTACATGTGTAAGGGTTAACCGTTTAGGTATGACTCCTTAAGGACCACGCTAAGGGTCTTTGAATAGGACCCTAAGTTAAATTTGCAAAGCTACAAAAATGGGGTCAACTACGGCCATGACTTATGGCTAGTAGCTCAAGTAAAGGACCGTATGTCCTGCTCTATAGGTCCTGCCTTAGTCTAGGGAGCAAGACTCCCATTTTGGAACCTCAGAAACCAATGACGGAGTGATAACACACCCCGTAATCCCACCTACGGTCCGTAGGCGGGTGGTTTGTAAGTCACACCTGCAACCTACCTTCCCAATCGGCCAAGTGAAGAGTGGTTTGGTAAAATTCCTCTTTGCTTGGTTAGGTGTTTGGGAATTTGTTTTAGGAATTTTTAGTTATTTTAAGAGTATTAGATCAATTAAACCCCCATTTAGACTAAAACATCAAAAATCCAAACCCTTCCCTCCCAATAGGTTTTCTCTAGAACACCATTGAATGTCAAGACCAAACTAAAGTTAGGAGAGGAGATTTCAAGTGCTTTCTTATTCAAATTTTCGTGGGCTTTCAACTAGTTAGGTATGATGATCCTTCATTCTTGAATAACCTCTCACTCAAGGAGTCCAATCAAAGGTTTTCAAAAAGTTTTACAATGATTAAAAATCCTAATTTCTATTCTAAGCATTGGTTTATTGGTAAAGTGTTTTCAAAGGCATTTTATTGATGAATTAATGGTTGGTTAATGTGTTTATGATGATTTACATGAATTTCTTGAAGAACTCATGATTTCCCTAAACTCCCAAAGTGGCTTATGAAGTTGGTTTTATGATTATGATTGCATGTTGAATGAATCATGCCTAGATTGAACTATATTATTGTTTTCTTTTGTTATCTAATCATATTTATGGTTTATCGTTGGAGAATTGAGTAATGGTGATAATGAATTTGGAGAATAGTAAGTTGACCTAACTTCTTGTTAATATTGGAATTGTTTTAGTATGGTTTGATCCACTTATGGTGGAGGTGCTTACTTCTTGTATGTGTTGTGATCACGGCCTTGAAGAAATTAGTTGATTTAGTGAAGTCTTGTCATGATGTACATGTATGAAGGTGTACTACGAAGTTATGTATATGGTTCTTAAAGAGAGAATGATTACTAGTGTATAATGTTAATGTGAAGTATATTTGTGTGTGGATTATTGTGAAGGTGGTATGATCATGTTTAGAAGATGTGTAATGAATGATGGTGGTTATATGAAAGGCTATTATCACATATGAACACATACACATGAATGAATGAATGAAGCTATGATAATGTAATGAATGTGATTCTATTGAAAGGTTTCCTCATTGGTACTCTAATAAAAGAATGGGGGATTTTGAGATGGATGCTTCTCCGTGAGTAGAGGCAGAGTGTCTAGTAACAATCTCAACGTTCCTAAACATCTTTCCAATAAACGAATGGTGGATAGGGATGGATGCTCATCCGAGAGTAGAGGCGGAGTATTAAGTAGCAATCCCTCATCCTATAATGAATGGAAGTAATGAAGTTAATGTTCTCCGTGGGGATTAATGCTAAGCATCAGAGGATATGAAATGGGGTGGGTACTTCTCCATACGTAGAGGCGGGGTATCTAGTAGCAACCTTTTGAGATGGATGCTTCCCCGTGAATAGAATTCATGTAATATAATTCTAGTAGTTTCCTTTCTATTGTAAAGAGGGCCGTGTCCCTATGACGTTGAGACGTGTCTAATATGACTATGTTGAGACTTAGTACTTTTTTCTTTTTGTAAATGAGATTCCACTTGTTGACTTTATTGAGAAAAGTTATTTTGCGCTATTTTCAATGCCTTTGTGATGAATGAATCACGTTGTCCAACCGTTTATAGTTTCGGAATCACATACAACTCTCACACTCACAAAAATGTACACATGCATGACTTCACCTTTAGGTTTGCCCTTATTTTCCAATCAACATTCTCTTTAGCTCACTCAATATAAAAAAAGGTCTTTTTAAATCTTGTAATGATGTTGAGTGTAAGGGTATGGTAATTTCGGCTCAGTTGATTCCATCCTCATAAAATGTGATGTGAACATCAATTTCCTTCCTTTTCTTCGATAGTTTCACTTATGCTCAAAATTCACCCCATTATTCATTTCTCATGGAATAACGGACACCCCATTTTTTTACAACTTTGACAACTTGATTTCACAACTTTTTCATTTTGTGTAACTGGAGTGGTTCCCTCTTTACAAGTCTATTGATCAAAGGGGACTTCTTCACATTACTTCTTCACACTAATTGATTTACCTCCTCTTTTTACCACACCCCAACTTAGCTTTTGGCCTAAGTTGTATATTCAAACGAACCACACTTCATGAGTATTAAGGATGAATGGATAAAGAGAGGTCACATTTTCTTAAGTCTCTTCCAAGAAAAAGGATAAGGCTGAAAGGGGGTTCAAATAAAGTTCACACATTTCACAAGGTTGGCCACCAACGAGGTATATTGTCAATTTTTTCACTATTTTTTTATTTAAAATAGTACTGTCTAAGATCATTTCAAGAGCTTGAATCCCTTAGTCAACCGGACCAACGGGGAAAATTCTAGGTGTCATCACACAAGTTTTACGGTAAGATCATCACACAAGGCGTCAACACCTATATCATACTAGACTCCGCACTATCGCTAGTGTGCAATGTTCATCACAAGAGACTCCATTTGATAATCAACTAGTCATAATGAGATGCAAAAAGTTAACATATTGTCTAGGCAACTTCATACGGCCTCATTGTAACCGCATATTCATTATTGTTCGATTAAGAGCACTATTTAAGTCATCCATATTGATCATGACCGATACTCAAATAAATAACTTCTTCGAACGAGAAAGGGACTTAATGACCAAACACACCCTCATAAAAAAACATTCAACATTGTCCCCAATATGAGTGGAGAACATACAATACCAAAAATGAAAGATAAATATAACCTTATGGTATATAAAGACGCTGAGCAAGGTGACAAGGAATCATCACTAGGTGCCCATTTGGCGAAAAATTGTAGCAGCTGCTGAAATACTCGGAGAGTTTCCCATGGTCTGGATATCACAAATTTTCCAGTATACAACACATTTAAAAAGTGGGCGAAAATGTGGAATTAAAGAAATTCACCGAGCAGGTCGGTGCTTCGCATAATTGACTTGAAACCTTGTTGAATGATCCATTGGGTCAGGCTATCAAAGACAGGGTAGAAGGACAGAGAAATTCAGATCACCCAATCACTTTGGCAAGTCTCCGAGTGATGAAGATTCCCCACCTAATGATCCAGTATCTTAGCTCCATGATATTGTAGAAGTTGTCTACATATTATGAAGATGTGCATGGTATGAATCTATATGATGTTATCTTATCCTTATATGCACTATGTTGGTCTAAATGACTATATGATGAAGGTCTTGTATTGACATGAATGAAGTTGTCTTTACTTGTTATGAGGATGTATGAATTGTATGTTAAGGTTTATAGTCTCATGAAGAGTTTACTAAGTATGTGTGGGGTTATGGGGCTTCACATGTACATTACACTAGTAGACTAAGATTGGGGTCATGAATAAGGTCTTATAATGTTGAATTGAAAAGAAGTAAAAGTATGTGTAAATGAATGTAGTTCACTGTAATGCCTTATGTTCTGACTTGAATATGTTTTGTAATGGACTATACTTCTATGATGACATGTTTTGGCCAATGTAAGTTGTATGTATGGTTTTCCTTGTGGTCCTAAGGTGATGCATTGTACCAAAAATCACTAAAGGATTACTTGGGAGGTCAATGAATTAAAAGTAGGAGTTCACTGTTAAGAAGAATGAGCTCACTGTAAAGTGACCTTAAATGAGACTTAAATTCTATATGTGATTTTATGTAATGTTTGGCCTTTGAATATGTCTATATAGAGTATGGTAATGATATAAATTCTATTGTACAAAGGTTTTATGGAGATTTACTCAATATGGCATGAAGTATGGTTTCAAGAAAATGTCTCTTTTAAATGCATGTTTTTACATGGTTGCCATACTTAGTACATTCTTGTGCTAACTTCATTCTTATGTACTTTTTACACAAAAATGTAGGTTATGGATTCTTAAAGGATGTCTTGAATGGTGAAGAGATTAATAGATGATTCCCAAGCTCAATGAAAGGAATCCTTAAGTTCAAGCATCTCCTACTTATGTTTACTGTAAAGTTTTATAAATTATATACTTATATATTATGTCTTAAGGGCCGTGTCCCTAATGTACTCTAATGTTGTTTATTCTAAGATGGCAAAGAGACTTAAGGTCTAAGTATATAATAGGATATTTTATATATATGAAGTAAAGTTTCTAGCATATGATGTGCTATGAAAAGTTTTAAATTTTCTGCTAAATTTACTATGTCAATGTGATGAATGATAACTATGGGCTCGTATAAGAACTCCGAGAGGTCAAGTACGCCATGTTACTTCTAGGGGGTGCTCTCCAGATGTGACAAACGTGGTATCAGAGCATCAGGTTTATAAAGTGATTTTAGGTTCTAAAAGTCTCATATTGCCACGTCTAGTAGAGTCTCGTGTTCATTGGTGGTGAGTCGCGACATCATCAAATGATATGAGAGGATATAAGACGATAGAGTTTCACTTCTTCATCATTCTCAAATCGTGCCATAGAACCTAACTCTATAAGATCTCTCTCTTATGTTTTCTTGTCCGTTGGTCTTTTAGATGTGATTGCTTGGATGAAATTGTATCTCTATGCTTGAGGGAGAAAAGGCGAGTTAATGCTTATCTTGGCTTTATGGTTTTATTGAGTATGTGTGAAGGTGACTTTTGACATGTTTTGATGATGTGATGCCATTTATGTCTATGTATGAGATTTATGTGAAATAGCATGGTATGTTGAGAAATGTATGTTATGATATAGCTAAATCATGTTAGAAGTGTTATGGTGAAAATGAGTGTCTTTTGGAATGATGTGTTATTATATGACTTTACATGATAGTAGTCTAATATTATGATTTGAGCTTAAAATTCATAGTGACTACCTATGAAAGCATGCTACCCTAAGAATATGTGCCTAAAATTGTTCAATGTTTCCATTGTATATATGTGGTCCTTGATAAGTTGCTTATTATGGATTGGAGTCCTTTGTATAGACTTGATCCTAGGTGTGAAAGTATTATGCTTGTCATGGTAGGGCGATATGTGGGTTTTAGTGACCTAGAAGCCAACTTACTGTATTATTTAAGGAAAAAGAAGAATTTTTATGGTTAAATCTCCTTGTTGTTTTCCCATAATGTTCTATGACCTTGGTGTCTATTGTATTGTATAAGAACCTTATGTGGTTGAATTTTATGACCTAACTTGATGATTGGGGATAAATTGCCTAGGTGGTAAAGTTTAGAATGCCTTGGTTGACTTATTGTAATCCCTTCTAAAAGTGGTAATCACTTGTAAGCGATGAAAATGAAAGTTGTTAAGTTAAGATCCTCTTAAGGTTGGGTTAAGTTGCTCTTAATTGGGTTTACCCTAAGTGGGGGATAGTGATGGAGTAGTAAGGTTGTACATATTTTCTACCTTGTCCTTCTATTTTTGCTTGAACTTGAAACTAATGAATTCTTAGTAATCTTGTTTATGAATAGAGTTTTGCATAAAGTATGAATTGCATGAACTTTATATGTTTGGTATGTATTGATTGACATCACCTTAAAGATATTGTGAATATTCCAAAGTGTATGAATGGAAATTTTGATAAAATTCATGATTTTCTCCTGCGTATTGTGCATCTTAATATGCTAATTATGAAATTGACTTCATGAGGTAAGATAAGAAACTTGATTGTATTCACTTGTGAGGTGTAATGTTTAGCATTATAATGAAAAGTTGAGTCTCTTTAAAATGAAATATGTGGAGTCTCTTGCAAACTATGTGACTTGTATGGTTTGGAAAGCATGATTGTAGGCTCACTCTTGAAAGGTGAAAGCATATGTAGCTAAGTGTTCATGTGTGTGCTTATGATTTGTGTTATTTTTCCCAATGATGCTTACTGTAAAGACTAATGTTATGCTAGAAATTAAGATTTTGTGAAATGGCTTTCTATTTGTTGTGATGTATTTGGTGTGACTTACCATTTATACTTCACTAGGAAGGAAACATGATCATGCCTTAGTTTAACAATTGAGAAAGTTCTCATTTTAAAAGGGGATTGACCTTGTACTTTCCTTAGGTGTGAACTCATGATACATGTAAGTGTGTTGATGAGAAGGACATTCCTCCATGGACACAACTTAGCATGGTATGATTGAGTATTACCTTCATAGCACTAGGTCTAACTAAGAAAGATCTTTGTTGATTCAATTAACTCAAGTCTTTGTGCATTGAAGTATGAGTTCCTACTTGTTTTGAGTGTTGTTGGAATCTGTCTTGGTATGATTTAAAGAAGGGTGTATGATGAACTCTTAATAAAATGAAGTGTAATGACCATGTTATGATTAGGAGAAGGTTGTTCCTCCTACGAACATGATAAGGGCCTTTTGATTGATGCATTAAAGATTGAGTGAATTGAAGTTTTGCTTGCTTGTGTGCATTGAGTTCTAAATGATGTGAAGTTGTTTTCCTTGTAAGTTTGGTGAATTAACTTCTATGTGATTATGTTATGAATATGATGAACTGCTCTATGATGCACTGAAGTCCTTGTGGTGATTAAAAATGTTCTAAGTGTCATTCGAGGACGAATGTTCCCAAGTTGGGGATATTATAAGACCCCCAAAATGAGTTAGGGTTTATAGAGCCTAAAATGTTTTCCTTAATGTTATAAAGTCCTAAAATGACTTATAATATGGTTTAGAGGCAGTGTGTAAAGTTTGAGGTGATTTGGAAGTCAAACGTCAAGGGACGACCAAGACGTTCAATGACTTGTCACCTATGTGCCTCATATGTCTATACGTGTTTATAATTGTATGAAATTAGCTTATTAAGTCTTAAAATGAGTTATAATGATTTTTAATGGCATTATACAAAATTTCGTGAAGTTTGGAGGTCAAACGTCCAAGAAAATCTAAGACGTTCAAAAGATAGCCTTGATACATGCATGTGTGTGTCTTGATGGGGCCTTGCATATTTGGACGTGTTTAGAGTATTTGTTTTGGGTGAAAATAATGTGAGAGGTATAAAACTTGTTGTGGGTTGTATTTACGTTTGAAACGTCCGGGTACGACTTCAAAAGGGCCACACAAAAGGGCCCACAAGAAGGACCCAAGGTTGGTCGAGACACTGCCTTGGCAGTGTTAATTGACTAAACTAAACGACGGCCTGTTAATCGACCAACGGCCCGTAGGTGAGTTCTCGTCGATTAAGACTTAGCCTGGGAAAGTCTCAACCAAAAAAAAGCCAAGGTCCAATCGACTGAACCAAACGACGGCCAGTCGATTGACCAACGCCAGTCGATGGTGATATGTCGTTTGTGGTCTGTAATCACTGCCATGTGACTGTTTTACTTAAGGGGTGAATGGGAAATTCACCTCACATCCTAAACTGACTCTAATTGATTTATTTACCTATTTATTTGGGTGTAATTAAGGGATCAAACAGGTGAAAAACCCATTCCCAATCCCCTCTACACGAATTGAACCTTCCCTCCAAAACCAACTCTCCCTAGAAGCCTCCATTGTTGTTGAATCTCAAGAACAACTTGTAGATTGGATTCTCCTGGGTTCCTCACCAAATTTTATAGGTTTTCAACTAGACAAAGGTATGGTGATCCTTCATCTCTAGTTATCCTTACATTTGGAGAGTTAATCTCAAAGTTTCAAAAGAGATTTCATGATCCAACTTCTTCTTCTTCAATCTAGCCATGGGTTCTTTCTAAAAATGTTATAATAATTAAATCATGATGAATTGATGTTAATGTATTTGTTTGAACGTGATTTTAATGCAATTGCATGTTGAACCCATGTTCCTTCCCTAAATTGATTTAGTCCTTGCATGTGGTTTGTGATCATGGCTTGTTAATTGTTAATTTGTGATTCTCTTACATTGAATTGCTTATACCTAATGTTATTTACGTGAATTGATTATGAATTGATGATGAAGGATCCATGTGGATCAAGGTATGAAGGATTGAACATGCCTAGTTTAGAATCCTAGGAATTCACTGTAACATGGCCTTTTAATGATTAAATGCTGAACTCGATTAGGTGAAGATGCTTATAGGTACTGTTTTAAGTAGATATTATGATTGAATTTTAATTATAAATCATGTATGATCAAGGTGAATAAGGATTGATATGAGGTGATCTAAGTTCTTCTAGTCTATCGATTGATAATACTATGCATGTGATGTGATCTCGAATTGTGGATAGATGAAGCATGGTTGCTTTGATGTAATGATCTATTTAGCTACTGCCTAACATGTATATTATAGTTAAAAACATGATTGATGAACAAGGCTTTAGGGAATTAGTAGCATTGCCTATTTTCTCTACTCTCTAGTGATTTGCTAGTTTATTGCCTATGTTGGTATCATGATCTTGTAGGGATTTAAGCATGATTTAGATATATATTATATGTATATTTAGCCACTGCCTTGGATTGACAATATTAATGAAATATGAGTTATAATCCATGCAAATGAAATTGGCTAATGGTCTAGGTTCTTCTACTTTCTAGTATGTAAATGTGTTGTGCTAGATGTAGCATGACCTTCTAAGTAGCTTATACTTGATTTCATGTATGATTATGGAACTTTAGATACTGCCCCATACTTGATTATTGATGAAAAAGTAGTAATGGTCAATGATGACCAAAGGCTAAAGGATTGGTACGAATTCTCTACTCTTCTACTTCTCTATTTCTCTATAGTAATGTTGATGAAGCCTTGTATGACATTGTGTGTATGGTCCACTTATGGTGGCGGTGTTTACTTTATGTCATTATATATGTGTTGACCATGGCCTTGAAGGCAAATTGATGATTATATGAATGCGTGGTTATGATGATCACTTTATGTTTAGCTTGTGCCTAGTCTTCTATTATAGTTTTGAATCTAGGTTATGTTATTATTGTTATGAGCATGTAAATGGCTCTGCTAAGATCATGTGTAGGTGCTTCCATTAATTAAGTGTTAAGGATTGATGACCCCTACCCATGTACCCCTATTTGAATGTGTAAATAACTAATGTTAGGAGTCTTAAAGTATAATGTGAAGTTAGCTTGCCTCCTATGCTAAATGGTGTTGTGTGGTCTATGCTTGAAAGTGTAATATGGTCTAAGAGGGTGGCTGCCTCAATGTGTTGCTGATAGCCATTATGTGATCATGTGACCAATGTACACACACACTCACACTTCATGCATGCTTAAAAGTAGTAAAGGTTCATGGTCTCTAAATGAAAGGTAGTTCTCATATTCACTAGTGTCTATTACTATGCATGTTAAACTTATGGATATGATGAAGTATGAATGTGCATAGTCTTAGTGGGTTATATTAAAGGATTTCTCATATAGTTATACCTATAGACTTATGCATTGATATATGGACATGTGTGATATTTTTCTGTTATGTGAAAGGTTGCTCACATATATGTACACGCACACATGAATGATGATCTAGTATATAGAGGGTCCTTGAGAGGTGTACCTAAGATTACTCTAAACTAGATAGGTTCTTGAATATGCTATAAGCATATAAACAATGAATATCTTAAGCCTATGTTTTATAAATAAATGTAATTAATGACTTTTCAGTAAAGGGAACTTAGCTTAGAACCGAGTGAACTTGACATTAGCACCGAGTGAACTTGACATTGAGAGGTGTTGACTTCCCTTGGAGGAATATTCACCATTTGTCCCTTATAGAGTGTTGACTTCCCTTAGAGGAATACTCACCTATGGACCCACATAAGGTGTTGACTTCCCTTTGAGGAAGGTTCACCCATGTTTTCTCATAAGATGATACCCCAATTGCCCAATCGCATGTAGAGGGAACTACTTATCTCTTAGTTCCATAAACTATGCTTGCCACATAGGATCTAGCATAGCGAATTCACTTAGCATGCTAGGATGTATGTTAATGTTCTACCTTGTCTAGGTAGGGACACCTTCCATTGGTGTAAGGCTATACAACACCAAATTCCATGTTTAGCACCCATGGTCTTAGTGTCGGTTAAGGCTATAGTTTTCCTAAAGTAAAATGGACAATGGAAGTAAATGACTCAGATCCTAACTAGGATGACTTAAGTGAGGTTACTTAGGATAGGTAAAAGTAATGAACTCATCTAGACATTGCACAAGTAGCCCCTTAGGATGTCCTAGGAGGTGACCTAATGTGTATGATTATGATTATGTCTTTATGCATGATATTGTAGAAGTTGTCTACATATTATGAAGATGTGCATGGTATGAATCTATATGATGTTATCTTATCCTTTTATGCACTATGTTGGTCTAAATGACTATATGATGAAGGTCTTGTATTGACATGAATGAAGTTGTCTTTACTTGTTATGAGGATGTATGAATTGTATGTTAAGGTTTATAGTCTCATGAAGAGTTTACTAACTATGTGCGGGGTTATGGGGCTTCACATGTACAATGCACTAGTAGACTAAGATTTGGGTCATGAATAAGGTCTTATAATGATGAATATGAAAAGAAGTAAAAGTATGTGTAAATGAATGTAGTTCACTGTAATGCCTTATGGTCTTGACTTGAATGTGTTTTGTAATGGACTATACTTCTATGATGATATGTTTTGGCCTATGTAAGTTGTATGTATGGTTTTCCTTGTGGTCCTAAGGTGATGTATTGCACCAAAAATCACTAAAGGATTACTTGGGAGGTTAATGAATTAAAAGTAGGAGTTCACTGTTAAGAAGAATGAGCTCACTGTAAAGTGACCTTAAATGAGACATAAATTCTATATGTGATTTTATGCAATGTTTGGACTTTGAATATGTCTATATGGAGTATGTGAATGATATAAATTCTATTGTATAAAGGTTTTATGGAGATTTACTCAATATGGCATGAAGTATGGTTTCAAGAAAATGTCTCTTTTAAATGCATGTTTTTACATGGTTGCCATACTTAGTACATTCTTGTGCTAACTTCATTCTTCTGTACTTTTTACACAAAAATGTAGGTTATGGATGCTTAAAGGATGTCTTGAATGGTGAAGAGCTTAATAGATGATTTCCAAGCTCAATGAAATGAATCCTTAAGTTCAAGCATCTCCTACTTATATTTACTGTAAAGTTTTATAAATTATATATACTTATATATTATGTCTTAAGGGCCGTGTCCCTAATGTACTCTAATGTTGTTGAGTCTAAGATGGCAAAGAGACTTAAGGTCTAAGTATATAATAGGATATTTTATATATATGAAGTAAAGTTTCTAGCATATGATGTGCTATGAAAAGTTTTAAATTTTCTGCTAAATTTACTATGTTAATGTGATGAATGATAACTATGGGCTCGTATAAGACCTTGAGAGGTCAAGTACGCCATGTTACTTCTAGGGGGTGCTCCCCAGATGTGACAAACATGGTATCAGAGCATCAGGTTTATAAAGTGATTTTAGGTTCTAAAAGTCTCATATTGCCACGTCTAGTAGAGTCTCGTGTTCATTGGTGGTGAGTCGCGACATCATCAAATGATATGAGAGGATATAAGACGATAGAGTTTCAGTTCTTCATCATTCTCAAATCGTGCCATAGAACCTAACTCTATAAGATCTCTCTCTGTGGTCTTTTAGATGTGATTTCTTGGATGAAATTGTATCTCTATGCTTGAGGGAGAAAAGGCGAGTTAATGCTTATCTTGGCTTTATGGTTTTATTGAGTATGTGTGAAGGTGACTTTTGACATGTTTTGATGATGTGATGCCATTTATGTCTATGTATGAGATTTATGTGAAATAGCATGGTATGTTGAGAAATGTATGTTATGATATAGCTAAATCATGTTAGAAGTGTTATGGTGAAAATGAGTGTCTTTTGGAATGATGTGTTATTATATGACTTTACATGATAGTAGTCTAATATTATGATTTGAGCTTAAAATTCTTAGTGACTACCTATGAAAGCATGCTACCCTAAGAATATGTGCCTAAAAGTGTTCAATGTTTCCATTGGATATATGTGGTCCTTGATAAGTTGCTTATTATGAATTGGAGTCCTTTGTATAGACTTGATCCTAGGTGTGAAAGTATTTTGCTTGTCATGGTAGGGTGATATGTGGGTTTTAATGACCTAGAAGCCAACTTACTGTAATATTTAAGGAAAAAGAAGAATTTTTATGGCTAAGTCTCCTTGTTGTTTTCCCATAATGTTGTATGACCTTGGTGTCTATTGTATTGTATAAGAACCTTATGTGGTTGAATGTTATGACCTAACTTGATGATTGGGGATAAATTGCCTAGCTGGTAAAGTTTAGAATGCCTTGGTTGAATTTTATGTAATCCCTTCTAAAAGTGGTAATCACTTGTAAGCGATGAAAATGAAAGTTGTTAAGTTAAGATCCTCTTAAGGTTGGGTTAAGTTGCTCTTAATTGGGTTTACCCTAAGTGGGGAATAGTGATGGAGTAGTAAGGTTGTAGATATTTTCTACCTTGTCCTTCTATTTTTGCTTGAACTTGAAACTAATGAATTCTTAGTAAGCTTGTTTATGAATAGAGTTTTGCATAAAGTATGAATTGCATGAACTTTAAATGTTTGGTATGTATTGATTGACATCACCTTAAAGATATTGTGAATATTCCAAAGTGCATGAATGAAAATTTTGATAAAATCCATGATTTTCTCCTGCGTATTGTGCATCTTAATATGCTAATTGTGAAATTGACTTCATGAGGTAAGATAAGAAACTTGATTGTAGTCACTTGTGAGGTGTAATGTTTAGCATTATAATGAAAAGTGGAGTCTCATTAAAATGAAATATGTGGAGTCTCTTGCAAACTATGTGACTTGTATGGTTTGGAAAGCATGACTGTAGGCTCACTCTTGAAAGGTGAAAGCATATGTAGCTAAGTGTTCATGTGTGAGCTTATGATTTGTGTTATTTTTCCCAATGATGCTTACTGTAAAGACTAATGTTATGCTAGAAATTGAGATTTTGTGAAATGGCTTTCTATTTATTGTGATGTATTTGGTGTGACTTACCATTTAGACTTCACTAGGAAGGAAACGTGATCATGCCTTAGTTTAACAGTTGAGAAAGTTCTCATTTTAAAAGGGGATTTACCTTGTACTTTCCTTAGGTGTGAACTCATGATACATGTAAGTGTGTTGATGAGAAGGACATTCCTCCATGGACACAACTAAGCATGGTATGATTGAGTATTACCTTCATAGCACTAGGTCTAACTAAGAAAGATCTTTGTTGATTCAATTAACTCAAGTCTTTATGCATTGAAGTATGAGTGCCTACTTGTTTTGAGTGTTGTTGGAATCTGCCTTGGTATGATTTAAAGAAGGGTGTATGATGAACTCTTAATAAAATGAAGTGTAATGACCATGTTATGATTAGGAGAAGGTTGTTCCTCCTACGAACATGATAAGGGCCTTTTGATTGATGCATTAAAGATTGAGTGAATTGAAGTTTTGCTTGCTTGTGTGCATTGAGTGCTAAATGATGTGAAATTGTTTTCCTTGTAAGTTTGGTGAATTAACTTCTATGTGATTATGTTATGAATATGATGAACTGCTCTATGATGCACTGAAGTCCTTGTGGTGATTAAAAATGTTCTAAGTGTCATTCGAGGACGAATGTTCCCAAGTGGGGGATATTGTAAGACCCCCAAATGAGTTAGGGTTTATAGAGCCTAACATGTTTTACTTAATTTTATAAAGTACTAAAACGACTTATAATATGGTTTAGAGGCAGTGTGTAAAGTTTGAGGTGATTTGGAAGTCAAACGTCAAGGGACGACCAAGATGTTCGACGACTAGTCACCTATGTGCCTCATATGTCTATACGTGTTTATAATTGTATGAAATGAGATTATGAAGTATTAAAATGAGTTATAATGACTTTTAATGGTATTATATGAAGTCTCGTGAAGTTTGGAAGTCAAACGTCCAAGAACATCCAAGACGTTCGAAAGATAGCCTTGAGACATGCATGTGTGTGTCTTGATGGGGCCTTGCATGTTTGAACGTGTTTAGAGTATTTGTTTTGGGTGAAAGTCATGTGAGAGGTATAAAACTTGTTATGGGTTGTATTTACGTTTGAAACATCCGGGTACGACTTCAAAAGGGCCACATAAAAGGGCCCACAAGAAGGACCCAAGGCTGGTCGAGACACTGCCTTGGCACTGTTAATCGACAAAACCAAACGACGGCCTTTTGGTCGACCAATGGCCCGTTGGTGAGGTCTCGTCGATTAACACTTAGCCTGGGAAAGTCTCAGCCCAAAAAAGGCCAAGGTCTAATCGACTGAACCAAATGACGGTCAGTCGATTGACCAACGCCAGTCGATGGTGATATGTCGTTTGTGGCCTGCAATCACTGCCATGTGACTGTTTTACTTAAGGTGTGAATGGGAAATTCACCCCACGTCCTAAACTGACTCTAATTGATTTATTTACCTATTTTTTTGGTGTATTTAAGGGATCAAACACGTGAAAAACCCATTCCCAATCCCTTTTACACGAATTGAACCTTCCCTCCAAAACCAACTATCCCTAGAAACCTCCATTGTTGTTGAATCTCAAGAACAACTTGTAGATTGGATTCTCCTGGGTTCCTCACCAAATTTTATAGGTTTCAACTAGACAAAGGTATGGTGATCCTTCATCTCTAGTTATCCTTCCATCTAGAGAGTTAATCTCAAAGTTTCAAAAGAGATTTCATGATCCAACTTCTTTTCTTCAATCTAGCCATGGGTTCTTTCTAAAAACGTTTTTAATGATTAAATCATGATGAATAGATGTTAACGTATTGGTTTGAACGTGATTTTAATCCAATTGCATGCTGAACCCATGTTCCTTCCCTAAATCGATTTAGTTCTTGCATGTGCTTTGTGATCATGGCTTGTTAATTGTTACTTTGTGATTCTCTTACGTTGAATTGCTTATACCTAATGTTATTTACGTGAATTGATTATGAATTGATGATGAAGGATTCATGTGGATCAAGGTATGAAGGATTGAACATGCCTAGTTTAGAATCCTAGGAATTCACTGTAACATGGCCTTTTAATGAGTAAATGTTGAACTCGATTAGGTGAAGATGATTATAGGTACTGTTTTAAGTAGATATTATGATTGAATTGTAATTATAAATCATGTATGATCAAGGTGAATAAGGATTGATATGAGGTGATCTAAGTTCTTCTAGTCTATCGATTGATAATACTATGTATGTGATGTAATCTCGAATTGTGGATAGATGAAGCATGGTTCCTTTGATGTAATGATCTATTTAGCTACTGACTAACATGTATATTATAGTTAAAAACATGATTGATGAACAAGGCTTTAGGGAATTAGTAGCAATGCCTATTTTCTCTACTCTCTAGTGAATTGCTAGTTTATTGCCTATGTTGGTATTATGATCTTGTAGGGATTTAAGCATGATTTAGATATATATTATATGTATATTTAGCCACTGCCTTGGATTGACAATATTAATGAAATATGAGTTATAATCCATGCAAATAAATTGGCTAATGGTCTATGTTCTTCTACTTTCTAGTATGTTAATGTGTTGTGCTAGATGTAGCATGACCTTGTAAGTAGCTTATACTTGATTTCTTGTATGATTATGGAACTTTAGGCACTGCCCCATACTTGATTTATTGATGAAAAAGTAGTAATGGTCAATGATGACCAAAGGCTAAAGGATTGGTAAGAATTCTCTACTCTTCTACTTCTCTATTTCTCTATAGTAGTGTTGATGAAGCCTTGTATGACATTGTGTGTATGGTCCACTTATGGTGGCGGTGTTTACTTTATGTCATTATATATGTGTTGACCATGGCCTTGAAGGCAAATTGATGATTATATGAATGCGTGGTTATGATGATCACTTTATGTGTAGCTTGTGCCTAGTCTTCTATTATAGTTTTGAATCTAGGTTATGTTATTATTGTTATGAGCATGTAAATGGCTATGCTAAGATCATGTGTAGGTGCTTCCATTAATTAAGTGTTAAGGATTGATGACCCCTACCCATGTACCCCTATTTGAATGTGTAAATAACTAATGTTAGGAGTCTTAAAGTATAATGTGAAGTTAGCTTGCCTCCTATGCTATATTGTGTTGTGTGGTCTATGCTTGAAAGTTTAATATGGTCTAAGAGGGTGGCTGCCTCAATGTGTTGTTGATAGCCATTATGTGATCATGTGACCAATGTACACACACACTCACACTTCATGCATGCTTAAAAGAAGTAAAGGTTCATGGTGTCTAAATGAAAGGTAGTTCTCATATTCACTAGTGTCTATTACTATGCATGTTAAACTTAAGTATATGATGAAGTATGAATGTGCATAGAGTCTTAGTGGGTTATATGAAAGGATTTCTCATATAGTTATACCTATAGACTTATGCACTGATATATGGATATGTGTGATATTTTTAGTTATGTGAAAGGTTGCTCACATATATGTACACAAACACATGAATGATGATCTAGTATATAGAGGGTCCTTGAGAGGGGTGCCCAAGATTACTCTAAACTAGATAGGTGCTTGAATATGCTATAAGCATATAAAGAATGAATATCTTAAGCCTATGTTTTATAAATAAATGCAATTAATGACTTTTCAGTAAAGAGAACTTAGCTTAGAACCGAGTGAACTTGACATTAGCACCGAGTGAACTTGACATTGAGAGGTGTTGACTTCCCTTGGAGGAAGATTCACCATTTGTCCCTTATAGATTGTTGACTTCCCTTAGAGGAATACTCACCTATGGACCCACATGAGGTGTTGACTTCCCTTTGAGGAAGGTTCACCCATGTTTTCTCATGAGATGAGGCCCCAATTGCCCAATGGCATGTAGAGGGAACTACCTACCTCTTAGTTCCATAAACTATGCTTGCCACATAGGATCTAGCATAGTGAATTCACTTAGCATGCTAGGATGTATGTTAATGTTCTACCTTGGCTAGGTAGGGACACCTTCCATTGGTGTAAGGCTCTACAACACCAAATTCCATGTTTAGCACCCATGGTCTTAGTGTCGGTTAAGACTATAGTTTCCCTAAAGTAAAATGGACAATGGAAGTAAATGACTAGCATTCTAACTAGGATGACTTAAGTGAGGTTACTTAGGATAGGTAAAAGTAATGAATCCATCTAGACATTGCACAAGCAGCCCCTTAGGAAGTCCTAGGAAAGTGACCTAATGTGTATGATTATGATTATGTCTTTATGCATGATATTGTAGAAGTTGTTTACTTATTATGAAGATGTGCATGGTATGAATCTATATGATGTTATCTTATCCTTATATGCACTATGTTGGTCTAAATGACTATATGATGAAGGTCTTGTATTGACATGAATGAAGTTGTCTTTACTTGTTATGAGGATGTATGAATTGTATGTTAAGGTTTATAGTCTCATGAAGATTTTACTAATTATGTGTGGGGTTATGGGGCTTCACATGTACATTTCACTAGTAGACTAAGATTGGGGTCATGAATAAGGTCTTATAATGATGAATATGAAAAGAAGTAAAAGTATGTGTAAATGAATGTAGTTCACTGTAATGCCTTATGGTCTTGACTTGAATGTGTTTTGTAATGGACTATACTTCTATGATGATATATTTTGGCCTATGTAAGTTGTATGTATGGTTTTCCTTGTGGTCCTAAGGTGATGCATTGCACCAAGAATCACTAAAGGATTACTTGGGAGGTTAATGAATTAAAAGTAGGAGTTCACTGTTAAGAAGAATGAGCTCACTGTAAAGTGACCTTAAATGAGACTTAAAGTCTATATGTGATTTTATGTAATGTTTGGCCTTTGAATATGTCTATATGGAGTATGTGAATGATATAAATTCTATTGTACAAAGGTTTTATGAAGATTTACTCAATATGGCATGAAGTATGGTTTCAAGAAAATGTCTCTTTTAAATGCATGTTTTTGCATCATTGCTATACTTAGTACATTCTTGTGCTAACTTCATTCTTCTGTATTTTTTACACAAAAATGTAGGTTATGATTGCTTAAAGGATGTCTTGAATGGTGAAGAGCTTACTAGATGATTTCCAAGCTCAATGAAAGGAATCCTTAAGTTCAAGCATATCCTACTTATGTTTACTGTAAAGTTTTATAAATTATATACTTATATATTATGTCTTAAGGGCCATGTACCTAATGTACTCTAATGTTGTTGAGTCTAAGATGGCAAAGAGACTTAAGGTCTAAGTATATAATAGGATATTATATATATATGAAGTAAAGTTTCTAACATATGATGTGCTATGAAAAGTTTTAAATTTTCTGCTAAATTTACTATGTCAATATGATGAATGATAACTATGGGCTCGTATAAGACCTCCGAGAGGTTAAGTACGCCATGTTACTTCTAGGGGGTGCTCCCCAGATGTGAAAAACATGGTATCAGAGAATCAGGTTTATAAAGTGGTTTTAGGTTCTAAAAGTCTCATATTGCCATGTCTAGTAGAGTCTCGTGTTCATTGGTGGTGAGTCGCGACATCATCAAATGATATGAGAGGATATCAGACGAAAGAGTTTCACTTCTTCATCATTCTCAAATCGTGCCATAGAACCTAACTCTATAAGATCTCTCTCTTATGTTTTCTTGTCCGGTGGTCTTTTAGATGTGATTGCTTAGATGAGATTGTATCTCTATGCTTGAGGGAGATAAGGTGAGTTAATTCTTATCTTGGCTTTATTGTTTTATTGAGTATGTGTGAAGGTGACTTTTGACATGTTTTGATGATGTGATGTCATTTATGGCTATGTATGAGATTTATGTGAAATAGCATGTTATGTTGAGAAATGTATGTTATGATATCGCCAAAGCATGTTAGAAGTGTTATGGTGAAAATGAGTTTCTTTTGGAATGATGTGTTATGATATGACTTTACATGATAGTAGTCTAATATTATGATTTGAGCTTAAAATTCTTAGTGACTACCTATGAAAGCATGCTACCCTAAGAATATGTGCCTAAAAGTGTTCAATGTTTCCATTGTATATATGTGGTCCTTGATAAGTTGCTTATTATGGATTGGAGTCCTTTGTATAGACTTGATCCTAGGTGTGAAAGTATTTTGCTTGTCATGGTAGGGTGATATGTGGGTTTTAGTGACCTAGAAGCCAACTTACTATAATATTTAAGGAAAAAGAAGAATTTTTATGGCTAAGTCTCCTTGTTGTTTTCCCATAATGTTGTATGACCTTGGTGTCTATTGTATTGTATAATAACCTTATGTGGTTGAATGTTATGACCTAACTTGATGATTGGGGATAAATTGCCTAGGTGGTAAAGTTTAGAATGCCTTAGTTGACTTATTGTAATCCCTTATAAAAGTGGTAATCACTTGTAAGCGATGAAAATGAAAGCTGTTAAGTTAAGATCCTCTTAAGGTTGGGTTAAGTTGCTCTTAATTGGGTTTACCCTAAGTGGGGGATAGTGATAGAGTAGTAAGGTTGTAGATATTTTCTACCTTGTCCTTCTAGTTTTGCTTGAACTTGAAACTAATGAATTCTTAGTAAGCTTGTTTATGAATATAGTTTTTCATAAAGTATGAATTACATGAACTTTATATGTTTGGTATGTATTGATTGACATCACCTTAAAGATATTGTGAATATTCCAAAGTGCATGAATGGAAATTTTGATAAAATCCATGATTTTCTCCTACGTATTGTGCATCTTAACATGCTAATTGTGAAATTGACTTCATGAGGTAAGATAAGAAACTTGGTTGTAGTCACTTGTGAGGTGTAATGTTTAGCATTATAATGAAAAGTTGAGTCTCTTTAAAATGAAATATGTGGAGTCTCTTGCAAACTTTGTGACTTGTATGGTTTGGAAAGCATGATTGTAGGCTCACTCTTGAAAGGTGAAAGCATATGTAGCTAAGTGTTCATGTGTGTGCTTATGATTTGTGTTATTTTTCCTAATAATGCTTACTGTAAAGACTAATGTTATGCTAGAAATTGAGATTTTGTGAAATGGCTTTCTATTTGTTGTGATGTATTTGGTGTGACTTACCATTTAGACTTCACTAGGAAGGAAACATGATCATGCCTTAGTTTAACAGTTGAGAAAGTTCTCATTTTAAAAGGGGATTGACCTTGTACTTTCCTTAGGTGTGAACTCATGATACATGTAAGTGTGTTGATGAGAAGGACATTCCTCCATGGACACAACTAAGCATGGTATGATTGAGTATTACCTTCATAGCACTAGGTCTAACTAAGAAATATCTTTGTTGATTCAATTAACTCAAGTATTTGTGCATTGAAGTATGAGTGACTACTTGTTTTGAGTGTTGTTGGAATCTGCCTTGGTATGATTTAAAGAAGGGTGTATGATGAACTCTTAATAAAATCAAGTGTAATGACCATGTTATGATTAGGAGAAGGTTGTTCCTCCTATGAACATGATAAGGGCCTTTTGATTGATGCATTAAAGATTGAGTGAATTGAAGTTTTTCTTGCTTGTGTGCATTGAGTGCTAAATGATGTGAAGTTGTTTTCCTTGTAAGTTTGGTGCATTAACTTATATGTGATTATGTTATGAATATGATGAACTGCTCTATGATGCACTGAAGTCCTTGTGGTGATTAAAAATGTTCTAAATGTTATTCGAGGACGAATGTTCCCAAGTGGGGGATATTGTAAGACCCCCAAAATGAGTTAGGGTTTATAGATCCTAACATGTTTTAATTAATGTTATAAAGTCCTAAAATGACATATAATATGGTTTAGAGGCAGTGTGTAAAGTTTGAGGTGATTTAGAAGTCAAACGTCAAGGGACGACCAAGACGTTCGACGACTAGTCACCTATGTGCCTCATATGTCTATACGTGTTTATAATTGTATGAAATGAGATTATGAAGTCTTAAAATGAGTTATAATGATTTTTAATGGTATTATATGAAGTTTCGTGAAGTTTGGAGGTCAAACATCCAAGAACATCCAACACGTTCGAAAGATAGCCTTGAGACATGCATGTGTGTGTCTTGATGGGGCCTTGCATGTTTGGATGTGTTTAGAGTATGTGTTTTGGGTGAAAATCATGTGAGAGGTATAAAACTTGTTATGGGTTGTATTTACGTTTGAAAATTCCGGGTACGACTTCAAAAGGGCCATATAAAAGGGCCCACAAGAAGGACCCAAGGATGGTCGAGAACTGCCTTGACAGTGTTAATCGACTAAACCAAAGGACGGCCTATTGGTCGACCAATGACACGTAGGTGAGGTCTGGTCGATTAAAACTTAGCCTGGGAAAGTCTCAACCCAAAAAAGGCCAAGGTCCAATCGACTGAACCAAACAACGGCCAGTCGATTGACCAACGCCAGTCGATGGTGATCTGTCATTTGTGGCCTGCAATCACTGCCATGTGACTCTTTTACTTAAGGGGTGAATGGGAAATTCACCCCACGTCCTAAACTGACTCTAATTGATTTATTTACCTATTTTGTTTGGTGTATTTAAGGGATCAAACACGTGAAAAACCCATTCCCAATCCCCTCTACACGAATTGAACCTTCCCATCAAAACCAACTCTCCCTAGAAACCTCCATTGTTATTGAATCTCAAGAACAACTTATAGATTAGATTCTCCTGGGTTTCTCACCAAATTTTATAGGTTTTCAACTAGACAAAGGTATGGTGATCCTTCATCTCTAGTTATCCTTCCATCTAGAGAGTTAATCTCAAAGTTTCAAAAGAGATTTCATGATCCAACTTATTTTCTTCAATCTAGCCATGGATTCTTTCTAAAAACATTTTAAATGATTAAATCATGATGAATTGATGTTAACGTATTGGTTTGAACGTGATTTTAATCCAATTGCATGCTGAACCCATGTTCCTTCCCTAAATCGATTTAGTCCTTGCATGTGCTTTGTGATCATAGCTTGTTAATTGTTAATTTGTGATTCTCTTACGTTGAATTGCTTATACCTAATATTATTTATGTGAATTGATTATGAATTGATGATGAAGGATCCATGTGGATCAAGGTATGAAGGATTGAACATGCCTAGTTTAGAATCCTAGGAATTCACTGTAACATGGCCTTTTAATGATTAAATGCTGAACTCGATTAGGTGGAGATGATTATAGGTATTGTTTTAAGTAGATATTATGATTGAATTGTAATTATAAATCATGTATGATCAAGGTGAATAAGGATTGATATGAGGTGATCTAAGTTCTTCTAGTCTATCGATTGATAATACTATGTATGTGATGTGATCTCGAATTGTGGATAGATGAAGCATGGTTTCTTTGATGTGCTTCCATTAATTAAGTGCTAAGGATTGATGACCCCTACCCATGTACCCCTATTTGAATGTGTAAATAACTAATGTTAGGAGTCTTAAAGTATAATGTGAAGTTAGCTTGCCTCCTATGCTAAATGGTGTTGTGTGGTCGATGCTTGAAAGTGTAATATGGTCTAAGAGGGTGGCTGCCTCAATGTGTTGTTGATATCCATTATGTGATCATGTGACCAATGTACACATACACTCACACTTCATGCATGCTTAAAAGTAGTAAAGGTTCATAGTGTCTAAATGAAAGGTAGTTCTCATATTCACAAGTGTCTATTACTATGCATGTTAAGCTTATCTGTATGATGCAGTATGAATGTGCATAGAGTCGTGGTGGGTTATATGAAAGGATTGCTCATATAGTTATACTGATAGACTTATGCGTTGATATATGGACATGTGTGATATCTATGTGTTATGTGAAAGGTTGCTCACATATATGTACACACACATGAATGATGATCTAGTATATAGAGGGTCCTTGAGAGGGGTGCACAAAATTACTCTAAACTAGATAGGTGCTTGAATATGCTATAAGTATATAAAGAATGAATATCTTAAGCTTATGTTTTATAAATAAATGTAATTAAAAGATTTTCATTAAAGGGAACTTAGGTTAGCACCGAGTGAAATTAACATTGAGAGGTGTTGACTACCTTTGGAGGAAGATTCACCATTTGTCCCTTATAGAGTGTTGACTTCCCTTAGAGGAATACTCACCTATGGACCCACATGAGGTGTTGAATTCCCTTTGAGGAAGGTTCACCCATGTTTTCTCATGAGATGAGTCCCTAATTGCCCAATGGCATGTAGTGGGAACTACCTATCTCTTAGTTCCATAAACTATGCTTGCCACATAGGATCTAGCAAAGTGAATTCACTTAGCATGATAGGATCTATTTTAATGTTCTACCTTGGCTAGGTAAGGACACCTTCCGTTGGTGTAAGGCTCTACAACACCAAATTCCATGTTTAGCACCCATGGTCTTAGTGTCGGTTAAGGCTATAGTTTTCCTAAAGTAAAATGGACAATAGAAGTAAATAACTAGGATCCTAACTATGATGACTTAAGGGAGGTTACTTAGGATAGGTGGAAGTAATGAACCCATCTAGACATTGCACAAGTAGCTCCTTAGGAAGTCCTAGGAAGGTGACCTAATGTGTATACTTATGACTATGTCTTTATGCATGATATTGTAGAAGTTGTCTACTTATTATGAAGATGTGCATGGTATGAATATATATGATGCGATCTTATCCTTATATGCACTATGTTGGTCTAAATGACTATATGATGAAGGTCTTGTATTGACATAATGAAGTTGTCTTTACTTGTTATGTGGATGTATGAATTGTATGTTAAGGTTTGTGGTCTCATGAAGAGTTTACTAAGTATGTATGTGGTTATGGGTCTTCACATGTACATTGCACTAGTAGACTAAGATTGGGGTCATGAATAAGGACATATAATGATGAATATGAAAACAAGTAAAAGTATGTGTAAATGGAGGTAGTTCCTTGTAATGCCTTATGGTCTTAACTTGAATGTGTCTTGTAATGGACTATACTTCCATGATGATATGTTTTGGCTTGTGTAAGTTGTAATTATGGTTTTCCTTGTGGTCCAAAGATGATGCATTGCCCCAAGAATCACTAAAGGATTACTTGGGAGGTTAATGAATTAAAAGAAGGCGTTCACTGTTAAGAAGAATGAGCTCACTGTAAAGTGACTTCAAATGAGACTTAAATTCTATATGTGATTTCGTGTAATATTTGGCTTTTGAATATGTCTATATGGAGTATGTGAATGATATGAATGCTATTGTACAATGGTTTTATGGAGATTTACTCAAAATGGCACGAAGTATGATTTCTAGAAAATGTCCATTTTAAATGCATGTTTTTGCATGGTTTCCATACTTAGTACATTCTTGTGCTAACTCCATTCTTCTTTACTTTTTACACAAAGTGTAGGTTATGGATGCTTAAAGGATTTCTTGACTGGTGTAGAGCTTGATAGATGATTTCCAAGCTCAATGAAAGGAGTCGTTAAGTTCAACGATCTCCTACTTATGTTTACTGTAAAGTTTTATGAATTATATACTTATGTTTTATGTCTTAAGGGCCGTGTCCCTAATGTACTCTAATGTTGTTGAGTCTAAGATGGCAATGAGACTTAAGGTCTAAGTATGTAATAGACTATTTTATATATATGAAGTAAAGTTTCTAGCATATGATGTGCTATGAAAATTTTAAATTTTCTGCTAAATTTACTATGACAATGCGATGAATGATAACTATGGGATCATATAAGACCTACGAGAGGTCAAGTACGCCATGTTACTTCTAGGGGGTGCTCCCCGGATGTGACATAAGTAAAGCCACCTCAAATAATTGCAACATCATTCCCCCTCTAATCAATTGACAAGCCACTTCTTTATCAATCAAATCAAGACTCCGGTAAAAATATTGAAGTAGCAAATTGTTTGGTAGCCTGTGAGTTGAGCATTCAAAGAAGAATTTTTTAAACCTCAACCACGTTTCATGCGTGGGCTCACCCTCCAATCGCTTAAAGACTTGGATGTTATCCCGGAGTTTCATCATCCTCGATGGAGGAAAAATCTTGCATTGAATGCCGTGATAAGATCATCCCAGGACGTGATAGAATTCTTTGGTAAGTCAGCCAACCACATGCTACCCCCCCTCATTAGAGATAGTGGATATAATCTGACCCGGATTGATTCTTGTTGCACATTCTTGAATGAAAACGGGATACACACATCTATAAGATTCCTCACATGTTCATGTGGATCCTCATGGGCCTTCCCACCATAAAGCCCCTTCATTTGGAGGAGGTGAAGAGTTGTACTTGTGACCTCAAATATTGCATTCTAATCAATTGATTGCAGGCAAATTGCACCCACTTCACCCGATTATGTTGGGTTCTATGAACTTTTAATATCATCGATACCAACTCGATGTCCTTCTAGGCTACCGTTCACCTCTTCGTTACTCATTCTTACTTTTATTCATCCCAATCAACACTAAGACAATGCAGTCTTAATTGATTCAACTATAGCTGACAAACTCACACGTGCTACTTATATAAAGGAACTCTAAACAATGTTATTCCCCAGCAGCAAAGCCATTTTGATTAACATTTCAATGCCACTTCATCCAATTCTAAGCATCAACGATTGTTAGTCAGTATATAACCCAACTAAATAAGTTGGGTCTATCACAGAGAGAGTAGATTTCTTTGAGTTTGCATATGGAAGTATGACGATGACCTTTCCAGCTGAACAAACGCAACACTTAAGAGTCTAGAAGTCAAATTCTAGGATGTCGTTATCAACCAACTTCAACAATGAACAAGGAAAAATCAACTAACGAGATAACACTTGGGGAATTGACTAACCTGTCACACCCCGTAATTTCCATGACCCATACTAGAGCCTCATATGTAGTATAATGATGATTTTAGACCTAAAATAGTGTAAATAGCTTGTTTGAGAAGTATTGGAGCCATAGCATAAAAGAAAGACCTTGACGTCCGAAAACTAGCTAAATTGAACTAGTTGACGTCCCTAGGTTTGGTGAAGGTTGTGGAGGTTCATATGAAGTCCAAAACTTGTAAAAAAACTTTTAATAGCTAAAATGTAGTATAGAGGGTCAAACGTACAGTCATGACTCCCCAAGGACCCTTACAGTGGTCCTTGGGGAGGACCCGAACATGGGTGAGCAGGCTGCCAAAGAAGCCTGCGTGCAGCAGGATTTTGGTGGCTGCTGCGCGACGCGACAGTGGTCCTTGGGGAGGACCCGAACATGGGCGAGCAGACTGCCAAAGCAGCCTGCGTGCAACAGGATTTTGGAGGCTGCTGCGCGACGCGCAACCATTACAGGGAGATTTGAACTTGGCCTCGCGATGTGGGGCCTACACGAGGTCCACTTCCTCAACCCAAATTTCAAAAATAAATCGTGAAATAAACCCCGCAACGTGCAGCTATTTCCCAGATTTATAAAAGTTGTATTTTTAGTGTTTTGACTTCACAAAAAGACCCATTTAAGCGAGGGGTCTTTTGGGTAATTTAATGGGTGAATATATAAGGTCTTAGGGTCAGTTTTAGGTCAATTTTCACACTCAAAACAAGTCCCGAAAGTTGAAATAAAAAATCACTCTCATCTCTCTCAAATTCTCTCTTCCTCCAAACCTCCATTGAAGACCATTAGAGCTCCAAGAAGAAGATCAAGCCTTCAAGTTTCCAACCCAATTTTGTGGATTTATCATCACTAAGGTATGATTTCTTTCACTCTTGGGATTCTTTTCTCCAAGAATTCCCTCCAAATGATGATTTCTATATCCCCCAAATCTAGGTTTTTCTTCTACACATGGGTGTTCTTTGAAAAACGAAATTATGAATCAATTGTGGTTAATTATAATGAACTAATGTTATTTAAGTATATATTTATGGTTAATTGTTTATGTTATTGGTTATGTATTCTTGGTAATGGAAGTGTGAAGTTTCTTGGAAGAGCAATGAGGTATGTTGATTGGTTCTTCTTGGATTCAATTATGAATTATGAGTTACTTAGATAGTAATGCTTCTAGGTCTAATGTGTGGTTGTGATGTTGATGCTAAGTAGTCCTCATCCTTAACCCTAGATTATTGAATTGATTATTAATTATGCAAGTATGTTATAGTATGATTATTATATGATTTGAAAGTAGTTTTTTATGATTATAATAAAGTGTTAAGTGAAATGTTTACTCACTTATGAGGTGGTGTCTAAAGTGAAAGGATTGTTGTCACTTGTGATGACCTATGACCTATATATGATAAGATGTTTACATAGGCGTCTAGAAGAGACTAATTTGAACTTGTATGATGAGATAACATGATTACTAAAGGGAATAATTGCTTAGCACCGAAAGGGCATGTAGATGAGATAGAGGTCTCACGTTAGTAAGTCTGGCCTCCCACATGGGTTTCCTCACGTTAGTAAGTTCGGATTCCCGAGTTATGTGTTATCTCATGAGATGATAACCTCTACGTTAGTAAGTCAAGGTTTCTATAAATAATCTACTTGACCCTTAACTATTTGCCCATATAGGACTCTATCTTAGTGGATCCACCTAGATAGCTACGTACGAATGGTTACACCTTAGGAAAGTGTTAACTCTCTCTTTTCGGTGTGGGAGTAGAACACCGGATTCAATGTAGCTCACATGGTCTCATGTCGGTTATTTCACTTCTTTCCCTAATGTAAAAGTAAATAAACAAGTTAAGTATGTGAACTCTTAATAGGGTTGTCTTGAAGGATACTACATAGGTTGAGGGAGGGTATGAGACTTCTCTTACACATTGCACATGTGCGATCCTAAGGGATGATTCTAGTAGTGTTCTTTTATAATTATGATTATGATTATGATTATGATTATGTTGATAAGCTATGAGTAGTATTTATGTATTAAGTATGTTATGACGAATTATGAGAATATGTTGTAAGCATGAAGTGGGTTGCTTAATGTGATACTTAGCATAGGATAGGATTATGGGGTTCTATCTTTGGCATTGCACAAGTATTGCTTGGGTGATCTACATGTTGGGTTGCTATTATGTTGAATTGACTTAGTATGCTTCTTATATATGAATGTTGAGTTTAATTCATAGAAAAAATGATTTTGACTAAAATGTCCTTTTCTCATGCTTTGATGATTTTGTGCATAGAAGTCATACTTAGTACATGTGGTTTTGTACTAACCCATATTTCTCCCTTTTTACCCAAACATTTTAGGTTCGCGCCATTGAGGAGATTCGAGGTCATTGGATAAGAATACTTGGATCTTTCCTAAGTCAATTGGTGAGTCCTCATGAGTTCCGAGGATAAAGGCACTCATCAAGCCTTATTAGTTTGGTCTATGTTTTGACAATTATTCCATTCTCATGTTGAGACTTCATTGTAGCCTATATGACATATTGTAATAGACTAAGGGCTATATCCAAACCATTGTGATTCATACTCTTGTATATGGTTTAATGTGAGACAAAGTATTAGACAAAATTTATATATGTTGGTTATGTTGTCTATGCGAGAAGCCTAAGTAAGACTCATAATGAAAAGTTTTAAAATTTTCCGTATTTTTAACCTTTGATGTGCTATGATGTATGCTAAGGGCTTGCCTTAGTCCTCTTCGAGGACGACGATGCCGGTAACGAATAGGGTGTACTTTGGGTCATTATAAACTTTGTATCAAAGCATGAGATTGAGTAATCTTAGGATTGATATCTCACTAAACCATGTCTATGTAGGGTCTTATTCATAATTGTGAAGCGCGCCACACTTATGGATGAGAGACTATGTGATGCTTAGGAACTTTCATTTTCTTGTTATTCCTTAGTCGTGCCTAAGATTCTTTACTCTATCTAGTCCTTTCTTCTAATCCTTTTATTGTGCTTATAGGCAATGAATACAAGGAGAAACAATGCTTGAAGGGTCGGAGAGGATAATTTGAATGAGGTGGTTCCCCCTCAAGCTCCTCAAAACCCTCAAGTTCCTATTGAAAAAGGGGTTGTGTCTAATGTTGAGATAAGGTCGGCTATTCATAGCTTGACTCAAATGTTGGCAACCCAAGTTGCTAGGGATGCAAGGGTGCAAGTGAACCCCAATGCTAACACTATCGCTTCAAGGATTAGGGATTTCACAAGGCTGATTCCCCTACTTTCTATGGTTCTAAGGTGGATGAGGACCCACAAGGGTTCATTGATGAAGTGTTAAAAGTTATTGATGCTATGCGTGTGTCTTCTCAAGAAAAGGCGGAACTAGCCGCCTACAAATTCAAAGATGTAGCTCAAGTTTGGTATGAGCAATGGAAGGATTAGAGGCCGATTATAGAAGTCCGGATTACTTGGGGAGATTTCAAAAGGACTTTGTTTGATAGGTTCTTTCCTTGGAACTAAGGGAGGGGAAAATTCAAAAATTCATCAACCTTCGTCAAAGGGGTATGAGCGTGAAGGAGTATAGCCTCAAGTTCACTCAATTATCAAAGCATGCTCTTACTATGGTTGCGGATTCTAGAGCTAAGATGAAAAAAATTGTTATAGGGATATCCAATCTTCTGGTTAATGAATGTAGATCGACTATGTTGATTCCTAGCATGTACATCTCTCGTCTCATGATTCATGCCGAATAATTTGAGGAGCAAAAGCTTAAGCAAGTTGGTAAGAAGTTGAAGAAGGTGAGAATCGAAGAGGGGAATTCTTCTACGAGTAGGTTTGAGGTTCAAGACAAACCAAGGTTCAAGAAGAGGTTTTACAATCAAGGCCCTCCTAATTCTCCAAAGGGTCAACAAGAGTAAGGTGTCGACTCCCAAGCCCCAAGAGGGGAAAGGTGGTGGTTCTTATGTTGAGAAGCCTTTTTGTTCAAAATGTGGTAGGAAACATGATGGTAAGTGCCTAATTAGCATGGGTAATTGCTATTGTTGTGGCAAGAGTGGTCACATGAAGAGAGATGCCCTATGATGAAGACTTAAGGAAGGGAAAATGCTCAAGCACAAGCAAATGCCCCAAATCCGGATGCTTGTAAAAAGAATCACTTTTATGCTCTCCAATCCCGAGGTGATCAAGAGAGCTCACCGGATGTGGTTACCGGTATGTTACAATTGTTTTCTTTTGATGTATATGCTTTGTTAGATCCGGGAGCTACATTGTCATTTGTGACCCCTCTTGTAGCCATGAAGTTTCATATACTACCCGACATATTAGACAAACCTTTTTTGGTTTCTACCCCTGTAGGTGATTCCGTGGTGGTTAATAAAGTCTATAAAGGTTGTCCTATTTCCTTGCCCTATAGAGTTACATTATTTGACTTGATAGAACTTGATATGGTTTATTTTGATGTCATGAATGTATTTGTTGCATGCTTGTTTTGCCTCTATTGATTGTAGGACAAGGGTAGTCAAATTCAATTTCCAAATGAACCCATTTTTGAGTTCAAGGGTAGAAACTCAAATCCTAGGGGTAAGATCATCTCATGTCTAAAAGCTTGCAAATTGATTGCAAAGGGTTGTCTCTACCAAATAGTAAGAGTTAGGGATCTTGAATCTGAGGTACCTCCCATAGAGTCGGTACCCGTACTGAGAGAATTTCCAAAGGTCTTTGATTATGATCTTCCCCGAATTCCTCCCGAACGGGAGATTGACTTTGGCATAGATTTATTGCCGATACACAAACTATTTCAATCCCACCTTATCAGATAGCCCCAACCGAGTTGAAAGAACTAAATGCTCAACTCAATGATTTGCTAGATAAGGGTTTTATTCAACCAATCATATCTCCATGGGGTGCCCCGATATTGTTTGTGATGAAGAAGAATGGGTCTTTGAGAATGTGTATCGATTATCATCAATTTAACAAAGTCACTATAAAGAATAAGTACATGCTCCCTAGGATTGATGACTTATTTAATCAACTCCAAGGAGCGAGTTACTTTTCAAAGATTGACTTGAGGTCAGGTTATCATCAACTTAGAGTGAGGGAGGTTGATATTCCGAAAATGGCATTCCGAACAAGATATGATCACTTTGAATTCCTAGTTATGTCATTTGGTCTAATAAATGCACAGGCGACATTTATGGACCTCATGAATCAAGTTTTTAGAGAGTATATTGATTTTTTTGTAATTGTCTTCATTGATGACATTTTGATATACTCTAGGAGTGAGAATGATCATATGAGACATTTGAGGATAGTTTTGTAAGTTCTCAAGGATAACCAACTTTTTGCTAAGCTTAGCAAGTGTGAGTTTTGGTTGAGGTCGTTTGCATTTCTTGGGAACATTGTCTCTAGTGAAGGGGTAGAGGTTGATCCAAGGAAGACGGAAGTGGTCAAACATTGGCCGAGACCATTGAGTCCTACTGACATCCGATGTTTTCTAGGGTTGTCTGGTTACTATAGGAGGTTTGTTGAGGGATTTTCGTCTATCACATCTCCATTAACGACCTTAACCCAAAAGAAGTCCAAATTCAAATGGCCGGAATCGTGTGAAAAGAGTTTCCAATTATTGAAAGATAGACTCACCTCCGCTCTAATATTGACCTTACCGAAGGGTACCAAAGGATTTGTGATTTATTGTGATGTCTCCCGAGTGGGTCTAGGATGTGTGCTCATGTAACATGGCAAAGTCATAGCGTATGCCTCTACACAACTCAAGCAACATGAGAAGAATTATCCGACTCATGATCTTGAGCTTGCGGCCGTGGTGTTTGCCTTGAAAATTTGGAGGCATTATCTATATGGGGTACATGTTGATGTGTTCACCAATTACAAGAGTCTACAATATGTATTCACTCAAAAAGACTTGAATCTACGACAAAGAAGATGGTTAGAACTTTTAAAGGATAATGACATAAGTGTCCTTTACCATCCCGGGAAAGCCAATGTGGTAGAGGATGCACTAAGCCGAGTGTCCATGGGTAGTGTGGTTCATGTGGGTGATGATAAGAAAGAATTGGTGAAGGAGGTTCATAGGTTGTCTCGGTTGGGTGTCCGACTTTAAGAATCTTCAAAGGGTGGTTTAGGTCCGTCATAACTCCGAGTCATCTCTAATGGTTAATGTGTAGTCCAAGCAACATCTTGATCCTCTATTAATGGATTTGAAAGAATCGGTACTTAACAACAATAATTAATCTTTCTCCCAAGGGGAGGATGGGGTACTTAGGTACCAAGGGAGATTATGTGTACCACATGTGGATGGTTTAAGGGAGAAAATCATGGATGAGGCTCATGGCTCGCGATACTCCATCCATCCGGGGGCCACCATGATGTATCGTGATATGCGTGATGTCTATTGGTGGAATGAAATAAAAAGAGAGGTAGCTAAGTTAGTGTCAAGGTTCCCAAATTTCCAACAAGTCAAAGAAGAGCATCAAGGCCCGGGTGGTCTAACCAAAGATATTGACATCCCCACTTGGAAGTGGGAAGACATAAATATGGACTTTGTGGTAGGTTTTCCTCGAACACGCCATCAACATGACTCCATTTGGGTCATAGTGGATAGGTTGACCAAGTCAGCCTATTTCCTTCCCGTAAAGGTTTCTTACTCGGCGGAGGAATATGCTAAATTGTATGTTAGGGAGATTGTGAAGTTACATGGGGCCTTATTATCGACCATTTCGGATAGAGGAGACCAATTCACTTCTTATTTTTGGAGATCTTTACAAAGTGGACTTGGTACCCAAATTAAGCTTAGCACCGCTTTTCACCCTTAAACGGATGGACAAGCGGAGCGTACCATCCAAACTCTTGAATACATGTTGAGGGCTTGTGTGATTGATTTCAAAGGGAATTAGGATGATCACCTTTCTTTGATAGAATTTTCCTACAACAATAGCTACCATGTGAGTATTGGTATGGCACCTTTTGAAGACCTTTATGGTAGGAGGTGTCGGTTTCCAATTGGATGGTTTGAAGTGGGTGAGTTTGCTCTTCTTGGTACCGAAATAGTGTATGATGTCACAGAGAAGGTTCTACTGATAAGAGAGAGGTTGAAGACGTCTTATAGTCGGAAAAAATATTATACCGACAATAGAAAGAGGGACCTTGAATTCAAAGTAAGAGATGTGGTCTATTTGAAAATTTTACCCATGAAAGGGGTGATGAAGTTTGGAAAGAAGGGGAATCTTAGTCCTCGTTATGTAGGTCCTTACAAGGTTTTGAAAAGGGAAGGGGAAGTGGCATATGAGTTGACGTTGCCATTTGAATTGGCCTCGGTTCATCCTGTGTTCCATGTATCTATGCTCAAGAAGTGTAAATGTGATCCGGTGTCAATTCTTCCTCTAGATGGTTTAGGGGTAAAGAGGACCTTTCTGATGAAGAGGTCCTAGTAGAGATATTGGATCGTCAAATGAAGAAATTGAGGAATAAGGAGGTTGCCTCCGTGAAAGTGCTATGAAGCAACCACTTTGTTGAGGGTGCAACATGGGAGGCCGAGGCCGACTTGAAGACCCGTTATCCTAATCTCTTCACTCTACTCCTATCCTAAGTTAAGGTTAGTAGCTTTATCTGAAATGATTTATATGAATAATGTTGAACCAATCATGTTTATCTATTATGTGCATATTCTTTTAGAAATTCATGCCTAAATAGAGTTTTTTTTTTTTGTGAAATATGACTCTCATGATTAACTTTCACTTAAATATGTAGGGGGATATATTGCTTTCATGAGAAGTGTTTTGGGCATCTTTTGATGTTGTATTGGTAAGAAATTAGCAAGTAAACTCTTTGAAATTGTTCATGTTGAGCTCATATTGAAGTGGAGAAGGTAGTTCCTCCTTATGTGATATAAATGATGAGCCTCTTATGTGTCATGAGTTGTGGATTAAGTTTCACACCCGTAGAGCATATCCTAGATGAGAACGACATCATCGTTCTCTCAGAGAACTCAGACAAGACCTTAGCATTCGTCATAACATGTCATCACTTAAAATTGCGGAAAAATTAAAACTTTTAATACTATATGAAGTATACTTAGAATTCATACTTAACATTCATAATGACATACGATATTCTAAAAACTTTACTCACATGTATAATACCATCTAAAGAGTACAAATCTGGACTTAGTCAATAAATAGTCAATATGCCATATAGGCCTTAATACAAAAGAATCCAAAAGAACATAAATGGAAGTAGAATATTCTTCAAACTACTAAGTCTTCATAAGCTAGAATATGAAAGATAGCATCCCCGAACATGAGGACCTACCAAGACTTGGAGAAAAGTTCCAAGCTTCTTCAATCGACCTTCTAAATCTTCAATGGACGGACCCTTCATTTGTAGTAATATAACGTAATGGGGTAAGTACACCACAAGTACTAAGTATGGGTATATGTACATAACATTTAAGGACATGCATGAAAAAGGATCGTTTCATTTCTTTAGGAAACATGCTAAGTCATGTGAATGTCTTCAATGCACAACCATGGAACATATACAAGTTAAGAACTTCATCAACATACAACATGATCATAATCAAAGACATATTATCATAGAGTCATGTTAATATTTCATATTCAAAAGATCATAGAACATAACATACAAAACACTTACCAATGATCCCATCCCCAACCTACAAGTGTAATGGTCATGTGAAGCCCCATAACCCCACACAACCAAATAGATAAGATAGGATACCATGAGTAAATGTTTGATTCATATAACTTGTAACATAAGTAGTCATCACTTCATATAATAATATAACCCAATAACATATTCATCATAATGACCAACATCATATAAGAGTAACATCATGTATCATAAACATATATCTTTCATGTTATCATATTACATAAGAACCATCTCGTAGGACTTCCCTTAGAGTCAACTTGTGCAATGTCTAGGTAGAGTACCATACGCCTACCTATACTAATTAGACTCTTCAAGTCACCCTAGTCAATGTTCATTTACTTGTCTTTCATTTTAAATGATGGAACATTTGCCTTAACCGACATAGAGAATATGAGATAAACATGGAATTCAGTGTCATAAAACCTCACACCAAAAGAAGGTGGTCTACCGGCCAAAGTAGAACCTAACATGGCATAGCTTTCTAGGTGGATGCACTAGCTAGTATCCTATGGTGATAACATAGTTCAAGAACTAGGAGATGTATTGGAGAACCATAGTTTCACATTACATGGCAGCCTCTATATCATGAGAGTTATTGTGACCTACCTTCAAACTAGGGAAGGAACACCTTTCATACCTAGTTCATCGGTGCTTAGCTTAAGTCCCTTTCTTGAATAACCTTTAAGTTCTCTTTTATCATAAACTTATCATAGGTGATAGGAGATTAACTCCTTGTATAGATATGATCATTAGCTCTTTAGGATTAGATGAGAGTTTCCTTTCATCATAACCCTTCGTATGTGAGATTAACATAAAATAATCACCTTGTGTAAAGCATACAAGAGAATATCATAAACTTGCATTTTCGTATTCTTATCATGATCTCACAATTTATATGGTTGTAGCCCAGAATATATATACATAGAAACATCTTACATATTTCCGTAGCATAGCATCATCACTTATAGGCAAACATAACCATCACAGAGTAATCACAACTTTAGAAGACTTACTCTTGCTTCCAAGTTCTTTATTCAAGAATTTACGTTCAACTTAAAACATTCATAACCATAACATAGTGATATACATAATAGCATAATCAAGAACAAGTCTTCAAATCATATACAAGATCAATGCATAATATAGGATAAGGAAAATGGTCATTTAAGAGTTCATTCTAGTCTTAGTTCCAATCCCTACGTTTACATGTCATCAAGTAGTAGTGACAACCATACGTAACCATCATCAAGATAAGAACATGCATCACACGAGATTCAAACATTACTAACCCAATACTCAACAATTCGTGTGAAATCAACCATACAAAACAATGAGTTTTCATTGAAAATCATGAATCTAGAGTTATGAAGAAAATCCGCCTTTTAGAGTAAAACCCCTAGTATTTGAATTTCTTGAAAACTTATCTTTGAAAGGACCTCATGGGGAAAGGAATCCCAAGAGTGAAAAGCCCATACCTTATAGATGAAGAATCCACAAAAATTTGGGTGAAAAGCTTGAAGTCTTTGTCTTCTTCATTAAGCTCTTCTTGTTCTTTAATGGGGTTTGGAAAAGAGAGCGTTCTTGAGAGAGATGAAAAAAAACTTGTTTGATCTGATTTAGAACGTGTAAAAGTGGTCTAAAACTGACCTAATATCCGTATACAATCGTCCTATGAATCACCCAAAATACCCTCCACTTAAATGGGTCTTTTGATGAAGTTAAATTACCAAAAATACGACTTTAACAATTCTGGGAAGTGGCTGCGCGTTGCAGAGCCAAATCCCGTCATTTTTCTGAAAATTTGGGTTGAGGCAGTGAGCTGCATGTCAGCCTCACGTCGTGAGTCTGCCCCTCACCTCTTGAGGCAGTACACCTCATGAGGATCGCGCGTCGCGCACTTGTTCCTCCAATTCTGCCTGTTCGCTGGCTGCTAGGCAGCCTGCTCACCCATGTTTGGGTCCTCCCCAAGGACCCTTCGGGTGGTCCTTGGGGTGTCGTTACCTATTTTTTGGACCCTTTGTACAACATACTACCTATCCATGGTATCTTTACAAGTTTTGGACTTCATTTGACATCTCAAAACCTTCACCAAACATAGGGACATCAACTAGTTCAATTTGCTAGTTTACGGACGTCAAGGTCTCTCTTTATCGTTTTGGCTCTGACCTATTCCAAATGAGTTTATTACATTAATATAGGTCTGGAAACATCATTTTAAACATTATTAAATAGATTAATCTCTAGTCTAAGTCATGGCATTTCCGGAGTGTTACATTATCCGCCCTTAGGAACATTCTTCCACGAATGACACTAAAATCTTTTGGAGGGTAAGAATAGACTCAATACTAGCATCACAACCAATCAACAACATAAAATCATAATGTGTCACATATCATAGGAGTACTTCCCAACTCCTTACAACACATACCATAACATTACACATAACACTCAATTTATGATGCACAAACATGTAAAAGTTCAATATTTCATAACACATAGTGAGGAATTTCATTCTCAACATTATCATGAGCTTAAAGTACATCAAAGAGTTATCATGCTATCATTCTTCTCAAGACAACAACAAAACAACAAAATCTCAAGAAGACACATGCCTACATATTTCACATGAGTGCAAGAATAGAGTATGAAGGCATTTTCTTAAAACTCTAGTTGGTACTATCTTTTACCAAAACATGCACCTATGTAGAAAACAAGTCAATTTCATGACTATTCATAACTTTCTCTATGAAGAGGAATGTCTAACATCAAGGATTAAATAGATGAGGGTGACGGGACTTCATGTCGGCTTCAGCCTCCCATGTTTCACCCTCAACAAGATGGTTCATCCATAGAACTTTTACAGAGGAAACCTCCTTGTTTCTCAACCTTTTGACTTGGCGATCTAGGATCTCAACCGGAACCTCTTCATAAGAGAGGTTCTCATACACTTCTAAACCTTCAATAGGCATAATAGAAATCGGTTCGCCTATGCATTTCTTGATCATAGACACATGAAACAACGGCTGAACCGAAGCTAGTTCACTAGGTAATTTCAGTTCATAAGCAACCTTTCCAACCCGTTGTAAAACCTCATAATGACAAACATACCGGGGACTTAACTTCCCTTTTCTACCTAATATCATCACCCCTTTCATAGGTGAAATCTTCAAATAAACATGATCACCTATTTCAAACTCAAGATCTTTTCTTCTAATGTTGGAATAAGACTTTTGCCGACTATAGGCTGTCTTCAATCTATCTCTTATGATTCGAACCTTCTCTATAGACTCATAGATATTCTCTGGACCAAGGAGTGAGGACTCACAAACCTCAAACCATCCAACCAGATATCTACACCTTCTACCATAAAGAGCTTCAAAAGGTACCATGGAGATGCTCGAATGATAGTTATTATTGTAAGAGAACTCAATTAAAGGTAAGTGATCATCCCAACTTTAGTTGAAATCAATGACATAGGTTCTTAACATGTCCTCAAGGGTCTGAATGGTATGTTCCTCTTGACCATCTGTCTGAGGATGAAAAGTGGTACTAAGTTTCACTTGATTACCTAAACCCTTTTGAAACGCCTTCCAAAAACGAGAAGTGAATTGAGCACCTCTATCCGAAATGATGGACAAAGAAATCCCATGCAGACTCACAATCTCATTAATGTAGATTCTTGAATAGTATTCAGCAGTATATGTAGACTTAACAGGAATAAAATGGGCAGATTTGGTCAACCTTTCCACAATAACCCATATAGAATCATTTTACCTCTGGGTTCGATGTAACCCAACAACAAAATTCATATTGATGGCTTCCCACTTCCATGTAAGAACATCCATGATTTTGGCTAAACCACATGACTTAAGATGCTCAACTTTAACTTGTTAGTAGTTTGGACACTTAGCAACAAACTCTGCTATGTCCCTCTTTAAACCATCCCACCAATAGACCTCTCTAAGGTCATGATACATTTTGGTTGCACCCGGATGTATAGAATAGCGAGAACCATGTGCTTATTCTAGAATTTGATTTCTCAAATCCTCAACATCGGGTACACATGATCTCCTTTGGTACCTAAGAACACCATCCCCCCTTGGGAGAATGACTCATTGAGCTTACCAAGTACCGACTCCTTCAACTCCATCAATAGTGGATCAAGATGTTGCTTCGATTTCACATCAACCACTAATGATGACTCGGAGTTATGACGGACCATAAAACAACCATTTAGAGAATCTTTTAATCGTACACCTAATCGAGCCAACCTATGAACATCTTTCACAAGTTCTTTCTTCTCTATTTCCATATGAGACACACTACCCATATTCATACGACTTAAAGCATCCGCAACCACGTTGGCCTTGTCGGGGTGGTAAAGGATATTCATGTCATAATCCTTCAACAATTCTAACCATCTTATTTGTCGGAGGTTCAACTCCTTTTGTGTGAAGATATATTGAAGACTTTTATGGTCAGTAAAAACATCAACATGCACACCATACAAATAATGTCTCCATATATTCAAGGCAAAAACTACAGCGGCTAACTCAAGATCAAGAGTTGGGTAATTCTCCTCATGAACTTTGAGTTGCCTAGAGGCATAAGCTATCACCTTACCATGCTGCATGAGGACACATCCCAAGCCCACTCGGGAAGCATCACGATACCCTATAAAGACCTCATTACCCTCCGGCAAGGTTAACACCGGAGCGGAGGTAAGCTTATCTTTCAACTCCTGAAAACCTTTCTCGCAAGCTTCCAACCACTCAAACTTCACCTTCTTTTGGGTCAAGGCTGTCAAAGGAGAAGCAATGGACGAAAATCCATCAACAAATCTTCTATAATAGCCATCTAGACCTAAGAAACTCCTTATGTCTGTGGCAGTCAAAGGTCTAGGCCAATTTTTGACCACATCCGTCTTCTTTGGATAAACCTCTACACCATCACTAGGGATAATATGGCCAAGAAAAGCAACTGACCTCAACCAAAATTCACACTTGATAAATTTGGCATAAAGTTGGTGTTCTTTGAGGACTTGTAAGGCCAACCTCAAGTGAATCGCATGCTCATCTTCATTTTTGGAGTATATCAAAATATCATCAACGAACACAATCACAAATGAGTTGAGGTAATCTCGGAAAACTCTATTCATTAGGTCCATAAACGCCGCTGGGGCATTTTTTAACCCAAAAGACATAACTAGAAATTCATAGTGACCATATCTAGTTCGGAAAGCTATTTTGGGAACATCTTCACCTCTCACCCTAAGTTGGTGATATCTTAATCTTAAGTCAATCTTGGAAAAATAGCTATCACCTTGGAGATGATCAAAGAGATCATAAATCCGAGGGAGAGGATACTTATTCTTTATGGTGACCTTATTAAGTTGGCGATAATGAATGCACATTCTAAGGACTCATCCTTCTTCTTTAAAAACAAGACCGGAGCACCCCATGGAGAAATACTAGGTTGAATGAAGCCCTTGTCTAGTAAATCCTTCAGTTGGAGCTTCAACTCTTTCAATTCAGCCGGAGCCATCCTATATGGAGGAATTAAAATGGGATTGGTGTACGGTAATAAGTCAATGCCAAAGTCAATTTCCCGTTCGGAAGGAACTCATAGAAGGTCATTAGGAAACACCTCTGGGAATTATCTCACTACAGGGATTGACTCAATAGAAGGAGTTTCACATTCTAGGTTCTTAACCCTCACTACATGGTATAAACAACCCTTGGCTATCATCTTACAAGCCTTCAAGCAAGAATTGACCTCTTGGCATAGAATTTCCCCTCTTCCACTCTAGAATAGGTTCATTAGGGAATTGAAACTTCAGTACCCTTGTTCTACAATATATGGAAGCAAAACAATCATGAAGCCAGTCCATACCAAAGATGATATCAAAATCAAACATGTCAAGTTCTACCAAATCAACAAGAGTAACTCTATTGGGCAGCATTACAGGACATTTCCTATAGACTCTTTTTGCAACTACAGAGTCACCCATTGCGGTTCAAACCGAAAAGTGTTCAATCAAAACATTGGGAAGTACATCAAACTTCCTAGCTACCAAAGGTGTAACAAAAGAAAGGGTAGCACCTGCGTCAAGCAAACTAGAAACATTAAAGATAAAACTTGTAACATACCCATTACAACGTCAGGAGAGATTTCTTGTTCACCCCTATCCTTGAGTGCATAGAAACGGTTCCTTTTTGGAGCTTCAGAACTAGGACCGCTTGGTTGAGTTTGGATATTCTCCTTACTGTGGCTTCTCACATTAGGACAATCTTTCACCATATGGCCACCTTTGCCACAACCATAACAACTATTAGTTCCAACTAGACATTCACCCAGATGTTTCTTACCACACTTACCACAAGTTGGTCTTTCTCTTGGTGGATCGACATTTCTCCCTTTTTGAGGTTTGGCATTAGAACCTCTATCATTGCGATTCTTGGAGAAATTTGAAGGAACTTGGTTTGAAAATCTCTTTTTGAACTTAGGCTTGTCTTGAGCATCAAGCCTACACTTAGAAGAGCCACTTTCAAAAGACTTTGCCTTCTAGATTCCCTCTTCCTCTTCCTTAGACGACTCTCCTCAACCTGTTGAGCATGAAACATCAACCTAGAAAGATCCATATTGTCATGAGACATGGTGCACGTCATTATTCTTCAAGCTCTTCAGATACGCCCGTTACATAACAGCTCATTTAATCCCTAGCATTAGAAACCAAGAAGAAGCATATTTGGACAACTTAATGAATTTTAAGGAGTATTCCTTGACACTCATACCTCCTTGAAGAAGGTTGATGAACTCCTCTACCTTAGCTTCTCTTTGTTCCCTTTGAAATAATCTGTCAAGAAAGGCCTTTTTGAAGATCTCCCAAGTCACGGGACCACCTCCTAAAGCCCTACTATCCTTCCACTGATTGTACCATGTCTGAGCCACGTCCTTGAGTTGATAGGCAGCAAGCTCAGCCTTCTCAGTAGTACTCACCCCCATAGCAAACAAGATTTTTTATACCTCATCAACGAAATCTTGGGGGTCTTCATACAGTTTCGATCCAAAGAACATGTGAGGATTCATTCTCATAAAATCTCTCAAACGGCCAGCCATAGTACTAGCATGTTGGTTATTTTGAGGTGCAGCCTCTCTATTAGCTTGTGCCGTAATAGGCTGAGCTTGGCTGGTGATGGCTTGGGCCATTTAGAACAGGGCTGGCCTCACTTCACCATCCGTCATTGCCAGAGGATTCACCAAAACTTGATCATTTGCAGCAGCTTACACTTGAGGAGGAACTTGATTGCCTTGGGGAGTAGCTCCCGCATTCGCAATCTCTTCTCCTACTCTTCTCGCAGATGTCCTTCTTGTGTTCATAGCCTATAACCACAAGAAAGGGATTAGATTCTAAAGGACACATAGTGTCAAAACACTAAAGGCACGACATAGGATTACCAAGAAAAGAGAAGTTTCCTAATTATCACATAGCCTCTCGTCCACAATTGTGGCGCGCTTCACAACCATGAAAAAGACACTAGGTAATGTGGTTTAGTGAGACATTGATCCTAAGGATATTTAACCTCATTCTCTGATACCAAGCTTGTCACACCCGGAGAGAATACCCCAGATGAGATCGGCGTCGGCGGCCTCTAAGAAAACTCAGACAAGCCCTTAGTGTTCGTCATAACATGTCATTAGTTAAAATTGCGGAAAAATTAAAACTTTTAATACTATGTGAAGTATACTTATACTTCATACTAACATTCATAATGACATACGATATTCTAAAAACTTGTCTCACATGTATAAAATCATCTAAAGAGTACGAATCTAGACTTAGCCAATAAATAGTCAATATGCCATATAGTCCTTAATACAAAAGAATCCAAAAGAACATAAACAAAAGTAGAATATTATTCAAACTACTAAGTCTTCATAAGCTGGAATATGAAAGATAGCATCCCCGAACATGAGGACCTACCAAGACTTGTAGAAAGAGTTCCAAGATCGTCAATCGACCTTCTAAATATTCAATGGACGGACCCTACATTTGTAGTAATATAAAGTAATGAGGTTATTACGCCACATGTACTAAGTATGGGTATATGAACATATCATTTATCATTTCTTTAGGAAACATGCTAAGTCATGTGAATGTCTTCAATGCACATACCATGTAACATATACAAGTTAAGAACTTCATCAACATACAACATGATCATAATCAAAGACATATTATCATAAAGTCATGTTAATATTTCATATTCAAAAGATCATAGAACATAACATACAAAACACTTACCAATGACCCCATCCCAAACCTACAAGTGCAATGGTCATGTGAAGCCCCATAACCCCACACAACCAAATAGATAAGATAGGAGACCATGAGTAAAGCTTTGCTTCATATAACTTGTAACATAATTAGTCATCACTTCATATAATAATATAACCCAATAACATATTCATCATAATGACCAACATCATATAAGAGTAACATCATGTATCATAAACATATATCTTTCATGTTATAATATTACATAAGAACCATCTTCTAGGACTTCCCTTAGAGTCAACTTGTGCAATGTCTAGGTAGAGTCCCATACCCCTACCTATACTAAGTAGACTCTTCAAGTCACCCTAGTCAATGTTCATTTACTTGTCTTTAATTTTACATGAGGGAACATTCGCCTTAACTGACATAGACCATGTGAGATAAACATGGAATCCGGTGTCATAAAACCCCACACCAAAAGAAGGTGGTCTACCGGCCAAAGTTGAACCTAACATGACATAGCTTTCTAGGTGGATCCACTAGCTAGTATCCTATGGTGACAATTCGTGTGAAATCAACCATAAAAAACAATTACTTTTCATCGAAAATCATGAATCTAGAGTTAGGAAGAAAATTAGCTTTGTAGAGTAAAAACCCTAGTATTTCAATTTCTTGAAAACTTATCTTTGAAAGGACCTCTTGGGGAAAGGAATTCCAAGAGTGAAAAACCCATACCTTATAGATGAAGAATCCACGAAAATTTTGATGAAAATCTTGAAGTCTTCCTCTTCTTCCTTAAGCTCTTCTTGTTCTTCAATGGGGTTTGGAAAAGAGAGCGTTCTTGAGAGAGATGAGAGAAAACTTGTTTGATCTGATTTTGAACGGGTAAAAGTGGTCTAAAACAGACCTAATATCCATATATAGTCGTCCTATGAATTACCTCCTCTTAAATGGGTCTTTTTATGAAGTTAAATTACCAAAAATACGACTTTAATAATTCTGGGAAGTGGCTGCGCATTGCGGGGCCAAATCCCATCATTTTTCTGAAATTTTGGGTTGAGTAGATGAGGTGCGTGTCAGCCTCGCGTCGCGAGTCTGCCCCTCACATCTTGAGGCAGTACACCTCATGAGGACCGCGCGTCGCGCACTTGTTCCTCCAATTCTGCCAGTTCGCAGGCTGCTAGGCAGCCTGCTCACCCATGTTTGGGTCCTCCCCAAGGACCCTTCGGGTGGTCCTTGGGGTGTCGCTACCAGACATTTGGACCCTTTGTACTACATACTACCTATCCAAGGTCTCTTTATAAGTTTTGGACTTCATTTGACATCTCTAAACCTTCACCAAACAGAGGGTCGTCAACTAGTTCAAATTGACTAGTTTCCGGATGTCAAGGTCTCTCTTTGTCGTTTTGGCTCTAAACTTTTCCAAATGAGTTTATTACATTAATATAGGTCTGGAAATATCATTTTAAAAATTATTAAATAGATTAAGCTCTAGTCTAAGTCATGGCATTTCCGGAGTGTTACATTAAGTTCCTATGTGTTAATGCTATGTTTCTATGTTGAAAGGTGTTGAGAATTACTCGTATGAGCTGTGACTAATTATGATATTGCTGTTTGGTTGGATGATAATCTTGAGTCTATTCCTTATTCTCAATAGAAGAGTTAAGGTGTCATTCGATGACGAATGTTTCTAAGGAGGGGATATTGTAAAACCCCGTAATATCCATGACCCATACTAGAGCCTCATATGTAGTATAATGATGATTTTAGACCTAAAATAGTGTAAATAACTTGTTTGAGAAGTATTGGAGCCATATAAAAGAAAGGCCTTGATGTCCGGAAACTAGCTAAATTGAACTAGTTGACGTCCCTAAGTTTGGTCAAAGTTTCGGAGGGTCATATGAATTCCAAACTTGTAAAAATACATTGAATAGGTAAAATGTAGTATATATTGTCAAAACATACAGTCACTACACCCCAAGGACCACCGGAAGGGTCCTTGGGGAGGATCCGAACATGGGCGACCAGGCTGCCAAAGCAGCCTTCGTGCATCAGGATTTTAGTGGCTGCTGCGCAACGTGCAGCCATCATGGGGAGATTTGAACTTGGCTCATGACGTGCGGCCTACACGAGGTCCACTGAATCAACCCGGATTTCGAAAATAAATCGTGAAATTAACGCACAGCTACTTCCCAGATTCGTAAAACTCGTATTTTTAGTGTTTTTACTTCACAAAAAGACCCATTTAGGTGAGGGGTCTTTTGGGTAATTTAATGGGTGACTATATAAGGTCATAGGGTCAGTTTAAGGTCAATTTTCACAGTCAAAACAAGTCCCAAAAGTTCAAATCAAAAATCACTCTCATCTCTCTCAAATTCTCTCTTCCTCCAAACCTCCATTGAAGACAATTAGAGCTCCAAGAAGAAGATCAAGCCTTAAAGTTTCCAACCCAATTTTGTGGCTTTATCATCACTAAGGTATGGTTTCTTTCACTCTTGGTAACCTTTTCCCCAAGAGGTTCCTCCAAAAGATGATTTATAAATCCCCCAAATCTAGGGTTTTCTTCTACACATGGGTCTTCTTTGAAAAACGAAATTATGAATCAATTGTTGTTAATTATGATGATTTAATGTTGTTCAAGTATATATTGATTTTTAATTGATGATTTCCTATGATATTTCCCTAGACCCACGTCTTTTCCCTAATTTCATGAAAACCTTGAATTGATATGGTGAATTGTAGAGATTATGAATATGTAGATTGACTACACTGTTGTTAATTATGTAATTGCTTCTAGAATTTACCTTGTTTATGTAATTGGTTATGTATTCTTGGTAATGGAAGTATGAAGGTTCTTGGAAGGGCAATGAGGTATGTTGATTGGTTCTTCTTGGATTCAATTATGAATTATGAGTTACTTAGATAGTAATGCTTCTAGGTCTAATGTGTGGTTGTGATGTTGATGCTAAGTAGTCCTCATCCTTAATCCTAGACTATTGAATTAGTTATGAATTATGCAAGTATGTTATGGTATGTTTATTATATGATTGCAAGTAGTTTCTAATGATTATAATAAAGTTTTAAGTGAAAGGTTTACTCACTTATGAGGTGGTGTCTAAAGTGAAAGTATTGTTCTCACTTGTGATGACCTATGAGCTATATATGATAAAATGTTTATATAGGGGTCTAGAAGAGACTAATGTGAACTTGTACGATGGGATAACATGATTGCTAAAGGGAATAATTTCTTAGCACCGAAAGGTCATGTAAATGAGATGGAGGTATCACGTTAGTAAGTCCGGCCTCCCACATGGGTTTTCTCACGTTAGTAAGTCCGGATTCCCTAGTTATGTGTTGTCTCATGAGATGGAAACCTCCACGTCAGTAAGTCAAGGTTTCTAGAAACAATCTCCTTGACCCTTAACTATGTGCCCACATAGGAATCTAGCTTAGTGGATCCACCTAGATAGCTACGTACGAATGGTTACACCTTAGGCAAGTGTTAACCCTCTCTTTTTGGTGTGGGAGTAGAACAACGGATTACATGTAGATCACATGGTCTCATGTCGGTTATTGCACTTCTTTCCCTAATGTAAAAGTAAATGAACAAGTTATGTATGCGAACTCTTATTAGGGTTGTCTTGAAGTCTACTACATAGGTTGAGGGAGGGTACGAGACTTCTCTTACTCATTGCACATATAGGATCCTAAGGGATGATTCTAGTAGTGTTCTTTTATGATTATGATTATGATTCTGATTATGTTGATAAGCTATGAGTAGTATTTATGTATCAAGTATGTTATGACAAATTATGAGAATATGTTGTAAGTATGAAGTGGGTTGCTTAATGTGATACTTAGCATTGGATAGGATTATGGGGTTCTATCTTTGGCATTGCACAAGTATTACTTGGGTGATCTACATGTTGCATTGCTATTATGTTTAATTGACTTAGTATGCTTCTTATATATGCATGTTGAGTTAAATTGATAGAAAACATTATTTTGACTAAATTGTCCTTTTCTCATGCATTGATGATTTTGTGCATAGAAGTCATACTTAGTACATGTGGTTTTGTACTAAGCCATATTTCTCCCCTTTTCCCCAAACATTTTAGGTTCGGGCCATTGACGAGATTCGTGGTCATTGGAGAAGAAGACTTGGATCTTTCCTAAGTCAATTGGTGAGTCCTCATGAGTTTCGAGGATAGAGCCACTCATCAAGCCTTATTAGTTTGGTCTATGTTTTGAGACAATTATTCCATTCTCATGTTGAGACTTCATTGTAGCCTATATGACATATTGTAATAGACTAAGGGCTATGTCCAAACCATTGTGATTCATACTCTTGTAGATGGTTTAATGTGAGACAAAGTATTAGACAAAATTCCTATATGTTGGTTATGTTGTCTATGCGAGAAGCCTAAATAAGCTTCATACTGAAAAGTTTTAAATTTTTCTGTATTTTTGACCTATGATGTGCTATGATGTATGCTAAGGGCTTGTCTTAGTCCTCTTCGAGGACAACGACGCCGGTAACGACTAGGGTGTACTTCTGGTTGTTACATAACCAACTGCCGAATTCAACTTAACGGATGAACATCATTACCAACAATGTTAATTAGTCACTGGTAGAATAAACTATAAGTAAAAAAAAATTCTATCCAATAATTACCTTATTTTCTCTGAGTTTTCTCAAACCTCAACACGATCCATAAGACGACCAGTCCACTTTCTCATCAAATCTACTCCTTTGAGCTAATTACAAAGGCTGAATCTCATGTTTCACTTTATCAAGCTGAAACAGTCATGACCCACTACTAAGGATGCCAAGTTACTATGTTGGTTGTATATATCTCTCTCGAGCAAGAAAAAAACTCTAAACTGTATTACAATAAACATGCAATAATGAAGTAAAATTACAATAATAATTCAGACCTACTTCAAATTAACACCAAAATTTGCTAATTGATAATACCCATTTAGTCAAACACAACAATTGGTCACATAGTCAAAAACCCAAGGTTAGGGTTTTAGCCACTCATAGTAAAAAGATGAAATTCAATACCTTCCACATTTTCCATAGCTGGGTAAATGAAATTTAAAAGTTAAAAATAAATAATATCTTCTCTATTACAAAACCAAATGAAAAACCATGCTAAAATTACTTGTAATCAATAACGGCAGTGTTTTTGCTCTCTATATTTTGTTCCTCACGTTTTTTGAATGCTTTCTATCTTTCATAAAAATCAATTTATACAAGTTTGAAGTGTGTATTTTGGGGTAAATCGACGAGGAAAGTTGGTCTTCACCGACCGTTCGATGACTCACTGATCATCCTTCATCTCGCCTTTATTCTACATATCTTATTCGGCCAACCACTTTAATTATAGGCGAACCAAATCAGGATCGTTGTTTATTTCCGCAAAGTACCATTTTGTATTTTAACTCGCCCATTAGTATTTATCTAGATCTCCATCACTACTTAGTACTTTTGACGACATAGTTGACCTTTGATAATGTGATCGGTGTCACGTCTAATGGAACAACTGCTCGTCGACGTTACTCCTAATCATGCCTCAGAGTTCTGTAAATTTATGTGATATGAGAGCAACTTGGCGATTCATCGAGTGGTCTTCGAGATCACGAGACTTTTTTTCCTCTTCTCTTTTCAGCTTGTGTTGTACATTTTTGTCCTCACTTTGTTCCTCAATCCTTGTATCTTAAAATCAAGGGTTTAACTTTAGTTAGTGGCACAAATTCAGCATTTGAGGACACTGATTCTATACAAAAAAAAACCTAAATGAGTCCAAATTTCGGACTCATCATTTCCCTTCTGAAGATTCCAAATGAGAGTGCTCCACAGGCAAATCCTGTCAAGGGGACCTTTCTATCTTAACCTCTCGTACTTTTATTATCATTACACTGAAGACATTGCTTATTTATTTTGGTGGGGTGGGGATTTTGAGTTAATATTACCCCTTTTGCTTGTATATTATTACTTTTGGTTTTGGATGATTGTATTACATTACTTTTTGTCACGACCCAAATTCATAAGTCATGATGACACCATGTTCCCCACCAATAGGTAAGCAAACCCAATAATTTTACCAATTTAACTAAGTATAGATGTAAAAAGGTAATAAACGAGTAAAATATCTCCAACACTGTCCTTCATAAATACAAAACGCTGAAAGCTAAAATACCACCAAAGAATCTATTTCGTAAGTACAAGAGCTTCTAAATATGGTGAAAGTATGAAACTAAATTGAATAATTTAAACATAAGGGATATCCTGTCTAAATATTAAAACAACAAAAGAAATAAAGATAAAGGGAGGTGTGGGCTAAGGAACAACTAAGCGGCTCACCACAACTCCAAGATACTCCAATCTTGGACTCAAAAAGCTCCACGAGATGTGCTCATACTCAAAATCGAATCTGCACCACAAAGAGTGAAACAAGTGTAGTATGAGTACGAAACCACGTGTAACTTATATATATCATAGAGCGACAACAAAGAAGTTGTGACAAGAGTTTATATAAGAAAATCAATCCTTTACTTATACAAGTCTATATTATTTTTACCAGTCAAATTTCATCAAATAGAGGTAATCAAATATCACATACTGTCCAACCACCAATAGAACACATAATAAAAAAGAATGAAGGATGTAATGAGATGCAATATAATGTGACACCATGAAATGAGATGCCTCAGATATCAATACTCTCTCAATCGTATATACATGATACTCCTCAGAATTACATCGAGAGTTCATAATCCATGGGGACCCGCAAGATCCATATACAGACATAAACGATCTCCACGTGTATGTGCAAACAATCTCAATGCACTCTCATAAAGATCAAATAATATCCGCACAAACGATCTCCACGTGCTCAACTTATAACTTTAATATCTCATCATCCCCAACAGAGACGATCTCCACGTGCTCAACTTATACTCAATCTCATGTTACTGCATGTGCGCAATATGCTTTTAATAAAAGAGAATGATGATTGATGTTTTGAATTTTGACTCATGTAGGGCTTGATAATCATAGTTTTAGTGTCCTTATTGCCTATCTTATGCTCTAAATTGACGCTTATGTGTTCATGTGCAGCTAGGAAGACAAAAGAGAAATGCAAAGATATTACCGGGCAAAAAAGAGTAGAAAAATTGAACCAGTTGAACAAAAGCAAGGTTGAGGATCACCAAGGACACTCAGCGACTCGCCAAGTGGTCCTTCAGATCGCCTAGAGTTACAGCGTGCCAATCCTTGGATAAAGGAAACTCGAAAATTAAACATACCCTTCGATGACACACCAATTGGATTGGCAAAGGAGTCTCAGACCGCCTAAGTTTACATAACAAGCAATAAAGATGTAATGAAAAATGGCGATGAGAAAACACAATTGATGCATCTCCAATCAGGTCGGCGAGCCCGACCTAGATCACCTGAATCACAACGCAGAAAGGGTGAAGTTGGGTATTGATCCAAAAAAAAGAAATCATGACTTTGACATTGTTAGACTCTTGGATTTTGACCCAAACACTATTTTTCTAAATTTTTGGGTAGAATTTGAAGTTGGGTGTTGATTTCAAGCATTGTAAAGACGAGAATTTATCTGCTCATCTTATGGAATATATAATTGGTAATATATATCTACTTTTTACAACGCGTGGATGATACCACCATTTTTGGGTGGGTGTGTGATTAATTGTCTCAATTAGCTTATGAGTGCCAGTAATTAATGATATAATTATTGGTTTGAAGTGGGTTCGTGTAAGACCCCCAAAATGAGTTAGGGTGTATAGAGCCTAACATGTTTGTATTAAGGTTCTAAGGTCCTAAAATGTCTTATAATATTGTATAGAGGCAGTGTGTAAAGTTTGAGGTGATTTGGAAGTCAAACGTCAAGGGACGACCAAGACGTTCGACGACTAGTCGCCTATGTGCATCATGTGTCTATGTGTGCTTATAATTGTATGACATGAGATTATGAAGTCCTAAAATGAGTTATAATGATATTTATAGGCAGTATATGTAGTTGCGTGAAGTTTGGAGGTCAAACGTCCGAGAACGTCCAAGGCGTTCGAAAGATAGCCTTGAGACATGCATGTATGTGTCTTGATGGGGCCTTGCATGTTTGGACGAGTTGTGCGTATTTGTTTTGGGTGAAACTTATGTGGGAGGTCTAAAACTCGTTAAGGGTTGTATTTACATTGGAAACGTCCGGGTAAGACTTCAAAAGGGCCCCGTAAAAGGGCCCACAAGAAGGACCCAAGGCTGGTCGAGACACTGCCTTGGCACTGTCAATCGACTGAACCAAACAACGCCCTGTTAGTTGACCAACGGCCCGTAGGTGAGGTATCGTCGATGAAAACTTATCCTGGTCAAGTCTAAACCCAAAAACAGGCCAAGGTCCAATCGACTGAAGCCACAGACGGCCAGTCGATTGACCAACGCCCAGTCGATGGTGATCCATCATTTGTGGCCTGCAATCACTGCCAAGCGACTGTTTTATTTAAGTGAATGGGAATTTAGATATTTTTGGGTGTATTTAAGGGATCAAACACGTGAACAATCCATTCCCAATCCCTCCTACACGAAATAAAGCTTCCCTCCAAAACCAACTCTCCTTAGAAACCTCTATTGTTGTTGAAGCTCAAGACTAGCTTGTAGATTGGATTCTCCTGGGTTATTCACCAAATTTTAGAGGTTTTAAACTAGACAAAGGTATGGTGATCCTTCATATCTAAGTAATCTTTCACTTGGAGAGCTCTTCTCAATGTTTTCAAAGAGATTTCATGATCAAACATCCAATCTTTCAATCTAGCCATGGGTTCTTTCTAAAAATATTTTAAATGGTTAAATCATGATGAATTGATGTTAATGTATTCATTTGAACGTGATTTTAATACAATTACATGATGAACCCGTGTTCCTTCCCTAAATCAATTTAGTCCTTGCATGGGCTTTGTGATCATGGCTTGTTAATGGTTAAATTTTGATTCCCTTACGTTGAATTGCTTATATATATTGTTATTTACGTGAATTGATTATGAATTGATGATGAAGATCCATGTGGATCAGTGTATGAGGATTTGAACACGCCTAGCCTAATTATCAAGGTGATCACTGTAATATGGACCTTTTAAGGTATAAAAGTGGAAATCGATTATGTTGTGGTTCATGTAGGTACTGCCTTGGTTAATAAATTGGTTGAATTGTGAATATAAATATGATATGATCAAAGTAAATAAGGCTTGATTTAATTGATCTAGGTGCTTCTAAGCTATTAAGTAGTAACTTATGATCACTGTAACATTGGTCCTTAATTGTATAAAAGTGGATTTCGAGTATGTTAATATGCTTAGGTCTACTGTCTAGAATGTGTATTGATAATGAATTTTGTGATATGGATCAATGCATGATAGCTTGAATAATATTAACCTAAGTAAGTTCATCTTCCATGAATTCCTAATATGAAGCATGTTTACACTGACCTCGGACTTATTGACAAATTATATTAGGATCTCATCTAGGCTATGATTTCTTTAGCTACTGCCTTAAATGAGTATTAATGATACAAGATGATTGATGAACTAAACTAGGGAAGTTACTTGATGATCTATAACTCTCTACTTTCTACCATATATATATGATATAATGTCTTGGATGGTTGAATGATCTTGTAGCAACTTGTACATAGTTTCTTCATGATAAAATGTATGTTTGGCTACTGCCCTATAATGCATTAATGATTGAAAGGATGTATTGATCAGTGATGATCAAAGGATAATGAAATGGTAAGAATGGCTCTTCCTCTCTACTTTTCTTATAGTATTGTAGTTGATGAAGTCTTGTATGGCATTGCGTGGTATGGTCCACTTATGGTGGCGGTGTTTACTTTATTATCAAAGTATATGTGTTGACCATGGCCTTGAAGGTAAATTGATGAATATATGAATGAGTGGTTATGATGATCACTTTATGTGTAACTTGTGCCTAGTCTTCTATTATAGTTGTGAATCTAGGTTATGTTACTATTGTTATGAGCAAGTAAATGGCTATGTTAAGATCATGTGTAGGTGCTTCATTAATGAAGTGTTAAGGATTTATGACCCCTACCCATGTACCCCTATGTGAATATGTAAATAGCTAAAGTCAGAAGTCTTGATTATAATGTGAAGATTGTCTTGCCTCCTATGCTATTGTGTGTTGTGTGGTCTATGCTTGAAAGAGTATTGTGGTCTAAGAAGGTACCTGCCTCAATATGTTTTTGATAGACATTATGTGATCATGTTTACCAATGTATACACACACTCACACTTCATGCATGCTTAAAAGTAGTAAAGGTTCATGGTGTCTAAATGAAAGGTAGTTCTCATATTCACTAGTGTCTATTACTATGCATGTTAAGCTTATGTGTATGATGAAGGATGAATGTGCATAGAGTTTTAGTGGGTTTATATGAAAGGATTGCTCATATAATTATACCTATAGACTTATGCATTGATATATGGGCATGTGTGATATTTATGTGTTATGTGAAAGGTTTGTTCACAGATATGTACACACCCACACATGAATGACGATCTAGTATATAGAGGGTCCTTGAGAGGGGTGCTCAAGATTACTCTAAACTAGATAGGTTCTTGAATATGCTATAAGCATATGAGTAATGAATATCCTAAGCCTATTTTTATGAAAAATGTAATTAAAGGATTTTCAATAAAGGGAACTTAGCTTAGCACCGAGTGAACTTGACATTGAGAGGTGTTGACTTCCCTTGGAGGAAGATTAACCATTTGTCCCTTATAGAGTGTTGACTTACCTTAGAGGAATACTCACCTATGGACCCACATGAAGTGGTGACTTCCCTTTGAGGAAGGTTCACCCATGTTTTCTCATGAGACGAGGCCCCAATTGACAAATGGCATGTAGAGGGATTATACCTATCTCTTAGTTCCATAAACTATGCTTTCCACATAGGATCTAGAAAAGTAAATTCACTTAGGATGATAGGATGTATGTTAATGTTCTACCTTGGCTAGGTAGGAAAACCTTCCATTGGTGTAAGGCTCTACAACACCAAATTCCATGTTTAGCACTCATGGTCTTAGTGTCGGTTAAGGCTATAGTTTCCCTAAAGTAAAATGAACAATGGAAGTAAATGACTAGGATCCTTACTATTATGACTTAAGGTAGGTTACTTAGGATAGGTGAAAGTAATGAACCCATATAGACATTGCACAAGTAGCTCCTTAGGAAGTCCTAGAAAGGTGACCTAATGTGTATGATTATGTTATGTCCTTATGCATGACATTGTAGTAATTGTCTACTTGTTATGAAGATGTTCATGGAATGATTCTATATGATGTGATCCTATCCTTATGTGCACTATGTTGGTCTAAATGACTATATGATGAAGGTATTGTATTGAAATGAATGAAGTTGTCTTTACTTGTTATGTGGATGTATGAATTGTATGTTAAGGTTTGTGGTCTCATGAAGAGTTTACTAAGTATGTGTGGGGTTATGGGGCTTCACATGTTTATTGCACTAGTATACTAAGATTTGGGGTCATGAACAAGGTCTTATAATGATGAATATGAAGAGAAGCAAAATTATGTGTTAGTTGATGTATCTTACTGTAATGTCCTATATCCTTAACTTGAATGTGTCTTGTAATGGGCTATACTTCTATGATGACATGTGTTGGCCTGTGTAAGTTGTATGTATGGTTTTCCTTGTGGTCCTAAGGTGATGCATTAGACCAAGTATCACTAAAGGGTTACTTGGGAGGTTAATGAATTAAAAGAAGGAGTTCACTGTTAAGAAGAATGAGCTCACTGTAAAGTGACCTCAAATATGACATAAATTCTATATGTGATTTTATATGATGTTTGGAATTTGATTATGTCTCCATGAAGTATTTGAATGATATAAATGTTTTTGTATAAAGGTTTTATGAAGATTTACTCAAAAAGACATGAAGTATGATTTCAAGAAAATGTCCCTTTTTAATGCATGTTTTTGCATGGTTGTCATACTTAGTACATTCTTGTACTAACTCCATTCTTCTCTACTTTTTACACAAAGTGTAGGTTATGGATGCTTAAAGGATGAATATTTAATTGAGGAGCTTGATATGTGATTCCCAAGCTCAAGGAAAGGAATCCTTAAGTTCCAAGGATCTCCTAAACTATGGTTTACTTTAAAGTGTAGTATTATTTTACTTATGTTTATGTTTTAAGGGCCATGTCCCTAATGTACTCTAAAGTTGTTGAGTCTAAGATTTCAAATAGGCTTAAGGTCTAAGTATGTAATATGATATTTTTATATATATATATGAAGTAAAGTTTCTAGCATATGATGTGCTATGAAAAGTTTTAAATTTTCCGCTAAATTTACTATGTCAATGCGATGAATGATAACTATGGGCTTATATAAGACCTCCGAGAGGTCAAGTACGCCATGTTACTTATAGGGGGTGCTCCCCGGATGTGACAGTTCGATTGATAATTCAATCTTAACTCATGAATTTTAGCTACAAATGCAGTTGCCTAGTATTCTATGCTTTCTTGACAAAGAGGTTTTATAATTTAGGTTATCAATTGATGATTTCAGTGATTGAATTTTTGTAAATTCATCTCGAGAGAGTGAGTCTTAATTCTATCCTACCTATCTAGCTTGAGAAAGTAGATAAATTGAGATTTTGGGATATTTTATAATTGTGATACTTGTCGAGGTTCGAGAGAACTCGCTTGATTTGTGAAGTTGATCAAGAGATGGCTATTACATCTTCAGCCTTATTCACGAAGATTCAACGACTTTTGATAATTATTAATCACCCGTATAACGAAATTAGAAACTACTCGATCACATCCCCAATGATCAATTTCTACTTGATTACTCCCCTATTTTAGTAGTTGTTATTTGAAAAATCTAATCCCCCCATTTGACACTAGTTTTCAATCCCGATAATTTACTTTAATGGTTTCGATAAATTCTATTCCTACATTTCTTCGGAGCCGTTTCTTTTTCCGTCCCCCTGCCCCGGCATAGCGCTTCACTTCCGCTGAACAAGCGAGTCATCGGTCCGAGAAAAGAAAGGGGCCGCCTTTGAAAAAAAAAAGGTGCTATTGTTGCCTGCGCGTAGGGCCGTCCCCCACTCCCGTCCCGGGGCGCTAAGGGGCTTTTGTTTTTGGAACACGAAAGAGCGGGGTCTTACTTATTCAGGGGGGTTGAAAGACATGGTTACCAGTGTCACAACACGAAACTATACCCTAGAAGATAGGGTACAATCTCGGATTGCGACCGGCGTCGTCGAACTCTTAGAGTTCTAAGACAAGCCTCATTCATATCATTCATTGCATATACATAGTGAAAAGTAGTGCGGAATTAAAACTTTTCACAAAAACATAATATAGTCTTTAAAAACCTCTTTCATATAAAAGTAATAGAAATGCTAAGTCTCAATCTCATCATCGTAAGACACAAGAATACTTTGGGACACGGACCATACTTCAATACAAAAATAGGAATACAAAGTCTATTACAATATTTCATAAAAGAAAGATAAAATGACATATATATGCCCTCGAGTCAAATGAGGACATACTTCAACTCTTCTACTCGGACGATCCTTCTAAGCCCAAGTCTTCTTCTCCAAAAGCTCCTTACCTACCAAGGACTATAGATAGAAAATAAAGCATGGAATTAGTACAACCACATGTATTAAGTATGGCTATATGCATAAAATCATGAAAATGGACTTTATTGGAAATATGCATCTTTTCATTTACAAATCATAGTTTAAACATAAGAACATCATTTAGCAATTAAGAAACACATAAGATAACATTTAATCGAAAATAACATTTAAGGAACTCACTTTACAGTGAGCTATATTCACTGTACAGTGAATTAATTCACTGTTACAGTGAATCACTTCATCCTTCACCCTAAGTCTTCCTAGCATGTAATTCCCTCACTTAAAGTCATCCTAAGATTCACTTAAGTCACACAAAGAGAGACCGCCCGTACACCCTCTCTAGATGTGCCTAAACGACCCTTAAGATTACCTACAATGAGTCACATACATACTTAGAAAACAATCATAAACATCTATGTAAGATTCTTCTACCAAAGGTCAATTCCAAGGTTCACTTGAGTGAGTGTGGAGCGACCGCCCATACAATCTCTATCACACACACACAAGAGATCCTATAGACTACCTCAAATAGAATCATTCTCACTAAACACACCAACACTTAGATGATAAGACATTCTCCTTCAAAGCCTATCAAAAGACCTACTTAAGTAAATCGAGAAGATAAAGTCCATAGTGTAGTGACCTCTCCAAGATTACCTAAATAGTACTTAAGACTTCCTAAGGTTTAGATCATGTCAACAAGATTAACCAACTTCCCTAACTAGAGTCATCCTCAAGACTTCCAAAGATAAGACATGAAGAGACCATCCTTTCATGCCCTCCTCATACTTTAGCTAAGGAATGCTTAAGTCACTTTAGATTAGGTACTCATTCATTTACATAGTTACTAACATAGGTCATTAGTTCATTAGTTCATTAAGACTCATACATCACATAAGACACTCACATAAAGCATCACATAAGACACTCACATAATGGTCTTGGACAAGACCTAGGAACTCCACATAACACCTTCAAATTCTATTGTGCAATGTCTAGATAGCGTCCCATAACACCACCTAAACCTCATAAACTTATCTAATGCTAATATGTATTCCACATGATGAGAATAGCCAATAACCGACATAGACCATGGTAGCAAGACATGGAATCCGATGTTCTATCCTACTTCGATGAGGTTGTTCTACTTGCCAATGGTAGAACTTGGACATATCCGATGGAGGCACATGGATAAGGAATATGAAGAGTGTACGAAGCATTCAATCTCTTATTTAATTGAATCCACTTCCCCCTTACTCATACTCACTCGGTGCTAGCCTTAGTTCTCATAGATTAATTCACATTAAGGTTCAAATAAATAGGTCCCATATCTAGTTCATGACCCCCTTTACATTCACCCTACCAAAGCAAGGTCCACTAGGGCATAACTCACTTTGGTGACAAGAAGCTCATAGCGAATTCCCTAAGATATGATATGATGCCATTCCAGCAAATCAACCCTAAGTCCATCACTCATCACATGAAGGATACCATTACGGCTAACTACTTCGCAATTCATAACCTCGCCACTAAGTTCAAGGTTCCACATAAACTTGACCTTCTTATCATTAAGGTCCCACTTATTTATTATTCAATACTAAGAGTTATATAACCCTATATCAAGACATCACATATCTATAATCATATATAGATCAAGCAAGAGATACAACTCAACCAAGACAAGACATCACATACTTCACTTTTAACACATAATACAAGCCATTCTAGAAACACTTCTAAAACAACCTAACATCTTCAAGTCATCCTATATATCATCATAACATCATTAATATACTCTACATAGACTCATAAAGTAAGGTAGGAATAACCAAGACTTAACCCTAACACTATACTCATAATGTCAAGTCAAAGTCTAACATAATCACTTAAGGCAACATAACTAGAAGAATACATACATGACTATATAACTTCACATGTAGATAAGTAATATCATACACACATCATCAACTACACAAATAGCCACATAACTTCAAGTAGTTGCCAATAAGGCCTTGCTCATAATATTGCATAAAGTAAAGCCGACAAGACCACAACAATTGCAAGTAAAACACATAACACCGCCACCATAAGTGGACCATACCAATCACAATAGAATCGAAGTATAATTAATATCAAATTAAGGAAAAATGGGCAGCATACCTTGATCCCCATATCCACATCTCAATTCAATGCCAAATCAACCAATTCAACATCACAAGGCCCTTACCCATGTCCATGAACAATAATTCAAAGCAATAACCATAAAACTCAATGAATCTACATCAATTCAATATAGATTTAACAATCTAATATCAATTATATATCAATTGAACACAATTCTTATATCATTAGAAAGCCCATAAGAAACTACACAACAATTCATCAACATTAGCTTAATATCAAGTAACCCAATAAGTAGTCAAAACTAGGGTTCATCAAATCACATGGGTTCATAGGTAATTTATGTTAAATTCATCAATACAATATCAATTAGATCATAATTCAATGTTTAGAAATCATTTATGCAAGAACCCATGGTAGAATCCCGAAATTGGATAATTCACTTTAGAAAACTTTGTAAAACACTTTGAGGATTGGGCTCCTTGATGAAATAAGTTTCAAGGATCAAAAGCCATACCTCAAGTATGATAATTTGTCACTTTTATGAAGAATTTCCACTCAAGAACACCTCACCAAGCTGCCTCTTCAATGGAGTCTTCAATGGAGGCTTTGGGAATTTTCTAAGAGTTTTGGATTTTCAATTTGGAAGAATGAAGTCTCTAGGGTATTAACAACTTAAATAGTTAATTAAAATAACCATAAGACCCCTAATAAACCTCCTAAACTCTTATTTGGATTTGGGGTGAATTTACAAGTTCACCCCTGACTTGCCAGAAAATCTGCGCACAGGGAACTTGGCTGTGACGACTGGCTTGTGATGGGGCGTCACGGGTGCAACGGCCCGTCATGACCCTCCGTTGCAAGATCCAGTGGCTTTCCAAAGGTTCCCCCTAAACCCTTGGACAAGGCCCCCACGACTGAACCTTGTGACGGGGCGTCACAGCCATGACTGGCGGTCGACTGCTCCTTCGTCAAGGCTGCCTGGGACAGCCTGCCATCAGGTTTTGGGTCCTTTCCTCAATGACCCTTTGATGGTCCTTGGGGATAATTTCCAAGATTTTCCAACCCAAATATGATCATATATGAGTTTAAAACCTCTCACATGAATTTCATCCAAAACGAACACATAAAACTCGACGAAAATTGCCTAGACTTACAAGGTCGACTCAAGGCATATCTTTCGAATGCCTTGGACGTTCTTGGTCGTTTGACCTCCAAACTTCACGAAACTTTAACCAATGCCTATACATGCTATAATAACTCTATTAAGAACCTCAAAACACCATTAAACACACATAAACACATAGAACCACATAAGAGACATTTAGGTGACTTAGTCGTTAAACGTCTTAGTCGTCCCTTGACGTTGGACTTCCAACACCTCTAATATTTTAACTACTGCCTCTATACCACATATTAAACATATTTAGGACCTTATAACACTAAGACCAACATATTAGGCTCTAGTTAACCTATGTGATTTTCGAGGTCTTACAATCTCCCCCACTTGGACAACATTCGTCCTCGAATGACACTCGCCACTCTCCGAACACTTCGAAGATTAGAGATTCAACTAGCAGAACATAACCAAACCATACAACACATTATCAAGAAGAAATCATCAATTTCACATAATGAAGAGATTCACAACACAACAAGAATCTAGAAAACAATTCTATAACTCATTATGCTACAAAACTCACATGCTTCAATCCAAATAGCAAAAACTCATTATATATTCAACATCATACTCATATACATCAGTTCTAATCACATAACAAGAATTTTAGACCAAAGAATCAAATAGTCATTTTTACAAAAACTTTACAGTGAACAGTATATCAAGCAACAGTGATTTCAGCAATTATTTTCCAGAAATGCAATTTTTAGGCAATTCTTTATATAGACATGCTAGAATGCAAGATAACGTCATGTAAACACATCATACAACATGCTCAAAGCTTCATAAAACACACAATGCAAGAAGTAAATGAAATTCAATTTCAACCAAACTCCTAAACATCATGCACATGCAACAATTCAAGGACTTCTATCCCATCTACAAACCATACTCCCCCAGTTAGAAGGAACTCATACTATCAAAAGAGAAACAAGAACTTAAAAACATCATCATCACCATCACCCGACTTCTCAATTCTAGTACGGAGTGCATAGAAACGCCTCTTAGTTGGAGCATCTTCCTTTGGAACACTAGGCTCAACTTGCTTACCCTCTCTACCTCTAGAAGCAATCATAGGACAATCTCTATCCTTATGTCCTCCCTTACCACACCTAAAGCAATTACCGGTACCCAATAAGCACTCACCATAGTGACTCTTGCCACAATTTGCACAAGTAGGCTTACCATCCTTAGAACCACCTCCTTTCTCAAACTTCTTCTTAGGAACTCTAGGTCCATCTTGAGTTTGAATGCTCTTTTTGAACCTAGGTTGCTCTTGATTACTAGCAACACCCCTTTTCAAACTTCTAGCCATCCTTCTAAGTTTAGACTCCTCAATAGATTGTGCATACACCATGAGTCTAGATATGGTCATGTTATCATGAATCATAGCGGTACGACATTCTTCCTTCACCAAATCGGCTACTTCGGTACAAAAGCGACTCATTTCATCTCTTGGATTGTACACAAGAGAAGGAGCATGCCTAGACAATGTCGAGAATTTCAAAGAGTACTCCTCAACACTCATATTGCCTTGCTTAAGATTAATAAACTACTCCACCTTGACTTCTCTTCTCTCTCGGGGAAAGTACTTGCCAAGAAAAGCTACCTTAAACTCTTCCCACTCAATAGGACCCGAATCTTCCGGCCTATTATCCTTCCATTGAGTGTACCAAATTTGAGACACACCTCTCAATTGATAAGAAGCCAACTCCGCCTTCTCCCTAGATGTAACCCCCATAGCACTCAAAACTTTGTACACACCATCAAGAAACTCTTGGGGATCCTCATTCACCTTAGAGCCAAGAAAGATTGGAGGATTTATCCTCACAAAGTCTCTTAACCTAGAAGTCATAGTGCTCTCCATAACCCTAGGCACCATACTCAAATTGATTTGAGTAGTTACGGCTTGAGCCAAAGCCCTCAAAGCTTCTCCAATCACCCTATTAGACAACTCCGGCACCTGATCACCTCCATCCACATTAGGAACATGATCACCTTGGGGAGGCACTTCATCACCTTGCCCATCTTGGACACCTTGCTCACCTTGCTCACCTTGAGCAACTTGCTCAACTTGAGGAACCTCCTCATTCACCCTCTCATCTTCCAATCTTCTAGCGGCCATGCTTTTAGTATTCATCTCCTCGCAAACACAAGGAAACTCATAAGAAGGATAATCATAACATTTATTCTACCGCATGATATAGGATTAGAAAAGAAGAGAAACACTATCATCCTATAGACTCTCGCCCACAGATGTGTCGCGACTCACACCGATGGTCAAGACTCTACTAGACGTGACTTGATGAGACTTTTTGATACCTAATACTACTTTCACCAACTTATGCTCTGATACCAACTTTGTCACAACCCGAAACTATACCCTAGAATATAGGGTGCAATCTCAGATTGCGACCGGCGTCATCGAACTCTCAGAGTTCTAAGACAAGCCTCATTCATATCATTCATTGCATATACATAGTGAAAAGTAGTGCGGAATTAAAACTATTCACAAAAACATAATATAGTCTTTAAAAACCTCTTTCATATAAAAGTAATAGAAATGCTAAGTCTCAATCTCATCATCTTAAGACACAAGAATACATTGGGAAACGGCCCATACCTCAATACAAAAATAGGAATACAAAGTCTATTACAATATTTCATAAAATAAAGATAAAATGACATATATATGCCCTCGAGTCAAATGAGGACATACTTCAACTCTTCTACTCGGACGATCCTTCTAAGCCCAAGTATTCTTCTCCAAAAACTCCTTACCTACCAAGGGCTATAGAGGAAATAAAGCATGGAATTAGTACAACCACATGTACTAAGTATGGCTATATGCATAAAATCATGAAAACGGACTTTATTGGAAATATGCATCTTTTCATTTAGAAATCATAGTTTAAACATAAGAACATCATTTAGCAATTAAGAAACACATAAGATAACATTTAATCGAAAATAACATTTAAGGAACTCACTTTACAGTGATCTCTATTCACTGTACAATGAATTAATTCACTGTTACAGTGAATCACTTCATCCTTCACCCTAAATCTTCCTAGCATGTAATTCCCTCACTTAAAGTCATCCTAAGATTCACTTATGTCACACAAAGAGAGACCGCCCATACACCCTCTCTAGATGTGCCTAAACGACCCTTAAGATTACCTACAATGAGTCACATACATACTTAGAAAACAATCATAAACATCTATGTAAGATTCTTCTACCAAAGGTCAATTCCAAGGTTCACTTGAGTGAGTGTGGAGCGACCGCCCATACAATCTCTATCACACACACACAAGAGATCCTATAGACTACCTCAAATAGAATCATTCTCACTAAACACACCAACACTTAGATGATAAGACATTCTCCTTCCAAAGCCTATCAAAAGACCTACTTAAGTAAATCGAGAAGATAAAATCCATAGTGTAGTGACCTCTCCAAGATTACCTAAATAGTCCTTAAGACTTCCTAAGGTTTAGATCATGTCAACAAGATTAACCAACTTCCCTAACTAGATTCATCCTCAAGACTTCCAAAGATAAGACATGAAGAGACCATGCTTTCATGCCTTCCTCATACTTTAGCTAAGGAATGCTTAAGTCACTTTAGCTTAGGTACTCATTCATTTACATAGTTACTAACATAGGTCATTAGTTCATTAGTTCATTAAGTCTCATACATCACATAAGACACTCACATAAAGAATCACATAAGACACTCACATAATGGTCTTGGACAAGACCTAGGAACTCCGCATAACACCTTCAAATTCTATTGTGCAATGTCTAGATAGCGTCCCATACCACCACCTAAACCTCATAAACTTATCTAATGCTAATAGGTATTCCACATGATGAGAATAGGCAATAACCGACATAGACCATGGTAGCAAGACATGGAATCCGAAGTTCTATCCTACTTCGATGAGGTTGTTCTACTTGCCAATGGTAGAACTTGGACATATCCCATGTATGCACATGGATAAGGAATATGAAGAGTGTACGAAGCATTCAATCTCTTATTTAATTGAATACACTTCCCCCTTACTCATACTCACTCGGTGCTAGCCTTAATTCTCATAGATTAATTCACATTAAGGTTCATATAAATAGGTCTCATATCTAGTTCATGACCCCCTTTACATTCACCCTACCAAAGCAAGGTCCACTAGGGCATAACTCACTTTCGCGACAAGAAGCTCATAGCGACTTCTCTAAGATATGATATGATGCCGTTCCAGCCAATCAACCCTAAGTCCATCACTCATCACATGAAGGATACCATTACGGCTAACTACTTCACAATTCATAAGCTCGCCACTAAGTTCAAGGTTCCACATAAACTTGACCTTCTTATCATTAAGGTCCCACTTATTTATTATTCAATACTAAGAGTTATATAACCCTATATCAAGACATCACATATCTATAATCATATATAGATCAAGCAAGAGATACAACTCAACCAAGACAAGACATCACATACTTCACTTTTAACACATAATACAAGCCATTCTAGAAACACTTCTAAAACAACCTAACATCTTCAAGTCATCCTATATATCATCATAACATCATTAATATACTCTACATAGACTCATAAAGTAAGGTAGGAATAACCAAGACTTAACCCTAACACTATACTCATAATGTCAAGTCAAAGTCTAACATAATCACTTAAGGCAACATAACTAGAAGAATACATACATGACTATATAACTTCACATGTAGATAAGTAATATCATACACACATCATCAACTACACAAATAGCCACATAACTTCAAGTAGTTGCCAATAAGGCCATGCTCATAATATTGCATAAAGTAACGCCGACAAGGCCACAACAATTGCAAGATAGCACATAACACCGCCACCATAAGTGGACCATACCAATCACAATAGAATCGAAGTATAATTATTATCAAATTAAGAAAGACTGGGCAGCATACCTTGATCCCCATATCCACATCTCAATTCAATGCCAAATCAACCAATTCAACATCACAAGGCCCTTACCCATGTCCATGAACAATAATTCAAAGCAATAACCATAAAACTCAATGAATCTACATCAAATCAATATAGATTTAACTATCTAATATCAATTATTTATCAATTGAACACAATTTTTATATCATTAGAAAGCCCATAAGAAACTACACAACAATTCATCAACATTAGCTTAATATCAAGTAACCCAATAAGTAGTCAAAACTAGGGTTCATCAAATCACATGGGTTCATAGGTAATTTATGTTGAAATCATCAATACAATATGAATTAGATCATAATTCAATGTTTAGAAATCATTTATGCAAGAACCCATGGTAGAATCCCGAAATTGGACAATTCACTTTAGAAAACTTTGTAAAACACTTTGAGGATTGGGCTCCTTGATGAAATAACTTTCAAGGATCAAAAGCCATACCTCAAGGATGATAATATTCACTTTGATGAAGAATTTCCACTGAAGAACCCCTCACCAAGATGCCTCTTCAATGGAGTCTTCAATGGAGGTTTTGGGAATTTTCTAAGAGTTTTGGGTTTTCAATTTGGAAGAATGAAGTCTCTAGGGTGTTAACCACTTAAATAGTTAAATAAAATACCCATAAGACCCCTAATAACCGCCTAAACTCTTATTTGGACGTGGGGTGAATTTACAAGTTCACCCCTGACTTGGCAGAAAATCTGCGCACAGAGAACTTGGCTGCGACGACTGGCTTGTGACGGGGCATCACGGGTGCAATGGCCCGTCATGACCCTCCGTTGCAAGATCCAGTGACTTGACAAGGGTTACCCCTATACCCTTGGACAAGGCCCCCACGACGGAACCTTGTGACGGGGCATCACAGCCATGACTGGCCGTCGACTGCTCCGTCGTCAAGGCTGCCTGGGACAGCCTGCCATCAGGTTTTGGGTCCTTTCCTCAAGGACCCTTTGATGGTCCTTGGGGATAATTTACCGGACTTTTCCAAACCAAATATGATCATATATGAGTTTAACAACTCTCTCATGAATTTTATCCAAAACTAACACATAAAACTCGACGAAACTTGCCTAGACGTACAAGGTCGACTCAAGGCATATCTTTCGAATGCCTTGGACGTTCTTGGTCGTTTGACCTCCAAACTTCACGAAACTTTAACCACTGCCTTTACATGCTATAATAACTCTATTAAGAACCTCAAAACACCATGAAACACATATAAACACATAGAACCACATAAGAGACATTTAGGTGACTTAGTCGTCAAACGTCTTAGTCGTCCCTTGACGTTTGACTTCCAACACCTCTAATATTTTAGCTACTGCCTCTATACCACATATTAAACATATTTAGGACCTTATAACACTAAGACCAACATATTAGGCTCTAGTTAACCTATGTGATTTTCGAGGTCTTACAATCTCCCCCACTTGGACAACATTCGTCCTCGAATGACACTCGCCACTCTCCGAACACTTCGAAGATTAGAGATTCAACTAGCAGAACATAACCAAACCATACAACACATTTTCGAGTTCTTACAACCAGAAGTTTGAAGCTTACTTTAATGAGCAACACTTCCTCGTAGGGTCACCAAAGCAGGCTTCTTTAGCCACTTCAATTGTTAGAGATCTGGAACCTATGAGATTGATTGAACAAGCCAACACAACAAGGCGAAGAAGAATCATCGAACCATGAATGCTTTCGCGCAGTTGCTACGCCCTTGCTTCTTGCCTTATGTTTTACTAAGAAACCCACGCTCTTCCCTTTTGAGTCTGCTCTTAGGTGCCCTAGCCCACGCCTAGAACTGGTGATGCAGATAATGCGGTATCTGTTGGAATTAGAGCGAATGCAGATGCAATTTACCAACTCAAAGCAAAGGGTGAGTGAGGGTCGGTGCTTGCAAAAATGTCGAGCCGACGGGGTCAGGTACCAGTAGTTACAATAGTAAAGGGGGGTGAGATAGCATACTCGTATGATTGATTTAAAGTTGGCCACTGATAGATTGGCTTTTGACGGGCCGGTGTAGCTCGCTTTGCTTATCTCCTTCATCTTTCGTCAGGGCTTATGCTTAATCAATGTCCTTACTACGTCCATTTAGACTGATCTGGCTCTGGCTTAGAAGACGGAATTTCATGAGATGTAATAGAAGTCGTAGAGATAAAGTAGGACTAAGACTAAATGAATCGATCACTTCTTCACTTCAGACTGGTGAATTTGGTAAATGGAGGTTTTCCCTCCGCTTTAAACATCTTTTCCCCGCCCCTAGCCCATAAACTTAGTATTTCCAAAGACGACATAGATGGCCGAGAGCCCTTTTAGTTGGAAGAAGGTTAGGTCACTTCGATCGGTCCGTCGGAGGTTCGAGAATCTATGAAAAGACATCTAAGGTATTGAGAGTATATACGGAGAAAGAAAAAAACCTTTTCAAGATGAGACTCCTTTGGTCGAGTTTGCTTCACTTCCTGAGCCCTAATCACTTCCTGCGACAGCTAACAAGGGCGTATTCGCGAAGGAAGAATGCTTCATCTCCCCTCGCCGTAATTATCTCTGGAAGTCGCCCCTACCGGCTCTCTACAGGGGAATCTCCACTCACTGCTTCCCCTAATATCCTCCCTTTTCCACCGCCACTATAGATTTGTCAATCCCTGGGCTTGGCCAAAGACTCCATTTTCCCTTTACTAGTAGGGGGTCCTGTGGTTCCTATGCCACCGCGTTTCGCGGTCCTTCCAATTAGAACATGACTTTCACTTTGTAATTGAATTTTTTACCGTATCACTCCTTGTGGGATCAAACCCAACTCTTCGTTTAGTTTATATTATATTGCGATCGCCTACACTTAGGATTGGATGAAGTGTATTTGAATGTTACGAAAAATATTTTCGCTAATGCGGAGTGGTCTTTAGAATTATTTTATTGAAGCTGTGATCTAATCTTGTTTTTCGTTGAATAAATTTAATTTGTTTTGTGCTTATTTATGGGTTTTCCCGAACAAGTGACAAAATGAGTATGAACGGAAGCAACGTCAACCAACTTGAACATCAAGATGACATCGGTAACATGAATGCTGTCAATGAATCTCAATTGGGTGGTGTAGGTGTGATTCATTTACCTATAGTCATGGGATATGTTGTACTCCATGTGACAAAAATGATGTTACAACTATTGCATATGAATGGTTCATTTGAAGTTATAGCTCATGAGGATTCCTAATATCTGAAACTTTGTGGACCTGTGTGGCCCATTAGTCTTCGAGAAAATCACACAAGAGTCGGTTAGACTTTGGTATTTTCCATTCTCTCCAATGGGGGAGGCAACGAGGTGGTTGGCTGAGTTACCAAGAGAAACAATCACTTCGTTGGAGGAACTCACCAAACTATTCTATGTCAAAATTTTCCCTCCATCGAGGATGATGAAGATAAGGGATCATATTCAAAACATTAAGCTAATAGAGGGGGAACCAATCAATGAAACGGGGGTGAGGTTCCAAAAATTACATCTCAAGCCCAACTCATGGAATCCCGAGAAATGTTTACTACAATACTTCTATAGGAGTCTCTATTAAATAAACAAAGGGGTGGCTGACCATATGTTCGAGGATGAATCATACAACAACCATTTACTATCGCATCCACTATCCTCAGCGAAATGAAAAAGATCAAATCGTAAAATGTACACTAAGAAAGATCAGGTGTCTTCTTTGAACTTTGGGCTGAAAAAAGTGTAGGTAAAAAACACAGAGAATGGGACGACAAGATAGCAAAGATGATGTCTCAAATGGCGTTGGTAAATGAAAAAGTGATGGGTGGTATTTCTAAAAATAATGAAGTGAAAAAGGTTTCAAGACTGGACGAGGATTCTCACCACACCCTTTAAAGTCGGATGGGAATCAAGGTTGGAACACATTTTTTGAAGATGAAAAGAGAGGTTACAATCGAGATTGGGCTGACCAAAATGAATTTTGGAGGAGAGAAGAGAATCATTGGGTGTATAACATGCAAACAAGTGACTGGCCAAAATCTGGGGGAAGTTTAGGGAGCCTTCGAGTGAATGAATTGTTATCATGTAATCGAGAAAAGGTTGAAGTGTCTGATGACATGGTTATGGAAATGAGGGCTTATTTCTCATCCTTTAATAGTAAAGCAATCTCTCATGTAGATTCTATCAAGCAACTTGCATGTCAAATGAGCCCATTTTTAGCCCAATTAAAACCCAAGCTATTGGGAAGGTGTGCAAATGATGATATGTTAAATTCAAAGGCTGATCATGAAAAATGTTTGTCGGTTTTGACACGAAGTGCGAAAATAGAAGGTTGTGATGTGAAGGTGAATGATGAGGCAAACACTAGCGGAGAAAAGAAGACACCATTGTTGTAAAGAGGTCTGACAAAGCACCAGAGAATAACATGCCCAAAGAGGAGGAAAAATGTCCAAGCAAAGCACTACTGGGGAGCTACAAATAGCTAAAGAAGGGGCTACATCTTTTTCAAAATTGGTAAAACGTTGCCCAAAATCAATACCCATTTTCCTTAAAAGCTCAAAAAGTAGAATGAATATGAAAAGTTCACGAAATTTCTATTCGTGTCCAAGACACTTTCCATAAACCTTCCTTTAGTGGAAGCATTATTGGAGATGTCATGATATGCAAAATTCATAAGGGAATTGGTCACTAAGAAAATAAGTATGGATTTCAAAACGATTGAAGTCTTTCACAATTGTAGTGCAGTTATCAACAGTGATGTCATCACAAAAAACAGGATCATGGAGTATTTACTATCCCATGTACCATTGGGATGCTTTAATTTTCCATGGCTTTCTGCGACTTAGGGGCGAGTATTAACTTGATGTCGTCCACCATCTTCAAGCAACTTGGGCTGGGTGAGCCTAAATCTATAACAATGTAGATTCTCATGGCTTATCGGTCCATTAAACATCATATCGGAATACTTTATGGTATCTTGGAGAAGGTGGATAGACTTATCTTTCTGATTGAGTTTGTTATTTTTTATTGTGAGATTGATGAAGGTGCCTAATATCTTAGGTAGACCATATTTGGCTACCGAGAGAGCTCTAATGGACGTTGAAAGTGGTGAGTTAAATTCCCAGATGAATGATGAGGAGGTTACATTCAATGCATGCAAATCGATGAAGCAACATAGTGACATTCATGTGGTTTCAACAATTGATGTGATTGATGAAGTAGTGGATAGTGTGAGTAAAATGACATGTATGGATGAACCTCTTGCCGTTGTTCTTTCAAATTAAGATGGGGACGAAGTTCAAGGGTATGATGAAATTGTAAGAACAAAGCATGTAAACATAAGGTTTTATGCTGTAAGAGATGCTGAGAATAATGGTAAAGTTAAGTTGGTGCATTGCATCAGTGAAGATCAGCAGGCCGATATTCTGACCAAGGGTCTTTTCTCTAAGAAATTTGAGTTCCAATGGTTTTTGCTAGGAGTTGTAATGAAAAATCTTAAGGAGGAGTGGTAGAAAATTAAGATTTATCTAGAAACTCCTAGACTAGAGATATTTTGTTTTTGATAAAAACACCTAGATTGGAGATATTTTGTATTAGATATGTTAAAAAAGTAAGATTTGTCTAGAAACTCCTAGGTTGGAGGTATTTTCTAGTAGATATGTTAGAAAATTATGTTTTGACTAGAAAGTCCTAGATAGTAGATATTTTGTAGTAAGATGTGTAGACTTTATTTAAAATGAGTGGTTGTTACTGAGCCACATATGTACATAGTTTTGTGTGACATATTTTGTTTTGTATATGGTTGTAATTCTCACACTTTGTCTATAAATAGACCATAGGTAATGAAACATCTAGGGAAAAAAATTGAACTCAATAAAACTTAAGCCTTCTTCAGTTTAAGATTCAATGTAGAAATTTACAGCTCAGATTTCATATTGTTTACACCTTGTAAAGCTGAAGTTCTTCTTTGTTTTCATTGTAAAAAAAAAAGGCTAAGTGTCACGACCGGAACCTAGAGCCAGACGAGACCGGCGTCGTTGATCTCTCAGCGGTTGCAGACAAGCCTACATACGTCATTCTTACTTCATCTAGGTTAATTTTAGCGGAAAATTTGAACTTTTTGTTTTCATATTTCATGCAAAACATTTTAAACTTAAAATCATAGGCGTTCACAAATCAACCATCTAATATAGAGATAATCAAATAAAAGGAATAGTTCATAATTGCATTAAACGTATTTTGCCAAAACGGCACCAATACAGAGTATTAAATGAAAGTGGAAAGAAACACTAGTGGAACATGCTCCACTAGCTAAAGCCTACATCTAAGCTAGATAATAACGGTAGACATCCTCGAAAGCATGAGGGCCTACCAAGTCCGGATGAAAGCTCCACGTCCGGATAGCTGCAATGTCAACCTGTAAGCTCTAGCGTCCACCTGTGCCTGCACCTAAAAATATAGATTGTACTAAGTATGGGTATATGCAAGAACACACCAAGGACATGCATGAGTAAGAATAACTCTTTCCTAACAACATGATTTATGGAAAGTCAAGTCAGTAGACTTGCCAAATTTGAATTAGGAAAGTCAGTGGACTTGCCAAATTTGGATTAGGAAAGTTAGTGGACTTGCCAAATTTGGATTAGGAAAGTCATACCATGAGAGTAACATACATCATCATATGTATCATATTGCACACAACACATAACATCTTATACATAGCACATAACATATTGCATATAGCACATAACATCTTTTATATCGTTCGTTCATATGCCATGAGACTTTGGAATCATGGACTTAACATTAAGACTTCCCAAAATGAGGGCTCAACATATGGGACCTCAACTAGGGAGCCTTCTTTAGGAAACACAGAGTCTGCTTCATTCATTCATACGTACTTCATTTCGTTCATTCATAAGCTAGTGTAAACACCAGCTATACCTAGGATATAGTTTAAGACTCTCATCGGGTTTGTTGTGCAATGATCAAGAATAACCTAGTGTTATTACTTGAGTCTAGCTCACCTCTTGATTATCCTATCCTAACACCTTTGGTATCGTTCATTTCATTATGTGTATCAATTTGAGGCTGGCCTCATTCATTCATTGGGAACTTTAACTTTAATCGACATAGATCATGTGAGCATCATGAAATCCAGTGTCTCCCCCACACCGAAAAGAGGTGGAATCACCGGCCAAAGTGACCCAAAACATGCTAGCGTACATGGGAATTGAACACCGCCAGATCCCTATATTGGCAGTATATGTTCGAAGACTAGGAGATATAAGGAGACCCATACCCGATATGCCAGACAGTCTCATATCATGAGAGTTACGTGAACCTCCGCCCTTCCCGAAAGAAGGCTTCACCGCTCATAGCTAGTCTATCGGTGCTCAGTATTAAGTTCCATTTCATTCAACTCATACGTCATGGAAGCTGGCTTCTAGTATGAGGACATCATAGCTCATTAGATGATTTCTCTCTCATCATTAGTATTAAGTATACATTATTCTCAATACTTTCATTAGAGTGTTCATAGAGACTGATCTCTTCATTAACTTTACACTTTCATAGGTGAGTACGTTTTGGTAACATTTACTTAGGATCATTTGAGATTGCTCTCATCTTTCACATTATCCTCTTATCATGTTGTCACCACATTCATTAACCTTAGCACATTTGCTCGTCAAAATTACTCACCCCTTTTTACGTGAATGTTCATTTCATCATATGCCAATGCACTTGGTCATATGTGTGTTTCACAATCTTACTTAACCCTCCTAGGATTTCATCATTTAATTACATATTATTCATTTCATCGTATGCCAATGCACTTGGCCATTTAGTGTGTTTTACACTCTTACTTAACCCTTCTAGGGTTACATCATTTCATTACATACATCTTAGGTTCACTTATTTTTAAACGTATGCTACACTTATGGATCTATACATACAAGCCATGAGGCTTCATTCATAGTTCGTTTAAGTGATTCATATCTTCCTAAGATTATGTGGTACAAGACTTCTGCATGTTGTATGTATGACAAGATCTCGATTTCGATCTAAGTAGGAGTCATTATTCTTGAACATTTAATTCACGTATGACTTATGTATCAATACGGAATTTGGTCAAGGGAACCCGGGTTCGAATCCCTTGGACCACACTTACATTTTTATTTATTTTGGTTTAAATCCACACGGCTTGGGGACCCAAGGTCGAGCCCCAACACCTTCATTTCCCTTTAATTTCTTTTCTTTGGATATTCTCCTTTTTGGCCGAGGGGTTGTGGGATCGAACCCCCACAACCCATTTTTATTTAAATTCTTTTTTCCTTGACTTTTTCGAGTTGACCATGAGGGTGTGGGATCGAATACCCATAGTCTCACTTTATTCTTCTCTTTAATTTCCCTTAACTAGCCTAGAGGTCGTGGGTTTGATTCCCACACACCTCAACCCTTTTATTTTTATTTTACTCTTTCTTAAATCTGATTGAGAGGGGGTGGGTTCGAATCCCACTCCTCTCATTTCTTATTTTTTTAAGTTACATTTTCCAGCCAATACCATGGTTCGAATCCCCCTCACCACAATACTTTTAACTCACTTAATTTCATGGTTTTTAACATGGTGAGGTTACGGGTTCGACCCTCAGTGACCTCACTTATTTTTCTTCATTTTTCATAATATTTTAAACTATTTTAACTTGACCGAAATTCATCAACTTGTGGCTGGAAATTTTGTAATTTTTCAGCATCTTTTTCATCAAGTTACACATTAGTTCTTAGGAGAATTTCATGGTTCATTTATAACGTTTTAGGTGCATTTTCATGGATTCGTTTAGCCAAGAGTTTCTCACTCAATTCAGCCTCATTACACATCATATGGACATCACGATTTACATAAGTTTGTACATGTAAAAATACAACCATAATACATCATTTTTGACCCTAAACCCGAGGGCTATAGGCCACAGTTCACATTTTTGCACAAACTTACACAGTTCGAAAAACATAGGTTGACATTCATAAGATTTTTAACATACATTCATGAAGATATTCGTCACGAAAACACCTTACACGCCCTACATGGCTGGACCCAACCTTTCCTAACTCAACTAACTCCCCAAGTTAGTTTGCTTGGCTGTAGCAAGGGTTCAGAGGTCTAGTTCTACGCGCATCAATCCGTGTGAACCCGGTCTAATCGTAGGCATTCTAGACAAATTAAGCATTACTTATCATATCCATTTTTAGGGTTGTTACATTATCCCCCCTTATGAACATTCGTCCTCGAATGACACTACTAAATATCTAGTACAATGCCAGTCAGATCATAACATAATTACTATTCACAAAGAAGCAATAGCAACAAAGAATGGAGAGCTAAGGATACTTAGACTTAAGAGTAGGAAGTCTAAACTCAAGAGCTGAAAAGATGAGGGTAGCGGGATCTCATATCGGCCTCAGCCTCCCACGTAGCACCCTCAACAAGATGATTCCTCCATAATACCTTCACTGAGGCAATCTCCTTGTTCCTCAGCCGCTTGACCTGTCTGTCTAAGATCTCAACAGGTACCTCCTCGTAGGACAAGTCTTCATCAACCCCCAAACCTTCCACAGGTAGAATCGATGCTCGATCACCTAGGCATTTCTTTAACATGGATACATGAAAGACTGGATGGATAGAAGCTAGCTCCGCAGGAAATGCCAACTCATAGGCCACCTCACCCACATGCTGTAGGATCTCATATGGCCCAACATACCTCGGACTCAACTTCCCCTTCCTACCAAACCTCATCACCCCCTTCACAAGTGATATGTTCAAATATACCTGGTCACCAACATCAAACTCTAAGGGCCGTTTCCTGTTATCTGCATATGACTTCTGCCGACTGTAAGCAGTAGCCAACCTGTCCCTAATCACCCTGACCTTCTCTAAGGACTAATGAATGATCTCTCGAGCCAAAATTGATGACTCTCCAACCTCGAACCACCCAACTGGAGATCTACATCTCCTACCATACAGTGCCTCAAACGGTGCCATCCCAATGCTGGAGTGATAGTTATTATTATACGAGAACTCTATCAAAGGCAGATGGTCATCCCAGCTACCCCTGAAGTCAATCAGACACGCTCTCAACATGTCCTCTAATGTCTGAATGGTGCGCTCTGCCTGCCCATCAGTCTGAGGATGAAAGGTTGTACTAAGCTTTACCTGCGTTCCTAAGCTCTTCTAGAAGGATCTCCAGAAATGTGAAGTGAACTGAGCTCCTCTATCTGAAATGATCGACAAAGGAATCCCATGACATCTCACAATCTCATCAATGTAGATTCTCGCATAATCCTCGGCTCTGTAAGTAGACTTCACAGGGATAAAGTGGGAAGACTTAGTCATCCTGTCCACAATAACCCATATGCAGTCATGCTGTCTCCTAGTCCTCGGAAGACCAACCACGAAGTCCATATTAATGGCCTCCCACTTCCATTAATATAGACTTCGTGGCCACATATTCTGCAATGTCCTTCTTCATGCCATCCCACCAATAAATCTGCTAAAGATCATGATACATCTTGGTGGAACCTGGATGTATGGAGTATCTGGAACCATGCGCCTCTGCAATTATCTTGGTCCGCAAATCATTCACATCTGGTACACACAGCCTGTCCTGGTACCTAAGTATGCCGTCACCCCCCAAAGCAAAAGACTCATTCATCTTTATCAACACTGAGTCCTTCAGCTCCATCAACACAGGATCGAGATGCTGACCCTGCTTGACTTCAACTACCAAGGATGATTCATAACTAGGATGAACTGAAACACCCCCACTAGTAGAGTCTACCAACCGCACACCCAGTCTTGCCAGTCTGTGTACATCTTTCACCAACTCCTTCTTCTCATCCTCAACGTGGGTTGTACTTCCCATGCTCATCCTTATCAAAGCATCAGCTACAACATTAGCATTACCTGGATGGTAGTGAACATTCATGTCATAGTCCTTCAACAGCTCCAACCATCTTCGCTAACGTAGATTCAACTCTCTCTGCGTGAACACGTACTGGAGACTCTTGTGGTCTGTGAACACATCCACATGCACTCCATACAAGTAGTGCCTCCACAGCTTCAGTGCAAACACCACAGGTGCCAACTCCAGGTCATGAGTGGGATAATTCTTCTCATGAACCTTGAGCTGTCTGGACGCATAAGCTATCACTTTACCAACCTGCATAAGAACACAAACCAAACCAACCCTAGATGTATCACAATAAACAGTGTAATTCTCACCACACTTAGGCAAAGTAAGCACCGGGGCTGAAGTGAGTCTGTCCTTGAGCTCCTGCAAACTCTTCTCACAAGTGTTTGTCCACTCGAACTTGGCCTTCTTCTTAGTCAAAGCTGTCAGTGGGGCAGCAATGGAAGAAAAACCCTCCACGAACCTGCGGTAGTATCCAGCCAATCCCAGAAAGCTACGGATATCGGTGGGAGTAAGAGGTTTTGTCCAGTTCATCACAGCCTCAGTCTTCCTGGGGTCCACCTCCACACCGTGATCGGACACAACATGATCCAGGAAGGTCACTGATCTAAGCCAGAATTCACACTTGCTGAATTTGGCATGCATCTGATGTTGTCTAAGTACCTACAAGGTTAGTCTCAGATGCTGTTGATGCTCTTCCTTGGTCCTAGAGTAGATGAGGATGTCATCAATGAATACTATGACGAACGAATCAAGGTATTCACGGAAGACTCGGTTCATGAGGTCCATAAATGCAGTTGGTGCATTAGTGAGACCAAATGACATGACTAAGAACTCATAATGACCATAACAGGTACAAAAGGTTGTCTTTGGTATATCTCCAACCCTAACCCTAAGCTGATGATACCCTGAACGAAGATCAATCTTAGAGAAGAAACTAGACCCTTGGAGCTGATCGAATAAATCATCTATTCTGGGAAGTGGATACTTATTCTTTATAGTGACTTTGTTGAGCTGCCGATAATCGATACACATTCTAAGGGTTCCATCCTTCTTTTTCACAAACAACACTGGAGCGCCCCAAGGGGATATGCTCGGCTGAATGAAACCCTTATCAGTGAGATCTTTTAACTGAAGCTTCAACTCTTTGAGTTCAGCTGGAGCCATTCTGTAAAGAGGAATTGAAATTGGTTTAGTATTGGGTTCTAAGTTTATACCAAAGTCAATCTCTCGAGGGGGAGGAACTCCAGGAAAATCATCAGAAAATACATCTTGGAACTCATTCACTACAGGCACTGAGTCTATGGAAGGAATGTCATGATCTAAATCATTAACACTCATAAGATGACACAATAACCCCTTGGACATCATTTTATTGGCCTTAAGGTTCGAAATCAAGGGATCAGGATGATTTGAGTTGTACCCCTCCCAGACCAGCTCTACCACGTTAGGGAAACGAAATATCACAACCCTACTACGGCAATCCATACAAGCATAACAACTATGAAGCCAGTCCATGCCAAGAATGACATTATAATCATGCATTGGTAACTCAACTAAGTCTGCACACATAGTCTTACCACATACAACTATTGGGCAATCCTTGTATACTCTATCAGTTCTTACATTTTCTCCTAAAGGTGTACTAACCACTATAGGATCATGCAGAACTTCAGGCAATATCTCAAAAGTGAGAGCAAGCAAAGGAGTTACAAAGGAAAGCGTAGACCCTGGATCAAGTAAAGCATAAACAGAAGTTGAGAATACTTGCAGCATACCTGTGACCACATCAGCGGACTTCTCCTGCTCCTCCCTGCCCTTCAGGGCGTAGAATATGTTCCTCTTAGGAGGCTCGGCTGCTGCTGCACCCTGTGGATTAGGCCTAGGCTGAGCATTTCCTCTAGCCTGACCCCTATTCTGTGGGCGGTCCTTAACCATATGCCTGCTCTTACCGCAACCGAAGCAGGCATTAGTGCCCTGTCTGCACTCTCCACTGTGAGCACGGCCACACTTAGCATAGTCCTTTATGGGAAACTGCATCTCACCTCCATTGCCCTTTTTGGGCTCGGGTCTGCCTCCTCTAGGTGTTGTACTTCTCTTAAAGTTAGAGTTCCCTGAACTCTGCTGCCCCTTTTTAAATCTGGGCTGCTCACGGACACCAAAGTTGTTCCTGTTGCCTCCATTGCTAGGACCTGCCTGATCATGAGGCTTAGGCCTCCAAGCATCACGGACGCCCCTCTTCTTCCGGCTGTCCTCCACCTGCTGACATGCACCATCAACCTGGAGAGGTCCATGTTATCGTGGAGCATCGCAGACCGACACTCCTCCTCCAGATCTCCGGTGATTCCTGTGAGGAACCTTCTCATCTCATCCCTGCTGTTTGATACAAGGAAAGTAGCATACCTGGATAATTTAACAAACTTCAGTACTCATCTCATCCCTACTGTTAGATACAAGGGAAAGTAGCATACCTGGATAGTTTAACAAACTTCAGGGAATACTCCCTCACTGTCATTGATCCCTGCTTAAGGTTGATAAACTCCTCAACCTTGGCCTCCCTCATCTCCCCGGGAAAGAATCTCTCCAGGAAGGCTGTCTTAAATAGCTCTCAAGTGACCGGAACTCCGCCCAAAGCTCGTCTATCCTGCCACATCTTGCACCAAGTCTGTGCTACATCCTTGAGCTGATAGGAAGCCAGCTCAGCCTTCTCAGTATCTGTGGCCCCTATAGCCACCAAAATCTTATGCACCTCGTCCGTAAAATCCTGGGGGTCTTCTGAAGTCTTATACCCCATGAAAATAGGAGGATTCATCCTCGTGAAATCTCTCAGCCTATCAGCCATGCTACGAACCGGTGGGTTCTCCTTCTGAACATTCTGCCAGTTGACCTGGTCAGTCATGGCCTAGGCCTGCATAGTGATGGCCTGTGCCATCTGGACCAGAGATGCCCGCACCTCCGCATCAGTCAACCCAGCTGGGTTAACTGGCATAGCCACTCCTTCAGCTGGAGCCTGGGGTGGAACCTGATTGTCCCCAACAGCTGCTCCTCCTCTCCTCTGACCAATGGTTCTGCTAGTATTCATTCTCTGAAAACAACAAGGATTGATGTTAGACACGCTCATAACACCAAGAAAATCAGACATTAGGAAAAGCACAATAAGATCAGAATAAGGGAAATTTTCCTACGCATTATGCAGTCTCTAATCTAGGATAGTGGTGCACTTCACTACCATGACTTAGAAACTACTCAATGTGGTTGATGTGAACTTATTATCCCCGGAATTTAACCTAGTGCTCTGATTCCAACTTTGTCACGACCAGAATCTAGACCCTAGATGAGACCGGCGTCGTTGACCTCTTAGAGGTCGCAGACAAGACTACATACGGCATTCTTACTTCATCTAGGTTAATTTTAGCGTAAAATTTGAACTTTTTGTTTTCTTATTTCATGCAAAACATTTTAAACTTAACATCAAGGGCGTTCACAAATCAACCATCTAATATAGAGATAATCAAATGAAAGGAACAGTTCATAATTGCATTAAACGTATTTTGCCAAAACGGCACCAATACAAAGTCTGAAATGAAAGTGGAAAGAAACACTAGTGGAACATGCTCCACTAGCTAAAGCCTACATCTAAGCTAGATAATAACGGTAGACATCCTCGAAAGCATGAGGGCCAACCAAGTCCGGATGAAAGCTCCACGTCCGGATAACTGCAATGTCAACCTGTAAGCTCTAGCATCCACCTGTGCCTGCACCTAAAAATATAGAGTTGTATGGGATTAGTACACACTTGTACTAAGTATGGGTATATGGAAGCACACACCAAGGACATGCATGAATAAGAATAGCTCTTTCCTAACAACATGATTTATGGAAAGTCAAGTCAGTAGACTTGCCAAATTTGAATTAGGAAAGTCAGTGGACTTGCCAAATTTGGATTAGGAAAGTCAGTGGACTTGCCAAATTTGGATTAAGAAATTCATGCCATGAGAGTAACATACATCATCATACGAATCATATTGCACACAACACATAACATCTTACACATAGCACATAAGATATTGCATATAGCACATAACATCTTTCATATCGTTCGTTCATATGCCATGAGACCTTGGAATCATGGACTTAACATTAAGACTTCCCAAAATGAGGGCTCAACATATGGGACCTCAACTAGGGATCCTTCTTTAGCAAACACAGAGTCTGCTTCATTTCATTCATTCATAAGCTAGTGTAAACACAAGCTATACCTAGGATGTAGTTTAAGACTCTCATCGGGTTTGCTGTGCAATGATCAAGAATAACCTAGTGTTATTACTTGAGTCTATCTCACCTCTTGATTATCCTATCCTAACACCTTTAGTATCATTCATTTCATTATGTGTATCAATTTGAGGCTGGCCTCATTCATTCATTGGGAACTTTAACTTTAACCAACATAGATCATGTGAGCATCATGAAATCCAGTGTCTCCCCCACACCGAAAAGAGGTGGAATAACCGGCCAAAGTGACCCAAAACATGCTAGCGTACATGAGAATTGAACCCCGCCAGATCCCTATATTGGCAGTATAGGTTCGAAGACTAGGACATATAAGGAGAACCATACCCGGCATGCCGGACAGTCTCATCTCATGAGCATTACGTGAACCTCCGCCCTTCCCAAAAGTAGGCATCACCGCTCATAGCTAGTCTATCGGTGCTCAGTATAAAGTTCAATTTCATTCAACTCATGCGTCATGGAAGCTGGCTTCTAGTATGAGGACATCATAGCTCATTAGATGATTTCTCATCTCATCATTAGTATTAAGTATACATTATTCTCAATACTTTCATTAGAGTGTTCATGGCGACTGGTCTTTTCATTAACTTTACACTCTCATAGGTGAGTACGTTTTGGTAACATTTTCTTAGGCTCATTTGAGATTGCTCTCATCTTTCACATTATCCTCTTATCATGTTATCACCACATTCATTAACCTTAGCACATTTGCTCTTCATAATTACTCACCCCTTTTTACGTGAATGTTCATTTCATGATATGCCAATGCACTTGGCCATTTGTGTGTTTCACACTCTTACTTAACCCTTCTAGGGTTTCATCATTTCATTACATATTATTCAGTTCATCGTATGCCAATGCACTTGGCCATTTATTGTGTTTTACACTCTTACTTAACCCTTCTAGGGTTACATCATTTCATTACATACATCTTAGGTTAATTTATTTTTAAACGTATGCTAGACTTATGGATCTATACATACAAGCCATGAGGCTTCATTCATAGATCGTTTAAGTGATTCATATCTTCCTAAGATTATGTGGTACAAGACTTATGTATCTTGTATGTATGCCAAGATCACGATTTCGATCTAAGTAGGAGGCATTATTCTTTAACATTTAATTCACGTATGACTTATGTATCAATATGAAATTTGGACAAGGGAACCCGGTTTTGAATCCCTTGGACCACACTTACATTTTTATTTATTTTGGTTTAAATCCACACGGCTTGGGGACCCAAGGTCGAGCCCCAACACCTTCATTTCCCTTTAATCTCTTTTCTTTAGATTCTCCTTTTTGGCCGAGGGGTTGTTGGATCGAACCCCCACAGCCCCTTTTTATTTAAATTCCTTTTTCCTTGACTTTTTTGAGTTGACCATAAGGGTGTGGTATCGAATCCCCATAGCCTCACTTTATTCTTCTCTTTAATTTCCCTTAACCAGCCTAGAGGTCGTGGGTTCGATTCCAACACGCCTCAACTCTTTTATTTTTCTTTTACGCTTCCTTAAATCTGATTGAGAGGGGGTGGATTCGAATCCCACTCCTCTCATTTCTTATTTTTTTTAAGTTACATTTTCCAGCCAATACCATGGTTCGATTCCCCCTCACCACAATACTTTTAATTCACTTAATTTCATGGTTTTTAACATGGTGAGGTCACGGGTTCGACCCTCAGTGACCTCACTTTTTTTTCTTCATTTTTCATAACATTTTAAACTATTTTAACTTGACCGAAATTCATCAACTTGTGGCTGGAAATTTTGTAATTTTTCAGCATCTTTTTCATCAAGCTACACATTAGTTCTTAGGGGAATTTCATGGTTCATTTATAAAGTTTTAGGTGCATTTTCATGGATTCGTTTAGCCAAGAGTTTCTCAATCAATTCAGCCATATTACACTTCATATGAACATCACGATTTACATAAGTTTGTGCACGTAAAAATACAATCATAGTACATAATTTTTGAGCCTTAAACCCGAGGGCTATAGGCCACAATTCACATTTTTTCACACACTTACACATAGTTCGGAAAACATGGGTTGTCATTCATACGATTTCAAACATACATTCATGAACATATTCGTCACGAAAACACATTACACGCCTAATATTTACCAGCAAACATACCCAACCTACGAATCAATGGGAGCTAGTGACAGGGACATGCAACGGGGAACAATCCTAGTTTTCGGATTAGAATATACTGAACCTTAAGGGGTCTCTTGGGAAAGGTACCAAGAGTAAGAAAACCCATACCTTTTAAGACGTTCAAACCTTGAAGTTGCTGCCCAAACCTTCTTCAACACTCACGTCCAAAACCAAGTTTCAACACCAAACTTTCGACGGAAAACCCTCCCTTTGCCTAACGTATTTTGCTTAGCGTTAGATTTTATTTTCGTTTTCAGTTCTTCAAGTGTGAAGAACTTTGGTTTATCTTCTGTTCTTGTACGTTATTTGGCAGAGAGAATGTGAATAAGAGAATGATAGAGACGTGAGAGAGAGATGAGTGTGAGAGATGAGAGTTTTCTTAGGCTTAGGAGTCTAGTTTAGGACTTAGTCAACTATGGTTTTTATTAAATGATAAAAATCTGATTTCCCTTTTATTTTAAATCAGCTAATAAATAAAATTACATTAATTTACCAACTTAAATAAAAAAAACAATTTAAATCATCGCTTCCACCTAGGTTCGAACCCGGGTGGAGCAAGACTTCACTCTAAGAGCCAATTTTTCGCCCTCTCTCCCCAAAATGCCCCTCCACCTTATTAATTAAATAATTAATTATATATTTAGGGTAATTACGATACTACCCTTAGCTTGGAAAAAGACCATTTTATCCCTAGACCCTCCAAACCTAAGATTTCCCCTTTTTAAGTCCGGTAAAGACTCCTTCGAGTAAATCTTCGTATTCGAGAGCCCTACATGGCTGGACCCAACCTTTCCTAGCTCAACTAACTCCCCAAGTTAATTGGCTTGGCTGTAGCAAGGGTTCAGAGGTCTGGTTCTACGCGCATCAATCCGTGTGAACCCGGTCTAATCGTAGGCATTCTAGACACATTAAGCGTTACTTATCATATCAATTTTTAGGGTTGTTACACTAAGACCCACTATAGTAAAAAATTCTCTTACTTCACCATAGAAGGAACCTGCTAACCTTCTCGGTCATTTAGTCAACCACATGGATCGCCTCCTATTTACCCACCCAGGCACCCACCATAAATGATTTAGTGATGAACTTGGAATATAAATAAAATAAATAAGGCCATCATGGGACCCATCCGCGGATAAAATCAAGGTATTTAAGTGGAGAAGGGTAGAGGTTTCACACGCTCATTATCAACCAACTTTCAAACCATACGCCGTAGCTCTCGGGAATATCTCAGTGATCCACAAAAAGAAAATTTTCTAGTCAAATATTACAGTATCAACTTCTGCCTTCCCAAAGTTTCTTTTAAGAGAAGGGTGGGTGGTATGGAGGGGGTGCAATGTTCTTTGCACTTACTGTTTCGCACGTTTTTTCAGTTTCTGATGAAGAACTCTTACAATAAGAAGAATCTCTTTTTTTAGCAGACCCTTTTGGATAAGGATGGCCAGATTCTGCTACATCTTGCTTGTCAATTCCGGCTGATCTAGGCCTGTCTCCATCTTGTGGGAGGCATGGTGACTTTTATTCATACACACATTAAGGTCTCACCTTCTGTAGTTGTGTTTGCCTTTCATCCGATGGTGAAACAACTTAGTTTCTGCTTCTTCTTTTTTTGAAAATCAAATGTTTGCTAAAAGTTACAATTTCCACTACTTAATATAATGTATAGGGAAATTTTGCAAAACAACAATAGTTTATATTTAAAAGGATTCCTTCGCAATACTCTCAATATTTATTGAAAATTGCAATATTTTAGTTTGTTATGGGTTGATTTAGTATTTTTTTCTTTATTTAACTTAACATAATATAATTAAAAAATAACAAAGTAGAGAAAATCAAGGGGGGGGGGGGGATATTTCAAATTAGATTAAGTTGCTGAAAATCTTCATTACTTTCCTTACAAAAGATTATGATACCTAAAATAGGTGGTCTCTTCCTTCTTCCTAAACACCATTATTTGTCCTTATTATTCAAAACTAGTTATTGTTATGAAACTTTATGATAATACCTTATAGTATTATCTATTAAATTTGTTTTTAAAATTTTTTTTTACAAATTTTAACGCCTATAGTTTTACATGTTATTTGACATACTTTTCTCACAGTGTATTTATTTTATTTTCCAAAATTTTGTATCATTTCTTAAATCGTATCGGATATATGTTATTTGACATACTTTTCTCACAGTGTATTTATTTTATTTACCAGAAGTTTGTATCCTTTCTTAAATCATATTCGTTCAAATATGTATGTCATTTGTATTTGTATTCATAATTTATTTTGTATAATAAAACTTGTATTTATTTATTTATTAATTTTCATTCCAATACGTATGTCAAATGAATCTATAGTTATTTATAAACATATTTCTATTCATATATTTTTTTTCATTCTGTATTTATTTTTCTCTTCAAATTTTTGTTTCATTTCCTAAGTCGTATTCATTCCAATAGGTATATTATTAATATTTATATTCATTCTAATTTTTATATTACATTTTGTATAATGATATATAAAATACAAAAATAATATGATGGAAAAGTGAAAATAAAATTGAAAAACAATAAATGAATATTTTTTAGAATCATTCTTAAATAACATAGGTATTCCTTTGGAATGAATATCGATTAGAAACAAATACAAGATTCATAAATTATGCAACGCGAGGTTTTGAATAAATACAAATATTAAAATCATACATATTGGTTTGAATACGAATTGAGAAATGATACAAAATTATGAAGAAAAAAAACTATAAAAACAAAACAAACCAATAGAAAGTTGCTCTTCCGATAAATAAAATACACAACTAATACAAGATTCATGGACTATGCAACATGAGATTTTGAATGAATACAAATATTAAAAGAATACATAATGATTTGAATACAAATTGAGAAATAATACAAAATTCTAAAAGAAATTATAAATACAAAACAAATTAATAGGAAATTGTTCTTCACCTTGGTGTTCATCATATTTTTGCGAAATCGATTAATAGTGTGTTTACCCTTACATTGCTATGCTGAAATTGAATGCGGATAGTATCATGAAAAAACTTAGACCTCCTCTCTTGAGCTATTTTAATCGCAGAGCCTACATTTTTGGAGTAAAAATCTCCAAAAAGTTGATTCAAAATGTAAAAAACAAAATTGCATAAAAATCGAGAATAATGACGGAAAATCCGTAACATGAAAAAAGTGAAATATACATTGAAACACATCAAAAGAAATCAAAAAAACTAATTGAAATTACCTTAACCAGATTTGAAATTTGATGAAATAATGTATACCTGACTGTTTATCAACAAAGAAAATCCTTGAATTAATCCATAAATTTTATAGAAGAATCAAATTTTGAATAACTTTTGTTTGAAGAATGAAGAGATTTGTTTAAAATAATGACGTGAAAAGGGGAGAAACAAGATGACGAGAGAATATTCTTTTTTTTTAATTTTAAATTTGTTATTGGTTAGAGTTTGGTCCAATTATGGACTCTTTTAATTAATAAAAGAAAATCCCAAAAATAATAAATGTGAATACATTTTTTTTTTAAAATATTGTCATTAGGATGGTTTAAACAAATATTTTAAAGTGTTGTTATTTTAAATAAATGTGTTATATATTATGACTATATGGTTAATTTTTTCTAATTTATATGAGCCAAATGACATAAGGTTTTAAATAAATTTTACTTGTCCCATTATTATAAATTAAATCAATTATCAAAAAATTATTCGTCAATTAATTAATTAAAGTTAAATAAAAAGTTCAAAATTCTCAAAACAACTTCACCGACTTATCAAAAATTACTTAGGGTAACTATCGGGAGGAGTAACATGAAAAATTTATGAAAGCCTTCAAAAATAACCTACTGAGTCGTTACATAATATATTTTTGTGATCGTTGATGACTACTCAAGATTAACTTGTTCCATGTTTCTCAAGTCCAAGGATGAAATCTACGATATGTTGTCTATATTTTCCAAGAGGATTCAGACGCAGCTGAATTGTAAAATCGTAGGGATCAGGTGTGATCATGGAATTGAATTTGAATTTGCCATAGTTGAACGTTTTTGTGCTGATCATGGCATACACCACAACTACTCTTCTTCAGGAATGCCTCAATAGGATGATGTAATTGAAAGGAAGATCAAAACCTTGGTGGACATGTCTAGAATGATATTGATAGATTTTGATCTTTCAAAGAATATTTGGACCGGAGCAGTGAACAACGCTACTTATGTCAATCGTTGTCTAACAAGATCAATCCTCAAAAATACCCCATATGGACTGCTGAAACAAAAGCCCAAATTGAGCTATCTTAGATATTCTAGATGCAAATGTTTTGTGCTCAAAAATGAAACCGGTAACCATGAGAAATTTGATCTAAAAAGTGATGAAGGAGCGTTTGAAGGATATGATCAACCAAAACCAATTACATAGTGTAAAAGAAGAGAACACTATTATTGAGAAAAGTGTTCATGTCATTTTTTATGATTATGGAATTGAGAGTCTAAAGGACAAGGATGATATTGAAATTGAAGAGTTATTGCATATTCATTGGGATAACCTTTCTGAAGAAGTCACTACTAACAATTCATCGTAGGAAGGTGATAATCTCAAAAGGGAAGATGAGGAACCTGAGGAAGGACCTGGTCAGCCAAGCATTTCAGACTCGCTAGATCAAGCTACAGCTGAAGAAAATTATTCTTGAATTGATTAATCAAATGCAGATCGAGCTTTACATGATAAAAAAATCAGGATGGAAGCATAATTTGTCTCATCTCGTTGACAATATTATTTCTCGTTTTGGAATACATACTAGATCACGAACAAGGAATCTCATGGAATTTTCAGCTTTCATATCAACCGTGGAGCCAAATAATGTGAAGGAAGATTTAAAAGATGTTTATTGGGTAAACTCCATGCCAGAAGAACTGAATCAATTTGAGAGAAATAAGGTTTGGCACTTTGTCCCTAGACTAGTAGAAAGAACCATCACTGGGACCAGGTGTGTACCAATAAATAAACTTGATAAACATGGTGTTATCACAAGAAAAAAATCAATATTTATATCACAACTATTGCATTATTACAATAAGAGCTTAAATGATATTATATCATGATTTATATATACTTCAATTGAGTTACTTTCAGTCTTCAATTTAGTTGTTTATTTTATTTGGCTCTTTTATATATCGTACATTCAGTATATTGGTGTCATTTGATATGCATTATTTCATGATGTTTATTAGGTACTTAAGATCATCAACCGAAGTTCTGTTGAGATCACATCATTCGATCATTAGCTTTTGGTAAGGACTTTTATGTTTTGGTCAACTCCTATTTTATGATTTGTTAGTAGTAGCATCTTGAGGTGTCGTGGGTCTTATCTCGACACTTATCTTTAGGCAGTAAAGGCTTCAAGGATAGATAACCTTGATTGTCTTTTAGTATTTAGGTTGAGATATTTTATTTAAGACTTTATGTTTCATAATTAATATTTTCATATAGACTTGAGATCCAATTATCTATTTTAAGTGATTCATTAGTTTTGATGCTTCCGTATGTTGCCAATCTCTGTTTGAAAATAGAATTACTGATTCCAACAAAACTTTGCAAAAATACAAAGTTACCAAAGTTTTAATCAATCAGTAAGGGAGATGAACATAAATTAATTCAACAATACTAAAATCTGTAAACGTACCAGAATCTGGAAAATTAAAAAAGGAAAAAGATCAAGCCCATTGAATTCACAGTGTCCCCTTAAAGAAATTATTCTCCTCTAGTATCTAATGTTTGATTTGGAATCTATCCTCCAAGGATAGAATGATCTCAATCACCAACGTGTAGATACCAAAAACTTTGGTGTCAATAAACCACTCAACAATAGTAAAGTACACGAAGAAATTTTTGTGCAGACGAAGAAGAAGCAATCAAAAAAATTCTTAAGGAAAAAATCTGAAGATTGAATGGTATTTATAGGCAAGAGGAACATGATCCAAAAGGTTACCACCCTTTCAGAATCCACACGACCATTAATTAAAGTTTGCAACCTTTCAAACGGTCCTGGGTGTTCCTTAAAGTTGCAACCTTTCAGAACAGTCAGTTCCAATCAGTGGAAAATTTAAATAAAAAACGATTTTTTTAAAATAAACGGGTCTTCCGCATCCGAGTCGGGTTGGTTTAGTCAACAAAAAAGTTGAAACGTTTATGTTAATCTCAACTAAATTATTGATAACGTTTAACTAATTAATTGAAAAAAATTTGGCCATTTAATTTAATTTAAGTAATTAAATAAATAAATAAATAAATAATTAAAACAAACTTTGTCCAAAAAATAATCTCTCGATCGATCATTTTCAAAGCCGAAGCCGAAGCCGAGCCGAGCGAGCGAGCGACGACACGAGGGGGTCCCTCTTCCCAACCCTTTTAACAATTAATAGGAGTTTTTTCATATTTAAACTCTTATATTTTTCTTTCCACCACCGATGAGGGACAAATTTCTTTTCACTAAAGCATAATAGGACTTTTCAAGTTCCCAACATTTCAATTTTCTCTCTTTTCATCTTCCCTCCATTTCTCATTAATTCTTCCTACATACCCAACAATCTCCCACATTAATGGGGAATGATTATAACATAGGAATACACGGACAAATGTGTACTTTACAGGCAAGGATTAATTGCACCTGGATAAGTAGGTTTCCCCTTGGACTTTCCGTAATGAACATATGTGGGTTATACTTGGTCAATCGGTAGATGCGATATCTTTGAACCGTCGAGCTTTGGTGTACACCTAGACAACCATATGTCACACAATTTACCCTTTACTGTTTATGGTTGTTAAGGTTGTGTTCGTTTCAATCATTAACACCTCCTGGTTTCATGAGTGTATATAGAATAGGCTTTTGACATAAAATTCTCTTTGAAGCTGCTTACGCTTCACACTCACATAGGTGATTTCTAACCGTGTCATCTTGTAGATACACTATTTGGTCAAATCTGCCAAACTTAGCAAATCAACAAAATCTTTAAGCTTTATTAACTCATTAACAAGCCTTAAAGTCTTAACATTGTTCCTGAACATTGTCTTCATCATGAGAATGGATTGAGTTGATTGACAATGTCGAACCGTCAGTCACAACTTTGTTTTTCTCCTTGAATCTAGCCGTTCGGATCTTCAGTCAGCTAGATAGAGTTACCACCATGCTGACTTGTCCTAAGACGTAAACACATTCCCTTATATGATCTTTTAACTGCCTCTCTTAGTAGGCCTTTCGTTAGCGGATCTGACTCATTATCGCTTGACTTCACATAGTCAATTGTGATAATTCCACTAGAGAGCACTTGTCTTACGGTATTATGTCTCCATCATATATGACAAGATTTACCGTTGTACATGACGCTCCCTTCCCTACCAATTGCTTCTTGACTATCGCGATGTATACAGATAGGTCCCACAAGTTTTGGCCAAAATGGAATATCCTTTAGGAAATTCCGGAGCCAGTAGCTTCTTCACCAGCCTTATCTAAAGCACTAAATTCAGATTCTATTGTGGAGCGAGCGATACATGTCTGTTTTGACGATTTTCAAGAGACAGCTCCTCCACCAAGTGCAAACACACAACAACTTATGAATTTTACTTCATTTGACCCGGTGATCCAATTTGTATCACTATATCTTTCAATCACACAAGATATTTATTATAATGCGAAGCATAGTGTTATGTATGTTTCAGATACCCCAACACACGTTTCATTGCCATCCAGTGAGTTTGATTCGGATTACTAGTGAACCAACTCAGTTTGCTAATAGCACATTCTATATCTGGTCGCGTACAATTCATAATATACATCAAACTTCCCAACACTCTCGTATATTCCAATTGAGAGTCACTTTCACCTTCATTCTTTTGAATTATAAAGCATAAATCAATTGGAGTTTTAACAACATTGAAATTCAAGTATTTGAATTTATCCAATACTCTTTCAATATAATAAGATTGATATAATGCTAGTCCCTGAGGACTTTTGAGAATCCTTATCCCTAAGATCAAATCAGCAACTCCTAAATCCTTCATATTGAACTTGTTGGACAAAATGCGCTTAGTAGCATTTATATCATCAATATCTTACTCATTATTAACATGTCATCAACATACAGACAAACAATGATTTTATGATTCATAATGTTTTTAATGTAAACACACTTATCACATTCGTTAATCTTGAATCCATTTGCCAACATTGTTTGGTAAAATTTGGCATGCCATTGTTTGGGTTCTTGCTTGAGCCCATAAAGCGACTTCACAAGTCTGCACACTTTCTCTTCTTTACCAGAAACTACAAACCCTTCAGGTTGTTCCATATAAATTTCTTCCTCCAACTATCCATTTAAGAAGTCTGTCTTTATATCCATTTGGTGGATTTTACGATCATACATTGTCACTAGTGCTATTAACATCCTAATTGATGTTATCCTTATTAATGGAGAGTATATGCCAAAGTATTCCAGACCTTCTTTTTGTCTGTATCCTTTGACTACAAGTCTAGCCTTATATTTGTCAATAGTTCCATCAGCTTTCATTTCCTTTTAAAGATCCACTTTGATCCTAAAGGGTTATTTCATGGAGAAGATCAGCAATTCCCAAGTATAATTACTTAAAATTTATCCAATCTCACGATTAAAAGCTTTTTTCCAATTAGTTGACTCAGATGAAGACATAGCTGCTTTAAATCTTTGAGGCTAATTTTCAAGCAACAATGCCACAAAATCTTATCCAAAAGAAATAAGTTTCCGTTGGTGAGTGCTACGCTTAGGATCCTCACTAGGTAGTGTATTTTTCGTTTATTTTCCTGTGGTCGTTTACGTCTTTCACTTGTCAACTCACATTCAGTTTTATACGGATAAATTTGTTCACAGAACTTTGTGTTATCTGACTCAATTATCGTACTAACATGAATCTCAGGATCATCAGATTTGTGAACCAAAAACCGGCAAGACTTACTGTTCACAACATATCCAATAAATACAGAATCCATCATTTTGGGTCCAAGTTTCACCTTTTTGGGTAAAGGAACCTTTACCTTGGCTAGACACACCCACACTTTGAAATATTTCAAGTTGGTTTTCCTTCCTTTCCACAACTCATATGGAATTGATTGTGTTTTTCTACGGGGTACCCTATTTAATATCTTATTAGCCGTAAGGATTGCTTCCCCCCAAAGGTTTTGCGGTGAACAAGAATTGATCATCAAGGCATTCATAATTTCTTTTAATGTTCTATTCTTCCGTTCTACCAAAACATTTGACTGCGGTGTATAGGGTGCAGTAGTTTGATGAATTATACCATATCCCAAACATATTTGTTCAAAAGGAGATTCGTATTCTCCAACCCTATCACTTCGAATCATTTTTATCTTTAGATTCAATTGGTTTTCCACTGCATTTTTGTATTGCTTAAATGCATCAATTGTTTCATCCTTAATATTAAGCAAATATACATAACAAAATTGAGTGCAATCGTTAATAAAAGTTATAAAATACTTTTTTACCACCATGAGATGGTGTCAACTTCATATCGCATATATCTGTGTGAATTAATCTAACGGTTTTGAATTTCTTTCAACGGACTTATAAGAATGTTTAACAAACTTAATTTCCACACCAATTTTGCATTTCAATTTGTCGCATTTAAAATCAGGCAATACTTCTAAAGTAACCAATTTTTGCAAGGCTTTGTAATTTACAAGTCCCAAACAGGCATACCATAAATAATTTAACTCCAATAAGTAAACTGAAGCAATTTTTTTTTTAATAATGTCAACAACCATTAAATTCGGTTCTAAAAGGCCCTCATTGAGGTAGCCCTTTCCTATGAATATCTCATTCTTACTTATTACAAATGTATCACTAACTAGAACACACTTAAACCCGTTCTTAACGAGTAGTGCAGCAGAAACTGAATTCTTCCTTAATAGTAGGTACATGCAGAACATCATTCAAAGTCAACACCTTGTCGAATGTCATTCTCAACATTACTTTTCCAGTTCCTGCAATCCTTGTTGTTGTTGTGCTTCCTATGAACAAATCTTCATCGTACTCAGTAGGAGTGTACATTGAAAATGCTTCTTTCTCACAGCAAATATGTCGAGTGGCACTTGAGTCGAGAAAGCACTCCTTGGGATTTCCAACTAAGTTACACTCCGAGATCATTGCACACAAGTCATATTCATCTTCCATCTCTTTCACGATGTTTTCTTGACTTTTGCCTTTTCCTTTGTCATTATCTTTGTCCTTTCTTGGAGCACGACAGTCAGAAGACATGTGACCTGCCTTACGACAATTGTAACAGTTTCCCTTGAATTTCTTTTTGGCCTGTTCTAACTTTTGTCCGCTGGACTTCTTTCTCTTTTTGTCATTGGTAGGAGCTTCTTCAACAATATTAACTCCAATTATTTTCGAAATCTTACTAGACTTTTTCTCGGCCGTTTTATTATCTTCCACAATCTTGAGCCAAATCACAAGATCTTCAAGCTTCATTTCTTCACGCTTGTGCTTTAGATAATTCTTGAAGTCGTTCCACGAACGAGGCAACTTCTTGATCATTGCAGCCACTTGAAAAGCTTTATTTACTACCATATTTTCATCAATCAGATCATGAAAAATAAGTTTAATTTCCTCCACTTGTGATCCAACAGTTTACTATATACCATTTTATAGTCTAAAAACTTTGCGACCACAAACTTTTTCAAGCATGCATCTTCTGTCTTATATTTCTTCTCGAGTGCATCACATAACTGTAAGATCCCGCAAAATGACTTAGGTAAAGCTTGATCCTAACATGGTTTTCATGATGGTATAAGGTCCTAAATTAGTCTATAATGTGGTATTGAGGCAGTGTCTAAGAGTTTAGGTGCGTTGGGAGTCAAACGTCAAGGGACGACTAAGACGTTCGACGATTAAGTCACCTATGTTCCTCATATGTGTTTTATGTGTTTATGTGTGATTCATGAGGTTATGAGGTCCTTAAATGAGTTATTATAGCGTATCTAGGTAGTGTGTCAAGTTTTGTGAAGTTTGGAGGTCAAACGCACAAAAACGTCCATGACGTTCAAAAGGTTTTCCTTGAAACGACCTTGTGTGTCTTCGAATGTTTCATCAAGTTTTATGTGTTAGTTTTAGATCAAATTGATATGAGAGGTCCTAAACTTGTACACAAGCATATTTGAGTTGTAAACATCTGGGAAACATCTCCAAGGACCAACCAAGGGTCCTTGAGGAAGGACCTACATTTGAGCCAAAGGCTGTCTTGAACCAGCCCAATAGACTGAGGCAAACGATGACTCGTTGGCCAGTCAACGCCCTGTCGATGAGGTGTGGGTCAATACTTAGACTAGAAGCTTAATCTCCAAATTAATAGTCTCTGAACTCATCGACGGAGGACATGACGGTCCATTTGTGGACTGACGCCCCATCATTTGGCAACCGTCTGTGAGGCTGTCTTCTGCGCAGCTTCACTGTAAGTTGCACGGGTGAATTGGTAAATTCACCCCACGTCCAAATAAGACTTTGGCGGTTACTTAGGAGTACTTTGGGTATTTTAAACATGTTTATAAGCCTTAAACACTTAGGAGAATTCATTCTTCAAAATCAATACCCAAAATATCATAGAAATTCTCTAGAACTCCATTGGAGCCAAAACTCAAGGAAGAGCTTGGATTAGAGATTTGAGTGGTGATTTTTCATCAAATTGGTGGATCAAAATCATTGAGGTATGGTTTTTGACCCTTGAAATTCTATTCATCAAGGAGCCCAAAATTCAAAGAGATTTTTAAATTTTTCAAAGATGAACTTGTCCAATTTTATGATCTATCCATAGATTCTTGAATTTAAGGTTGTTAAGCATTATATATTGATTGAATTGTTGTTAATTATATAATTTTAATTCAATTAACCTATGAACCCATGTAATTGATGAACACTAGTTTTTGACTACTTTATGGGTTGCTTGATATTGACTTAGTGCTTATGAATTCTAGTGTAGTTTTCTATGGGCTATTGAATGATGTAATAATTGTATTCAATTGATGTATATGTTGTCTTAGGTTAATAAATATATATTGAATTAACCTAGATTAATTAAGTATGGTTTTTGTATTGAATTGATGTTCATGGCCATGGGTAAGGGCCTATTGGCATTTAACTGATGATTTAGCTAAGGATTGAAGTGGAGAGAATGGATTGGTGGTAAGCTTCCCTAATTCTCTTTATTTTATATAATATAGCTCTTGAATTATGTTGTGATTGGTATGGTCCACTTATGGTGGCGGTGTTATGTGAATGATGCGGCCTTGTCGGCGTTACTTTATGTAGTATGATGATCATGGCCTTGTTGGCACTGTGATTTGTGTAGTTGATTATGTGAAGTATTATCATACTTATATACATGTGAAGTAATGTGAAAGTATGTGTTTCTTCTATTGATATTAGGTGATCATGTTAGACTATGACTATGTTTTTCTATGTGTAGTCTTAGAGTTTATGCATGATTATTCCTACTTGACTATATGAGTCTATGTTGGTTATATTGATGATGTTTTAGTAGTGGATAGGATGACTTAAATATGATAACGGTTATTCCTATGTGCTTATAGAATAATATTCAATATGTGCTAAAGTGAAGTATTGGTGTGTCTTGTGTGGTAGACTTGTGTCCCTTACTTGATGCATGTATGAATGTGAATATGAGATGTCTTGACTTAGGATGATAAAGCCTCTTAGTATTGTATGTATGAATGATATGAGACCTTCAATGTTTCTAAGAGGGTCCTCTATGTGAAATTTTGAACCTAGTGGTAAGGTTATGAACCTTGAAGTCGAAAGCCGTAATGGTATCCTTCTTGTATGCATGATGTACTTAAGGTTGATTGGATGGAACGACATCATATCATCCTTAGGAAAGTCATTATGAGCTATCTTGTCTCCATTATAAGGCAGACCTAGGGGACCTCTTTGGTTGGGTAAATGTGATAGGGTTATGAACTTGATATGGAACCCCTTTGTATGAACCTTTAATGTCAATTACTCCATGAGAACAAAGGCTAGCACCGAGTGAGTATGGTAAGGGAAGTAGCTCTAGTTAAAGGATGAGGCTATAGTACAAAGTAATCCCTTCATATTCCCGAACCATGTGCCTACATGGGATGTGTTCTAGTTCTACCATTGGCAATTAGAACACCCTCCATCGGAGTAGGTTACAACCCCAGATTGCCTACTCCGATGGTCTATGTCGGTTATTGCCTATTCTCATCATATGGGATACCTACTAGTATTGGAGAAGTTCTATGCTGTTTAGGTGGTGGTATGGGAAGCTATCTTGACATTGCACAATAGGCTTTGAAGATGTTAGTGAGAGTCCCTAGGTCTTCTCCAAGACTATTACTTGAATGTCCTTATGTGATGGATGTGTCTTAAATGAACTAAGGAATGCAATGACTTAAGAAATAATTTTAAATGAATAAGTACTTATTTAGAGTAGTTAAGGGTTGTCTAGTTAAGGTGTGAAGGGGGCATAGGAATGGTCACTTCGTATACCTAGATGAGTCTTAATAATGACTATAGTTAGGAAAGTTGGTTGATTAAGTAGACATGATCGAAACTTAAGTAGTCTCAAGGATTACTTAGGTAATGTTGAAGAGGTCAATCATGGACATTCTCTTCTTGATTTACTTGAGTAAGACTTTTGATAACCTTTGTAAAGGAGAATGTCATATTACATGTGTTATTATGTTTAAGTGAGAATGATCTTGTCCTAGGTAATCTAAAGGATCTCTTGAGTGTGTGTGAAAGGGGTTGTATGGGCGGTCGCTTTACGACTCACTCATGTGAGGCTTAGTATCACCTTTAATAGGAGAATTTCATGTTCATAGGTTTGGTGTATTGTAAGTGTGTGTATATCATTATAGGTGGTCTTAAGGATCATTTAGGTGTGCCTAGAGAGGGTGTATGGGCGGTCTCTCTTTGTCTTACTTAAGTGAGTCTGGGGATAACTTTTAGTGAGAGAATTACATGCTATAAAGTGTATAAGGTGAAATTAAGAAACTTCACTGTACAGTGAATTAGTTCACTGTAAGGTTGTTCCTAAAAATGTGATAAATGGTTTTTGTTATTTCTTATGTGTTTCTAAGGTGTTAAATGTTGTTATTATGATTATATTATGATTTTTAACTCAAAAGATGCATATTTCCAATAAATGTCCATTTTCATGATTTTTAGGTATTATGCCATACTTAGTACATGTGGTTGTACTAATTCCATGCTTTTATCTTTCTCTATAGTGGTTGGTAGGTGAGGAGCATTGGGAAGCAAGGCTTGGATCACAACATCATTCAAGTGAAGTTAAAGTATGTCCTCTCTTGATTCGAGGGCATAGTTATCTTAGTATTCTTTCATATTAAAGTATTGCAATAGACTAAGTATTTTTCATATTTTGATGTATGGGCCGTGTCTCAAGTATTCTCGTGTTTAAGCTTTGATGAGATTGAAACTTAGTATTTCCTATGATTTCTAATGAAAGATGGTAATAAATATATTCTATTGATTTGTGAAAAGTTTTAATTTCGCACTACTTTTCATATGTATATATGCGATGAACGATATGTAAAGGGCTTGTACAAGACCTCTGAGAGGTCAAGCACGCTAGTTGCACTCCGAGAGTGTCATATCTTCTAGGGTGTGGTCTCGGAATGTAACAATAACTCTTTCGAAGTTGTCATTGCACTATAGACATTATATAAGTCATCCTCTAAAGCACTCAGAATTTAGCCCATACATAGGAAGTCTGCCTGTTTCCATGCTTCAATAATCATTATTTTTTCTCTGTCAGGCATTTCAGCAGCACACTGATTTTCTTCGCTGGTAAATTTCTGCAGACCAAAAGTGGTAAGCCAGAAAAATATCCGTTGCTGCCATCCTTTGAAATTCACACCAGAGAATTTACCCAGTTTCTCTGTTTGTGGTAAACAGTTCGGGTTGGTGCAGCAACATCCAATGTAACATTACTGTTTTCCATTTTTGATAAACCAAAATTGATACAATCTTAGTAAGCAAAAACTCAAAATTGCAGACTTAAAGGAGTATTAAAACCACGAAGGTTTATGTCTCCACCAGTAACACAGATTAAAATAAAATAAATAATTTCCTTAAGATTGTTGCCAATCTGTGTTTGAAAACAGAATTACTGATTCCAACAAAACTTTGCAGAAATACGAAGTTACCAAAGTTTTAATGAATCAGTAAGGGATATGAACATAAATTAATTAAGAAATACTAAAATCTGTAAACGTACCAAAATCAGGAAAATTAAAATAGGAAAAAGATCAAGCCCACTGAATTCATAGTGTCCCCTTAAGGAAATTGTTCCCCTCTAGTTTTCGAACTTTGATTTGGAATATATCCTCCCATGATAGAATGATCTTAATCACCAGTGTGTAGATACCAAAAACTCTGGTATCAACAAACCACTCAACAGCAGTAAAGTACCCGAAGAAATTTTTGTGCAGAAGAAATTAGAAAAATTCGTAAGGAAAATATCTGAAGAATGAATTGTATTTATAGGCAGGAGGAATAGGATCCGAATGGTTGCAACCCTTTCAAAATCTACACGACCATTAACGAAAGTTTGCAACCTTTCAAACGGTCATGGCTGTTCCTGAAAGTTGCAACCTTTCAGAACAGTTATTTCCAATTGGTGGGAAATTTAAATAAAAACCGAAATGATTTGAGATAAAACGGGTCGCGCGGATCCGAGTCGAGTTAAGTTAATCAACTAAAAAGTTTAAACGTTTTGGTTAATCTCAACTAAATTTTTGAAAACGTTTAACTAACTAAATGAAAATGTTTTTGCCGTTTAATTTAATCTAATTAATTAACTAAATAATTAAAACAAACTTTGTCCAAAAAATAATCTCTCGATCGATCATTTTCCATAGCCGTAGCTGAAGCCAAGCCGAGCGACGACGACAACGGCGCGAGGGGTGTTCCTCTTTCCAACGCTTTTAACAATTAATAGGAGTGCTTCTATATTTAAACTCTCCTATTTCTCTTTCCACCACCGATGAGGGACAAATGCCTTTTAACTAAAGCATAAGAGGACTTTTCAAGTTCCCAACTCTTCATGTTCCTAACTTTGCAAGTTCCTCTAATTTCATATTCCCTCCATTTCCCATTAATTCTTGCTACATACCCAACACCGTAAGCTTGAGATAGTATTCCGATTAGTATCCAACTTGACCAAGGGTTCTCTTGGAGACTAGCAATGGTTCTCAAGTGTCGCCAACATTTAGGGTGTAGGATCGAGGCGTGGTAGTCAAGTAAAGCTAGTTAATATATGAAAAATATAGTTATTTCTTTGCTCGGTCTCGCAATAGAATTTTTGCTTGTTGTAGGGATAAGAGTTTAATCATTTGTTATTATTGGAGCCTGTAGTCACGAGTTTCTAGAAGTTAGTGAAAAGTAATTAAGAAATCTTGTGAGATAGTTCATGGGATCCCTTTTTTAGTTGATGAGACACGATTAAAGGTATTATCTGAGTGCCACTTTTTTCTGGTTTGCTCTTTCAAATACAATTTTGTCATAAAGTAATGTAATCGGGATTTCGTCTCCTAAATTATTTTTTCTATGAAAGGAAGAAGTGAAACGTTTTGTTAGAAATCCTACCTTATTTCATGAGATTTAGAAGCACTTCTGCAAATTTCGCTCTTCCCTAGTGCTTTTTTGACTTTTTCCAAAGGGCAATGAACTCCTTCGTTATAAGTTCTCACTTGATCAAAAGTGTATAACACATACGGAACCTTCACTTTGCTTAATTTATAAGGTCTAAACTTCGCCACGACATTAGTGGCCTACCTCTTTGTGATCCTCCTTTTTTCCTTCTTCATCAGTTGTCTTCCTATGAAGTGAGGACAATCACATCTTTCCACTTTGCCTGCAAAGAATTAACGATCGTGTTCTTAATTTCGTCTTTGTATGGATTAAAAAATTTCATGTAGATCTGCTTCATCCCACAAATAGTAGAAGTAAAATAAGCTGCACAATCTACAAAATAAAATGTACAGAAATTATACGACACTCACTAATTTGTAAACATTATGATATATTAACAAATAGATCTGTACCTTTGTATTATTACCTCTATACTAAAATGGGTTGCCTTCCATTATGGTTTTGCTTTTCGTCGTGTGCCATCTAAGTAAACCAGGAATGAGCAAAGGAGAAATTGGAGACTTTCCAGCATCTTTTTCAAGATGAGAAAAAGATTTATATATAAAAACATCCAATCAATAAGAAATTAAATAAATTTATATAGTTTTATAGTCTATGTATTACTGCATAAATAGATAAGAGTCAATAATAAATCAATATGATGGTAGATAATAAGTAGCAAGAATGATCACAGAAAGCAATATAAAGCATATGATGCATTATTATTGTTATTTAAATACTTTTCTGCTTGTTCACATCAATCTTCTTCAAATAGTTTTATGCTAGCCAAACGTGTAATGACCTGGTTGGTCATTTTTTAAAAGTTTCATGAATTTGATGTTTTGCCCTCCCAATGTTGACCCTAAGTTGTTTTTAATCGAGTTTTGAAAGGTGGTTTTAAACTTTGAGTTTTAAAGTTGAGTATTTGGTAAGATTTGAGTTTCAAAGGCTTATATTTTTAAAAAGTAGTTTTCACTATCTTTTAGAGTTTTGAGTGTCAAAATGGAATTCCGTAAATTTCATCAATCCCAAAATGTGGAATCTTACCAATGTGAGTTTTCGATTTCAGATTTAGATTCTTTTTGAGGATTTGATATCCTAAGTTTGAAGTTGTAGAAAGTTTAGCCTTTGGGTTGACTTTGGTCAATATTCAGGGTTCAGATGCACATATCGGAATTCCACGAGTTATGTTGAATTTGAGGGATGATTTTAGGCCAAGATAAGATTTTGGTTGATTTATAAAAGGTCCCAAGATTCTTCTAGAATTTTTAGGCATTGTGTTAGTTTCTTGTTGTTCTCATGGGTGTTGGGTCAAGGAGAACTCAGATTTGTGTTTCTACTGTTCAGAATGAATCGAAAGGGTCCTTCTATTTCTTTCAATGTTGGCTAACTTATGTAGGGTTCGTGTGCTTCACGTTAGCTATGGGATTCTCGCTTCAGCAAGCATCGCTTTCGCAAAGTGTGGGTCACATTCGCGAGATGTCAAACCAAATGAACTTTGTGATCGTGAAGTGTTGTGTTGATATTGCGACATTCGCTTATGCGGCCACGAGGGCAATATTTTAATAGGGGTTCGCTTTTCCAAATCCATGGCCTCTTTTGCAATATCGATGAGGGTTTTCGACTTGTCATTTTCACGGTCAAAGCACCATTTCCAATTTTTGAGCTATCTAAACCCTTGGAGGCGATTTGTGAAATGATTTCTTGCGCTAATTAATTTCGGTAAGTTTTTATAATACTAAAAAATCATTTCTCTTTGATTATTTATGGATTTTAACAACAAAATGTGGGATTTTTATTTGCAAACGGCAAGGTTCATCAAGAACTCGAGTTCTAAACTAAAGTGGACATTGTGAACTTATTTTAAGTCTTTTTCTCAATATTGTTCTCACCAACAGATTTGAGATACCTTGGGTAGTGATTTCAAATAAAGAATTTCGGATTAAAACTTTATTTTCATAATTGTGTTTTGTTGATTGACCCATTTTTCAATGTATTGACTTGGGTAATGCTATATCTGGAAATTTTTATTGTGAATACTTAATTGATATAGATTGTTTGGCTTCATATATTGGTCGGAAGGGGAAGAATAAAGTGTCGGGTTACTAGTTGGTTGAAATTAAGGCAAGTGATCTTCTAAACCTTGTATTCTAGTAGAATTGTTGTATTCCCTTCATTGTGTGTTATGGGGAATAATGAGAATGGGGTGAAGGCTTAATTATCTACATTATAAATATAGAGAATAAAAAGGGTTTGAAATGAAAAGTCTTTGTGATGATAATAATATTTGTGAATTGCCTTGTTGTGACCCTTATTGATTGATTGATGAAATTCTTGATAGAATGAATGTGGACTTGAATTCTTGTCACTTCCTTATGGGTTAACTAGTTTATGTGTATTTATTGTTATACACCATCATAAGACTTGTGTTATAAAGTTGACGGCAAATAGTTCCAACAAGTAATATAAAGGTGCTGGAAAATGTTTTCGGCTAGTGAAATTATATAAAACTGATGGAAAATGGTTCTCGCTCGTGAAGTGATATAACAATAATTGGAAATAGTTTTGGCTAGTGAAATGATATAATGTCTATGGGAAATAGTTTCTGCTAATGATTTGATATAAAGTCGATGGAAAACTATTCTTGCTAGTGATTTAATTTAAAATCGAAAGGAAATGGTTCCGTTACTAATTTGATGTAAAGCTGATGGGAAATGGTTCTTACTAGTTATATTGTGCATATGCAAAATAGTTCCAACAAGAAACTAATTATGAATTAAAGCATTTTGATGCTTATGTTTGACTTACTTGTTAATTGTGATTGATGCACTTGTTACGTATGATTGATCTACTTGACATTGAGATTGACTTACTTGACGTGTGCTCAATTATGACTATTGTAGTATGATTATTGAGCCTTATAGCTATATATTGTAGAATTGCTATGTTGGCCTAATTTTTGTGCAGGTTGTAGTTTGAGGAGGTTCGGTTGGGATGAAAGGGGTATTTATTTTTAGCAAGGTTGCTTTGGTTATTATATTGCTTGTTTGGTACCATGTTATTGGTACTCACTCGTTGCTTCTACACTTTGCAGGTTTCAAGCCAGGTATAGCATGATTTCTCTTTCTCTCCCATCTTCGAGGCTTGTCAATAGATTGTTGAAAGGTAGCTGGTTGTTATCCCAACATGCCTCTAGTTCTTCCTTATAAGCTTTGTTCTATTTGAGAAACAAATATTTGAAACTTGTACTTATTTATGATTTATGCTCTTTATGTACTAGTGGCTTGTATACGTGACAACCACATTTTGGAGTGTTATAGAAAGAATACGTCTTTCAGCTTTTATCTTTTTCTTGCATGTTCTTCCACATTACTTACATTTTGTTGGGTTGAGGCTTACTTGTATTGGTGGAAATAGACAAGTGACATCACGTCCATTTGGGTTATGAGAAATGGTATCAGAGCATAAGTTCATAGGTCTCATGACAGAGAGTCTTGAAAATCGGTAGAGATACGTCTATACTTATCTTCAAAAAGCTACGAAAACAGATAGGAAACTTTATTTTGTTCATTCTTTCTTATCTTGCATAGTCACCTTCGCTGATGTTGAGTTTCCACATGTTGTTTTGGCAAATGTCGAGGACAAGATATTATGTTTCTAGTGGTAGAGAGGAGGCAACCCCCAAGATAGTTGTTGAGGGCCCATTTAGGGGCAAAGGGCTAGGCTCAAGCAAGAGGCCCTTTCTTGTAGAGTAGCATCGGTTAGAGGTCGTGCTCATTAAGAGACAGTAACTAGAGGCAGAGCTATAAAGAGTCCTCTTAAGCCACACGTTGAGGTTTTTGAGGACCACATTCTTCCCATGTTTGGAGCTCCTTTGTTTTAGGAGACTTTGTTGAGGATGCAAGGTCTGTGATGTGCCATGAAATATTGGTACATTTGACGCTCAAAAATAAAGGATCGAATCTAGAAATAGAGTGTATTTGTTACGCCCCGAGCCTACACCCCGAACGTGGATGGTACTCGAAGACCATTGCTGGCCCCAAGCGAACCCCTGGCCTGACTTACTTACTCAGCAGAAGAATTAAACATAAGAGATATAACTCAAAGATATAAAAGTACTTAGCCCAAATGGAAACTAGAGTCTTTAAACAATATTCGAAATAATAATATAATGACAATGAAACTACTAGTTGTCTATGAAGCCTTTAAAAACAACAGAGATGGATGTTAGGACAGAGCCCACAACATCCTAATAAAGAAAGAAATACTAAAACCAAAAAATGAGTCCTATGGAATGCAAGAAGGCTCACCAACAGACTCTAGAGTGCTCAACTGGATCAATAGTGCGCTGGATGTCGATCCTCGTTACCTGCGTCTGCATCATGATGCGATACAAAACAACTGGCATCAGTAAATTGAATGTACGAGTATGCGAGTTGGAATGCCAAAACAACATAGGCATGAAACAAATTCTGAAAGAAACACTTACCTTGGCTCTTCTCAACTCATGAATACTTAACTGAACTCATCTCATTATAAAACAGTTTGAAATAAGTGCAATATAAAGAAAAAGGAACAAAAACTGTTGAAAATATGGTTTTCAACTCTGTGTGTATTCAAAGATACAAAATAAACTGATGTCAACTCATAACCATAATAAATGACATATCATGCTTCCTCTCAAAGTCTTCTTGAGAAACACATCGAATCCCTATTCATACAAAGCAGAACCTCTTGAGGAACCATGCAATTACCGTTGTGGGAGTTTCTCTAACCGACAAGCATCACTTAATGGTTATAGTGATGATACAATGTTACTTGGCCCATGCTTCCCGACCATTCAAACCTTGCTAGAATATAAGACATTAACTGTCTAATGGATCCACTAGTCTATTGTGAAAAGGATTCTTCTAAAGAGTATGACCCATTTCTACCTATGATGGCTACATGGTTTTCATGGAGACTTGAGTTAATATGAAACTCGCATCCCCACATCGGTGCTCAATACTACTCCCAAAAATATACTTAACTTTTATGTTTTGAAAACAACTTGTTATGTAATTTGAGATTAGTGCTCAAAAACTTAGCTCAAAGGCTATCTTGGAAATCTTAACTTCCCTTCTTGCTTTATTTAGAAAGTTATTACTCTTTTGTGAAAACTAACCCGAAAGCTCTTTGGAAATCTCAGTTCCCGTTCTTGTTTAAATGTGAAAACATTTATTTTAAACCTCTTTGGGAATACATTGTCCCCATATAATTCTTTGAAGAAAACTTCAGCTTTACTCTTTACTGAATTGAACTTTTAAGCCTTAGAACAAAGTTAAAATGTTTGTAAAAGACTTATGAAAACATGAAATGAACTTCTCTTACTTAACTCTTACTTTGATCTTTACTCTTACTTGAAATGAATCTTGACTGATCCTTAATTTAATTATGAATTCAAGGATTATGATTTGTGTTTTGAAAGACTCCATGATTTTTAGGAATGATTTCGGATGGCTAAACTTTAGAAAAGTAACGAAATTACCGTCTCGTAACAAATCTGCAACGTGCAGATGTTCCTAGATGATCATTCGCAAAAGTTAATTTTTAGATAGAGGAGTCCAAGTTCTTTCCGTAATGCGGAGTGACTTTTTGTTCACATAAGGAACAAGTCCGCGACGTGGACTTATTTGATGCAGCAAGACCGACTTCTTCCTTCTTCGTTTTTCAACCCCAATTCACCTAAACTACAATATCTTCTCAAAAATCATTTTAGATCTTGATACCCAACATTAATACTCATGAACCTAAATCAAAGCAACTGAAAAACTCCACAATTAAGGTCTCTAAACTCCAACATTCAACTCAATTCAAGAACACACTTAAATTCAAGAATAGGAATCAAGAACATCAACTTTCAACCCTTTTAGAATGGATTTCACTGAATTAAACAAATTTCACGCGTGGGTGAACTAATCAAATTTCTATGAGAGACTCACATACCTTGTAGGTATCACCTCCGACGAAATTCACAAGTTATTCTAGACGAACTCGACTATCTTGGCCTCTTTTTCCTTTCTTCTTCTCTTGTTTTCTTTCTCTTAAACCCTAACATTTCTCCAAAAGTGTAAAACTGACCAAATTCAGTTTAAACCCTTAATATTATAACCAAAAAGGAATTTAATTAATTTATTAAGAAGAAGACTAAATTACCATTTTAATTTACGGATTGGACATTTCCTTAATCCAACAACCCAACATCCAAAGGGTATAACTCACTCATCTGAATTCAAAATTATGCAAACTTGGTGGTATTGGAAAGATTGTTCCAAGGGATTTCCAACCATATCTGGAAATACACCTAACCCATCTTAAGCTAGGAGTTATGACTGTATGAATTTGACCAAAAACTCACTTTTTCCTAACTTATGAAAATTTCCTGATTTTTTAATTCTTTCCAAAATTGACTATTTCAACTTCTAAGCTTCTTCCTACCTATTTCAATTTGCGAGATGTTACAATTTCTCCACCTTGGGAACATTTTTCCTTGAATGAGTTTACTTCTTTCTAGGCTTATGGTGTAACAACTTACATTGAGCTCAAACACCCAACGGCAAAATATAAATACAACATGCCAACTTAATATCAATGCCAAGAAAACGATTAGTACCTTAATTTTGAACTTCTCTGGATTCGAAGAGATGTGGGTATGTCTTCTTCCTATCCTCTTTAGCTTCTCAAGTAGCTTCTATACAAATTGATTTCCCTTCTTACCAAATCTCATAAAGCCTTTCATGGGTGAAACTTTAGAGTAATTCAAATATCTACCATTGGTACACACAAACTACCTTGATATCTCAATACACTGTCTCTCCCTTATTCAAAAGACATCACTTTTTGCTTATGAACATTTGCCTTTAATTCAAGCCAGATAGGGTCTTGGTCTTTCTCGCCTTTTACTTCTGACACTATTGATGCTTCCGACTCATTCATCACCACTACTCCTCCTTTTGTTAAATTTATTAATCGAACTTCTAATCGTGCAAGTGTATGCACCTCCTTTGCTAAATTTTTCTTATCGTATTCCAAATGGGAGGTACTACCCATAGATAACTTATTCAAGGCATCAACAACATCATTAGCCCTACCAGGGTGATAAAGAGAACTCATGTCATAATTTTTGAGTAACTCTAACCACTCTATCTCTATCTGCCTAAGATTAAACTCTTTCTGACTAAACACAAACTGAAGACCCTTGTGATCGGTGAACACATCCACTGGAACACAATAAAGATAATGAAGTATATTTTCAAAGCGAATAATTAACAACCAAATCTAAGTTATGGGTTGGGTCATTCTTCTCATGAAACTTCAACTGTCTGGGGGCATAAGCTATAACTTTGCCATTCTGTATAAGAACACAACCAAAACCAACTCTAGATGCATTACAATACACTACAAAACCTTGAGTACGTTCCGGTAAGGTTAAGACTAGGGTAGTAGTCAATCTCTTCTTCAATTCCTGAAATCTCTTCTCACAAGCTTCAAACCATTGAAAGTTCACTCTTTTCTGAGTCAACTTTGTCAAAGGAGACAAAATGGACGAGAAACCTTCTCCAAATATTCTATTGTAGTAAGCTAGACCAAAGAAACTCCTAATATCAGTTGGAGATGTGGGTCTAGGCCAATTTCGCACTGCCTCAATTTTTTTGGTTATCAACTCTAATACCCTCACCAGAAATTATGTGACCCAAGAATGCCATAGACTCAATCCCAAACTCAGACTTAGAGATGTTGGCATACAACTCTCTATCCTTCAAACTCTGAAGAACTATTTTGAGATGACTAGCATGATCTTCTTCATTCCTTGAATATATTAGTATGTCATCAATGAAGACAATAACAAACATATCTAAATAAGGTTGGAAAACTCTATTCATAAGATCCATGAGCGCATTGGTCAAACCAAAGGACATGACCAAAAACTCAAAATGCACATATCTTGTTCTGAAAGTTGTCTTTGGAATATCACATTCCCTTACTCTCAACTTATTGTAGCTTGATCTGAGGTTAATCTTCGAGAAACAGGAAGCACCCTAAAGTTGATTGAAAAGATCATCAATTACAGGAAGAGGATAGTTATTCTTGATGTTAACCTTGTTCAACTGACGGTAATCTATACACATCCTAAGGGAACCACCTTTCTCTCTCACAAACAAGATCATAGCTCCCCAAGGTGAGACACTTGGTCCAATAAAGCCCTTGTCTAACTGATATTTTAACTGCTTTTTCAACTCTTTCAAATCTGTTGGTGCCATTCTATATGGCGGAATAGAGATAGGACGAGTATAAAAAAAGATATATATGCCAAAGTCTATTTCTCTCTTAGGAGGGACTCCGGTTAGATCATCAAGAAAAACCTCTGGAAACTCTTTACTACTGGAACTGAATGAATAGGAGGTGTCTCAACACTTTAGTCATTAACTCAGACTAAGTGATAGACACACCCCTTAGAAACTAACCTCCTCGCCTTAGGGTACGAAATGAAACGACCCTTAGGCACTACTGAACTGATTTTCCACTCTAAGACTAGATCATTTGGAAACTTAAACTTGACTACTCAAGTTCTATAATCAACTGAGGCATAACAACCATGAATCCAGTCCATACCAAGAATGGCATCAAAGTCTACCATGTTTAACTCAATTAAATCAGCCATGGTATTCTTGTGATTGACAAAGACGGAACAATCATGATGACTCTCTCTTCTACATTGGACTCACCAACAAGTGTAGAAACACTGAATGGTTCACTAAGTTACTTAGGAATAATATCAAAGATCATAGCAACATATGGAGTTACAAAAGATAAACTAACCCTGGGTCTAGCAAGGCATAAACAGTAAAGTCAAAGACTTGAATCATACCAGTTACAACATCTGGTGAATCCTCTTGCTCTTGGCGATTGTTGATAGCCTATAAGCGATTTTTTCCTCCTCTAGTACCAGAAGTAGCCCCTATAGGTGCAGATATGTCTTGTGAAGAAACTGGAGAATATTGGACCCTATTGCCCTGATTTCCACTACCCTGCCGGTTCTTAGGACACTCCCTCAGAAAATGACCATTCTTACCACACTTGACACTACCAGTAAAGCCCTTACGACAAATACCTGAGTGGTTTATGCCACACTTAGCACATGAAGGAGGCCTACAATCCCTTTGTGCCATACTATTTTTAGAATAGGATGGCTTAGATATGAACTTCTAACTATTGCACTTATTTTTTTCTTAGGTGTAGGTGCACTCTCATATGATGGAGCATGTCCCTTCTGCTTCTGTTGGAGGGTTGACCGGTTGGTATTAGTCTTTTGCTGCCTGAACTCATTCCCTGATGTCTGAGTCCTCTTATTCTTAAACTCTTTTGTATCCTTCAGCGTATCCTCCTATACGTATTGTACATGGATCATAAACCTTGCTAGGTCCATATCCCCTATCAACACAGTTGTCTTGCCTTCCTTGCTTGACTAACGAGACAGTCCAGTAACAAATAAACTCATCACGTTCCTTATGTTATCAACCATCTCGGGATCATAGCGGGAAAGTTGAGTGAATTTCATATTGTACTTATGAACACTCATAGACTCCAGATTAAGAGTGAGAAACTCCTTATCTTTGGCTCTCACAACTCACGGGGAAAGAAACGCCCCATGAGATAACTCTCACATACAGCCCAACTCACTACTAGCGCATCCTCAGCCCTATTCTTTTTCCACTGGTCGAACAAAATTCTAGCGGCACACTTCATTTGGTATGCACCTAGTTCCACCCTCTCCGCTTCAGCAACATGCATCACATCAAATACCCCTTTCATGTCTTCAATGAAGTTCTCAGGATCTTCAGGGACACTTGAACCTGTGAAGCTTGGCGGGTCATCCTTAAAAGCTCACGGATCCTTGAAGTACTCGCCACTTCCGGTCGATTATCTCTCTGTCAAACTTGATAGGTCGCAACTTGACTTAACATCGGGACAGCTTCACGGAACTTAGCATGGATAAATTCTCCTTGAGGTTGCACTTCTATTACCTTTGGTAACTCTTATTCCTCAACACCCCTCCTAGCTGGAAGATCTCTGACTGCTCTACTTCACACCGATAACTAGGACTCTAAAGACGATTCTTCATAGACTCCCTAGGACTCTTGAACTGTGTGATCTGATACCACGTTTGTCACGCCCTGATCCTACACCTCGGACGTAGCTGACACTCGGAGACCATCGCTGGTCCAAACTGAACCCCTGGCCTGGCTTACTTACTAAACTGAAGACTTAAACATAAGAGATATAACTCAAAGATATAAAAGTGCTTAGACCAAATGGAAACTCAAGTCTTTATATAATATTTGAAATAATGATGTAACTAAACTACTAATTGTCTATGAATCCTCAAAAAATAACTGAGATGGATGTTTGGACGAACCCCAAAACATCTTAATAAAGAAACAAATACTAAAAGAAATAAATCGAGTCCTCCGGAATGCAAGGAGGCTCACCAACTGAATATGGAGTGCTCAATTGGATCAATGGTGCGCTGGATGTCGATCCTTGTTACCTGCGTCAGCAACATGATACGATGCAGGCCAACTAGCATCAGAACATTAAATGTACGAGTATGAATGTTGTAATGCTAAAACAACATAGGCTTTAAAGAGATTCTAAGAAACACTTACCTTGGCTCTTCACGACTCATAAATGCTTAACTGAACTCATCTCATTACAAAGCAGTTTAAAATAAGTGCAATATAAAGAACAAGGAACAAAAACTATTTAAAATATGGTTTTCATCTCTATGTGTATGCAAAGATACAAAATAAACTGATGTCAGCTCATAACCATAATAAACGACATATCATGCTTTCTCTCAAAATCTACTTATGCATTTCATGAATGAAGTCTCATACCCTCATTCATACTAAGCAGAATCTTTTAAGGAACCATGCAATTACTACTGTTGGAGTTTTCTCTAACTCACTATATTTCTTAGAATCAAATTCATTAGCATGAACTAATCCAATAAAGATGGAAATATTCTGGCCATTTTGATTATATATGATGATCCAATTGAACATTCACAAAAGAAACTTAAATATTATTTTGTGCAAAACTTATTATTCAAGTCTTTGCTTAAATTATCTAAATCGGTAATCTTGTGTAACACACATGTAGAAAAACTAGTTAGCTTAAAAACATGAACTCCTAACTTGAATTTTAAATTACTATAATATCTCTAACTTGGGTTTGTAACTTTTCTGATGTGTTTTAACTTTTTTGATTAGTTGTTGACTTTTTTCCGAAGGTTTGTGATTTTTTCGATGAGTTGTGAATTTTCAATTAGTTGTGACTTTTTCAAACAATTGTGACTTTTTCAATAAGTGTTGACTTTCCAAAGGGATGCGACTTCTCAAAAAGGTTATGACTTTTCAGATAAGACACCAAAAATATTTGTTCATACTACCCATTGTTGACTATAAATAGGCTTATTTTTCAACCATAATTTTTTTTATCTTCTACTCTTCTTGTTGCATTTTATATTTTTTTTTGTGATTTATTTTCATTGAGTGTGTTCGATGTTTATCTTAATATGAGGTACCACTATTCTGATGAAAGATGGTATATTCTATAATCTCGAGTACTCGAGAAAAATAATTTTGATGATATAATATGTACATTTTTCTTAGTATATACATTAGTATGTATTCCAATATATGAAATTAACATAATGTAATCTAAATTCATATGTTTTGTTAACAATTTATGTTGTGATGTAGATATATACTACTGAATATCTTTTACAAAATTTAGAGAATTGTCACTATTTGTTTTTTTTTCCTCATGACAAAAGAATGACTTTTTGAATCAATGCTACTTATGTGATTTAGACTCTCATGATTTTGCTTCAAAATAATTATTAGGATATAAACATTGTTTTTTGTTTTATTTGTTTATTATTTTTCAATATTTCAGTATTTTAGACGAAGAAAAGATCATATGGCTTGCAATAACACCAATTGAAGTTTAGATTAATTTACTTTTTATTAATTTAATAGTAAATTTTAAGAGATAAATATTTTCATTAATGCAAATATATATATATATATATATATATATATATATATATATATATATATATATATATATATATATATATATATATATATATATATATATATATATATATATATATATATTGGTAGATATTTGTATTTAAATTAAAGTATTATATATGCCATAAATGTATTATCAAGTGAACAAGATCTTGTAACTACAAAATATATTATTTTAAAATGTTTTGAATCTTTAAAAAAAACTCACAACAGATATGAAAATATGTGAATGTATAAAAAGTGGTTGTTCTCTTCACATGTTCTTATGACATCTAAGAAATTTCATGTGAAATACACATGCAAAGCACATATGGTTAGACGACATCATGACAAAAAAAACACAAAGCAAATATTTCTTATAACGTAATATTAGTGAGATAAGACTAATTACATTATTGAACCTAATAAAATTGAAATAAATATTTACGTTATTGCATTGAACTAATAAATATTTTCATTGACGATCTGCATAGGTTTGCGTGAATAAGAGATACATATGACGATCCAGGTTGAACATTCACAAAGAATTTGCAATATTTATTTTTGCTAAGCTTATTATTCAAATCTTAAGCAATAATATTTACTATATCATATATTTTTGGAATTGATAATTACGTGCAATGCACGTGTCAAATACTAGTATTTCTATGTGGGAAAAAAATTAAAAGTCTAATTACACTTTTACCCCTACTATAAATTAAATTGTTCTAAAAACATTTAAGTATTTACTTTAAATAATAAATTGTATCATTTTAATAAAAAATTTAATGACATTTACTCTTTCTTAAATTAAAAATTATTTAAATCAATACATGAATCAAGTTCACATTAATAGGTAATTTCTCTTTTCTATAACAATCACGAGTATTTGAAGAGTTTTCCCATTAAATAAGTTTTAGATGGAATAATATCATTACAATAATTTAATAAAAATTAATTTTATCTACTCAAAGGTCATCCTAGCTACTGCTATAAAACGCCTAGAATTTAAATGATAAGAGGAGGATGAGATATATCATGCAAAAAGCTAATATTGTCATCATTTTGAATGTGCAATAATTTCTTTTTGTTTTTATCCGCTCCTCCTTGTCTAGCCTAAGTATTTATATGTCATTTTTTATATTTTGATATACTCTCATATAATTTTTCTATTGAAAGATCTTGCCACTCCATCCGTCCCATTTTATATGTCACTTTTTGAATTTCAAGATTCAACAAGTCTAACTTTAACCGTAATTTTTTCATAGATCTTTTAAAAATTTTGAATCATCAATTATTGTAAATCATAGTACTTTTTATGCAGTTTTTATATATATAAATTTCATATAAAAAGATGGATGATTTCATGCGAAAAATCCCGGTGAAACATAAATGGTTGGACTCTTGAAAAATGAAAAGTGTCACCTAAATTGTGATAGAGGGAGTACATGAAGAAATTAGTGATATAAAATTCATTTTTTACCAATTATTGATGAAAGATTAATTAGTTGATTTGAGATATTTTTATTTGACTCTCAATAGAGTGTTCTACTTTAGTATAAATATATTTTTGAGATTATTATTTATGAGTAGAGAGAGGAATAACTAAAAGAGAAAAATCAACTATGACTTTTTCAAAATATAAGAATCCATACCCTAAAATAAAATGGGCCACCGAATTGGAGATAAATGATGGATCATATTATGCGATTTTGAGGCTGTATTTTTATTTAACTCTTCGTTTATATGTACAATCTATTGACCTTATTAGTCTATTATTCATGTGTTGAAACATTCATTCCTCCAATTTACCATATATATTATATATCTAGAATAAGTCATTTTGAAAAGTTTGTGTTGCTCAATTTACATTAATTATTCAAACGTCTATTTTACTGTGATGAGAAGCTATTTGTTGGTGATGTATATTTTTACTTACGGTTGAAAATTGTAAAATTCCTGTCTCCCGATTATTGGTTTGCCCCATAAGCAGTTAAGTAGTAATTGTCCAAATTAGAATGCCTACGTTTCCTCAGAGACATTATTCATGAAAATGTGATACATTCTTCTGCCTAATTATTGAATGTTAATTATTACTCAGGCCTATCATTTTAATGGTTTAATGTTTTATATATATTATAAATACAATTACTTATTAAAAGTGAAAACTCAAAAGTTTAAAGTTGGATTACCATTTTGCCCCTACACTAGATCAAATATGGAATTAATAAGATACTACATACCGTTAACGTACACATTAAAGATGCAATAAATATAATATTAGAAAAACCAGATCTACATTTGAATAGTAATTGTCCGTTATTATTCAAAATTAAAAGTTGAATATGAAAAGTCATTGTCCACTATTATGTAAAAACAATTCCAGAATTAAAATTTGAATTTGCTTTTTAAGAACCAATTTACAAAGATTGATGTTATCATAGGAACGAAATTGCACAATTTAAATTTCAACATGAGAAGGAAAGAGAGTGTGTAACTACAAATTAAGGATAACAGAAAATGCTCAAGTATATCATCTATTTAATGTTCTTCTTCATAGTATATTTTATTATTATTTAGTGAATAAAATAGAAATGGTAAAACTACTACTGTTAATTTCAGCATTTCCTATTTTATAACTCAAATTTTTAGCATATAGAAATTTAGTAATAATAAGGGAGAAACGTACAACGCACGTTCCCAAAAACTATTCTAATATAATTGGTTTGGAACATAGATTGATCTCTTTAATGATATGATCTAGGAATAGACTAGGTAGTAGCAATGTTTGGTGTCTTATTTGTAAGGGTCATGGAATTCGAGAGAATCCAAGAGATATATGTTTGATAGTTCTGGAGGGTGTCGAAAGTATCCTAGACCAAAAGGTATACATGTATGAACTAATATGTTTGTGATTAATATTTACGCATCGTTTCAAAATTCCATCGTAATTCACACACACCTAGTCGTTTCTAAACATGGTAGATCATCTTTGTGTTTACCCTTGCTTTTGATACTTGATATTGATAATTTCTAGTGTGTGTATATATATTGTGTTGAGAGTGCAATATTCTATTTTGTTTTGGGTTGTTCCAACATTAAATGCTTATGGTTCGACCTCGACCTTTATAGTTGGATATTGTTTTGTATACGACCGTCTATTCCATGAAAATGGGACATAGTCAAATGATTATCACTTTTCATAATAATTATAATAATTATCCTTCTGATAGTTCTAACTTTATTTCCCTAATCAATTATTTGTAAACCCCTTAGTTATTCAAATACACAACCGCTTCTTCAGTTTTATATCCGGTGGCTCCATGTGCTCCCACTCTATTCCACCAGTCAAAAGATTCTTAGTCATCAAGTCCATTTGTGTTAAGATATGGTTCATATCTTGAACTCGTTGACCTTTTTCGTTTACACTGCTCAACATATAAACAAACTGCATAATATTTCTCAAAGACTTCAGATTTTTTTAGTATGCTAAGCCCGGTTAGAAACCCTATCTAGTGTAGTTGTTGCATCAACATATGTCTACGTGATAAGAAACCCTCCAAGATTATTAAAACAATGGGATTGGTCATACAATTCTATGACAGGTAAAAAATCTCCATCAAATGAACATCAAATAGCTTATGCTATGGGCACTAGTTTGCCTTCTTAATAAATCCCAGTCATGTTTCACACAGTACCTTACTAGATCGTTGCCTTAAATAGTTGATATCATCCCTTAGATGTAACATATATTAGTGTGGGGAGAAGTTCCCCAAAAATGTGTCCTTTTACTATACCTAGTTGGTTATAGAATCATATGGTAACGCCTTCAACCACATTGTTGTTTTTCTAGAATGTGATAATGGAAACAACCCCAGAAGGATGTCAGTTGTAGCCTAGGCATCTCGAAAGGCTTAAAAATACCCATAAAGTTCATCAGATGCAAGTTTAGATCATCTATATAAGCTGTCATGCGAAGAGCCTACACCCTAGACATGCATAGCACTCGAGAACCATTGTTGGTGCCCAAGTGATCTTTTGGCCCGACTCAGTGAAGGTCTTACTCAATCAAAATAGGAACTTTAAATGTAAAGATTAACTCATAAAGTCTCAACTATAACTCAACTCAGTATAAGTCTAAAAAATATTCAAATAGCCATAAGAAGGCAATTCCAGTCTCAAACAATAAGAAGAAATGGGAAAAGACCCATCAACTACTACTGTCTATGAAGCCTCTAATAAATATAATAGATATTGGGACAAGACCCACAACATCTTCAAAAAATTGGAATAAAATATATGTGGAACACTCATGAATCAAGGAGTCTCACCAAAGATAGCTGGAACACAAATGATCTCAACAAAGTGCATGTTGATGACTCTGAACGCACATGTATCTGCATCATAAAATAATACAGGTCGAATGACGTTAATACATTGAATGTACGAGTATGTTAGGGGATAGAAGAAACATAAGTAACTAAATTGATACTCTGGGAAGTCATAATCACCTCAGGCCAACTCAACTCAATATGAAAACAACAATAAGAGATGCATTATTTAGAACATTATAAAGCATGATATATTCTCAATGATGTATAAAAATACAATAAAAATACTCTTTACTCTTGATTGGGAGACTTTCTAACAGACAATCATCACTATGAGCAGTGTGATGATACAATGTCTTGCCCACGCTGTCATAACTATCCTATACCTTGTTGGGGTTTAAGACATCTCAAATAATTGGATCCACTAAACTATGCTTAAAATCAATAAGTAATTATATAAAAAAGTATGATCCTTTACCTATGTTGGCTTACATGGTTATGAGGATTTTGAGTTGTCTGAACTTATCCCCATATCGGTGCTCAATACTACTCCCAATAATATATATAACTCATGCTCATATGTTAAGAATTATAAACTCTTCCTCAATTTGAGATAATAACTCAACTCTTAAAAGAGGTAACTACTTTGAAATATCTTTTGAACTCATAAACTCTTTTTAGAAATCAAAGTTTATCTTTTTCTCAATTTATAAAATGATTTATTTGGGAATACTTTGTTGCCTTAAACTTTTACTCAAAACCTTTTCTTTAAAATTTTACCTCAAAACTCAGTTTAAAACAAAATAATCAACATTCAAAGGGTCTCAAGACTTATAACTCAAAATAGAGTTCATTTTAAGGTTGAAATGTAACGTTGAAATATAGAATTACCATAATTTTTTTCTCATTTTGTTTGATATTAACTATATTTCAAGTAAGTGTTACCAGTAATTAATCTTAATTTATAAAGGGATAGCCTCTCACAAGAGGTCTTTGAAGCCTAGATATGATTATGATACGATTATATGTGCACTTAATAGAAAGCTTTGGAAAATAACATATTTGAGGATCTCCAATTTTGGGTGGCCTGGTTGGGGTTGGGGATTGTTGAAGATCTGGAATGATTTGTGAGTAATCAAATATAATAACTAGGTTGTATATTGCATGAAATTATTCCAATTAAGTTGTGATGAATTGAATTCTTTTCCCCTTGTAGCTTTAAAAATAATATGACATGATATGTGAATAATCAAACAAAATAAGTACAATGAATATAGTACTAAATTAAACGATATCGATTCTATGATGACTTACATGTCATAATTCATTAGTTTTGATCTGATGACTTTAAAAAATATTCATTCAATTAACTCAAATTATTTTCTCAAATAATTTGATTAATCATCAAATTTTAAACTATTCAACTTTTGTTTACTTTATATACCAGAGGAATGTGCAAGAAAATTAATACGCTCAATTTACACATCCCTAAAGAAGTATAAGCGATCGTTATCAAGTAAAGAACCCAACTAGTACGTTGGGGTCGATTCCATGAGTGATAACAATTAGACTTAATTTAACCCACGATTATATCATTTTAGTCAAGATATTTCTGAATTAATTAAGTAAAGGGGGAGGGGTTTGTCAAACAAAATCCTAAAATTATAAGAGTATTAAGTAACCAAAGATCAACTTCGGTTGTTATCAAGGTGAGAAAGTAACTAGGGTGTAAGTGTTCCCCGCAAGCTCATAACGCAGTGATCCTAGCAATATCAATCCCTTCCTAGTGTATTATATGCACAGTGATAAGTTATGTATATATGAATCCTTGGTACGAAATTTAGAGAATTTAACCCCGCACCTAGGTCCGGTTATGTTTGTATAAGTTACTGACCCTTACCATTACCTCATATTAGACATCATAATCGATGTATGGCTTAGTTATTACTTCGCACCAATCGACACTTGTATATTAGATAGTATCACTCTAAATCTATGTTGATAATTCTTTTCTTGTTAATTACCTCCTTGATCCGGCAAGTAGCAACAAGGAGAGTTCTAACACATGCACTCGTTAAAAAGACTTCTAAATGAAAGAACTATCAATGCATGCAAAAACACTATTCAAGAATTGCTTAATTGCTATTCATACTTCGTTAATCGCTCATGGTTTAGCAAGAACATAATTCATGTTCATAGATGAATACATCATGAACTTACTTAATAAGAATGATAAACCCAGAAATCCAACTTGAATTGCAAACCAAAATCTTTAAATAAAAATCCAGAATTCAATAATTTGCTAAAGTTGCAAAGAATCAATTCCGAAGCAAGAACTCAAAACAATGTAATAGTTTCTAACCCCCAAAAAAGAGGTTTACATCCCCTATTTATAGAAAACAAATCCTTAATTAAAAAGGGAAACAAAATAAGGAAATAAAACTGCATGACACGTCTTCAAGTTAAGAGGCATACGTACGGTATGTAGGTCCATGTCGTAGCTCCATACTTAGCCAATTCTCCTTCTTCTTATATCTACTCTTTCGCAGACAACTTCTACGACCTTACAGTACGGACCATAAGTCAGACGATGGTCCTTAAGTCGAGTCCGTCACTCAATACTTAGATTATTTCAACATTAGATACGAGAACCACTTCTCAGATCACTTCTATGGAGCTGCAGTACGGACCGTAAGTTACCCTCGTGGTTTTACACATAGTCATATTTCCCTGAGCATCCACACTTCCTTTGTATATTAATCCCATGCCCCTCACCTACGGACCATAGCTGCCTTCGTAGGTATCTCTTTTCTGCATTTTCCTCAACTCTCTCCTCAAATTCTCGCACCTGAGTTTATTTCCTAAAGCAACAACAAACAAACATAAAACTAAAAAGAAAGACCTTCACACATACTCAATTCTCGAGTAAAACCTATCAAAAGTACCGTAAAATCGTGGTACATCAACATCCTTAACTTAGAGTTGTTGGTTGTCCTCAAGCAACATACTATGACTCTATATGACACTTGTATAGAAGTAAGCAATTTAAACCCAAGAAATCATATGGCTCTCCATACCGACTCTTATTTTAAGTCAAGTTTTGTTCTCTTAGATGCAAACAAGATAATTTGTGCGGATCCACACGACACAATAGAACAATAAATCACACCACATACACTATTTTTCTATCCCTAGAGTACCAACTTTTTGACGATGTCACTATTGCCCTTACTTCAACAGAATTCCCTTTTTTTTACTCAATGTATATGAAGATTTAGTATAGGGATTCCTTCAACTCTCACGCTCAAAAGTAATTATCAAGTACAGGTAGTGCTCAGTACCTTAGGCTTGATCTTATTTTCACTACCTCGAATCTCCAGTAATTATCAAGTACAGGTAGTGCCAGTACCTTCGCTTGTAACGTAGGCTCAGGGTCAGATGTGGTACATTTGGGTACGAGTAGTGACTTTCTTCCCTCTTTGATATTACATTTAGGCCTTTTACCTCCTTTTGCCCTATCTTCGACATCCTTCCTTTAATTCTTATTTCCTTTGATTCCTTTCAATCATAGATGTGACTTTCAACTTTGTATCTCTTTTTATTATTATTCTTTTTTCTTTTCATTCTTTCGCAAAGTCACATCCTCTTTTTCACTTATTCATTTCTTTTCAACACTCAACTCTTTTCACACCCACTTTTCTTTAACTTTACTCTTTCCTTGGCACCTCAACTCATGGTCGATGTGCACAATACCTGATGTCAGGTTAGGGACAAGAATGAGGCCACTTTTGATTTAGCCACCCTCAACTTAGTCTTTTTGCCTAAGTCGAGGTGCACATGTCCAACGAGGGACCAGGGCCAAAGCATAAGATTCTGGGAGTGTGAGTTAGGGAGTTAGAAAGAATCGTTCTCTTTTTAGGCTCAAAACATTTGGATCAAAGGGGCAATTCATATTATTTGGTCGAATTATTTTTAGGCTATTTGTGGAATATTCAGAACAAAGCCCTATGATCACTTTCTATCCTCTAGAGTAGATTGTCTTAGAAAGACTAACCAGGAAATTCCTAGACTGGCACTTCACTGTTTGATCCGTCAATAATTATAACACACACCAGGCAACTAGGTTCATCATTAGATTATCAGATTACCCAGATCAAGTAAGATCTTAAGTCATGTTATCACATCGGTCTATTATGTGTCATACCCTAATCTAGCACATTCAGCTTATTCTAATCCATTTTTCAGCACATATACAAAATTTTAGATGGCCATCATTTTTGTTTCGACAGTTTGAAGACATCATGCTTTAATTCATATTCATGCCTCTACACATACTAAACATTACACATACTAAACATGTCAGTTCGACAGAAATTAACTAGTCTCTTGGGAGAAAAGAACACATGCAAGAAAAACCCAAGAGAGGATTACGAGTTAGGTTACTCAGACTTCACCCTATCACTCACAATCCATTTACCCCACCCCGACAAAATAAGTGTAATTGTCCCCAATGCACAAAAAAATGGGAAACACTAATGGGTTCGGGTGGGTGAAGTAAACCTGTGGCGCATCGCGCCGAAGAATCCTTAACAACTGAGTGGGTTCGGTTTCCCCTCATCCCACTACAGTAATTGGGCCACCATCAGTAGTTCCCTCATCATTAAACATTGCACTAGGCGTGGTTCTATCATATGTTGCTGCAGGCCTTGATCTAGATGCCTATACACCCATCTGAGACTAACTATCGGCCTTTGAAAAAAAATTCGGTGCATCCGCTGTCGGTGCATTCCCATCTCCTTGCATTTGGTCTACTACCTCAATCACATCATCACCTATCGGCACATCCACTCAGGGTTGTCTCGGTTGTGCTGCAAAATTTGCATCATCCTGAATGAGCCCAATATCCAAGGTCCCTGTAGCATGGACCAATTTATCACAATGTCATCTATGCACTCCAGCCTCTCTGCAAATTTGAATAATCATGCATGGGAAAGGATACGTGGTGGTGGTCTTGAATGCCCTTTAGTGTATCTCGGACAATATCAATTTGACAATATTTACTCAATACCGGCCACAAAGGCAGCCACCATAACTACCCTATCCCATGTGACAAGGTCATCGGCTTGTGTCGGTGATAAGTATATTACGCACAAGAAGCTAGAAGAATTTGTCCTCCAAGTTTAGGCTGGCCTTTCTGATACCCAACTGGGGTGTTGCAACCCACTTTGCTTTATCGCGATCTAGGGCCATGTGCGTAGCAAGCCAAGATATGACCTCTTTCCACTGCTCTGCAATCCTCGTGATAGCTTCAGACTACAGTATCTCCCATCGGTAATTAAAGTCAGTTGTATTTGTGGTCCACATATTGTCGGGGTTGGGGCCGTAAAGGAATAGACTGATGGTGGTGTAGGAGTGGTTCACACGAACTCCTCAAACCATAGTCGAGCTTAGGGGGTCCTGAGATGTTGGTTTGGAATTTTCAGGTATGGACCCCCTGTGAGTGGCCGTATATGAAGTGTAAAACTCTTGCATAATCTTCTCGCTATACATGCCGGGATCACGGGACATCCATTCACACTTGTTCTTTTTAAATACCCCTTGGATCTCTGGTACTTTGTGGAGACTCCATGTTAGGAATCGACGCTCCTCTGTGATTGTTTGGGTCACATTCCCCTTTGCATTCGACATCTTGGCATCCCGATAAATCTACCATCGGGCATCTACGCACCATAGATTTGGTTCATCCACTACTGGGTCACATGCAGAGCCTGAGCTGGTGGCCTCATCTGACGAGGCTTTTTGATTATGCTCACTGGACCCAGAGGTAGAGCCTTTTGCAGACCCGATAGTTGTGTTGTGCGAGGAACTATGAGCAGACCTTTTCGGTTATCCGACCAGTGTATCCTCCTCATTAGACTGAGAGGCAGTGACTACATTGGTATTCCCGATAGTGGGCTAGTTCCGATTAGTCCTAGCTGCAGCGGTTGGAGTTCTTCTAGTGGTAGGGACATAATCGGGGTCATTATTACCCTCCGGGTCATTGAAGACTATTGAAGGGAATGTCGTGTTGATTTGAACCTCTTTTTTGCAGTGGTGCCTTCTTTGGTGACATCGTACCCGTGGAAGAGTTTTTAGAAGACACCATAAACGTAGAATTATACCTAACTTAATTATAGAACGAAAAGAGAAGAAACAAAAGAATTTTAAAAAAACTGCTATAGTGGCTACTATGAAGGGTATTTATGATCTGTCAGTGCCTCCATAGATCAAGTTGAACCAAGTGGGGGGATCAATGCGGAAACGCTGGGCATGTAGAACGGTTAATAGATCAAACTATAGACCATAGTCCATGTCCATCGTCTCACACTTAGACTTTTCACGAGCCCTCCCATCTATGGACATGACCTACGATCTGTAACTTGACTTACGGTCCGTAGGTCTGAGACTGGTCCAAGTTGTGTCATGTTTATGGACCCAATTTTTACGATTAATTAAATTCATACCTTACTCTACTTAAGTGTTTTAACACTCTTCATGCGAGTGTTTCATCCCAGCGGTTCCAAGTACTTAATTCTACAGACAAATCAGGGAACCATAAGTCGGAACCTGCACAAAGATTGTCGTGATTTGATAGCTTTTAAGTTATGACTACATGATCACTGTCCATCATCCCAAGGGTGATTCACATTCAACAGTTGCATGCAATTAAGGACATTGAAGCACCCATGGTCAAGACCCACTCCCGACTTCCACAGAGTTAATCTAGGGCAGACAAATTCAACATAAGAAGAGGAAGTCCGTTACCTTACACGAGACAAGAAGTGGGGTGGGATTGCAACGGCATTGATGACTCCAAATAACCACGCACCAAAGCTTCACCGAACACGGACACCAGAGTGATGGAAAATAAGGGGTAAATGGATTTTGATTGAATTAATGGAAATTGGGTTGTTGGGGGATGATATGATTTGGTTGGGGGTGGATTGGTGGTGAATGTGCGTGAATTGGGGAGATTAGGGAGTGATTTTAGGGACTTGGATGAGTGATGGGCGGTTTGGAAGGTTTAGAATAGGTGGGAAATAATTTTAAAATGGTAGATTTTAAATAGGAGGGTGTCCGGGTGGGGTCATGCAAACTTGGTTTCGGACCTACGAGACCCCGCTTACGGTCCATCTATAGGTCTACTCCATCACCTACATTCACTCTGATAGGGTTACTTGGGACCCCTGATGGTCCATCCTTCGCAGAGTTTGGTTTAATTCGAGATCGTAAGGAGTGAGTGATTACCCTCGGCTCCGTGTACTTGGCATACACTACAGCTAGACCCCGAGAAAGACAAAAGCATAAAGAAAAAGTAAAATTAGGAAATAGTAGACTAAAGTTCAATAACATAATTAAAAATAATCTGAAAGCCAAATTCCCTAGAAGCGGCGCTAAAATTTGATACGCCCAAATTACATCTACCTAAGAAGCATAAGCGATTGTTATCAAGTAAAGAACCCAATTAGTAGGTTGGGGTCGATCGCACGAGTAATAAGGTTTAGACGTAACTTTAACCCACGATTATATCTTTTTAGTCAAGGTAATTCTGGAACAATTAAATAAAGGGGGGGGGGGGTTGTGAAAAAAAATCCTAAAATTATAAGAGTATTAAGTAAGCAAAGAACAACTTCGGTTGTTATCAAGGTGAGAAAGTAACTAGGGTGTAAGTATTCCCACAAGCTCATAACACAGTAATCCTAGTAATAGCAATCCATTCCTACTGTATTACATGCAAAGTTATAAGTTATGTGTCGCTAAATCCTTGGTCTGACATTCAGAGAATTTCAACCCGCACCTTGGTCTGGCTACATGTGTATGAATTACTAACCCTTATCATTACCTTATATTAGACATCATAATCGATGTATGACTTAGTTTTTACTTCGCACCATTTTACACTAGTCTATTAGATAGTATCACAGTAAATCTATGTTGATAATTCTTTTCTTGTTAATTACCTCCTAGGTATGGCAAGTAGCAAAAAGGAGAGTTCTAACACGTGTACTCGTTAAAAAGACTTCTAAACGAAAAAACTATCAATGCATGCAAAAACACTATTAAAGAATTGCTTAATTTCTATTCAGACTTCGTTAATTGCTCATTGTTCCCACAACCCTAGTTGTGGATTTAGTTACCCATATTAGCAAGAACACAATTCATGTTTATACATGAAGACATCATGAACTTACGTAATAAGAATGATAAGCCCAGAAATCCAAATTGAATTGCAAACCAAAATCTTCAAATAAAAATTTGGAAATCGATAATCTTCTAAAGTTTCAAAGAATAAATTCCCTAAGCAACAACTCAAAATAATGTAATACTTTCAAACCCCAAAAATGAGGTTTACATCCGCTATTTATAGAAAAAATCCTAAATTAAAAGGAACGCAAAATAAAGAAATAAAACTGCAGGACGCGTGTTGAAGTTACGAGGCAGACCTTCGGTTCGTAGGTTGAGTTACGGACTGTAGGTCTATGTCGTAGCTCCATACTTAACCCATTCTCCATCTTCTGAAATCTACCCTTTCACAGACAACTTCTATGACCTTGCAGTACGAAGTGTAAGTCAGACGACGGTCCGTAAGTCAAGTCCGTCATTCCATACTTAGATTATTTCAGCATCAGGTACAAGAATTACTTCTCAGATAACTTCTACGGAGCTGCAGTACGGACTGTAAGTCATTCTATGGTTCGTAAGTCACCCTTGTGGTACCACACTTATTTAGATTTACCTGAGCTTCCACACTGCCTTTGAATAGAAATCCCACGCCCCTAACCTACGGACCGTAAGTCATTCCATGACCCATAGCTGCCTTCGTAGGTATCTCTTTTCTGCATTTCCTCACCTCTCTCCTCAAGTCCTTGCGCTTGAGTTTATTTCCTGAAGCAACAACAGACAAACATAAAACTAACAAGAAAGACTTTCAAACACACACAAATCTTGAGCAAAACGTATCAATAGTACCGTAAAATCGCGGTACATAAACAATATAGGAAAGTAAATACATTCCTAATCGAAGAAAATGACCACTATTTTCACAAGTAGTCTTACCATATCAAAAAGGGATTCTTTTTCAATATTTTACTTAATAGAGTTATTTTCCATATCCCAAATTAACCTTATTACTTAATTAATAAGGTCAATTTGAGATATAGTAGATAACTTTGTTAAGTAAAACATCGAAAAAGAATCATTTTAAGATACGGTAAGACAACTTTATGAAAATATTAATAGTCTATTTCTTTTATTAGATATTTCATATGTATATGTTCTCACACAGTATTATTGTATATAAAGTGAAAAGAAAAAGATTTGGTAAAAGTTTAGTGAGTGATCAAATTATTTAAATTTGGTTTACACTTCACGAACGTGAGATGATAGAAAACATTCAAATCCAACTAGGTTTAGAGAAAAGTACTTACACTATGTAACCTAATATATGTATTAGTTAATTTTGTAAGTTTCAATATATGGAATATTTCTTTTCCAATTCGGGAGGCTTCACATACGGAAACTTGTAAAGATTTTTCACCAACCTTCAAGAGATTTTAATTTTTACCTACTAGTACAAATTAGGAAATAGTAACTGTAATTTAACTAAACACCTTCTATTACCAAAAGTACAAAATTTCCCGTAAAACCCTACATATACACATTCTTTTGTTTTTCTTCTTTATTTTTAGTATTACGAAATAAATATATTGTATAATGTTAGTCAAAGTTTTTTATAGTTTGACTCAAAAATGGAAAGTGTGAAAATTAATAGTAGACGGAGATAGTAATACTAAAAATTTTCCAATCAAAATTATTTTCTCATTTATTTTTTCATAAATAATTTGATTAATCATAAGAGTTTAACCAAATTACCTTCTCTTTACTTTATATACCAAAGGAATGTGGGAGAAAATATAAGAAAGTAAATCCATACATAATTAAACAAAAAGACCACTAATATTTGCACAAGATTGTCTTACCAAATCTCAAGACGACTCTCATTTAATATTTTACTTAATAAAGTTATATACCATATTCAAAATAAACTTGATTTATTAAGTTGTATTTGGATGGTTTTGCCTAAGTACGTTTCAAGAAAAAAGAACGCATCCCACTAAGTGTGATGTAGACGAGCTGTCACTAAACTTGGGAAGTTCAATTACAATTTTTCTATATTATATTTCTTTCTCAATTCGAGACACATACATACCAAAACTTTAGAAGATTTTTGATCAACCCTCCCAAGAGAATTCAATTCTCTTTCCTATTCAAATTAGGAATACTAATAATAATCTAAATAGGCAAATTATATTACCGAAGGTATTAATTCCCCTAAAATACCTATATATACGTACTCATTCTTCTCAAGACTCTACAAGAATAAAGCTATGGCAGAAGAAGATCAAAGCAACAAGAAAACAACCAATCCCAAGTCTTATCAAGGGAGGAAAGAATGCATACAGAGGAAGTCAATGGAGCTTGCAACTCTCTGAAATATCCAAGTTTGTACTTTTATCACTGGTCCTAATGGGCAATCCAAAGTTGGCCTGACAATTTGGATACATGTAAAGAAGTTCTTAATCTCTACTCTCAAAATATGAAAAACGAAAAAGAAGCACAAGGAATCATCAACACCAGTACCAGAAACAGAAGAAGATCAAGCAGAGAAGTGTCCTGACTCTAGTTGAATCAAAGCTTGCTGCAGTCAACAGGAGAATTCATTTCATGGAGATCAAGATCTTTTTTGTTGTTGATAAGGGGAAAAGAAAGTGAATTGAGTGATTTCCTTATATGGGTTTTTTCTTTTCGGTATATTCTTTGAATGTTTTTAAAGATTAGGATCGTGTGATTTTTTTCTTGTTTGTTCGATGATTTACAGTAGTTGAAAGATTTATCATTGATCTACAGATCCTTTTTTCCTTTTTAGTGTTTGTCTTATCAGTTGTTGGTTCAATATGATTACAACCCATATTTTATCCTTTTTTATTATGATGTATGTATTGAATTGAATGATGATTAATCCCTCTAGTAGAATGGAAAACCCATAAGTTTTTTTAATTAAAATGAAATACTTACATGAAAAATTATTGTTAAATAGATATTAGGTAGGGTAGGGTTAGGGTTTGCTAGGCCTGGGTGCCATGTACCATAAAAGAGTAACTTCATAGAAAGTTAAAAAATAAACAAGAATATTTTTATTGCACTAAGAAAAAAACAGCATTACGCTCAGCCTCTTTTTGTTAGAAAGTTTGTTTTGCAAATTGTTGAACGAGATCCCTAAAAGTTCTGTGATGATGGCTGTAAGATGGCTTCTAGCTGTTGATTTGTTGCTGGTACAATGCTCGTAATCTTCCTCTTTTTATTTCTATAACTTCATGTTGCACTGCATATAAATTTATTAGTTGCATATTTCGATGATAAAAATGAATATAATCTACTGGTTGTATAGACGTTCAACTTCCACGAAACACTACCAATCTGACAAAACAGAACAATTCCCATGTTCAAAATAGTTAAATTCAATTAAGTCCATTTACTCTAGGTCGTTGAATCAAGGAAAGAAAGTGGGACTCGGGATGACCAGGAACTTTCCCCGTTTTCCCTAGAGACCGCTATTTTGTTAATAAAATTGAATATTACTCAAAAACATTTATTTTTGTTCCTGGAAAATCGTGTCCACTTTCCTAGCTCCCTTGAACCAATATTGACTTACTTGCAGTTGTTTTATTAACCATGAACAAATCAATTATATAATCCTTAATTCAGATAAATTTAATTACTAGCTATGTAAGGTTTGGACTCACAAGACCAGCTCCATAATCAACTTTATCAAAATAGTCCAAGACTACAAGCACTAGAAGCAATTGTTGTGTAATTCAATATAACATATGAAGAAACTGTTTTAGGGCTTTATTTTCCACGCTGAGAATAAGAGTCTTCTGGTTAAGGAATTCAAGCTCAGCACACTTAAGAACCTTCAGTTTGAAATCACAAAAACAAGTTAAATTAAAGGTTGTACATTTCTTTCCAATTAAGATTTCAAAGGTTCAACTGGTACATGCCTGCAAAAATTGTACATTTCTTTCCAATTCAGCTATATATTGAAGCTTCACAGAGAAAATTTCTTGTATATAATGACTCCACCAAGTTTCCAACCATACCCAAAGCGCTGCAAGATTTTTGAAACCTTGTATTTATTTCTATCATATTTCAAGGTAGAGTTTCGTTTGTCCTTGCAAGGGTGGGAACCATGAAGCACAACTGAGCTATTAAAAAAATTGATAGTGGAGTACTACGAAGTGAAGGCCAAGAAACAACATAGTTATCAAAAAGAATAATTGCAAAAGCATTTTCTATTTTTAATTTATAACCAGAAGCTCTTTCTTGCATCACTTTGTTTTCAATTTTTTTTAATGTTTTTTAAGGATGAGGATGTGATGTGTGCTTTTAGAATTGTTTTTACTTGAGCTGAGGGTCTGCTGTAGACAGGCTCTCTACCTCCAAAGGTAGGGGTAGGCCTGGGTACACACCACTACTCTCCCAGACCCGACTTGTTGTATTACACTGGGTATGTTGTTGTTGTTGAGAATATGATGTGCGACTCATGGAGTGTGAGAGAATCCAAAAACTATTCAGAATCATTATGTTTCCAGCAGCTCTTTTATCTGGGATGCAGATGCCCTGATTGATATCTTCCACATGGGGCACAAAGTTAGGCTCTTTCCCCCTATTTTAGTTGTGAGAGTATGCACACAAAAAACTGAAAATGTTACGACAACAATAAAATAAATTAGCTTTCGCAACATTATCTATTTTCTATGGGCATTATGAGAAACGCCATCTTCCATCAATTTGAACAATCAAAAGGCTAGAAACTGTGACCACAATATATCTGTAGTCACTTCAAGCAAAAATCTTCCTCTAGGAACAGACTATACCAGAATTACCCAACCTTAATTCCCAAATTGATCATCAAATCTCTTCTGAGTAAAAAAAAAACTTGCTTTGCATATATAATTTTTCATCTATATAACATTAACGGACTCTTACGTGATGTAAACTTATAAAGTGTAACTGGGTACAATTTTCATATTTTGAATCTTTCATTATCATTTCTCCCATTACATCAAAAGAAAATTATTATGAAACCAGAAACATCAAAAACCAAAAACAAATAACTCTTCCACAAATCTTAGACAATAGTCTCTCTAGGTTTGATCAATTTCTCCAACTTAAGAAAAATAAGTTCCAATTAATCACTCAAAAACAGGAAGGCGATAAAGAAAATAATTAAAAAATCAATCCAATTTTTTGTTCCTCTACTTTTGCTTATATTTTCATAGCAATAAAAACAACAACTTCAAATCAAATTACTAGAAACAAAAAAAAATAAGAAGGTAATTACAAAAACTCGGAAGATACTTTAATTTTGTTGATGAAAAAAATGCTCACCTTGATTGATAATGAAGATATTGCAATGTGATTTCAGAAATTCAATAAAATTACGAAGCTCATATTCTTCGCTTCTAAGTTATATATCGATATTCTATATATCTTGTTGGAATCTTCTTTTTCTTCATCTTGACAAATCTTCTTCTTAGAACTCTTTAAAGGTTGAAATATAGACTTGAATGAAACAACTCAAGGATCTCAATGACCTAATAGAACTCAATAGTCAGAATTCAAAGATTCTACTCATCTCAAGAATGCTCGACTCATTGGGTTCATGCGATATTATAAAAATGAATGACTCCATTCTACGAACTTTATGAATAACATACAGTAATTTCATAATTAGGAATATAGTTTCAAAAGGAATCGGAAACTCAAGGACTCAGAACTCAAAGACACTATTCATATAAAAAATATTTGACTCATAGGTTGATAGAAAATTTGGACATGAACCTCTCCACTCAAGTATTAAATAACAATGTAGAGACTTATGAATACACTCTTCTCGTCCTCATCTTTACTCACCAAGACATAGTCAAACTATTGTTGATTACAAACATATTCTCAATTTGACTCAAAAGACCTCTTGAACTTTTCTCCTAACTTTACTTCAACTTTTAATGTAATTCAATACATGTCATTTAGATATGAAAAATCTCTTAAGGATTAATGAAGACATTTATAGTCAATATCAAGAAGAGAGCGAAGACACGATTCAAAGGAACACGTATGGGATGAAGAGCGGAAAAGAAAAAGGCCTGATGCCCCAAGCACATAAGTGGCACACCGAGCCAACCCCATACTTGCTAGGGATGCTTTGGGGCGCACTACAGGCGCAGGGCGCTATAATGGTGTGTTGCCCCAACCCCAAAACAAGAAAACCCAAATATTTTTCTTGCTCAATATCAAGTGCTAACTCATCAAGAATAGAATGATTTCTTCCACACTATTTTTGATTGATAAACCCAACAAAAAATCAATGAAATCTCAATCAAGTTCTATTGAGAAACACCACTTATTCGCAAAAGCCTCACCTTCAGAACGGTAAAACCTCCATTGTTAAAGAATGGGGTTAACACTCAAGAACACTTCAAGAATCTTGACATATACGATTTCATAAACAAATTAATGAAAGAATCATGTGTTTGGTGTGAGAATGAAAAAATCCAACACTACGGCAAACCTCACACAATTGGAAAGAACGATCATTCTTGGAGAATTCCATAAGCCTTGAAGGACGTTTGAACTTAACCCTTTTTCTCCTCTTGAAACATTCTCTAAAGCCCTAGTGTTTTAGAATGTGAAAAATAATCATAGAGTCTATCTATACTCTTAACTGGGTGAGGAAAAACTTGGGTAGGTCGATTGGGGTAAGGAAAAGTCCAAAATAACCTTTCCTAAATGCCTTAACTAGATAGGTTGTACTCAAATAGGTATAACTCCTTCATCCAAGCTCTAATTTTGGCAAACTTGGCGGCGTTGGAAGGAAAACTAAAAGACCTTTAATTTGATAGTTCATGGACCACCTAAATCTTTATGTGCTAAAATATATGGTCATTTGAAGTTTAACAAAAACTTTAGAGAACTGATGGGTTACTTGAATTAATATTTGTTAGTTCTTTTTGAAACTCAAGGTGTTACATCAGTGAACTTACACCCATAAAAAATTAAATCACTCGGTAAAATCATATTTACAAACGAAGCATTGTTCGAGTCGAATCTTAGAAATTTTTGGGGTGTTACAATATCTCACCTTTTGGGATAATTTGTCCTCGAATGATGGCTGAACTAGGAATGGAAAGGGGTTTTATCTTACTACCTCTTCTGAACTCTGAACTTGCCTACTTACATACTTTTAAATGATTAATATCAGTATTTGGGATCCTCTATAGCACATAAATGAGGAGTGATGTTGTTTTGAACAAATTTACTCTCTACCTAAAGTTATCTTGTCTGAAACAAATGAGGTCTGGGCATGAGGTAGGAATACTATGCCTTGGGTAATATGACTGATAGCTGTTAAGCTTAGCAGTACTTCTCAACTAAGAACTTCTTTCTTTATTACCAAAAATCATTGGCTGCTACTCATAGCTCCCACAAAGGTACATGACTACTTTTACGAAAGACTGAGCCTAAAGGTATGTTCTTACTATAGTAAAGCCTAACCTAATATCACAAGGTTGAGGTTGTGCACCTCTATACGAAATCTCAGCCCTAGAACATTACTCATTACCACCACATTCAACCAACTTTGTCTCATATCAAGAACCACCAAAAGCATCACATATTTTCTCACATATTAACAACGCCACATTCAAGCTTAGCAAATTAACCACTCCATGCATTCCTGCTAACCAACTTCCTAGGAATTCCTCATCCTATCCTCATCCCTACCATACCAACTGAAATTTCACGAATTACTACCTGGAACTGACTAATTGCTCTCATTGAACTATTACTCATAGTAAAACTCCACTTTATTCCTCCTACACATTTTAACCTTAGATTGGATAATAATACCATCACTACTGTCACGCCCTGAGCCTGCACCCTGGGGGGACTAACACTCGAGAATCATTGTTGGCCCCATGCGAACCCTTGGTCTGGCTTATACTCATGGGAAGACTTAAACACAAGAAATTTAACTCAGGAAATAACATAAGAGATAATAACATGGCAAAAATGAAAAATCAAGTCTTAAAAGTATACAACATAAATACATAAGACTAAGGAACTATAACTATTTGTTTATGAATCCTCTAAAACAAAGAGAGATTTTGACGTAGAACTGGATCATCCTAACAATTGAAAACTAGAAAGCAATGTAAAAAGGAGCTCTCCAGAAAGCAAGGAGGCTCACCAACTCACTCTGAGTGCTCAGTCTTATCAATGAGGTGCTGGATGCTGATCCTGGTTACCTTTGTCTCATAAGACGATTAGGCCAACTGCCATTAGTACATTAAAAGTACAAGAATGCGAGTTGGAATGCTAAACAGAACATAGGCTTGAAAAGAATATGAAAGGGACACTTACCTTGTCTTTACTCAACACCTGAATAACTTAACTCAATATAAAGCAATAAAACAAATGCAATATACAAAAAGCTTTTAATACAGTAGAAAACAACTTAGTTTGTTAAAGGAGTGCAATAAAAAACTCAACTATACTCATAAAAGAATGTAATATGGTTTCCCCGTGACATTTTCGAACTGATACCCACCACTATGAGCCTAAGTGATGATACAACATCTTTCCCAAACTGCTAAAACTATCCTATACTTTGTCATCATATAGAACGCTTTAACTAGGTGGATCCACTAGTCTATGCTTAAATGAACGAAGTGATCATCTAAAAAGTATAATCCTTTACTACCTATGATGGTTACATAGTTTATGGAAACTTGAGTAATCTGAACTCGCGTCACCATATCGGTGCTCAATACTTCTCCTAAAATGTATTTTGCTCATAGGTGTTTAAGACAAATTGTTTCTTTGATTTCAGATAATTACTCAAAACTTAACTTAAAAGAGCTTTTGGAATCAATATTCCCTTTCTTTGTCAAATGTGAAAACGTTTCCATCTCTTGGAAATGCTTAGTTCCCCTATAATCTTTGAAGAAATGAACTTTTAATCTTACTGTTTAATCAACTTAAAACTCAAGTCTTAAAACAAAGTTTAAACGTTGGTGAAATACTTTTGAAAACTTTATGAACTTCACTTGTGTAGATTCTTAACTTCAAGACTTGACTCTTAACTTTACTTGAATTAAATTTATGGATCCAAGGGTTGTGATTTTCATAGGAAAGATCTCGTGGTGTTTAGGAGTATTATAGATAGCTAAACATGAGAAAAGATCAAGAAATCACTGACCGGGAAGTAGTCTGCAACACCAACTTGCATTTAAATATTTGATAGTGAAATATTTTTTGAAACACAGGAGTCTGAGTCCTAACCGCGATGTCGAGTCAATTTTTGTACACTAGCGGAACAAGTCTACATCGCAGACTTGCGTGCCAGAACCTGCTCGACATTTTCCTTCTTCGTTTTCTAACCCAAATTTTCTCAAATCCAATTCTTTTTCTCAATCCCTCTTTAGGTTCAAATACACCACATACATACACAAGAACCTAACTCAAAAAAACCCTTATATCGATACGATTTTTCAAGAACTCCAAAATCCCATCAAATCTCCGGAACTAAAGCAAACTTCAAGAACATAACTCAAGAACATCATAGTTACAACTTTCTAAAAATGATTTTTTCTGAAACAAACATGTTTGGTATGTGGGTGATTGACCCAATGGGATAAAATTCTCACATACCTCGTAGGATTGAATCTTTGGACAATTCCACAACCAAAATCGCAAGAACTTGACGAATCTTGAACTTATCTTCTTCTTTCTCCTATTTTCTCTTCTCTCAAAGCCCTAGGATATTTCTTAATTGCGTAAACTAAACCAACTCTCTTTAGACCCTAAGTAATTTACTAAGAACGAATTTGAATAATTGGGTAAGAAAAAGACTAAACTACCCTTCAAAAATCCGGATTAGACTTTCCTTATTTGAACTGCCCAACTTCAAATGATCATATCTCACTCATACAAACCCGGATTGTGCAAACTCGGCGGTGTTTGAAAGATTATTCGAAGATCTTTCCTACGATATACGGAAACACGCCTAACTCATGCCGACCAGGAGTTATGGTCGCTTGAAGTTGGCCAAAAACATAGCCTAGCATACTTAACAATTTTCCAGGTTTTTATATTCTTTTCAAAAATGACAGTTTCCAATTTTTAAATTCTTTCTAGTTCTTTCAATTAGTGAGATTTTACAGTATCTCCCCATTGGGAACATTCTTCCTTGAATGAGATTACTCTTGATAGGCTAAGGGTGTAACATCTAACATTCAGGATAAACACCCAACAAGCAATGCAGATACAATATGCCAACTTATAAATTAAAGAGTACTAAGAAGAGAATTAGTACCTTGATATGGAATTTCTCTGGGTTCAAATAGATGTAGAAATATCTTCTTCAATTATTCCTTTGCTTCCCTAGTAGCTTCCTCAACCAATTTATTCCTCCAAAGAGCCTTGATTGATGATATTTCTTTTGTCCTTAACATGCGGACTTGGCGATCTATAATCTGAACCAGGAATCTCCTCATAAGATAAGCTATCCTTGATACCTTCAGTTGGTATGATAAGTGAAGTATCTCCCATGAACTCCTTCAACATGGAAATATGAAATACCGGATGAACCGCTACTAAATATTTTGGTAGCTCCAACTCATAAGCTACATTACCTACCCTTTACAATATTTTGTAAGGGACAATATATAGGAGACTAAGCTTCCCCTGTTGCAAAATTTCATAAAACCCTTTCATGGGTGGAACTTTTAAATACACCGAATCATCTACTTCGAATTCTAAATCCCTTCTCCTAACATCCCTATAAGATTTGTGACTACTCTGCGCCGTTTTCAACCTCTCTTGAATCACTTTAACCTTTTCCATAGCCTTATGAACTAAATCTGGTTCTATTAACCTTGCTTTACAAACTTCAAACCATCAAATAAGAAATTTGCACCTTGTCCTTTAAAGAGCTTCATAAAGAACCATTTAGATGCTAGAGTGGTAATTGTTGTTGTAAGAGAATTCAATAAGAGTTAGGTGATCATCCCAATTCCCATTGAAATCAATCACCCGTTCCCTCAACATATCCTCTAAGTTTTGATTAGTGCTCTTCACTTGACCTTCCGTCTGACGATGAGAAACAGTACTTAAGTTCACATTTCAACCCAAGCCTTTTCTGAATGACTTCAAAAACTATGCAGTAAATTACGCACCTTTGTCTGAAACAATAGAGATCGGAAGCCCATGAAGTCTTACCACATCTCCAATATACAATTTAGCATAATCTTTTGTTGAATGGGTATTTTTTACGGCAAAAAGTGGGATGGCTTTATTATTATATTGACAATAAACCAAATAGAATCAGGCTTCTTGTGAGACCTCAAAAAACTTTTGATGAAGTCCATGTTTATAATCTCCAACTTTTGTTACGTATTTTCTATATTTTGAGCCAAACCACCGAGCCTTTAATGCTCTACTTTAACTTGTTGATTCAGATACTTAGCAACAAACTTTGCAATGGTCTTCTTTATACTACTCCACCAATAAACCTCTCTCAAATCGTGATACATCTTTGTGGAACCCGAATGAATGGAATATCTGGAGTTATGAGCTTCCTCCATGATACTATGTTGGAGTTCATCCGCCCTTGATACACACAATTTACCTGGATACCTCAATACTCTATCTTCTCCTTGTTCAAAATCCAATTATTTTTTCTTATGCAAATTTGCGTTCAATTTAATAAAAATAGGGTCTTTGCCTTGATTTTCTTTTCATTTTGGCACTAATGATGATTCAGCCCCATTCATCACCAATATTTTCCTTCTATGGAAACCATTAGGTGAACTCCCAAGCGTGCAGGTCTATGTACATCCTTTGCTAGTTCTTTCCTATCTTCCTCAAAATGGGTTGTACTACCCATCAACAGCCCTGCCAAGGCATCACTAACAGCATTATCCTTATCTGGGAGGTAAAGAATACCCATTTCATAATCCTCGAGTAATTCTAAGCACCTCCTTTTATCAGAGATTAAGCTCTTTCTGAGTGAGCACATACCCAAGACTCTTATAATTAGTTAATACATCTACATGAACATTAACAAATAATGACACCATATCTTCAAAGAAAATACTACAACACCCAACTCTAAGTCATGAGCTGTATAATTATTCTCACGAACTTTCAACTGTATGGAGGCATAATCTATAACCTTTTCATTCTGCATTATCACACAAACCAAACCAACTCAGGACGCATCAAAATAAACAACATACCCTTGAGTAACGTCTTGAAAGGTCAACACTGGGGCAGTAGTCAACCTCTTTTTCAATTCTTGAAAGTTATTCTAACAAATCTTCAGACCATTGAAACTTTACTCTTTTATGTGTCAAGTTGGTCAAAGAGGATGAAATAGATGAGAACCCCTCTACGAACCTTCTATAATAGCCAAACCCAATAAACACTTAATATCAGTTAGAGGTGTAGGTCTAGAACAATTCTGCACTGCCTCTACTATCTAGGTATCAACTCTAATTCCATCACCGGAAACTATGTGGCCCAAGAATTCCATAGACTCAAGCTAAAACTCACATTTCAAAACTTAGCGTATAACTCTTTATCTTTCAAAGCCTGGAGATCTATTCTAAGATGGTTAGCATAATATTCTTCATTTCTTGAATAGATCAGTATTTCATCAATGAAGATGATAAAAAAGTTATCTAAAAAAGGTTTGAATACTGTATTCATAAGGTTCATGAATGTCATAGGCGCATTAGTCAAAGAAAAGAACATAACAAGAAACTCATAATGACCATAACGGGTCCTGAATGTTGAATTTGTAATGTCACATTCCCTCGGTATTAAGTGATGGTAGCCTGATCAGAGGTCTATCTTAGAGAAAAAAGTAGCACCTTGAAGCTGATTGAAAAGGTCATCAATTCTTGGAATAGGGTACATGTTCTTGACGGTAACCTTGTTCAACTGATGGTAATCTATACACATTCTAAGGGAACCATCTTTATTTCTAACAAATAAGACCAAAGCACCCCAAGGTGAGATAGTTGGTCAAATAAATATCCTATCAAGGAGATCTTTCAACTCTATGGTGCCATTCTATACGGCAAAATATATATAGGACAATTATTTGGAAAAATATCTATACCAAAGTCTATTTCGCTCTCACGAGGGACTCCATGTAGATCATATGGGAACACTTTTGGAAGCTCTTTTACTATTGAATATGACTGAATAGGAGGTATCTTAACACTAGAGCCATTAACTTCGACTAAATGATAGACACACCTCTTGGAAACTAACTTCCTCCGCTTAAGGTATGAAATAAAGCGACCCTTAGACATTGTTTAACTAGTTTTCATTCTAAGGTGGCTCATTGGAAATGGAAACTTGACAACTTGAGTTCTACAACCAACTCTGGCATAATAGACATGAAGTCAGTCCATACCAAAAATGACATCAAATTATACCATCTCTACCTCAACTAAATTAGCCATGGTACTCTTATGATCGACAAAAATGGAAAATCATGATAGACATTTTCTACTAGAATAGACTATCCAATAGGTGTAGAAACACAAAAGGTATCACGAAGTTGCTCAGGAAGAACACCAAACTTCATTGCAATATACAGAGTTACAAAGGATAAACTCGCTCCCGGATCTATCAAAGCATAAACATTAAATTTACAGACTTGGATCATAATAGTGACAACATCTAGCAAATCCTCTTGCTCTGGGCGATTAATAGTAGCATATAGGTGGTTTGCTCCTCCACTAGTGCCACCTATAGTTTCAGCCTTGTCTGGTGGAGCGGCTGAAAAATACTGGGTTCTATTTCCCTTATTACTATTACTCGACTTGTTCTTTGGACACTGTCGCATGAAATGACCGTTCAGGCAACACTAGCAACCAGTAGAGCCATCATAACAGGTCCCTAAGTAATTCCCACTGCACTAAGCACATGCAAGAGGCTTACTACCCCCTGTGACATAATACCCTTATACTAAAAATGTTTAGCTCTAAAATTCTCACTATTGTACTCACCTTTGTTATTTGGTGCAGGCGAACTAGCATATGATGGAGCAGGTCCCTTTTGTTTATGTTGGAAATATGACCGGTTGACATTACCTTTTTGCATCCCGGACTCATTCCCTATCTTAGCTTTCTTATTCTTAAACTCTTCTCTATCCCTTAGGTTGTCCTCTTCAAATTGTTGCACAAAGCGCATCAACCTTGCTATGTCCATATCCCCTATAAGCATAACTACCTTTCCTTCCTTACTTGAAAGATGAAACAACAACAAATAAACTCATTCTACTCCTCATGTCAACAACCATATCCAGAGCATATCGGGAAAGTTGTGTGAACCTTAGACTATACTCATGAACTCTCAAGGAATCCTACTTAAGTGTGAGGAACTCTCATACATCCTCTCTCAGTTCTCAGGGAAAGAAACACCCAAAGAAGGCCTAATCAAAGCCCAACTAACAATTTGTTACGCATTAGTTAGAGTTAGAAAGAAAATGTATCGGGATGCACTCTATCGCACGAAATGAATATGAAAGAAGTGAGATAGTTCCTAAATTTTGCAACTTTCTAATTATAGATGTGGCGCGCTTCACACCAATTATTAGGACTCTACAGAAACGTCATAATAGACTTTCTAGGACTCTTGAACTCTAGGCATTGATACCATGTTTTTCATTCCTTGAGCCCACACCCTTAGCGGGACTAGCACTCGAGAACCATTGTTGACCCCAAGCGAACCCTTGGCTTGGCTTACTTACTCAGCGGAAGACTTAAACACAATTAATTTAACTCATGAAATAACATAAGAGATAATTACTTGGATAAAATGGCAACTTAAGTCTTAAACGTATAAAACTACAATGAATAAGACGAAAGAACTATAACTATTTGTCTATGAAGCCTCTAAAACAAAAAGGGATACCGGGACAGGACCCTAGTAATCCTAACAACAGAAAAATAGAAAACAATGTAAAAAAGAGCTCTCCCAAAAGCAAGGATGCTCATCACTTGACTCTGAGTGCTCAAACTGATCAATGAGGTGTTGGATGTTGATCCTCGTTACCTGTGTCTTTATCATAAGACGATACAGACCAACTTGTCTAAGTATATTGAATGTACGAGTATGCGATTTGATTAGTAAACATAACATAGTTTTGAAAAGAATTTGAAGGAACACTTTCCTTTGGTTTACTCAAATCCTAAATAACTTAACACAATATAAAGCAATAAAATACATGAAATATACAAAACGATTTTAAAATAGTAGAATTAAATTTAGTTCATTAAAGGAGTGCACTAACAAACTCAATTTTACTTGCAAAATAAATTAATATACTTTCTGTGGCAGATTCTCTAACCGAAAACCACCACTATGAGCCTAAGTGGTGATACAACATCTTGCCCACACTGCCAGAATTTTTCTATACTTTGTCGTCATATAGAACACCTTAACTTAGTGGATCCACTAGTCTATGCAAAAGCACTAAGGATCATCTAAAATGTATGATCCTTTACTACCAAAGATGGCTACATGGTTTAAGAGTTAAGCGTTGTGTTTTCATCTTTGCACATACTCAGTTTTTCAACTGTCATTATATTCTTAGTGGTTGATTCATCTACTAAGTATATTAGTACAATAACAAGTTTTCTTAATCTTTTAATGGATAAAGTATCTAGATCACTTTTGAGATTATAGAGGGTTCCCTCATTATGATTTTCTTCATCATATGATTTTTCCATCAGTGAGAAAATGGAGTTGAACATGGTTTCATCAACTTTGATAGCTATCTTTGAGACATATTAATGATTGTCCTCTTCTTCCACTGACTCACTAGAGCTATTTTCCCATAATGCTAAGGCTTTCTTCACAACTTGATCAATGTGAGCCTTTCTTCTCTCATGGTCTGGGATCTGGTCCCTTCTGCGAGGTTTGAAGTGTTGAGCTTCTTGCTTCTGGCTTTGTCAGTCCCTCATGTAATGTCCAGGCTTCCCACATTTGTGGTAAAGATAATTTGCATTTTCTTCTCTGCTGGTAGACCTTTTATTTGTGAACCCTTTAAGCCTTTTGATTATATCCTCATACATTCTTGTGGGGTATGCCATCTCATCATCCTCTTCTGACCCATCATTCAGATACATTTTCAAGGCCATTTATTTCTAATTCTTTCCTTCCTTCACAGTTTACCCTTGTTGCTTATTCAGCTCATATGTTTGAAGATTTCTAATCGAATCATCCATGGTGAGTACCTTCGGGTCTCTTGCTTTAGTGATAGCATTTACTTTTTTCTCCCATGTCTTGGTAAGCACCATGAGAATCTTTCGAACATGTTTTCTTGTGAATAATCTCACCAAGACATCTTAGTTTATTGGTAATAGAATTGAATCTTGTATGAATCTCGTGGATGGTTTCACCTTCCTTCATACTTAACCAATAGCATATCTACCTTAGTCTCCTTTACTTTCCTTCATGATTTATTTTGAGACAATCCTATATTTCTTTAGTCGTCTCGCACGCAAAGATTATGTTGTACTTATCAGGACCAATCCCATACACTTGCAACTTTTTTCTTCATAGTTATTTTCTATATTTTTCATGAGACCTTCATTGTATTCCCTTCAAGTTTTGGGAATCACCTTAGTGAGTTCTCCATCCACTACATCTTTGGTAGGAATGTAAGGCCCATCAATGATCACATCCCACAACTCCATATCCTTTGCATTGATGTATTCATGCATGCGGGTCTTCCACCATCCATAATATATCCAATTGAATCTAGGTGGCCTAGTTGTGGACTAACCTTCATCCAGGCTTGGTGGAGCAGATATTCATTAGGATATTTTCTTTTCCTGGTGTTACCCAAATAGAAAAGTCAAGTTCTAATACCACATGTTTGAATGCATACATCCACTAGAGACGATAGGATCAGGTGCAAAACACAATTAAGTTTGACAAAAAGGATACTCAAAGTAAATATAGCAAATAGAACTTTACGTGGAAATCTTTCTCAAGGGAGTAAAACAACGACCTGTCTCATAGGATTTTCAAACTGTCTTTACTAAACTTCTCAACAAAAAGTAAAATTAACTTTACAATATCCACGAGATTAACCTCATAATCCCTATTCAGAGTAATACGACTATCACTCAAATGAGACAAAGCAATGCCTGCATTTTCCACTATACAAACCCAACTGATTAATATAGACTTTTTACGTAAGACACAAAGTTCCTCTCAGATAAGCTCTTATTGTGATTCACCCAAGGTTTGAAATTCTTCTAACAAAAATTAAATGAATCTTACAATGTAAGCACAAATACAAGCAATCAAAATGAACAACGAGTTTAAGAAGCAAGTCGTCAGTCTATGAGGTCCCTTGTTGTTTTGTTTAACCTTGAATATTCTATATTTGAATGAATAACTGATTTGTTGTTTTTCATGTTGAATATATAAATCATAAAAAGTTATTGACCGTCATACAAAATAACCTCGTCCATTGTGATTGGTGTGGTACACTGATGACCTCACCAATCTTTGACGCGATAGCTTTCCAGTTGTATAGCACATAGACCTGGAAGAGCATACTCTACAAAGGACCGGGTTCTTGCATTTGTAAAAACATCTGGGAAAAGTAAGACTTATCATAATGTTTCTCTTTTATCAGTGTATAAAATTATATATTTGGGAATACTTAGTTCCCTTTAGCTTTGTTGTCAATCTGTGTTTGAAAAATAGAATTACTGATTCAAACAATACTTTGAGGGAAGATGAAGTTATGAAAGTTTAATGAACCAGTATGAAAGATGAACAAAACATAATTCACAGAAAACTAAAATATGTAAATGTAACAGAATCTGAAAAGTTAGAAAAGAAAAAGATCAAGCCCACTGAATGCACAGTCCCCTAAATGAAATTATTCCCCTCTAGTATTCGAGGTTTGATTTGGAATATTTCATCCAAGGATAGAATGATCTCAATCACCAGCGTATTGATACCCAAAACTCTGGTGTCAGTGAACCACTCAACAACAGTAAAGTACACTAAGAAACTTTGTGTGGGAGAAGAGGAAGAAGAAAAACAAAAAAAATCCGTAAGGAAATTTTTTGAAGAGTGAATAATATTTATAGGCAAGAGGAACTGGTTCTAAAAGGTTGAACCCTTTCAGAATCCACACGACAATTAATGAAAGTTGTAATCTTTCAAATGGTCATAGTTGTTTCTGAAAGTTGTAATCTTTCAGACGGTCATAGTTGTTTCTGAAAGTTGCAACGTTTATGAACAGTCACTTCAAACAGCGGTAAATTCAAGTAAAACAGGAAAGAATTTAAGTAAAATAGGTCGCGTGTGGATCCAAATTGGGTCTGTCAATTAACTAATTAATTGAAAGGTTTCGGTTAATTAACTTACCAATTGAAACGTTTTTGCCATTTAATTTAATTAATTAAATAAATTATTAACTAAATAATTAAAACAAACTTTATCCAAAAAATAATCTCTTGATCGATCATTTTCCAAAGCCAAATCCGAAACCGTAGCTGAAGACAAGCCGAGCAAGCGACAATGAAGATGGCGTGAGGGGGGTCCCTCTTGTAACAACCCGAAAAGGACCATGCTAAGTAATGCCTAACGTACCTAGAATGCCCAGATTAGACCGGGTTCACACGGATTGATGCGCGTGGAACCAGACCTCTGAACCTATGCACCAGCCAATCCAACTAACTTGGTGAGTTAGTTGAGCTAGGCAAGGTTGGGTCCAGCCATGTAGGGCACCCGAATATTAAGATTCACCCGGATGAGTCTTAACCGGTCTTGAAAGGGGTAATCTTAAATTTGGAGGGTCTAGGGGTAAAATGGTCTTTTCCAGGCTAAGGGTAGTATCGTAATTACCCTAGAGATTTAATTAATTAATATGAGTAATGGACAATTCGGGTAGGGTTGACCCGAATTTGACCCTTTTCGCGAGTTAAGCTTCACCCGGGTTCGATCCTGGGTGGAAGCAATGTTAAATCTAATTAATTTATATTAATTATCGGATTTAAGTAAGGGCATGATTAGTAATTTCACCTAAGCCTTAAAAAAATCAAATTTTTAATAATAAATGGCAAGGAGTCCTAGTTTGACTAAGTCTTCAACTAAAACTCCTACTCCTACACTTACTCCCATCTCTCTCCACTCTCATTCTCACGTCTGTAACAACCCTAAAAATGAATAAGATAAGAAATGCTTAATGTGTCAAGAATGCCTACGATTAGACCAGGATTCACACAGATTGATGTGCATAGAACCAGACTTCAGAACCCTTGCTAAAGCCAAGCCAACTAACTTGGGGAGTTATTCGAGCTTGGAAAGGTTGGGTCCAACCATGTAGGGCTCTCGAATACGAAGATTTTCTCGAAGGAGTCTTTACCGGACATAAAAAGAAGAAATCTTAGGTTTGAAGGGTCTAGGGGTAAAATAGTCTTTTACCAGGCTACGGGTAATATCATAATTATCCTAAATATATATTTAATTATTTAATTAATAAAGTGGAGGGGAAATTTGGGGAGGGAGAGCCGAAATTGATCCCTTGAAGTGAAGTCTTGCTCCACCCGGGTTCGAACCTAGGTGGGAGCAATGATTTAATGTGATTTTTTTAATTGGTGAATTAATTTAATAAATTAATAATTAATGGCTGATTTAAGAAAAGGAAAATCAGATTTTTATTATTAATTGTTATTTATTTATTAATTAATGTGTTTATGACTAAGTCTCCTAGTTGACTAAGTCTAAACTACTTCACCTCTTTTAACTCTCTCTCTCACGCTCATCTCTCTCACGTTTCTCCACTATTTTCACGATTTCTCTCTGCCTAAAGAACTACAAGAACAGAAAAATTACTAAGGTTCTTCACACTTGAAGAACTCACACGAAAATATAAGAAAACAAGCTAAGTGAAAACGTTAGGCAAAGAGAGGGTTTTTCCGTCGAAAGTTTTGTGTTGAAACTTGGATTGAACGTGAGTTTTGGAGAACATTTCGGCAGCAACTTCAAGTTTTGAACGTCAAAATAAGGTATGGGTTTTCTTCTCTCTTGGTCCCTTTCCCAAGAGACCCCTTAAGGCTCATATTATTCATTCGAAAACTAGGATTGTTTCCCCTTTTGCATGCCCCTGTCACTAGCTCCCAATGAATCGTAGGTTGGGTATGATTGCTGGTAGATTTAGGTGTATGTTATGTTTTCGTGATGAACAATATTATGTTTGTATACTTGAAATTGTAGGAAAGATAACCATGTATTCGAAATTTGGTGCAAGTGTGTGCATGTGCAAAAATGTTACTGTGAATGTACTGTAAATGAGGTCTCGAGTTAAGGCTTCAAGTTTGATATTGTTTTGTTTGTCATTTTACGTGCATAAACCTATGTAAATTGTGATGTTCATTAAAATGGAAGTGGGGCTGATTTGAGTATCAATATTTTGCTTAAACGAATCCATGAAACACACCCAAAAAAGTGTTAAATGATCCATGAATTTTCCTAAGTTTTCAAGTGGAAATATTGGTGAAAATAAGCTAAGAAAATGATTAAGTTTCCAGCAAAAATCATAAGTTTAGTTTAGGCTAAAGTATGGAGAAGTAATTTGGAAATTTTAATTGATTTAAAGGGATGAGGCCACCAGGATTCGAACCTGTGAACTCACCCGTATGATACCTTAAATTCGCAAGAAAAATAAAAGGGATCAGGGGGATTCGAAATGGGGTATATTGCTGAGAAACGAGAGTGCAAAAAAATTAAATAAATAAAATGGGAGGCGTGGGAATTGAACCCACGACCTCCAGGAAGCGAATGAAGTGAAAGAAGAAAATTAAAGAAAGGAAATGTGACGCGTGGGAATCGAACCGACGACCTCAAGGCTGGAAAGGAGAAAGGGCGAAATAAAAAGAAAATAAAGTGAGGTTGTGGGGGCTCGATCCCACAACCTCACTGCCAAACGCATAGCTAAGTCAATTTTTAAATAAAAATAAAATAAGGAGGTTGTGGGGGTTCGAACCCACAACCTCTCATTCCCTAGCGAAATAAAGAGTAAATAAAGAGAGGCTATGGGGGTTTGATCCCACAACCTCTTGGTCCATGCGAATTGGACAAGAAAAATTTAAATGAAAAATAAAAGGGGTTGTGGGGGTTCGATACGACAACCCTTCGGCCAATTTAAAGTAGAATCCAAGGAGAAAAATAAAGAGAGAATGTTGATGTTGGGGCTCGATCTAGGGTCCCAATGTCATGTGGATTAAAAATAAAATCAAGGAAAAATATAAGTATTGTCCAAGGGATTCGAACTTGGGTTCCCTTGCCCGAATTCCCGTATTGATACATAAATCATACGTGAATCAAATGTTCAAGAATAATGCCACCTACTTAGATCGAAATCGAGATCTTGGCATACATACAAGATAAATAAGTCTTGTACTACATAATCTTAGGAAGATATGAGTCACTTAACGAATTATGAATGAAGCCTCATGGCTTGTCTGTATGGACCCATAAGTCTAGCATATGTTTAAAAATAAGTGAACCTAAGATGTATGTAATGAAATGAAGTAACCCTAGAAGGGTTAAGTACTAGTGTAAAATACACTAAATGGCCAAGTGCATTGGCATACGATGAAATGATTATTATGTAATGAAATGATAAAACCCTAGAAGGGTTGAGTAAGAGTGTGAAACACGCAAATGGCCAAGTGCATTGGTATATGATGAAATGAACAGTCATGTAAAATGGGGTGAGTAATTATGAAGAGCAATTGTGCTAATGTTAATGAATGTGGTGACAACATGATATGAGGCTAATGTAAAAGATGAGAACAATCTCAAATGAGCCTAAGTAAATGTTACCAAAACGTACTCACCTATGAGAGTGTAATTTAATGAAGAGACCAGTCTCTATGAACACTCTAATGAAAGTATTGAGATTAACACACTTAATACTAATGATGAGATGAGAAATCATCTATTGAGCTATGATGTCCTCATACTAGAAGCCAGCTTCCATGACGTATGAGTTGAATGTAATGGAACTTTATACTGAGCACCGATGGACTAGCTATAAGCGGTGATGCCTTCTTTCGGGAAGGGCGGACATTCACGTAACTCTCATGAGATGAGACTGTCCGGCTTGCCGGGTATGGGTCTCCTTATATCTCTTAGTCTTCGAACCTATACTGCCAATATAGGGATCTGGCAGGGTTAAATTATCATGTACGCTAGCATGTTTTAGGTCACCTTGGCCGGTGATTCCACCTCTTTTCGGTGTGGGGGAGACACTGGATTTTATGATGCTCACATGATCTATGTCGGTTAAAGTTAGAGTTCCCAATGAATGAATGAGGCCAGCCTCAAATAATGCACATAATGAAATGAATGATACCAAAGGTGTTAGGTTAGGATAATCAAGAGGTGAGCTAGACTCAAGTAATGACACTAGGTTATTCTTGATCATTGCACAACAAACCCGATGAAAGTCTTAAACTACATGCTAGGTATAGCTCGTGTTCACAATAGCCTATGAACGAAATAAAATGAAGTACGTATGAATGAATGAAGCAGACTCTGTGTTTGCTAATGAAGACTCCCTAGTTGAGGTCCCATTTGTTGAGCCCTCATTTTGGAAAGTCTTAATGTCAAATCGATTATTTCAAGGTCTCATGTCATATGAATGAATGTTATAAAAGATGTTATGTGTTGTATGCTATATGATATGTGCTATGTGTAAGATGTTATGTGCTGTGTGCAATATGATAGGTATGATGATGCATGTTACTCTCATGGCATGACTTTCCTAATCCAAATTTGGAAAGCTCACTGACTTTCCTAATCCAAATTTGGAAAGCTCACTGACTTTCCTAATCCCAATTTGGCAAGTCCACTGACTTGACTTTCCATAATCATGTTGTTAGGAAAGATCTATCCTTTCTCATGCATGTCCTTGGTGTGTGCTTGAATATACCCATACTTAGTACAAGTGTGTACTAATCCCATACAACTCTATATTTTTAGGTGCAGGCACATGTGGACGCTAGAGCTTACAGGTTGACGTTGCATCTATCTGGACGTGAAGCTTTCATCCGGACTTGGTAGGCCCTCATGCTTTCGAGGATGTCTACCGTTACTATCTAGCTTAGATGTAGGATTTAGCTAGTGGAGCATGTTCCACTAGTGTTTCTTTCCGTTTTTATTTCAGACATGGTATTGGTGCCATTTTGGCAATTATACATTTATTACATTATTGCACTATTTCTTTCATTCGATTATCTCTATATTAGATGGTTGATTTGTGAACGCCCATGATGTTAAGTTTAAAATTGTTTAGCATAAAATAAGAAAACAAAAAGTTCAAAATTTCTGCTAAAATTAACCTAGATGAAGTAAGAATGACGTATGTAGGCTTGTCTGCGACCTCTGAGAGGTCAACGATGCCGGTCTCGTCTAGGGTCTAAATTCCGGTCGTGACAATGTATCTCCACACTCTTTCTCACGCTCATCATCAGCAAAAAGAACAAAAATTAAATTTCATCACTCTTGAAGAACTTGTACACTAAAACTCAAAAGAAAAACTAAACTAAAAACGAAAAACGAAATCATTTTTCAAACGGTTTGCGCGAGAGTTTTTGTTGGAGAAGCATTTGTTTTTCGTGGGAGTTGGCAGCACTTGAGATCAGGTTTGAAAGGTGTTAAACGATGAAAAAGGTATGGGTTTTCTTCCTCTTGGTCCCTTTCCCAAGAGACCCCTAAGATTCAGTTGAATTCTAATCCGAAAACTAGGAATGTTCCCCTTTGCATGTCCCTGTCACTAGCTCGCATCGATTGTTGTAGGTTGGGTATGATTGCAGGTAGATTTAGGAATGTAAAGTGTTTTAGTGAAGCTTATGTTCATGTATGTATGTTCGGAATTATGTGATGATAAATGTGTGCAAAATGTGTGTGCAACCGTGTTCTTGGGCATGGTTTGGAGCATGAAAATGGCATGTTAAAACCTTGTGTTTTTGTATAAAATTACTTGGAAATAATGCATATAATAATGTATGATATGACTAAAGAATTTTCCATAAAAATCCAACGTATACATGTTGAGAAAAAGTGGATTGAAAGGATGACCAAATTTCCAGAAATCTGGAAATTGGTCTCGGCATGGGCAGTGTGGAGGAGTTTGAATTTTAAATAGTTTTTTTAAGAGGTGAGGTCATTAGGGATTGAACCCAAGACCTCATCATATGCAAGCTACTAAAAATTCAATAATAAAAATGAGGTAAGGGGGATTTGAAATGGGGTAAGGCTCAAATGAAAGAATGAAAGAGGGAAAGAATTAAAAATTGAGGTGTGTGGGGATCGAACCCATAACCTCTCGGATAGGTGAGGGAGTTAGGAGAAAAATTAAAGAATAATAAAATGAGGTTGTGGTGGATCGATCACACATCCTCTTGGTCTCAAATGAATAAGAGAGGAAAGAAAAGAAAGAAAAAGAAGTGTAGGCGTTGGGGCTCGACCTCGGGTCCCCAAGCTGAAAGTTTTAAATCAAAATTTAATATGAGACTAAGTGTTGCTCAAGGGATTCAAAATTGGGTTCCCTTGCCCAATTCCGTATTGATACATAAGTCTTACGTGATTAAATTTTTAATGAATGTTGCCTATAGGAATCGAAATCGAGACCTTGGCATATTTACAAGATGCATAAGTCTTGTACCATATAATCTTGGGTAAGTATAAGTCACTTAGACGAATTATGAATGAAGCCTCATGGCTTGTACGTATGGGTTCATAAGTCCAGCGTACGTTTAAAAATAAGTGAACCTAAGATGTATATGATGAAATGATGTGATCCCAAGAGGGTTAAGTAAGAGTGTGAACTACACTAAAAGGCCAAGTGCATTGGCATATGATGAAATGAACATTCACGTAACGGGTGAGTAATTATGAAGAGCTAATATGCTAAAGTTAATGAATGTGGTGACAACATGATAAGAGTCTAATATGAAAGACGAGATCAATCTCAAATGAGCGTAATAAGTGTTACCAAATATCGTACTCACCTATGAGAGTGTAAAACTAATAAAGAGACCAGTCTCTAAGAAACACTCTAATGAAAGTATTGAGATTAATAAACACTTAATACTAATGATGAGATGAGAAATAATCTAATGAGCAATGATGCCCTCATGCTAGAAGACAGCTTCTATGATGTGTGAGATGAATACAATGGAACTTTATACGGAGCACCGATAGGCTAGCTATGAGTCACAATTCCTTATTTCGGGAAGGCATAGGTTCGTGTAAATCTCATGAGATGAGACTGTCCATTTAGGCGTGTATGGGTCTCCTTATGTCTCCTAGTCTTTGAACCTATGCAGCCAACATAGGGATCTAGCAGGGTTCAATTCCCTATATACGCTAGCATGTTTTGGTTGCACTTTGGCCGGTGATTCCACATCTTTTCGGTGTGGGGTAGACGCTGCATTTCATGGAGCTCACATGATCTATGCCGGTTAAAGTTAAAGTTCCCAAAGAAAGAATGAGGCCAGCCTCAAGTAATGCACACAATGAAATGAATGATACCAAAGGTGTTTGGATAGGATAATCAAGAGGTGAACTAGACTCAAGTAATGACACTAGGTCATTCTTAGTCATTGCATAGTGAACTCGAAGAGAGTCCTAAACAATATCCTAGGTATATAAATGAATGAAAAATGAAGTATGTATGAATGAACGAAGCAGACTCTGTGTTTGATAAAGAAGGCTCCGTAGTTGAGGTCTCATATGTTGAGCCCTCATTTGGGAAGTCCTAATGTTCATTCTGTGATTCCAAGGTCTCACGGCATATGAACGAATGATATGTAATATATGTATGTGCTAAATGAAGTGTGTTATGTGTTGTGTGCAATATGTAAAGAATGATGACGCCTGTTACTCTCATAGCATGACTTTCCTAATCTGATTTGGCAAGTCCAACTGACTTGGCTTTCCATAACTCATATCGTTAGGAGAGAGCTCTTCTTAATCATGCATGTCCTTGGTGTGTACTTGCATACACCCATACTTAGTACAAGTGTGTACTAATCCCATACACTCCTTTACTTTTAGGTGCAGGTGTAGGTGGACGCTAGAGCTTACGAGATCACGTTGAAGCTATCCGGACGTGGAGCATTCATCCGGGCTTGGTAGGCCCTCATGTTTTCGAGGATGCTTATCTCTTATATTCTAGCTTAGACGTAGGCATGAGCTAGTGCAGGATGTTCCACTAGCGTTTCATACTTACTTATTTTCAGACATTGTATTGGTGCCATTTTGGCAACTTTATATTTATGCAGTTATGAACTATTTCCTTCATTTGAATATCTTATTGTTAGATGGTTGTCGTGAACTGATATGATATAATGCAATTCTTACTATGAAGTCTATGTATACTTCAAAGCAAACAAAAATTTTAAATTTTTTGCTAAAATTAACCTATACGATGTAATGATGACGTATGTAGGCTTGTCTGCGACCTCTGAGAGGTCAACGACGCCGGTTTAGGCTAGGGTCTAGACCCCGGTCGTGACACCTCTTTAAAACACTTTTAACAATTAATAGAAGTGTTTCTGTATTTAAACTCTCCTAAAAAAATTCCACCACCGATGAGCGACATATAGCTTTTCACTAAAGCATAAGAAAACTTTTCAAGTTCCCAAATCTTCAAGTTCTGAACTTTCAAAGTTCCTCTCTTTTCATCTTCTCTCCATTTCCCATTAACTCTTTCTACATACCCAACAGTACCCCTACATGAATGGGGAACGGTTATAACATATGAATGCGTGGAAAATTGTGAACTTTACAAGCAAGAATCAATTGTATCTGGATAAATAGGTTTCTCTTTGGACTTTCTGTACTCAACATATGTATGATATACTTAGATGCAATATCTTTGAACCTTCGAGCTTTGGTGTATACCTAGAGAACCATATATCACACAATTAACCATTTACTGTTTATGGTTCTTACGGTTGTATTAATTTAAGCCATGAACATCTCCCGGTTTCATGAGTGTACAGAGAATAGGCTTTTGAAATAAAATTCTCTTTGAAGTGGCTTACACTTCACACTCACATAAGTGATTTCTAACAGTGTCATCTCGTATATACACTATTTGGTCAAACCTGTCAAACTTAGCAAAGCATTAAAAACCTTAATCCTTATTAACTCATTAACGAGCCTTAAAGTCTTAACCTTGTTCCTGAACATTATCTTCATCATGAGAATGGATTGAGTTTGTTGACAATGTCAAACCGTTAGTCACAATTCTTTTCCCCTTGAATCTATCTCTGCATATCTCTAGTCTACTAGATAGAGTTACCACCATGCTGACTTGTCCTAAGCCGTAAACCTATTCCCTTAGATGATCTTTCAACTACCTTTATCATTAGGCCTTTCGTTAGTGGATCTGACACATTATCGCTTGACTTCACATAGTCAATTGTGATAATCCCACTAGAGAGCAGTTATCTTATGGTGTTATTTCTCCGTCGTATATGATGAGACTTAACATTGTACATGACGCTCCCTGCCCTATTGTTGCTTGACTATTGCAATGTATGCAAATAGGTCCCCACATGTTTGGGCCAAATGTAATATCCTCTAGGAAATTTTGGAGCCATTCAGCTTCTTCAACAGCTTTATCAAATAAAATAAATTCAGATTACATTGTGGAGCGACCGATACATGTTTGTTTGGGCGATTTCCAAGACACTGCTGCTCCACCAAGTGTAAACACATAACCACTTGTGGATTTTACTTTATTTGATCCGATGATCCAATTTGCATCACTATATCCTTCAATCGTAGCAGGAAATTAAAAAATGCAAAGCATAGTGTTGTGTATGTTTCAGACACCCCAACATACGTTTCATTGCCATCCAATGAGCTTGATTCATATTACTAGTAAACCAACTCAGTTTGCTTATAGCACATGATATATCTGGCCGTGTACAATTTATAATATACATTTAACTTTCCAACACTCTGGCATATTCCAATTGAGATTGACTTTAACCTTTATTCTTTTGAAGTGTAAAGCTTAAATCAATTTGAAATTTGACAACATTAAAATTCAAGTACTTGAACTTATCCAATACTCTTTCCATATAATGAGAATCAGATAATGCTAGTCCCTAAGGAGTTTTGAGAATCCTTATCCCTAAGATCAAATTAGCAACTCCTAAGTTCTTCATATCGAACTTGCTAGACAACATGCCCTTAGTAGAATTTGTATCGTCAATATCTTTTCTCATTATTAACATGTCATAAACATATAGACAAACATTGACTTCATGATTCGAAATGTTATTAATGTAAACACACTTATCACATTTGTTAATCTTCAATTCATTTGCCAACATTGTTTGGTCAAATTTAGCATGCCATTGTTTGGGTGCTTGCTTGAGCCCATGAAGAGACTTCACAAGTGTGCACACTTTCTCTTCTTTACCAAGAACTACAAACCCTTCAGGTTGTTCCACGTAAATTTATTCATCCAACTCTCCATTTAAGAAGGCTGTCTTTATATCGATTTGTTGGATTTTAAAATTATACACTGTCGCTAGTGCTATTAACATGTTAATTGATTTTATCCTTGTTACTGAAGTGTATGTGTCAAAGTAGTCCAAAACTTCTTTTTCTTTGTAGCCTTTGACTACAAGTCTAGCCTTATATTTGTCAATAGTTCCATCAACTTTCATTTTCCTTTTAAAGATCAACTTTGATCCTAAAGGTTTATTTCCCAGAGGAAGGTCAGCCAATTCTCAAGTATGATTACTTAAAATTGATTCGGTCTCACTATTGATAGCTTCTTTCCAATCAATTGACTTAGACAAAGAAATAGCTGCTTTGAATATTTGAGGCTCATTTTAAAGCAATTGTGCCACAAAATCTGGTCCGGAAGAAGTGGCTTTCCATTGTCTAGTGCTACGCCTAGTATCCTCACTAGGTAGTGTATTTTCCGTTGATTCTTCCCGTGGTCGTTTAGTCCTTTCACTTGTCAAGTAACATTCAGTTTTATATGGATAAACGTGTTCAAAGAACTCTGCGTTATCTTACTCAATTATCATATTAACATGAATCTTAAGATTATCAGATTTGTGAACCAAAAACCGACAGGCCTTACTGTTAACAACATATCAAATAAATACACAATCCACCATTTTGGGTACAATTTTCACCCTTTTGGGTAAAGGAACCTCTACCTTGGCTAGACACCCCCACACTTTGAAATATTTTATGTTGGGTTTCCTTTCTTTCTACAACGCATATGGAATTGATTGTGTTTTGCATTGGGATACCCTATTGACTATCTTATTAGCCGTAAGAATGGCTTCCCCCAAAGGTTTCATGGTGAACCAAAATTGATCATCATTTCTTTTAATGCTTTATTCTTCTATTACGCCAAACCATTTGACTGTGGTGGATATGGTGTAGTAGTTTGATGAATAAACCATATTGCAAACATCTCTGCAAAAGGAGATTCGTATTCTCCACCCCTTTCACTTCGAATCATTTTGTATCTTTAGATTCTATTTGTTGTCCACTTCATTTTGTATTGCTTAAATGCATCAATTGTTTCATCCTTACTATTAAAAAAATATACATAACAAAATTGAGTACAATCGTCAATAAAAGTTATAAAATACTTTATTCCCTCTACGAGATGATATTGACTTCATATCGCATATATCTGTGTGCATTAAGTCTAAAACTTTTGAATATCTTTCGACAGACTTATAAAAACGTTTAAAAAACTTATTTCCATACAAATTTTGCATTTCTATTTGTCGCATTTTATATCAGGCAATACTTCTAAAGTAATGAATTTTCGCAAGGATTTGTAATATATATGTCCCAAACAAGAATTCCATAAATCATTTCACTCCAATAAGTAAACAGAAGCAGAATTCTTATTAATACTGTCAACAACCATTACATTTAGTTTGAAGCGGACCTCATTGAGGTATCCCTTTCCTATGAACATCTCATTCTTACTTATTACAACTCTGTCACTAACTAGGACACACTTAAACCCGTTCGTAGCGAGCAGTGCAGCAGAAAATAAATTCTTCCTAATAGTAGGAACATACAGAATACTATTCAAAGTCAATACTTTGTTGGATGTCATTTGCAACATTACTTTCCCAAATTACTGCAATTGTTGTTAATGCTGTATTTCCAATGAACAAATCTTGATCGAACTCAGCAGGAGTGTACATTAAAAAGGCTTCTTTCGCAGATAAAATATGTCGAGTGCCACCTGAGTCGAGAAACCACTCCTTGTGATTTCCAACTAAGTTGCACTCCGAGATCATTGCACACAAGTCATCTGCATCTTCCATCTCATCTACGATGTTTTCTTGACTTTTGCCTTTGTCATTATCTTTGTCCTTTCTTGGAGCACGGCAGTCAGAAGACCTGTGACCAGCCTTACGATAATTGTAACAGTTGCCCTTAAATTTCTTCTTGGCCTTTTCTAACTTATGTCTGTTGGACTTATTTCTCTTCTTGTCTTTGGTAGGACTTTCTTTAACAATATTACCTCCAATTATTGTCTAACTCTTACGAGACTTCTTTTCAGCGGTTTTGTTATCTTCGTCAATCTTGAGCAGAATCACAAGATCTTCAAGCTTCATTTCCTTACGCTTGTGCTTTAGATAAATTTTGATGTTGTTCTATGAAGCAGGTAACTTCTCAATCATTGAATCTATCTGAAAAGCTTCATTTACTACCATATCTTCATCAATAAGATCATAGAAAATAAGTTGAAGTTCTTGCACTTGTGACCAACAGTTTTACTATCTACCATTTTATAGTCTAAAAATTTTGTGACCACAAACTTTTTAAAGCATGCATCTTCTGTCTTTTATTTATTCTCAAGTGCATCCCATAACTCTTTCGAAGTTGTCATTGCACTATAGACATTATATAAGTCATCCTCTCAAGCACTTAGAATGTAGCTTTTTCATAGGAAGTCCAACTGTTTTCATGATTTAATAATTATCAATATTTCTCTGTTTAGCATTTCAGCAGCAGGGACAAGAGTTTCTTCGTTGGTAAATTTCTTCTGACCAAAAGTGGTAAGCCAAAAAAATACCCGCTGCTGCCATCCTTTGAAATTCACATCAGTAAATTTACCTGGTTTCTCTGCTTGTGGTACAACATTTTGGATTGGTGCATCAACAACAACTGTAACATTGTTGTTTGTCATTTATGACGATACAGACATAGTATGCAATAACTTAAAATTGCAGACTAAAAGGAGTATAAAACCACGAATGTTTTTGTTCCCTCCAGAAACACAGATTCAATAAAAAAAATCCTTAAGATTGTTGTCAATTTGTGTTTTAAAAAAAATTACTTATTCCAACAAATTTTGTTAGAAGCACGAAGTTACCCAAGTTTAATGAACAAGTAATAAAGTTCAACATAAATTAATTCACAAAAAACTAAAATCTATAAACGTACCAATATCTAGAAAATTAAAATAGAAAAAGATCAAACCCACTGAATGCACAGTGTCCCCATAAGGAAATTATTCTCCTATAGAATTCGAGGTTTGATTTGTAATATCTCCTTCCAGGATAGAATGATCTCAATCACCAGTGTATTGATACCAAAAACTCTTGTGTCAGCTACCCATTCAACATCAGTAAAGTACACGAAGAAACTTTGTGCAGAAGAAGAAGAAGAAATAAAAAAAATCATAAGGGGAAATTCTAAAGAATGAATTATATTTATAGGCAAAAGGAATTGGTTCTGAAAGGTAGCAAACTTTTTGATAATCCACATGACCATTAATGAAAGTTGCAATATTTCAAATGGTCATGGCTATTTCTTAAAGTTGCAACCTTTCAGAACAGTCACTTCCAACGGCGGGAAATTTAAATAAAACGGGAACAAATTTAAATAAAACGGGTTGCAAAATCTCTCAATCGGTAATTTTCAAAGCCATAGTTGAAGCCAAGCCGAGCGAGCGACGATGATGGCGCGAGGGGGGTCCCTCTTTCGAACCCTTTTAACAATTAATAGGAGTGTTTTTATATTTAAACTCTCCTATTGTTCTTTCCACCACCGATGAGGGACAAATATCTTTTCACTAAAGCATAAGAAGACTTTTTAATTTCCCACATGAATGGGGAATGGTTATAACATAGGAATGCACGGACAAGTGTGTACTTTAAAATCAAGGATTAATTGCATCTGGATAAGTAGATTTCCCCTTGGTCTTTCTATAGTGAACATATGTATGATATACTCTATCAATTGGTAGATGCGATATCCTTAATCCATCGAGTTTGATGTTTACCTAGAAAACCATATGTCACACAATTAACCCTTTATTGTTTATGGTTCTTATGGTTGTGTTCGTTTCAACCATGAACATCTCCTTGTTTCATGAGTGTATAGAGAATAGACTTTTGACATAAAATTATCTTTGAAGCGGCTTACACTTCATACTCACATAGGTGATTTCTAACTGTGTGATCTCGTAGATATACTATTTGGTCAAATCTTCCAAACTTAGCAAATCATTAAAAACCTTAAGCTTTACTAACTCATTAACAAGCCTTAAAGTCTTAACCTTGTTCCTCAACAGTGTGTTCATCATGAGAATAGATAGTTGATTGACAATGTCGAACGGTCAATCACAACTTTGTTTTTCTCCTTGAATCTAGTTCTTGGGATATCCAGTCTACTAGATAGAGTTATCGCCATGCTGACTTGTCCTAAGTCGTAAACACATTCCCGTAGATGATCTTTCAACTTCCTCTCTTACTAGGACTTTCGTTAGTGGATCTGACATATTATCGCTTCACATCACATAGTCAATTTTGATAATTCCACTAGAGAGAAGTTGTCTTATGGTATTATGTCTCTCTCGTATATGACGAGACTTACCGTTGAGCATGATGCTCCCTGCCCTACCTATTTCTGCTTGACTATCGCAATGTATGAAAATAGGTCCCAAAGGTTTGGGCCAAAATGGAATATCCTCTAGGAAATTCTGGAGCCATTCAACTTCTTCACCAGCTTTATCTAAAGCAATAAATTTAGAGTCTATTGTGGAGCGAGCGATACATGTCTTTTTGGCTCCTCCACCAAGTGTAAGCACATAAATACTTTTGGATTTTACTTCATTTGATCTGGTTATGCAATTTGCATCACTATATCCTTCAATCACAGTAGGATATTTATTATAATGCAAAGCATAGTGTTGTGTATGTTTAGATACTCCAACACACGTTTCATTGTCATCTAGTGAGTTTGATTCGTTCTACCAGTGAACCGAATCAGTTTGCTTATAGCACAGTCTATATTTGGTCGCTTACAATTTATAATATACATCAATTTTCCTAACACTCTCGCATATTCCAATTGAGAGTCAATGTAACCTTCATTCTTTTGACAGGTAAAGCTTAAATCAATTTGAGTATTGACAACATTGAAATTCAAGTACTTGAACTTACTCAATACACTTCCAATATAATAAGATTGAGATAATGCTAGTCCCTGAGGAGTTTTGAGAAGACTGATCCCTAAGATAAAATCAGCAACTCCTAAGTCCTTTATATTGAACACGCTGGACAGCATGCGCTTAGTAACATTTATATCGTCAATATCTTTACTCATTATTAACATGTCATCAACATACAGACAAACAATGACTTCATGATTCGGAATGTTTTTAATGTAAACACACTTATCAAATTCGTTAATCATGAATCTATTTGCCAACATTGTTTGGTCAAATTTAGCATGTCATTGTTTGGGTGCTTGCTTGAGCCCATAATGCGACTTCACAAGTCTTCACACTTTCTCTTCTTTACCAGGAACTACAAACCCTTCAGGTTGTTCCATGTAAATTTCTTCCTCCAACTCTCAATTTAAGAAGGTTGTATTTACATCCATTTGGTGGATTTTAAGATTATACACTACCACTATTGCTTTTAACATCCTAATTGATGTTATCCTTGTTATTGGAGAGTATGTGTCAAAGTAGTCCAGACCTTCTTTTTGTTTGTATCTGAGTCGATCAATTAGCTAATTAATTGAAATGTTTCGGTTAATTAACTTATTAATTGAAATGTTTTGGCCATTTAATGTAATTTAATTTAATTAATTAAATAATTAAAACAAACTTTGTCCAAAAAATACTCTCGATCGATCCAAAGCCAAAGTCATAACCAAAGCCGAGCCAAGTTACGACGACGGTGCGAGGGGGGTCCCTCTCCAACCCATTTAACAATTAATAGGAGTGTTTCTATATTTAAACTCTTCTATTTTTCTTTGCAGCACCGATAAGGGACAAATTCCTTTTCACTAAAGCATAAGAGGACTTTTCAAGTTTGCAACTCTTCAAGTTCTCAAGTTTCCAAGTTCCTCTCTTTTCTTCTTCCCTTCATTTCCCATTAACTCTTGCTACATACCCAACAAACTTTACTCAAAACTGCCTATTTTAATTCATTCCTCAAAACTTAGTTTAAATCATAGTAATCGACTTTCAAAGGTTCTCAAGACTTAAAACTCAAAATATGGTTCATTTTAAAGCTGAAATTTTCAGTTCAAAGGTTGAAATATAGACTTACCATCATTGCTTTCTCCTTTTGTTTGATAATAAAAATATTTAAAGTAAGTGTTACCAGTAATTAATCTTAATTTATACAGTGATAGTCTCTCACAAGAGGTCTTTGAAGCACAGATGTAAGTATGATACAATTATATGTTGTACTTAAAAATAAAGCTTTGGAAAAGAACATATTTGAGGATTTTTTTAAGATCTGGAATGATTTGTAAGTAATCCAACATAATAACTTGGTGATATATAGTATCAAATTAATCTAATTAATTTGTGATGAATTGAATTGTTTTTTTCCCTTGAAGATAAAATGATTTGCTAAAGTTTAGTGAATGATCAAATAATTTTAATTTGGTTTAAGCTGAAATGGAATGAGAGTCGATAGAAAATAAAAATATTCAAAACCAACTAGGTTTAGAGAAAAGAACGTATACTATGTAACCTAATACATATATTAGTCAATTTGGTAAGTTGCAATATATGGCGTATTTCTTTTCCAATTCGGGAGGCTTAGCATACGAAAACTTCCGTAGATTTTTCACCAACCTCCAAGAAATTTGAATTCTATTCCTACCAGTACAAATTAGGAAATAGTAATTCTTACTTAACTAGACACCTTCTATTACCAAAAGTACAAAATTTCCCCTAAAAACCTATATATATATATATATTCCTTTTGTTTTTCTTATTTGTTTGTAGCATTTCAATTTTTTTCACATCAATATGATGAAATATATATATCATAATGTTCGTCAAAGTTTTTATACCTTTACTCTAAAAATGGAAAGTATGAGAATTAATAGTGGACAGAGATAGTAATATTAAAAAATTTCCAGACAAAATTATTATTTGATTAATCATCAAACACTAACCAAATCAACTTCTCTTTACTTTATATACCAAAGGGATGTGGAAGAAAATATAAGTAAATCCATACATAATTTTAAAAAAAAGACCACTAATATTTTCACAAGATTTTCTTACCAAATCTAAAACGGACTCTCATTTAATATATTACTTATTAAAGTTTTATACCATATTCCAAATAAACCTGATCCATCAGGTTGTATTTGGATGGTTTTACCTGGGTAGTTTCCAAAAAAAAAAAAAAAGAACACATCTCACTAAGTGTGACGTAGACGATCTAACCCAGTTGTCACTAAACATAGGAAGTTACAATTACTCTATTTTTTCTATATTATACTCCTTTCCCAATTAGAGACACTTACATACCAAAACTTTTAACAGATTTTTTTACCAGACCTACCAAGAGCATTTAATTCTCTTTTCTATTCAAATCGAGAATTCTAATTATAATTTAAATAGTCAACTTTTATTATCAAAGGTATAAAATCCCCCCAAAAAACCTATATATACGTACTCATTCTTCTCAAGACTCTAGATGGAAACAAGCTATGGTAGAAGAAGATCAAAGCAAGAAGAAAACAAACAATTTCACGAGTCTTACAAAGGAATGAAAGAATAAATAAAAAAAGGAAATCAATGGAGCTTGCTATATCAAGGTTTGTACTGTTATTGCTGGTCCAAATGGCGAACTCCAAACATGGCCTTACAATTTGGATGCCTGAAAAGACGTCCTTGATCTCTACTCTAAAAATTTGAAAGCCAAAAAGAATCACAATGAACCATCGATACCCGTACCAAAACAAGAAGAAAAACAAGGAGAGAAAGATCTCCTGACGCTAGTTGAATCAAAGTTTCTTGCTGTCAATATGAGAATTCGTTTCTTGGAGAACAGGAATGTTGATGTTGCTAATAAGGGGAAAATAAGGAGAATTGAGTAATTTACTTGTATCGGTTTTTTTATTTTTGATATATTTTCTAAATGTTTTAAAGATTGGGACATTGCGTTTTCTTTCTAGTTTGTTCGAGGATTTACGGTAGTTGAAAGATTTGTCTTTGATCCGCACATCCTTTTTATCTTTGTAGTGTTTGTTTTATAATTAGTTGATCCAATATGAATACCACCCGTATTTTACCCTTTTTATTCTTATGTATGTATTGCATTGAATGGTGGATTAATCCCTCTAATATAATGGAAAACCTATATATCAGTTTAATTAATATGCAATATTTACATGAATTATTGTATGAAAAATTAATGTCAGATATTTGGTAGGGTAGGGTTAGGGTTAGCTAGGTATGTATTGCATTGAATGGTGGATCTCCGTCTGATTTCATCTTCATATCCATATTTGGGAGAAATAGAAAGATAATAATTAAAAAGAATATGTTTATTCCACTAAGAAGAAACAAGAAATGAGCAAGAGTTCATACATCAATGCTTACATTACATGGTTCATGAAGATGAAATCAGAGCGAGAAGCAGGAAAATGTTACAAAGGGAAACTGATAAATTTAATCATTTTGAACATACAATGACATGACATATCATATTGTATTTAACCACCCCTGGGGAGTCAACTGCTCCAAATGATTTTGTTTATAATGGACTACCAGGTGCACATAAAAACTTTTCTTGATGTAAAAGACACATGTTGTAACACGAACTAGAATCAATTTATACAAAAGGAGAAAAATCTCGTAGGAGGTGAGCACATGGGAAGCAAGACCTCTTCTTGATATCACACAATGGAACCCTTTAACATTTGCCACTCTATGGCAAAGATAACTAATGGAAAGACAGTAGGACATGATTAAAGTCATAGCTACAATTACGATAAAATGTGGAGTTGTTCTGAAATAGTATCACGCTCAGCCTCTTTTTAATTTAGAATGAGGTTTGAAAATTGTTGATCGAGATCCCTACTAGTGCTGTAAGATGGCTTCTGTTGCTGTGGATGGGGCTGTTGATGTTGTTCCTGATAAAATGCTCATAATCTTCCTCTTTCCAAAACATCATGTTCCACTGCATATAAATTTATTAGTTGCACATTTCGATGAAAAAAATCAAAACAGCTTACTGGTTTTAGATACATTCCACTTCTCCGAAACACCACCTATCAGACAAAATAGAACAGTTTCCATGTTCAAAAAAGTTAAATTCAACTAAGGCTGTGTCACGACCCAATTAAGAATCGTGACCGGCGATGCTAAGGGGGACGAATCCCAAAGCAAGCCTTACCATATATTTACCAAAAATCAAGCAAAGTTTCCTTTGTTTTTAGGCCTATTTTGAATTTTCCCTGTCTTAAAAATTCACAGTACAACCAATAGTTATAAGCCACATCATAATATCCATCAATGATCTAATGGTCCTGCAATAAAATCAATTCATCTCTAAAATTCGTAAAAGAAGTTCTAAACTAGTCACTTGACTATAATACGAAAGACTAATCATGAGTCAAATACAAAGGAATGCCAAATGGAGCGACTCTAATAGTTTTTAAGGAAATTAAATCAACCATAGAAATCAAAAGCTCTCTTACCGCGTGAAGAAATGCGGGGCTGACCATATTCTACCAAATAACACTCTCTAGTTAATGAAATCCTCTTCAATACCACCTAAGTTCTCTGTAAAAACAATTAGAGAGAAATGAGACGCTAGTTGAATGAGTAATAATAGGTAACCACAATAATTTAATGGGGGACAACTAAGAAAACATGCTAGTATAATAATCATCTTGTAAGAATGAGATCATCTCAAATAATCTTTTCAGTATCATATCCAGTAAAAGACTTGTCCCACATGCAAGTTCAAAACAGTCGGCAACACATTTTACTTTATAAAGCATGTAAAAAACATGAAATTTTTGAAATACAAATTGTGGTTTGATTACTAGTCACAGTACTGGTGCTGATACACCAAGCTCGCAACTCTAGTAATCCGTACGAATCCTTTTGGTCAATCTATAATCACATTCATATCAATTTCCAGTTATACTCTATGTTTAAGTTAATTCAACAACTATTTAAAATACCCAACCGTCAAGTGTCAGATTTGATTCTCAATGTGTCAACGTATCTTATTCCATAATGATATATTCCTTAAATCTCAGCAGCAACGTTAAAAGTTCTAAGTAGTCATACCTTGCGGTTGCTCAAAGAATTTTCTTGTCTATTACTACAGTTAACAATAACTCAAGCTCAGCATGACTATGTAATTCCAACTAATGCTACTTAGAGCATATTTAGCAGTAGGGGTAGTGTAAAATATACTTCTATCTATTAGTATTCTCATGCCCAAACCCATTGATCAATCATGTCTCGTGATACTCATAAAATAAATAGAAAATACGTATGATTTATCCATCTGTACAACCCTTTCTGCCCAATTATTAGCCTTTAGTAATTAGATTTCAACACCTACATTGAGTGAACTAACTAATAATCTTGGAGAGGCTGTAGGAGAAGAAAAGCAACAACGATTTATCTGAAACATGGAAGCGAGACCTTCGAATAAGTCTTTTTCTCCTTCTTGTCCCTCACGCTTCCGTTCTTTCTTCTTTTTTGTGGTCTTTCGCTGGAAGCAGAAATGCAGCAACTAGCGTTTGTTTCTTTTTTGTTTTCTTTGCTCAAAATTCCAGCAGTTGTGGCTGCCTTGGGCTTTTAGCCCAATTTATCACTTTTTTATTAAAAATAACTAATAACATATTTTCCCTTAACTTAAATTATAGGGTATTACATTCTCACCTTAAGAAATTCGGTCCCAGAATTTAGATGAGTGTATACCTGAAGACTGAAACAAGAGAGGATACTGGAGTCGCCTATGATTTTCCAACTCCCAGCTAGCTTCTTCAATTGCTTGGTTTCTATGACTTTCACGAACATAATTTCTCTTGAACTTAATTTTCTTACTTGTTTATTAACAATAGTTACATGATCCTCTTCATATGTTCAGTTCTCATCAATTTGAATAGTCGGTGCTTCAAGTACATGAGAGGAGTCTAAGATACATTTTCTTTGCAGACATTGAAAATTGGACGAGTAAAATACATCCCAATGGTAGTTCCAACTGCTACAACACTACTCCCACCCGGTCCAAAAATCTCATTTGGACTTACATATCTCGAGATCACTTTAGCTTCTTCTTTTTCCGTTGAATTACTTCATGTCTTTTATGGAGTCATCCCAAAGAAAATTTGGTCCCCAACTATTTACTCTTAATATCCTTTTGTGGGTATAAAAATTTTATCCCTTGGAACTATGAGTAACTTCAGTATGATTAGTTGAGCATTATACATTACCAAGATTGATCCCAAATCCTAATTCATTATTCTCATTTACTTCGAACTATTTGTTAGTAGAACAACATCACATAATATACACGGCTTCATATAGAGTCTTCTGAGAGGTTTACTAGAAGCCATTATTGTAGGAGAATTCCGCTAAAGGTAAGTAAGGTTCCAATAATATTTTAAAATTTTGAAAACAAGCTCATAACATATACCTGCAAGATTTTCTAATTACGTTCAAAATTTTCGTCTGTCTACAGATGAAGAGCAATACTAATATTTATTAGTGTACGCAATGTTCTTTGAAAAACTTCTCAAAAGCGTAAAATAAACAATGATGCTCTTCTACCTAAGATGGACACTAGGCTCATGGAGTCGAACAATTTTATTCAAGTACTTTTCTACAGATATTTCTTCCTCTTATCTGCTTTTGAATGGTAAGAAGTGTAATAAATTTGTTGGCCGATCTACAAATACCCGCATAGGGTCATAACGTTTAAAGATTCGTGGTAGTGAGGACATAAAATAAATAGTAACTCCTTTAAATTTCCATTATGTAATCTTAAGTTGTAGTAGTAATCATGTTTGTTGCTTATACTCATGTTTAACATGTTCACAAGTCAGCCACTAGAATTGAAGTTAGCAATATAATTATTTATAAGTTTCCACCAGTGCACTTGTTTCAGGTGTCTTAGTAGATCCAGGATCTAGAATGTAGTAAGAGCTATATCTTCTTGAAGAATAACCTCTCTGACATCATCTATGTTCAATTATCATAACCAACCACTTAGTTTAAAATCGACGTAACTGTCAATACTCATATCCATGTCTTTACTCACTATAACCTTATTTCAATATTCACGTAATTTGTATCATTGTTTCAAGTGATCTCGATGTGCTCTACCAATAAAGACTTGGCCTGAACATATGCATACAATGTCTTGAAGTTTGTCACACTAATTTGATATCGATATCCTTAAATGTGTGCACATCTTAGGTCAAAATCTGTTCACAAGTGTTATATGTCAAATACCCCATTGATTTACTTCTCAATGCATCTGCCTTAATATTGTCATTTTTCATATAACAACAAATATTAAATTTTACAGTCACTCAGTAATTACCTTCGGTGGTGTAAATTGGGATTTCAAATCTTTCTATTGGAACTTAAATACAAAGGTCTTATAGTTTGTGTAAATCTCATTGGTTTCATTGTATAAATAGAACATCTAAGCCTCTACATCATGTACTATTGAGATTATCTTAAAATTATGAGCGGGAATATGCTATTACCAATTTAGAATTTTCGAAACATTAGCTATAACACAACCTTTTTATATGAGAACATATCCTTATTTTACCCTCAAATCATCAATAAGCACAATGAATACTCCAGAATCTAAAGTAGCACGAACACTGGTATGGTGGCCAATCGGTCTTGAGCTTCCGTAAGCTCTACTTAAATTCTTTTATCCCCAAGAACTTTGGATTTGATTTTTTTTTTCTTTTTGGTGCTAACTTGGTCAGTTATACTATCCTTCTAAGGACATCCTCCAACAAACATTTTAAGCTCAAAGAGGGTGAGTTCTTGTAGAATTTTAAAAAAAGTATTGAGAAAATCTTTGTGTTCATTCTAGCCATGAGAATACACTCATATACGATCACTAACCATTGACACATATCTTTAAAGTAACAGGAGCATATGCAAGTCAAAAAGATAACCGCATAGAACTGTTTAATGCCTCCGTCGAGTTTTTGAAAGCCACCTTAATTATTTCCTCCAATTCTGGACTTATGGGAACCAACAAAAAGATCATCTGAGAATTATACAAATCCATGAAACAAATCAATAGATACTTTATACGAGTTAGTCGTTACTTATTGTCTATCATTACATAGATAGACTATTACGGTCAATAATATTCCCAAGTACCTGAGCATCTTTCTTTTGCACAAGGTATGTGCACACTTGAGTCCCATAAAACACATTTCAGTAGGTATGCCAACTTTTTCTTATCTCACTTTACAACATTGATCTCACATGATATATAGGTATAAAAATGTACTAGGGTCAGGTGCCAAATCACTACGAAAAATCTCTTCTTGTAGCGGAGGTAATCGAAGAAAATCCATAAACACATCATCCAATTCTTTGATTAATTAAACTTTTCCAACTAGGTGTATGGTCTATTCCATGCCTTACCACATACCATTTGTTTCACCGTTGAATAGGAAGCATATGAATTTTTCTTCACTGGTATCAAAGGCACAACATTAAAAGATAAAACATGTCATGTGTTAGGTATATAGCAAGAATTGATGGGAAATAGAGGGAAAGAGAGCAACTTGAAAAGTCCTCTTATGCTTTAATGAAAAGGCATTTGTCCTTCATCAGTGGTGGAAAGAAAAATAGGAGAGTTTAAATAAAGAAACACTCATATTAATTGTTAAAAGGGTTGGAAAGAGGGACCCACTCGCGCCGCCGTCGTCGTCGCTCGCTCGGCTTCGGCTAGGGCTACGGTAGGGAGAAATTTTGTTTTAATTATTTATTTAATTAATTAATTATTTAAATTAAATGGACAAAACGTTTTAAATTAATTGGTTCATAACAAAAACGTTTTCAACTTTTTAGTTTATTAACACGACCGACTCGGATCCACGCGCGACCCGTTTGATTTAAAAACATTCCCGTTTTATTTAAATTTCCCGCCGTTTGGAAATGGTTGTTCTGAAAGGTTACAACTTTCAGGAACTATCACTACCATTTGAAAGGTTGCAAACTTTCATTAATGGTCGTGTGGATTCTGAAAGGGTTGCTACCTTTCGGAACCTGTTTCGATTGCCTATAAATATCATTCACTCTTCAGAATTTTTTCTTACGAATTTTTCTGATCTCTTCTTCTTCTGCACAAAAAAAAATTACTTCGTGTACTTTACTACTGTTGAGTGGTTCCTGACACCAGAGTTTTCGGTATCTATACACTGGTGATTGAGATCATTTTACCCTGGGAGGAAATATTCCAAATCAAACCTCGGATACTAGAGGGGAATAATTTCCTTAAGGGGACAGTGTGAGTTCAGTGCACTTGATCTTTTTTTCTTCAAATTTTTCAAGATTCTGGTACGTTACAAATTTTGGTTTTTCTTAATTAATTTCTGTTCAACTCTCGTACTGATTCAGTAAACTTTGGTTACTTCGTCTTTCTCCAATGTTTTGTCAGAATCAATAATTATATTTTTTCAAACACAGATTGGGAACACATCTTAAGGAAAGTTTTATTATATATTGATCTGTGTTTCTCGTGGAGAAAAAACTCTTCGTGATTTTATACTCCTTGAATTTCGTAATTATAAGTTATTATTTACTAAGACTGTATCAATTTTTGTTTATCAGAAATGGAAAACAACGGTGTTACAGTGACTGTTGATGCACCAACTCGAACTATTGTACCACGAGCAGAGAAACCGGGTAAATTCTCCGGTGAGAATTTCAAAGGATGGCAGCAACGGGTATTTTTCTGGCTTACCACTCTTGGTCTGCAGAAATTTACCAGCGATAAAACTCCAGTGTCTGCTGCTGATATGCCAGACAGAAAAATATTCATAATTATTAAAGCATGGAAACATGCAGACTTCCTGTGTAAGGGATACATTTTCAGTGTTTTAGAGGATGACTTATATAATGTCTATAGTGCAATGTCAACTTCGAAAGAGTTGTGGGATGCACTTGAGAAGAAATATAAGACAGAAGATGCATGCTTGATAAAGTTTGTGGTCCCAAAGTTTTTAGACTATAAAATGGTAGACAGTAAAACTGTTGGATCACAAGTGAAGGAACTTCAACTTATTCTCCATGATCTGATTGCTGAAGAGATGGTGGTAAATGAAGCTTTTCAAGTGGCTGCAATGATCGAGAAGTTGCCTCCTTTGTGGAACGACTTCAAAAATTTTCTAAAGCACAAGCGTAAGGAAATGAAGCTTGAAGATCTTGTGATTTGGCTCAAGATTAAGAAAGTTAACAAAACTACTGAAAAGAAGTCTCTTAAGAGTTCAACAATCAATGGAGTAAAAATTTTTTGAAGCTCCTACCAAAGACAAAAAGAGAAAGAAATCCAACGAGCAGAAGTCAGAACAAGCCAAGAAGAAATTCAAAGGCAACTAATACTACTGTGGTAAGGCTGGTCATAGGTCTTTTGATTGTCGTGCTCCAAGAGAGGACAAAGACAAAGGCAAAGGCAAAAGTCAAGCAAACATCGTGGAAGAGATGGAAGATGCATATGATTTGTGTGCAATGATCTTGGAGTGTAACTTAGTTGGAAATCCCAAGGAGTTGTTTCTCGACTCAGGTGCCACTTGACATATTTGCTCTGCGAAAGAAGCCTTTGCAACGTACACTCCTGCTGAGTACGATGAAGATTTGTTAATGGGAAACACAGCAACAGCAAGGCTTGCAGGAACTGGGAAAGTAATGTTGAAAATGACATCCGGCAAGGCGTTGACTTTGAACAGTGTTTTGCATGTCCTTACTATTAGGAAGAATTTAGTTCTGCTGCACTACTCGTTAAGAACGGGTTTAAGTGTGTCCTAGTTAGTGATAAAGCTGTAATAAGTAAGAATGAGATGTTCATAGGAAAGGGCTATCTCAATGAGGGTCTTTTCAAACTGAATGAAATGGTTGTTGACAGTATTAATAATAATTTTGCTTTACTTATTGGAGTCAAATGATTTATGGCATGCCCGTTTGGGACACGTAAATTACAAAGCCTTGAGAAAATTGGTTACTCTAGAAGTATTGCTTGATTTAAAATACGATAAATCGAAATGCAAAATTTGTGTGGAAAGTAAGTTTGTTAAACATCCTTATAAGTCTGTTGAAAGAAATTCCAAAACTTTAGACTTAATTCACACAGATATATGCGATATGAAGTCGATACCATCTCGTGGTGGAAAAAGGTATTTTATAACTTTTATTGACGACTACACTCGATTTTGTTATGTATATTTGCTTAATATTAAGGATGAAACAAATGATGCATTTAAGCAATACAAAAATGAAGTGGATAACCAATTGAAGCTTAAGATAAAAATGATTCTGAGTGATAGGGTGGAGAATATGAATCTTCTTTTGCAGAGATATGTTTGGAATATGGTATTATGCATCAAACTACTGCACCCTATATACCACAGTCAAATGGTTTGACGGAACGGAAGAACAGAACATTAAACAAAAATGATGAATGCCTTGATGATCAATTCTGGTTCACCGCAAAATATTTGGAGGGGAAGCCATCCTTACTGCTAATAACATACTCAATAGGGTACCACATCGAAAACACAATCAATTCCATATGAGTTGTGGAAAGGAAGGAAACTTAACTTGAAATATTTCAAAATGTGGGGGTGTTTAGCCAAGGTAAAGGTTCCTTTACTGAACAGGGTTAAAATTTGACCCAAAACAGTAGAGTGTGTATTTATTAGATATATTGTGAACAGTAAGGCCTGTCGGTTTTTGGTTCACAAATCTGATAATCCTGAGATTCATATTAATACGATAATTGAGTCAGATAACGCAGAGTTTTTTGAAGACATTTATCCGTATAAGACTGAAATTTGAGTTGACAAGTGAAAGATCTAAACAACCACGAGAAGAAATAATGGAAAACACACTAAGTAGTGAGGATCCTAGGCGTAGTACTCGTCAATGGGAACCTGCTTCTTTCGGACCAGATTTTGTGGCGCTAATGCTTGAAAATGAGCCTCAAACTTTTAAAGCAGCTATATCTTTGTCTGAGTCAATTATTGGAAAGAAGCAGTCAATAGTGAGATCGGATAAATTTTAAGTAAACAGAGTTGGGAATTGGCTGATCATCCTCCAGGAAATAAATCTTTAGGATCAAAGTGGATATTGTAAAAGAAAATGAAACCTTATGGACCTATTAACAAATATAATGCTACATTGGTAGTCAAAGGGTACACACAAAAGGAAGGTCTAGACTACTTTGACACATACTCTCCAGTAACAAGTATAACATCAATTAGGATGTTAATAGAACTAGCAGCGGTGTATGATCTTAAAATCCACCAAATTGATGTAAACACAACCTTCTTAAATGGAGAGTTGGAGGAAGAAATTTACATGGAACAACCTGAAGGGTTTGTAGTTCCTGGTAAGAAGAGAATGTGTGCAGACTTGCGAAGTCACTTTATGGACTCAAGCAAGCACCCAAACAATGGCATGCTAAATTTGACAAAACAATGTTGGCAAATGGATTCAAGATTAACGAATGTGATAAATGTGTTTAAATGAAAAACGTTATGAATCATGAAGTCATTGTTTGTTTAAATGTTGATGACATGTTAATAATGAGTAAAGACATTGACAATATAAATGCTACTAAGGGCATGTTGTCCAGCAAGTTTGACATGAAGGACTTAGGAGTTGCTAATTTGATCTTAGGGGGTCAGGATTATCAAAACTCCCCAGGGACTAGCATTATCTAAATCTCGTTATATTGAAAGAGTATTGTATAAGTTCAAGTACTTGAATTTCAATGTTGTCAAAACTCCAATTGATTTAAGCTTCACATTTCAAAAGAACGAAGGTCAAAGTGACTCTAAATTAGAATATGCCAGAGTATTGGGAAGTTTGATGTATATTATGAATTGTACGCGACCAGATATAGCATGTGCTATTAGCAAACTGAGTCGGTTCACTAGTAATCCGAATCAAACTCACTGGATGGCAATGAGATGTGTGTTGGGGTATCAGAAATATACATAACATGATGCTTTGCATTATAATAAATATCCTGCTGTGATTGAAGGATATAGTGATTTAAATTGGATCACCGGGTCAATTGAAGTAAAATCCACGAGTGGATATGTGTTCATACTTGGTGGAGGAGCAGTTTCTTCGAAATAGTCCAAACAGACATGTATTGCTCGCTCCATAATGAAATCTAAATTTATTGCTTGGGACAAGGCTGGTTAAGAAGTTGAAAGGCTCCAGAAATTCCTAGACGATATTCCATTTTGGCCCAAACCTGTTGGACCTATTTGCATACATTGCGATAGTCAAACAACATTAGGTAGGGAAGGGAGCGTCATGTAGAACAGGAAGTCTCGTCATATACGATGGATACATAACACCATAAGACAACTGCTCTCTAGTGGAATTATCACAATTGACTATGTAAAGTCAAGTGATAATGTGTCAGATCCACTAACGAAAGTCCTAGTGAGAGAGGAAGTTGAAAGATCATCTAAGGTAATGAGTTTACGGCTTAGGACAAAGCAGCATAATTGTAACTCTATCTAGTAGACTGGAGATCCCAAAGGCTAGATTCAAGGAGAACATCAAAGTTGTTGTTGACGGTTCGACATTGTCAATTAACTCAATCCATTCTCATGATGAAGACAATGTTCAGGACCAAGGTTAAGACTTTCAGGCTTGTTAATGAGGTAATAAAGCTTAAAGTTTTTAATGATTTGCTAAGTTTGGTAGATTTGACCAAATAGTGTATCTACAAGATGATACGGTTATAAATCACCTATGTGAGTGTGAAGTGTAATCCGCTTCAAAGATAATTTTATGTCAAAAGCCTATTCTCTATACTCTCATGAAACAAGTAGGTGTTCATGGCTGAAACGAACACAACCGCAAGAATCATAAACATTTAAAGGTTAATGGTGTGACATATGGTTGTCTAGGTATACACCAAAGCTCGACGGTTTAAAGATATCGCATCTACCAATTGACCAAGTATATCCGACATATGTTCACTACGGAAAGTCCAAGGGGAAACCTACTTAACCATATGCAATTAATCCTTGCCTGTAAAGTACACACTTGTCCGTGTATTCCTATGTTATAAGCATTCCACATTAATGTGGGGTATTTTTGGGTATGTAGCAAGAATTGATGAGAAATAGAAGGAAAAAGAGGAACTTGAAAAGTTGAGAACTTGAAAAGTTGGGAACTTGAGAAGTCCTCTTATGCTTTAATGAAAAGGCATTTTCCCCTTATCGATGGTGGAAAGAAAAATAGGAGGGTTTAAATATAGAAACACTCCTATTAATTGTTAAAGAGGTTGGAAAGAGGGACCCCCGCGCGCCGTCATCGTCGCTCGGTCAGCTCAGCTTCGGCAACGGCTACGTCTACGACTTTGGAAAATGATCGATCGAGAGATTATTTCTTGGACAAAGTTTGTTTTAATTATTTAATTAATTATTTATTTAAATTAAATGTCCAAAACGTTTTCAATTAATTGGTTGACAACTAAAGGTACGCTACAACTTTACCAACAAAGATCCAACAATTGTTCATTATGAACTTCAAGATTTATCATTGATTCAATAGAAAACTTGCTAAATTAAACATGTTGGTGTGTGGGTGAACAAACCCAACACGAAAAGGTCTCACATACCTCGATAGGGATCATGCCCAACGAAATCCATGCATCATCTTGGCGTTCTTGGATGATTCTTGATCTTCCTCTCCTTTTCTTTTTTTCTACCAAGCCCTTAGCGTTCTTAATTTTGTTAAACCTAATCGGGACTTGTTTTTTTATCCCTAAATAACCCTTAAAAATAATTAGGAAATACTAGGGTGATAAAACAACTTTGTCCTTACTAAAATCCGGATTGGATTCCTCAGCTCAACATCCCAATTTCCAAAAGACATATCTCCCTCATACGACATCGGATTTTGACAAACTCAGTGGCATTGGAAAGGTATTCCCAAGGGCTTTCCAAACATATAGAGAACTCATCCAATCTCCTGTTGATATGGAAGCTATGGTTGTTTGAAAATGACCAAAACTAACTTTTTTGAAAGCTGAATATTTTCCAGATTTCCCTACTTAATTCCAAAATTGATTATTCTTGGTTTCATAGATTATTCTTAGATATTTCAAGTTACGATATGTTACAATATATCCCCCTTGGGAACATTCGTTCTCGAATGAGAACTCTTTCACTAAGATAATGGTGGTAACATCATTTCAGCACTCAACAACCAACACAAGTATAACATGCTTATACATAGCCTTATAAAGTTCTAAGAAGAGAATTTAGTGTCTTGATCTGCATTCTCTCCGGATTCAAAAAGGTATGGATATCTCTTCTTCATATCCTCCTAAGTTTTCCAAGTCGCTTCTTGTAAGACCCAAAAATAAGATAGGGTTTCTAGATCCTAACATGTTCGTCTTAATGTTCTAACGTCCTAAAATGACTTATAACAGGTTTTATAGGCAGTGTATAAAGGTTGAAGTGATTTGGAAGTCAAACGTCAAGGATCGACCGAAATGTTCGACGACTAAGTCACCTAAATGCCTCGTATGTGGTTCTATGTGATTATGTGTGATGCATGAGCTTAATAAGTATTTAAATGGTTTATAATGATGTTTAATGATAGTATATGAAGTTTCGAGAAGTTTGGAGGTCAAACGACCAAGAACGTCCAAGGCGTTTGAATGATAGCCCTTAAGACGTTCATCGTGTGTCATGGTGGGGCTTGGCCTGTTTGGACATCTTGTAGGTATTTGTTTTGGATGAAATTTATGTGGAAGGTCTATAACTTGTTAAGGCTTATAATCGCATTGGGTACGACTTCTAAAGGGCCCCACAAGACGCCCCAAAAGAAGGACCCAAAGCTGCCTAAGACACTGCTTGGGCAGTGTCCATTGATGGACCCAACGACGGATCGTTGGGCCACCAACGGCCCGTCGAGCAGGTCTCATCGAAGGGCACAAGCCTTGGTCAGGTCTTAAGCCAAGAATTTGTCTAAGTACCCAACGACGGACACCAGGGATGGCCCATCAAGGCCTCGACGCCCCGTCAATGCCATCGTCGTGGGTGCACTGTCAACTAGCAGCTGCGTGCTGTAAATTAAAGGGGTAAATAGGAAATTCACCCCACGTCCTAACCTGATTATTATGGGTTTATTTAAGTAATTTTGGGTGTATATACGTCATCAAAAACGTGATCAACCCATTCAAAAATTGACTCACATGTTTTAAGCCTTTCCCTCCCAAAAATGTTCTCTCTAAAACCACCATTGTTGGTGAAGCTCAAGAGCTTCTTGGAGATGGATTTTCTATGGATTAATCATGAAGTTTTAGAGGTTTTCATGTAGATAAAGGTATGATGATCCTTCATCTCTAAGTAACCTTTCACTTGGAGAGTTCTTCTCAATGTTTTCAAAGAAAGTTTATGATCAAAGTTCTTCTTCTTCAATCTAGCCATGGGTTATTTCTCAAAAAGTTTTTAATGATTAAATCATGATGAATTGAAGTTAATACAGTGATTTGAACGTGATTTCACTCCAATTGCATGATGAACCCATGTTCCTTCCAAAATTGGTTTAGCTCTTGCATGGGCTTTGTGATTAAGGCTTGTTCTTGATTAAATGGTGATTCTCTTACGTTGAATTGCTTGTGTTTATTTTCATTCACATTAATTGATGGTGAATTGATGAAGAACAGTCCATGATGATAAATATATGAAGATTTGAACATGTTAGCTTAAGTTTTATTTGAACTCACTGTAACGTTGGTTCCTAAGTGATCTAATGCGAAATTCAATGGTGTAGGGATGATTGTACCTACTGTTTTACTAAGATATTATTGTGGAATTATATAGATATGATTCATGTGTTTCAAGGTTGGGATTGTCCTATATTCTTCATCTTTCATGTTCATCTAATGTAGCATATTCACTATAATCTAGTCATTTTGTGATCTTCATTCTAGGGTGAGATGTAAGTATGATTTCAATATGATTAGGTGTATGTTTATCTACTGCCTTAGACTTATAATATGTATGAAATACGATCAAAAATCAATGCAAGAGAAGTTAGCTAATGATCTATGTTATTCAACTTTCCTAGTGTGTTGATATGTTATATGATGTTATGGTATAATCTTGTAGCGAATTGTACATGGTTTCTTATATGTTTAAAGTACATTTAGCTACTGCCATATATGTATTTTATTGATGAATAAGGTGGATTGATCAATGATGGTCAAAGGGTGAGAAATTGGTAAGAATGCTTATTCCCTCTACTCTTCTACTTTTCTATTCCTTTATAGTAATGTTGATGAAGCCTTGTATGGCATTATGTGGTATGGTCCACTTATGGTGGCGGTGTTTATCTTAGTGTCATTATATATGTGTTGACCATGGCCTTGAAGGCAAATTGATGAACTTATGAACATGTGCTTAAGGTGATACTATGAGAAGCTTATGCCTACTTTTCTATTCTAGTTGTGATCTAGGTTGTGTGGCTATTGTATGAGCACGTGCATATTCATATTAGGGTATTGTATAGGTGCTTCCATTGATGTGTTAAAATGGTTAATAGCCTCTACCCATATACCCCTTATATGAAAGTGTAAATAGCTAAAGTTAGGAGTCTAGATTATAATGTATATATTGTCTTGTCTCTTATGCTATTATGTGTTGTGTGCTATGTGCTTGGAAGTGTAATGTGGTCTAAGAGGGTGGCTGCCTCTAGAAGTTATTGATAGCCATTATGTGATCATGTTGGTCAATGTACACACACTTTCACTTACATGCATGTTACAAGTAGTATAGGTCATTGTGTCTAAATTAAAGGTGGTTCTCATATTCACTAGTGTCCACTACTATGCATGTAAAGTATATGTATGTGAAGTATGTTATGTATTCCCTTACTAGGATGAATTGATAGGTGTACTAGTATGGGCAAGGGTATGGAACCTTGTCTATACATTGCACATGTATATCTTGATAGGATAGTTCCTAGGTTTGGTTTCTATGTGTATGAAGGATGAATATATGAACATGTTATGAATATGATGTATATGATATGATGAAGTATGAATGTGCATAGTGTCTTAGTAGGTTTATATGAAAGGATTTCTCATATAGTTATGCCTATGGACTCATGCATTGATATATGAACATGTGTGACATTATATGCTATGTGAAAGGTTTTCTCACATATATCTATACACTCACACACATGAATAATGATCTAGTTGTCAATAGAGCCTTGAAAGGTGTACTCAAGTGTAATCTTAACTAGATAGTGCTAACATATATGCTATGTCCATGTGAAAGGGCTTTCTCATATGATTTGGGTTGATGAGCAATCATCTATGACCTATGAGCTAAGAATATGAGGGGATGAATCTCCTAAGCTTATATTTTATAAAGTAATAATATAGTGAAGGTTTTCAATAAAGGCAACTTAGCTTAGCACCGAGTGAACTTGAATATGAGTGGGTGTCCCTTCCTATGGTAGGAGGGTAGGTCACTATAATTCTCATGGGGTGGATAGCCTCATGGCCCAAATGGGTGTTAGAGTGATTTTCCATGATTCCCCCAAGTTCCATGAACTATGTTGCCACCATAGGATACTAGCTAGTGGATTCACCTAGAAAGCTATGTTATGTTTGGTTCTACTTTGGCCGGTAGAACACCTTCTTTCGGTGTGGGGTTTTATGACACCGGATTCCATGATTAGCACCCATGGTCTATGTCGGTTAAGGTTATGGTTTCCCTAAAGTAAAATTAACAATAGAAGAAACCTAACTAGGATAACCTAAGGGTAGTTACTTAGTGTAGGTGGGGGTATGGGACTTCACCTATGCATTGCACAAGTGACTCTTGAGGGAAGTCTTAGGAAGGTGTTCTAATGCATGTTACTAAGTATATGTCCTCTATGTATGACATTGTAATATTTGTCTATTGGTCATGAAGATGTTCATGAGATGAGTCTCTATGCATGATGTTGATATTGTTAACTATATGGCGAAGGTCTTACTTGACTTAAATAAAGTTGTCTTCTCTTACTATGTTGATATATGATTTGGATGTAAAGGCTTGTGGTCTCATGATAAGTTTACTAAGTATGTGTGAGGTTATGGGCCTTACATGTACATTGAACTAGTGGACTTAGATTAGGGGTATGAGTTAGGTTCCATAAGGTTCGATGCGAAGTAAAATAAGTATATGTGCATAATGACTAGGAGTTCATTGTAATGTCCTTATAGTCTTGACTTAACTATGTTTATGCTGTACTATACTTCTATGATGGTATGTGTTGTCTTGTGTAGATGATATGTATGTTTTCTTGTGGCCTTAAGGTGATGCATTGCACCAAGTATCACAAAAGGGTTACTTGGAAGGATTAATGAATATAAAGGAGGAGTTCACTGTTAAGAGATTAGAGTTCACTATAAAGTGACCTCAAATGGGACTTAAATTCTATAAGTGTTTTTCTATGATGTTTGGCCTTTGATTGTGTTTCTATGAAGTATGAAAATGATATAAATGCTATTGCTTAAATGTTTTATGATGATTTACTCAAAATGGCATGAAGTATGATTTCAAAGAAAATGTCCCTTTTAAATGCATGTTTTGCATGGTTTCATACTTAGTACATTCTTGTGCTAATCCCATTCTCTCTACTTCTTACACAAAGTGTAGGTTATGGATGCGCAAACGATGTCTTGAATGGTGAAGAGCTTGATAGATGATTCCCAAGCTCAATGAAAGGAATCCTTAAACTTCAAGGATGTCCTACTTACGTCTTCAATGTAAAGTCTTTAAAAATTGTATAGTTATGTAATGTGTCTTATGGGCCGTGTCCCTAATGTACTCTAAAGTTATTGAGTCTAAAATGGCAAAGAGACTTAGAGTCTAAATATGTATTATGACTTATATTTTATATATATATGATGTGATGTTTCTAGCATATGATGTGCTATGAAAAGTTTTAAATTTTCCGCTAAATTTACTATGCCAATGCAATGAATGATATGAGAGGCTTGTCTTAGACCTCCGAGACGTCGACGACGCCGGTTACAATCCAAGATTGTATCCTATCTCCTAGGGTATAGTTTTGGGTTGTGACAAATTTGTTATCAGCGCATGAGGTTTATAAAGTGGTCTTAGGTTTCAAGAACTCTCATATTGCCATGTCTAGTAGAGTCTTGTATCATTGGTGGTGAGTCGCGACACATCAAATGGTACGATAGGCTATAGGAGGATAGAGTTTCCCTTCTTCATCATTCTCATATCGTGCCATAGAACTTAACTCTGTAAGATCTCTCTCTTATATTTTCTTGTTCAGTGGTCTTTTAGATGTGATTTCTTGGATGAGATTGTTCTCTATGCTTGAGGGAGAAAAGGTGAGTTTAAAATGGTTATCTTTGTTTTATGGTTTGAATAAGCATGTGTGAAGGTGACACTTGTCCTTAATTGATGATGTATAAACTAACTAAGGCGACTTGAAGGGTTAACTAGATTTAGGTAGGGGTATGGGACTCTACCTATGTCTTGTACTAGTTTGCCTTGATGGAGACCTTAGGAGGTTAATATTATGTATATGTATGATAATAAATGTAAATGTCCTTATGTGATGATCTCTATGCTAATGAACATGTAAATAGCCTAGTGTGCTAAAGATATGGAGTTATGCATGCATGAAGATTATAGATGAGTGGAGTATGGTGCTAATTGTAGTTCCTGTTGGGTTACTTGATTTAGTAGAGTTATGGGGCTTTACTTGATCATTGCACGTGTTAACTTTATGGGGATTTTGATTGGTTATCTTACCTTACTATGTATGAAATATCTTTTTTGATGATGTGATGCCAATTATGGCAATATATGAAACCTATGAGAAATAGCAAGTTATGTCGAATAATGTATGTCATGATAAAGTTAAAGCATGTTAAAAGTTATTATGGTTAAAGTGAGTTCTTTTGGATTGTTGTATTACTATATGGCATTATATGTTGGTAGCCTAAAACTATTATTTGAACTTGAGATGTGTAGTGATTACCTATGGAAGTATGCTACCCTAAGAATATGTGTTTAAAAATGTGCATTGTTTTCCTTTGTATATAAGTGGTACTCGATGAGTTGCTAATATAAATTGGAGTCTTTTGTAAAGACTTGATCCTAGTTGTGATGATAGTATGTATGCTTATGAAGGATGAGTTGGTAAAGCTTTGTATCTTATATTGCCATGCTTGTCCCCTCAATTGTCTAAATGTTGCATTTTTGGATATTCGGAAGCATGCTCACCGTAAATCTAGGCAACTTACTGTAATATACTTGGAGAACCAACTAAGTTGTTCTTTGATTTGATATTGTTAAAATGTGTATAGAATTGATGTATACGAATATGATAATGAATGTAAGAAGGAGATTTCCTATTTGAAATGAAGAATGAGAGTCTTATGGCATGATGAGTCGTAGATTTGTTTATGACTTCTTATTGTGTTGTGAGTCCCTTAATGTTGTGGAAATGATATTTCCCATAGAATTGAGGGTAGTATTCTTATCTTTGTAGGGTGATGATGTGGGTTTGATTGACCTAGAAGTTACCTTACTTTAATGTTGAAACAAAAGAAAGAGTCCTTATGACTAAGTCCCCTTGTTGTATTCCCCTAATGAGATATGACCTTGGTGTCTATTGTATTGTATGAATACCTTATGTGGTTGAATGAGATGACCTAACTTGATAGTTGTGGATAAATTGCCTAGGTGATCAGGCTTAGAGTACCTTGGTGTTCCTATGTTAACTTACTGTAAATCCTTCTAAAGTTGTGATCATTTTTAAGTGATGAAAAATGAAGGTTGTTAAGTTAAGATCCTTTTTAAGATGGGTTAAGTTGATCTTAATTGGGTTTACTCTAAGTGGGGGATGGTGATGAAATGGTAAGGTTGTAGATATTTTCTACCTTGTCCTTCTATTGTACTTGAACTTGAAAATAATGAATTCTTAGTAAGCTTGTTCATGAGTATAGTCTTGCATAAAGTATGAATTGCATGACCTTTATATGTTTGGTGTGTATTGATTGACATCATCTTGAAGACATTATGAATTTTTTTCCAAAGAGTATGAAAGGAAATTTTTGATAAAAATCCATGTTTTCTCATGTTGAATTACATCTTGATATGCTAGTTGTGCATTTGACTTCATGAGATAAGACAAGGAACTTTGTAATAGTCACTTGTGAGGTAAAATGTTTAGCCTTATAATGGAAATCGAGTCTCTTTAAAATGAAATATGTTGAGTCTCTTGAAAATAATATGACTTGTATGGTTTGGGAAGCATGAATGTAGGCTCAGTTTTGAAGAATGAAAGCATGTTTAGCTAAGTGTTAATGTGTGTGCCTATGATTTGCGATATTCTTCTCAAAGTGATACTTACAGTGAAGGTAAGTACTATGTTAGAAATTGACATTTTGTGAAACTTCTTCCTATTTGTTGTGATGTATTTGGTGACTTATCATTTAGATTTCACTAGGAAGAATGCATGCTCATGTCTTGGTTTCAAAAGTTGTGAATTTCTCATTTTTAAAAAAAAAAGAATTGACCTTGTACTTTGCTAAGGTATGAACTCATGATACATGTAAGTGTGTTGAGCAGCAAGACATTCCTCCATGGACACCACTAAGCATGGTATGGTTGAGTATGACCTTCATAGCACTAGGTCTAACTAATGTCTATGTGCATTGAAGTATGAGTGCCTACTTGTTTTGAGTATTGTTGAAATATATCTATATGTGGTCTTGCAAGATGATATCTTAATGAATTAAGGTGTAATTACCATGTTATGATTAGGAGAAGTATGTTCCTCCTATGAACATGATAAAAGCCTCTTTTATTAATGCATTAAGGGTGAGTGAATTGAAGTTTTGCTTGCTTGGGTGCATTGAGTGCTAAATGTTGTGAAGTTCTGTTCCTTTTAAATTTTGGTACATTAACTTCTATTTGATGATGTTATGACTTATATGAACTGCTCTAATATGCATTTAAATCCTCGTTGTGATTAAAATTTCCTAAGTGTCATTCGAGGACGAATGTTCCCAAGTGGGGGATATTGTAAGACTCCAAAATGAGATAGGGTTTCTATAACCTAACATGTTCGTATTAAGTTTATAAGGTCCTAAAATGACTTATAATAGGGTTTATAGTCAGTGTATAAAGGTTGAAGTGATTTGGAAGTCAAACGTCAAGGGTCGACCGAAACATTCGACGACTAAGTCACCTAAATGCCTCGTATGTGGTTCTATGTGATTATGTGTGATGCATGAGCTTAATAAGTCATTAAATGGTTTATAATGATGTTTAATTATAGTATATGAAGTTTCGAGAAGTTTGGAGGTCAAACCACCAAGAACGTCCAAGGCGTTTGAAAGATAGCCCTTAAGACGTTCATCGTGTGTCATGGTGGGGCTTGGCCTGCTTGGACGTCTTGTAGGTATTTGTTTTGGATGAAATTTATGTGGAAGGTCTATAACTTATTAAGTTTTATAATCGCATTGGAAACGTCCAGGTACGACTTATAAAGGGCCCCACAAGAGGCCCCAAAAGAAGGACCCAAAGCTGCCTAAGACACTGCCTGCGCAGTGTCCATTGACGGACCCAACGACGGATCGTTGGGCCAACAACGGCCCATCGAGCAGGTCTCGTCGAAGGGAACAAGACTTGGGCAGGTCTTAAGCCATGAATTTGTCTAATTAACCAACAACGGACGCCAGGCACGGCCCGTCAAGGCCTCGACGCCCCGTCAATGCCATCGTCGTGGGTGCACTGTCAACTGGCAGCTGCGTGCTGTAAATTAAAGGGGTGAATGGGTAATTCACCCCACGTCCTAACCTGATTATTATAGGTTTATTTAAGTAATTTTGAGTGTATATAAGTCATCAAAAACGTGATCAACCCATTCTAAAATTGACTCACATGTTTTAAGCCTTTCCCTCCCAAAAATGTTCTTTCTAAAACCACCATTGTTGGTGAAGCTCAAGAGATGCTTGGAGATGGATTTCTATGGATTAATCATTAAGTTATAGAGGTTTTCATGTATATAAAGGTATGGTGATCCTTCATCTCTAAGTAACCTTTCACTTGGAGAGTTCTTCTCAATGTTTTCAAAGAAAGTTTATGATCAAAGTTCTTCTTCTTCAATCTAGCCATGCGTTCTTTCTCAAAATGCTTTTAATGATTAAATCATGATGAATTGAAGTTAATACAGTGATTAGAATGTGATTTCACTCCAATTGCATGATGAATCCATGTTCCTTCCAAAATTGGTTTAGCTCTTGCATGGGCTTTGTGATTATGGCTTGTTCTTGATTAAATGGCGATTCTCTTACGTTGAATTGCTTATGTTTATTGTTATTTACGTTAATTGATGGTGAATTTATGCAGAACAGTCCGTGATGATAAATATATGAAGATTTGAACATGTTAGCTTAAATTTTATTTGAACTCACTGTAACGTTGGTTCCTAAGTGATCTAATGTGAAATTCAATGGTGCAGGGATGATTATACCTACTGTTATACTAAGATATTATTGTGGAATTATATATATATGATTCATGTGGTTCAAGGTTGGGATTGTCCTATATTCTTCTATCTTTCATGTTCATCTAATGTAGCATATTCACTATAATCTAGTCATTTTGTGATCTTCATTCTAGGGTGAGATGTGAGTATGATTTCAATATGATTAGGTGTTTGTTTATCTAATGCCTTAGACTTATAATATGTATGAAATACGATCAAAAATCAATGCAAGGGAAGTTAGCTAATGATCTATGTTATTCAACTTTCCTAGTGTGTTGATATGTTATATGATGTTATGGTATAATCTTGTAGCGACTTGTACATGGTTTCTTATATGTTTAAAGTACATTTAGCTACTGACATATATGTATTTTATTGATGAATAAGGTGGATTGATCAATGATGGTCAAAGGGTGAGAAATTGGTAAGAATGCTTATTCCCTCTACTCTTCTACTTCTCTATTCCTTTATAGTAATGTCGATGAAGCCTTGTATGGCATTATGTGGTATGGTCCACTTATGGTGGCGGTGTTTATCTTAGTGTCATTATATATGTGTTGACCATGGCCTTGAAGGCAAATTGATGAACTTATGAACATGTGCTTAAGGTGATACTATGAGAAGCTTATGCCTACTTTTCTATTCTAGTTGTGATCTAGGTTGTGTGGCTATTGTATGAGCACGTGCATATTCATATTAGGGTATTGTATAGGTGCTTCCACTGATGTGTTAAAATGGTTAATAGCCTCTACCCATGTACCCCTTATATGAAAGTGGAAATAGCTAAAGTTAGGAGTCTTGATTATAATGTATATATTGTCTTGTCTCCTATGCTATTATGTGTTGTGTGCTATGTGCTTGGAAGTGTAATGTGGTATAAGAGGGTGGCTGCCTCCAGAAGTTATTGATAGCCATTATGTGATCATGTTGGTCAATGTACATACACTCTCACTTACATGCATGTTACAAGTAGTATAGGTCATTGTGTCTAAATTAAAGGTGGTTCTCATATTCACTAGTGTCCACTACTATGCATGTAAAGTATATGTATGTGAAGTATGTTATGAATTCCCTTACTAGGATGACTTGATAGGTGTACTAGTATGGGCAAGGGTATGGAACCTTGTCTATTCATTGCACATGTATATCTTGATAGGATAGTTCCTAGGTTTGGTTTCTATGTGTATGAAGGATGAATATATGAACATGTTATGAATATAATGTATATGATATGATGAAGTATGAATGTGCATAGTGTCTTAGTAGGTTTATATGAAAGGATTTCTCATATATTTATACCATTGGACTCATGCATTGATATATGAACATGTGTGACATTATGTGTTATGTGAAAGGTTTTCTCACATATATGTATACACTCACACACATCAATAATGATCTAGTTGTCAATAGAGCCTTGAAAGGTGTACTCAAGTGTAATCTTAACTAGATAGTGCTAATACATATGCTATGTCCATTTGAAAGGGCTTTCTCACATGATTTGGGTTGATGAGCAATCATCTATGACCTATGAGCTAAGAATATAAGGGGATGAATCTCCTAAGCTTATATTTTACAAAGTAATAATATAATGAAGGTTTTCAATAAAGGCAACTTAGCTTAGCACCGAGTGAACTTGAATATGAGTGGGTGTCCCTTCCTATGGTAGGAGGGTAGGTCACTATAATTCTCATGGGGTGGATAGCCTCATGGCCCAAATGGGTGTTAGAATGATTTTCCATGATTCCCCCAAGTTCCATAAACTGTGTTACCACCATAGGATACTAGCTAGTGGATCCACCTAGAAAGCTTTGTTATGTTTGGTTCTACTTTCGCCGGAAGAACACCTTCTTTTGGTGTGGGGTTTTATGACTCCGGATTCCATGATTAGGACCCATGGTCTATGTCGGTTAAGGTTATGGTTTCCCTAAAGTAAAATTAACAATGGAAGAAACCTAACTAGGATAACCTAAGGGTAGTTACTTAGTGTAGGCGGGTGTATGGGACTTCACCTATGCATTGCACAAGTGACTCTTGAGGGAAGTCTTAGGAAGGTGTTCTAATGGATGTTACTAAGTATATGTCCTTTATGTATGACATTGTAGTATTTGTCTATTGGTCATGAAGATGTGCATGAGATGAGTCTCTATGCATGATGTTGATCTTGTTAACTATATGGCGAAGGTCTTACTTGACTTAATAAAGTTGTCTTCTCTTACTATGTTGATATATGATTTGGATGTAAAGGCTTGTGGTCTCATTATAAGTTTACTAAGTATGTGTGAGGTTATGGGGCCTTACATGTACATTGCACTAGTGGACTTAATTTGGGGGTATGAGTTAGGTTCCATAAGGTTCGATGCGAAGTAAAATAAGTATATGTGCATAATGACTAGGAATTCATTGTAATGTCCTTATAGTCTTGACTTAACTATGTTTATGTTGTACTATACTTCTATGATGGTATGTGTTGTCTTGTGTAGATGATATGTATTTGCACCAAGTATCACAAAAAGGTTACTTGGAAGGATTAATGAATATAAAGGAGGAGTTCACTGTTAAGAGATTAGAGTTCACTGTAAAGTGACCTCAAATGCGACTTAAATTCTATAAGTGTTTTTCTATGATGTTTGGCCTTTGATTGTGTTTCTATGAAGTATGAAAATGATATAAATGCTATTCCTTAAAGGTTTTATGATGATTTACTCGAAATGGCATGAAGTTTGATTTCAAAGATAATGTCCCTTTTAAATGCATGTTTTTGCATGGTTGCCATACTTAGTACATTCTTGTGCTAATCCCATTCTTCTCTACTTTTTACACAAAGTATAGGTTATGGATGCTAAAACGATGCCTTGAATGGTGAAGAACTTGATAAATGATTCCCAATCTCAATGAAAGGAATCCTTAAACTTCAAGGATGTCCTACTTACGTCTTTAATGTAAAGTCTTTAAAAATTGTATAGTTATGTAATGTGTCTTATGGGCCGTGTCCCTAATGTACTCTAAAGTTATTGAGTCTAAGATGGCAAAGAGACTTAGAGTCTAAATATGTATTATGACTTATATTTTATATATAAATGATGTGATGTTTCTAGCATATGATGTGATATGAAAAGTTTTAGATTTTCCGCTAAATTTACTATGCCAATATAATGAATGATATGAGAGGCTTGTCTTAGATCTCCGAGAGGTCGACAACGCCGATTACAATCCAAGATTGTATCCTATCTCCTTGGGTATAGTTTTGGGTTGTGACACTTCTTCAATGAATTGCTTCCTCCAAAGGACCTTGACTGAAGCATCATCTTTTGTCCTCAGCTTGCGAACTTAACGATCCAAAATCTGAACCAAAGCTTCCTCATAGGATAGGTTATCCTTAATCTCAACATTCTCTGTTGGTACTATCAATGAAGGATCACCCAAGCACTTCTTAAACATAGTAACATGGAATACTGGATGAACCGCTGCTAACTCGTGGGGTAACTCCAACTCATAAGACACATTGCCCACTCTCTAAGAGATTCTATAAGGTCCAATATACTGGGGACTATGTTTCCCCTTCTTACCAAAGCTCATAACACCCTTCAAGGGTGAAACCTTAAGATACACACAATCATCCACCTCAAACTCTAATGGTCTTCTTTTAACATCTGTGTAGGAATTTTGACGACTTTTTGCCGTATTCAATCTTTCTTGAATTACTTTCACCTTCTCCATAACTTGGTGAACTAGATCTATCCCTATCAACCCTGCTTTACCAACTTCGAACCACCCAATAGAATATTTGCATCTTCTCCCATAAAGAGCTTCATAAGGAGCCATTTGGATGCTCGAATGGTAACTGTTGTTGTAAGCGAACTCAATGAGAGGTATGTGATCATACCAATTCCTTTTGAAGTATATCACGTAAGATCTCAACATATCTTCTAAATTCTGGATAGTACGATTTGCTTGTCCATCCGTCTGAGGATGAAAAACAGTGCTTAAATTCACCTTTGAACCCAAACCTTTCTGGAAAGATTTCAAGAATTGTGCAGTAAACTGAGCACCTCTATATGAAATAATGGAGACTGGAACTCCATGCAGTCTTACCTCTTCTTGAAGGTACAACTTAGCATAATCCTCAGCCGACAACAATCACACAAATATAATCATGTTGCCCTCGAGATCATGGCAAGCTTGTGATGAAGTCCATATTAATCATCTCCCACTTCCATTCTGAAGTTCTATATTCTGAGCCAAACCTCTAGGCCTTTGGTGCTTTAGTTTCACTTGCTGACAAGTTGAGCATTTGGCTACAAACTCAGCAATATCTTTCTTCATGCCTTCCCACCAATAAACCTCTCTCAAGTCGCGGTACATCTTGGTGTAACCTAGATGAATGGAATATCTGGAGCTATGAGACTCCTCCAAGATCCTCTCTTGGAGTCCATCCACCTTAGATACACATAATCTGCCTTGGTACTTTAGCACACCATCTCCCCCTTGTTCAAACGCCAATACCCTCTACTTATGGATACTTGCCTTCAAAACAAGCAAAATCGGGTCTTCGTCTTGCTTCTCTTTCACCTCTGACACTAAGGACTACTCAGCCCCATTGGTCACCACTATGCCTCCTTCTGTGGAATCCATAAGTGTGACTCCTAGACGTGCAAGTATGTTCATATCTTTAGCTAACTACCTCTTTTATTCTTCAACATGGGCAGTACTACCCGTGGACAACCTGCTCAAGGTATCAGCAACCACATTACCCTTACCTGGGTGGTAAAGAATACTCATATCATAATCCTTGAGTAATTATAACCACCTCCTCTGTCTGAGATTTAGCTCCTTCTGGGTGAATACATATTGGAGGCTCTAATGATCAGTGAATATATCCACATTAACCCCATATAGGTAGTGGCACATATCTTCAAAGCAAACACTAATGCAACCAATTCTAAGTCATGAGTTGGACAATTCTTCTCATGAACCTACAACTGTCTAGAGGCATAAGCTATAACCTTGTCATTCCTCATCAAAACACAGCCCAAGCCAACTCTTGATGCATCACAATACACCATAAATCCTTTAGTACCCTCTGGTAATGTCAAAACCGGAGCGACAGTCAATCTTTTTTTCAACTCCTGAAAGCTTTTCTCATAAGATTTAGACCATTGAAACTTGACTGTCTTCTGAGTTAACTTGGTAAAAGGAGAAGAGATAGAGGAGAATCCTTCAACAAATCGCCTATAATAGCCAGCCAAGCCCAAGAAACTCCTTAGATCTGTTGGAGATGTGGGTTTAGGCCAACTCTGATATTCTTCAATCTTTTGAGTATCAAATCTAATCCCTTCACCAATATTAATATGGCCTAAGAATGCCACTGAATTAAACGAAAACTCACACATGGAGAAATTGGCATAGCTTTTTATCTCTCAAAGTTTGAACAACGATCCTAAGGTGACTAGCATGATCTTCTTCATTCCTTGAATAAATCAGAATATCATCAATGAAGACGATGAAAAATAGATCGAAATAAGGTTTGAAGACTCTGTTCATAAGATCCATGAATGCTGCAGGTGCATTTTTCAAATCAAAGGACATAACCAGAAATTCATAATGCTCATACCTTGTCTTAAAAGTTGTCTTGGGAATAACACATTCCCTTACTTTCAAAATGAGATAGCCTGATCTGAGGTCAATCTTGGAAAACAAGAAGCACCTTGAACATGATAAAAAAGATTATCTATCCTTGGAAGAGGATTTTTATTTTTGATGGTCACCTTATTCAATTGGCGTTAGTCTATACACATCCAAAGTGACCCATACTTCTTTCTTACAAACAAGACCGGAGCGCCCCAAAGTGAGACACTTGGTTGAATGAAGCCTTTCTCTAACAAAGCTTTCAATTGTTCCTTTAGCTCTTTTAACTTTGCTGGTGCAATTCTGTTTGGAAGAATAGATATAGGATGAGTATATGGGATGATGTCTATGCCAAATCCTATCTCTCTTTCGGGAGGGACTCCAGGTTGATCATCAGGAAAGACTTCTAAAAACTCACTGACTATAGGAACTGACAAAAGGGATGGTACCTCAACACTTGAGTCATTAACTCGGACTAAGTGATAGATACACCTCTTAGAGACTAACTTCCTCACCTTAAGGTATGAAATAAAACTACCCTTAGGAACTGCTGAACTAGTAGCCCACTCTATGACTGGTTCATTACGAATTTGAAACTTGACAACTCGAGTTCTGCAATCTATTGATGCATAACAGGCATGGAGCTAGTCCATTCCTAGAATGACATCAAAATCTACCATGTCTAACTCTACTAGATCAGCCATGGTTCTCTTATGATTGATGGAAGCATGACAATCACGATAGAGTGTTTCCGCTAGAATAGACTCCCCAATAGGTGTAGAAATACAAAAGGGTTCACAAAGCTTTTCGAGAAGGATCTCAAAGTGATTTGCAGCATAATGATTTACAAAGGATAAGCTTGCTCTTGGGTCTAACAAAGCATAAACATCAAAGGTAAAGACTTTGATCATACCCGTAACAACATCTGGAGAGTTCTCTTTCTCTTGGAGGCTAGTGGTTGCATAGAGACGATTTGCCCATCCGCCAGTACCGGAAGTGTCTCCTCTAGGTGCAGCCCTATCTAGTGGAGCCACTGATGAAGATTAAGCTCTATTGCCCAGATTTCCACCACCTTGCTTATTCTTAGGGCACTCTCTCATGAAGTGACCCTCTTGACCACACTTGAGAAAACATGTCTGTCCATCACGACATCTACCAGGGTGGGTTTCACCACATTTACCACATGCATCAATCCCACTACCTCCTTCTGCCATACTACCTTGGGTTTGGGATGGTCTAGTCTTGAAGTTCTGTGAATTTTGGCCACTATACTCACCTCGGTTTTTAGGCGCAGGTGCACTAGCAGATAATGGTGCATGCCCCTTTGGTTTCTAAAATTGTGGTCGACTTGAACCACTTTTTTGTTGGCCAAACTTATTCCCAGTCTTCGCTTTCTTGTTTCTGTTTTATTCTCGGTCCCTCAACTTCTTTTCTTCAACTTGTTTCACATAAACCATAAGCCTGGATATGTCCATGTCACCTTTCAACATGGCAGCCCCACCTTTCTTACTTGAAGCATGACCCATACAAGCAACAAACAAGCTCATTTTGCTCATCATGTCCTTCATCATCTCCGAAGCATAGCGAGACAGTTGGGTGAACTTCAACCCATACTCATAAACACTCATGGAGTCTTGTTTCAAGGTGAGTAACTCTCGTAACTTCGCTTCCTTCAATTCTCGAGGAAAGAATCTCCTCAAGAAGGCTTCTTCGAATCAAGCCCAACTTGGATGTGGTGCATCCTCAGCTCTGCCTCCCTTCAATTGGTCGAACTAAGTCCTAGACACACTCTTCAATTGCAATGCGGGTAATTCAACCCTCTCAACATCAACCACATGCATTACCTCAAACACTTTCTTCAACTCTTCCACAAGTTTTTCGGATCCTCAATAGTGCTTGATCCTGTAAAAATAGGAGGATTCAATCTCATAAATTCACCAAACCTCGAGGTGTCATATCCATCTTGTCGAACATCTCTTTGTTGCCAGACTTGGTTTGTTACCACTTGAATTAACATCCGGATAGCTTTCCGAAACTCGGCATTGGTAACCTCTCCTTCGGGTTGCACATCCGGTGCGTTAGGAACCCCTTGTTCATCAATATTTCTTCGGGATGGTCGACCTCTGGCTGCTCTTCGTGGAGGGATGATGATCTGAAAATACGCATAAGCATAAATTAGAGATAAACTTTTAGAGATAACTCTAATGCACGAAAAGGAAATGAAAGAAGTGAAACATTGCTAAATGTTGTAGCCTCCTAATCATAGATGTGGCGCGCTTCACACCGATGACTAAGACTCTACAAACACGGTTTCATAGACTCCCTAGGACTCTTAAAATCTGTGCTCTGATACCAAGTTTGTCACGCCCAGAGACTACACCCTGGGCGTCGCCGGCACCCAATGACCATTGTTGGACTTAAGTGAATCCTTGGTCTGGCTTATTTAAATCAGTGGAAGACTAAACTCAACTTAATCAAGAGATAACACATAGTCAATGAAACACTTTATATAACAATCTGGCCAAAATGGCACCTAAGTCTCCACAAGAAAATAAACTCTAAACTAAACTATTAACCGTCTACGAAGCCTCTAAGCAGACTGAGATGGATGTTGGGAAAGACCCCACAACATCCTAAATATAACTAAACTAGTAAAGAAAATAAAAAGGATGTCCTCCAAAATACAACGAGGCTCATCAGTGACTCTTGAGCTTGATCTGGATCAACGAAACGCTGTGTACTGATCCTAGTTACCTGCGTCTGCATCATAAAACGATGCAGGCCAACTGGCATCAGTACATTGAATGTACGAGTATGAGATTTGAAATGCTAAACACATCTATGAAGCTTGAAATGGATAAATGACGAACTTGCCGAGGCTTTGCTTGACTGACAAGATAACAACTCAATACAAAGCAATAAATACATATGCAATACATATAAAACTTGTAAAAACAGTGTAAACACTTAGTTCATTAAAGATAAAGCAATAATAAACTCAACTTTACTTATATATGAAAGTAATATAATTTATGTGTGAGTTTCTCTAACCGACAACCACCACCATGAGCCTAAGTGGTGATACAACGTCTTGCCCACACTGTCAGAGTTGTCATATACCTTGCCATCGGTATAAGACCTTACTTTGCTTAGTGGATCCACTAGATTACCTTACATGATCATCTAAAAAGAATGACCCGTCAATTTCCATGATGACTTCATGGTTTACATGGAGACTTGAGTTAATATTAACTCTCATCCCCACATCGATGCTCAATACTACTCCCAAAATATACTTTAGCTCATACTTTTAATAAAATTTCCTTCCTTTGGGTTGAGATAATTTACTGAACCCTTTAGCATTAAAAGATCCTTTTGGAATCAATGTTCTCCTTTTAGTTTAGAAATCTTTCGGAACTCTTAGTTTCCTTTTATTTAAATCTGAAACATTTGTAAACCTTTATGGAATACTTAGTTCCCTTATAGCCTTTGAGAAATGAACTCAACTCTTGCTCTTTACATAACTTGAAACTTAACTCTTAAGGAAACTTAGTTCCCTTATAGCTTTGAGAATTTAACTCAACTCTTTACCCTTTGCTCGACTTATAACTTGAGACTTAAAACAAAGTTAAAATGATTGTTTAAGACTCTTTGAAAACTTTAAGAACTTACTTTGACTTTCTTCTTAATCTTTAAACTTGAACCTTAACTTCCTTTACTTTGATTTAAACTTTCCTTGAATTTAATTATGGATTACAGGATCATGATCTCATGTTTATGGATGATTTCATGATGTTTAGATGTACTTTAGAGTGTTCGAATCAACTACAAATGATAGGTACATCACTTAGGAACTTGTACGAAAAGATAGGGAAAGAACGGGGTCTCCAGGGGGTTTTGGCGCTCTGAGAGGCGCGGGCGCAAGAGCCTGACGGGAAGAGACTGTCCTCAGGCGCTCTGGCTGTCTCGGCGCGCCAGAGCCTGATGGAAAGAGTCTATTGTGAGGCGCTCTAGTAGGCGCGGTGCATCACAACCTATCAGATGGGTTCTCCGACTTTTCTTCTCCGATTTTCAACTCTAAACCTCCCAATCTTCCATGGATCTTCCCCCAAACACTTAGAATGAAAAATTTACTCAATACGTAATAGCTCAGACTTGTAAAACAACCCTAAAACATTAACAACTTTACCAACCAAGATCCAACAATTGTTCATCAAGAACTTCAAGATTTATCATTGATTCAAAAGAAAACTTGCTGAAATAAATATGTTGGTGTGTGGGTGAACGAACCCAACATGAAAAGGTCTCACATACCTCCATAGGGATCACCCCTGACGAAATCCACGCACGATCTTGGCGTTCTTGGATGATTCTTGATCTTCCTCTACTTTTCTGTTTCTCTCCCAAGCCCTAAGCGTTCTTAATCTTGTTAAACCAAATCGGGGCTTGGTTTTTACCCCTAAATAACCCTTAAAACAAATTAGGAAATACTAGGCTGAAAAGACAACTTTGCCCTTACTAAAATCCGGATTGGATTTTCCTCATCTCAACAGCCCAAATTCCGAAAGACATATCTCTGTCATACAACATCGGATTTTTGTAAACTCAGCGGAGTTGGAAAGGTCTTCCCAAGGGTTTTCTAATCATATAAGTAACTCATCCAAACTGCTCATGAGCTGGAAATTATGGCCATTTGAAAGTGACCAAAACTCACTTTTTTGAAAGCTGGAAATTTTCCAGATTTCCCTACTTAATTCCAAAAATGATTATTCTTGGTTTCTTAGATTATTCTTAGATGTTTCAAGTTACGAGTTGTTATAGTGCACTCATCAATTGCCTTCAATAGAGTGTGTACACTCTCTATGCCGTACCTGTGTTTATAGTGTATTTAGTCCATTTTAAATGAGTTTAGGGAGGGTAATTAGACCCTAGTTAAGTTTAGATGTGTTTCTGCGATTTCGGTCATAATCTAGTGGGGTATTATGCTTTATCATATATATATATATATATATATATATATATATATATATATATATAATGTGTATAAAATGTCGCTCTAAGTATCTAATGATATACGTTTCCATGAGTATTAATAATTTATCATTTGACAATCATCCATTATTCATTATTCGATAGTGTATTCAATTTTTTGTATGTAATACTATGAGTATATCTCATTAGTAATTACTTAGGATGTGTTCGGTAAGATTGAAAATCATTAGAAATGACTCTAGGAAATTAAATATGTTTGTTACTTTTTTTTTGTGTGTGTTTGATAGGTAAGCAAAATTATTGCCCTATGAAAGGTGGAATAGATGGTAATGGGGTGTGTGGTGGTGGGGATTAAGATGGGGAGCTCCATATTATGGAATAGAGATGATGTGCGTTGAAAAATCAGTAAGAGATTATCAATGTAGAATGTCATATGTGTAACTCATTTTTTATACGTCTACTATAGAAAATATTTCCTTATTTCAAAAGAACAAAAAAACTTATTGTCTAGAGCAAATATTTTGCAAAGATTTTAACCGATCAAATATAGAAAAATTAACATTTTACATACTAACACTCCCTTTGATCCATTAAATTTCTTTTGTGAAAACAAACTTTAAAAGAAAGAATAATATTTAGTATAACTCACATAAGTCCCATGGTGTAAGACCTAAATTACATCATATTCCTATTTTTTTATTTTACAAAAATCCCTTAAAATATCAGTCAAATACATAATTGGTTGTCTAATACATTAATTGTGATACATTATATACATTTCTGTTGCTTTTAATATGAATATTAACATAAAATTGATTTTAATTTCCCCGATTCACGCAAAACTGATTGATTTCAAATCATTCCAATCTGTAACAGATTTAGAAAATACAAAAATTCATTTTTTCACCTTCTCTGTCAATCAAAATTAATGAAAAACTCCATATAACTCAACCAACCTGGATGATACAAGATGAATATATCGATTTTGTTGAGGAATTTGGATAAGCGAGGTGTGTCAGGAAGGTTACAAAAGTTATGAAATTGTTGTTGGAGAAACTATTTCATTTGTAAATCTTAGATCTACAAGAGAATCAAAGTTTCAAAGTAGTATTGTCAAAAAGGAAAAGGACTAATCTTGAAATTGTAGGTAGAAGAATTGCGAATAGGATCAATCGTGGATAGCGAAAACAATATTGGTTCAATAAGTTTGTTGATTAGTCTGATGGAGACATGCTTTCATATGAACTACAAAGATGATATGCAAATGGAAATGTAATTTTGATAGATTAGTGACCAAAAACACTAATGCTATAGCTACGTATGGAAGTACCAATATACAAAGAAATAGTATTTTTATGTTACCATACATCATAGAAGGGAACTCACTGGAGATCCTCTCAATTTTTATTCAAAATTTTCGGATTTTTTTTTTAGATTAAAAATTCATGTCCTTGTTCATCAAAGATCCTTTCAATTTTGATCCAAAATATTGCCAGAAATTTTGAGAGTGTGTACTTGGAGGTGAAGAAACATGAGCCGGAATTTGCAATGTATCTACTATGCATTGATACAACAAATAAAAAGGTTAGAGAGATGTTGTGTATTCAATTTTTTCTATGATCTCGAGATGATATATTACTCATGATACATTGCTATTTAAATTTTTTTTAGTAAATTGTTATGTACTATAATCGTACCTGATACATTAAAGTAGTAAAGGTTGCCCATAAGGGGTTCGATTTTAGATCGATACATTACCATGTGATATTACATATCAATGACATCCAGTGTTAATTTGTATGAATGGATCATGCACAAAGTTTCTTTAATGTGTATCAGATACATGTATCGTTTATTTGTATAAATTTATCATTTCCACATAATGAGTCTTTACAAAAATTTGTTTACATATATCATAGTCATTAATGTGTATCAGATACATGTGATAGACATTAGTCATTAATGTTTGTCAGTTATAGTATGTTATGGTTCATGTACAAAGATTATTATTGGGTAATGATGATACACAACAAAAAAGTTGCTTTATTACTATCTCTTTCCTTTTAAAATTTAAAAACATTGAAGATACATTATAGAACTTGATATATTCAAAATGATACATCAGACATTACTTATGTATCAAGTACATAAGTATTGAACATGTAACTCACTAGTCGAATATTAAACAATATTAGGGATATTTATCAATGTAATAAATATATACATGATACATTGCACAAAACATAATCGTCTTAAGTCATCTACAACCACTTAAACGTTGTCCGAATATTTCATTTAGACACTTCAATTAAAGGGTGTACCGATTTAACTTCTCTCTTGTTCAAAATATGTACCTATTGTTGGGTATGTAGCAAGAATTGAGGGGAAATAGCGGGAAAGAGAGGAGCTTAAAAAGTTGAGAACTTGAAGAGTTGGGAACTTGAAAAGTCCTGTTATGCTTTAATGAAAAGGCATTTGTCCGTCGTCGGTGGTGGAAAGAAAAATAGGAGAATCTAAATATAGAAACACTCATATTAATTGCTAAAAGGGTTGGAAAGAGGTACCCCCTTTGCACCGTCGGCTACGGCTACGACCTCGGTTTTGGGTTTGGCTTTGGAAAATGATCGATCGAGAGATTCAAATGGCTAAAAACGTTTTCAATTAATTGGTTGATAACATAAAAGTTTTCAACTTTTAAGTTGATTAACCCGACCCGACTCGGATCCGCGCGCGACCCATTTGATTTAAAAACTTTCCCGTTTAATTTAAATTTCTAGCCGTTTGGAAATGGCTGTTCTGAAAGGTTGCAACTTTCAGGAACAATCAGTACCATTTGAAAGGTTGCAAACTTTAATTGATGGTCGTGTGGATTCTAAAAGGGTTGCAACCTTTCAAAACCTGTTCCTCTTGCCTATAAATACCATTCACTCTTCAGAATTTTTCCTTATGAATTTTTCTGATCTCTTCTTCTTCTGCACAAAAAAAATTACTTCGTGTACTTTACTAGTGTTATACGCTGGTGATTGAGATCATTTTACCCTGGGAGGACATATTCCAAATCAAACATCGGATTCTAGAGGGAATAATTTTCTAAAGGGGATACTGTGAGTTCAGTGGACTTGATCTTATTCTGTTCAAATTTTTCCAGATTCTGGTACGTTACAGATTTTAGTTTTTCTTAATTAATTTATGTTCATCTCTCATATTGATTCAGTAAACTTTGGTTACTTCGTATTTCTGCAAAGTGTTTTCAGAATAATTAATTCTGTTTTTTCAAACACAGATTGGCAACATCATGTTCCTGTCACTTCCATTCTCTTCTTCTTTCTTCTTTTGAAAAATTGATTCCTTTATTTTCAACTAAACTATCTTCTCATGACATTTGAGAATATTCAGAGAGGATATAAACCATTCACAAACAATGACATATAAACTAAACCATACTATGATCTGATTAGTTATGTCATCCTTTCCCTCAATTCTATCTTGATAAGCATCGTATACATGTCGAACAAAAGTAATACCCCACATGAGTAGAACCAATAAAATTATTACCCAATGTATTGAGCATTCACAATTTCCTACTCTTTACTACAATTTCCATAGAATGATTTCTTAGTTCTGGTCATCTTGAATGTATGTTTGAATGCCCAGTCATCGCGTTACATGTTTCCAATCTTCTTAGGAATGTCAACTATCTCAAAAATAGGTCAGTGTCTGCATATGTAGGCTTGTTCAAGGGACTAACCCACCTTCCAACTAATCCCTAAATCTGGAAATACTGCATTAGATAATAAGTAGGGATCATGCCTAGCCAAACCAAAAATCTTGAGTAATGTATCAGTTGAATCCATTTTTTTGAACTAATTTCTTAAACCTCTTATTATCTTACTCACTTTTAACGGCATAAAAGGAATAATTCATGAATAACTCAGTGAATCTCCTCAAGTCGATGGTGTTCTCCTACTAGTATTCCGAATAGTATAATATCATTCCATGTACTTGGTCAAGTTCATCATCTGAACATTGTCAAATCTATGATACTCTTGTTGGATTGTGCTAGAGCTCATGAAGCTTTAAGTATTTCACCCATGAATCTCTATCAAAACTCTCTAAGGTTCTTTGAGTTGTTAGAACCTATGAATTGTGGAGTTTTCATCTTAAGAAACTCCTAAGCATACTTTTTTCTGACAGTCTGAATCTTTGTAGTTGTTTGAACATTCCCATATTTCTAAAGCGACAGAGTACTGCTCTTTCCAGAAAAGACATATATTACATTTCACATATGTGCACAAAAATCTCCCACAGTGGAATAATGACTTCTTTCTTGGACCTTTCAACTACTTCAATAATCTTCCCTTAATTGAAAGAGACAGATGCTTACACGGTTAAGCCTTTGGACTATTCTTGTTATTGGGTGAATAAGTTCAAGACATGCGATGGAAAAATAAACCATGTTACATTCATCTGGTTGACCTTATAAGTCACAAACATAAGGAGGAATGAGAAAAAAAGACAGACACGTATTATCACGTCTTCGCAGAATCACGATTACATAAATGACCAACAACATAACAATAATTGAGATTCTACTACTAACGTTTGCTCTATAAATCATAAGAATTACCTAGGGCTCTGATGTCAACTTCATCACGATATAATTAGGAATCATGAATGGCGCTAAGGGGAAAGAATCCCAAAGCAAGTCATACCATAAATTTACAGAAAAATAGGGTAGAGTTTCCTTTGTTTTAAGGCCTATCCTGACTTTTCCCTTTCTTAGAAATTCACAACACAACCAATATCAACTATAAGACACAGCATAATATCAACCAATGATCTAATGGTCCCGCATTAAAACTAATTCATCTCTAAAAAAAAAGAAGTTCCAAACTAGTCACTTAACTAGAATACGAAGGACTAATCATGACTCAAATCAAAGGAATGATAAATGGAGCGATTCTAAGTGTTTTAAAAGAAATTAAATAAACCATAGCAAATCAATAGTTCTCTTGTGACGAAAAGCAATGCTGGGCTCACCAGATACTACCAAATCACGCTGTGTAGTTAATGAAATCCTCTTCAATACCACCTGAGTTCTCTTTAAAAATGATTAACTAGGAGTGAGACGCTAGCTCAGTGAGTAATACATAACCACAACAATTTAATGAGGGACAAGTCAGAAAATATTCTAGTATAATAATCATAATGATGAAATAAAACTCTTTCATAAGCAATAACAACAATCAATCTTATATGTTTCATATAATAAAAATCAATGTAAATATTTAATAGTAAACTCAGTAAAACTATTCCATATCAAATGTTATAGCTAGGAGGGTTCCAAGGAAGAATCATATAATCTATGTGGCCTTCTCATTAAGAAGTAACAAATAACAGTGAACTCCTAATGAAGGAGTTAAATATTCATATCAAAAGATCCCTACTCGAGGGATATCAGTAAGAGTATACTAGTTCTACCTTTCCACTAGCAAGAGCTAGATTTATCAGTAATAAGTAACTACAAGGTGCACCAAGTCTAACGAACCCTCTGTTAGCTACGGGATTCATCAAGGTCTACTCCCACTTATTTTTTTTTCTTGCAATTAGTAGAAGCATTTAAAAATTGAATAGAGCATTTAAATTGTATCAAATCATATCATTTCAAAGTTTAACAATCACCTGTCAGAATGCTATTCTCAAATAAGTTTAAAACCTTTTCAATAACAGTAATCATATCTTGTAACAATGAGATCATCTCAAACTATCTATTCAATATCATTGCCAATAAAAGATTTGTCCCACATGCATGTTCAAAACAGTGGGTAATGCATTTTACTTTATAAACCATGTAAAATCATGAAATTCGTGAAATACATATCGTGGTAAGATTACTACTCACAGTAATGGTGCTGAAATACCAAGATCGCATCTCGAGTAATCTGTGTGAATCACTTTGATCAATCAATAATCACATTTATATCAATTTCCAGTTAGATTCTATGTTTAAACTAATTCTATAAGTATTGAAAATTCCCAACCCTAATGTTTTAGTTCGACTCTTAATATGTCAAAGTATCTTATTCTGTAACGATATATTCCTTCAATTTCAGAAGCAACAAGTTAAAAGCTTTAAGTATTCATATCTTGCGGTTGCTCAAACAATCTTCTTGGCTATTACTATAGTTAACGCCAACTCAACGTCAGCATGACAATGTAATTCCAACTAATGCTACTGGGAGCATATTTGGCAGTAGGAGTAGTATAAAATATACTTCTATCTATTGATATTCTCATGACCAAATTCATTGATCAATCATGTATCTTGATACTAATAAAATAGATAGAAAATATATAACATTTATCCGTCTGTACAGCCCTTGCTTTCCAATTATTAGCCATTAATAATTAGATTCTTACACCTACAGTGCATGACCTAACTAGTATTCTTGGAGACGCTGTAGGAGAACAAAAGCAACAAGGATTAACCTCGAACCTGGAAGCGAAACCTTCGAATAATATAAGTCTCTTGAGAAAATTATGGAAAATGTGTCAAATAAGTCTTGTTTTTGTTTTTGGTGACAGATTGACCAAGAGTTGGTCAAATCCTCTTTAAAATGTAGTTAAGTAAATAAGGGACCAAATTAACATTTCTAAAAAGTTCTAATCTTTTATCAAATACAGAAAAACACTTCAGTTTTGAACTTCTATAATTCAATTCAAATCATTTTTGAAAAAAAATCTTTTCATCTTCTTCTCCTAGCGTTCTCTCTCTTCTCTCTTGGGATTGTTCTTCTTCTTTTTCCTTAGAAATCCGAAAATCCATTATCTTCCTCTTCGACTATCTCTATCTCCATTATTTTCCTCCTCATCTCCAGTCGTTACTCTCTCCTCTTTTTGAACCGAAATCGTGTTCGTCTTAAAATGGGTAAGTTATTGTTTTGAAAGATTATACAATTTTCGAAGTTTTTTTCTTTGATTAATGGACAATAAAAATTTCTATAGATGTAAAAACTCAATAATGATGTATGGTGCCTATTATTTATTGTTTTTGAAAGACAATCAATCAACCCCAAAAAATCCTAATTTTGAGGAATGTATGTGTATTGTTAATATTTGAGTGAAAAGTCGGTTTTTTATTGCTTTTCTTGTTCTTTTTGTGGCCATTTTGTTGATATGATTTTAGAAATATAGTCTTGTTGAGTTGTCCAACATATATTTCATTTTTTGAAATATATAACGTATGTTGCCACATTTTACTTATATGTGTGCATATTCCAACATGCATCATATGTTGTAACATCTCACTTATGTGTTAGGGCAATAATATGGTAATCTGTGACAACATAAAATTCATCTGTGGCAACTTAAGATTCATCTGTAGAAAAATAAGATTCATCTATGGCAACTTAGGATTCATCTATGGCAACATAAGATTCACTGTGGCAATATAAGATTTATCTGTGTCAACATATGATTCATCTGTGGCAACATAAGATATATGTGGCAAAAAATTTTTTATGTGTGGCAACAATATATATATATATATATATATATATATATGTGGCAACATAATATTAATTTATGGCAACAGTATATACATATGTGGGAACATAATGTTAATTTATGGAAACAATAGATAAATATGTGGCAACATAATATTAATTTATGGCAACAGACTAACCATTTGTGGAAACATAATGTTAATATTATTTTATAATGAATTGTAAACTCTCAATCTTTTTAATTTGCCTTGCATATGAAATGATACAAGAAGCTTCATCCATGACAACAAATCAATCTTTTGTTGGTCTTGCATCCTCTTCTAACATCAAATGTTCTTTTTGTCTATGAGAAAGAATGTGAGAAGCAACATGGTTATTTTATTAGTCGTGTTAAAAAACTCACTGATATTTTTAAGGAAATGTCTCATAATATTGATGTCCAAAGATCCAAAAAAAATTCACAGCCTCTGAAGTGTAGGAGGTTGAAAAAATCTATTTCCCAAACACTTTCTACAATTAGTGAGAAGAAAGAGAAGGAGAACAAGGCAAAGAAGGAGAAGGAGAAGAAGGAAAAGGAGGAGAAGGAGAAGGAGTCAAAGGATAAGCAGAAGCAGAAGGAGAAGGAGAAGGAGAAGGATAAGGAGAAGCAGAAAGAGAAGGAGGAGAAGGAGAAGGAGAAGGACAAGCAGAAAGAAAAAGCGAAAGCAAAAAAGAAAAAGAAGAAAGTCGTCGATGTCACCATTTGTGATGTGAAGCGACAATATCCATTTGTAGGTTTTAACATTGACGGCGAGGGTCCAACTGAAATAATGTCATCCTTCTCGCAATGGATAAACGAGGGTCTTTACAAGCATCATGCAAAAAAGTAAGGTCATTCAACTATTATTAGTATTTCATCTTGATGTCCACTAAATAATTATTTATAATGATTACACAATTGCAGAAGAGACAAGGACGATCCCTACTTAGCCAATAGCTCAAAACTTGATTTTGACCAACTTGATTTTGTAGTGGTATTTCCAAAGAATAAGGATTGGTTCTACGTAATTTCTCAACCCAATAAGTGCTGAAATGATGAGGTAAATACATGACCACTTTTATGCATTGTTTAGTACATGAATATATACAGTTAAATTGATACACTTGTTTGATGCATGTGTGCAGTATGTGGATGTCATATTTTACTATTTACGTAGGAAGTCGAAGCAACAGATTCATTCTAAATATCAATATACCACCACTAGTTGCTTTTTTCAAAACATACATTGACAATGCTAGTGAATATGAGGATAAAATCGTTGGCATAATGAAAGGGTTTACTATACCTTGTGGACTGCCTTGGCACTTGACATATGATGTTTATGTCCCTGTAAATAGTAATGGGCAATTCTATTGGGTCTTGGCAGTTGTTGCATTGAAGGAACAGTGAATAAAAGTGTATGATTCCATGTCCTCAAATAGGTCTAATAGAAAATTATTGTCCGAGCTTCAAAAGTTGTCTACAATGTTGTCAAAGTACCTTGAGTTAAGTGCATTTTTTGAGCAAAAAGAGCAAACCAACTGGTCAGTTCTTGAATGTTACCAAGGAAAGAACAAATCTAACCCATTCGAAGTCAGACATGTTACTGGTATTGCCCAACAAGAAAGCAGTAGTCTGTAAGTATCACATTATTTTTTTGTCTTACGACTATCGAAATGTGTTGTTATTATATTTTGTGATTGATTATATACCATGCAGAGATTGTGGACTTTTTGTTGTTGCATACGCTGAGTTTTTGAGTGTTGAATTAGAAGTATCATCATGTGGAATTAGTGTTGACACCCTTCGCTTGAGATATGCTTCACTCCTATGGAATTATGGGATTATAAAGGCTCAAAATGTCTATGTTAGTAACAATGAAGACCCGAAGATGCGTAGACCTAAAAAAGCTAAGAACGATGAAAATGTTGTGTTTACAACCATTGATTAGATAGGTGGTTATGTATATCATATTATTGTGAATTACGTTTTTGTTGATAAGTTGTATAAAACAATTGGTGAAGTGTTAATATAAATGGTTTTAGGATTATTTCGATTTTGTTGGAGCAAATGTCAATTATGATGGAAAGGATCAAAGGGGTTGTCTATGGCAACATATATAACTTCTTTTGTAAAAAACACCACATAATTATCTACATGTGTACAAACAGAAAGAATACATGTGGCAACAATTTCACATAAAGAAAATATGTGGTAAGATATGTCACATAAAGGATATATTTGGCAACATTATACTATATAACATGTCACAGAAAAGGTGGTATGTAACGCAACAGAACGTATATATGTGGCAACATATGTCACAGTTTGAATTGTCAAAATTAAAAAAAATAATTAAATAGTTTTAATATAATCCTCCCTTCATTTTCCCTCACTCCTCGCTCCTATAAAAGTATTTTAATATTCCAAAATTTATTTGTTTTTACTAATTTCAATTTTTTTGCAGATAATATTAATCGTCGCTTGTTTGCATGTGTACCAACAGAAAGGGGTCATGTGGCAACATATAACACAAAAAAGAGATATGTGGTAAGATATATCACAAAAATGAAATATGTGGCAACATTACACTATATATATAACATATGTTCCCCAACAGAAAGTATATATGTGACAACATATATCATAGTTCTAATTATCAAAATAAATAATAATTATTAAACAGTTTTAATATAATCCTCCCTTCATTTTCCCTCTCTGCTCTCCTCTCTCTCCTCTCTTCTATAAAAGTCGTTTCATATTCCAAATTTTATTTATTTTTACTAATTTCAGTTTTCTTCTCTATTGTTCCATTATAATCCTTCCTTCACTCACAGATCATTATTCTTGTTGCGATATTTCCTAAAACATTAGTGGTACTATGTTGCGATCCTCTTCTAAAGCAAGGCATTGTTGTCCTCGTCATTTCTAATTTATATCTTCTCAGGTAATATTTAATTAGGGTTTGAAATGCATGTGCTTATCTGCTTACTTGTTTGCCCTGTTTTGAGTGCTTTTATCACTTTTTTGGTTCTGTAGTTCTTTTTTGAAATAATTTCTTATTTCAAAAAACTTCATTGTAGTACGTTGTATAGTGTTTAGGAAGGATTTTGTGGTTTGTTTGTTTGTTTGTTGTGTATTGTGTTGCGTATTTCAAAAAGCTTCATTTGTAGCTCATGTGTGGTATTCAAATATTTTATTTTTGTGGTTGCAGATACAAATATAATGGCTCCTGTCAAAAGAAAACTTGATACATCTCACACAACAAAGATCCAGAAGAAGGCTAGGTCTAAAGTTGCTAGGAAGAGGAATGAAAATACCACTCTTTTAAAAGATCTTTCATCTGAAGCAATTTCTTCTTCTCAAGTAGAACTAGAATTTTGTCAAAAAGAATATGAAAGAAAGGGAAGTAGTGGAGGAAGAAGAGGAAAAAAAAGAAGTTGAGGAAGAACAAGGGGAAAATATAGAAGTAGTTAATATAGAAGTAGTTGAGGCACACGAAGAAAAAAAAATAAAGTTGATGAAGAAGAACAAGAACTTCATGAAGTTTTCAATGCTACTAGTGATGATGAGATTAAAATTATCAATGCAGACACATTCCATGTTCATCTGCAGCCTAATGCTAATGGTGATAGCATTATTAGGTCAGTCCTGGGAAAACCTTTCAACAACTTCAGGTATATCCTCAAGACAAATCAGTTGGAAGATTTTTTCACAAATAGTTGTTCTGGCCATTTTCTTGATTTACCCATGGATACGACTCCACGTTTTCAAATGACCATTGTGTATGAACTTCTGAAAAGAAGGTTCATTTTTGAAATCCCAAAAAGAAGAATGAGATTGTAATTAATTATTGTGGCATGCCAATTTTCTATGGAAAAAGAGAGTTTGCCGTAGTTATAGGGTTAAAATGTCATCCTTCTCTTGAGCCCGTACGTAAATACATTGTAAAAAAAGAACCACGAAGAAGAAGAAATGAGTAAAAGAAGTAGCAGAAGCAGGACACACTGCCAAGTGAGAAGCAGGATTTGATGTCCCTTATTGGCAAAGCATTCAAAAATTCTAACATAGTAAAGTTGTTGGAACACGAGGATACACCAAGGAAGCACAAGGAGTCATTATGCTTACTTTGGTTTACACATAATATATTTTTGCCGAAAGATCTCTACAACAACATACAGCTTAAATGGGTGAATTGCTGTCAGGATATTGTGGCTTTCAACAACTACCCTTGAGGTCATCAGAGCTTCGAATTAACTCTCAAATATTTGTTGAAACATTTAGGAGAAAATACCAGTAACTTGTTTGTCTTTCCATGGGCTTTCATGGTAAAACTAAATGTTCTTAATATTTTTATATTATAGTAAGTAATTCAACATTTGATTAGTGACATATTTTCCTTTTTAACAGGCTTGGGCATTTGAAACCATTCCTTATTTGACCCATCATGTAATTGCAGAAAAACAGAGATCATCTCCAAGGATATTGAGATGGTTGAAATCAAGAACAAAAACAACCAAAGATGGGCATATTCCAGATTTTTTTAACCCTCCTCTTGATGCAATAAGTTATTATTAGTATATTAAATTGTTATGTTGCTATAGATGACTCTTATGTTGCTACAGATGATTCATCAGTTGCAATATGTGACACAAATATTGCTACAGATGATTCGTCTGTTGCAACATGTAACAGAAATATTGCTATAGATGATTCATTTGTGGCAATATGTGACACAAATATTGCTACAGATAATTTGTCTGTTGCAACATGTGACACAAATATTGCTACAGATGCCCATATGTGTCAACCTATCACACATTTGTAGAAACATATGACACATATGTGGCAACATATCACCAATTTGTAGCAACAATTGACATTTTTGTGGCAAAAAATGACCCAAATATTCTTACTGATGACTCATTTTTATAATTTTAGGTTATGCATCCATGGATTACCCCAACAGAAGAGAAATTGCAAATGTCATATCTAGTTAGTCTAGGGTTGGTTGAAAACATTTTGATCCTGTTGTAGATAGAGTTAAAATGAAGTTGGCTAGAGCAACAACCATCAAAAGAGACAGAGTTGTTAATTAAGTTATTAATGAATTAGTTGTTTTTGATGGTGTTGGTGTTGGTGCTGGTGTTGGTGTTAGTGTTGGTGTTGGTGTTGGTGTTGGTGCTGGTGTTGGTGTTGGTGATGGTGATGGACAAGACCAAGGGGCTACCTCTTGTAGAAGATGTTGTGGCTTTCTCTGTAATAAGTGCAAGAAACATGATGAAGATTCTATCATATATCTTCAAACATTAAGTCAAGCAGTCAATAAATTTAAAAACAAGAGGGGGGTCAAGGGCATTCAATCAAAGAATGTTCGGAATTCTTATACTCCACATGCCAAGAGGAGGAAATAATCATTTGCCAAGACAATACAAAATTTGAAGAAGAAGATGTTTGGAGAAATTCCAAGGGCCATAATAGAGGAAGTGAAGGAGTAAAAGTTGAATATTTATAAGCGTGCCAGTGTAGCGGAAAAAACCAAAGTGTTGAGTCTGACGAGTTCAGAGGATATTCGAATAGAATACGGCATGCATTTTTTTACAGGACAAGATTTCAGTAACATGACAAGCACAAAAGTTTGGTGGGAAAACTGGGTATTCCTTCAATATATTGTGCATTTCTTTTATCTTTTGAATGACTACTCTTCTTTACTCTATAATATTATTTTTTATTTTAGTATACTGACGAAATCCTTAACCTCATGCGTCAGAGGCATGAGACATACTCGGATTACTATTATCCCAGAGATAGAATCCTGGATCTCAACTTCTATACCAACTTCCAAAAAAGATATAATGAACTGAGCGATGAGGCAACAATTGTTGGTGGCCGAAGCATTAAACAATTAGTAGATGACTTTGTATGGGATGAAGATATGATTGACTATGTCAGGGGTATTACGCCATATCCTGGAGGCATGGATTGAATTGATGCAAAAAGGGTTTTGACAATCATGAACATGGACGGTGCCCATTTTGTGACTCTCGAGATTCTCTTGCACGAGGGTCGCATGAATGTTTATGACTGCCAGCTGATGTTTATGGAATATGACAAGTTTTTGACATACATACAACATGTCTTCGAGTTTCTGCCTAAATTGTTGAAGCAGAGTGGAATAATAGAACATTTGCTAGAAAAGTTGCTCAATGAACTATGGGAATAAGGTCGAATGCATCCCATGGTAAAAATGAAATTGGAGCGGCATGCGGCTCATATTCCCTTGCATTCATTGAGCATTTGGTTAGCGGGACAGAAATTCAACCTCCCAAAACTCTGTTGTGTGACAATCTAGTTGAATGGATGCAATATGTTTGGGCTTATGGGATAATATCTCGGAGCTTAAAGCCTTGACAATGTGTTTGTAATTAAAGACAATGTTTTATTTTATCAATTATGTTATTTTATTTTATCTTATATAGTAGATGTTGAACTTTTTCGGTTAATTTGTGTGTCTAGTTCTTTAAATTTTGAACCCCTTCTTGAAAAATCCTAGCTCCAGCCAATGATAACACACATATTTCCCATCTGTAGAAATATATGACACATATGTGGAATTATATCACCCATCTGTAGCAACAAATGATATATCTGTGTTAAATTGCTATTTTATAGGACCCATATGTAGCAATATATGTATCATATGTAGCAACATATGTCTCATATGTAGCAACATTCGTCTCAAATGTAGCAACATTGGACTCATATGGTCATTTGTAGCAACATTTGAGACATCTGTTGCTACAAATGATTCGTCTGTCATGATATGTGACATAAATATTGCTACAGATGTCTATATGTGTCAACCTATCACACATCTATAGATACATATGACACATATGTGGCAACAGTTGAGGCATATGTAGCAACAAATGACATATATGTGTTCAATTGCTATTTTATAGGACCCATATGTAGCAACATATGTTTCATATGTAGCAACATATGTCTCATATGTAGCAACATTCGCCTCAAATATAGCAACATTGGCCTTATATGGTCATCTGTAGCAACATTACAGGCATCTGTTGCTACAGATGATTCGTATGTCGCAACATGTGACACAAATGTTGCTACAGATTCCCATATGTGATAACCTATCACACATCTGTAGTAATATATGACACATATATGGCAACAGTTGAGGCATATGTAGAACAAATGACATATCTGCGTTCAATTCTATTTTATAGGACTCATATGTAGCAACATATGTCTCATATGTAGCAACATTCATCTCAAATGTAGCAACACTGGGCTCATATGGCCATCTGTAGAAATATTTGAGGCATCTATTGCTATAGATGATTCGCTGTCGCATTATGTGATACAAATGTTGGTACAGGTGCCCATATGTGTTAACCTATCACACATATTTAGCAACATATGACACATATGTGGAAACATTTGAGGCATATGTAGCAATAAATGACATATCTGTGTTCAATTGCTATTTTATAAGACCCATATGTTGCAACATATGTATCATCTGTAGCAACATATGCCTCAAATATAGCAACATTGACCTCATATGGTCATCTGTAGCAACATTTGAGGCATCTATTTCTACAGATGATTCGTTTGTCCCAACATGTGACATAAATGTTACTACAGATGTTCATATGTGTCAACCTATCACATATCTGTAGAAACATTTGAGGCATCTGTAGCATCATTTGAGGCATATGTAGCAACATACACCTCAAATGATTGAACATTGACCTCAAAGTGTGAAACAAACATTTGATCAGGAATGCAAACCTACGTTTATTTATTTCCACAACTATGATAATTTTAATGGTTGTACACAACTACATAAGAATTTTCTATCCTCTACAATATTCTTCTTGGTAATGCTTAATAATACAAGGGAAAAAAAACCAAGATTAGCTTCCCCATGCTATTACATTTGGTCTTCTTCTTCTCCTTGATCCCCATTCGGTACTTCTTTTAATATGACTTTCATCTACAGTTTCCAACTCCTTAATTTTGTTTGCCAATCCGAGAATAACGAATTTGGATCGTATATCAACATCTTCACGATCCCTCCATCTAAAGAAGTTACATGCATTCTCCTGAAATACACACCACAAATAAAGAAATTTAAATTTAAAAAAAATAAAGAGATCTGAGATCTGAAGTCTCCAAGACTGTAGAAATGAACATACACGATAGCGTGGACAAGACCCAAATCTTCGACATGAATTGTCCTTAGACCATGAAGGTTACATTGAAAGTAAGTCTCCATGTTTGCAATAGATTTTCACACCGAACATGGTATCATTTTCATCATCACAAATTCAATTTAGTGTTGCATTTGACATCATATCATTATGACTGATGAAAATCAAATAACATCCCTCATAACATCCATGTGAAGCGAGAGGTCGTATCGGATAGAGAGAGAGGGAGAGAGGGAAAAAGCGCCAAAAATGAAGCGGCAATGATGAAAAAAATTGAAATCCCTATTCTTGAAATGAAACTGAAAACCCTAATTGATATATATATATATCCTTCTAGAAATGGGTTTTGCGTATCATTGGGCAAATTTTAGTTTTAGTTTAACAGAATGGGCTTTGCCTATCATTGGGCTAGTTTTTAAAAGAACATAAATGCTTACAGTTATATGTTGCCACAGATGCAGTATCTGTTGCAATTTTGCCAATAGAATCTATATATGTTGTCATAGATGGAACATCTAGGAGGGACTAATCGACGAATTGATCGATTTAAGAATGGAAAAATGAAAAGTTTGGACCAAATTTTAGTGATTTATACCATAATTTAGCAATAAAAATAAGGTATAAAATTTAAAACAACGATTTACAAGGGTGTTATATAACTATCATATGGATTTAATAGGTCATTGTATGATGAACTAGTGTGATGATAGTCTTTCTATATATAATTGATTGAATCAAATGAAGGTTGTTACATTGCACCATAAATTGATACTTAGGCATGTCGTAGGACTATATGTTAGTGTTACATATCGAATTGAGTTACAATTTAATTGAATTATCCCCCAAAAGACCAAATTTATGATATAAGATGTTGCCACATATGCAGTATCTGTTGCAATTTTGCCAACAGAATGTGCATATGTTGTCACAGATAAAACATCTAGGAAGGATTAATTGACGAATTGATCGATTTAGGAATGGAAAAATGAAAAGTTGGAACAAATTTTAGTGATTTAGATCATAATTAAGCAATAAAAATAAGGTATAACATTTGGAACAACGATTTACAAGGGTGTTATATAGCTATCATATGGACTTAATTGGTTATTGTATGATGAACTAGTGTGATGATAGTCTTTCTAAATATAATTGATTGAATTGAATGAAGGTTGTTGCATTGGACTATAAATTGATACTTAGGCATGTTGTAGGACTATATGTTAGTGTTACATATCAAATTGGTTATAATTTAATTGAATTAACCCCCAAAAGACCCTATTTATGATAAAGATTTTGCCACAGATGTCGTATCTGTTGAAATTTTGCCAACAGAATCTGCTTATGTTGTCACATATGAAACATATATGAAGGACTAATCGACGAATTGATTGATTTTGGAATGGAAAATGAAAAGTTCGACCAAATTTTAGTGATATAGACCATAATTAACCAATAAAAATAAGGTATAACATTTGGAACAACGATTTACAAGGGTGTTATATAACTATCATATGGATTTGATTGATCATTGTCTGATGAACTAGTGTGATAATAGTCTTTCTAAATATAATTGATTGAATCGAATGAAGGTTGTTGCATTGGACAATTAATTGATACTTATGCATGTTGTTGGACTATATGTTAGTGTTACATATCGAATTGAGTTACAATTTAATTGAATTAACCCCCAAAAGACCCAACTTATGATATAAGATATTGCCACAGATGCAGTATCTGTTGCAAATTTGCCAACAGAACCTGAATATGTTCTCACATATGAAACATCAAGGAGGGACTAATCGACGAATTCATCGATTTAGGAATGGAAAAATGAAAAGTTGGACCAAAGTTTAGTTATTTAGACCATAATTAAGCAATAAAAATAAGGTATAACATTTGGAACAACGATTTACAAGGGTGTTATATAACTATCATATGGATTTAATTGGTCATTGTATGATGAACATGTGTGATGATAGTCTTTCTAAATATAATTGATTGAATCGAATGAAGGTTGTTGCATTGGATCATAAATTGATACTTAGGCATGTTGTAGGACTATATGTTAGTGTTACATATCAAATTGGGTTACAATTTAATTAATTAGCCACCAAAAGACCCAATTTATGATATAATATGTTGCCACATATGTCATGTTTGTTGCAATTTTGCCAACAGAACCTGAATATGTTCTCACATATGAAACATCAAGGAGAGACTAATCGACGAAACATCAAGTTGGACCAAATTTTATTAATTCAGGAAGTATCCCATAAAATGAACTACTTCATCTAATTCATAATCACAACGACGTAAGTCACAACCATGTCGGTCGTAAGAGAATCGTTGAGTAGTGCAACAAATTGGTCTTTCTCCAATCTTTTGAGGTTCCGGTGGGAACATTCCATGTAATCTATGTCGAAAATAGTCTCTACATCTTCTGAGCGATGGTATACTCATGTTGCCAATAAAACTTGTGTCTTCTCTCATTGATTCACCGCCTTTGAAGATTAAAATTATGGCATGCACATATCCTGCACAAAGGTTGCCACCGTCTGCTGCTCGCTTAAGCATTCCCAATCCATTTGAATCGCTACGCTTGAAAAAATTATACTAAAGAAGAAATAACACATTTAAAATGCAAAATACATTAATAAAAACGTGAATACATTGGAAAAGCATTAAAATTACCACGCCTTCTCTGTATAAGGCTTCTAAATTCCCCGATTCGCTACACTTTTCCATGAAAGAAGTGCATCTCCCATAAAATGAAAACGTCCATATAAACACTGGAATGTTGCGCAGATTTACCTTCCGATATACAGAATGTTCATTAGCGACTTTATTTAGGAGCTTGGAACTAAAAAAAATCAAATCAAATGGTCAGGAAATCGAATTAAAGAACGAAATTTTTTTAATACATACATACCTTAATTTAACCCTCAGTAAATCTTTGAGGGAGTAGGAAGCAACCCTTTCAACGATAACAATTACTATTTCCCTCGAAAGGGATTCAATGTAGTTTTTCTTCCTCAATGTCAATTTTGAAGATTTCTTATTCTGCCTTCCCATCTTCTTGGATATAATTATATGAAAAGACCTAAGTTGTGCTCTTCTTATATATATAATAATATAATTATAATGTAATGAATTCGAAGAGGCACTTCTGAATACGAAGAGACCCTTCTGAAGACGAAGGGCACGTGTGAAGAATGTAAAAAGTATATGTTGCCACAGATTTAATTCAAAGACGAAGAGGCAAGTATTTAATGTTGCCACAGATTTAATTCGAAAATAAGTACAAAATAAGTACATATGTCATAATTCGAAAATAAGTACAAAAGACAAAAAGGAAACATTTTCACCATATGTCATATGTTGCCACATATTTAATTCTAAAATAAGTACAAAAGACAAAAAGACAACATTTCAACCATATGGCATATGTTGTCACAGATTAAATTAATCCCACACAGTCGTATGAGGAAGAAATTTAACCAGAAAATCTAGTTCTAAATCACAACTACACAATTTCACAACGAATATCGTCTTCATCATCGATTCCCCTGGGCCACCCATTCATGCGAGCAATTTGATGGGGTTGATGAACAGTGTAACGGATGGGTCTTTCTCCCAACATATTAGCTTCTGCCACACACATTTGATTTAAATGTATCGCAAATGGTGTCGACATCTTCTCACTATTACTGGCACATTTTTTTTCATGTTAGCAATGCACATCAAGCCTTCTCTCATAGATATACCACCTTCAAAGATTGAAATTACGGCAAGCACGTACTCTGCATCACGGTGGCCACCTTCTGCTGCTTTTTTAACCATTCCCAATGCAGTTGGATCATTACGATTGAAAAAATAGAACTTTAAAAGAAAGAACACATTAAGAATACAAAATTACATTGATGAAAATGTGGAAAAAAAATGAAAAACATTAAAATTACATGCCTTTTCTATATAAGGCTTCTAAGTTCTCTGATGCTATACAAATTCTCATGAAAGAGATGACTTGTTGATTCATCGTCCATCTAGGTTCTGGGGGAAAGCTGGCCAATGTTACCATTTGATATACAGAACATTCATTAGCGACTTCATTGAGGAACCTAGAACTTAATTTAACATTAATTAAATCTTGTAGGGAGTAGGAAGCAACCCTTTCAACGATGAGAATTACTAGTTCACTCGAAAGGAATTTAATGAACTTTTTCCTAGTTGAAACCATTTTTGAGAATGAATACGGAGAGAATACAACTTTTGACTTATCCCTCCCTTCTGTTGTGTTCTTATAAAATGCCAACAAATTTGAAAAGTTGCAAGAGATGACTTTTCAACAAAGGGTAAAAACTGAAGAGTCGTAATTATTAAACATGTTTTGAGATGGCAGTAATTATAGATTTGATTGTTGACAACACAACACTTACACGTAATGATTATTTAAAAGTATATTGGGACAGATTTGTAATTAGATTTTAAAAGTGTAATTGACATATGTTGCCACATCTAAAATATTTTGTTGTAATATCTAAAGCATATTTTACATATATTAGCACAGATACGTTATGATGTATTATACATCACTTAATTGACATATTTTGCCACATCTAAAATATTATATTGTATTATCTAAAATATAGTTGACATATGTTGACACAGATACGTTATGGTGTATTATCTATCACTTAATTAACATATATTGCCACATATGCAATATTCTATTGTAATATCCAACACATAATTGACATATGTCGCAACATATACAACACAAAGAAGGACAACATTTTTCACCATGAATTTGCAAGTTTGTTACATATGTTGCCACATATGGCAATTTAATTAATCCCTCATATGAGGCAGATAATTAACTAGATAATCTAGTTCTATATCACACCTACATAAATCACAATGAACATCATCTTCGTTGTACTTTCTTGGGTGTCGTCTTCAGGGATAATCAATCCTGCGACCGATACGCTCATATTGATAAACAGTGCAACAAATGGGTCTTCCTTTCAACAAACGAGGTCTTGTCACATACATTCCACATAAAATATTTTGCACATGATTTCGACATCTTTTCACTACATCTGGCTCAGTTTTTTTATGTTGGCAATGAACATTAAGTCTTCACTCATTGTTTCACCACCATTGAAGATTGACATTATGGAAAGCACATACTCAGCTCCAGCGTGCCAACGTCTGCTGCTTGAATAATCATTTCCAATGCAGTTGGATCGCTACGGTTGAAAAAATCATACTACAAAACAAATAACACATTTAAAATGCAAAATTAAAAAAAAGTGAATAGAATAAAAAAATATTAAATATTACCACGCCTTTTCTGTATAAGGCTACTAGATTGCTTTATTCTCTGCACATTTCTAGGAAAGAAACGGCTTGTTGAACAATTGACCATCTACGATAAGGAAACCTAAACAATGTTACCTTCTTATATACCGAACATTCATTAACTACTTCATTGAGCAACCTGGAGCTGACAAATGAAATAAAATGATTAGGAAATGAAATTAAAGAGCGCAAAATTTATTAATACATACATACCAAAATTTAACACTCATTAAATCTTGTAGGGAGTAGGAAGCAACCCTTTCAACGATGAGAATTACTAGTTCCCTCGGAAGGGATTCAATGATTTTTTTTTAATCATAGTGATTTTTGAATATTTGTTATTCATATTGAAAAATCAGTGAAATTTGAAAGTTGGAAGAGAAGAGAAATAGACAAGGAAAAGTTGAATTCAAATGCATGTATTTTTTTTTTGAAAAACGGTAAAAATTGAAGAGTCGCGTCGACAGTAATGATATCGTCACATTACACGAAAATATTGTTAAAAATATGTTGCCAAAAAATCTTTTTTTTTGTACTTGTTAGACATAATTGACATATGTTGTCATAGATGCAGTCTTATGTTGTAAGATCCAACACATAAGTGGCATATGTTGCCACAAATTCGTTTTTTTGGTACTTGTTAGACATAATTGACATATGTTGGAACAATGCAATTTTATGTTGTTAGATATTACACATAAGTGGCATATGTTGCCACAGATTCACTGTTCTGACATATAATTGGCATATGTTGCCACAGATGCAATGTTCTGTGTTAAGTGGCAACACATAATTGTCATATGTGCAACAGATGAAATATTTTATTGTAAGTAGCAACACATAATTAAATAAATCACACATTATATATTAATAACATCACATAATTTGATTATAAATAAAATTAGAAGATAGGTATCATCCTTAAATAAGAAAGAACATTCATTAAAATTCAACAACACTTCTTATGGGGCATTTCGATCTAGGCATGTAGTTTTTTTGTGGCCAAAGTCCCTACATACGGAACACTTTTTTTTGTTGGAAATGATTCACCAACTCCACGTCGTCTCTTATATGTCCTTCTTCCGGGTTTACTTGGATCAGCATATGGAGGAGGTATTTCCCTCTATATGATATCCAAAGGGACAATCCAAGAATCTTCAGGTGGCACCGGGTGAATTTCCTGACTATATAGTATTATGTATTTTCCACCAAATAATATGGAGAGGAGTACATGTAAATTTGATTTCCAAAATTGGCACCATATTGAGATCGAAGCGCTGCCATGGCATGTGGACAAGGTATTTTGTCCAAGTCAAAAATTCTACAAGTACAAGTTCTTCATTGTAGATCCACAGTAGCAACATCTCCATGACCAATGACACTGAACTTGTAGTTAGCGATTTGATGGGCCAACAACTTGTTCCCCACGTTGACATATTCTGATATGGCTTTTGTCTTTTTCAATTGAGGGAACAAATCTTTTTGCAGAGTGCACCAGTTTCATACGCCTCTGGTGAAATAACAATGCAAATCTCCTGTTTATTTCATCAAATAGAGTGACAATGGGAAATTCTCTTTCAACATCAAACATAGCATTCACCGATTCCGCGATGTTGACGTCATAATGTTATATCTACACAATAAAATATAAAATCAAACAAAGCACATAAAGTAAAAATAAACTCAAATGAGATGGTACCTATTTCCCGGGAAAAATGCCCTACTCCATGTGTGGAATCCAATACGTTCAAGAGCTTCAGCCGCCTTTGGTACCAAATCTCTTATTTGATTGAAATGGTCATTGAACTCACATATATCGTATGCCTTTGATGCTTTATAAAAATGGGACACTACTTTCGAATTGTGAAAGTTATTTCGAATATTTTCCCCAATGTTTCTTATGCAACGACCATAATGAGATGCAGGGTAGATTCTCGTAACCATCTTTCGAATACTTGGACGCCTATCAGAGATAATGCACAACTCATCAGTATCATGTACAAAGCTTCTCATATTTTGAAAAAAATATTCATATGAGGCATCACATTCCTTGTCCACAATACAGAAAGCCAGTGGAAATATATGATTCTCAGCATCTTCTACCACCGCCGATAGCAGAACACCTCCATACTTGCTCCTTAGGAATGTGCCATAAACGGCTATTACTTTTCTCATTTCTTGATAACCAATTATCCAAGCAGCATATGATACAAAGAAGTACTGGAATGTCTCATTTTCATCAAGCGACAATGTCGTCTTGCTTCATGGATTCGCAACTTCAAGCATATAACGGTACGGATTAAGCATCCCGTGCTCATGTGTTCCCCTGACATTAGACTTAGCATGCTCCATGCCCTTTTAAATCTTCCAATATCTTACCTTACAATCCAATTCTGTGCGGAGTTGATTTGACATGTCTCTTGTGGATGGGCCTTTACCATTGGATAACCTATTTTCAAAGTACTTACCTATGACTTTTGTCGTGGCGTGGGGATTATGGATTGTAAGATGTTCTGAACCACACGTATGGTACTTTTCATAGATTCTTATGGTAAACCTGTCGCTACTTGTAAATTTCACAGCCCTCAGCCACCAATTGCAATCTGAATATGAACATTTAAAGTAAAACACATTACGCGAATTGATCACCTTTTTCAGTCTAAAATCTTTTTTCAAGCAAGCAATATTCAATGAATTTGCCAGTTCTTGCTTGTTCTTGAATGTCATTCCCTTATAAAAACATGTTTCATCATCTCAAACATTATTCACACGTGAAATTTGAGAAGCACATGGATTTTTTGCCAACTATAGGTGTAGGAGGAAACTTGCTCTCAAGGTCCGGCCCTTCAGCTTGACCTTCACCTACACCTTCACCTTCACCTATTCCAATTTCATAATCAAGATTATTCATGTCCGCAGGATGAAATTCACCATTAAACATATCTTGTTGGCCTTCGTCTACATTATGATCCTCCTCGATAGGATTTTCTCCGACGAAGAGTCTTAATATGGGTGGTTTCTCTGCTCCTTCCAAATAAACAAGCAAACCAGATTGATCAGTTATTCATAAAGGTAAAATATTCTCATTATGAAAAAAAAGGGGAATGTAACTCATAACAAGATCTTGCGGTTTACAATTGTATCCAGACTTTTGCACGACTAAATTGAAGAAATCATCATACAAAATGTTTCGTTTGACATACATACCTACTGAAACCGGCTCCTCGTTTATTACTATCCTCCCAACGCCATATAAATTGATTTTTCTTCTCGACCCATTCACCACGACAATGAATCCCTACAAATAATGACATTGTACCTGTAGAAATTAATTAAAAAATAATTAGTAATTATGAAGAATAAGTATATGTCGCAATATATGACTATTCTGTGGCTAGATGTAAGTCATATGTTGCTACATATGACTGTTCTGTTGTGACAAATAAAGAACATGTGGCAACATTTTTATGTTATATCATATGTTGCAACTTATGGATTTTCTGTTGCGAAATGTAACACATACATTGCTACGTATGACTGTTTTGTTGTGACAGGCATATCACATGTGGTAACATGTTTATCTTATATCATATGTCGCAACATATGACTATTCTGTGGCGAGATGTAAGTCATATGTTGCTACATATGACTGTTCTGTTGTGACAATAAATCACATGTGGCAACATGTTTATATTATATCACATGTGGCAACATATTTATATTATATCATATGTCGCAACATATGACTATTTTGTGGTGACATGTAAGTCATATGTTGCTACATATGACTGTTCTGTTGTAAAAAATAAATCACATGTGGCAACATTTTATGTTATATAATATGTTGTCACATATGATTTTTCTGTTGTGAAATATAACTCATATGTTGCTACATATGACTGTTCTGTTATGACAGACAAATCACATGTGGCAACATTTTTATATTATATCACATGTGGCAACATGTTTATATTATATCATATGTCGCAACATATGACTATAATGTGGCGACATGTAAGTCATATGTTGCTACATATGACTGTTCTATTGTGACAGACAAATCACATGTGGCAACATTTTTATGTTATATCATATGTTGTCACATATGGCTTTTCAATTGCGAAAGTAAGTCAAATGTTGCTACATATTACTGTTTTGTTGTGATTGAAATAACATTTATGTTGCTACATATGACTATAATATGTTACAATAATCAACTGTTGCAACCTATATATCAATTTGTTGGAAACACGAATGCAAATTATTGAAAAAATTGTACGTACCAAATAAGATGAGTTGATTTCAAATAACTATTAATTTTACTTACCAGAAACAATGGTGTGTGACCCAATCGCTTATGAAGTAATTCCAATTGAAACAAAATGAAATTTGGTTCACAAATTACAGATTAGGTAAATCTGATTCAAGAAGAAGAAATCTCAAGTACTAGCAGCCAAGACCCACAATGTACGAAAATATGAAGAAGAATAAGAAGATGAAGAGAGCGGGAAGAAAGGCTTATCGAGCAAAGACGAGAGCAGAAGAAGAAGAAGAAAAAGAGGATGAATACGACGATTGGAGGCGGGGGAAAAAATCTTTTATTTCCCCTTTTGGCTCGATATTTCTCACCAAAATTGTTAAATTAGGTTTGGTTTAGTCAATTTACCCTTTTACCCCTCATTTAATTTCCACAAAAGTTTGTTAAATTAGGTATTGTAAAATTACCCTTTTACCCTTCATTTAATTCAGTGGACCAAAGTGTCAACTTATGAACTTGAGGGAAACTCCACAATCCTTAATCATTTAATCACATAATTGTCACCTATACCCAATTCTTAAGACTTATGTCACCACCCATTTATTTTGAAACCTTATTGTCACCATTTTTTAAAAATCCCAAGTCTCTTTCTCCTTCTTCTCCCTCACCCTTCCGTTCTTTCTTCTATTTCGTGGTCCTTCGCTGGAAATTGAAGCAATTGTGGCTCCCTAAGGCTTTTTGCCCAATCTCTCACTTCTTTTTCTTTTTCTTTTAAAAACAACCAATGACATATTTGCCCCTAACTTAAATTATTGGGTATTATAGGCAGTTTACTCTAGGTCTTTGAATCAAGGGAAGAAAGTGGGACTTGGGAAATAGATCAATTATTTTGCAATTTTGTAGTAGCAAATCCACCATATTGTTTCTCTTTCTTTATTTGACCTAGTAAATTTCTGTTTTACCAAAAAAGTGCAAAAGAAATATGCAATAAAAATCAGATCAATAACAATATCATGCTCCAAAAAAGTCATCCAATCATTCATATTGATCTGTATGTATGCTACCATTGCTCCAGAGGTAAATAAGAATTGCTTCCATCCCTTGAGTTGACTTTGAAAGTAGCGAATTTTAAGGCTTGAAGCAGAAAATATGGACATCATTAAGGTCATCCAGATGCAGTGGATAAGAGTACTACTAATCCCACCATCTTACACCTGCCGCACACGCCTTCCTTATTTCATCGGGTACTTGGTACCTCCCACTAGTTTAAGTATCAAAGAAATCACGTAGCACTTCGTCTGTGCTGGAATTTTCACCCTGGTTTTCATTCACCGCTAGGCCACAATACTTGGCTACAACAAGATCATTCCATCTTCTTACCAAGAATGATGTATTTGGGATGACTAGTAACAATACATCAAAACTTATTATTAGCACTCTTTGTATATGTCCATAAAGCTTTAGCAACATTGGTTTTAATCACACTAAACTAATGCAGGTAAAGACTTTAACACTCTATATTGATGTCAATATTTAATGCCGCTAAAAGTTATTTTGAGGTAGTGTAATTGTCCCCATTTTCCCTAGAGATCGTTATTTTGTTAATCAAATTGAACATTACTCAAAATCTTTTGTTTTAGCACTCAGTCACTTGCAGTCGTTTTATTCATCATGAAAAAATCAATTATATAATCGTTATTTGAGATAAATCTAATTCCTAGCTGTGTGATGTGTGGACTCACAAGACCTGTTGCATAATCAACTTTATCAAAATAGTCCAAGACTACAAGCACTAGCAACAAGTAGAATAATTCAGTATAACAGATAAAGAAACTTACAATACTTTATGAGTTGTTCCTGAGCTAAATTTTCTAAGCACTGCTATAGGGCTTTATTCTCCATGTTGAGGATAAGATTTTTCTGGGTAAGGAATTCAAGCTCAGCAGACACTTTAGAACCTTCAACCTGAAATCAAAAAATGCAACATCAATTTCATGTCCAGATTTCAAAGGTTCAACTGATACATGCCTGCAACGCTTGGACATTTCTTCCCAATACTGCTATATACTGAAGCTTACTGACTCGTGACCGTTGAGCCAATTTTCTATATATTATGACTCCACCAAGTTTCGAACCATACATCATAGCTCTCCGGAATATCTCTGTTATCCACTTGAATAAAATTTTCTGATCAAATATTACAGTTATCTTGAACTAAGATGTCAAGCAAATATCAAATTAACAAACATATCCCCTTCTGCCTTCCCAAAGTTTATTTTATGAAAAGGGTGGGTGGTATGGAGGGTTTGCAAAGTGCTTTGAACTTACTATTTAGCACGTTTTATTTCAGTTTCTGATGAAGAATCTTTTTTTTAGAAGAGTCCTTTGGATAAGGAGGCCCAGATTCTGCTACGTCATGCTTATCACTTCCTGCAGTTCTAGGCCTGTCTCCGTCTTGTGGGAGGCATGTTGATCCAGACATGGCTCCATCTGCATTGATCTATCTTAAATCACAAAGCTAGACTTGTAGTTAAAAGCTATTCTTAGCAGCCTGGAGTTTCTCCTAGGAATGGAGGTATATCAATCTTGTGAAGGAATTTTCTTGTCCCAAAACTATATATATATATATATATATATATATATATATATATATATATATATATATATATATATATATATATATATATATATATATATATAGTAGAGATGCAAAACTCAAGAGACTGGAGATATTATTGTGTAAATTTTAGTGTTATTTAAAACTTGTAGAGAAGGATGTGTAATTGAAAATTCATAGGGAGAAAAAAATATTTAGACATTTTAAAGACGTAAAAGGTTAAAAAAAAGGAATAGATAATTATGTCTAACAAAGTCAGAAGTTACTATCTTGAACCAAATTTGTTTTTAAACTTACAACAATCAAAACCTTATCTAAAATACAAAATAAAGAGACAAGAGAACTAAAATAAATAAATAATACAATATCATTCTTACTATTTAACTAGCAAAATATTTAAACAAAATATGAAATCATTGTACAATCTTCCGAGCTCTTGTCGATATACACTTCCACTACCCTAAATCACCATTCAATAGCATGAAAATATGATCACTTAAAATGTTCATGTACTCATTTCAAAAAAGTTTTACAATATTTCTATTTATAGGACTACAATAAAATACCAAATAATATCAGGAATATGATTATTAATTTTTTAGATGTCATGATAGCTTCACCTAATTATTTTTATTACTTATTGCATTTTGGACAGGAAAATGATCATCTATCCTAATGGAAATGGAAGTGTGGATGGACATAATCATATTTGTGTATACTTGGCCATTGCTGAGACAAGCCCTCTATAGTGTTTCTTTTTCTGCAAGATTTCTTCCCCAAAATATGAATTCTTAAACGGACTTGATAATATATATGATACTTTATTGCAGGAATGGAGCAATGTTTTCACAATATCAAAACAGAATGGGGTTGCTCAAAATGTATTTCGCATGAAACATTCAGAGAGCCCTCTAATGGTTACCTTGTTAATGATAGACGTGTCTTTGGGGTCGATGTATATGTCATCAAGTCTTATAAGCACGAATGGGAAGATTTCTGAATTCACAAAACTGAAGAAAATAGTGTATTCTCAAGAGCTTACTATTATTCATAACCTTTTTATTGTAGAAGCAGACGTTTCATTGCTTCATGTTGTCAATGGTTTATCATAATCATTGATTTATGATGATACAACAATAAATAAGTATTTTAAATTCTCCCACAATAATTTCTTGTGAAACATCTTTTGGGTGGATGCTTTGTTGTTTGCATTTTGTTATACAAATCATAGTAGACAGACATTGAAGGTTAATGGAAAAAGAATCGAGAAATACCTATATCTGAGAAGGTTCTCATAACAAAGATAACAAATCTTGAAGAACCTTCGCTATAGAGAACTATCGTTATGTCACAATATTAAATCAAGGGCTTTGAGGAGACACCAAATGTCTTTTAAGTTTATTTCTTTTCTCCCATATTAAGTTTATTTCTATCTATATATATATATATATATATATATATACATATACACACTACCTTAAAAGCATGAACTCATTATTCGAATGTTGAATTAGTATAATAATCCTAACTTAGGTTGTGACTTTTTCGATGAGTTGTGACTTTTTTGATAAGTTTTGACTTTTTCAAAGGGTTGTAATTTTTCGATGAGTTGTGAATTTTCCAAATAGTTGTGACTTTTTAAGTAAGTTGTGACTTTTCAAAGGGATATGACTTCTTGAAAAAGTTATGACGTTTAAAATAAGACACAAAAAACACTTGATCATACTATCCTTTGTTGAAGGTAAATAGAGGGGTTTCCTCTCATTTTTCAACCCCAAATTTTTTAATCTTCTACTCTTCTTCTTCTTCTTGCATTCTAAAAAATTTCGCATGATTTATTGTCATTGATTAAGTTCGAAGTTTAGCGAAATATGAGGTACCACTATTCTGATGAAACAAATTGTTCTATCGTAAGAGGGTATATACCTTAGCCTCGAGTACTTGAGGAAAATAATTATGATCATATAATATTTAATTTTTTCTTAGTATCTACAATAGTATGTAATGTTCAAATATATGAAATTAAGATGATGTAGTGTGAATTTATTTATTTTTGTTAACAATTTCTCTTGTGATGTAGATGTATGTTTCTGAATATCTTTTTTAAAAATTATTTAGTTCTCAAGATTAGAATTGTCACGATTCATTTTTCGATACTCAAGTCAAAAGAATGACTTTATTTATCAATGCTATACTTATGTAATTAAGATTGTCAGGTTGTTTTTTTCAAAATTAGTTTTACTGTATAAAAATTGCCCCTTTTATTTTATTGATTTAATATTTCTTAATATTTAAGTATTTTCAACGAAGAAAAGTTTATATGAGTTGTAATGCCTTCAGTCAAAGTTAGCATTAGTTTAATTTTTATTGTAGTCTAAATACATTTGCTTTTGTTAAAATTTCTCTTGTCATGTAGATATACCCTTTTGAATATCTTTTTTCAAAATTATTCAACTTCTCAAGAGTTAGAGAACACGATTTATTTTTCTAATGCTCAAGACAAGAGAATGACATTATTTATCAATGCTACTTATGTGATTTAAATTGTCTGAGATTTTTCTAGTTAGATATCAAGAAAAAATACTAAACAAATATCGTCTATAAGGTAATATTAGTGAGATATGTTAATTGCATGATTAACCTCATCAAATTGAAATAAATATATACATTATTGCATTTAGTTAATAAAATTTTTCATTGACCGTATTCATAGGGTCGTGTAAATAAGAGATGTATATGATTATCCCCATTAAACATTCACAAAAGAAACATAAAAATTATTTTGTGCAAAGCTTCTTATTCAAATCTTCACTTAATTTTCTAAATTGATAACCATGTGCTACACACGTGTCGAACATCTAGTTACCTTAAAAGTATGAACTTCTAACTTGAATGTTAAATTACTATAATATCCCTAATATAGGTTGTGACTTTTTCAATGAGTTGAGTTTCTCGATAAGTTGTGACTTTTTTTAAAGGGTTGTAATTTTTCGATGAGTTGTGACTTTTCCAAAGAGTGGCGATTTTTTTTCAAAGAATTGCGACTTTTACAATAAGTTGTGACTATCCAAAGAGATGTAACTTCTCGGAAAGGTTATAACTTTTGAGATAAGTCACAAAAAATATTTGTTCATAATACCCATTGTTAACTATAAATAGGCTCATTTTTCGACCACAATAATTTTAATCTTCTACTCATCTTCTTCTTGAATTATTAATTTTTTTTGTGATTTATTTTCATTTAGCCGGTTCCACGTTAAGCTTAATATGAGGTACCACTATTCTAATGAAGTAAGTCGTTCTGTCCTAAGATGGTATGTTCCATAACCTCAAGTACTCGAAGAAAATAATTTTGATGATATAATAATTTTTTTTTGCTTTATATATAGGAAAAATGCATAAGTATCCCCTCAACCTATGTCTGAAATGTCAGAGACACACACTTATACTATACTAATGTCCTATTACCCCCTTAACTTATTTTATAAATAATTTTTTACCCCTTTTCGGCCTACATGGCACTAGTTGTAAGAAAAATGTCAATACGCACTGGGCCCACAAGATAGTGCCACGTAGGACAAAAAGGGGTAGAAAATTATTTATAAAATAAATTCAGGGGGTAATAGGACCTTAGTATAGTATAAGTGTCTCTGGAATTTCGAGCATAGGTTAAGGGGGTACTTGTTCATTATCCCTAATATATACATTAATATGTAATGTTCCAATATATGAAGTTAACATGATGTAGTCTAAATTTATTTGTTTTTGTTAACAATTTATCTTGCGATATAGATATATGCTTCTGAATATCTTTTCCAAAATATAGAGAATTGTCACTATTTATTTTTTATGCTCAAGACAAAAGAATGACTTTATTTATCAATGATACTTGTGTGATTTAGAATCTCATGAAGTTTGCTTCAAAATAATTATTACTATATAAACATTGCCCTTTTGTTTTACTTATTTATTATTTCGTAATATTTCAGTATTTTAGACGAAGAAAATATCATATGACTTGTAATAACGCCAGTTGAAATTTTTATTAATTTCATTTTATTAATATATTTAATACTTAATTTTATGATATATATATATATATATATATATATATATGTGGGTAGGTATTTGTATTTAAATTAAAGTATTATATATGTCATAAATGTATTATCAAGTTAACAAGATCTTCTAACTACTAAATATATTATTTTAAAATGTTAAGAGTTTTTTAAAAAAATAAAAAAACTCACAAAAAATGTAAAATATGTGAATATATAAAATGTAGTTGTTCTCTTCACATGTTCTTATGACATCTAAACAATTTCATTTGAAATACACATGCAAAGCACATATGGTAGATAACAAGAAAATTACAAAACAAATATAATCTATAAGATAATATTAGTGAGATAAGACTAATTACATGATTGAACCTCATAAAATTGAAATATATATATATATATATATATATATATATATATATATATATATATATATATATATATATATATATATATATATATATATATATATATATATATATATATATACATTTGTTCAATTTGGTCGATTTGATACTTAGTTAATTCTTTTATCTTTATGTTTCCACTGATACCTAATCGATAACGAACCTGAATGGCCTTTTTAGGGCCAATTCCATCAATTTTGGTTGAGGCAAATATATATATATATATATATATATATATATATATATATATACACATACATTATTGCATTTAACTAATAAATATTTGCATTGACCATCTTCATATGTTTGCATAAATAAGAGATACACATGACGATCCATGTTGAGCATTCACAAAGAATCTGCAATATTATTTTTTGCTAAACTTATTATTCAAATATTCACTCAAATAAGCAATACTACTTACTATAACAGATATTTTCGAAATTCATAATCAAGTGCAACACACGTGTCAATAAACTAGTATTACTAAGTGGGAACAAAAGATAGTTAAAAGTTAAATTACAATTTGACCCCTACTATAAGTTAAATTATTATAAAAATATTTAAATATTTAATATAAATATTAAATTGTATCTTTTTAATAAAAATGTTTATGACTTTTTCTCTTTCTTAGATTAAACTCATTTAAATCAATACATGAATTAATTAACATTAATAGTCAATTTCTCCTTTTCGGTAAAAATCAAAAGTATTTGAAAAGTTTTTCCATTAAATAAAATTTAATATAGGCTAAAATCATTAAACTATTTTAATAAAATTTAATTTTATCTACTCAAAGGTCATCCTAGCTACAGTAATAAAATGCCTAGTATGGTCTTCATGTAAATGATAAGAGGAGGATGAGAAATTATCATGCAAAAAGCTAATCTTCCTCATCATTTTGTATGTGCAGTGATTCTTTTTGTTTCTATTCGCTCCTTCTTGTCAAGCCTAGTATTTATATGTCCTTTTTTTTTTATATATTTTGATACACTGTCTTATGATTTTGTTTTTCTACTGAAATATCTTCTGTCCTACTTATATGACACTTTTCAATTTCCGAGATACAACACGTCTAACTTTTACCGTAATTTTTTTACAGATCTATTAAATATTTTGAATCATCAATTGTTGCGACTAGTACTTTTTATGCAGTTTAAGAGTATATAAATTTCATGTAAACAAATTGACGATTTCATGCGAAAATTCCTGTCAAACTTAAATTGTTTGACTCTCGAAAAATGAAAAGTGTCACATAAATTGGGACAAAGGTAGTACATCAATAAATTAGTGATATACAATTAATGTTCTGCCAATTATTGATGAAAGATTAATCAGTTAATTTGATATGTTTTTATTTGGCTATCGATAGAGCGTTCTACTTTAGTATAAATTTCGAGATTATTATTTATGAGTAGAGAGAGGTATAACTAAATAAGAAAAATCAAATATGTTTTCTTAAAAACAAAAGAATCCATGCTCTAAAATAAAACGGGCCACCGAAATGGATATAAATGATGGATCATAGTATGTGATTTTGAGGCTATATTTTTATTTAACTCTTTGTTTATATGTATAATCTATTGAACTTAATAGTCTATTATTCATGTGTTGGACCATTCATCCTCAAATTTACCATATATATTATATATCTAGAATAAGTCATTTTGAAAAGTTTTTGTTGCTCAATTTACATTAATTATTCAAACGTCTATTTACTGTGATGAGATGATATTTGTTGGTGATGTAATTTTCTTAATTACAGTTGAAAAACTTTCAAATTCCGGTCTCCAGATTATTGGTTTGACCGATAAGCAGTTAAGTAGTAATTGTCCAAATTAGAATACCTACTTTTCCTTAGAGATATTATTTATGAGAATGTGATACATTATTCTGCCTAATTATTCAATGTTAATTATTACTTATGTCACGCTCCGAGCCTACACACTGGACGTGGCCGACACTCAGTGACCATTGTTGGCCTTGAGAGGACCCTAGGTCTGGCTTACCTAACTCGGCGGAAGACTTAACTCAGTGAAATAAACTCATTCAATAACGTAATCTGGTTAATTTGGCCAAAATGGCACTTAAGTCTCAGAGCAAAAATATCTACAATACAAGATGACTCAAAACTAAATTGTCTGACTGTGTATGAAGTCTCTATAATACTAAGAGGGATGTTGGTACAGACCCCATAACTTTCTACGAAAGAACGATTGAAAAAATAATAAATGTGTTCTCAAGAATGCCAGGAGTCTCACCACTAACGACGAGTGCTCAGCTAGATCAACGAGGAACTGGATGATTCTGATCCTTGTTACCTTCATCTTCATCATGATACGATGATGGACAACTGTCATCAGTACATTGAATGTACGAGTATTCAAGTTCGAATGCTAACAACAATTTAGCTTGAAAAGAGTAAGAAAGAACACTTACCTTGGCTCTGCTCAACTCACAAATACCTTGACTAAATATAAAGCAATAAGACACATGCAATATATATAAAATCATATAAAATAGTGAAAACACTTAGTTCGTTAAAGAAAATGCAATAAAAAACTTAACTTTACTTATATATGAAGTAATATAATTTCTTTGGGAGATACTCCAACCGACAACCACCTCTATGAGCCTAAATGATGATACATCGTCTTTCCTATGCTGCCAGAACTGTCCTATACTTTGTCGTCGCATAGAACTACTTAACTTAGTGGATCTACTAGCTTAACTTATGTGATCATCTAAAAAGTTTGACCCGTTAATACCCATGATGGCTACATGGTTTTCATGGAGACTTGAGTTAATATGAACTCTCATCTCCACATCGGTGCTCAATACTACTCCCAAAATAAACTTTAGCTCATGCTTTTAAAGCAACTTATTTCTTCAGTTAGAGATAATTACTCAATACTTAGACCAACGACTCTTTTGGAAATCTTAGTTTCTTCTTATCTTAAATGTGAAAAACATTTATAAACTCTTCGGGAATACTTAGTTCCCTTATAACTTTAGAGAAATGAAACTCAACTCTTTACTCTTTACTCTTTACTTAAATTTACACTTAAATCTTAAATCAACTCTTAGGAAATACTTAGTTCCCTTATATTTCTTTGAATGAAGAACTCCAACTCTTTACTCTTTACTTAACTTGAAACTTGATCCTTAAAACGAAGTTAAAACGTTTAATAAAGACTCTTTAACTTTAAGAATCTTTGCTTTTACTTACTTCTTAACTTCTAGACTTAACTTTTTACTACTTTGACTTTGATCTTAACTTTTCTTGAACTGGATTATGGATTCAAGGTTCATGATCTCATGTTTATGGATGATTTCATAATGTTTAGATGTACCTCAGAGTTTTAGAATCAATTAGGAATTGTAGGTACATCACTTAGGAAATAGTACGGAAAGGTGGGGGAAGAATGGGGAGAACTAGCGTCACTGGCGCTCTAAAAGCCGCAGGGCGCCAACCCTCAAAGTTAAGAGAACCTTTTGTGGCGCTCTAGCTAGAGCAACGCGCCAGAGGACATAGTTGAGAAGAAATTTTGTGGCGCTCTGGCAGGAACGGTATAGGGGAAAACTTGTGCATTTTCCCAAAATTAAAATTTGAATATGAAGAGTCATTCTCCACTATTATGTAAAAACATTTCGAAATTAAAATTTGAATAAGAACTAATTTTACAAAGATTGATGTTATCATAGGAATGAAATGGCACAATTCAAAACTCAATATGAGAAGAAAATAGAGTGAGAAACTACAAATGAAGGATAACAGAAAATGCTCGATTATCTAATCTATTTAATGTTCTTCTTCATAGTATATTTTTTATTATTTAGTGAATAAAATATATATGTTAAAACTACTACTGTTAATTTCAGCATTTCCTATTTTATAACTCATCTTTTTAGTATATCAAAATCACATCATATATTTATATAAAAGAAAACCCTAGGCCCACCTATGTGGCGCCATCACAAGCCATAATTTCCTTTTAAATTTATTTATTTTCAAAACTAGCCTTCCTCTTTCATTAGAAGATGTGAGTTTAATGAAAAGTTGTTACTTTAATAAAGAGTTGCGACTTTCATAAAAAGTTGTGACTTTTATGAAAAGTCGTGACTTTACTGAAGAGTTGCGGCTTTTATGAAAAGTTGTGACTTTTATGAAAATTTTCGACATTAATGAAGAGTTGTGATTTTTATGAAAGTTTGTGAACTCTCCGAAGGGTTACAACTTTACCAAATAGTTATAAATTTTTTGATAAGACACGATAAATAGTTGTTCACACTACCTTTTGTTGTCTATAAATAGAGGGATTTATTCTCATTTTAAATCAACAAAAATTCTGAACTTTTTCTTCTACTTCCGCAAAATTAAATATTCGTGTACATTTCTCCTTTTCAGTGAATTACTGACATCATTGTTTTTGTATCAACAAGTTAGTGAGTAAAATCGTTCCATCCTGAGATGGTGTAATTCTTTAACCTCTATTGTTGGAGGGAAATAGTTTTCTTAAGGGGTCATTGTGTATTTGGTGGAATCAATTTTTTCCTTTCTATTTCATTTTATATTTACATATCCTGGTATATTTTTTACACTCATTAATTATGTTTATGATATTAATTGTTGTTTTTTGTAAATGTTCTAAACTCTCTTTTTATGTTTCTGCAAAGTTATTGTCTCCGGTTCTATTAAACATATATGCATTGAGTACATATATTCATTGTGCAAGAAAAATATTTATCTTACTCAGTTCAAAAATATTATGTTTTAATATTCTATATTAAATTTTATAACTAAAAAGTACTATATATAAGCTTACATATTGCCTATTTTTACATAGATATGAATTTCTCACTAATGATCTATGAAACTTAAATGTTTCTTTATATTATGAAATGCCTTTGTATATGTATTCTTATTTCTTCTTTTTAATGTTGATTAAAAAACCAATGATTTATTATTTCGTGAATAATTCATTCATTAGAGGTTCTTGAGTTATATGATAATGTCAAATAATCTAATTCATGTTAGCATATTGCTTATATTTTTTTAAGAATCTATTTTCCCATTATTTTTAATGTGTGTATATTAGTAAAAAATTAATTGCAAACTCAATGCAATTATTAATTATAACCACGCGAAGCGTGGGCAAATTACCTAGTTTAATAATAAGGGAGAAACGTACAACACATGTTTCCAAAAACTAGTCTATAATAGTGGTTTGGAATGTATTGAGCTCTTTAACATCGTTTTTGCTTGAGAAAGAAAGAATGGAGTTGGATAAGACTCAATAGTGATGACTTGATGGAAATAGTCAATGAATTTGAGCTAGAGATAGAATAATCCAATTAATTTCTCATTTAATGATATGAGCTAGGAATAGTCAAGCTAGTAGCAATGTTTGGTGTCTTATTGGTAAGGGTCATGGAATTCGAGAGATTCCAAGAGATATATGTTTGATAGTTCATGAGGGTGTCGAAAGTATCCTAGACCAAAAGTTATATATGAATGAATTGATTTGGTTGTTATTAATATTTACCGATCGTGTCAAAATTCCATCGTAATGGACACCCCCACCCCCCACCCCAAGTCATTTCTAAACTTGGTAGATCGTCATTGTGTTGACCCTTGCTTTTGATAATTGATATTGATAACTTCTACTGTATGTGTGCGTGTGTGCATAAATATATTTATATATATATATATATATATTTATATATATATATATATATATATATATATAGAGAGAGAGAGAGAGAGAGAGAGAGACCAAGCCCATAGTTTGCACAATCTTGGAGGGTTTCTTACACAGACATATGATGCAAAAACTACACTAGATAGTGTTAGAAAAATCTGTCAGGGCTTGGCATACTCAAAAATCTGAAGTCTTTGAGAAATATTATGCAGTTTTTTAATATGTTGAGCAGTGTAAATGAAAAGGAAAACTAGTTCATGATATGAACCATATCTTCAAACAAATGGACTTGATGACTAAGCATATTTTTACTGGTGGAATGGAGAAAGTAAATGGAGTGGGAGCACATGGAGCCACCGGATGACAAGGTCAGATGGAATATAAAATTAAAGAAGAGGTTTGTATTTGAATAATTAGGGAGTTTACGAACAATTGATTAGGGAAATAAATGTTAGAACTATCAGGAGGATAATTATTATGAATAGTGATAATCACTTAACTATATCCCATTTTCATGGAATAGACGGTCGTATACAAAATAATATCCAACTTTAAAGGTCCAGGTCGAACCATAAGCATTGATACAAAATAATATGCAACTTTAAAGGTCGAGGTCGAACCATAAGCATTGACTATTAGGATAACTCTCTATCTAATTTCTCAACGCAAAACAAAATAGAAAATTGTACCACTCCATGAGAAGGATGCCAGTTCTAGCCTTGGATATCTAGAAGGACTTAGAAGTACCCATAAAGTTCATCACATGAGAGTTTAGATCGTGTAAATAAGTTGTTTCGCACAAAGCCTACACCTTGGACGTGGATAGCACTCGAGAATCATTGGTGGTCCCCAAGCGAACCCTTGGCCTTACTCAGCAAAAGAATTACTTAATCAAAATAGGAACTTTAAATGTAAAGATTAACTCATAAAGTCTCAACTCTAACTCAACTCAGTATAAGTCTAAGAAAGTATTCAAAAAGCCATAAGAAGGCAAGTGTAGTCTCAAACAATAACAAGAAATGAGAAAAGACTTATCAACTACTACAGTCTATGAAGTCTCTAATAACTATGATCGATATCGGGAGAAGACCCACACATATTCATAAAAATGGAATAAAATATATGTGGAACCCTCCGTAAGCAAGGAAACTCACCAAAGCTAGCTGAAATGCGAGTGATATAAAAAGAGTGCCTACTGATGGCTCTGAACATATGTATTCACATCATAAAATGATGCAGGATGAATGACGTCAGTACATTGATGTACGAGCATGTAAGAGAAAAGCTAAAACATAAGCAATTGAATTGATACTGTGGGAAGTCGTACTCACCTCATCTCAACTTAACTCAATATGAAAAGAACAATAATAGATGCAATATTTAGAACATTATAGAACAGGAGATATACTGAATGATGTAAAAAAGTAAAATAAAGATACTTTTTACTCTTAATTGGGAGATTCTCTAACAGACAATTATCACTATGAGTAACGTGATGATACAATGTCTCACCCACGCTGTCAGAACTGTCCTATACCTTGTTGGTGTATAAGACAGCTCAACTAATTGTATCTACTAAAAATGGTTAAAAGAAATAAGGAAATATCTAAAAAAAATATGATCGATCCTTTCCCCATTTGGTATACATGGTTATGAGAATTTGGAGTTTTGCGAACTTATCCCATATCGGTGCTCAATACTATTCCCAATAATATAGATAACTCATGCTCATATGTTTAGAAACATAACTCTTCCTTAATTTGAGATAATTACTCAAACTATCCTCTATAAAGAGGTAACTACTCTCAAATATCTTCTGAACTTATAAACTCTTTTTAGAAATAAAAGTTTCTCTTTTCTCAATGTATAAAATGATACATTTGGGAATACTTAGTTCCCTTAAACTTTTACTCCAAACCGCCTCTTTAAAACTTTTCCTCAAAACTCAGTTTTAAACACAATTATCGACATTCAAAGGCTCTCAAGACTTATAACTAAAAATTGAGTTCATTTTAAGGCTGAAAATTTCATTCAAATGTTGTAATATAGAATTACCATCATTGTTTTCTCCTTTTGTTTGATATTAACAATATTTTAAGTAAGTGTTACCATTAATTAATCATAAATTATAAAGTGATAGCCTCTCACAAGAGGTCTTTGAAGCATAGATGTAAGTATAATACAGTTATATGTTGTACTTCAAAAGAAAGCTTCAGAACACAACATATTTGAGGATCTCCAATTTTGGGTGGCCCTGGTTGGGGTTGGGGATTGTTGAAGATTTGGAATGATTTATGAGTAATCCAACATAATAACTAGGTTATAGCATGAAATTATTGTGGCTAATTTGTGATGAATTGAATTCATTTTTTCCCTTGTAGCTTTAAAAATAATATCGCATGATTTGTGAATAATTTAACAAAATAAGTACGTTGAATATAATATGAAGTTATACGGTATCAATTATGTCATGACTTATATATATATGTAATAATTTATTAGTTTTGATGTGATAACTTGAAAAAGAATTCATTCAATTAACTCAAAATTATTTTCTCAAATAATATGATTAATCATCAAATTTTAACCCATTCAACTCTTTTTTACTTTATATACTAGAGGAATGTGGGAGAAAATATAGGAAAGTAAATACATACCCAATCGAAGAAAAAGAACGTTGTTTTCATAAGTTGTCTTACCATATCCAAAAGGGACTCTTTTTAAATATTTTACTTAATATAGTTGTTTTCCATATCCCAAATTAGCCTTATTACTTAATTAATCGGTCAATTTGAGATAAAATAGATAACTTTGTCAAGTAAAATATTGAAAAATAATCTTTTAAACATACGGTAAGAAAACTTTATGAAAATATTAATAGTCTTTTTCTTTGATTAGATATGTCGTATGTATTTACTTTCCTATACGTTCTCGCACAATATTCTTGTATATAAAGTGAAGAGAAAATTATTTGGTTTAAGTTTAGTGAGTGATCAAATTGTTTTAATTTGGTTTACGCCGAAATGGAATTTGAGTCGATAGAAAAAAAACATTCAAATCCAACTACAGTAAAACCTCTATAAATTAATACTTGATATATTTATAATCTCCCTAAAATAATATTTTCCTCCGGTCCCAACTTGGGCCAATGGAAAAACCATATCAATTTCGATAAGATAATAAGAAAATATATTTCCAAAAGACCCCTATATAAAAATATGCTCCCATTGATATCATAAATTAATAATTTTTTAAAAGTACATATATATTTAAGACAATTTAGTGAAATATGATTCTATTGTGTTCCATTTTTTCTTAAAATTTAAATCTTGTTGAAGCTCATCTCTAACTTTTCTTATTTCATCCAAGAGCTCTAGTGTTGTCTTTTCGAATTGCACCATAAAATTATGAAGAGTTCTAGGTGTTATAAGTGCTTCCTTACGGGTTACTAATTACAAAGGTATATTATCATCTTCAACTTTATCATGAACATTATTTTTTCTGATAGTTTTCACAATTTCTTCTAAGTTCTGGACTTCTAAACATGTATCACTTTCACCCGGATAATCCAATAGGTTATTGACATCCACTCTATTGTGGTAATTGAGATCATTAGTCATGATTTCAAGTTTATGAATGACATTTTCACAAGTGGGTTCATTCAAATTCTCTAAGTTTATAGTGTCGAAAACAAATAGCTATTGTCTCTGGCTAAATATTTTTTGTCCAATCAGGGATTGCAAAACATTTATCTTTGTTGGATTAGTTTGTCCCACTTCATAGTCTTCTAATATCCTATGAAAAAAATTGTTATGATAATACACCTTGAAAGCACTTATTATTTCAGCATCACAAGGTTGAATTTTGGATGTCATCTTGGGCGGCAAGAAAACAATTCAACAATTTGTAGTCGTTCAATATTTCTATTATGGGTTGGACAATTATCGACCATAAAAAAAACTCGTCTACCATGCATTTTGTGTCAAACCAACAAATATATTGATCAAAAAGCACAATTATCATCCATACTCTTTTGTTTGAACGATAGTGGCAATTCAAAAAATATGATACTTAAATTAGTAAGATATGATGATTTTGATGCATTCATTGTACTTTAGGTATTATATATTTTTTTTTATGTGAAATCAATAAATATGATACATAAATTAGTAAGATACAATACTTTTGATATAATCAAAATGAACCTTCATCAAATCTCAAACCATTCTTTAAATTAATAAATATTAATTTATCGATTAAATAATATCTCTATAAAATAATAAAACTTCATGGTACCGCCTATATTAATTTATAGAAGTTTTACAGTAGGTTTAGAGAAAAAATACGCATACTATGTAACTGAATACATGTATTAGTCAATTTCGTAAGTTGCAATATGTGGAGTATTTCTTTTTTCTAATTCGGGAGGCTTCGCATACGAAAACATTCACAGATTTTCCACCGACCTCCAAGAGATTTTCATTCTATTCCAACTAGTACAAATTAGGAAATAGTAATTGTAACTTAACTAAACACCTTCTATTACCAATAGTACAAAATTTGACCTAAAACCTACATATACATATTCCTTTTGTTTTTTAAATTTATTTGTAGCATTGCAATGTTTTACATATACATATTGTGAAAAAAATATATTGTAAAATGATAGTCAAAGTTTTTATAGTTTGACTCAAAAATGAAAAGTATGACAATTAATAGTGGACGGAGATAGTAATACTAAAAAATTTCCACTCAAAATTATTTTCTCATTTTTTTTTTCCAAAAATAATTTGATTAATCATTAAACTTTAACCAAATAAACTTCTCTTTACCTTATGTACCAAAGGAATGTGAGAAAATATAAGAAAGTAAATCCATACATAATTAAACAAAAAGACCACTAGTATTTTCACAAGATTGTCTTACCAAATCTAAAGAGGACTCTTATTTAATGTTTTACCTAATAAAGTAGTATACCTTACTCCAAATAAACTTGATTATTAAGTTGTATTTGGATGGTTTTACCTCGTTAGGTTCCCAAAGAAAAAAGAACGCATCCCACTTAGCGTGACATACACGTTATAACCCAGCTGTCAGTAAACTTGGGAAGTTACAATTACTATTTTTCTATATTATGTTTCTTTCCCAATTCGAGACACTAACATAAAAAAACTTTTAGCAGATTTTTTACCAATCCTCTCAAGAGAATTCGATTCTCTTTCCTATTCAAATTAGGAATACTAACTATAATTTAAATAGGCTACTTATATAACCGAAGGTATAAGTTCCCCCAAACACATATATAAACGTACTCATTCTTCTCAGGACTGTACATAGAATCAATCTATGTAAGAAGAAGATCAAAGCAAGAAAAAAACAACCAATCCCAAGTCTTATCAAGTGAGGAAAGAATGCATGAAGAGGAAATCAATGGAGCTTGCAACTCTCTGCAATATCAAGGTTTGTACTGTTGTCACTTTTCCTAATGGGAACTCCAAGGTTGACCTAACAATTAGGTTGCCTGTAAAGAAGTTCTTGATCTCTACTCCCAAAATCTGAAATATGAATAGAAGCACAAGGAATCATCAATACATGTACAAGAACTAGAAGAAGAACAAGGAGATAAAGATCTCCTGATGCTAGTTGAATCAAAGCTTGTTGCTGTCAACAAGAGAATTCGTTTTTTCGAAAACCAGAATGTTGTTGTTTCTGATAAGGGGAAAAGAAAGAGACTCGAACGATTTCTTTGTATTGGTTTTTTCTTTTCGGTATATTATAAATGTTTTTAAGATTAGGATCGTATGATTTTTTACTCTTGTTTGTTCGAGGATTTACAGTAGTTGAAAGATTTATCATTGATCTGCAAATCCTTTTTTTTTCTTTGTATTGTTTGTTTTATGTACAGTTGGTCTAATATGAATAAAACCCATATTTTACCCTTTTTATTCTTATGTATTTATTGAATTGAATGGTGATTAATCCCTCTAGTAGAACGGAAAACCCATATGATTTTAATTAAAATGCAATACTTGCATCAAAAATTAATGTCAGATGGATATGAGGTAGGGTAGTGTTAGGGTTTGCTAGGCCTGGGTGGCATGTACCATAAGACAATAACTTCATACAAAGATAAAAATTAATAAGAATGTTTTTATTGCACTTAGAAGAAACAACATCACGCTCATCCTCTTTTCGTTTCAGAGTGAGGTTTGCAAATTGTTGATCGAGATTCCTAGTAGTGCTGCGACGATGGCTATATGATGGCTTCTAGCTATGGCTGTGGCTGTTGATGTTGTTGCTGATACAATGCTCGTAATCTTCCTCTATCTCTTTCTAGAACTTCATTTTATACTGCATATAAATTTATTAGTTCATATTTTGATGAAACAAATGAAAATAAACTACTGGCTGTATATACGTTCAACTTCTCCGATACACCATTGATACGAAAAAAGAGAACAGCTTCCATGTTCAAAATAGTTAAATTCAACTAAGGCAATTACTCTAGGTCTTTGAATCAATTAATGAAAGTGGGACTTGGGATGACCAATAATTGTCCCCGTTGTCCCTACAGACCGCAATTTTGTTAATCAAATTGAACGTTACTCCAAAACTTTTGTTTTAGATCCAGGAAACTGATGTCCAGTTTCCCAGCTCACTTGAATCAATACTCACTCTAGTTGCAATTGTTTTATTCACCATGAAATAATTTATTATATAATCCTTAATTCCGATAAATTTAATTCCTAGCTATGTAAGGTTTGGACTCATAAGACCTGCTGCATAATCAACTTTATCAAAATAGTCCAAGACTACAAGCACTAGAAACAATTGTAGAATAATTCAGTATAACAGATAAAGAAACATACAATATTTTATGAGCTGTTCCTGAGCTAAATTTTCTAAGCGCTGCAGAACCTTCAACCTGAAATCACAAAAACTAGTCAAATTAATAAGTTACCATAATGTCCAGATTTCAAAGGTTCAACTGGTACATGCCTGCAAAGCTTGTAAATATCTTTCCAATTCATTTATACATTGAAGATTTTTATGTTTCAAACCATAGGCCAAAGTGCGGAAAGATTTTTGAAAACTTCTATTTATTTCTATCATTTTTCAAGGTAGAGTATACTTGGTCCTTACAAGGGTGGGAACCACGAAGCACAACTGAGTTATTAAGAATAATTAAAAGGGGAGTACCAGGAAGTGGAAGTGAAAGCGAAGTAGGAGCACAGTTATCACCAAGAATGGGACAATGGAAGGAAGGCTTCTTTCTCATTGGGGATTGCAAAAGCATTCAAAACTATAATGATGGGCTCCAAAAATATACAGGCATGCTCCAGGGAGGAAGCTCTTTTTTATTTTTATTTTATAACCCGAAGATCTTTCTTGCATCACTTTGATTAAATTTCTTATTTTTTTTTAAAGAGGAGGACGTGATGCGTACGTTTCAAATTGCTTTTACTTGAGTTGAGGGTCTATCAGAGAAAGTCTCTCTACCTCAAAAGGTAGGGGTAGGCCTCCATACACATCATTACCCTCCCAGACCCTACTTGTTGGGTTACACTGGGTATGTTGTTGTAGTTGAGAATGTGATGTACGACTCATGGGGTGTGAGAACATAAAAAAGCTATTCAGAATCATTATGTTTTCTGCAGCTGTTTCACACGGGCTACAGATGCCCTTATTGATATCTTCCACCTGGGGCACAAAGTTAAGATCTCTTCCCCTATTTTAGCTGTGAGAATTTGCACACAAAAAACTAAATATGTTACAAGAACAACAAAATAAATTAGCCTCGTAATTCATGTATTTTCCATGGGCATTCTTCAAAATTCCATCTTTACATCAATTTGAACAATCAAAAGGCTAGAAACTTTTACCGCAATATCTCTTCAGTCACTTCAAGCAAAAATCATGCTCTACGAACAGACTATACCACAATTACCCAAACAGACTATACTTGATCATCAAATCTCTACCGAGTGAAAATCAAAACTTGCATTCCATATATTTTTTTCATCTAAGTAATGTTAACGGACTGTTATGTTATGTAAACTTCTAAAGTATAACTGGGTACAATCAAAAGCGCATTGATATTCTAGAGAGTAAATATAATCACCTTGAAAGTATAGTAGTTCTTCATCATCCATCTCCTCCATAAACTCCACCAGGTTAGCAAACTTTTCATTAGCTATTCCATTATGTGTATTTTTCAATGAATTTAGTGATGTGATTAACAAATGCTCATCTTTGATAAGGTCTTTGTTAATGCAGTGGTTTGTCTTTCTATGATAAGTTGATTTTAGAGGGTACACAATCTTTAGTTGTACGACTTTCCATGATGAACGGGACTACATGCTTATATAATTATGCATATCTGTGTTCTAATCAGGATGTATTCCTTTGTTCTTAACTGAGTTCCATTCCTGTATGTTCACCTTAGTATTTGTCTTGCGTGTTAAATCCGTACTGTATTATAGTTTTAGAATAATGATCTCTAAACTTGTTGACCTTTTTTTTTTTAATTGAAAAATTACTCAATTTTTATCCTTTTCCAGCTTCAACTTTAGCTTCTTTTCAAAAGTTTCACAACTTTACAGTATCTCTCTTTTGTTTATAATAAATTATGTAAAGAAAATAATCGATTATACGTGTGGTCGTTACCAGTCAATTAGGGAATCAAAGAAATTTTACTCCCTGTACAAAACTAACAAGTATATATAATTGAAGTTTGATGTTCATCATTGGTAGTCTCTGTATATTGGTTGTGTATTACATTTGAGACCCTGATTTAGCCTTGGCTAATACGTACAAGTCTTTGTTCACCTTCCATCAGAACCATTGTTAAAGTCAGTATGCAGTTTTGTAACATCTCGCGACTAGAAAAACTAGAAGGAAGTTTTTTTAAAAATAACATGGAAATAGTTAGTTTTCGAAGGTAGGGCAAATCTGGAAATTTTTAAGTAAGTTAAAGTGACTTTTTGGTCAACTTCAAACGATCATAACTCCTAGCTCAGGATGAGTTAGGTGTAGTTCTAGATATGGTTGGAAAGATCATGGATCCAATGATTTAGGAAGTTAGGCCCTTTGGAAGTTGGGTTATTAGATTAAGGAAATGTCCAATTCGAATTTTTAAAGGGTAGTTTGGTCCTTTCCTTACCTAATAATTAAATTCGTTTCTAATAAAATAATTGGGGTCAAAACTGAGTGAGTTCAGTTTACGCCTTTGAAAAATAGAGTTAGGGCTTTTGGAGAAAGAACGCAAGAGAAAGGAGAAGAGAAAAAACAAGATTCGCCAAGAACGATCGATTTTTATTGCGGATTCACCAAGGAATTGATCCTACAAGGTATGTGAGATCAAATAGAGTTGGGTTTAATCTACCACGTGCCAATCATGATTTATTTCAGCGTATTTAAGTTCTTGAAATGTTAGAAGTTGAGTTTTTGATGGGTTTAATGAAGTTATATTAATTCCTTGATTTGTTTAAATCGTTGAGGTGTTGTTTGAATCAAATCCATTAAATTAGGTTTATTTTGAGTAGAATTTGATGTACTTTTAACATTTAATTGATTCTAAGTGTTTGGGGAAAAAACTCATGGAGTTTAGACGGTTTAGAGCTTAAAAACAAAGAAGAAATTTCATCGGACGATATTTGAAATCAGTGGCGCGCCGCTCTCCCACCTCCCAGATTTGAAAGTTTCTGGTTCGCGTCGTGGAGCCACACAAGGTGTTATCCCTTTGAAGTCATTGTCGAAACCATATTTGAAAGGCTTGTCTGTGTTGCAGACCCTTCCTCAAATGTGGATTTTTGGTCTTTTCTCATGTTATCTATCTAAAATCATTCTTAAAAATAATGAGATCTTTCCAATTACAAATCACAATCCTTGAACCCATATTTTCTTTCAAGGATCAGTAAAGATCACATTCAAGAGAAATCAAGAGTCAAGTTAAGAGAAGTTCATAATGGTTTCCAAAAGTCTTTTGCAAATAATTTAACTTTGTTTTAAGACTTAAGTTTTGAGTTCAGTAAAGGTTAAAGTTTAAGTTCATTTCTTCAAAAGTATATGGGGACTAAGTATTCCCAAAGAGATTAAAAAAAAATCACATTTCAGTAAGAACGGAAACTGAGATATCCAAAGAGCCTTCGGGCTAGTTTTTAGAAAAGAGTAATCGCTTTCTAAGTTAAGAAAGAGGGGACACTTTGATTTCCAAGATATAATTTGAGCTAAGTTTTTGAGCACTAATCTCAAATCACAGAAGAAATATGTATTCGAACATAAAGAGCTAATACAATATAATGTGTTTTTTGGAGTAGTATTAAGAACCGATACGGGGAAGAGTTTAGACAACTATCAGCCCCCATAAACCATGTAGACATCATGCGTAGAAATGGGTCTTTTAAATGAATCCTTTTCGCATAGACTAGTGGATCCACTTAGTAATTCAGGTTCTACACCGATGGCAAGGTATAGGAAGGTCCTTGGAAACGTGAGGTAAAATGTAAGTTTGTTATTGTTTTATCGTTAACAAACTAAGATTGTTTTCAAATGGTTTATAAGCTTTATATATATATATATCTATATATATATATATATATATATATATATATATATATATCACATGAGCTTTATTGATTTATATTGAGTTGAGTTATTCATGAGTAGAAAAGAGTCAAGGTAAGTGTTTCTTTCATAATCTCTTTCAAGCCTATATATGTTAGCATTCCAACTCGCATACTCGTACAATGTACTATTTCCAGTTGGCCTGCATCGTCTTATGATGCAGACGCAAGTAACCAGGATCAGCAAGTAGCGCATCATTGATCTAGTGAGCACTCCAGAGTCAGTTGGTGAGCATCCTTGCATTTGGACGACTACTTTTTATTTCTTTTAGTTATTATTAGTTCATTGAGACGTCATGAGGTTTGTCTCGACAATTTAAGTTGTTTTAGGGGCTTCATATATTGTTAGTCTTATGTAAGTTAATTCGTCATTATCTTGTTATTATCTTATGTTCAGATTTGAGTTTTGAACTTTTCCTAAGTTAAATGTTTATTTTGTAAAAACATTATGAGTTCAGTTGAGACAATAAAGTCATTTAGCATTTGAATCCTTTTGTTTATGCTAAAGTGTTCTGGTGAGTAAGTAAGAAAGGACAAGGGTCCGCTCGAGGCTAACAATGATTTTCGAGTGCCAGCCATGCCCATGGTAAAGGCTCGGGGTGTGATAAACTTGGTATCAGAGCACAGAGTTGAAGAATCGTATGGAGTCTATGAAGCTGTGTCTGTAGAGCCCTAGTTATCAGTGTGAAGCCCGCCACATCTATATTTAGGAGTCTACAATATTTAGGAATTTCTTCACTTATTTCATATTCCTTACATGCGTTAGAATTTATCTCTAAAAAGTTTCTTTCTAACTTGTGCTTACATGTAACCGTTTGTAAGTTTGACGGTTTTGAGAGTGCTTTCATGGGGCGTTTGTTTTCCCGTGAGCTAAGAGAAGAAAGAATATAGTTGTTGATATAAGGAGTTGAACAAGCTTTTTTGTTATTAGGTTGTCTCGTCTGTCAAGTAAGGAAAGTAAGGCAGACATACTAGTAGGTGTCATAGACATAGCAAGGATTATGATCCATGTACAATAAGTTGAGGAGGACCAGCTGAGGGATAAACAAGAGTTTAAGAATATGAGGGAAATACAACCCAGTCATCTTCAGTTGCTTCACCAGATAAGAGTTGAATCTAGATGAGCTACTTCAGGGGCAAGTGGAGTGGAAACAATTTTTAGGCTATTACTAGTCGTCGAGAGACTGAGGATTCACAAGTGCAAGTCTTAAGTGTTCAGTGTGATGCTCTTCAAGTGCAACATCTTGATCCCTTTAGTGTTTCTACACCTGTTGGTGATTCTATCCTTGGGGAAATAATCTATCGTGCTTCTCCCGTTATCTTCAATCACAAGAGTACCATAACTTATTTAATTGAGTTAGACATAGTAGATTTTGATGTCATTCTTGTTAAGGACTGACTTTGCGCCTGTTGTGCCTCAGTTGATTGTAGGACTCGAGTTGTCAAGTTTAAAGTTTCCAAATGAGTAACTCTTAGAGTAGAAAAGCAGTTTAGCAGTGCCTAATGGTTGTTTCATTTCGTACCTTAAGGCAAGCAAGTTAGTTTCTAAGGTATGTGTCAATCATGTAGTCTGATTAAATGACTCTAGTGTTGAGATACCTCATATTCAGTCACTTTCACTAGTAAAATTGTTTCTAGAAGTCTTCCGAGATGATTTTCCCGGAGTCCCTCTTGAGAGACAGATAAGACTTTGGTATAGATGTTCTTTTAGATACTCGTCCTATATTTATTCCGCCATATAGAATGACACAACTAGAGTTGAAAGAGCTTAAGAAGTAGTGGAAAGAACTCCTAGAGATGGGTTTTATTCGACCAAGTGTCTCACCTTGGGGCACTCCGGTCTTATTTGTGAAGAAGAAGGATGGTTCCCTTAGGATGTGTATAGATTACCGTCAGTTGAACAAGGTTACCATCAAGAACAAGTATCCTCTTTAAAGAAACAGTGATCTTTTTTTATCAGCTTTAGGGTGCCTCCTGTTTCTAAAAAATTGACCTTAGATCATGCTACCATCAGTTAAGAGTACGAGAATGTGATATTCCAAAGACAACTTTCATAGCCTAATTTGGTCATTGCGACTTTTTTGTCATGTCCTTTGATTTTACTAATGCACCAACAACATTTATGGATCTTATGAACAGAGTCTTGAAAACTTATTTACATATGTTGGTTATCGTCTTCATTGATGACATACTAATCTATTCATGGGATATAGAAGATCATTATATTAATCTTAGAATAGTTCTTGAGAATTTGAAAAATAAAGATTTGTATGCCAAGTTATCAAAATGTGAGTTTTGTCTTGAGTTTGTCGCGTTCTTGGGTCACATAGTTTCTGATGTTCGAGTAAGAGTTGGTACCCAAATGATAGAGGCAGTGCGTAAATGGCCTAGACCCACATCTAAAATTCATATTAGGAGTTTCTTAAGTTCGACTGATAATTAAATAAATTTGTAGAGGGGTTATCATCCATTTCATCCCCTTTGACCAAGTTGACTCAGAAGACAGTCAAGTGTCAATGATCTGAAGCTTTTATGAAAAACTTTCAGGAATTGATAAAAGGTTGAATTTTGCCCATGTTTTGTCTTTAACTTAAGGTTTGTGGTGTATTGTGATGCATGTAGAGTTGGTTTGAGTCGTGTGTTAACGCAGAATTACAAAGTTATAGTTTATGCCTCCAGAGAGTTGAAAGTTCATGAGAAGAATGACCCAACCCATGACTTACAATTTGGTGTTGTGGTATTTCGCCTTGAAGATATGGCGTCATTATTTGTATGGTGTCCATGTTGATTTATTGACTGATCATAAGAGCCTTCAATATGTGTTTACTCAAAAAGAGTTTAATCTTAGACAGAGAAGGTGGTTAGAATTACTCAAGGAGTACGACATGGGTGTTCTTTACCACCCAGGTAAGGCTAATATTGTTGTTGATGCCTTAAGCAAGGTATCTATGGGTAGTACTGCCCATCTGTTGGAAGAGAAGAAAGAACTAGAAAAAGATGTGCATGGACTTGGATTTGGAGTCCGACTAATGGAATCCACAGAAGGAGGAGTAGTTGTGACGAATGGGATTGAATCTTCATTAGTGTCAGAAGTAAAAGTCAAGCAAGACCAAGATCCTAATTTGCTTGAATTTAAGGTAAATGTTCATAAGCAAAAAGTAGTAGCTTTTGAACAAGGGAGAGATGGTGTATTGAGATATTAAGGTAGACTGTGTGTACCAATGGTTGATGAACTCTAAGAGAGGATCATGGAGGAATATCATAAATCCAGATATTCCATCCATTCGGGTTCCACAAAAATGTATCGTGATTTGAGAGAAGTATATTGGTGGAATGGTATGAAGAAGGACATTGTTGAATTTGTTGCTAAGTATCCCAATTGCCAACAAGTGAAAGTAAAGCACCAAAGACCCGGTGGTTTTTCTCAGAATATAGAACTTCTGGAATGGAATGGGGAGATGATTAATATGGATGTCATCATAGGCTTGCCAAGGTCTCGCAGACAATATGATTCTATTTGGTGATTGTCAATAGAATGACAAAATCAACCTACTTTTGCCGGTAAAGACTACCCATACTGCAGAAGATTAGGATAGATTATATATTAAGGAGGTGGTAAGGCTTTGTGGATTTCCAGTCTCTTTCATTTAAAACAGAGGTGATCAATTTGCTGTACAATTCTGGAAATCTTTTCATAAAGGTTTGGGTTCAATGGTGAACTTAAGTACTGCTTTTCATCCTCAAACAAATGGGCAAGCAGAGCTCACCATTCAAACATTATCAGATATGTGGATGGCAAGTGTGATTGATTTCAAAGGTAATTGGGATGATCACCTACCTTTAGTTGAGTTTGCTTACAACAATAGTTACCACTCTAGGATCCAAATGGCTCCTGATGAAGCACTTTATGGGAGAAGATTCAGATCTCCTATTTGATTGTTTGAAGTTGGTGAAGCAGGGTTGATAGGACCAAATTTAGTTCACCAAGCACGGAAAAGGTAAAAATAATTCAAGAGAGGTTGATAAAGTCACAGAGTTGTTAAAAATCCTACACTAATGTTACGAGAAGGGTGTTGGAGTTTGAAGTAGATGATTGGGTATATTTAAAAGTTTCACCCATTAAGGGTGTTATGAGGTTTGGTAAGATGGGAAAGCTTTGTCCCTAATATATTGGACCTTATATAATATCCAAGAGCATTGGCAATGTAGCTTATGAGTTGGAGCTACCAAAAGAGTTAGCAGCAGTTCATCCAGTATTTCAAATCTCCATATTGAAGAAGTGCATGGGAGATCCTTTATTGATCATATCAACTGAAAATATTTTGATCAAGAATACTTATCTTATGAGGATATTTTGGTTTAGATTCTAGATCGCCACGTTCGCAAGTTGAGAAGAAATGAGGTTGTGTCACTCAAAGTCCTTTGGAGGAATCCATTTACTGAAGAAGCTAATTGGGAAGCTGATGAGGGTATGAAGAAGGGGTATCCACATCTCTTTGAATCCGAATAAAATGCTGACCGAGGTACTAATTCTCTATTTTGTACTCATTAAATTATAAGTGAGCATGTCAATTGTTTGCAATTTCTTGTTGGGCGTTTGAACTTGATGCTACTACCCTTAGCTTAGTAATAGAAATCTCAATCGGGGATGAATGTTCCCAAGGGGGAGATATTCTCAATATCGCAACTAGAAAGAACTAGAAGGATGTTTTAAGAAAATAATATGGAAATAGTTACTTTTGGAAAGTTGGGGGAGATCTGGAAATTTTTAGGTAAGTTAAAGTGAGTTTTTGGTCAACTTCAAACGAGCATAAATCCTACCTCAGGATGAGTTAGGTGTATTTCCAAATTTGGTTGGAGTTTCTTGGAAGGATCTTTACAATGCTGCCAAGTTTGTGCATTTTCCGAGTTCATACTAGTAAGTTAGGCCCTTTAGAAGTTGGATTGTTAGATTAAGGAAATGTTCAATTTGGATTTTGGACAGGTAGTTTGTTCTTTTCCTTACCCAATTAATTAAATCCATTTTTAATAAAATAACTAGGGTCAAAACTGAGTGAGTTTAGTTTACGACTTTGAAAAATATAGTTAGGGATTTTGGAGAAATAACGTAAGAGAAAGGACGATTTTGGTTGCGGATTCGCCGTGGAATTTATCCTACAAGGTATGTGAGATCACATAGAGTTGAGTTAATTACCCCCCTCCCCCGCTCCAATCATGATTTGTTTCATGGAATTTATGTTCTTGAAAGGTTAGAAATTGAGTTCTTGATAGTTTTGATGAAGTTATATTAATTTCTTGATTTGTCGAAATCGTTGAGGTGTTGTTCTAATCGAGTTCACGACATTAGGTTGTTTTTTCGTAGAATCTGATGTACTTTTAACACTTAATTGATTCTAAGTGTTTTTAGGGAAATAACCCATAGATTTTAGATGATTTAGAGCTGAAAAATTAAGAATAACTTTCGTCGAACGATATTTGTCATTAGTGGTGCGTCGCGCTCCCAGATTTGAAAATTTCTGCTTTGTGTCGCGGAGCTGACACGAGGTATTCTTCCTCAAAATTCATTCTCAAAACCAAATTTTAAAAGCTTCTCCGCGCCACGAACCCAAACTCAACTATTAATTTTCGGTCTTTTCTCATGTTTAGGTATCTAAAACTATTCCTAAGCATCATGGGATAATTCCTATCATAAATCACAATATTTGAACCCATACAGTTAACAGAAGTTCATAAAGGTTTCCAAAACTCCTTTGCGAACGTTTTAACTTTGTTTTAAGACTTATGTTTGAGTTCAGTAAATATTAAAATTGAAGTTCATTTCTTCAAAAGTATATGGGGACTAAGTATTCCCAATGAGATTTAAAAAATTTTCACATTTAATTAAGACCGAATTTGCGATTTCCAAAGAGCCTTCGGGCTAGTTATCATCAAATAGTAATCACTTTCTAAATGAAGCAAGAGGGAAAACTTTGATTTCCAAGATAGCCTTTGAGCTAAAATTTTGAGCACTAATCTCAAATTACAGAAGAAGTATGTTTTTAAACATAAAAAGATATTATAATATATAATATTATTAGAAGTAATATTGAGAACCGATATGGGGAAGAGTTCAGACAAGTATCAGCCCCCATAAACCATGTAATCATCATGAGTAGAAAATAGTCATACTTTTTTTATGAATCTTTTTGTCATAGACTTGTGGATCCACTTAGTAGTTCAGGTTCTACACCGATGGCAACGTATAGGACGATCCTTGGCAAAGTGAGATAAAACTTTGTACCATAACTTATGATCATAATGATGGTTGTCGGTCCTTGGCAAAGTGAGGTAAAGTATATCACATGCGTTTTATTGCTTTATATTGAGTTGAGTTATTCATGAGTAGAGAAGAGCCAAAGTAAGTGTTTCTTTCATAATCTCTTCCAAGCCTATGTATGTTACCATTCCAACTCACATACTCGTACATTTAATGTACTGATGCTAGTTGGTAAGAAATGTCTTATGATGCAGATGCAAGTAACCAACATCAACAAGAAGTGTATCGATAATCCATTGAGCCCTCCAGAGTCAGTTGGTGGCCCTTCTTGCATTTCAAACGACTCATTTTTATTTCTTTTAGTTATTATATTAGTTCATTGAGATGTCGTGAGGTTTGTCTTGACAATCTTAGTTGTTTTAGGGGATTTATAGATACTCAGTCTTATATAAGTTTATTCGTCATAATCTTGTTATTGGTTTATGTTAAGATTTGGGTTTCCACTTTTCCTAAGTTAAATTTTTATTTTTAAAAACATTATGAGTTCAGTTGAGACAATAAAGTTATTTAGCATTTGAATCCTTTTCTTTATGTTGAAAGTCTTCTGGTGAGTAAGTAAGTTAGATCAAGGGTCCGCTAGAGGCAAAGAATGGTCTTCGATTATCAACCACGCCCAGGGTGTAGGCTTAGAGCGTGAAAAACTTGGTATCACAGCAGAGAGTTCAAGAGTACTAGGGAGTCTATGTAGCCATGATTGTAGTCTTAATTATCAGTGTAAAGCGCGCCACATCTATAATTAGAGGTTGAAATATTTACGAATTTCATCACTTCTTTCATATTTATTTTGTATGTTAGAATTTATCTCTATAGAGTTTCTTTATAACTCGTGCTTACACGTAACAGTTTGTAAGTTGGACGATTTTCAAAGTGCTTTCATGGGACGTTTCTTTCCTCGTGAGCTAAGAGAAGCAAGGATATTGTTGTTGATTTGAGGAGTAGAATGGGCTTGTATGTTGCTAAGTTTTCTCGTCTTTCAAGTAAGGAAAGTAAGGCTGTCATACTAGTAGGTATCATTGACATTGCAAGGCTTATTATCCATGTGCAACAAGTTAAGGAGAAGTAGTTCATGGATAAAGAACTGTTTAAGAATATGAGGGCAATAGAGCCCAATATTCTTCAGTTGCTTCACAAGATATGGGTTGAATCTAGATGAGCTACTTTAGGGGAAGGCGGAGAGGAAATCGTCTCTATGCTATCACTAGTCACCGAGAGAGAGGATTCAGCTGATGTTTTCACTGGTATGATCCAATTCTTCTGTTTTGATGTTCTTCAAAAGTAACATCGTCAGCCCTTCATTGTTTCTACACCTATTGGTGATTCTATTCTACCAGAAAGAAGTCTATCGTAAATGTCCCATTTTCATCAATCTCAAGAGTACCATAAATGATTTAATTGAGTTAAACATGGTAGATTTCGATGTCATTCCTTGTATGGACTGGCTTCACGCATGTTATGCCTCATTTTATTTTAGGACTCGAGCTGTCAAGTTTTAGCTTCCAAATGATCCAGCCTTAGAGTTGAAAAGCTGTTCAATAGTGTCTAATGATCTTTTCATTTCGTACCTTAAGACAAGAAAGTTAGTTTCTAAGTGTGTGTCTATCACTTAGTTCGAGATAATGAATCAAGTGTTAACATACCTCCTATTCAGTCACTTTCAGTAGTAAAAGAGTTTCAAGATGTCTTTCCTGATGATCTTCCTGGAGTCCCTCCTGAGAAAGATAAGACTTCGGTATAGACGTTCTTTCAGATACTCATCTTTTATCTTTTTTGCCATATAGAATGGCATAATCAGAGTTGAAAAAGCTTAATGAGCAATTGAAAGACCTCCTAGAGATGGGTTTTATTCGACCAACTGTCTCACCCTGGAACTCTCTGATCTTATTTGTGAGGAAAACGGATGGTTCCCTTAGGATGTGTATATATTACCGTCAGTTGAAAAGGTTACCGTCAAGAACAAGTATCCTCTTCCAAGAATCGATAATCTTTTCGGTCAGCTTTTGGTGCTTCTTGTTTCTCGAAAATTGACCTTAGGTCAAGATACCATCACTTAAGAGTAAGCGAATCTGATATTTCAAAGAGAGCTTTCACATCAAGATATGGTCATTATGAATTTTTGGTCATGTCCTTTGGTTTGACTAATGCACCAGCAATGTTCATGGTTCTTATGAGTAGAGTCTTCAAACCTTATTTACATATGTTGGTTATCGACTTCATTTATGACATACTAAGTGTCAAGGTCCCATACTTCCAGCATTTACATGTCATGTAATCCATCCTTAACAACAAAGTGTAATGTTTTATTCCATACAAGGTTTAGATTTTCATTTACAAACCTGGTTTAACTCTTGATTTGAGACTTCTTCATGATCCAAACGGCGTAGGGGTCAACCTTAACCCTTATATAAGCTGGGGGAAGGTCATTAGGTGATACCACAGTAATAGAAAATACCCCTCGTACTATTACCTCTCTTTTATCGTTGATTTCACTTCCATTTGGACTAACTTCTTTTCCTTCTGCTGAGTTTCTAAGAACTCTCTCTAATGAAGTCATTGACTCATTCTTAGAAAAGGGCTACTTGGCCCATTGTCCATGCCATTCGGGCAATACAATAGCTCCAAGTACACCTGGCCCCTATTTGTTTGATCTCTCTGAATTTACAAATCTTTCACCAACATCAACCAAATATCCTTCATTTTACCAAGCTCAAGCTCATTGAAACAGATACGGGAACATCCAATTAGTTCAGCTGACTGAAGACATTCATCGTCATAGAGTTTTACCACTATATGGTTTGTCAATGGATCTTCGACTACAAACTCAAAACACTCATTCCAAATTGGGTGCAAATCCTTGTTAATTATTTTTTTGTTCTTCATTCTGTCTCATAGAGGGCGTACCTATGGAGCTATTTCTTTTGCTCAATTTATAGGATTCGATAGATGTCGAACATGTCTATTTGACAATATTATATCGAACATCTATGTTATTTAGATCTTATGTTGAATGTGTATGTTTTTTAGATATTGTGTCGAACACACATTTATATGTATTTTTCCAATATGTTTTCGTTCATGGGATAAATTACGAAAATAAATTTGTGAAACAAATATATAATTATTTGAAACTAAATTTGTGAAACAAACTTTGTCGTTAAATTTATTAAAAGCAACAAAACGAATTTAAACTTGCTCGACAAAAGTAATGTAATCAATGAAGGAATTTGACCACTACAAGTACTTGTAATTACTGGAAATTGTGGTTTTACTTCAATGTTTTAACGACCAAATGACCATCAACGAAGGGAATTTGTGGTCTTTGTTATTAAATGTGGCGACCAGATTTATCATTGTCGCTAAGTCATATCTAACGACAGGCTGTGAAATGAGGTCATTAACCTTTAACAACAGAGCTTTTAACGACCACTGACGACCTATTTTTGCCCGATTGTTATAGACCTTTCACGACTAGATATGGACTTTTAACGACTGAATTTCTTTTAGTTAAAAGTCAATTTTCTTGTAGTGAAGATTCCTCAGGCACATGACCATCCCTGCTTTTCCGATTTCTTTCTGTTTGGATTTAATTTGCCATTATTGCACTTCCTATAATCTTTTGAACCTCTCCTCTGGTTACATATCTTTTCTTGTCGCTTTGGAGTGAGACTCTACCTTCTGTCTCTTGCCCTTACTTTTTCTTTTTCTTTCATATTCAGTAGGCTCATTATGGAGTTTAGTCTCACGTACATCATCGACTTCTTCAAGATCTTGGACAGCCATAGTCGAAGAGTTACCACCTCGAACCCCTTTTCTACGCCATACCAAGGGAGTTTCTTCTTCATCCTCTTCTTCATGTGAACATCAAATGATTTACGAGTTTGGTCGAACTCAGGTTGAACACTGTGAGGGACTTGTTTTGGCGATCTAAACTCTTGTTCCAACAGAGTTGGTTGAACATCTCCTTTGAGAGAGGCCAAAACTTGTACGACCACCAATTTCTCTGCTGCTAGAATGTTGGACTCTTGACCATTACCCTCAAGCAAATACCATTTGAATAGCCTCTCAGACATTGTAGATGAAACAGTTGTAGACACAACTTCTAACTCTTTAGTTTTTGTCTCAAAACATCGTTTCACAACTAACTAGGCCTCGAAATTTTGGAGAACATGGTAATATTTCCTAAGATCAAAGTGTAGGAGACACCACCATTTCTGTGTGGGGTGTATTGGATTTTTCCAGTCTCACAAACCCCACAAACTGGTGTGGACAGATATTTTTCTGGGGAAGAATTGAGAAATTGATGAACTTGGAGTTTTAATTTCTTGGGAGACACGAGTATTGAAGATGTAGAAAAGTTAGTCATTTTTTTTTGAGAGAGAGGACATGAAGATTTGAAGAACGATGAGATAATTCAAAGAGGATAAAAAAAGATTTTGATTGTTTGATTCTCTTAGAAGGTTGTATTAATAGGGTGTAAGTTCCCTGAACACTAACGAATCTTGTTTTTTAAAATAAAAAGACATATGAAACTGATACAATAAATAGAGAGAAGACACCTGGCAGTGACCGTTCTCAGAAAATTGTGTAGCAAAAGTGATTCTAACCTTTTGGCGGACCAGGTTCCTCTTCTATATGTAGCCCTACCTGTATGAGTAGATCTTCCCTTTAACAAACATGCCATGAGTGTGTACCTACACTAATGTACTAGACATGAATTCTCAAACAATAAGCAATAAAACTTGTATAGATACCTTCCCTCCCTAACATAGTTAGAAAGGGAGATTTCATGCAAGCTTGTCATAACATCGGGTGATTTTTATATCCCCAACTTCAATCTTTTTTTGAAGAAGTTTTCTTTGCCCAATGTCTTGGTAAAATATGTCAGCCACCTGGTCTTCTGGCTTCCAAAATCTCATCACTACATTCTTCTTCTCAACATTATCCCTAAGAAAGTGATGCCTCACATCTATATGTTTAATCGTCTTATGATGAACATGATTCTTGTCCATGTTCATTGCACTTGTGTTGTCACATATTAGGGGAATAGTGTCTATGAGAACACCAAAGTCTTTGAGCTATTGCTTAATCTAGAAGAGCTAAGCACAACATAATGCAACGACCACATATTCTGCTTCTGCCGTAGATAAAGCTACTGAATTTTGCTTCTTGGTGCCCCATGAAATCAGTGATGATCCTAGGAAATGTGCCATGCCTAAAATTCTTTCTCGATCAAGAATAAAACCTTCATAGTCATCATCAGCATAACCAATTAGATCAAAGGAGTCACCAGAAGGGTAGAAGAGGAGCAGGTCTTGTGTTCCCTTCAAGTATCTTAATATTCCCCTTGCTACCTTCAAGTGTGATTCCTTTGGTGCTTCTTGGAACCTGGCACAAATCCCTACACTAAAAACTATGTAAGTCCTGGTTTCTCTGAGGTAGAGGAATGACCCAATGATTCCCTTATGCAAGGTTTGATTCACGTAAATCTGTTCTTCATCCATATCCAATTTGACACGTGCTCATGGAGGTGTCAAGAACTTTTGCCTAACGCTTGTTGAATTTCTTGAGAAATTCTTTTATTTACTTCTCTTGGAATATTTATGTACCCTGAGAGGACTATTTGATTTGCAACCCGAAGAAAAATTTAAGCTCCCCCATCATGCTCATTTCAAATTCACTACTCATCAAGTCTCCAAATTCCTTGCATAGTGAATTTGAAGTAGATCCAAATATAATTCATCTACATATACCTGCACAGTCAACAACTCTTTACATCTGGACTTTAAGAACAGAGTACTATCAATTTTACCTCTCTTGAACCCGTTTGCCTGAAGAAATTTTGACAAGCTCTCATACCAAACTTTGGGAGTTTTCTTTTGACCATATAGGGCTTCATCGTGCTTCAGCACATTGTTTGGTAGATCAACATATTCAAAACCTGGAGGTTTCCTAACATACACATCCTTCTTCAGATACCCATTCAGGAAGACACTTTTCAGGTCCATTTGAAATAGTTTGAACTCCATGTACGTAGCAAAGGATATTACAATTATGATGGCTACCATTCTGGCTATATGATGAAAGGTCTGATCATAGTAAATCCCGTGCTCTTGATTATTTCCTTGTACCAATTGTTTTTGGTAATGATTACATGCTCATCAATTGTTTCTAAACTCCCATCTAGTCCCGATAATGGTTCTGTTGAGAGGTATGGGGACCAGGAGCCATACCTTGATTCTCTCAAACCGATGGAATTCTTCCTGTATTGATGTTACTCAATCAGCATCCTTTAAAGCTTCCTTGATGTTCTTGGGCTCAATGGTAGATATGAAGGCTTAATATGCAAATAGATTTTTTGTTCTGGATCTAGTTTGTATTCCAGAGTCAATTGGAGAAACAAGATTGTCCAAAAGATGAAAAGTTTGATGTTTCCATCCGGATTTTCAAGTTATTTCCTCTTCAATATTAGCACCTGGTTCTTCTTCTTCGGGCTCTTTGTTCAGAGAGTCTCCTTTCTGAGCTGCAGAGGAGGGACCAGGTGCTCATTGTGTTCTTCCTTGTTCTTATCATCAGATTCATCAAATATCACATGCATAAGTTCTTCAGCATACAAAGTTCTTTTATTTAAAAATTTGCATGCCTTTCTTGTAGAAGAATACCCAACAAACAACCCTTTCCAAAGATCATCCCTTACATTATTCAAGATGAAGCATTTGCAACAAAAGGCTTAAGATGATCAATGGAATGTTTCATGTTATTCAACAACTCATACGGGGTTTTGTTTATCACAGACCTTATGAGACATCTGTTTGTTATATAGCAAGCTGTGTTGACTGCTTCTTCCCAAAAATTCATTGCAAGTACGTAGCTAATCAACATGGTTCTAGAAATATCCACCAAGGTCATCTTCTTCCTTTCCACAACCCCATTTTGCTGAGTAGTTCTTGGTGCAAAGTAGTTGTGAAGAATTCCATTTTCAGCACAAACGCCTTCAATTTGAGTGTTTTCAAACTCTTTGCCATGGTTTGACCTTATGCTTGCAATCATGCAGTTAACCTTCAGTTGAATTGTTGGCAAAAGTTATCAGTAGTTCAACTGTCTCGTCCTTGGTCTGCAAAATCATGTTCTAGGTGAACCTTGAGAAATCATCAATAATTACCAGAGTGTACTTCTTAGCTCCTCTGCTTTGGATTTTTAGAGGTCGACATAGATCCATGTGGAAAAGTTATACTGGTCTGGTTGTACTTACACCTTTTTTGGGTTTGAAGGATGATCTCATATTTTCCCCGTTACGCAGGCCTCACAGACTTGTTTGTCAGAAAACTTCATCTTAGGCAGTCTGTGGACCAGGTCACATGCAACAAGCTTGTTTAGCAAGTATGACTCACGTGTCCTAATTGTATATGGCATATATTTGCATTGTTAGTTTGAGCGCTTAGACAAGTGAGATTGTCCCCTTCTATTAGTCAAGATCTGCAAGATAAATATTTTTGACTCTTTTGGTAGACTTAGAAATTTTGTTAGTTACACAATGGGTAACCAACTAGCAACCTGTCAGATAAGAGTTTAACTTCATTTCCCTTATTGCATATTTGATATACACTGAACAGATTGTATTTCAAACCATTCACATAAATTAACATTGTCTTTAGAATGTTCTGCCGATCTTTCTATTTTTCAATTTCTAAGACTTAAACCCTTTTTCCGATCACCAAACGACACCCCCCCCCCCCCGTTGTGCTTCTATGTAGAGGAAGTTTTTAGTGTCTCCAGTAATATGCCTTGAGCATCCACTAACAATGTACCAGCACTGACTGCTTCCTCTCTTCTACACAAGAATCACTTAATAGACTTAGGAACCGACTTTAGATAGAGTTCCCAAAAACTGTCAAAAGGTTTAACAAGAAATCTTCCTGTCCATGAGGGTAAAATATTCTTGCTAAAAAGGTAGTCGGGACCAGGTACCTTTTTCTTTTCTACACTTATTTTTTCGACTTAAAAAAGGTTCTCCTGCCTTTCTTTACTCTTTTTAGAGACTCACATTTTTCCTTTAGATGATCATTTCTTCCACAATGGGTACACAAAAGATTGTAAGAAACAAAGACATATTTACTATGAGGATTTTAAGGAGGTTCTACCATTTTACAACCTAAGCACTTCTTGCTATTGAATTTCTGATTAGCTATGTTTGATAAAAGATTTTCTTCACAACTTGATCAGTATGAGCCTTTCTTCTGGCATGGCCTCTGATCTGGTCCCTTCTGCGTGGTTTGAAGTTCTGGGCTTCCTGTTCCAGGCTTTGATAGTCCCTCATGAAATATTCGGGCTTTCCACATTTGTGACAAATATCATTTGCATTTTGCTGCCATCTAATCCTCCTCTTTTTACCCATCATTCAGAGACATTTAAAAGTCCATTGATTTCTCCATCTTTCCATTCTTCCTGATTGACCCTTGTTTCCTATTCAGCTTGTACGTCTAAATATTTCCAAACAAATCATCCATGGCGATTACCTTCATTCTCTTAGTTCAGGGACAGAATTTACTTTGCTCTCCCATGACTTGTGAAGCACCCTGAGAATCTTTCGAACTTGTTTGCTTGGGTGAATACGCTCACCAAGAAATCTTAGTTCTTTGGTAATTGAAGTGAATCTTGTATGCATCTCGTGGATTGTTTCACCTTCCTTCATATAGAAATTCTCATACTGGCTCATTCGAATATCTACGTTAGACTCCTTTCCTTGTGTTGTTCCTTCATGAGTTGTTTTGAGACAATCCAATATTTCTTTAGCCATCTCGCACGCAAATATTCTGTTGTACTTATAAAAACCAATCCCACAAACTAGCAACTTTTTTGCTTTATAGTTCTTTTCTATATTTTTCCTGTCTGATTCATTGTATTCCCTTCTAGTTTTGGGAATCACCTTGGCGAGTTCTCAATCCACTACATCTTTGGTGGGAATGTAAGGCCCGTCAAAGATCACATCCCACAACTCTGTATCCTCAGCATGGATGTAGTCACGCATACGGGTCTTCCACTAGCTACGATAGGACTATGTCCTTAACACAGTAAAGATAAACAAAAAGGATACTCAAAGTAAAGATAGCACACACAATTTTACGTGGAATCTTTACTCAAGGGAGTAAAATAGTGACTTGTCTCACAAGATTTTTAAATTGTTTTTACTAAACATCTCAAGCAAAAGTAAAACTAAATTATAACACACAAGACATTAACCTCCTAATCTCAATTCTGATTAATACAACTATCACTCAAATAAGCCAAAGCAATGCACGCATTGCCCACTGTTTTATTTAAATATCAATTACTTAGATTCGTTTAGAGTCGCCAGTTAAATTTTAAAGAAAAATTAAGAAAAACTATTATTTTTAATAACTTAAAACAGAAAATCAGTTAAAATATTTAAAGGGGTTCTAGGTTCTTATTAGTGTTCTAGGAAGCGGTTTAAAGCACTTAGAACATCCGCTAACTCATGGTTATCCAACAATTAATCATTTGGCTAATATTTTAAAAAAATAGGCATGCTTGACAAAGTTACAGTAAAATATTTACATGATTTTAAATGTTTAAGGGAGTTGAATTTTTGAAACCTTAAAATTAAATAAATTCATAATAACAAATAAATGAGATAGGGAAAAAAGATTTGGGCCCAAGTCTGTATCTTTCCGCCTGGGTCAGTACTTGTGCTTTATCTCGTTTGGACCCATTCAAATCACATGAACCTGTCTTAGTCTAACGTCTTAGTCTAACATAATGAAAATATTATTCTTTGGGCCTTAAGCCTATTCTTTTCACATGTCCTAAATTCTAACAAGATAATAAAAAATTAAGGGAAAATTAGAAATTAAGTCATAATAACTAACATATTTAGTCAAAATAACAACACTTTCAGATTTGAGTTTAACTTGTATCCACCGTCAGTGTACAATATTTTACACTGACACATACTTTTATGGCAAGTTTCTTTTTTATTATTAATAATCTTTATTTTATAAAATATAAATATCAAATATAGAAATATGAGGTAACTAGGATTCTACTTTTATTATACCCATTAATTTATGATTATCTTTCCTTACTAAATTAAATTACCATATCTTTTACCCGTGTACAATAGTAGTGAAACAAATTGTAAGCATCCACCATTGAAACAGTTTAAAGAGAAACTATTACCAATCATCATCTAATAACCAATTACCTTTCTTCTTCTTCTTCATCTGTCACGTTTCTATCCCCACCATTCACATTCTAGCCCTTTTTTCACGTTTCAAGACTCTCTTTTTTAAAGGTGCTCACAAATTGTTCATCAAAATATATATTTTAATTCAAAAAAAATCTCTATCTTTAAACGAGATCTTTTTATTTTGCTTTCATTGTTCGAAGTTACTGTACGTTTGGAGTTAAGCTTATCATGATGTCATCTTGCTCATATATACCTAGGTCTAAGACCCCTTTGCGTTAATCTATTCCAGTATTTGAATCTTAACTTCATTTGTTCTTATTTGTTTTTCTTTCATTAATATGTAGTACTTTTCATAGATGTTGAATGTATTAATTATATATGTTCATCTCTCTGGTACTACTCTCACTAATAGGATCTATCTTATTTGAGAAAATATTTTGGTGGATGTTGACATTTGATTTTGCATTGCAAAGAGGAAGAATTTAAAGTTTAGTTTTTTGTTCGAAGCACTTAAGCTTATGCTAATTGTTTCTTTTCCCTTTTGATGCATGAACACTTATGATGAGTCTGATGCACTTTTTTCTATCCTCGCATTTCCAGAGAGTCATAAAGGCTTAAATCAATTTCATCTGAGTCGGTCAACCATTGAAATCAAGCAAACAGACCCCGAAAATTGACGAAGAGGAATTGAAGCTAATATACGAGATTGTATACACTAGTATACACCTAGTGTATACTAAGTGGGCCAAAAAGTCCTTCAAATTCCATCAACTGTATTTTGTTATTATTGGGCTAAAGTCCTTATAATTTTATTTTTTGGAATATTTTCAAAACAACAATATTTTAGCGTTTAGTGGGACTCCTTAGTAACTGTTTCATTATTTATTAAAACTATCTTTATTTTAGTTTGTTAAGGAATTAGTTATGTATTTATTTTATTTTGATTAATTTGAAAGAACACAAATAATTATCAACAAAGAAAATTATGGAATTTTTTCTTCAAAAAGGTAAAAAAGATTTTAAACACGAATTAGTTACGTTTTTAAAAGAGCATGAATAGCCATCTTTTTGTCGAGTATTTTTTTTGTTTCTTCTTAAGAACATAAAAAATAATTAAAATAATTTAGTTTGTCTTCCGAATCATTCATCTGATAACTTTCAAAGCTTCTTCAAGTTGAATACGACATATATTTGAAATAGAATTTTTCAAAATTGACGACTATAAATATGTCACATCCAGTGAATAATTGAAAAACATTCAAGTATTTTGTTGATTTTTTTATTTGTTTGGATGAGATATTCATTAAGGTCGAGTACAAGAGTGTTTTTTTTGATTTAATTAGTAAAATCTTTGTATGTATTGATATTTTATAGCTTTTTTTGGATATTTTTGTAATCAAATAATGATGTATGACGAATGAAATTATTATTTTTAGTTTCGTAGTTGTTTTTTCTATTTGAATGCATACAATAATTTGTATCCCATTAAGTTAATGTAACTAATAGATCATGAACTATATGTTAAATACAAAAAACATATGAATGCAAAAGTGAGATGAAAATACAAACTGAGATTGAATATAAAGTTGTGTATACAAAAAGAAATACTTTCTTCATTTGAAATACAAAGTGACTTTTAAAGGTAAAATACAAACTAATCCATCATCAACTATATGTTGAATACAACAATATATGAATACAAAAGTTATATGAAAATACAAAGTTATATAAATGTGACTACTGAATATTCATCAGAAAGAATAAGAATTGTTAGCTAAGCCTACAAACAGTAGCTTGAGTAAATGTAAAGAGACATTCAAGTCACCTTTTGAACCCTTAACAAGACATTATAAACAAGGGAGGTAGGATTTTGTCAAAAATACTAATTGTTTTTTTTTACTGAGGGGATCCTTCTAAACAAACATAACAACAAGAACTGAGCAATCGATGACTCAAATTTTGCACAAGGACAGAAACCGACATAATCTCAAACAATACATAATACAACATTCAATTTCCATATTAAGATTGAGAAATCTTCTTTCATTTGAAGAAAAAATAGCTCATAACATCAACATTGACGAAATTAGTTCCCATTTTGACGTCTTTAAGAAATCAAAATAAGGAAATATAAATTCGAACATCCAAAACAAGTACGAGAAAAGGAAAACGGAATAAACTCAAAACAGAGGAATCCAAACACACTGAAATTGCACAAGGAAACACCCACTATATCAGACAATCTAGAACTCAATAACAAGTAATAGCAAACAAAACAAAAGCACAACTATAGACATCTTGTTGGAACATAAAAGATGAGGAAAGTGTTACCTTCTTTTGGGCAGCAAACTGAGACAGGAACGAGCTAGCTACGAGCAGCAACTCCCACAACTGAATTCCAAAACTCGAACAACACACCAAGAGAGTCCCAATGAGACCCGAAAAATAACCATTCCCGAACCTTTTGAGCTAGAATACTTTCCAAGGATTTTTCAAATGTAGAATCGAATATTCTCAAACCTTTGTAAACTATATTTCGTGAATAAAGTCAAACTAACCTTATATACCCTTTCTCAATTCTTCTTCCTCACTTTTCCCAACCCCAAACAAATAAGAAGAACGGTTATTTATAGGGAAGAAACTAAGTCGAAGTTGGGGGGAAATTCGGGTGAAATTAAATTCAAAATTCAAATTTCCTTTAGAGAATAAGGTTGGCAACTCGCTGGAAATAGTACTAACTTTCAACAAGCAAATCTATTTGAGCCGCTGGATTGCGACTCAAGGACAAAGGACGTGTAAGATTTTGACACCTATATTATTTCTCGACGTTCCTCGTACGAAGATGACACATCATTGCCATGAGAATGGGCTGCTGGGTCACGATTCCAACTTTGGTTCACGATTCTGGGCTCCGCGATTTGCTGGGTTTCTTGGTATCGTTTCTGGTTTCGCTGGTGAGAAGTAGAAACAGGCGGGTAAGTTAGTTTTGATCTGTATGAATTTAAGAATGGGCTTGGGTATTTTGTGAGAAAAATTGGGAAAGGGGCTTGCATAGGTCCGAGTGGAATGAGCTGCTGAATGGGAATTGGGCTGGCTGAAATAATGGCCTTACACTTTGGTCTTTAAAATGGGTTGAAGATATTTGACTACAATTGCAATAAAAATATTAATAATTTAGCCAAACGGATTAAAGACGTAACCAAATAAATTGATTTTCAAAATTCGACTATGATTTGAATAGGACAAATTAATATTAATTAATTAGCGAGCTTCTTAATCTTAACGAAATAAAAAAATTAACATAATTGTAAGCTAACGATTCAAAAATATAACCATAATTTAAACTAAACTAATTAAATAAAATACTTACTAAAATTAAAATCTTTTTAAAATGATTTTCAAAATGTTTATAAAATATACTAATCATATAAAAAATTACTTATTTATATGCAATGATTTATTAATAGGATAATTATAATGAAGATCCATCCGTAAGATGATGCTTCACCAAAAAACATATGTTATCTTCTGGATATTTTCGAGTGGTAGTATCATCTCAATAGACAATACAAATAAAAATGACCCTCGGAGTAGTGCTATCCTCTCATTCGATAATATGATAGAATTGACTATCTAGATAGTAATATTATCATGTCTGATAATATGGTGCAGTTAACGTCCTGCAGGTATCTTAAGTTGATAAAAAACAATAAAATATCTTTCGCCTGTAGTTTCATTTGTTCCATCTCTGAACATAGTTGAACGTTCATTATGGACTTTGGCTTGTTGGGAATTGAATGAAATATTGTTATTCATATCATATATCCCAAATATTTGATATATGCAACATGAAATATTTCATGCATCCACAGAAAAATTGTCAATTTTGGGGTGCTCTTCGCTCTTCTGAATTCTCAATATTCATTGAATGAAGGAATATGCTGATTTTGAGGTAAACCTATAGAACTGCATCCACAAAAAAATTGTTAGTTTAAAAATAAACTGATATGTGCCAATCTCTTTGGTTGCCTTCTCCTTATTTTGCTATGTACGATTGATTTCTCTGATCTACCGCCTTTTGATAGATAAGACAAATTATTTTATGCAAAAATAATTGAAACAAGAGTGAAAATTATAAAAGAAAATAGGTTTTCAAAAATAATATTTGGAAATGGTTATTGCCAAGTGTCATGTCACGTCAAGCTTAATAAACGTCTTTGAGATTGATGTCTTAAGGTCTATATGATTACATGTAGGGAAGCATTTTGTGTTTGTCTAAGCTGTCGATAAACTCTGTCAAAATTTTGAGACCATCCTCAAATTTCTGTGCCAATAACTGTCATGGTTGATATTTAACCGTCTGTGACCAAATTACAAAATCTTTGAGATTAAATTTCTGTTCCGGTTGTAAATCTCAAAGTAACTTTAGTCTTGACTTTTCATAGAAAATCTTCTTCTCGAGAATTTTTGAGTCCCTCTTACAAGTTCTGTCTTCTATTGTAAAGAGGAAGAGAAATCTTAGGGGAGATATGACCGAACCGTTATGGAGCCTATGCCTCCAGTTGAGACAGGAATCAGGTCAAATGTAGTTCCCCCTCGAGGATTAACAAAAATAGGAAATTAAACGAGGAAGAGACCATGACCGACATAGGCAGCCTACGTATCTCATTCTTAATAATTCGTATCGAATGTAGTTCAAGTAAAAAAGAAAACACATTAAAAGGAATAAAGGGGTGACCGAGGTCGACATAGACCACCTACTTATCTCATTCTTGAGAATTCAGGTTAAACGTAGTTCATTACAAAGGAATAAATTCTAAACCAGGTGAATACAAGTAAATAGAATGATTTCAAGGACGAACTGAAACCTCATACATAATATCTCTTGATGACATATAAGTGGATTGATGACTTTTGAGATAAAATGATCATGCTCAACTATGTGATGTCATTAAAAAAATGTATCGATGTGTTTGCTAAGTAAACTGATGAGTCTCTCTCCTCCGCCTTTGCCAGATATGCACCAAATTTTATTTCTTTGATGCATTCATCATTTTCCTGATTCACTACTTCTAATCTCTTCTGAATCTGACTTATCGTGACTCTCAAACTCTGTGACTTCCTTAACCATGTGTTTGTACGATGATCTTCTTATTGTAGTCCTTGAATCTGTTCGCATCTACCCCATTTTATTTATACAGCTTGCAACATGACATGATATTGACATATTTGAAAATATTTTCATTGAAATCATAGGCGTATACTGTTAGATAGAAAATATAAAGCAAGTAATGCATTTTTTTTTGCAATAATGGAGGTTATAATTTGAAATAAGAAAATAAGAACTTTGGCCATGACGATAAATCATTTTGTCCTTTTTCAAAATATTAGGAAGGAGATTAAAATATAGTTAGGCAAAAAATAAAGTAAAGTATGGGTCTCGAGCCTCATTCGGAACACCACCAATTTTAGAAATATCATAGAAAATTGTCTATGTCTACCAAGACGAGCGAGGAACCAAGAGAGAAGTGGATAACCATATAGGCATTTTCTTCTTTGACTGAATGTCTAGTACGACTAGAGTCTAAATCGTATCTTCAAGCACAATATCACCTTCTTTGAACAAATTTTCGATTCCTTACCCTAGACCATTTTGCATTGGAAAAGACTATTATGAGTGAGACAATGATATATTTTGGAAAAGCTTGATCTATCTTCTACTTTTTTTGCCCTCTTTCGGCACCAAAGCAAAATCTCGATGAGGTATCATGATCACAAACTTGGATTTCTCTGTTTTGATTGGAGGGACTAAAAATTTCTCAAGCTTTTCAAGGTTTGCTGATATTATGACTTTCTCCGTATTAAAATATTCTTCGACTTCAACCATATTAATAGTCACCCCTCCATGATTCGACATGGGGTTACTATTGTCATTAGGAGTGTCAGTTTGAAGTGTGACAACTTTTTGGTCTATCAAGTCCTGATTTTATGCTTCAAGTTGATAAAATCCTTAGTAATATGCCAAACACCTCCTGAATGGTAAGCACAGTGATGATTGGGTCTATAAAGCTTGGAGTTGACATTGATATTTTTTGGATCAATTGTCTATATCATGCTTGCTAATCTCAATCTCACTAAAAGTTGTGTTCGACTCTTAACCAAATGAGTAAAGACTCTAGAAGGTTTATTATCAAGATTTGGGTTAGGAGGATTGTACTTTTTTTCATGGATATGAAGGTACTTGACGGTAGTTTGGAGGAATTGATGAGTTGGTGCTGGCATTTAGAAATTTTGGTATTGCAAAACCCGGTAGCTAACAGGGGTATTTTGGTAATGTGGTGGTGGAGTTTGGTAACTTGATTGGATATTTGAACAATTAATTGATGGTGTGTATGGGTATTTTGGGAATGTGGAGGTGAAGTTTGGTAAATAGGAGGTTGATTTTGGTAATTCGGTGATGGAATTTGATAACCTGATTTGGTATAACAAGTTGCATAGGTATTTTGTGGAGCTCGAGGATAACCTTTGTAAGGTGAGGATTTTCCGAAATGTATTTTTCCATCATATGCGTAGGAAATGGACGACACATCCTCTCTCTTCTTTTTCAATAATCCTGAAGATTTGATTGGGGCCTCAACATGAAAAATCATTCTGGTTTTAAGCCCATCTTTGATAGCCTCACCTACCTTGACTATCTCCACTAATTTTGCTCCAATGAGCAATATTATCATGTCATAATACTCTGGTTCTTGAATACATATGAACACTTCAACGATCTACTTCTCAGACATGGGAGGTCGAACCCATGCATATTCACGATAACTTTTAGTAGATTTCTTCTTAATTCTCTCCAAAGAATAGCAATCGCGAATGATCTACACTTTGTCGGCGAACAGTTTGACGAATTCTTTAGATAGTGGATTCCATCTAGACCATTGCTTTATCTGATGAGAGGTAAACCATTCTAAGGCTTATCCACTTAAACTTCAGCTAAAGAGCAACATTAACAAGGCTTCATTCCTTCTAACTCCAACTAGTTTGTCACATTTGTCTCTAAGGTGCGTCAATGGATTTTCTATTCGTCCAAAAGTTTCAAATTTTGGCACTTTAAACCCTTCCAGGAGGTTGAGATTGGAATGGATGCACATATCCTCACGACTCAATTCATCGACTTCAGGAATATAGTGCTACTCCTTCATGGCTTTCCTGATCCCTTCTTTCATATTAAGCTTGCTGCCTCGACCTCCAATTTCTATCATGTTCCTCATAGTGATTGTCACATCCGGGGAGTATCCCCAAGAGTAACCGGCATCGTCGTCCTCTTTAAGGACTAAGACTAGCCTCTTAGCTTACATCATTACATTTATAGGTCAAAATGTGGAAAAATTTAAAACTTTTCATTACTTCTACATTGAGGTTTACATAGACCTCTACATACACATAATATATTCAGATTGAGTATAAATAGACCCTTCGTATAGGAAGATTACATAGTTTTCTACTTTTATTGCATATAAATATATAAAAGGTATAATATAGTCTCAAATGGATGTCTTATCTCATAAACATCTAACAGGATTATAATAATTTGGGCCTAGCCCATAAATCAATGTAATAGACCTACATATAGGCTATACAATTCGTACTCAAATGAAAAGGGAAAGAACATAAGAGTCTTAAAACTAAAACAACTCCATAAGCTTGATATTGGCATTGCCCTCGGAAAGTGAGGACCTACCCACTTGGATGATTGAGAATTTCAAAGTCTTCTTCAAAGTCCCTTCAACGACCGGAACCTAAAATATTGGGGAAATAGGAAGAAAATGGGGTTAGTACACCACTTGTACTAAGTATGATACCATATGCACATATAATATCAAATCATGCTAAAAAGGGACATTTCATTAAAACATGCTATTTTCTATTTAGAAAGCCTTATGCATATTGAAGAAAACCATACCAATCAAAAAACATATTCATTAAGTAAAAAGCATGTACATCACAAGACCAACAATCCCAGGGCTAGCCAAGCCAACATGCATATCATATAATTGAACACTTAGTCATGACAACTATATCATGAAGCTATAGTAGAAACAAGCATAGACAAACGTTCATTGCAACATAATCAAAGCAAGACAATTACGCATACACCCTCATTAAGTCTACAAATGCAATGACCAAGCAAAGCCCCATAACCTTACTTAATCAAGTTACCCAACAAGAACCATGACTAATATCCCACTTCACATAGCGTACTATTTAAGAGTACATATCATCATACTTTAGCAATGGAGATCAACACATGTTCATAAGTGAAACTAATCATCATGTAATATAATCAATGAACAAGATCATCATATACATATCATGTAAAATATAAGAATATTCAATATAAGAACATCCTCCCAAGAATTCCCTCAAGGTTAACTAGTGCAATGCTTAGGTAGAGTCCCATACCCCCACCTAGACTAAGCTAAACCCCTTAGGTCAACTTAGTTAGAGTTCATTACTTTAATTCATTTTACCTTTTGGGAACATCTTGACTTAACCGACATAGACCACATGAGCTAATGTGGAATCAGGTGTCATGTAACCCTAGACCGAATGAAGGTGGACTACTTGCCAAGGTAGTACCAAACATGAACATAGAAACTACGTGGATCCACTAGCTAGTATTCCTATGGGGGCAACATAGTTCAAGAACTAGGAGATATAATTGGGACCCTCTTTATGATACATGCATTACAGTCTCTAATCTCAAGAGTACATTAGGGATCCTACTTTCCCTATGTGGAAGGGACACTCCTCACTCTAGTTCATTCGGTGCTAAGCTAGTGTCCCATTTTGAAATGTCTTTAGGCCTTTATTAACAATCATAGCTTAATTTAGGTCATAGGTTATATCCCTTGTATAACCATCATCATCATAGCTCAATAATAATTGGAATAGTATAGTCCTTTCATTACAATTCATACAAGTGAGGTTAGCACATTTACATCATCATTCATGATAAGTCACATTTGTAATTATCACCATCCTTATAACATTTAAATCTTAGTCAACCTCATAACCATCGTCAACATATTTCAATCCAACATCATACCAACCCTATTGTCACATCCGGGGAGCACCCCCATAGACGTACAAGCGTCGTCGTCCTCTTTGAGGACTAAGAATAGTCTTTTAGCTTACATAATTACATTCATAGGTTAAAAATGAGAAATTTTTAAAACTTTTCATTACTTTTACATTGAGGTTTACATAGACCTCTACATACACATAATATATTCATATCTAGTATACATAGACCCTTCGTATAGGAAGATTACATAGTCTTCTACTTTTGTTGCACATCAGTATATATAAGATATAACGTAGTCTCAAATGGATGTCTTCTCTCATAACCATCTAACATGATTATAACAATTTGGGCCTAGACCATACATGAATGTAATAGATCCACATATAGGCTATACAGTTCGTACTTAAATGATAAAGGAAAAGAACATAAGAGTCTTAAAACTAAAACAACTTCATAATCTTGATATTGACATTGCCCTCGAAAAGTGAGGACTTACCCACTTGAATGATTGAGAAGTTCCAAGTCTTCTTCAAAGTCGTCTCAAAATCCTTCAACGACCAAACCTAAAATGTTGGGGAAAAAGGGAGAAAATTGGGTTATTACACCACTTGTACTAAGTATGATACCATATGCACGTATGATATCAAATCATACTAAAAGGGGACATTTCATTGAAACATGTTATTTTACCTTTAGAAAGCCTTATGCATATTCAAGAAGACCATACCAATCAATAAAACATATTGATTAAGTCAAAAGCATGTACATCACAAGGCCAACAAATCCTAGGGCTAGACAAGTGAACATGCATATAATATAATTAATCATTTAGTCAAAACAACTCTATCATCAAGTTATAGTAGCAACGAGCATAGACCAGAGTTCATTTTAACATAATCAAAGAAAGACCATTACCCATGACCCTCATTAAGTCCACATGTACAATAACTAAGCAAAGCCTCATAACCTTACTTAATCAAGTAAACCTAACTAGAACCATAACCAATGTCCAACTCCATATATCATATCATTAAGAGTATATAACTTCATACTTTAGCAATATAGACCAAACACATATTCACAAGTGAATTCAACATCATAAGGTTTCATCAACATGTAAGATCATCATATACATTCATAAGCATATAAATACATAAGAACAACCTCAGAAGGCTTCCCTCAAGGCAAACTAGTGCAAGGCATAGTAGAGTCCCATACCCCTACCTAGGCTAAGTCAAACCTCTTAGGTCACCCTAATTGGTTTGTACTTCATTACCTCTTTTTAGTTTAGGGAACACTTGCCTTAACCTACATAGACCACAAAAGCTAAGTGTGGAATCCGGTGTTGTAAAACCTTACACCGATGGAAGGTGGTCTACCGGCCAAGGTAGAACCAAACATGAACGTAGCATCTAGGTGGATCCACTAGCTAGTATTCCTACGGTGGCAACATAGTTTATGGAACTTGGCAGTGTTTTGGAAACATAAATATACACCCTATTTGGGTCTTGAGGCTATCCACCCCGTGAGGACCGTAGTGAACCCTACCTTCCCTACTTGGGAAGGTGTCACCCCCTCACCTACAAGATCACTTGGTGGTAAGCTAGAGTCCCTTTTGAAATGTCTTTAATATCTTTATTAATCAATCATAAATTATTGTAGGTCATAGGGTCTAACCCTTGTATAATCATCATAATCATAGCTCAAGAAGAATTTGCATGAGTATAAATCCTTTTATTGCAATTCATATAAGTGAGGTTAGCACATTACATAATCATTCATGATAAGGAACATTGGTAGTCACCACCATCCTTATAATATTTACATCTTAATCAACCTCACAACCTATCAATACTAATACAAGATATACTTCAATGCAACATCACCACTCAATCTCTAGTAACCACAATTGAAGTAAATAATAGGGATCACAAGGCTTACCAAGTCTCCTTCATAATCCATCTTCAAGGTCTTACCATCAACACTTAACTAAACCCAATAGGGAAGTAATATCATCACACCACAATAACCAATATGATAACAAGGCCAATTTAATCACTACATCACTAGTTCATAGCTTAAGATAAAGAGACTTAGGTCAAATTCATAACACACTTCATAAGCTAGGTCAATTATTCAAGAACTAGCATAATTGGACTACGATTCATCTTAATCTATTCATAATTTCTACAATAACATCATCTAGCCGTAATTCAACAAATAACCAAGTCAATTGAACCAACATTACACATTTTATATTAAGATCACAACCTAGGGTTAAGGGGAATAGGTCATCTTCTACAAATTATACCAATCCATCAAGAAATAGTGTAATATAGTCATAATTCATCATATTTTAATCAATAACATCTAAAGAATCCATAAACAAATCAATTTGAAAGAACAATTTCGAGATTGGAAGAGACCCACATGAAAACTCAACTTTTGAAATCAATTTGAAGGAACCCTATGGGGAAAGAATTCCCAAAGGTGAAAGAAATATCATACTTTAATGTTGGATGAATATTTGTGGAGAAATTCGACCCTTTACAGCCCTTGAACCGACCCCTAGATTGGTCTTCAATGGAGTTCTTCAACTACAGAGAGAAAGAAGAGAGAAGGAAGAGAGTCATTGGGTTTGTGTGTTATGAGAGCTTAGGTTAGTCTAATTAGCTTAGGGGTCTTATATAGGTTGTTAATTAACTTAGTAAGACCTATCCTAATCCCTAATTAAACTCCTAATTGATCCAACTAATTAAATGACTTAATTAAAAACGTGCAGCAAAATCACAGACCCCACCGATGAGACCCCGATCGACGGATCGTGGGTCCATCGACGGGAACTGTCCCTTTCTTGCTGCACATCCGTCTCTAAGTTCAGATACTGAGAAACTCAGGCCCTTATTGAACTGGACTAAGTGTTCATCGACGGTGGCCGTCGACACCCCGTCGACTAGACTCGTCTGTGGACACTGCCTTTTGGCAACCTCTTGCAAAAATGCAAGGGTCCTCCTCAAGGGCCCTTGGTTGGTCCTTGGGGAGTCGTGCCCTGACGGTTCGACCATGAACTAACTCTATTACATGTTAGAAACCCTTCCACCAATTTTCATTATTTTAGAACTCCTAAAATCTAGTCAAATAGGCTAAGTCACGCTAGCACCTCATTGGACTATTTTCCGGACGTCATGGATGTTCTTTGACGTTTTGGTTTCTAATCCTCCTAAATGACTTATATACATAAAAATAGACCTTAAAACAGTGTGTAAAACTTTTGAAACCTATGTTAGGCTCTAGAACACATCTTAGATTTTTAAAGTGTTACACCTACCAATCCTAATACAAGATATACTTCAATGCAACATCATCACTTAATCTCAAGTGACCACAATTGAAGTAAGGAATAGGGATCACAAGACTTACCAAGTCTCCTTCATAATCCATCTTCAAGGTTTTACAATCAACCCTTAACTCACCCCAATAGGAGTGTAATATCATCACACAACAATAACCAACATGATAACAAGGCCAATTGAATCACTACATCACAATTCATCACTAGTTCATAGCTTAAGATAAAGAGACTTTGGTCAAATTCATAACACACTTCATAACCTAGGTCAATTATTCATGAACTTGCCTAATTGGACTTCAATTAATATTAATCTATTCATAATTTCTACAATAACATCATCTAGTATTAATTCAACAAATAACCAAGTCAATTGAACCAACATTACACAATTTATATTAAGATCACAACCTAGGGTTAAGGGTAATAGGTCATCTTCTACAAACTAGACCAATCAATAAAGAAATAACATAATTGAGTTATAATCCATGTTAATCTATCCATAATATTGAAAAGAAATCATAACCAAAGTAATTCACTAGATCAATTTCGAGATTGGAAAAAACGCAGTTGAAATTCATACTTTTGAAACCAATTTGATGGAACCATTTGGGGAAAGAAGTCAAAAAGGTGAAAGGAATATCATACCTTAATGTTTGATGAAGATTGATGGAGAAATATTGGTGATTTCAGCCCTAGAACCCACCTTGACCTTGTGTTCTATGGAGTTCTTCAACTTGAGAGAGAAAGAAGAGAGAAGGAAGAGAGTTTTGGGTTTGGGAATTATGAGGACTTAGGTTGGTCTAATTAGGCTAGGGTCTTTGTATAGGTTGTTAATTAACTTAACTAGACCTCCCATAACCTATAATTAACATCCTAACTAAGACAATTAATTAAATGAATTAAATGAAAATGTGTAGCAAAACCAGCCCCTCACAGACAAGATCACGATGGATGGATCGTGTGTCCATCGACTGGCACTGCTCCCTCCGTGCTGCACATCCGTCGTTAAGTTCAGAGAGTTGTCAAATCAGGCCCTTGGAAAAATATTCTAAGTGTCCATCGACGGAGGAAATCGACGCCCTGTCGATTGGAACACGGTCCGTCTGTGTCATCCGTTGGTGACACTGTCTATTGACAGCTTTTAGTCACTTTTTCAAGGGTCCTCCTAAAGGGCCGTTAGTTGGTCCTTGGGGAGTCGTGCCCGGATGTTTCGACTACAAAATAACTCTAATACATGTTAGACACCCTTCCACCAATTTTCATCATTTTCTGACTCCTAAAAGCTAGTCAAATAGGCTAAGGCACGCTAGTACCTCAGTGAACTAGTTTTCGGACGTCATGGACGTTCCTTGATGTTTTGGTTTCTCGACATCCTAAATGACTTATATATACTAAAATAAACCTTAAATAAGTTTATAAACCTTTTGAAATCTCTGTTAGGCTCTAGAACACATCTTAGACTTTCGAAGTGTTACATTATCCCCCCTTAATAACATTCGTCCCCAAATGACACTAAAATATTTTGTAAGGAAGGAATAGACTCAAGACTAGCAGCCTAAACAATCAAAAATACATAACAACATGACTTACAACATCAATCATATCAATTTCACAAGGCAATTCAAACTTCAATTACCACACAGTAAGGCTCAAAATCGCATTATGAGGAATTTTCCTTCTCACAATAACATGAGCTCAATCATACCATATATGAGTCAATTATGCCAAACTCAACTTAACGAAATGCTCAATATCATTTCATAAAGTCTCATCCAATCAAAATGCACAACATTACTCAAAACAAGAAGAATTGAAAATTTTCAAGACAATATGCATAATTCACTGTAACTTCACTGAATGACACAAAAAATGCACATTATGCAAAATTTCACCAAAAATCATAGCAAATTCAAATTTAGTCATAATTTTCATTATAAGTAAGAACAACTAACCTTCATTAGGAAAGAGATTAGGATAACGGGACTTCATGTCGGCCTCGGCCTCCCATGTTGCCCCCTCAACTAGGTGGTTTCTCCATAATACTTTTACGGAGACCACCTCTTTGTTCCTCAACCTTTTCACTTGTCGATCAAGAATTTCAACTGGAACCTTCTCATAGGAGAGTTTATCCTTCACACCAAGACCCTCAATAAGAAAAATAGACTCGGGATCACCGATCCACTTCTTAATCATAGAAACATAAAAAACTGGATGAACCGAAGCCAATTCACTAGGGAGTTTCAACTCATAGGCAACCTTACCAACCCTTTGCAATATTTCATATGGACCCATTCTGTCTTTTTGACAAATAACACCGGAGCACCCCACAGAGAAATACTAGGCCTTATAAAGCCTTTGTCAAGCAAATCCTTGAGTTGAGCCTTCAACTCCTTCAACTTGGCCGGAGCCATCCGATATGGAGGAATTGAAATGGGATTCATTTCCGATAGCAAATCAATACCAAAATCAATTTCCCTTTCGGGAAGAATACTGGGAAGGTCATTAGAAAAGACCTCCGGAAATTCACTCACTACGGGGACCGACTCAATAGGAGGAATTTCAGAATCCAAATCTTGGACTCTTACTATGTGATAAAGACAACCCTTTGAGATCATTTTACATGCTTTTAGACAAGATATTATGGGACCTCTAGGAATAGAATTCCCACCCTTCCACTAAACAACGGGCTCATTTGGGAAATTAAACCTCACAACCCTTATCCTACAATCAATAGTAGCGAAACTAGCATGTAGCCAATCCATACCCAAAATGATATCAAAATCAATCATATCTAGTTCAACTAGATCCATATTAGAAACTCTATTGGGCAAAGTGATAGGACAATTTCTATAAACCCGTTTTGCGACAACCGACTTACCCACCAGAGTACACACTAAAAAGGGTTCATGCAAGATATCCGGTAAAGTATCAAGATTTTTAGCTACTAGGGGATTAACAAAAGACAAAGTAGCACCCGGATCAAGTAAAGCATACACGTCAATAGTAAAGATTTGTAACATACCGGTCACCACGTCGGGAGAGGTCTCTTGCTCACCCCTAGTACAAAGAGCATAGAAGCGATTCTTCTTTGGAGCATCACTTGCACCACTTGTTTAGGTTTGATCATTCTTGCCTCGGTTCTTTATGTTAGGGCAATCCCTAGCTTTGTGGCAACTCTTCCCGCAACTAAAGCAATTTCCCGTCCCAATCAAGAATTCACTATAATGTTCCTTTCCACATTTGGCACACATAGGCTTCTCATTAGATATACTCCCACTCTTCCCTTTTTGGACTCTCGGCCTAGGGACCTTTTCATCTCTAGTCTTAGGAAATTTGGATGAAACTTGATTGGAGAACCTCTTCCTGAATCTAGGCTTGTCTTGGATCTCAAGCCTATTCTTTTAGCTCCACCCTCAAAAGACTTAGACCTTTTTGTATATCTATCCTTCCTCTTAGATCTAGCCTCATACACCCTCCTAGCATGCACCATAAGACGGGAAATATTCATATTATCATGAAGCATCGTCGAATGACATTCTATTTGCAAGTCCTCCGATACACCCGTCACAAAGCGACTCATCTCTCTCTAGGATCGGAGACCAAGGAAGGAGCATATTTGGAAAGTCGAATGAACTTCAAAGAGTAGTCATGAACACTCATGCCTCCTTGGCGGAGGTTGATGAATTCCACCACCTTAGCCTCCCTCATCTCTCTAGGGAAAAACCGGTCAAGAAATTCCTTCTTGAATATCTCCCAAGTCACCGGCCCATCCCTAAGAGGTCTATTATCTCTCCATTGCACATACCAAGTTTGACCAACTCAGCCTTCTCATTTGTAGACAACCCCATAGCAAATAGTATCTTGTAAACCTCATAAATAAATTCTAGGGGTCTTCATCAACCTTAGACCCATAAAAGATAGGAGGATTCATCCGAGTGAAGTCTCTCAGTCGGGAAACCATAGTAGAAACTTGTTGATGAATCTGAGGTGCAACCTCCTGATTGACTTGAGCCGTCATAGCTTGGGCTTGAACCGTTGCGGCTTGGGCTTAAGTAGCAATGGCTTGGGCCATTTGAACAAGAATAACTCTCATCTTACCCTCCGCCAAAGGTGGAGGATTAGCCGGAGCTTGATCATCAACAACATTCTCTTCAAGTGGAGGGACTTGATCACCACGGGGAGGAACTCCCGCATTAGTAACCTCCTCCTCAAGCCTCCTAACCGCATTCCTCAAAGTATTCATTTCCTATAACCAAAATACAAGGTTTAGGTGAAATCATATAATAAGTAAACTCTAGAGGCACAATATTGGATTTCCAAGAAAAGAGTGATTACTAAGCGTCACATAGATTCCTACTCATAAGTGTGGCGTGCTTCACAATTATGAATACAAACCTACAAAGACGTGGTAGAGAGATATTCAACCTCATGCTCTGATACCAAGTTTGTCACATCCTGGTTTACCCCCTAGACTTAACCGGCGTCTTCGTCCTCTTTGAGGACTAGGACTAGCCTCTTAGTCTTACATCATCACATTCATCGATCGAAAATACGGAAGAATTAAAACTTTTTATTATTATCTACTTGGAGGTTTGCATATACCTCTACATACACATAATAGATATTCATATCGAGTATACATAGACCCTTCGTATAGGAAGGTTACATAGCCTTCTACTTTTATTGCACATAAATGTATATAAGATAGAATAATGTCTCAATGATTGTCTCATATCACATACCATCTAAAGATCATAGCAATTTGGGCATAGCCCTACATCAAGGTAAAGAAGCCACATATAGGCTTATACAAATCGTACATCAAACGAAAGTAGAATGAACATAAGAGTCTTAGAAAGTAAAGCAACTCCATAGCTAGAATGCGTCATCACCCTCGGAAAGTGAGGACCTACCCCTTGGATGATAGAGAATATACAAGTCTTTTTCAAGTTGTATCAAAAGATCCTTCAACGATCGGAACCTAAAATATTTGGGAAAAGGGGAGAAAATGGGGTTAGTACGCGACATGTACTAAGTATGAGACCATATTCACATATAACCTCCAAACATGCTAAAAAGGGACATTAAACAAAATCATGCCATTTTGCCTCTTTAAGATTTTATGCACAATCAACAAACTATACCAATCATTTAGACATGTTCAACAAGTCAAATAAGCCATATGCATATCCACATACTTGCACCCATAATCTCATATAACTCTATCACCAAGTAATATCATCACAAGCATGAATAAGAGTTTATCATGTAAATAGTAAAGCGAGGCAACCAATCATAATCCTTATAAGCCACAAGTGCAAGGACCAAGCAAAGTCCCATAACCCTACTTAATCAAGTAACCAAAATAAGAATGATAAATAGTAACTCACTTCACATAACATAACCTTCAATACACATAAGTTCATACTTTAACAATAAGAACCATTTACATGTTCATAAGCATCATTATCATCATATAAAGTCATTTACATTTATCATCATTTATATACATAATATTAACTTTCTAAGGCTCCTATCAAGGCAAACTAGTGCAAGGCATACGTAGAGTCTGATACCCCTACCTAAGCTAAGTAAAACCCCTCAAGTCACTTTAGTTAGTTTATACTCCATTACTTCATTTTAGTTTAGGGGACACTTGCCTTAACCGACATAGACCACATGAGCTAAATGTGGAATCCGGTTTCATAAAACCTTACACAGATGGAAGGTGGTTTACCGGCCAAGGTAACACCCAATATAAACATAGCTTCCTATATGGATCCATTTGCTAGTCTTCTGGCAACATAGTTCAAGAACTTAGAGATAGGTATTCCCTCTTCGTACCATGTGGTAATTGGGCCTCTTCTCATGGGAATCCCTCGGATGAAATATCCCTCAAAGGGGAAGTCAACATCACATGGGGAACTATAGGGTGAATCTTTCCTCTTCATGAAAAGTCATCACCTCCCGTTGTCAAGTTCACTCGATGCTAAGCTAAGTCCCTTTATTGAAATGTCTTTAAATCTTCATTAACAATCATAACATAGTTTAGGTCATAGGGTCTAGCCCTTGTATAAACATCATCATCATAGCTCAATAAGAATTGCATGAGTAATAGTCCTTTCATCACAATTCATATATGTGAGGTTAACACTTTACATATCACATCATAGTAGGGCACATTGATACACATCACCATCCTCATAACATGTAAACCCTAAGAAACCTCACAACCAAAGTTAATGCATTTCAATTAAATCAACATACCCTCCTATCAATCCTAGATAAGGCATACTCCAACACAACATCATGACTTAATCACAATTAACCACAACTTGAAGTAAGGAATAGGAAATTCAAGACTTACCAAGCCTCCTCCATAGTTCATCATAAGGGTCTTACCATAAACCCACAACTCAACCCAATTAGGTCATTACATAAATATAATTCAACAATCAACATGATAATAATGTTAGAAGAGTCACCACATCATAATTCAACATTAAACCAAAGCTTTGAAACATGATACTTAGGCCAATCTTCTTCACCTAGATTATTACTCAAGAACTTAGCATGAGAGACTACAATTCGTCACAAAATGTTTATGATCATTGTAATAGCAATAACTAAGTATGATTTAACCAATAATAAAGTCAATTGAATCGACTCCAACATAATTCTCATCAAGATAAAACCTAGGGTTAAGGGTTAAGGGTCATATTCTACAATCTAGACCAAACCATCTCAATTCATCATAATCAAGTTACATTACATGCTAATCTAATCATTATACCCTAAAGAAACCATAAAAACTCAATTCATAACATTAATTTTGTAATTGGATGAAACCCATATGAAAACTCAACTATTAGAAAACATTTGAAGGAACCCTTTGAGGAAAGAAGTCTCAAAGGTAAATAGATCCCATACCTTAACGTTTTGACAAGAATTTGAAGATGAATTCATCCCTTTCCATCCCCCAAAGCCCTTCCTTAGCCAAGTCTTCAATGGTGTCTTCCAATAGAGAGAGAAAGTAGAGAGAAATAGATACTTGATTTTTGAGTTCTAATTAGATTGATTGGGGTTGGGGATTTTATATGGGAGTTTATTTAGTTAATTAGTCTCCCCTTAACACCTAACTAACCCCTAAATCATTTAATTAGTTAATAGACTTAACCTTAAAAACTTGCAGCACTTAAGACCCTCACAGACGGAACCCTATCGACGGGCCGTCTGTGAGTCTATGGACCTCCCCCCTATCGTCCTGCACATCCGTCGATGAGTCCAGAGACTGTGCAGGCGAAGGGCTTCCTCACTATGGCTAAGTGTGGGACAACGGTGGCATAGACGCCCTGTTTGTCCACACAGGCTGTCTCTTGCTTCGTCGATGCACACTGCCAGGCAATGTTGCTTCAAACGTTAGGGTCCTCCTCAAGGGCCCTTGGTTGGTCCTTGGGGAGTCGTACCCGGACGGTTTGACTATGAAACAATTCAAACACCTTTTAACTACCTTTTTACCATTTTTCATACATTTCCGACTCCTACAAACTATTCAAAAATGCTAAGACACACTAGTACCCCTTTTGAACCAACTTCCGGACGTCATGGACGTTCTTGAACGTCTTGGTTCTTACACTTCTTAACTGACCTAAATTCATCAAAATGGACTTAAAAACAGTACTTAGACCTCATTATCTCTATGTTAGGCTTTACTACACATCTTTAGATTTCAAAATGTTACATTATCCCCCTACCCCCCTTAGGAACATTCGTCCCCGAATGACACTAAACACTCTTTTGAAGGAAGGAATAGACTTAAGACTAGCAGCTCCACCAATCAACAATATCAAATCAACATGAATCATATCATTTCAACAAGGCAATTCCAAAAATCTAATTACCCCATATAGGCTCAAACATTTCATCATGAGGTATTTTCCTTCTCAAAACACACATGAGCTCATTATACATTTCAAGAGTCAATTAGCACGCAGTTCATCTTATCAACATGCTACATATAATCTTATAAAGACTCACCATATTAAAATGCACAACATAACTCAAAACAAGCAAGAAGCAAAATTTCAAGTTTTAAAGGCAATATTACAGTAACTTCACTGTAAAGCTTTCAAAAATGCATACTTTGCAAAACTTCACCACAAAAATCAAGAAACTTCAATCTCTAGTCATACCCATATTATTAAAAAGAATGACTAACCATAATTCTAAAAAAGATGAGGGTAACGGGACTTCATGTCGGCCTCGACCTCCCATGTTGCACCCTCAACTAGGTGATTTTTCCATAACACTTTTACGGAAACCACCTCTTTGTTCCTTAACTTCTTGACTTGCCTATTAATAATTTGAACCGGAACTTCCTCATAAGAGAGGTTATCCTTGACACCCAGACCCTCAATAGGAAGAATGAATTCGGAATCACCGACACACTTTTTCAACATAGAAACATGGAAAACCCGATGAACAGAAGCCAATTAATTAGGGAGCTTCAATTTATAGGCAATTTTAAAAACCCTTTGCAAAATTTCGTAAGGACACACATAATGAGGACTCAACTTCCCCTTCTTGCAAAATCTAACCACTCCCTTCATAGGTGAAATTTTCAAATACACCTTATCACCATCCTCAAACTCCAAATCCCTTCTCCTATTGTCGGCATAGGACTTTTGCTGACTATAGGCTGTTTGCAACCGGTTCCTTATGATATGAACTTTCTCCAAAGTCTTATAAATCAAATCGGGACCAAGAAGAGAAGGCTCATCCACTTCAAACCACCCTATAGAAGACCTACGCCTCCTACCATACAAGCTTCAAAGGGAGCCATGGAGATGGATGAATGAAATCTATTATTATAAGCAAATTCCACCAAAGAAAAGTGCTTATCCCAATTTCCCTTAAAATCAATAATGCAAGCCCTAAGCATATCCTCAAGAGTTTGAATAGTGCGTTCCGCTTGACCATCCGTTTGGGGATGAAAAACAGTACTCAATTTCACCTTAGTACCCAAACCTTCTTGGAACGACCTCCAAAACCTAGATGTGAATTGTGCACCTCAATCCGATATGATGGATAACGGAATACCATGATGACACACAACCACATCTATGAAGATCTTTGCATAATATTCCGCCGAATGAGTGGACTTGACGGGAATGAAATGAGCGGACTTAGTCAATCTATCAACAATCACCCATATAGAATCATATGACTTTTGGGTCTGAGGCAAGCCTACTACAAAGTCCATATTAAGGTATTCCCATTTCCAAGTAGGAACTTGGATCTCTTGTAGTAAGCCACCCGGCTTTTGATGTTCGGCCTTTACTTATTGGCAATTTGGACACTTAGCAACAAACTCCGCTATGTCCTTCTTCAAACCTTTCCACCATTAAATCTCCCTTATATAATGGTACATCTTAGTCGAACCCGGATGTACGGAGTAGCGGGACCCATGGGCTTATTCAGGGATCCGATCCCTTAACCCATCTACACCGGGAACACACAATCTCTCTTGGTACCTAAACATACCATCCCCCTCTAAGGAGAATGACTCATTCAACTTGCTGAGAACCGATTCTTTCAACTCCATTAATAGTTAATCAAGGTGTTGTTTGGACTTCACCTCAACCACCAAAGATGACTCGGAGCTATGATGAATCGTATCACCACCATTAGGAGAACTTTCCAATCGCACACCCAACCTAGCTAACATATGAACATCTTTAACTAGGAATGTGTGACACACTACCCATAGTCATACGACTTAAAGCAACTGCAACCACATTGGCCTTGCCGGGGTGATATAGGACACTCATATCGTAATCTTTCAACAATTCTAACCACCTTCTTTGCCGGAGATTTAACTTCTTTTGGGTAAACACATATTGGAGACTCTTATGATCGGTGAAGACATCAACATGGACACCGTACAAATAATGTCTCCATATTTTCAAAGCAAACAACACGGCCGCTAACTCAAGGTCATGAGTGGGATAGTTTCTCTCATGTACCTTAAGTTGCCTCGAAGTATAGGGAATTACATTTCCATGTTGCATAAGCATACACCCCAAACCCACACGGGATGCATCACAATACACAACAAACCCCTTTGAACCCTCCGGTAAAGTCAACACCGGAGCGGAAGTAAGTCTATCTTTCAACAATTGGAAGCTTTTCTCACACGCCTGTGACCACTCAAACTTCTTACTCTTTTGAGTCAATGTAGTCAATGGACATGCAATGGATGCAAACCCATCCACAAACCTCCGATAGTAACCCGCTAGACCCAAGAAACTCCTAATGTCGGTCGGAGTCAATGGTCTAGGCCAATTGTTTCACCGCATCCGTCTTCCTTGGGTCTACCTCAACTCCTTCACTAGAGATGATATGCCCAAGAAACGCCACCGACCTCAACCAAAACTCACATTTACTATATTTGGCGAATAATTGATGTTCTTTAAGGGTTTGCAATACCACCCTCAAATGACCCATATGATCACCCTCATTCTTCGAATATACCAAGATGTCATCAATAAACACAATAACAAATGAATTTAGGTAATTTTGAAACACCCTATTCATTAGGTCCATAAATACCGCCGGAGCATTAGTGAGACCGAAATACATTACTAAGAACTCATAGTGCCCATACCTAGTCCGAAAGGCCGTCTTTGGGACATCCTCACCTCTTACCCTAAGTTGGTGATACCCCAACCTCAAATCTATCTTTGAAAATTAGCTCACCTCTTGGAGTTGATCAAACAAATCGTCAATCCGAGGGAGAGGATACTTATTCTTGATAGTAACCTTGTTGAGTTGGCGGTAGTCAATACACATTCTGAAGGACCCATCTTTCTTTTTGACAAATAACACCGGAGCACCCCACAGAGAAATACTAGGCCTTATAAAGCCTTTGTCAAGCAAATCCTTGAGTTGAGCCTTCAACTCCTTCAACTTGGCCGGAGCCATCCGATATGGAGGAATTGAAATGGGATTCATTTCCGATAGCAAATCAATACCAAAATCAATTTCCCTTTCGGGAAGAATACTGGGAAGGTCATTAGAAAAGACCTCCGGAAATTCACTCACTACGGGGACCGACTCAATAGGAGGAATTTCAGAATCCAAATCTTGGACTCTTACTATGTGATAAAGACAACCCTTTGAGATCATTTTACATGCTTTTAGACAAGATATTATGGGACCTCTAGGAATAGAATTCCCACCCTTCCACTCAACAACGGGCTCATTTGGGAAATTAAACCTCACAACCCTTATCCTACAATCAATAGTAGCAAAACTAGCATGTAGCCAATCCATACCCAAAATGATATCAAAATCAATCATATCTAGTTCAACTAGATCCATATTAGAAACTCTATTGGGCAAAGTGATAGGACAATTTCTATAAACCCGTTTTGCGACAATCGACTTACCCACCAGAGTACACACTAAAAAGGGTTCATGCAAGATATCCGGTAAAGTATCAAGATTTTTAGCTACTAGGGGATTAACAAAAGACAAAGTAGCACCCGGATCAAGTAAAGCATACACGTCAATAGTAAAGATTTGTAACATACCGGTCACCACGTCGGGAGAGGTCTCTTGCTCACCCCTAGTACAAAGAGCATAGAAGCGATTCTTCTTTGGAGCATCACTTGCACCACTTGTTTAGGTTTGATCATTCTTGCCTCGGTTCTTTATGTTAGGGCAATCCCTAGCTTTGTGGCAACTCTTCCCGCAACTAAAGCAATTTCCCGTCCCAATCAAGAATTCACTATAATGTTCCTTTCCACATTTGGCACACATAGGCTTCTCATTAGATATACTCCCACTCTTCCCTTTTTGGACTCTCGGCCTAGGGACCTTTTCATCTCTAGTCTTAGGAAATTTGGATGAAACTTGATTGGAGAACCTCTTCCTGAATCTAGGCTTGTCTTGGATCTCAAGCCTATTCTTTTAGCTCCACCCTCAAAAGACTTAGACCTTTTTGTATATCTATCCTTCCTCTTAGATCTAGCCTCATACACCCTCCTAGCATGCACCATAAGACGGGAAATATTCATATTATCATGAAGCATCGTCGAATGACATTCTATTTGCAAGTCCTCCGATACACCCGTCACAAAGCGACTCATCTCTCTCTAGGATCGGAGACCAAGGAAGGAGCATATTTGGAAAGTCGAATGAACTTCAAAGAGTAGTCATGAACACTCATGCCTCCTTGGCGGAGGTTGATGAATTCCACCACCTTAGCCTCCCTCATCTCTCTAGGGAAAAACCGGTCAAGAAATTCCTTCTTGAATATCTCCCAAGTCACCGGCCCATCCCTAAGAGGTCTATTATCTCTCCATTGCACATACCAAGTTTGACCAACTCAGCCTTCTCATTTGTAGACAACCCCATAGCAAATAGTATCTTGTAAACCTCATAAATAAATTCTAGGGGTCTTCATCAACCTTAGACCCATAAAAGATAGGAGGATTCATCCGAGTGAAGTCTCTCAGTCGGGAAACCATAGTAGAAACTTGTTGATGAATCTGAGGTGCAACCTCCTGATTGACTTGAGCCGTCATAGCTTGGGCTTGAACCGTTGCGGCTTGGGCTTAAGTAGCAATGGCTTGGGCCATTTGAACAAGAATAACTCTCATCTTACCCTCCGCCAAAGGTGGAGGATTAGCCGGAGCTTGATCATCAACAACATTCTCTTCAAGTGGAGGGACTTGATCACCACGGGGAGGAACTCCCGCATTAGTAACCTCCTCCTCAAGCCTCCTAACCGCATTCCTCAAAGTATTCATTTCCTATAACCAAAATACAAGGTTTAGGTGAAATCATATAATAAGTAAACTCTAGAGGCACAATATTGGATTTCCAAGAAAAGAGTGATTACTAAGCGTCACATAGATTCCTACTCATAAGTGTGGCGTGCTTCACAATTATGAATACAAACCTACAAAGACGTGGTAGAGAGATATTCAACCTCATGCTCTGATACCAAGTTTGTCACATCCTGGTTTACCCCCTAGACTTAACCGGCGTCTTCGTCCTCTTTGAGGACTAGGACTAGCCTCTTAGTCTTACATCATCACATTCATCGATCGAAAATACGGAAGAATTAAAACTTTTTATTATTATCTACTTGGAGGTTTGCATATACCTCTACATACACATAATAGATATTCATATCGAGTATACATAGACCCTTCGTATAGGAAGGTTACATAGCCTTCTACTTTTATTGCACATAAATGTATATAAGATAGAATAATGTCTCAATGATTGTCTCATATCACATACCATCTAAAGATCATAGCAATTTGGGCATAGCCCTACATCAAGGTAAAGAAGCCACATATAGGCTTATACAAATCGTACATCAAACGAAAGTAGAATGAACATAAGAGTCTTAGAAAGTAAAGCAACTCCATAGCTAGAATGCGTCATCACCCTCGGAAAGTGAGGACCTACCCCTTGGATGATAGAGAATATACAAGTCTTTTTCAAGTTGTATCAAAAGATCCTTCAACGATCGGAACCTAAAATATTTGGGAAAAGGGGAGAAAATGGGGTTAGTACGCGACATGTACTAAGTATGAGACCATATTCACATATAACCTCCAAACATGCTAAAAAGGGACATTAAACAAAATCATGCCATTTTGCCTCTTTAAGATTTTATGCACAATCAACAAACTATACCAATCATTTAGACATGTTCAACAAGTCAAATAAGCCATATGCATATCCACATACTTGCACCCATAATCTCATATAACTCTATCACCAAGTAATATCATCACAAGCATGAATAAGAGTTTATCATGTAAATAGTAAAGCGAGGCAACCAATCATAATCCTTATAAGCCACAAGTGCAAGGACCAAGCAAAGTCCCATAACCCTACTTAATCAAGTAACCAAAATAAGAATGATAAATAGTAACTCACTTCACATAACATAACCTTCAATACACATAAGTTCATACTTTAACAATAAGAACCATTTACATGTTCATAAGCATCATTATCATCATATAAAGTCATTTACATTTATCATCATTTATATACATAATATTAACTTTCTAAGGCTCCTATCAAGGCAAACTAGTGCAAGGCATACGTAGAGTCTGATACCCCTACCTAAGCTAAGTAAAACCCCTCAAGTCACTTTAGTTAGTTTATACTCCATTACTTCATTTTAGTTTAGGGGACACTTGCCTTAACCGACATAGACCACATGAGCTAAATGTGGAATCCTGTGTCATAAAACCTTACACCGATGGAAGGTGGTTTACCGGCCAAGGTAAAACCAATATAAACATAGCTTCCTATATGGATCCATTAGCTAGTCTTCCTATGGTGGCAACATAGTTCAAGAACTTAGAGATAGGTATTCCCTCTTCGTACCATGTGGTAATTGGGCCTCTTCTCATGGGAATCCCTCGGATGAAATATCCCTCAAAGGGGAAGTCAACATCACATGGGGAACTATAGGGTGAATCTTTCAACTTCATGAAAAGTCATCACCTCCCGTTGTCAAGTTCACTCAGTGCTAAGCTAAGTCCCTTTATTGAAACGTCTTTAAATCTTCATTAACAATCATAACATAGTTTAGGTCGTAGGGTCTAGCCCTTGTATAAACATCATCATGATAACTTAATAAGAATTGCATGAATAATAGTCCTTTCATCATAATTCATATAAGTGAGGTTAACACTTTACATATCACATCATACTAGGGCACATTGATACACATCACCATCCTCATAACATTTACACGCTAAGCAACCTCACAACCAAAGTTAAGACATTTCAATAAAATCAACATACGCTCCTATCAATCCTAGATAAGGAATACTCCAACACAACATCATGACTTAATCACAATTAACCACAACTTGAAGTAAGGAATAGGAAATTCAAGACTTACCAAGCATCTTCCATAGTTCATCATAAGGGTCTTACCATAAACCCACAACTCAACCTAATTAGGTCATCACATCAATATAATTCAACAATCAACATTATAATAATGTTAGAATAGTCACCACATCATAATTCAACACTAAACCAAAGCTTTGAAACATGATACTTAGGCCAATCTTCTTAACCTAGATCATTACTCAAGAACTTAGCATGAGAGACTAAAATTCGTCACAACATGTTTATGATCATTGTAATAGCAATAACTAAGTATGATTTAACCAATAATAAAGTCAATTGAATCAACTCCAACATAATTCACATCAAGATCAAACCTAGGGTTCAGGGTTAAAGGTCATATTCTACAATCTAGACCAAACCATCTCAATTCATCATAATCAAGTTACATTACATGTTAATCTAATCATTATACCCTAAAGAAACTATAAACAACTCAATTCATAACATCAATTTCGTAATTAGATGAAACCCATATGAAAACTCAACATTTAGAAAACCTTTGAAAGAAACCCTTTGAGGAAGAAGTCTCAAAGGTGAATAGATTCCATACCTTAATGTTTTGACAAGAATTTGAAGATGGATTCGTCCCTTTCCATCCCCCAAAGCCCTTCCTTAGACAAGTCTTCAATGGTGTCTTCCAATCGAGAGAGAATGTAGAGAGAAGATAGATAGTTGATTTTTGAGTTCTAATTAGATTGATTGGGGTTGGGGATTTTATATGGGAGTTTAGTTAGTTAATTAGTCTCCCCTTAATCCCTAACTGAAACCTAAATCATTTAATTAGTTAATAGACTTAACCTTAAAAACGTGCAGCACTTAAGACCCTCACAGACGGAATCCCGTCGATGGGCCGTATGTGAGTCTACGGACCTCCCCCCTCTAGTCCTGCACATCCGTCGATGAGTTCAGAGACTGTGCAGGCGAGGGGATTCCTCACTATGGCTAAGTGTGGGACAACGGTGGCATCAAACCCCGTTAGTCCTCACACGGGCCGTTTCTTGCTCCGTCTATGTACACTGCCAGGCAGTGTTGCTTCAAACGTTAGGGTCCTTATCAAGGGCCCTTGGTTGGTCCTTGGGGAGTCGTACCCGGACGTTTTGACCATTAAACAACTCAAACACCTTTTAGCTACCTTTTTACCATTTTTCATACGTTTCCGACTCCTATAAACTAGTCAAACATGCTAAGACACACTAGTACCTCTTTTGAACCAACTTATGGACATCATGGATGTTCTTTAGCGTCTTGGTTCTTACACTTCTTAACTGACCTAAATTCATCAAAATGGAATTAAAAATAGTACTTAGACCTCATTATCTCTATGTTAGGCTTTACTACACATCTTGAGATTTCAAAATGTTACAAAGCATATCCTCAAGAGTTTGAATAGTATGCTCTGCTTGATCATCCATTTGGGGATGAAAAGCGGTGCTTAACTTCACCTTGGTACACAAACCTTCTTGGAATGACCTCCAAAACCTAGATGTGAATTGTGCAACCCTATTCTATATGATGGATAACGGAATACCATGGAGACACACAATCTTATCTATGAAGATCCTTGCATAATCCTTCGCTGAATAAGTAGACTTGACAAGAATAAAACGAGTGGATTTGGTCAACCTATCCACAACCACCCATATGGAGTCATATTGTTTTTGTGTTCTAGGCAAACCTACCACAAAATTCATATTGATGTCTTCCCACTTACAAGTAGGGATTTGAATTAATTGACGTAAACCCCCTCGACTTTTGATGTTCGGCTTTCACTTGTTGGCAATTTGGATACTTTGCAACAAATTCTGCTATGTCCTTCTTCAAGCCTTCCCACCAAAACACCTCCCTAAGATCATGGTACATCTTTGTCGAACCAGGCTGAACGGAGTAATGGGACCTATGAGCTTCCTCAAGAATCCAGTTCCTCAAACCATCTACATTGGGAACACACAGCCTTCCTTGATACCTCAAGACACCATCCCCCCTAAGGAGAATGACTCATTAAGCTTGCCAATAACCGATTTCAACTCCATCAATGGTTGATCAAGGTGTAGTTTAGACTTCACCTAAACCACTAAATATGACTCGGAGTTATGATGGACCATAAAACCCCCATTCGGATAATCTTCCAACCTTACACCCAATCTAGCCAACCTATGAACATCTTTCACTAGGCCTTTCTTGGCTTCCTCTATATGAGACACACTACCCATGGTCATACGACTTAGAGCATCCGCAATCACATTGGCCTCGCCAGGATGATAGAGAACACTCACATTGTAATCTTTCAACAATTCCAACCACCTTCTTTGTCGGATATTTAACTCATTTTGAGTAAACACATATTGGAAACTGTTGTGGTCGGTATACACATCAACATATACACCATACAAGTAATGCCTCCATATTTTCAAGGCAAATACCACAGCCGCTAACTCATGATCATGAGTTGGATAGTTCTTCTCATACACCTTAAATTGTCTAGAAGCATAGGCAATTACTTTCCCATGTTGCATAAGTACACACCCCAAACCCACTCGAGATGCATCACAATACACACCTTTGTACACTCTGGTAAGGTCAACACCGGAGCAGAAGTAAGCCTATCCTTCATGATTTGGAAGCTTCTCTCACATGCCTCCGAACACTCAAATTTCTTACTCTTTTGGGTCAAAGTAGTCAAGGGAGATGCAATGGACGCAAAACCATCCACAAACCTCCGATCATAACCCGCTAGACCCAAGAAACTCCTAATGTAGGTTGGAGTCAATGGTCTAGGTCAATTTTTCACCATCTCGATTTTTCTTGGATCAACCTCAACTCCCTCACTAGAGATGATATGACAAGGAAACGCCACCGACCTCAACCAAAACTCCCATTTGCTATACTTGGCAAACAGTTGATGTTCTTTAAGTACTTGCAACACCACTCTCAAATGACTCATATGTTCACCCTCATTTTTCAAATATACCAAGATGTCGTCAATGAAAATAATGACAATGAATCTAGGTAACTTCGAAACACCCTATTCATAAGATCCATAAATGCCTCCGGGGCATTAGTGAGATCAAAGTACAATACTAAGAACTCATACTGAACATATCTAGTCCGAAATGCCATTTTTGGTATATCCTCACCTCTCACCCTAAGTTGGTGATACCCCGATCTCAAGTACATCTTAGAAAAGTAGCTTTCCCCTTAGAGTTGATCAAATAAGTCATCAATATGAGGGAGAGGGTACTTGTGTGACCTTATTGAGTTGACAATAATCGATGCACATTCTAGGGGACCCATCCTTCTTCTTCACAAACAAAACCGGAGCACCCCATGGATAAATACTAGGTCTAATGAAGCCTTTGTCTAGTAGATATTTGAGTTGAGACTTTAACTTTGAGCCTTCAACTCTTTCAATTCGTCCGGAGCCATTCGATAAGGAGGAATTGAAATGGGATTTGAATCCGGTAATAAGTCGATACCAAAATCAATTTCCCGTTCGGGAGGAATACAGGGAAGATCATTAGGAAAGACCTACGGTAATTCCCTCACAATGGGGATCGACTCAATGGGAGGAATTTCGGAGTCTAAATCTTGGACTCTTACTATATGTTATAAAGACCCTTTAGAGATCATTTTACAATCCTTAAGACAAGAGATGATACGACCTCTAGGAATAGAATTCCCCCCTTACACTCTAAAACGGACTCATTTGGAAAGTTAAACTCTACCATCGTCGTTCTATAATCTATAGAGGCAAAACAAGCATGCACCCAATACATACCAAATATGATTTCAAAATCAAACATATCAAGTTCTACTATTCAACATAAGTAACTCTATTGGGCAACATTATAGGACAATTTCAATACACCCTTTTTTGCAAAAACCGACTCACCCACCGGGGTAGACACCATGAAAGGTTCATTCAACATATCGGAAAAAATGTCAAACTTTTAAGCTACAATAGGAGTAACAAATGACAAGGTAGCACCGGGATCAAGTAAAGCATATACATCAATAGAGAAGACTTTAAACATACCGGTCACCACATCAGGAGAAATCTCTTGCTCATCTCTAGAGCGGAGAGCATAAAAGCGATTCTTCTTAGGAGCATCATTAGAACCACTTGCTTGAGCTTGACAACCACCTTTATCTTAAACCTTCACATTAGGGCAATCCCTAACCTTGTGGCCAGTTTTACCACAACCAAAACAATTATCCGTTCCCTTAAGGTAATCACCATAATCCTATTTGTCTCACTTTCAACAAGTTGGCTTCTTGTTTGGTGACCTAGTGCTCCCTCCCTTTTGAGGCTTAGGGTTAGACACCCTATCATCACGAGCCTTAGGGAATTTGGTAGGAACTTGACTAGAAAACCTCTTCTTTAACCTAGGCTTGTCTTGGATATCAAGCCTACCCTATGAAGAACCACCATAAAAAGATCTTGCCCTCTTGGCATCTCTACTCTTTCTCTTAGCCCTTTTTTCTTCCACTTGTTAAGCATAAACCATGAGACGAGAAATGCTCATATTGTCATTTATCATAGCCAAATGACACTCTTGAGTCATCTGACACTCCCGTCACAAAGCGGTTCATTGAATCCCTAGGATCGAAAACAAAAGAAGGAGCATACTTTGACAATTTAGTGAATTTCAAAGAATATTTAAGTACACTCATACCTCCTTGGCGAAAGTTGATGAACTCCACCATTTAGGCGTCTCTCTTCTCCCTAGGAAAGAGTCAATCAAGAAAATCCTACTTGAAGATCTCCCAAGTCACCGGTCCACCCCTTAGAGGCCTATTGTCCCTCCATTGGACGTACCAAGTTTGGGCCACATCTTTGAGTTGGTAAGTGTCTAACTCAGCCTTCTCACTAGTAGTCAACCCTATATCATAAAGGATCTTGTATATTTCATCAATAAACTCTTGGGGGTTATTCAACCTTGGACCCACAGAAAGTAGGAGGATTCATTCTAGTAAAATTCCTCAAACGGGAGGCCATGGTGCCAACATGTTGGTTTGCTCGGGGTACAACCTCCCAGTTAGCTTGGGTTGTCATGGATTGGGCTTTAATAGTGGCGGCTTGTACTTGTCTAGTAATGTCTTGGGCCATTTGGAAAAGGGCAGCCCTTATGTCACCATCCGTCAAAGGCGGAGGATTGATCGGAGCTTGGTCATCATTAGCATCTTCTTCAAGAGGAGGGACTTGATCACCACTAGGAGGAACTCCTGCATTAGCAATCTCTTCCTCAAGTCTCTATGCCGCTTTCCTTCGAGCATTCATTGCCTATAACCAAAATACAACGTTTAGGTGAAAGCACAAAATAAGTATACTCTAGAGGCACGATATTGTATTTCCAAGAAAAGTGGAAGTTTCCTAAGCATCATATAGGTTCTTATCCATAAGTGTGGCGCACTTCACAATTATGAGTAAGAATCTACATAGACGTAGTTGAGAGAGATATCGACTCTAAGATATTCAACCTCATGCTCTAATACCAAGTTTGTAACAATCTGGAGAGCACCCCCAGACGTAACCGACATTGTTGTGCTCTTTAAGGACTAATACTAGCCTTTTAGCTTACATCATTACATTCATAGGTCAAAATGCGGAAAAATTTAAAACTTTTCATTACTTCTACATTGAGGTTTACAGAAACCTCTACATACACATAATATATTCATATCGAGTATACATATATCCTTAGTAAAGGAAGATTACATAGTCTTCTACTTTTATTGCACATAAATATATATAAGTTATAACATAGTCTCAAATGGATGTCTCATCTCATAACCATCTAACAAGATTATAATAATTTAGGCCTAGAACATACATCAATGTAATAGAGCCACATAAAGGCTATACGATTCGTACTCAAATTAAAAGGGAAAGAACATAATAGTCTTAAAACTAAAACACTACATAAGCTTGATATTGGAATTGCCCTCGGAAAGTGAGGACCTACCCACTTGGATGATTGAGAATTTCCAAGTCTTCTTCCAAGTCGTCTCAAAAGACCTTCAACGACTGGAACCTAAAATGTTGGGGAAAAAGGGATAAAATGGGGTTAGTACACCACTAGTACTAAGTATGAGACCATATGCACATATAATATCAAGTCATGCTAAAAAGGGAGATTTCATTAAAACATGCTATTTTACATTTAGAATGCCTTATGCATATTCAAGAAAACCATACCAATCACTAGAACATATTCATTAAGTCAAAAGAATGTACATCACAAGACCAATAATCCTAGGGCTAGCCAGGACAACATGTATATCATATAATTGAACACTTAGTCAAGACAACTCTATCATCACGTTATAGTAACAAAAAGCATATACAAGAGTTTATTTCGACATAATCAAAGCAAGACAATTACTCATAAACCCTCATTAAGTCAACAAGTGCAATGACCAAGAAAAGCCCCATAACCTTACTTAATCAAATAACCCAACAAGAACCATCACTAATATCCAATTTCACATAGGTTACTATTTAAGAGTACATATCATCATACTTTAGCAATGGAGACCAACACATGTTCATAAGTGAAACCAATAATCATGTAGTATCATCAATGAGCAAGATCATCATATACATATCATGTACAATTATAAGCATATTAATATATAAGAACATCCTCCCAAGACTTCCCTCAAGGTTAACTAGTGCAATACTTAGGTAGAGTCCCATACCCCTACCTAGACTAAGCTAAACCCCTCAGATAATCCTAGTTAGAGTTCATTCCTTTAATTCATTTTACCTTTTGGGAACATCTTTCCTTAATCGACATAGAACACATGAGCTAATGTGGAATCCGGTGTCATGGAACCCTACACCGAAGGAAGGCGGACAAGTTGCCAAGGTAGTACGAAACATGAACATAACAACTAAGTGGATCCACAAGCTAGTATTCCTATGGGGGCAACATAGTTCAAGAACTAGGAGATATAATTGGGACCCTTTTTATGCTACATGCATTTTGGTCTCCAATCCCAACAGTACATTAGAGATCCTACCTTCTCTATGTGGGAAGGGACACTCCTCACTCTAGTTCACTCGGTGCTAAGCTAGTGTTCCATTTTGAAAAGTCTTTAGGCCTTTATTAACAATCATATCTTAGTTTAGGTCATGGGGTCTATCCCTTGTATAATCATCATCATCACAGCTCAATAAGAATTGGATGAGTATAGTCCTTTCATTACAATTCATACAAGTGGGGTAAGCACATTTACATCATCATTCATGATAAGGCACATAGGTAATTATTACCATCCTTATAACATTTACATCTTAGTCAACCTCAATACCATCGTCAAGAAATTTCAATCCAACATGATACCAACCCTATCAATCCTAATACAAGATATACATCAATGCAACATCGTTACTTAATCTCAAGTAACCACAATTGAAGTAATGAATAGGGATTACAAGAATTACCAAGTCTCCTTCATAATCCATCTTCAAGTTCTCCTTAACTCACCCCTATAGGAGTGTAATATCATCACCCAAAAATAACAAACATGATAACAAGGACAATTGAATCACTACATCAAAATTCATCACTAGTTCATAGCTTAAGATAAAGAGACTTAGGTCAAATTCATAACATACTTCATAACCTAGGTCAATTATTCAAGAACTAGCATAATTGGACTACAATTCATCTTAATCTGTTCATAATTTCTACAATAACATCATCTAGTAGTAAATTCAACCAATAACCAAGTCAATTAAACCAACATTACACAATTCATATTAAGATCACAACCTAGGGTTAAGGGTAATAGGTCATCTTCTACAAACTACACCAAACCATCAAGAAATAACATAATTGAGTTATAATACATGTTAATCTATCCATAATATCCAAAAGAAATCACAACCAAAGTAATTCACAAGAAGAATTTCGAGATTGGAAAAGACCCACTTGGATTTCATACTTTTGTAACCTATTTGATGGAACCCTTTGGGGAAAGAAGTCCCAAAGGTGAAAGGAATCCCATCCTTAATGTTTGATGAATATTGATGGAGAAATCTTTTTGATTGCAGCCCTAGAACCCACTTTGACCTTGTTTTCTATGGAGTTCTTCAACTTGAGAGAGAAAGAAGAGAGAAGGAAGAGAGTTTTTGTTTGGGGAATTATGAGGATTTAGTTTAGTCTAATTAGGTTAGGGTCTAAATATAGGTTGTTAATTAACTTAACTAGACCTCCCCTAACCCCTAATTAATATCCTAACTAAGCCAACTAATTAAATGAACTAAATAAAAAGGTTCAGCAAAACCAGCCCCTCACAAATGAGACCACGATCGACGTATCGTGTGTCCATCGACGGACACTTCTCCCTCCGTGCTGCACATCCATCGCTAAGTTAAGAGAGTTTTCAAAACAGGCATTGACCAAATATTCTAAGTGTCCATCTACAGAGGCAATCGACACCATGTCGATTGGAACACGGTCCGTCTCTGGCATTCGTTGATGACACTATCTATTGACAACTTTTAGTCACTTTTGCAAGGTTCCTCCTCAAGGGCCGTTATTTAGTCCTTGGGTAGTCGTTCCCGGACTTTTCGACTACGAACTAACTCTAATGCGTTTTAGATACCCTTCCACCTATTTTCATCATATTCTGACTCATAAAAGCTAGTCAAATAGGCTAAGGTACGCCAGTACCTCATTGAACTAGTTCCCGGACGTCTTGGATGTTCCTTGACTTTTTGGTTTATAGATTTCCTAAATGACTTATATACATTAAAATAGACCTTAAAACAGTGTCTAAATCTTTTGACATCTATGTTAGTCTCTAGAATACATCTTAGACTTTCGAAGTGTTACAATGATCAAGCTTGATACAATTGGCATAGGGTTTTTTTGGAATTGGGATTTGGAAAGTTGTCTTTTGAGGCAATGGGGGAGCAATGGAGGGATTCTGGGTATTTTCAATGGATTTGTATATCTGGGGGAAAGATTGAGGGTTGGTGTTTTGGTTTTGATGATGGGGAAAGGCTAAACATTGTTCGTATTTTGGTTTTGAGGAAGATGGAAGGTTTGAAGCTTGGTATTTTTAGGAGGCGGTGGTGCTTGATACGAGGTGGTGGCATGATGAGGATTGGGGATAGTTAAGTCAAAGGTTGAGGGATTTTGAATAGGGTTTGAGGGTGGGTTAATGAAATGTTCTGCACTTGAATTCAGAGGAGTAGAGTAGAGTGGAGATATTTCATCGCCTTGAATGTTGGCGGTGATATCAGAATTTGAAAAATCATGCTTTTTTAGGACCTCAGCAATCAACTCAGCAATTTATTGTATCAATTGCGTGATCAATTTATTATGTTCAACACTGGAGGGCTTGACTATATCAACTCTTCAGTCAGGCTGACCACGTCATCTTTGTCACCCATTGATGCTTTTTCATTTAGCAGACGACAATTGGGAAGGAATCTTTAGGAGCTTTGGATCTTTTAAAGTAAGGGTGTTCAGTCAGCTTATCAACACAAATCAAGTCTAAATACCTGAAAAATTAAAAAAACTTCAAAAGTTAAACATGTTAGTGTCGGAAGGAGATATATTGTACAATATATCACACATAGGTGTAAACACACAAGAGTTTCTTTATTCGGAGATAAAGTTTCCCACCAATATAGAGAAATGGCTAAGTACACATGAATTTGTCTACTTGACTTAGACATTAGTGAATCAAAGATGTCGACTTGAGTCGAGACAAAGTCGATTGTATCTTTCATTATCACACTTTTGATTTGCGATTGACATGTAACTCTAATTTCTTTACCAGAGCTAGAATTTCTGAAATATAGGGATGAACCCTTAAAGGTTGCCAACATATCTCACATAGGAGAATTCCGGTCCTACATATTTCGACCCACTTGAATCTCTTTTCGACTTGTAATGAAGACAAAACCTTTTATGAGATGAGAAAGTAAGATTTGAAAAATGAAGTTTGAATTTTGTTGGGAAACTAAAGACTCGAAGAGTATTTGGGCGCACTTTTGATAGTGACTTGTTATTTCTACTTAAAGGGTTCTAGAAAATATAATTTCCTGAGAATTAGTTGGCTAGAATATCTCAAAATATACAGACATATTCACACAAAAAGTTATAACACATAAACAAATATTGTGCCTCCTAAACATATATGTGACTCTTTTATGACAAGGGTAGGCCTAATAATTTGAATGATGTATACGTTATTTGAACCATTTTATTTCCCCCTAAAACCCAAATTATACACATTTTTTACGAATAAACTAGATGAGGATACACAATAGGGGAAATGGGATACATAATAACTAGTCCTGTGCAGGGGTACAATCTTAAACTAAGCTTCCATGGCGTTCTTCGATCTTGAACTTCTTTCCATCTCCGAATGTCCACGCTTTTGGATGCTATGATAACTTGATTCTTGTTCGACTCGAACAAACTATTAAAACTGTACCACAATAGATACTGTTTTTTCAAATGGCATATACATCATTCAAATTTTAACACAGAAATATGATCTTCCATTTAGGCCATGAGCCGTTTTGAACTCAAGGTGGTATTTCTAATGGGCCCAACACGCCTTGGGTGTTGGATCATCTTAGGTCAATGCGCGAAATTTCGAGATTGAGTTTTGTTCTACCCTAGTTTGACTAAGAGTAGGCTTTGTTTATTATTGATAGGTGACCCAAACAGACTACTTGGGATGGGAAAGTTAATGACCGTAGACTATCCAGTAGCCAAATACATTCGTCATGGTGCCCCGAGAAAAATTTGGTTAACGAATGACTGCAAACCCATATAATCATCCTTTCAGTAAAATATAAAATAACCGTCGTTTGTAGAATATGTTATGTCATGAATGTAACAATTCAATATTGCGAAAATTTAAACAAATAAGCAAGTAAACAAACATACATTAGCCAAATAAATTAATTTTTAGGTTAGAACCCAATTAAAGTCCCCAACGGAGTCGCCATTATGTTTTATATTAAAAAAACTAATATTTTAGACTGGTTTAGAGACGCCACTTCATTTTTAAAGAAAAATCAAGAAAACTATTATTTTTAATAGACTAAAACATAAATTTAGTTAAAAATATTTAAAAGGGTTCAAGGTTCTTATTAGTGTTTTAGGAAAGAGTTTAAAGCACCTAGAACATCCCTAACTCACGGTTATCCAACAATTAATCATTTGGCTAATATTTTAAAAAATAAGCATGTTTGACTAAGTAACAGTAAAATATTTACTTGATTTTAAATTTAAAATTTTAAATGATTAACTTTTGGGGAGTTGAATTTTTGAAACCTTAAAATTAAATAAACACATAAAACACATAATAACAAATAAATGAGATAGGGAAATAAGATTTTGGCCCAAGTACATATATGTCTGCCTCGGCCAGTACTTGTGCCTAATCTCGCTTTGTCCCTTTGACACATTCAAATCATATGCACCTGTCTTAGTCTAACTTAATGAAAATATTATTCTTTGGGCCTTAGACCCAATTTTTTCACCTGTCCTAAATTCTAACAACATAATAAACAATAAAACGATAAGGGATTAGGATCAATAATAACAAAATACAATTGATGAAATTTGAGGTTTTTTTTGGCCCACTTCGTAATGCCGATGTTCACTAACATATTTTCTCAAGTAATATTGATCCTATTAGTAAGAGTAGTAACGGTGAGATGGAAAAATGTATTAAATACATTCAACATATATGACAACTACTACAAATTAATGAAAGAAAAACAAATAAGAACAAATGAAGTTAAGATTCAAATACAGGAATAGATTAACGCAAAGAGGTCTTACACCTAGGTATATATATGGACAAGATGACATCATGATAAGCTTAACTCCAAACATACAGTAACTTCAAACAATGAAAGCAAAGTGATCATTATCCTTAGGATAGCAAAGGTAAAAAATAAGTTGATGAAATACTAAATGAGACAGTGAGAAAATATGCCATCTAATAAATGTGACTACTGAATCTTCATCAGAAAGCATAAGAATTATTACATAAGCCTACAACTAGTAGCTTAAGTAAATTGAAAGTGACATTCAAGTAACCTTTTGAGCCCTTAACACAACATTAAAAACAAGGGACGGGGGATTTTGTCAAAAATACTAAAAACATTTACATAGGTGAGCTTTATAAACATACTTAACAACAAGAAATCAGGAATCGATGACTCATATTTTGCACAAGGACAGAAACTGACTTAATCTCAAACATTACATAATACAACATTAAATTTCCATATCAAGTTTGAGAAATCGTCTTTCATTTGAAGAGAAATAGCTCATAACATCAATATTCACGAAATGAGTGCCCATTTTGATGTCTTGAAGACATCGAAAATAAGGGAATATAGATTCGAACATTCAAAACGAGTAGGAGAAAAGGACAACGAAATAAACTCAAAAAAGAGGAATCCAACCACACTGAAATTGCTTAAGGAAACACCCACTATATCAGATCAACCAGAACTCATAACAAGTAATAGCAAACAAAACAAAAGCACAACTATAGACATCTTGTTGGAACAAAAAAGATGAGGAAAGTGTTACCTTCTTCCAGGCAACAAATGAGCTATCTACAAGCTGAAACTCCCACCACTGAATTCCAAAACCTGAAAAACACACCAAGAGAGTCCCAATGAGACCCGAAAAATAATCATTTCCAAAACTTTTGAGCTAGAATACTTTCCAAGGATTTTTCAAACGTAAAATCGAATATTCTCAAACCTTTGTAAACTATATTTCATGAATAAATTCAATCTAACCTTCTATACCATTTCCCAATTTTTCTTCCTCACTCTTCCCAACCCCAAACAAATAAGAAGAAGGGGTATTTACAGGGAAGAAACTAAGTCGAAATTGGGGGAAAATTCAGGTGAAATTGAATTCAAAATTCAAATTCCCTCTAGAGGATAAGGTTGGCAACTAGCTGGAAATAGTATAAATTCTCAACGGGAAAATTGATTTGAGCTGCTTGATTACGAGAGAAGGACAAAGGAGGTGTAAGATTTTGAAACCTAGATTATTCCCAAATGTTCCTAATACGGAGAGGACACGTCGTTTCAATGAGAATGGGCTGCTGGGTCACGATTCCAAGTTGGGTTCACGATTCTGGGCTCCGAATTTGCTGGGTTTCTGTGTATCATTTCTGGTTTCGCAGGCGAAAAGAAGAAATAGGTGGGTCAGTCAGTTTTGGTTTGTATTAATTTGAGAATGGGCTTGGGTATTTAGTGAGAAAAATTAGGATAGGGGCTGGCATGGGTCGGATTGAAATGGGCTGCTAAATGGGGATTGGGTTGGCTGAAATAAAGTCCCAAAACTTTTGTCCTTAAAATTTGTTGAAGAGATTTGACGGAAAGTCCAAGCGGAAATCTACTTATCCAGATGCAATTATTCCTTGCATGTAAAGTACACATTTGTCTGTGCATCCTTATATTATAACCATTCCCCATTAATGTGGGGGATTGTTGGGTATGTAGTAAGAATAAATGGGAAATAGAGAGAAGATAAAAAGAGAGGAACTTGAAAAACTGGGAACTTGAAGATTTGGGAACTTTAAAAGTCCTTTTATGCTTTAGTGAAAATGCATTTGTTCCTCATCTGTGGTCGAAATAAATATAGGACAGTTTAAATATAGAAAAACTCATATTAATTGCTACGGCTTTGGCTTTGGCTTTGACTTCGGCTTTGGCTTTGGAAAATGATCGATCGAGAGATTATTTTTTGGACAAAGTTTGTTTTAATTATTTATTTATTTATTTATTTATTTAATTAATTAAATTAAATGGAAAAAACATTTTAAGTTAATTAGTTTATAATAGAAATATTTTCAGTTATTTAAATGAGATTAATCAAAACGTTTCAACATTTTGGTTGATTAAACCGACCCGACTTGGATTCGTATGACCCGTTTTATTTAAATCTTTCCCAATTTTATTTAAATTTCCCACCTTTTGGAAATGACTGTTCTTAAAGGTTGCAACTTTTAGGAATAATGAAGACCGTTTGAAAGGTTGCAAACCTGTGCATTCAGTGGGCTTGATGTTTTTTTGTTCTTATTTTCCAGATTCTTGTACGTTTACATATTTTATTTTGTTGTGGATTAATTTTTGTTCATCTCACTTACTGGTTCATTAAAACTTTTGTAACTTCTTCTATACACAAAGTTTTGTTAGAATTAGTAATTCTGTTTTAAAACATAGATTAGCAACAATCATCATACACTTCCATTGTTGTTATTCAAGCTACAATCAAGGTGAGATATTTAATTCCTACCCTCCGATTGTAAAAGAGGTTTAGTGCTTATACTTTTATGGATTTCAGGTGATGACAAAATGATGGAATCGATCTCGTCTTCACTCCATTGAACCAAATAAAACTCTAAGCTTAGTCATTGAACTCATTACTATACTTTGTTTATCTTCGAAACTAATCATCATGGGAGTTGTGAATCCCTCAGTTATATTTAATACTTGGAATTCCAAATCTTGGTGTAAATGTAACTGGTCATGTAAAAAAAGTTCTAATAATTCCAGAAGCTTAACTCTAGCCTTTAAAATGTGCAGATCCATTATCCATATATGCTATGACCAAAAATAAGGGTCTATGTTTCAGCTCTATCTTATTTCTATTTATCTCTTTACATAGTCTCAATGGATTGAACCCCATTAAGGATTAATACCATCATTTTAGCACTCATTTGGATGATTCTACCACAATGAACTCGAAATAAATTTATGTTGCATCCGTTTGTAGGTTTCTAAAGATCTACCTTGTTGATGGTGAATTTTAGTTGAAACTAAAGTTTTGATTTATTACTAATGGACAATCCAAGCTCTTACCAGGTGTAAGTATACAAATCTATTGAATTTACTTCAAACTTTAGCTTATCATAATAGAAAATTATACCTTAGCAGATTGAGCTTACATGTAATTAGTAATTGATCACGATTAGATGCCTCCTTATGTATGGTGTACAATATTGGCTAGATTGAGTATCTTCTTTTTTGTGTTATAAATTTCTTGAAACTGGTTAATCTAAAAATCACCTGCAAAAGATAAAACTAAATTAGTAAAAAAATCTCTAGAATATTTCCTTTTCTAAGGGAATGTTTACTCCAGCAAAATATCTTTTCTCAATCTTCTCATGATACTTATTTCCAATGCTGGTACATGACACTTTCCACTCTACCTATAAAATATGCACCATAACTAAAGAGTCAGATTTAATAACAATATTGCTAATTTCATGTTCATTACAGTAATTAAGATTATCCCTTATAGCTCTAGCTCCAGCTACCATGTTGGTTGTATTATGAATTCTAAACATTTAGCTACTACGAAATTAACACTATGATCTGTGATACAAAAGACTAGGATTTTCTTTAGATGATCCATCAGTACTAAACTTCGGTAAATTAGGAGGAAGATCCATCGAACAATTTTAAATGAGAATTTAGGTTTGTACTATTCCAATTATGAAAGAATAAGAGTCCAAGAGTTGCTACTACGTTGCCCTTTAAATCTAACAAGAATAAATTTTAAAATTGTATCATTAATACCCCATAGCAGTCTAAATTATGAAAAGGAACCTCCGTGAATAATACTGTTCATTTGCTTAAAGACTATAAAATAATGTAAGGATATCTTTTAAAACTACCTTCACTATATAGTTGCGTTCTAGTTGTCACATCCGGGGAGCACCCCCTAGACGTAACCGGCGTCGTTTTCCTCGAACAAGACTAAGACTAGCCTCTTAGCTTACATCGTTACATTCATAGTTTAAAAATGCAGAAAATTTAAAACATTTCTCCTATCTATCATGAGGTTTACATATACCTCTCGCATACACATAATATATATTCATATCAAGTATACATACGCCATTCGTATAAGAATATTACATAGTCATCTACTTTTATTGCACATACATATAAATAAGATATAACATAGTCTTAAAATCGGATGTATCTTCTCATAACAATCTAAAGAAGAGTATAAAAATTGGGCATAACCCATACATCAATACAATAAAAACCACATATAAGCTATACAATATTTAGTACTCAAATGAAAGGAAATGAACATATTCTCTTTAAGACTAATCAATATCCGATATTAGAAAATGGCATTGTCGAAGTAGTGAGGACCTACCCAACTTGGAGAATGAAAATCCAAGTCTTCCTTCAAAAGTGTCACAAGCCCTTCAACGACCGGAACCTAAAATGTTGGGGAAAGGGAGAAAATGAGATTAGCACATCACTTGTACTAAGTATAAGACCATATGCTTACACAACATAAAATCATGCTAAAAAGGGACATTTCACTAAGGTATGCAATTTACTTTGAAATGACTTATGCACATTCAAGAACCAATACTAGTCCATCATACATATTCATCAAGTCAAGACCATGTACATCACAAGTCCAATAATACTAAGTCTATTCAAGTCAATATGCATATAAACATAATTGATCACATAATCAAGACAACTCTATCATTAAGTTATAAGATCAAAAAGCATATATAACAGTTCATAACATCATAACCAAAGCAAGACCATTACTCATGAACCCTCATTAAGTCCACTAGTGCAATGACTAAGCAAAACCTTATAACCTTACTCAATCAAGTAAACCCAACAAGAACCATAAATAATGTCCAACTCCACATATTACATCATTAAGAGTACATATTATCATACTTTAGCGATAGAGACCAAACACATGTTCATAAGTGAAACCAATATCAGTAGTGTCATTAACATGTAAGATCATCATATACATATCATTTACCTTCATAAGCATATACATACATAAGAACATCCTCCTATGAATTCCCTCTAGGCTAACTAGTGCAATGTATAGGTAGAGTCCCATACCCCTACCTAGACTAAGCTAAACCCCTTAGGTCATTCTAGTTAGAGTTCATTCCATTACTTCATTTTACTTTTTGGGAACATCTTGTCTTAACCAACATATACTACATGACCTAATATGGAATCCGGTGTCATGGAACCCTACACCAAAACAAGGCGGACTACTTGCCAAGGTAGTACCAAAACATGAACATAGCTTATATGTGGATCCACTTTCTAGTATTCCTATAAGGGCCACATAGTTCAAGAACTAGGAGATGTAGTTTGGACCCTCTTTACGCTACATGAATTATAGTCTCCAATCTCATGAGTACGTTGGTGATCCTACCGTCCCTATGTGGAAAGGGACACTCCTCACTCTATTTCACTCGGTGCTAAGGTAGAGTCCCTTTTGAAATGTCTTTAATGCCTTTATTAATCATCATAGGTTAATGTAGGTCATAGGGTCTATCCCCTATATAATCATCATCATAGGTCAATAAGAATTATATGAGTATTATCCTTACATTAAAATTCATACATGTGAGGTTAGCACATTTACATAGTCACATCATAATATGGCACATTGGTAAGATATCACCATCCTTATAACATTTACATCTTAGCCAACAACTCACAAACCACAGTTCAAGACATTCCAATTCAACAACATAACAACCCTTTCAATATTAACATAAGGTATACTTCAATATAACTTCATCACATAATCACAAGTAATCATAATTGAAGTAAAGAATTAAGATCACAAGACTTACCCCAATCTCTTTCACAAGCCATCATCAAGTTCTTACCACCAACTATCCAATTAAACCCAACAATGGGCTTAATATCATCACACAATGTAAACAACATAATAGTTAAGTCAATTGAATCACTACACAATAATTCATCACTAGTTCATAGCCTAGGATTAGAGACTTAGGTCAAACTCATGATCTACTTCAAAACCTAGGTCAATTACTCAAGAACTAGAATAATTGGATTCCAATATATCACAATCTACTCATAACTTGGCATAATAACAACATAGAATAGTCATTCACACATTTACCAAGCCAATTGTATCAATACTACATAACTCAATACAACATCACAACCTAGGGTTAAAGGGAAAAGTTCATCTTTCCACAAACTAGGTCAATGCATCAGGAAGTAGTCTAAGTGATTCACAATACATGTTAATCTACTAATAATACCCAAAAGGAATCATAAACAAAGAAATTCACAAGATCAATTTCATATTGGAACTAAACCCACTTGAATTTCATACTTTTGAAATCAATTTGGAGGAACCATTTGGGGAAAGAGATCTCAAAGGTTAAATGAATCACATACCTTTGTAATAGATGAAGTTTGATGGAGTAAACTTGATCCTTTGCCGCCATAGAACCCTCCTTTGCTTGGACTTCTATGGAGTTTCTTTGGGAGAGAGAAAGAAGAGAGAAGGAAGAGCAATTGGGTTTTGGGAAATTATGAGAGTTAGGTCTAGTTTAATTAGGCTAAGTCTTTATATAGAGGTCCTTAATTAACTTAATTGAACCTCCCTTAACCCTTAATTAACTAACTAACCTCTTAAATAATTAAATACATTAAGTAAAATAAAATTGTCCAACACAGACCTGACCTACGAGACCCTGACTGACGAGCTGTAGGTCAGTTGACGGGCAGTATGGCCTCCGTGCTGCAAGTACGTGGTTTTGGTAAGAGAATTTACAAAACGACCACTTAATAAATTTGGCTTAGTCTTTATCGACGGAGGCATCAACGCCCCGTCGATTCACAAACGGCTCGTCCCCTGCAATCCGTTGGTGAACACTGCTTTTTGGATGCTTTTACCAAATAGCAAGGGTCCTTCTCAAGGGCCGTTAGTTGTCCTTCGGGAGTGGTAACCGGATGTTTCGACTATAAACTAACCATATTACGTGTTAGACACCTCGCCCCTAAATTTCATCATTTTCTGACTCTTAAAACTTAGTAAAATAGGCTAAGGCACATTAGCACCTCTTGAACTAGTTTCTAGACGTCATGGACATTGCTTGACGTTTTAATTCTAAAACTTCCTAAATGACTTATATACATTATAATTGACTTAAAAATTTTGTTACAACTCTTAGGCTCTAGATTAGGTTTTGGACTTTCGGAGTATTATATTATCCTCCTCTTAGGAACATTCGTCCCCGAATGACACTAAACTTCTTTAAAGGAAGGAATAGACTCAATACTAGCATCCCAACCAAAAACAACATAATTAAACATGATTCACAATTCAAAATCATCATAGCACATGACTTTTTTACCAATGCAACTCAAATTCAAGTCATAAGAGTTCAACATCATTACATACTTATTCATGATGCCAAAGCTTTCTTCCACACATATCAACATGTTCAATACATTTCATAAAACTCAACATACCTTAGTGCACAACATAAGCTCAAAACAAGTAAAAAGCAACATTTTCATTTTTAGGCATGAAGTTCACTGTAATTCACTGTAATATGCACCTTTTTGCACAACTTCATAAAAAATCAAGGCAATTTCAAATAAACTCATTATTTTCACTACAAATAGGAATAACTTACCTTAGTTATCAAATAGATGAGGGTAACGGGACTTCATGTCGGCCTCGACCTCCCATGTTGCACCCTCAACTAGGTGATTCTTCCATTACACCTTTACAGAAGCCACCTCTTTGTTTCTTAACTACTTTACTTGTCTATCAAGGATTTCAACCGGAACCTCTTCATAGGATAGGTTCTCTTGAACACCTATACATTCAATAGGAATAAGGGACTCGGGATCACTAATACACTTCTTAAGCATGGAAACATGATATATCGGATGAACCAAAGCCAATTCACTAGGTAACCTCAACTCATATGCAACCTTACCAATCTTTTGCAAGATTTCATAAGGACCCACATAACGAGGAATCAACTTCTCTTTCTTTCCAAATTTTACCACTCCTTCCATAGGTGAAATTTTTAGATACACTTTATCACCTTCTTCAAACTCTAAATCTCTTCTCCTATGGTCGGCATAAGACTTTTGCCGGCTATAGGCTGTTTTCAAGCGGTTCCTTATAATATGAACCTTCTCCAAAGTCTTATAAATCAACTCGGGACCCAAAAGTGAATACTCACCCACTTCAAACCATCGGATTGGAGATCTACATCTCCTACCATACAAGGCTTCATAATGAGCCATAGATATAGATGAATGGTAACTACTGTTTTATGAAAATTCAACCAAATTAAAGTGTTATCCCAATTTCCCTTGAAATCAATTATACAAGCTCTAAGCATATCCTCAAAGGTTTGAATAGTATGCTACGCTTGACCATCCATTTTGGAATGAAAAGTGGTGCTTAACTTCACTTTCGTACCCAACCCTTTTTGGAATGACCTCCAAAACCTAGATGGGAATTGTGAAACCCTATCCGATATGATGTATAATGGAATACCATGGTGACACACAATCTCATCTATGAAGATTCTTGCATAATTCTCCGTCGAGTATGTGGACTTGATGGGAATAAAATAAGTGGATTTGGTCAACCTATCAACCACCACCCATATAGAGTCATATTGCTTTTGTGGCCGAGGCAAGCTTACCACAAAATCCATATTAATATATATATTCCCACTTCCAAGTAGGAACTTGGATTTCTTGATGTAAACCACCCGACTTTTGGTGTTCAACTTTCACTTGTTGGCAATTTGGACAATTTGCAACTAATTCCGCTATGTCCTTCTTTAAGCCTTTCCACCAAAACACTTCTCTAAAGTCATGATACATCTTTGTAGAATCCGGATGAATGGAGTAATAGGAACCATGAGCTTCCTCAAGAATCCGTTTCCTCAAACCATTTACATTATAAACACAAAACCTTCCTTGATACCTCAAGACACCATCCCCCCTGAGGAGAATGACTCATTAAGCTTACCAATAACCGAATCCTTCAACTCCATAAATGGCTGATCAAGGTGTTGTTTGGACTTCATCTAAACCACCAAAGATGATTCGGAGTTATGATGGACCATAAAACCACCATTGGGAGAATCTTCCAATCTAACACCCAAACGAGCCAACCTATGAACATCATTCACTAGATCATTCTAGCTTCTTCAACATGAAACACACTACCCATGGTTATATGACTTAAAGCATCCGTAACCATATTGGCCTTACCGGGGTGGTAGAGAACACTCATGTCGTAATCTTTTAATAATTCCAACAACCTTCTTTGTCGCAGATTCAACTCCTTTTGAGTATACACATATTGAAGACTCTTGTGGTCGGTATACACATCAACATGGACACTATACAATTAATGCCTCCATATTTTCAAGGCAAATACAACGGCCGCTCATTCAAGATCATGAGTTGGATAGTTCTTCTCATGCACCTTAAGTTGTATAGATGCATAGTCTACTACTTTCCCATGTTTCATAAGCACACATCACAAGCCCACTCGGGATCATCACAATATACAAAGAAGCCCTTGGTACCCTCCGGTAAAGTCAACACCGAAGCGGAAGTAAGCCTATCTTTCAAGATTTGGAATCTTCTTTCAAATGCCTCCGACTACTCAAATTACATACTCTTTGGGTCAAAGTAGTCAAGGAAGATGCAATGGACGCAAAACCGTCCATAAACCTCCTATAATATCCCGCTAGACCCAAAAAACTCCTAATGTCAGTTAGAGTCAATGGCCTAGTTCATTTTTTCACCGCCTCAGTTTTCCTTGGATCAACCTCAACTCGCTCACTAGAGATGATATGACATAGAAACGCCACCGACCTCAACCAAAACTCACATTTTCTATACTTGGCAAATAGTTATTTCTCTTTAAGCACTTGTAATACCACCCTCAAATGGTCCATGTGTTTGGCCTCATTTTTTGAATATACCAAGATGTCGTCAATGAAAACAATAAGAAATGAATCTAGGTAACTTTGAAACACCCTATTCATGAGATCCTTAAATGAGCCGGGGCATTTGTGAGACCAAATGACATTACTAAGAACTCATAGTGACCATATCTTTTTCGAAATGTCGTCTTTGGTATATCCTCACTTCTCAGCCTAAGTTGATGATACCCCGATCTCAAGTCAATCTTAGAAAAGTAGCTTGCCTTTGGAGTTGATCAAACAAGTCGTCAATCTAAGGGAGAGGATATTTGTTCTTAATAGTGACTTTATTGAGTTGGCAATAATCAATGCACATTGTAAGGGACCCATCCTTCTTCTTTAACAAACAAAACAGGAGCACCCCACAGAGAAATACTAGGTCTAGTGAAGCCCTTGTCTAGTAAGTTCTTGAGTTGAGCCTTTAACTCTTTCAATTCAGCCGGAGCCATCCGATAAGGAGGAATTGAAATGATATTGGTATCCGGTAGCAAGTCAATACCAAAATCAATTTCCCTTTAGGGAGGGATTCCGGAAAGATCATTAGGAAAGACCTCCGGAAATTCCCTCACAACGGGGACTAACTCAATGAGAGGATTTTTGGAGTCTAGATCTTTGACTCTTACTATGTGATATAGACACCCCTTTGAGATCATTTTAAAAGCCTTAACACAAGAAATAATGTTACCTCTGGAATAGAATTTCCCCCTTTCCACTCTAAAACGGGTTCGTTTAGAAAATTGAACTTGACAATTCTAGTTCTACAATCAATGGAAGCAAAACAATCATGCAACCAATCCATCCCCAAAATGACATCAAAATCGACCATATCAAGTTCCACTAATTCAACATGAGTAACTCTATTGGCCAACATTATAGGACAATTCTTATATACCCTCTTTGCAACCATCGACTCACCTACAGGGGTAGTTGCCATGAAAGCTTCATTTAGAATGTCTATCAAAATATCAAACTTTCTAGCTATCAAGGGAGTAACAAAACATAATGTAGCACCCGGATCATTCAAGCATATACATCTATAGAGAAAACTTGTAACATACCGGTCACCGCATAGGGAGAACTCTCTTGTTCACCCCTAGAGCGAAGTGCATAAAAGTGACTCTTCTTTGGAGGATCCACATTATAACCACTAGCTTGAGCTTTCCCACTACCTTTGTCTTGCCCCTTCAAATTTGGGCTATCCCTAACCTTGTGGACATACCTAAATCAATTGTCCGTCCCAACAAGGCAATCAACATAATGCTTCTTGCAACACTTTCCACACGTTGACTTCTTGTTTGGTGAGCTAGTACCTCTTCCCTTTTGAGACTTAGGGTTACACACCCTATCATCGCGAGCCTTAGGAAATTTGGTAGGAACTTAATTCGAAAACCTCTTCTTGAACCTAGGATTTTCTTGGATATAAAGCCTACCCTTTGAAGAACCACCATCATAGACCTTGCCCTCTTGGCATCCCTACTCTTCCACTTAACCTTTTTCTCTTCCACTTGTTGAGCATGAACCATGAGATGAGAAATGTTCATATTATCATGTCTCATAGACGGATGATATTCTTCCTTCAAGTCATCCGAAACTCCCGTCACAAAGCTACTCATTTCATCCCTAGGGTCGGAAACCAAAGAAGAAGCATACCATGAAAATGTAGTAAATTTCAAAGATTAGTCAAGGATCTTTCTGAACAAATATTTTGAGCAAGAAAGGGGATTTTGAAAGAAATTCCTTTTTATCCACGATCTCACCATGTCTTCAACCTGCTCTTTTTTTGTACCTCAACAGCTCCCAAATTGATTTAACAGTCAACTTACCATTGTTAGTTTAAGTCCACCAAGATTCATCACCTTGATTACAGAGATGAATTTTGTAAGATACATTGGACATGTACAACATACTCCGGAACAAGCATGTGTTTCCAAATATGGGAACCTCCTTTCCATTGAACAAGGGCAGGTATCCATATAAAGTTAGACCATAATGTACCTTGAATTCTTGAATAGATTTTAAGTATTTTTTGTTGTTATAGCTAAAATATAATAAGAAAATATTTTTAAGCACTTATCCATAACGTGTACTTTTTTTTACTGATAAGGAAAGAGATATAATCCTACACAAATAGGCTCGCAGTGTTATCTAGCAAGATAATAAGATAAAGTAGGAGATAAAAGTAAAGAATAATAATTAAAGAAACAAGAATAGAATAAATTGGTCTGAGCATAATCTATGAAGGTTTACAGAAATAGCAAATAATAAGTAGTGATAATAATATTTACCAATGTAATAAATTGTTGACACAATTTTCGATAGCTATAACATAAATTTCATTGTTTTTTACTATATGATTTTTTAACAAATAAAAACTATATTATTTTTTAAAATGTACATTCTTTAGTTTGAAGCTTGAAGTTCTTATCTACCTGCCTTATTATAGTAATTTCTCTTCCAATGTACTAAATTGTAATATTCTTGTTATGTTTGGTTAAAATTATATTATTTGATTATTAAAGTCTATTATAGTGGATTTATTTATTTGTAGATTGCTTTGAGTAGAATGAACTTTCTTATAATTGTTTTTGTTAACAAGCTACATCTTTAATATCTTTACACTGGTTGGTGTTCCCACTTCGATGATGTTGATGTCTACGAGTAAAATCGGTGGTGGGAAGTTAGTTATGCTGTTTCACTGATTTTTGATGGAAAGGAAGTAAATTTATTGTTCCTTTCCATAGGACAACTGATGACAGCAACAAGGACGGTATTGTTGTAGATATGAATCTAATTGGTGTTCGGTGTTCTTGCTCCGAATATGTTGAGTTCTTTTAGTGAAAACGGTGGTGATGAAAATACTATGGTTTCACTAGTTACTAGTTATATATAGTAATGAAATTGCATCACTTTCATCCTCATCGATTTTAGTCAAATAACTTACATCTTCGGAGTAGGGACACCAACTACATTCCTATCTACAACCGGAGAAACAACATCATTCTTGTCAATTCTGCCAGCCGTCCTCTTGACATTTTTCACTTTGTTTCCATGACAATTGATGAAACAAAATAGATGCCCTATCAATCTGTTATTTTACTTGTACTACTCCACGTCATCGGATCGGGAACACGAATCAATGAAACCTCATTAGTTCCATCACCATTTATTATAGGATGACAAATGGAACCGGATAGTGTTTTTGTGGTTAAAATATTTGACGATACAATTGATATTCAAATTAGTACAAAAATATGTTGTGAAAAACTATAGAACACGAGAATTTCATGACGGTTGAACATCATGGGGTTGTGTTTGTAACACTTATATTTGAATCACCATTTAGAATACTACAAAAGATATAAAAGAAAGGTCACTCTAATTTCCTTCCGTTGAGAGTTGAAGGAAAATAAAAGAGAATGTTCTTTTTTAGTCTAATTATACAGTCTCTTCCTCATCTTCAAGATTTTTTAACAATTCCAGTGCTCTTGACGGCTCAATGTACAAACTTGAAGCCTAAAGTTAATTTTTCCGTGAATTGAATAATTCATATTATTCTTCATTAGTCCGTAGAAACTTTGCAAGAGGAATCAATATATGGATTTGACATAACCAAACTCCACATACTGGATATATGAAAGTTTTGTGGTATGAAGAGCTGAAAGTGTTGTTTAATATGATGTCCTTAGATAAGTATGTTCTTAATTCATTGTACTAACGGTTTACCGATTGAAAATTTCACAAGGCAAAAGGAAAACACGTGATAGAGGCAAAATGTGCATTGAGACTTATAAGAGAAAAGATGGGTGTTATGTTGTATTCTTTCTATACATAGTTACTTGAGTAGACTGAAGAAATAATTTTTTTTATTGAGTATTAGTAATTCGGTATGTTTGTGGATATTCTCACTGAGAGAAGCCTTGTTGTTATTACACAAACTTATGGTAGATCCATTTCTTTTGCGGTTTGATACCCAAATAGAATCATGCTTATTGTGAGACCTTGAAAAGCCTATGATTAAATCCATGTTAATCAACTTCCACTTCCATTCCGTAAGTTCGATATGCTGCGCCAAACCACCAGGTCTTTGGTGCTCTACTTTCACTCACTTACAATTCGGACAGTTGCCAACAAATTTAGCAATACCTTTTTTCATACCATTCCACCAATATACCTCTCTTAAATCGTGGTATATCCTTGTGGAACCCAGATGAATGGAATATCTTGAGCTATGAGCATCGTCCATGATCATCTCTTAGAGCTCATCAACCATTTGTACACATAACCTACCCTGATGCTTCAATACATCATCTACCCCTTGTTTAAAATATAATACTCTTTGCTTATGAACCTTTGCCTTCAAATAAAGCAAAATTGGGTCTTGGTCTTGTTTTTTTTCACCTTTGACACTATCGATGATTCAGTACAATTTGTCACCATTATTCCTTCTTCTCTAGAATCCATAAGTTTGACTTCTAGGCGTGCAAATATGTGCACATCTTTGGCTAACTCCCTCTTTTCTTCCTCAACATGGGCGGTACTCCCCATAGATAACCTTCTTAAAACATCAACCACATTAGCCTTACCTGGGTGGTAAAGAATACTCATGTCATAATCCTTGAGTAATTCCAACCACCACTTCTGTCTGGGATTGAGCTCTTTCTGGGTGAACACATATTGTATGCTCTTATGATCATTGAATATATCAACATTAATATCACACAAGTAGAGCCGCCATATCTTTAAAAAGAAAACTACACCAGCCAAATCTAAGTCATTGGTTGAATAAATCTTCTCATGAACTTTCAACTGTATGGAGGCATAACTTTTCCATTCTGCATCAACACACCGCCCAAACCAACCCTAGATGCATCACAGTACATCACGAAACCTTGATTACCTTCTGTTAAGGTCAAAACTAAGGCAGTAGTAAACTTTTTTTTCAATTCCTCTAAGCTTTTCTCACAAGCCTCAGACCATTGAAACTTTACTGTTTTCTGAGTCAACTTCGTTAAAGGAAAGGAAATGGATGAGACCTTCTACGAATCTCCTATACTGTCCAAAAAAAAAAAACTCCTAATGTCAGTTGGAGAAGTGGGTATAGGCCAATTCTGAACTACCTTAATTTTCTGAGTGTCCACTTTAATTCCCCTCCAGACACAATGTGGCCTAAGATTGCCATAGACTAAAGCCAAAACTCACACTTAGAGAACTTGGCATATAACTCCTTATCTTTCAAAGTCTGAAGGACTATTATTAGATTATTAACATGATCTTCTTCATTCCTTTAGTAGATTAGCATGTCATCGATGAAGACGATAACAAATATTTCGAAATAAGGTTTGAAGACCCTGTTCATAAGGTCCATGAACGATGTTGGTGTATTTGTTTAACAAAACGACATGACCAAAAACTCATAATGCTTATATCTAGTTCTACAAGCTATCTTCAAAATATCATAAAATGATAAAAAAAAAACATATCTAAATAAGGTTTAAATACCTTGTTGATAAGGGCCATGAACGTTGTTGGTGTATCAGTTAAACCAAACGACATAACCAAAAACTCATAATTCCCATATTTGGTTCTAAAAGCTATATTCGGAATATCATATTCCCTAACTTTCAACTAATGGTAGCTAGATCTGAGGTCTATTTTGGAAAAACTGGTGGCACCCTAAAGTTGATCGAATAAATCATATGTCCTTGGAAGAGGATAATTATTCTTGATGGAAACCTTGTTCCATTGGCGGTAATCTATACACATCATAAGGGAACCATCTTTCTTTCTCACAAACAAGACCGGAGCGCCCCAAGGTGAGACACTTGGTCCAATGAAACCCTTATCTAACAGATCTTTCAACTATTATTTAAAAACTTTCAACTCTATTTGTGCCATTTTATATGGAGGAATAGAGTTAGGATGAGTATTTAGTATGATGTGTATCTCAAAGTCTATTTCTCTCTAACAAGTGACTACAGATCTCGTCATGAAAGACTTCTGGAAAAAAAACTAACTGAACAGGAAGTGCCTCAGCACTTGAGTCATTAAGTCGGACTAATTGATAGATACAACCTTTTGAAACAAACTTTCTGTCTTTAAGGTACAAAATGAAACAACCCTTAGGCAGTGCTGAACTACTACTCCACTCTATAACTGGCTCATTAGGAATCTAAAACTTTACAACTCAAGTTCTACAATCTTTTGACGCATAATAGGATAAAGCCTATCCATAACTTAAATGACATCAAAATCAACCATGTATAACTCAACTAGGCCAGCCATGGTATTTTTGTGATTGATTGAAACATGACAATCACGATAGACTCTTTCTGCTAGAATAGACTCCCCAACAGGTGTTGAAACATAGTAGCGTTCACAAAGTTTTTCATGAAGAATTTAAAACTTATTTGCAACATAAGGAGTTACAAAGAACAAATTTGCCTGGGGTCTAGCAAATCATAAACATCAAAAGTAAAGACTTTGATAATACTAGTAACTACATCCAGAGAGTTCTCTTGATCTTGGGGACTAGTGATCTCATAGAGAGGTTTTCCCCTGCGCAAGTGCCGCAAGTAGCTCCTCTAGGTGCAGCCTTGTCCGGTGGAGCAACTAATGCAACTAGGCTTTGTTGCCCGGATTTTCACTACCTTGATTATTCTTAGGACACTCTTTAATGAGGTGTCTCTCTTTACCATACTTGAAACACCCCGACTGGCCATCACAAGACTTGCCATCATGGTTTCTACCATACCTACCACATACAGGAGCCCAAATACCTCCTTATGGTACACTACCTTTAGATTGTGCTGATCTAGCTTTAAAATTCTGTGAATTATGGCCATTCAACTCACCTCTGTTTTTGGACGCAGGTGCACTAGAAGATGATGGTGCATGCCCCTTTTGTTCCTGAATACATGGACGGTTCCTACTACCTTTCTGCTGCCCAGACTCATTCACAGTCTTAGCTTTCTTGCTTCTATACTCTTATCTGTCCCTCAACTTCTCTTCTTCAACCTGCTGTACATAAACCACCAACCTTAATATGTCCATATCACCTAGCAGCATCGCATCCCTTCTCTCTTTGCTTGATGCACGACCTAAACCAACGAAAAATAAGCTCATTTTGCTCCTCATGTCCTTAACCATTTCAGGAGCATAGCGAGACAGGTGGTTGAACTTCAACCTACACTCGTGCACACTCAAAGAGTCCTATTTTAGCATAAGAAACTCTTGTACCTTAGCCTCATTCAATTTTCCGGGAAAGAAACACCCCAAGAAACCTTCTTCAAAACAAATTCAACTCGGATGTGGCGCATCCTCATCTCTACCCTCCTTCCGCTTATCAATCCATGTCCTAGAAACATTTTAAGTTGGTGTGCAGCTAACTCAACCCTTTAAGTATCAACAACATGCATCACATCAAAAACCTTCTTCAGTTTCTCAACAAAATTCTATGGATCCTGAATAGTGATTGTACTCGTGAAACTTGGAGGATTCATTCTCAAGAATTCACGAATCCTCAAAGTTTCCACCTCCTCTTGACTACATCCTCTTTGCTACCCAGCTTGATTAGTTACACCTTGGATCAATATCCGGATAGCCTCACGAAATTCAGCATTTCTTACCTCGCCTTCAGGTTGTACGTTTTGTGCATTAGATACCCCTGGCTATTGTTGTTCGACGTCTGTCCTATCAGGACGACCTCAGACTGCTCTTCGAGGAGGCATGGTTATCTGAAACATGCACAAGCATGAATTAGAGGGAAACTTGTAGAGATAAACTATAATGCATGGAATGGATGTGAAAGAAATGAATGAATTACTAAATGTTGCAGCCTCGCAATTATAGATGTAGCATGCTTCACACTGATAACTAGGACACTACACACACTGCTTCATAGACTCTCTAGGACTCTTGAACTGTGTGCTTTGATACAATGTTTCTCACGCCCCGAGACTACAACCAAGGAGGGACTGGCACCCAAAGACCATTGATATCCTCGAGCGGACCCTTGGCCTGTCTCAGTTAACAACGGAAGACTTAACTAAATAAAACAATCTCATATAATAACTTAAAGATGAATGTTGGGACAAACACCACAACATCTTATAAAACAAAGACTAAAAGCAAATAAAAGTGTCCTTCGGAATGTAAGAAGGATCACCACTAACTCTAAGTGCTCATCTACATAGCGCTGGATGATGCTAATCCTAGTTACATGCGTCGGCATCAGAATATAAGGCAGGACAAATTGTATCAGTACATTGAATGTATGAGTATGCGAGATGGAATGCTAAAACAACATGATCTTGAAAAAAAGTAAGAAGTAATACTTTCCTTGGCTATGCTTACCTCAAGAATAACTTAATTCAATATAAAGCAGTAAGACACATGAACTATATGTAAAGCTTGTAAAACAATGTAAACAACTTAATTCGGTACAGAAATACAATAATAAACTCAAATTTACTTATATATGAAGTAATATAGTTTTTGTGGGAGATCCCCTAACCGACAACCATCAGTATGAGCCTAAGTGATGGTACAACATCTTATCTCACATTGGAAGAAAACCGCCTTCTACCTTTCCGTCGATATAAAAGCTGAACTACTAAGTGGATTCACTAGTCGATGCTAAAAAACACTAAGGAATTATCGAAAAAGTACGACCATTCTTTTGTCCATGTTGGCTACATTGTTTATGTGGGCTTGAGTAAATATGAACTCGCGGCCACATATCGGTGTTCAATACTACTCCCAAAAATACTTAGCTCATATGTTTTAAAAATAACTTCTTCTCTGGTTTGAGGTAATTGCTCAAACTTAGCTTTAAAAGCTCTCTTGGAAATCATAGTTTCCTCTTTACTAAAACTAGCCCAAAGGCCCTGTTGGAAGTCTTAACTTCCTTTCTTTCTTAAAATATGAAATCATTTGTAACTCTTAGGAAATACTTATTTCACTTTTATCTTTTGAGAAATCAATGGAACTCTTTTACTCTTTGCTAAACTAGTAACCTAACTCTTGGGGAATACTTAGTTCTCTTATAACTTTTGAGCAATGAACTCAACTCTTTACTATTTGCTAACTTGCAACTTGAGCCTTAAAACAAAGTTAAAACGTTTGTTAAGGACTCTTGAAAACATAAAGAATTTACTTTGACTTGCTTCTTAACTTTTAGACTTGACTCTAAACTTCTTTGAATTTAGTCTTAACTTTGGACTTAACTCTTGACTATCCTTGAATGAAATTATGGATTCAAGGTTATTATTCGCAATTTTGGTGATTCTCGGGTGTTTAGAAATTATAGGAAGTTTATAGAATCACTGGAGAGTGTTAATAGCCTTTAAAATGACTCAAACAAGCTAAACGACAAAATCTGGGAGAAAAACGTTGATTCGAGTGCATCAGGGGCGCGCCGCGCCAACGCTAAAGTTCTAAGCTCATTTTGGACATACTCTAGCCGTGCTGCCCCAGCCTTCCTGGAGCTGTAGGGGCGCGACGCGCCTGTCCCTCTCCAGGTGCGTTTGATAAACTTCTCTCATTTTTCAATGCTAAACCCTATAAACTTCCGTAGTTCTTTACCCAAACACATTGGATCATTAATACCTTCAATATCCAATAGATTTAACTCAAAAAATAACCAGGAAACACGAATCAATTGAACACTAGGCATTCAAAAACTCAATCAACAAGAATTCCACATTGTTCTTCAAGAACTTCACTTTTATCATTCAACCAATTCGAAAATCACTGAATTCAAACAAGCTTGGTGTGTGGGTGAACTGTCCCAATACTAAATGATCTCACATACCTTGATAGGGATAACCCCCGACGAATTGCACTCGCAAGCTTGACGTTCATGGCAAATTTGAATTCTCTCAACTTTCGTCTTTTTTCTCTCTTCTCCAAGCCTAAGACTAGTTCTGATTTTCCAAAACTGAATTAAGACTTGTTTTTACCCTAATACTCCTCTAAAAACGAAATAGGAAATTAATTTGTAAAAAGACCAGTTTGTCCTTCCTTAAATCCGGATTAGACTTTCCTCAATCTAACAACCCAACATCGGAAAGGCATACCTCAATCATATGATATCAAAAATGTGCAAACTTAGCGACATTGGAAAGATCTACCAAAGGGCTTTCCAACCATACAAGAACTACATCTAACACATCCTAAGCTAGAAGTTATGGTCGTTTTAAAATGACCAAAACTCACTTTCTTAACTTAAACAAATTTTCCAAATTGTTCCTTTTCTTTCCAAAAATAATTTTTTTTTTTAGTTTTTTAGCTTATTATTAGCTATTTCTAGCTGTGAGATGTTACAAAATCAACAACCAAAACCTCAAAAACATGAGGAAATCTTTACCTTTCTCCTCTTGAACTCTTTTTAAAGACACTAGCGTGAATTGTTATCGTGTAAACTGAACCAAATCAGTTTTGACCCCAAATAAATTACTAAAAATGAAATAAATTTGATAGAATAAGGAAAAGACAAAAATACCGCTCTTAAATTTGGGTAACTTACCTGACTTCAAACATGCATATCTCCCTCATATAAGCTCAAAAATTAGCAAAATTGGTGGTTTTTGAAAGAGAATTGCAAGACCTTTTATTTGATAACTTATAGGCCAGGTAACTCATCATGTTCTTAAATTTCTGATCGAAACTCATACTTATCATAACTAGCCAAAAATTCCATATTTACTCTTTCCAAAAATAGTTCTTCCTATTTCTAGTTCTTTCAAATAACGAGGTGTTACAACTTATGTACAGGATTATGTCGACTTTGAATGAACATTGAATAATAGAATATTAGTCTTTTGATGGTATGAGCGAACCTGAAAAGGTTGCCTATGTATCCTTTCATAATAAGGATGAACGTAGTTCAACTTTCAAAGAGAAGATATCTTTTTAGATTGATTGATTTTTTAAATTTCTTAGGAACAAGGGGCATTCATCTTCAAAGCCTAAAAAACCAACTGTCGTTCGTCATTGTATCTTAAAACATTTAGATGTAGTATCTTCTAGCTTCCTTTTCATTCAAATTTATGTATGTGATTTTCCCTCCACATCAGTAAGGTGCAATGTTCGTTTGGACAACACTTCCCTCATATTATATGTACCTTGCCCATATGGAGAAAACTTTCCCTTAGCTTATATATATAAGGGGTACAAAAGAATGCATTTGAGAAAAGTTGGATTAATTCAAATGTCTTGGGTTCACCCTTTTGTAATATACACGAGCCAAGCTTTGTTGATAAAGCCAGCGAAAACAAACGCCCGCCAATGTTTTTTCATCTATTAATGTCAGCTGATCTAATTGAGTTTTGACGCATTAAATATCCTCAATTTGAACTTATATAATTATTCCGAGTGATTGCATTTATAACTTATGTTTGTGTTACCACCTTGGTTTCATACACCAACAATTAAGGGGTTCCACCAAACAAAGTGTGTGTTCTCGTATGATATCCCAAATGTTTGAACGGTAAATTTTCTTACAATCTTCTGGTGACTTAAATTATCTTCATGAGGATATTTTTTATGTTTTTGTTGACATCTTCCATCACTTCATTGGCTTTTGGTCGGTATAGATTAGAGTTGTGATGCACAATTTTTATTTGGTATTCAGATTTGTAGTGTTGTATATGATGATAGTTCATGGGATACCAAAATGATGAATGATATAAGAATCGAAAAAAATCCACGACCGCCGTCTTAGTGAATACAGTAAGAGTGACCGCCTCCAAAAAATTTGTAAATTAATCAATTGTAACCAAAATGAATCAATATCGTTTTGGTGTTGTTTTCTCAATTTGACCGATGACATTCACTCCCCTTGCAGTGAAGGGATGAGGAGTTTGAATACGGTATAACTCTCAAGAAGTTGAATGAATTAAATTATCTTGAGACTAATGATCTTTGTTCACCAAGGATAAACATTCCCATTCCATCACAAACCAGTAATACCCTACTCGAAGTAAATTTTATATCAAGGAGATATACATATATGCATGATTCACTTGTATCAATATTTAGTTCATTCATGATTTTCTCGTCTTCTTCAGCATCCACACATCTCAATAAATTTAAATTTGGTGTTCATTTATATTATATTTCCAACTAAAAAAGAAACCACTAGCCAAGCGCCTAATAGTTTTCTAACTTTCCATTAACATGTTCTAGATATTTTTGTGCTTGATGTCTTGGTACCATTCCGTCTTGTTCTATTTCAATTGTGTTCGAATAGTAGTGTTGGTCACACACTTTAATCTCCAAAGCGGTGATGCAGGTTATGTCGGCATATGGAAGCACTGAGGCCAAAGTAGCCAAGACATTAGACAAATCAATATGAAACCTGGGATATATCTAAAGTCAATGAACTTAAACCTTTTGCTGAGGTCTTCCACGCATTGTTGGTATGAAAGAAGCTTGAGGTCTCTAGTTTTTCATTCGCCTTCAACTTTCCTAATAAGCAAATCAGAATCACCCAACACAATCAATTCTTGTACTTACAAATCTATTTTCATATTTAGGCCCATTATTCATGCTTCATACTCTTAGGTTATTTGTATGGAAGAAAAAAAGTCGACTTATTTACATGTGGGTTATATGAGAATTTCCCCAATCCCTGTGCCTTTTGTATTGACTGCTCCATCAAAGCATAACTTTTAGGCCTGACTCTTGTGAACACCGAATTATTGACATAGTTAATTCTATTTGTATTTTCTTTGTTTGTTAATGTTATATTTTGTTGTGTTTCTATGTAAAAACTGAATTGGCCCAAAGGGCGCGATTTTGATTGAATTGGGTTAACTTGAATCCAATTCGAATAACCTATTAAATTTTAAATCTAGTCCAATAACTGTAAGTCAAATTTTAATCTCCGCCATTCAAAAAAATTTGATCTAACGACTCTCATTAATACAAACGACGACAAAAAAATATTATGGACCTATTATTCTTTAAAAAAATCCACTCTCCCTTAATTGCCAATCGCTACTGCCACTGGCCGCCTCCACCACCGTGGTTGCCATCGTCTCCCACCACCAAAGTCACAAATAAATTACTTTAAATACCACTTCTTCCTTCTTCCCTCCTCTATACAAATCCATAAACCATCATGGTCTCTTCTCATTATGAGAATGTATATAACCCTATTCCGGCCTAGTCCAGTATGGAATGAACTTATAATCATGGAATCGACTCGATCATCAGATTATAAGTTCATAACCCTAGTCCATTCCCATTTTGGGCGGCACAGATCTACTAATTCTTTGAATCCAGTTAGTAAGATGGATCTTGAACTAAGACATGGACCCTAGAAGCTAAAAAAGGCTATCTTGAGCAATTGCAATAATCGGCTTCATTGATATTCGTGGTATAGTAGATGCTATCATACATACAATTATACTCAATTCGATGGAATTGTTTGATCTTAAAGGGGATCTTCTATCTAACCAAACTTCATTCATATAAGCAAAATTGAATACTAATCACCCCTTTCTTTTTAGATTTATGGAGTTGTGATAATCTCCATTTTATACCCCTAACATAAATGTGTAAAGTTCTTCAATGCCATTTTATACTTCTCTTTTTTGGCGACCTCCTTTCACCGCAAAATCTTTATAATTCTTCTTCAATTTGACGACAGAGATTTTCGATAGAATAACAAAATAAGCTCACATTTTTTAGGTAAAAACTATTTATTCGGCAGAGGATCATTTTAAGTTGTATATTCAAGAGGTTGTAAGAATTCATAGAGTTCTGGTCTCCATTATTTCATGTAAAGGTGCACAATTTACTGCACAGTTCTGGAAATCTTTTCAGAAAGGCTTGGGTTCAAAGGTGAACTTAAGTACTTCCTTTCATCCTCATATTGACGGGCAAACAGAGCGTACTATTCAGACATTAGAAGATATGTTGAGGGCTTTGTGATTTATTTAAAGGGAAATTATGATGACTACTAACTCTCATTGAGTTTGCTTACAACAAAATTTATCATTCGAGCATCCTAATGGCTCCATACAAGGACCTTTATCGGAGAAGATGCAGATCTCTTATCCGGTGTTTCACATATCTATGTTTAAAAAGTGCATAGGTGATACTTCATTGATTGCACCAATTGAGAATGTTAGGAGTAAGGGTAACGTATCATATGAGGATATTTCGATTCAGATTTTAGATCGTCAAGTTCGCATTGAGAACGAAAGAAGCTTTCATCAGTCAAGGTCCTACGGAGGAACCAATTTGTTGAAGAATCTACTTGGGAACCTGAAAAAGATATGAAGAAATGAGATCCACATATCTTTGAATCCGGAGATGATGCAGATCATGGTACTAATTCTCTTCTTAGTACTACATAAGTTATGAGTAAGCATGTTGTTACTTACTTTTGCTTGATTGAATGTTAAAAACATGATGTCTCATTCGAGGACGAATGTTGTAAGGACCCTCAAAATGAATTAAGGTAATTAGATCCTCACATGTGCCTAAAAATGATTAAAATATGTTAATTAAGTGTTTTATAGTATGCATGCTTAATTTGAAGTCATTTGGAGATAAAACTTCCAAGAACGTACAAGACGTTTGAGAGTTAGCCCTTGAAATGTGCATGTGTGACTTGGTGTCTCTTGACATGTTTTACGTGTTTGTTTTGGTTGAACCTTATGTGTAAGGTCTCTAAAATGTTAATGAGTATATTTATATTGGAAATATATGGGTACAACTCCCCAAGGGCCGCACAAAATGCTCTCAAGGAGGACCCCAAACACTTCGTAGGCACTGCCTTGGCAGTGTCAAACGACGGCCAAGAACGATGCATCATAGGTGGACCTACACCCCGTCGATGGGGAGGAGTTGTACGACACTTATCTTGGAGGAAGCTCAGCCAAGTACAACCCTCAGACCCAAACGACGGTGGCCACCTACAGACCATCGTTGGGCCTACTGGGCATTGATGGTTGTCCGTCGATGCAGCCTGCAACAACTTGCCAGGCGCACTGTTAGCTGAAGGGGTGAATGGAAAATTCACCCCACGTCCTAACCTGAACCTAGGTGGTTATTTTACCTACTTTTTGGTATACTAAGTTAGTTAAAAATACCAAAATGGAAAACCCAATTCATATTTCAATGTTAGACTTCTCTCTCCAAAAGAAACCTCTGTAGAAACCTCCATTGGAGATGAAACTCAAGAACAACTTGGAGATTGGGTCCTCATGGATTATTCATCATGTTTTATTGGTTCTCTCCTACAATAATATATGGTGATCCTTCATCTTTAGATAACATTCCATCTAAGGAGTTTCTTCAAAGCGTTTCAAAGAGAATTCATGATCAAATTGTATGTTTTTCAATATAGCCATGGGTTCTTTATCAAATTGATTTCAAAAGCATTCTTATGATTAATTAATGATTATATACTGATATTAAATTGAATTTAAATCCAATTTCTTGATGAACCAATGTTCCATCCAAAATCTCGATTTAGCCTCTTTGTGGGCATTGTGATCTTGATTCTATGTTAGGTGAATTATGATTCTAGCATGTTGAATTGTCTATTTATACTGTTTGGTATTCAAATTTATGGTGAATTATTGATTAGTGATCAATGATGATCAAGTCTTGGAGTTTGGTAAGGTTGACCTATACTTCTGTATCTTCTATAGTTTCATTTAGTAGGGTACATGATATGGCCTTGATTCTATGATGATTGAGTCATGATTTCGTATATGACCATTGTAATTTAGATAATGCCTATGATGTAAATTTATGGTGAATTATGTGAAACTGATCAATGTGGATCAAGGGTTTAAGATTGACCTATATTCTCCTATCCTCTATTGATTGATAATGCTATCTACATAATGTGACCTTAATTCTAGGGTAGATGAAGCATGATTTCGTTTATGTTAAGATACATTTAGCTACTTTCCTATATTGGTAATATTGATGGATTTTGAGTATTGATCAATGATGATCAAAGGTTGATGAATTGGTAATATAGCTCTATTCCTCTACGTTCCTATCGAATTGCTACATGTTTTGCCTTGAATGGCATTGTGTGGTATGGTCCACTTATGGTGGCGGTGTTTATCTTATTTTCAATGTATAATTTTATTATGAATGTGTGGTGATGATGATCACCCAATGTGAAGTCTCATACCTAGTTTCCATTCTAGTTTATGGTATATGTTGTATTGGTAATGTTATGAGCATGTGAATGAATATGTTAGGGTTAGGTATAGGTTATACCTATGATCATTTCGTAGTGCTAAATGACCCTTGTCTATGTACCCTTTATGAAGGTGTGATTATCTAAGCTTAGGAGTCTTCGATGCAATTTGAAAGTGTCTTGTCTCCTATGTTATTATGTGATGTGTGGTCTATGCTTGGGAGTGTATTGTGGTTCTAAGAGGGTGGCTGACTCAATATGTTTTTGATATTCATCATGTTATCATGTTGACCAATGTACACACACTTACAGCTCATGTATGCTTACAAGTAGTATAGGTTCATGGTGTCTAATGAAACGGTATTCTCATATGCACTTGTGTCGACTACTATGCATATAATGTATATGTCTATGAGGTATGCTATGTGTCTCTTAGATAGGATGACTTGATAGGTGTACTAGTATGTACAACGGTATGTGACCTTGTCTATGCATTGCATATCTGTGCCTTGATAGGATAGTTTCTAGGTTTGTGATCTATGTACATGAATATGAATGCATGAGTATGTTATGAATATGACTTGTATGTATGGTGTCAAGTATATGCTATGATGAACTATGAATATTTATAGTGTCTAAATGTTTTTATATGAAAGGATTACTCATATGGTTACACCTATATTCTTATGAATGAATAAAATACAAGTATGAACATGTGTGGTCTAAGGGTGTTATGTGAAAGGTTTGCTCACATACATGTATACACACACACATGAAGTATGTTTATGATGCTTGTTGACGATCTAGTCAATAGAGGGGCTCTTGAAAGGTGTTATCAAGGGTATCCTAAACTAGATGGTTCTTGAATATGCTATATACATGTGAAAGGACTTCTCACATGATTTAGGTTGATGAACTCTCATCTATGACCTATGAGCTAAGCATATGAGGGGTTAACTCTCCTAAGCCTACATTTTATAAAGTAATGATAATATTGACTTTTAAATAAAGGTAACTTAACTTAGTACCGAGTGAACTTAGATGAGGGGTGCTCCTTCCCAATGTAGGAAGGCTTTTTCATCGTTGTCCTCATGAGGTGGATAACTACGATTCCCCATTTGGCATAATGAGGGTTTCCATATATTCCTCCAAGTTCCATAAACTATGCTTGCCCAATAGTATCTAGCAAGTGATATCACCTAATATGCTAGCATGATGTTAATGTTCTACTTTGGTAAGGTACAGCACCTTTCCTTGGTATAAGGTTCTACAACACCAAATTCCATGTTTAGCACCCATGGTCTTAGTGTCGGTTAAGGCTATAGTTTCTCTAAAGTAAAATGGACAATGGAAGTAAAGTAAGGACCCTAACTAGGATAACCTAAGAGAAGTTGCTTAGTGTAGGTGGGTGTATGAGACTTAACCTATGCATTGCACAAGTAGCTCTTGAAGGGAGTTCTAATGTATATGACCATTTTGATGTCTTTATGCCTGACATTGTAGTCTTGTCGACTTGTTATTATGAAATGCATGGTATGAGTCCTAATAAGTCTATATGATGTGTTCTTACCTTATATGTATAATGTGGGTCTTAGTGACTATACGAAGAAGGCTTACTTGTCATGTATGAAGTTGTCTTTACTTGCCTTGTTGATATATGAAGGGAATGATATGCTTGTGGTCTCCTGATAGGTTTACTTAGTATGTGTGAGGTTATGGGGCTTCACATGTACATTGTACTAGTAGACTTAGATTGGGGTTATGAGTATGGTCTTGTAAGAGTGTATGTAAAGTCAAGTTAGCATATGTTCAAATTGACTATGGTTTGCTGTGATGGTTTTGGTAGTCTTGACTTGAATGTGTTTATGATGTGTCATACATCTATGAATGTATGTGTTGAGTTAGGAAGGTTATATGTATGAGTACCTTGTGGACATAAGGTGATGCATTGTACCAAGTATCACTAGAGGGTTACTTGGGAAGTTAAGAAGTTAAAGAGAATGAAAGCTTACTGTAAAAGAAAGGAGTTCACTGCAAATGAAATATGCTTACTGTAAAGTTGTGCTTAATTTGCCTTAAATTCAATGTGTGGCTTATGTGATGTTATTACTATTGTATATGCCTAAAATAAGTATGTGAATGTTATAATGCTTATTCTGTAAAGTTTTATCCAGTTTTCACAAAAGTCATGATGCATGGTTTCAATGTAAAATGTCCCTTTTAAATGCATGTTTTTGCATGGTTGCCACACTTAGTTCATTCTTGTACTAACATCATTTTCTTTAGTTTTTACACAAAGTGTAGGTTATGGATGCTTAAAGGATATCTCTATGGTTAAGGGATTGATATTTGTTTCCCAAGCTCAAAGAAAAGAATCCTTAAGATTCAAGGATGTACTATGTCAAGTTTATGTAAAATTCATGTAATAGTTTAGTTATGTATTACGTTAGAAGGGATGTGTCCTTATTGTACTCTAATGATGTCGAGTCTAAGATGTCAACGAGACTTAGAGTCTTCAACTATGTATTATGATATTTTATATGTAATGGAATTGATGTTTCTAGCATATGATGTGCTATGAAAAGTTTTAAAGTTTCCGCTAAATTTACCTATGAAAATGCGATGACTGTTAACTATGGGCTAGAATAAGACCTCCAATAGGTCAAGTACGCCATGTTACTTCAAGGGGGTGCTCCCCGGTCGTGGCAAATGTTCCCAAGGGGGATATAATGTAACATCTTGCAACTCAAAATGGCTAAGAAATTAAAAATAATCATTTTTTGAAAGAAAGGGAAATACTGGAAAATTTATCTAAGTTAAGATAGTGAATTTTGGTCATTTCAAACGGTCATAACTTCTAGCTCGGGATCAGTTAGAGGTAGTTCTTAATATCGTTGGAAAGCCCTTGGAAATATCTTACCAAAGCAGTTGAGTTTGCGGAATTTAGATAACGTATGAGTGATTTATGCCTTTCCGATGTTGGGATATTGGATTGAGGATAGTCCAAATGTGGATTTAAGGAAGGGCAAATTGGTCTTTTAACCAATTAATTTCCTATTTCGTTTTAGGGGTTTCTTAAGGTAAAAACAAGTCTTAATTCAGTTTTGGAAAATTATAACTACGCTAAGGGCTTGAAGAAGAGAGAAAAGAAGAGGAAGATAGAGAGAATTCATGAATTTCGCCAAGAATGTTAAGCTTGCGAGTGGAATTCGTCTTGGGTCAGTTCACCCATACACCAAACTAGTTTCAATTCAGTGATTTGCGAATTAGTTGAATGACAAAAGTGAAGTTATTGAAGAAGATTGTTGAATTCTTGTTGATTGAGTTGTTGAATTGATTCGTGTTTCGGGGTTGTTTTTGAGCGAAATATATTGGGTATTCAAGGTAATAATGATCCTAAGTGTTTAGGGAAAGAGCTATGGAAGTTTAGAGGCTTTCGCATTAAAAAACAAAAAGAGAAGTTTATCAAACGCACCTAGGGAGGGCCAAGCGTCACGCCCACATAGCTCCAGGAAGGGTGGGGCGGCGCGCCTGCATTGCACCAAAAATGAGCCCCTGAACTTTGGGGCTGGCACGGCGCCCCCTGATTCACCCGAATCGGCGTTTTTTGCCCAATTTTCGTTGTTTAGCCTATTTAGGTCCTTCTAAAGGGTATTAACACTCTCCAGTGATACTAACTACATCCAATGATTTCTAAACACCTGGGAATCACCCAAAACCGGAATCATTACCTTAAATCAATAATTTCATTAAAGGAGGTTCAAGATTTAAGTCCAAAGTTAAGATCAAAGTCAAAGAAGATGAGAGTCAAGTCTAAAAGTTAAGAAGAAAGTCAAATTAAGTTCTTAAAGTTTTCAAGAGTCTTTAAAAAACGTCTTAACTTCTTTTAAGGCTTAAGTTGCAAGTTAAGCAAAGAGTAAAGAGTTGAGTTCATTTCTCAAAAGTTATATAACACCCTGTAAATTCTATGTCCTAGACTAGATCCTCATATGTTGAATAATGATTTTTTAGACCTAAAACAAAATTAATAAACTTAAATAGGATGTGTTATAGCAAAAACGTTAAGAAAAAACGAAGACGTCTGGAGACTTGTGAAAATGGAACTAGTGTGGCTTGGTGTGTTTTGAAGGAGTTTTAGCAGTCAGAATTTAGTTACATTTTGTAAAAAGGTTTAAAACAAATATTAGGACATGTTTATGGTCAAAACGTTCGAGTACAAATTCCCAAGGACCACCCTAATGGTCCTTGAGGAGGGCCTATCCATTGACCCTCAAAAATAGTCCCTTGGTAGTGTGTAACCACGAGATCAATCGGCGAGTTATAATTTGGTCGACGCTCCATCGGTGGTGTCATTGGTTAACACTTAGAAAAAATTCCAAAGAGCCTCGAAAAAGGGATCTCTGACCAAAACCACGGACTGCCAGTACGGCACCGCGATTTGGTCTATGGACCGTAGACGGGGTTTCATCCTTTACAACCCCACTTCACTACCAAGTTTTTTTAATTAAGTTCGGATAGTTGGTTAATTAGATAGGTAACTAATTAGGGGTTAAGGGGTGGTTAACTAAGTTATTTAGGGACTATAAAAGGGTTCCAACTCATTAACTAACCTAACACCCCATTATTTCCCCCAAACCCACTTAGGTCCAACTTCTCTCTAGTTTCTCTCTCCCCAAACTCAAACTTCCATTGAAGGAACACTACATCTCCAAGAGAAGGACGAATTAACCATGGAATACATATCAAATTCGTTGTAAATCATCCCTAACGTATGGTTTCTTTCACACTTGGGATTCTTTTCCCAAGATGTCCTTCCAAAAGATGATTTCCAAATTGCCCAACACTGGGTTTCAAACTATACATGGGTCCTCTTTACAAAACTAAATTGTTATTCAATTGTGATGAATTATGATCTTTTATTGTTGATAAACTATGTATTATGGCTAATTGTTTGTAATTACTTGAGATCTCCCTATGGACCCTTGTTCTTCCCTAAACTCATTATGCCATCAAAGTTCTATGTTAATTATGGAAGATGATGAGTATATAGATTATGAAGAATGATAATTGCTATGTATTACTTCTTAAATTTACCTTGTTTGTGTATTGCTTATCTATTCTTGGTAATGGAAGTATGAAGGTTCATGAAAAGGGAAAGGAGGTATGTTGATTTGTTCTTTCTTGAATTAAAATATGAAATATGAGTACTTAGATAGTAATGTTCCTATATCTAATGTTTGGTTGTGATTTTGATTAGAAGTATTCCTCATCCTTAACCCTAGACACATGAATTAGTTATGAAGTATGTATGCATGATATAGTATGATTATTATATGATTGAAAGTAGTTTCTCATAATTATAATAAAGTGTTAAGTGAAAGATTTACCCACTTGATTAATGTCTTCTAAAGTTAAAGGATTGTTCTCACTTTTGAGTCTAGATGTTTATGTATGAGCTATTATGGTAAGATGTTTACATAGGAGTCTAGAAGAGACTAATATGAATTTATATGATAAAATAAGATGGTTACTAAAAGGGAATAAATGCTTAGCTCCGAAAGGGCATGCATATGATATGTAGGTCTCACGTTTAGGATGTCCGGCCTCCCACATGGGTTTGTTCATGTTTAGCAAGTATGAATTCCCAAGATATGTGTTTTTTCATGAGATGGAAACCTCCACGTCTAGCAAGTCAAGGTTTCTAGTAACAATCTCATTGATGTTTCACTATGTGCCTACATAGGACTCTAGCTTAGTGGATCCATCTAGACAGCTATGTATGAATGGTTACACCTAAAGCAAGTGTTAACCCTCTCTTTTCAGTGTGGGAGTAGAACACCGCATTCGATGTAGCTCACATGGTCTAATGTCGGTTATTGCACTTTTTTCCATAATGTTAAAGTAAATGAACAAGTTAAAGGTATGAACTATTGTTGGGGATTTTTTTCTAGAAGGTTGTACATGGTGTGAGGGTGGGTATGGGACTTCTCTTACACATTGCACTTGTATAATCATAATAGATGGTTCTAGTAGTGTTCTTTTATGATTAAGTTGATTATATGTTATGTATATCGAGTTATGTGTATGACCATTATGAATAAAGCATGACATGATGAAATGTGAAGTAGGACTCAATGTGATAATTCACTTTAGATAGGTTATGGGATTCTATTCTTGGAATTGCACAATGTGTTACTTTGGTTGGTTACATGTTGGTTTGGAATTCTGTTGAATTGACTTAAAATGCTCATTGTATGTTCATGTTGGGTTACATTGATGGAAAGCATGATTTTGACTAAAATATCATTTTTCTCAAGTATTGATGGTTTCTATGAATAGAAGTCGTACTTAGTGCGTGTGATGTAGTAACCCATATTTCTTCATTTCCCCCCAACAATGTAGGTTCCGTTCAGTGAAGAACATCTAGACCATTTGCAAGAAGATTTGGAACTTTTCCCAAGTTATTGGTTAGTCCTCAAGATTGGGGATGTTTCCATTCTTGTACTCTAGTTATGATGTTGCTTATGTCTAAAGAGACTCATTCTTTCCTTCATCATTTGAGACTATTGTTGTAAGAGTATATGTGGCATAATGTACTTATATTAAGTCTATGCCCAAATGTTATAATTCTGTTTAGATGGTTTATATGTGAGACGTATTATTAGACTACTTTTTTGAATTGCCTATGCTAAGTGAGAAGTCTATGTAAACTTCATACGCGAGGAGTCTATGTAAAGTCCATATATGATATGTAGAAGTCTAAGTGTACTTTACTATGTAAAACTTTTAAATTTTCCGAAATGTTTGACTTATGATATGTAATGATGAATTCTAACGGCTCGTCTAAGTCCTCTTCAAGGACAAAGATGCCAGTAAAACCTAGAGGGTAATTTTGGTAGTTACAAATATGGTACCAGATCATGAGGTTGAGTAATTTTAAGATTGATGTCTCACTAAACCACGTCAAGTAGAGTCTTGTTCATAATTGTGAAGCGTGCCACACTTATGAATGAGAGGCTATGAGATGCTTAGGAAATTCTCATTTTCTTGGTATTCCTCTTTCATGCCTCAAGAGTCTTAAGTCTATGTGTACTTCTTCTAAATCTCTTTCTTGTGCTTATAGGCAGAGAAGAACGGGAATGAGGCGGTTCCTCCTCAAGCTCCTCAAAACCCTCAAAATCCTATTGAAGAATGGGCTATGTATAATGTTGAGATAATGTTGGACATTCATAGCTTGATTCAAGTGTTGGATGCTCAAGTGTCTAGGGATGTTAGGTTTCAAGTGAACTCCAATGTTAGCACTACAACTTCAAGGATTAAGGATTTCACAAGAATAAATCCCCCTACTTTCTGTGGTTCAAAGGTAGAGGAGGACCCACAAGGGTTCATTGCTGAGGTGTTCAAAGTTCTTGATGCAATGTGTGTGTCATCTCAAGAAAAGGCGGAACTAGGTGCCTATCAAATCAATGATGTGGCTCAAGTTTGGTATGAACAATGGAAGGATGAGAGGTCAGTTATAGAAGGTCAGATTACTTGGGGGGATTTCAAGATGACTTTCCTTGATAGATTTTTTGTTTTTGTAACAAAGGGAGAGGAAAACGCAAGAATTCATCCACCTTCGCCAAGGGGGTATGAGTGTGAAGGAGTATAGCCTCAAGTTCACTCAAGTATCAAAATATGCTCCTACTATGGTGGCGGATTGAAGGGCTAAGATGAACAGATTTGTCATGGGGATATCCAACCTTGTGGTTAATGAATGTAGTTCGGCTATGTTGATTCCTACCATGGATATCTCACGTCTTATGGTTCATTCCGAATAAATTGAGGAGTAAAAGATTAAGAAAGTTGGTAGGGAGTTGAAGAAGACAAGAGTCGAATATGGAAATTCTTCCAAGGCTATATTTGACGTTAAATACAAACCAAATATTAAAAAGAGGTTTTCCAACCAAGGACCTCCTAGTACTACAAGGGTCAACAAGAGTAAGGTGTCTACTCCCAAGCATCAAGAGGGAAAAAGTAGTGGTCTTATGTGGAAAAGCGTCTTTGTGCAAAGTGTGGTAGAAAACATGATGACAAGTGCTTAGTTGGCACGGGTAATTGCTATGGTTGTGGCAAGAGTGGTCTGAAGAGAGATCGCCCTATCATTAAAGATCAAGGAAGGGAAAATGATCAAGCACAAGAAAGTGCCCTCAATCTGGATGCCCTTAAGAAGAATTGTTTTTATGCTTTCCAATCCTGAAAAGATCAAGAGAGCTCTCTAGATGTGGTTACCAGTATGTTACAATTATTTTCAATTAATGTTTATGCATTGTTGGATCCCGATGCCACGCTGTCTTTTGTGACCCCTTTTGTATCCATGAAATTTGATATACTTCCAGACATCTTAGAATAAAACTTTTCGGTGTCTACCCCAGTGAGTGATTCATAGTGGCTAAAAGAGTCTATAAGGGTTGTCCTATTTCCTTGCCTAATAGAGTTACATTAGTTGACTAGTTACATGCTTGCTTTGCCTCAATTTATTGTAGAACAAGAGTAGTCAAATTTACATTTCCTAATGAACCCATTTTTGAGTGGAAGGGAGGAAACTCAAATCCTAGGGGTAAGATCATTACACGTATAAAAGCTTGCAAGTTAATTGGAAAGGGTTGTCTCTATCATATAGTGAGGGTCAAGGATCTTGAATCCGAGATCACTCTCTTAGACTCAGTACCGATAGTGAAGGAATTTACGGAAGTCTTTCCCGATGACTTGCCCGAAATTCCTCCCGAACGGGAAATCGACTTCGAAATAGACTTATTATCGTATACACAACCTATTTCAATCCCTCCTTATTGGATGGCCCTGGCCCAGTTGAAAGAACTAAAGGCTCAACTCAAGGATTTGCTAGATAAGGGTTTTATTCAACCAAGCATATCTCCATGTGGTGCTCCGGTATTGTTTATAAAGAAGAAGGATGTGTCTTTGAGAATGTGTATCAACCATCGTCAATAAAACAAGGTCACTATAAAGAATATGTTCCCACTCCCTAAGATTGATGATTTGTTTGATCAACTCCATGGAGCGAGTCACTTTTTAAACATTGACTTGAGGTGGGGTTATCACCAACTTAGAGTGAGGGGTATTGATATTCCAAAATGGCATTCCGATGAAGATATGGTAACATTGAATTTCTAGATATGTCTTTTGGTCTAACAAATGCCCCGGCGGTTTTCATGGACCTTATGAATCGAGTTTTGAAATTATCTTGATTTGTTTGTGATTGTCTTCATTGACGACATCTTGATATACTCTAGGAGTGAGAATAATCATATGAGCCCTTTGAGGATACTTTTGCAAGTTCTCAAGAATAACCAACTTTTTGCTAAATTTAGTAAATGTAAATTTTGGTTGAGATCAAATGCGTTTCTTGGTCACATTGTCTCCAGTGAAGTGGTCAAAATTTGCCCTAGACCTTTGAGCCCTACCGACATCCGAAGTATCTTGGGGTTGGTCGGTTACTATAAGAGGTTTGTTGAAGGATTTTCATCTATCAGATCTCAATTAACGGCTTTAACCAAAAAGAAGTCCAAGTTTAAATTGTCGGAATCATGTGAAGAGAACTTCCAATTATTAAAAGATAGACTCACCTCCGCTTCGGTGTTGGCCTTACCGGAGGGTACCAAAGAGTTTCTGGTTTATCGTGATGCCTCTCGAGTAGGTCTAAGTTGTGTCCTTATACAACATGGAAATGTTATAGCGTATGACTCTAGGCAACTCAAGACACATGATAAGAATTACCCAACTCATGACCTTGAGCTTGAGACCATAGTATTTGCCTTGAAAATTTGGAGACACTATCTCTATGTGGTACATGTTGATGTGCTCACCGATTACAAGACTCTTCAATATGTATTCACTCAAAAGGACTTGAGTCTATGCCAAAGAAGATTGTTAGAACTTTTAAAGTATTATGACATGAGTGTCCTTTACCACCCGGGAAAGCTAATGTGGTGTCGAGTGTCCATAGGTAGTGTGACTTACGTGGTTGATGATAAGAAAGAGCTCGTGGAGGAGGTTCGTAGGTTGGACCGGTTGGGTGTCCGACTAAAAAAATCTTCAAAGGGTGGTTTTTTGGTTCTTCATAACTCCGAGTCGTCTTTGGTTGTGGATGTGAAGTCTAAGAAACATCTTGATCCCCTATTGATGGAGTTGAAGGAGTCGGCCCTTAAGAAGAATAATGAATCTTTCTCCCAAGGGGAGGATGGGGTACTTAGGTACCAAAGAAGGTTATGTGAACCAGATGTGGATGGTTTAAGGTAGAGAATCATGGAAGAGGCTCATGGATCCCGATATTCCATCCATCCGAGAGCCACAAAAATGTATCATGACTTGCGTGAGATTCATTGGTGGAATGGAATGAAAAGGGAGATAGAAAACTTTGTGTCTAGGTGCTCAAATTTCCAAAAATTTAAAGCCGAGCATCAAGGACCGGGAGTTCTAACTCAAGATATTGACATTCCCACTTGGAAGTGGGAAGATGTCAACACAGACTTTGTGGTAGGTTTTCCTCGAACGCGTAGACAACAGGACTCCATTTGGGTCATAGTGGATAGGTTAACTAAGTCAGCCCACTTCCTTCCCGTAAAAGTTTCTTATTCAGCAGAGGAGTATGCTAGATTCTATGTTAAGGATATCGTGAAGTTATATGTGGCCCCCTTGTCGATCATTTTAGATAGAGGTTCCCAATTGACTTCCCATTTTTGGAGATATTTCCAAAGAGGGCTTGGTACTTAAGTAAAACTTAGCACAACTTTCAACCCCCAAACGGATGGATAAGTGGAGCACACTATTCAAACCCTAAGACCTGTTCAGAGCTTGTGTGATTGATTTCAAAGGAAATTGGATGATCACCTTCCTTTGATAGAGTTCTCCTACAACAATAGGTACCATTCAAATATCGTTATGGCATCTTTCGAAGAACTCTATGGTAGGAGGTACCGGTCTATTGTTGGATGGTTTGAAGTTTGTGACTTTGCTCTTCTTGGTCCCGAAATAGTATATGAGGCCATAGAGAAAGTTTGACTCATAAGAGAGAGGTTGAAAATGGATTATAGTTGGCAAAATTCTTATGCTAATAATTGAAAGAGAGACCTTGAATTTGAAGTAGAAGATTGGGTCTATCTACAAATTTCACCCATGAATGGGTTGATGAGATTTTGAAAGAAGGGGAAACATATTCCCCTTTATGTGGGCCCTTATGAGATTTTAAAGAGAGTAGGGGAAGTGCCATATGAGTTAAAGTTGCCAAATGAATTGGCCTCGGTTCATCCGGTGTTCCATATGTCTATGCTCAAGAAGTGTATAGGTGATCCGATGTCGATTATACTATTAGAAGGTTTTGGGTAAATGGGAAACATTCTTACGAAGAGGTTCCAGTTGAGGCTCCGTAAAAGTTCTATGGAGGAACCATCTAGTTGAGGTTGCAACTTGGGAGGCCGAGGCAGATATGAAGTCCCGCTACCTTCATCTTTTTCCTCTTACTTATAGCAATGGTTGAGGTTAGTAGTTTCCCATAAATGAATATTATGAATAATCTTGAAATTTTCATGACTATCTAGTAGGTGCATATTCTTATCGAAATTCATGCCTAAATTGAGTTTTCATGAAATATATTTCTCATTGTTAACTTGCACTTAAAAATGTAGTGTGCTATATTTCTTTAATGAGAATTGTGTTGAACATGTTTAGTGATGTCTTGATAAGAAATTAGCATGTCAACTCTTTGAAAAGTGTTCATATTATGATCATGTTAATATGGAGAAGGTAGTACCTCCATATCTAATGTAAATTTGGAGCTCTTTTATGTCATGAAGTGGGGATTAAGTTCCTTTTTGTTAATGCTATGCTTATGTGTCGATAAGAGATGAGAATCACCCCTATGAGATGTGACTCATTATGATATTTCTTTTTGTTGGGCTTCTAGTCTTCAGTCTTCCCCTTTTTCCCAATAGGCGGTTTAAGGTGTCATTCGGGGATGAATGCTCCTAAGGGGGGAGGGGATATTGTAACACCCTGTATATTCTATGAAATAGACTAGAGCCTCATATTTTGAATAATGATGTTTTATACCTAAAAAAAAGTAATAAACTTAATTAGGATGTGTTAGAACCAAAACGTCAATAAACGACTAAGACGTCCGTAGACTAGTGAAAATGGAACTAGTGTGCCTTAGTGTGTTTGAAGGGATTTTAGGAGTCATAATTTAGTAAAATTTTGTAAATGGTTTAAAATATATATTAGGACGTGTTTAGGGTCGAAACATCCAGGTAAGACTCCCCAAGGACCACCCTAAGGGTCCTTGAAAAGTACCCATCCATTGACATTTAAAAACAGTCCCTTGGTAGTGCGCAACCATGAGACCAATCGACGAGCCCTCGTTTGGTCGACCCTCCGTCAATGGTGTCGTTGATTGAAACTTAGAAAAATTTCCAAGAGCCTACAAAAAGGTCTCTCTTACCAAAAGCACGGACTTCTAGTACGACGCCGTGGTTCAGTCTACGGATCGTAGACGGGGTTCCATCATTTGGAACCCCACTTCACTGTCATGTTTTTTTAGTTAAGTTGAGATAGTTGGTCAATTAGTTAGGCAATTAATTAGGGGTTAAGAAGTGTTTAATTAAGTTAGTTAGGGACTATAAAAGGTTTACAACTCATTAACTAACCTAACATCCTATTATTTCTGCCAAACCCACTTAGCTCCAAATTTTCTCTAGTTTCTCTCTCCCCAAACTTAAACCTCCATTGAAGGAACACTAGAGCTCCAAGAGAAGGACGAATTCACCAAGGAATCCATCTCAAATCTATGTCAAATCATCCCAAGGGTATGGTTTTTTTCACTCTTGGGATTCTTTCATGAAGAGGTCCTTCCGAAAGATTATTTTTAAATTCCCCAAGACTAGGGTTTCAATCTATACATGGGTCCTCTTTTCCAAACAAAATTGTTATTCAAATATGATGAATTATGATTTTTTATTGTTGATTAACTATGTAATTATGGCTAATTGTTGTAATCACTTGAGATCTCCCTATTGACCCTTGTCCTAAACTCATTATACGTTGCAAGTTCTATATTAATTATGGAAGATGATGAGTATATAGATTATGTAGAATTATAATTGCTATGTATTACTTCTTCAATTTACCTTATGTATGTATTGCTTATCTATTCTTGGTAATGGAAGTATGAAGGTTCATGAAAAGGGCAAGGAGGTATGTTGATTGGTTCTTTCTTGAATCCAATTATGAAATATGAGTACTTAGATAGTAATGCTCCAATGTCTAATGTGTGGTTGTGATGTTGATGAGAAGTATTGATCATCCTTAACCCTAGACACATGAAATAGTTATGAAGTATCTATGCTTGATATAGTGTGATTATTATATGATTTAAATTAGTTTCTCATGATTATAATAAAGTGTTAAGTGAAAGGTTTACTCACTTGATTAGTGGCTTCTAAAGTTAAATGATTGTTCTCACTTATCATGACCTATGAGCTGTTATGATAAGATGTTTACATAGAAGTCTAGAAGAGACTAATGCAAACTTGTATGATGAAATAAGAAGGTTACTAATAGGGAATAAATGCTTAGCACCGAAAGGTCAAGCAAATGAGATGGAGGTCTCATGTTTTGTAAGTCCGGCCTCCCACATAGGTTTTCTTAATTTAGCAAGTCCGGATTTCCAAGATATGTGTTGTCTTATTAGATGGACACATCCACGTCTATTAAGTCAATATTTCTAGTAACAATCTCTTTGACCTTTAACTATGTGACCACATAGGACTCTAGCTTAGTGGATCAACCTAGATAGCTATGTATGAATGGTTAAACCTTAGGCAAGTGTTAACCCTCTCTTTTCGGTGTGGGAGTAGGAAATCGGATTCCATGTAGCTCAGATGGTCTAATGTTGGTTATTGCACTTCTTTCCCTAATGTAAAAGTAAATGAACAACATAAAGGTATGAACTCTTGTTGGGGATTTTCTTGAAGGTTGTACATAGTGTGAGTGAGGGTATGAGACTTCACCTACACATTGCACTTGTAGAATCCTAATGGATAGTTCTAGTAGTGTTATTTTATGATTGAGTTGATTATGTGTTATTTATGTCAAGTTATGTGTATGATCATTATGAATACAGTTTGACATGATGAAATGTGAAGTGGGTCTTAATGTGATACATAACTTTGGATAGGGTTATAGGATTCTATTCCTGGAATTGCACAACGTGTTGATTGGGTTGGTTACATGTTAGTTTAGCATTACGTTGAATTGACTTAAGATTCTTATTATATGTTCATGTTGGGTTACATTGATGGAAAACATGATTTTGACTAAAATGTCCTTTTTCTCATACATTCATAGTTTCTATGCATAGAAGCCATACTTAGTACGTTTTATGTACTAACCCATATTTATTCCTTTTGTCACGACCCAACCCGATGGGCCGTGACTAGTGTCCGATTTGGACACTCACATACAAACCAGATAAGTATAACCAACTGAAACTAAGACAATAAGAGATTTAATCAAATCAAACCAACTCCAACGCCAAATATAAATAAAGTTAATCTGTCTTATAAGAAGTCATAACCATTCAACCGTAACAACATACGCGAGCCGACAAGGCTGCCACAACACAATTTACAATGATGTACGAAATCCGACAACCCCTTACACGCTGGTATCCCAAACAAACCATGTCCAGACTATTATCCAAAACATACGTACAACCCACATAATGTCTTACAGACCTCTAAGAGTATAGTAGGAAACTCGACAGGACAGGGCCCCGCAGTACCCATAGATAAGCAAAAGACTTCATGGAAAGTTATGTACCAAACGACTGGGCTCCAAAATAGTGGAGCTCTCCAAATCAGCAGAGTAGATATCCTAGGCGAGAGGATCACCGAACTGAGCGTCTACACCTGCGGACATGTAACGCAGCCCCCCCAAAGAAAGGGGGTCAGTACGGACAATGTACTAAGTATGTAAAGCATAAGGTAAAGATGACAGGATATCAACATGATAAGTCGAAACAAGATATCGTTACACAAGTACATTATAAATGAAAATATGCAATCTTTAACATATAAGGTGCCCAGCTTCCCTAGTAAGGGACTCGGCAAAATAATCATCATATATATACATCATACGTACCCGGCCCTCTAGTGAGGGACTCGGTAAAATAGTCATCACATCATCTCTGTCATCATCATCATTATAACCACCCTCATCACCAATCATATATATAATATACATACCCGGCCCTCTAGTGAGGGACCCGGTGACATATGCAAGAACTCCACACGAACATTACCCGGCCCGGGACTCGGTGAAATGATAATTAACTCTATGCACGAGTAGAGCATTATGAGCAACCATATGCAATTAAAATCATTTCTTATAACTCAATAGGACAATCAACGTGAACCAACAAGGAGTATTACCAAAGATTAACGTTTTATCAAGATTATAAACCTTTAACACGATATGAAAACGTAAAATCTCAATGACTCTAAGAAGCTCTACCATAGATATGAGAAATCACCATAGCCTTAGACATAGCCGATATATAGAAGAATAGTTTGTGAAAGCAAGAATATACGTCACCTAGACGCTTTAGAAGTAAGTATCAAACCTGTCCGTCATTTACTCATTTTTAAAAGTCATGCCAAACAAAGAAGAAAGGATAGCGTTACATACCGTATAGTCGAGCTACACGTCCAATATTTACTGCCCAAGCTATTAATCTATAACAAGCAACAATCGTGCCGCAATTAGATAGTCGTCACGCTTTACTACTTATATAAGCTAGCTAATAATCTAAAGAAAATTCGGCAGCACTTCCCCTATATTCCTTACTTTGTCCCAATCCGACAACAACCCAAATTATCCATAGCAATACCAATAACACATTAACATATACATAACGTCAAAACAGAATTTCCCACACTTTGTTTTAATCAAAACAGCCCAAACACTAACACAACACCACTAATAATCCGATTATTATTTCCGTTCATACTTAGCACAATCAATAACTAAAACGAATTTTCTTAAGCTACTGGTCACACCCCCTTTCCTAACATTAATGGCTAATTAATACAGACATTCTAAAGAATTAATAAATCAAGCAAAGAGATTACTAACCAAAATTCTTGAAGCTACTGGCCGAGAGTTGCATGGTGGGTTTTCTCCATTTCCATGGCTGCCTAAGCTAAGGTGAAGAAGATGAAAATTTTGCTATCATTTCACCACTTCATTCATAATATGAAGTGGAGACAACACCCCACTACACATCCCACTAAGCCTAGCTCCCAAAATGATTCCTTTCACTTTGACTTGAGTGGTGGGGCCCTCCACTCAATTAATTTAATCCCAACTGCCACTAAATAAATTCCCACTTAAAATTAATCCCAATCTGATTTCCTTTAATCACTCAAAACTTCAAATAAAATCTCATTTCCCGGACTTACCTCGACTAGCTCATGACGCGCACTGCGTATAAAAATATGAGGCGTAACACCTTTCTTCCCCAATAATTCAGGTTCAATTCATTGATGAACTTCTAGACAATTTTCAAGAAGACTTGGAAATTTTTCCAAGTTATTGATGATTCCTCAAGTTCGGGAATGTTACCATTCTTCTACTTTAAAGACACTCGTTCTTTCCTTTATCATTTGAGAGTATTGTTGTAAGCCTACATGTATCATAATGTACTTGTATAAGGGCTATGCCCGAATGTTGTAATTCTCTTTAGATGGTTTATATGTGACACAAAGTATTAGACTACTTTTCATAATTGCCTATGCTAATTGAGAAGTCTATGTAAACTTCATAAGCGAGGAGTCTATGTAAATTCAATATATGATATGTGAGAAGTCTAAGTATACTTCACTATGAAATAGTTTTGAATTTTCCGAAATTTTTGACGTATGATATGTAATGAGGAATTCTAATGGAATGAAGTATTCCCTTAGAGTTAAGTTGCAAGTTAAGCAAAGAGTAAAAGAGTTGAGTTCACTTCTCAAAAGTTATAAGGGAACTAAATATTCCCTTAGAGTTACAAATGTTTTCACATTTATAGCAAGAAAGAAAGCTGAAACTTCCTACAGAGCCTTTGGGAAAGTTTTAGTAAAGAGGAAACAACAAGAGAGCTTTTAAAGATATGTTTGAACAATTACCTTAAACCAGAGAAGAAGTTTTTTCTTAAAACATATGAGCTAAGTAGTTTTGAAAGAAGTATTGAGCACCGATATGGAGACGCGAGTTAATATTTACTCAAGCCCCCATAAACCGCATAGCCAACATAGACAGAAGACAATTCATACTTTTTTGAAGATTCCTTAGTGATATTTAGCATAGAATAGTTCATCCACTAAGTAGTTCATGTTCTATACCGATGACAAGGTATATGACGGTTTTCTTGCAACGTGAGGTAAGACGTTGTACCAACACTTAGGCTCATAGTGATGGTGTCAGTTAGAGAATCTCCCAACGAAACTATATTACTTTATATATAAGTAAAGTTTAGTTTGTTATTGCATTTATGTAACGAACTAAGTTGTTTACACTGTTTTGCAAGGTTTACATATACTGCATGTATCTTACTAGTTTATATTGAGTTAAGTTATTCTTTAGTTGAGCAGATAAAATGTATGTATTCCTTATTACTCTTTTTGGAGCTTAAGTTGTTTTAGCATTCCAGCTCGCATACTCGTACATTCAATATACTGATGTCTGTTGGCCTAAATCTTATTATAATGTAGAAGCAGGTAACAAGGATCAGCATCATCCAGCACCTAGTTGATCCTTTTGAGCACTCAGAGTCAGTGGTGAGCCTTCTTCCATTCCGGAGTACACTTTTATTTGATTTTAGTATTTATTTTATAGGAGTGGGGTCTGTCCCAACATCTAGCTTAGTATTATAGAGGCTTCATAGACAGTCAAACATATTAATTACGAGTCTCTTATCTTTGTATTGTAGATCTTTCGCTATGATACTTAAGTTGCAAATTTTACCAAATTATCTTTCTTTAAGTTGTTATACGAGATTGTTTTATAAATTTAAGTGAACCAGACCAAGGGTCCGTTTGAGGCTAGAAATGGTCTTCAGGTGCAAGTCCCGCCTAGGATGTAGGCTCGAGGCTTGACAAATTCCATTAAGGGTTTATTCTTGAATATGTATTTGAGTTCATATAGCATTGGGTTCATTCAACCACGTGCCAATCATGTTATTTTTAGTGTAAATTGTGCTAAAATTATAAAGTTTGATGTTTTTTTTTTGTATTCTTTAATTTGCTTTCATTCTTAAATTAGGATGGTGTTGATAAGTTTCTCGATATAATCGTATCAGTTTTGAGAGTTGTTTTTGAGTAGATTCTTGGTTACATGTATAGGGTAACCGAATCTAAAAAGAAATTGAGATAAAGAATTGAATATAGTCGATTTAAGGTTATAAAATTTGTCAGATTGAACTGTGGGAAAGATGGAACGTTGCACCTGTGATGTGCAAGTAGGGATGGCATAGTACGCCATCAGTGCGCTAGATTTGTGTTTTTGAACATTAGGGGTTGGAGTCCCGCGCTAGAAATGTTCCATGTCTCCTAACCTCCACCTATTTTCCATCGTTTAGCTTGTCTCAGTCCTTCTAAAGTGTACTGTAACTTCCTATCGATTCTAACAACTCTAAATGACTTCTAAAATCTATAAATCATCTATACATGTGAATCATAACCTTGAATCCATAAATACAAATTCAAGGGAAGTTAAGATTCAATTTAGAGAGTTCTGAGTGTATTTTCAAAAGACTTTTACAAATGTTTTAAGCTTGTTTTAATACTTGACCATTGAGTTGAGTAAGAGTAACAATGAATTTTATATTTTTATTATATGGGAATTAAGTAATCAAAATAGTAAATTTTTCACATTCAAACAAGAGAGGAAACAATGATTTCCTAGAAAGCTTTTGTGCTAGTTTTTGAGTAATAATCACAAACCACAAAAAGAGTTATGTTATAAGAATATGCGCTAGTTACATTTTGGGAGTATTACTGAGCACCGATATGGAGAAGATTTGAGTTCATATAATTGAAGGTCTTCATTAACCGTATTACCAACATGGGTATAAAAGGGTCATACTTATTAGATGTGTGCTTAATGCTTTTACCATAGACTAGTGGATCCATGTGGTAGTAGGTATATACCCCGATAATGTATAGGACGACTCTGGTAGAGTGAGGCAAGACTATGTATCATCGCATAACTCATAGTGATGGATGTCGATTATAGAAGCTCCTACACATTTACTTATATTTTCATATACAACTAAGTTATTGTTGTGTTTTTAATAGACTGAGTTGTTATTTACATGTTTTAAAGATCATCTCTATATTGCATTTATATTGCAACTTTAGATATAAATGAGTTGAGTTGAGTTGAGACGAGGTAATTTCCTTCAATTCCCTTTCAAACGTATGAGTTGTTTTAGAATTCTCCTCGCATGCTCGCACATTCCATGTACTTATAAAATTTTACCTGCATCTTTTATGATGCAAATATAGGTAACCAAGATCAACTTCTAGCACTTCATTGATCCAGTTTAGTTTCAGTGTTGTTGGTGTGCTCCTTGTTTCTATAGGATCCCCTTTTAATTAGTGTATCATTCTAGATTTTTTGAATGTCGTGGGTCTTGTCCTGACATCCATCTTAATTATTATAGGATTCATAGATAGTTAGGTATTATTAGTTCATTAGTTTTTTCCCATTGTTTAGTTTTTAAATGCTTAAAGATTAGAGTTTCCTCTTTGGGTAGTTGAATATTTCCTTTATAACATTATGATTTTAGTACATGAATTTTTCTCTTTAGTTATTTCAAATGTTGAGTAAAGCCTTTTTTGGAGTTGTGTCAGGCCAAGGGTTTCCTTTGGGCCAACAATGGTTCTCGAGTGCTGGTCATGTCAGGGTGCAGGCTCGGGTGTGACAAACATGATATCCAAACACATAGTTCAAGAGATGTTGGGTGTCTATGAAATCTTGTCTATAGATTCCTAATTATCGGTGTGGAGTGTGCAATACATATAATAAGGAGGCTGCAACATTTAGAATATATCTCACTTTTTTCATACTCTTTTCGTGCGATAGAGTGTATCTATATAAACTTTCTCTATAATTTGTGCTTGCACATATTTTTCAGATCATGCCTCCATTAAGAGCTGTAAGAGGTCTTCTCGCTAGGAGGAATGTTAAACCACAAGATCAAAAGGTTTCTAATGAACAAGAAGTGCAACCCCAAGGAGAGCTCAAAAATGCTGAGTTTCAAGAAGTTATCCGAATGTTGAGTCAAGTTGTGACCAATTAAGCTGGGCAACAAAGAGAAAATCAACAGGATGTGACTGATACTTCAAGGATTCGTGAGTACTTAAGGATGAATCCTCCAAGCATCACTGGTTCAAGTTTCAATGATGATCCAGAAACATTGTAGATGAACTACACAAAATTTTTGAGGTTATGTGTGTTGTTGATGTTGAGCGTGTGGAACTAGTTGCATACTAAATGAATGTTGTTGCTACGATCTGGTTTGACAAATGTAAGAAGGGTATAGCTAAGGGTGCACTGATTTTATCCTAGGCTATGTTCGAGTGTGTGTTCATGGGGCATTTTTTTACCCGTGAGCTTTAAAAGGAAAATGTAAGAGAATTCCTAATTATAAAGAAGGTCTCTATGAGTATACATGAGTATAGCCTTATTTTCACCCAACTTTCTCATTATGCTCTTGACAGGGTTGTTGACATGAGGATCAGGATAAGTCTCTTTGTTACTAGGTTTTTTTGTCTGTCAAGTAAGTAGGGTAAGACAGTTATGATAATAGGAGACATGGACATGGAAAAAATTATGATCCATGTGTAGTAGCTTGAAGAAAATAACTCGAGAGACAGGAAAGATTTTTGAAATAAGAAAGCTAAGACACAGAATGAGTCCGCATAGCAAAAGTCTAATGCCAACGATCATCTTTCCTATAAAAACATAAGGGATCTTCTCTATCATCTTCTAGTGCACCTGCACCAAGGAACATAAGGAAGTTCAATAATTAGAATTCTTAAATTTTAGAGCTAGACCTGTGCAGTCTCAAGGTAGTTTGGCACAATGAGGTAATGGGACTCCTTCATGTGCTAATTGTGGTAGGATCCACTGAGGAGTGAGTCGTGATGGATCCACTAGTTGCTTCAAGTGTTGTCAAAATGGTAATTTTAGGGAAGAATGCCCTAAGAATAGGCAATGTAGTTGTATTGTGGGAAATAGAGCCCAAACTTCTTCTGTTGCTCCACCGGACAGAGTTTCATCTAGAGAGGCTACGTCAGGGGAAGACAAAGGAGCAAACCATTTGTATACTATCACTTGTCACCAAAAACAAGAGGATTCACCATGGTTGTCACAGTTGTGTTAGATTTGGTAAATTTTAATGTCATTCTAGGTATGGACTGGCGTTATACTTTTTATACCCCAGCTGATTGTAGAACTCGAGTAGTTAAAATCTAGTTTCCTAATGAGCTAGTTATAGAGTGGAAGATTAGTTCAACACTGATTAAGGGATCTTTTTATTTCATAACTAAAGGCGGGGAATTTAAAATCCAAGGGGTGTGTCTATCACTTAGTATGAGTTAATTACTCTACTGTTGAGACAACACATATTCAGTAAATTCAAGTAGTAACAGAGCTTCCAGATGATCTTCCTGGTGTCCCTCCTAGGAGATAAATAGACTTTAATATAGATATTCTTCCCCATACTCATCCTATATCTATTCTGCCATATATATAGGAACCAACAGAGTTAAATGATTTAAAAGAGAAGTTGAAATATCTCTTTGAGAAGGGTTTTATTAGACGAAGTGTCTCACCTTGGGGCGCTCCAGTCTTATTTGTGAGGAACAAGGATGGTTCCCTTAGAATGTGTATACATTACTGTGAGGTGAACAAGGTTACTATATAGAATAAGTATCTGCTATTTAGAATTGATGATCTCTTCGATCGACTTCTAGGTGCGACTTCTTTTTCTAAGATAGAACTAAGATATGTGTATCATCAGTTGAGAATAAGAGAAAGTGATATCCCTAACACATAATTCAGGACCCACTTTGGTCTTTATGAGTTCCTAGTTAGGTTGTATGGTTTGACTAATGCTACTGATGCTATCAAGACCTTTTGAATAGAGTATTCAAGCCTTATTTAGATATGTTTGTTATCATATTCATTGAGGAAGTTCTAATCATTGAAGAAATGAGGAAGATCATTCTAGTAATATCATAGTAGTTCTCCAAACTCTAAAGGATACAAAGTTTTATGCTGAATTCTCTAAGTTTGAGTTTTTACTTGAGTTCGTGGAATTCTTTGGCCACATTATTTCCATTGATGGAATTATAGTTGATATTCATAAAATAGAGGCTGTACAGAATTGTCGTAGAAACAAATCTCCAACTAATATTAGGAGTTTCTTGGGAGTCGATGGATATTATAGAAAGTTTGTCTAGGGGTTCTCATCTATTTTGTCCCCATTGAGAAAGTGGACTCAGAAAACAATTAACTTTCAATGATCTGATAATTTTGAGAATATCTTTCATGAATTAAAAGCTAGGTACTATACTGGCCCAGTATTGACCTTACCAGAAGGTATGCAAGGTTTTATGGTGTATTGTGTTGTGCTCAGGGTTGTGTATTGATTCAAAATTTGAAGGTTATATCTTACGCCTCAAGACAGCTTAAAGTGCACGAGAAGAATTACCGAACCCATGATCTGGAGTTGGCTGGTGTGGTGTTTGATTTGAAGATCTGAAATTATCTACCTTTATGGTGTTGATGTAGATGTGTTTACCATTAACTAAAGACTTCATATGTTTTTAGTTAGAAAGAGCTTAATCTCAGAAAAAAAGGTGGTTGGAGTTACTCAAGGATTATGACATGAGTATTCTCTATCACACAGGCAAGGCTATTATTGTTGTTGATGCTCTGAGTTGGTTATTTATGGGTAGTACCACTCATGTTGAGGAACAAAAGAGAGATTTAGCAAAATATGTGCACAAACTTGCACAATTAGGATTTCGACTAATGGATTCCAACAAAGGAGGAATGGTGGTGATGAATGAGGATGAATCATCATTAGTTTATGAAGTAAAAGAGAAGAAAGACCAAGATCATATTTCTCTTGAATTGAAGTCAAATGTTCATAAGAAAATAGTAATGGCTTTTGAACAAGGTGGATATGGTGTGTTAAGGTATCAAGGAAGGTTGTGTGTACCAAAGGTGGATGAACTCCAATAGAGGATCATGGAGGAAGCTCATAGATCGAGACATTTTATCCACGGGTTACACAGAGATGTATCATGACTTGAGAGATGTATATTGGTGGAATAGTTTGAACAAATGTATTGATGAGTTCATTGATAAATGCCCAAACTACCAACAAGTTAAGGTAGTGCACGAAAGGTCCGGTGGTATGGCTTAAAATATACAAATTCCGGAGTGGAAGTGGGAGATGGTCAATATGGGCATTATTATTGGTTTGCCATTTTATCGCGTCTGGCATGATTACATTTGGGTTATTATTGATCCAATGACTAAATCAGTGCACTTTTCCCGGGCAAAGACTACCCATTCAATAGAGGATTATGCCATGTTATATCTTCAAGAGTTAGTTGCAGTTCATGGAGTCCTAGTGTCTACTATTTCAAATAAAGGTGCACAATTTACTGCATAATTTTGAAAGTGATTAAAAGGTATTTGTTAAAGGTCAACTTGAGTACTAATTTTCATCCTTAAACACATGGTAAAGAAAGGAGCACTATTCAGACTTTAGAAGATATAAAGAGGGCTTCTGTGATTCATTTCAAATGAAATTGGTATGATCACTTACATCTCATAGAATTTGCTTACGAAAATATATATCACTCTAGCATGTAGATGGATCTTTATGAAGATCTTTATGGAAGAAGGTACAAATCTCTTATTGGATGGTTTGAGGTTTGTGAACTTGGGTTGGTAGGACTAGAATTATTTTATCATGCTATGGAGACAGTGAGATTTATTCAAGAGAGATGAAAACAAATCAAAGTCATTAGAAATCCTACACAGATGTTAGGAGGAGTTATTTAGATTTTGAAGTAGATAATTGGTATACTCGAAGGTTTCACCCATGAAGGGTGTCATGTAATTTGGTAAGAATATTAGTCTGTACTATATAAGCCCTTACAGGATTTTCAAGAGGATTGGTAATGTAGCGTATGAGTTGGAGCTACAACAAGAGCTAATAACAGCTCAATCCGGTATTTCACATTTCCATGTTGAAGAAGTGTATGGGGGATCCTTCACTAATTTTATCGACTAAAGATATTGGTATTCAAGATAGCTTATCTTATTAGGAGATTCCTATTCAGATTTAACACCATTGGGTTTATGATTTACATATTAAAGGTCTTCATCCAATACTAAGAGCTCATGATCGTTCGTCAGTATAATAGACCAACTACATGAGTTGGGGTCGATCCCCCAGGGAATAGTAATTCCTTAAAAGTTAATAATAAAAGAATAATGTCAACCTCTTCAACCGATTTGTTTTTTCAAAATCAATACTTGAGTTCCAATCTTCAATCTTTAACTATCACTCCAATTTCACAATTTAATTCAACAATCAAATAGTAGTATAAAACATGGGGTTTCGATTAGCCCACTGCCAAACCTTAACAAAATGGGTAAACGCTATTGTACATAATTGGATATTATGTTGTAGGTAGGTCGAGCCATATATAAGATAACTTTATCTCAAACATTTACCTTGTCCATGTTGAATTATCTCGAACTTCAACACAATAAGATGCCTAGATCTTTGCCCACATCAAATTCAGTCTCTCGAGCTAGATGCAAAGGATCGATCACCTATTTCACTCTCTCAAGCTGAAATAAAGGAGACCCACTACTACGGATGCTATGATTACCACCTTGGTTCTACACCTCTTTCTCAAGCAAGTACACAATATTGAATCATTACATGAAATCATGCAATTCACCTATGAAACATGACATCAACTTTGACCCACTTCAAACAAACACAATTATTCACAATTAAAGAATACCCACTAAGTAAATCCAACAATTGACGTCATGATCAATACCCCAAATAAAGGGTGTTTAGCTAATAATAGAAAATTTCATGACCGGGGAGCACCCCCCCCCCCAATCGTTACATGGTGTACTTGACCTCTCACATGTATTATACAAGCCACTTAGATTCATTACATAACATCTTGCAAAAATGGAGGGAATTAAAAACTTTCTTTCAACATAATATGAAAATCATTTAATAGCAATGGATGAATTTCTAACATATATCTTAAAACCATCTACGTAATACATGAGTAATAATATTTTTGTATGCAGCCCACAAAATTCTAAAACATAGTAAATGACATAGAGGGAACATACATGTGTTGTCCTCGAACGCTATCAGGACTTACCAATCTTCACTTATTAAGAGACTTGGAAACTCTACACTTCAAAGCAAATCAATCTCCTCAACACCCTACATTGGATTAGAATGTAGGCAATATGCGTTAGTACAAAATATACCAAGTATGAAAGATAACATACAAGACATAAGATATCTCAAGGGTTAGTCAATAATAGACATAATCATAAGAGATATTAGCATAAACATAACATGAATATCATAAGCATAGTAATTAATCATAAGGCATACATAAGTTTATACTTCAACCCTTTGTCCATCTTAATCAAGTGAGTTACCTCACAAGTCACCTCCAAGTATACTTGTGCAAGGCCATGGTAGTATCCCATACTACTACGTAGATAAGTACCTCTCGTTAGTCGTTCTTGATCATAGTCCACCTTCATAATTAATACCTAAGTTCTTTATACATAAGAGTACTATACCTTTTTGGATCACCTCAAAACATACTTGTGCAATGCATATGAGGCATCCCATATTACCTCACACACTAAGAATATGTTGAAGTCATCCTTAACATGTTCACCCTTCTTAGCCTCTTCATTAACCTAACCCTCTTGACTAAGCATCTCTCATCTCTAGTAAATTATAACTAGGAAAACCAACTCTAGTCAAATCCTATCTTCAAGCCTCCTCTTTAGTAACCATGAGTTATACTTTGTGAAATGCACTCATAGTTTCCCAAGATACTATTCATGCAAAGTATTACATTTAGATCCTCTTACTATTTCTTCTTACTTTGGAACCTAGTTTCTTTCTTTAACGTTAGAACACTACTAGGTACTGTATCTCAAGAAATTCTTAGTTCATTACTAATATGAACTCTAAGAGATACTTCTTTAAGTATGTCTAAGTTCCTTTTATAACCATGAACACTATGAGATACCACTTTGGGTATGTCTAAGTTCATTAACACATCTTGAACACTATGAGTTACTTCATTTAGCAAGTCTTAGTTCATGATGCTTTAAAAACTACGAGATGCTTCTAGAGAATCTCATAGTTCATATAATATGGATATCTGTACTAGGAAACCCTAACTCCACTACGTGAAGGACTCCCATCTCATGAGACATAACTTTGGGAAAACCCACACTCTACTACGTAAGAATTCCCCCTTAACCTTGGATAGATATCACAATCAATAGGTGTGGCTCTCCTTTATACTTGCAGTCCAAACCCTTGTGTGACACTCCTTCTCATTAGCATATCCACTTGGAGTCAAGAATATACTCCAAGATTTACTTGTTAAGCCTTTCTCAACACTTTGCTCTCATGGAAAGATATCCTTGACAATCTCTCCATACTCAAGTGATTCTATCAGTTTCAACCATTCAATATCTAAATCTACAGCCAACACAACAACCTACGATTCACAATTCTTTACTCTATTCTATCTTTATTCATAGGTAGATTATAGGACTATGCAGAAGTAGGCTTCTTCTCACATTCTTCATTACTAGGTGAATCAAGAAATAATTCATATTTAAGGTTAAATTAAATTATAACAAGTCAAGATCAATCCTAATTTATATGGTCTAGTTCAATTCATACCTCAATGATCCTACTATGATCAATTAGTATTCAAGACAATTGAATAAGATGATCAATCTAGAACCCTAAATCTTGCCTCTAATGGAAAAATTCACCATGATCACTTTCATCATCAAATACTAGAGTTCATTAAGGAATACACATGAAAAAATCACATTATTATCATATAACCACAATTTAATTCCATCCACTTGATTGGGATCACAAACAAGCCTTACCTACAATGCAGTCACAACCCTAGCTAGATTGGGGTATTTTGGATGCACAATTGAGGTAAACTAGGGGGACTCTATGGATTGAAGAATCCATGAATGATAAAGACTAACATACCTTCAATAAAAGCCTCAATCTAAGCTTGAAGACGTGGTGAAATTTTTTCTAGATGCAGCCTTCTTTTTCTCTTCTTATTAATTGGTGATCTTGAGAGAGTTTTGGGAGAGAAAGGTCTTGTTTTGGAGTCTTAAGTCTAAATGGATATTTTATTTTGTAAATATACTTAAAATACCTAAAACACTAAAAATAACTTTCCATGACTTAATTGGAAGGTGGGGTGAATTTCCCAAACTACCCCACACTTTGCTGAGACAGCTGCAGAAATTGCAGGTGTCAAAGGATGGATGCCATCTACTGGTTGCCGTTTGATTAAAGGGAGTCATTCTGAGCATAGTTTTGGTCAGATGTTCAACTTTTTGAGGTTTATATACAGCACTAACTATGGATACATGCCACCAATCGACAGGGATTCGACTGAACGACTAGGCGTCATTTGATGGTCGTTGTTTTGACAGTTTTGGTTGCTTTCTTGACAAGGTTTAGGTACTCCTCAAGGACCACTAGGGTGATACTTGGGGAGTCGTATTCATCTAGGTTTTAGAGTCCTCTCCTATCAATTTGGACACGAAACAACACGTAAAACATACTAAGGCACACTAGCACACACCTAAGACTAGTTTTTGAACGTATTCGTCGTCCCTTGACGGTTGACCTTAAACCTATTTAAACAAACTTCTACAAGCTGTAACACGTTTTATGAATGAGTTATGGACTCTTAAAACACATGAGAGGCTCTAATTAACCTTATTTAGTTTTTGAGCTCATAACAATATCCCCCACTTGGGAAAAAATCGTCCTCGAATGACAACTTTCTAAATATTCCTAAGAGGACCAACTCTAATCTAGAAACCCATCATGCATGCATTATTTCAAAATTCACAAACCCAATCAAGTAAAATTCAACTTCGTGCAAGACATACTTAATGCAACTCAAAACGCATGAAAGAAACATGCTTACTCAATTCCAAGAAAACCATAGCTACACATAATCATATAAGAACCTTATGGAGAATGACTTCACTATCCCCTACTTGGGAGTAAGCCACACACATTTAATTCTAACATAAAGTTCATCATAACTAGGAAACATAAAATCAAACAAGGCATGTCATAAAAACAAGTTAATTTGGATAATTAAGGAAGCGCATACCGGAAAGGGACATGAGGAGATCACTTTTGATCTTCCCTAGATTTGAGACAATATAACCTACTATTATTCTTTGGAGGGCATATTTCACATTACTAGGAGAAACTTGCCTATCCTCCCTTGCTTAAGACTTAAGATCCAGGCAATCTCTAACCTTGTGTTTATCTTTCTCACACCCAAAGCAACCATCCGTGCCGGCTAGGCACTTTACAAAATGACTCCTTCCACACTTGGAGCAAGTAGATTTGGAAAATGTAGACCCAGTACCATTTTCATTATCAACCTTAGAGGTGTTGGAAGAATGTTGACCGGAATGTCTTGGTTTAGTTCTAGGCCTATCTTGTCCCTTTGACTTAGCATGGTAAGACTTATCACCTTCAAACCTAGACCTCTTCTTTTCTCTAGCCCACTCTTTCCTTTGTTTTGAATCTTCAATTTGTTGGGAAAACGCCATAAGATGTGAGATATCCATATCATCAACAAGTATTACCATACGACATTCTTCTTCCAGTAGATTGGGCACCCTCGTCATGAACCTATTCACCAAGTCTCTAGGGTTTGTTAACAAGCTTTAAGCATACTTAGACAATAGAGTGAACTTCAAGGCATACTCCTTAACACTAAAATTGCCTTGTTTAAGGTTTATGAATTCCTCCAACTTAGCCTACCTCAATTCCGTAGGAAAGAACCTATCAAGGAAAGCTGACTTAAAAGTATCCCAATCTATAGGACTTGCCTCTACTATCCTACAATCTTTCTATTGTTCATACAAAACTTGAGCTATATCTTTCAATTGGTAAGCGGCTTGTTTGGCTTGCTCTGTAGAAGGTAATCCCATAATAGCAAGTTTCTTTCTAACCTCATCTATCAACCCATTTGGGTTTTCCTCCACCTTGGAGCGACTAAATTCCGGAGGGTTCATTCTCAAAAACTCCCTAATATTGTAAGAACCCATTCCTTCTATAGGGTTTGCCGGATCCACTACCTCCCTATTACCTTGGGCTGTCAAGGCTTGACCCAACAAGTTCATAGAAGTTCTAAACTCCTCTAGAGTGACATTCCCCATTGGAGGGTCATAGCAACTAAGGGAGTAAGTTATTCTGCTTGGGGATGAACTGGATGTTTCACTAGGGGCGAAATCTCTTGATCCCCATTTCCATCTCCTTCTCTTCGAGTATTTGACCTACTGTTAGCTATAACCTTGAAATAAACATAGTAAAACATTAGAAAAGGGCCTACTAAAGCCAAACACTATGGTACGACTCATAGAATGAAAAAGTGAAACTTTTCGTGAGCATCTCATAGCCTCTTACTCATTGATATGTCGCGACTCACACCGATGAATAAGAATCTATTATACGTGGTTTTATGACATCCTAAGACCATTTCATAACTTTATACTCTAATACCAAGTTGTTCACGACAGAGGAGCACCACCCCTAATCGTGATGTGGCGGACTTAACCTCTCGGGGGTCTTATACAAGCCACTAAGCTTCATTACATAACATCATGCAAAAATGGAGCGAATTAAAAACATTCTTTCAACATAATACAAAAGTAATTTCATAGAAACAAAATACTTTCTAACATATGTATCAAAACCATATACGTAATACATGAGTAATAATATCTTGGGACACAACCCACAAAAGTCTAAAACATAGTAAATGACATAAAGGGAACATAAGGGAGTTGTCCTCGAATGATATGAGGACTCACCAATCTTCACTACTTGAAAGCCTTGGAAACTCTACCCTTAAAAGCAAATCAATCTCCTCAACACCGTACATTGGACTAGAATGTAAGCAATATGTGTCAGTACAAAATGTACCAAGTATGAAAGCTACATACAAAACAATAGATATCTCAAGGGTTAGTCAATAATAGACATAATAATAAGAGATATTAGCATAAACATAACATGAATATCATAAGCATAGTAATTAATCATAAGGCATACATAAGTTCATACTTCTACCCTTTGTCCTTCTTACTCAAGTGAACTACTTCACAAGCCACCTCCAAGTATATTTGTGCAAGGCAGTGGTAGCATCTCATTTTGCTACTTAACTAAGTACCTATGTTTGGTTTTTCTTGATCATAGTCCACCTTCCTAACAAAGACCTAAGTTCTTCATACATAAGATTATTGTACCGTTTTTATCACCTCAAAACACACTTGTGACATGGATATGAGACACCCCATATTACCACACACACTAAGCATATTTTTATGTCATCCTTACATGGTCACCCTCCTTAGCCTCATCATTAACTTAACCCTCTTGACTAAGCATCTCTCATCTCTAGTCAACTATAACTACGAAAGACAACTATAGTCCAATACTATCTTCAAGCCTTCTCTTTAGTAACCTTAATTTATACTTTGTTCAATGTACTCATAGCACCCCATGATATTATTCATGCAAATTATTACCTTTAGGTCCTCTTACTATTTCTTCTTATTTTGGAATCTAGTTCCTCTCTTTAACTTTAAAACAAAATGAGGTACTCTATCTCAATCATGTCTTAGATCTTTACTAATTTGAACCCTAAGAGATACTTCTTTAAGTATGTCTAAGTTCCTTTTATAAACATGAACAAAACGCGATACCACTTTGGGTATGTCTAAACTCATCAACACATTTTGAACACTACATGTTGCTTCATTTAGTAAGTCTTACTTCATTATGATTTGAATACTAGTAAATGCTTCTCAAGCATGTCTTATTTAATAGTATATGATGATCTACAAGGAAAACTTGACTCCACTACCCTAACTTTTGGAAACACTACACTGTACTACGTAAGAGTTCCACTCAAACTTGGATAGTCATCACAATCACTAGGTGTGGCTTCCTTTCTACTTGGAGTCCGTACACTTGTGTGACACTCCTTTTCATTGGCATATCCACTTGTAGTCGAGCATATACTCCAAGATTTACTTGTTAAGCGTTGCTCAACACTTCTCTATCATGGAAGGATGGCCTTGACATTCTCTCCAAGCTCAAGTGATCATATCTCTTTGATTAATTCAGTTCCTAAATCTACATCAAACACAACAACCTAATATTCACAATTCTTTAGTTCATTCTGTCACGACCAGAATCTAGAGCCCAGACGAGACCGGCGTCCTTGACCTCTCAGAGGTCGCAGACAAAACTATATACGTCATAATTACTTCATCTAGGTTAATTTTTGCGGAAAATTTGAACTTTTTGTTACTTAACATTCCTATAAGACATTCTACTTAAACTCATAAAAGTTCACAGTAAACCATCTAATATTAAGATCATCAAATGAAAGAAATAGTTCCATACTGCATTAAGTGTATAATTGCCAAAATAGCACCAATACAATGTCTGAAATAAAAACGGAAATAAACACTAGTGGAACACACTTCACTAGCTAAAGCCTACATCTAAGTTGGATAGTAATGGTAGACATCCTCGAAATCATGAGGGCCTACCAAGTCCGGATGAAAGCTCCACGTCCGGATAGCTGCAATGTCAACCTGTAAGCTCTAGCGTCCACCTGTGCCTGCACTTAAAAATATAGTTTTGTATGGGATTAGTACACACTTGTACTAAGTATGGGTATATGCAAGCAGACACCAAGGACATGCATGAGTAAGAACAGCTCTTTCCTAACAACATGATTATAGAAAGTCAAGTCAGTGGACTTGCCAAATTGGGGTTAGGAAAGTTAATGAGCTTTCCAAATTTGGATTAGGAAAGTCAGTGAACTTTCCAAATTTGGATTAGGAAATTCAGTGAGCTTTCCAAATTTGGATTAGAAAAGTCATGCTATGAGAGTAACATGCATCATCATACTTATCATATTGCACACAGCACATAATATCTTACACATAGCACATATCATATTGCATATAGCACATAACATCTTTCATATAATTTATTCATATGCCATGAGACCTTGGAATCATGGACTTGACATTAAGACTTCCGAAAATGAGGGCTCAATATATGGGACCTCAACTAGGGAGCCTTCTTTAGCAAACACAGAGTCTGCTTCATTCATTCATACATACTTTATTTCATTCATTCATAAGCTAGTGTAAACACTATCCATACCTAGGATGTAGTTTAAGACTCTCATCAGGTTTGTTGTGCAATGACCAAGAATAACCTAGTGTCATTACTTGAGTCCAGCTCACCTCTTGATTATCCTATCCTAATACCTTTGGTATCGTTCATTTCATTATGTGCATCATTTGAGGCTGGCCTCATTAATTCATTGGGAACTTTAACTTTAATCGACATAGATCATGTGAGCATCATGAAATCCAGTGTCTCCCCTACATCGAAAAGAGGTGGAATCACCGACCAACGTGACCCAAAACATTCTAGCATACATAGGAATTGAACCCCGCCAGATCCCTATATTGGCAGTATAGGTTCGAATACTAGGAGATATAAAGAGACCCATACCTGGCATGCCAGATAGTCTCATCTCATGAGAGTTACGTGAACCTCCGCCCTTCCCGAAAGAAGGCATCACCGCTCAAATCTAGTCTATCGGTGCTCAGTATAAAGTTCCATTACATTCAACTCATACGTCATGGAAGCTGGCTTATAGTATGAGGACATCATAGCTCAACAGATGATTTTCCATCTTATCATTCGTATTAAGTGTGTTAATCTCAATACTTTCATTAGAGTGTTCATAGAGACTGTCTCTTCATTAACTTTACACTCTCATAGGTGAGTACGTTTGGTAACATTTATTTAGTCTCATTTGAGATTGCTCTCATCTTTTACATTAGCCTCATATCATGTTGTCACCACATTCATTAACATTAGCACATTTGCTCTTCATAATTACTCACCCCTTTTTACCTGAATGTTCATCTCATCATATGCCAATGCACTTGGCCATTTGTGTGTTTCACATTCTTACTTAACCCTTCTAGGGTTTCATCATTTCATTGCATAATATTCATTTCATCGTATGACAATGCACTTGGCCATTTAGTGTATTTCACACTCTTACTTAACCCTTCTAGGGTTACATCATTTCATTACATACATCTTAGGTTCACTTATTTTTAAACTTTTGTTAGACTTATGGGTCTATACATACAAGCCATGAGGCTTCATTCATAGTTCGATTAAGTGATTCATATCTTCCTAAGATTATGTGGTATAAGACTTATGCATCTTGTATGTGTGCCAAGATCTCAATTTCGATCTAAGTAGGCAGCATTATTCTTGAATATTTAATTCACGTATGACTTATATATCAATACGGAAATTTGGGAAAGGGAACCCGATTTCGAATCCCTTGGACAACACTTACATTTTTCATCTATTTTATTTTTGGTCCACATAACATTGGGACCCTAGATCGAGCCCCAATATCAACTTTTCTTTTTTATTTCTCTCATTTGAATTTTCTCTTCCTTGGCCGAGGGGTTGTGGGATCGAACCTCCACAGCCCCCTTATATTTTTTTTATTTCTTATTCCTTGTTTTTTTCGGAGTAGACCATGAGGTTGTAGGATCAAACACCCACAGCCTCTCTTTATTTTTCTTTTAATTCTCCTCTACTTCCTAGAGGTCGTGGGTTCGATTCCCACGCCTCGCATTTCTTTTCTTTTCATTTTTCCTTTCTCCTTTACTGCCTAGAGATTGTGTGTTCGATTCCCACGCCTCACATTTCTTTTCTTTTCCTTTTTTTCTTAAGCTGTCTGAGAGGTTGTGGGTTCAAATCCCACTCCTCTCATTCCTTATTTTTCATAGATTATTTCCCTGCCAAGACCCCTGTTCTATTCCCCTTAACCCCATTTCTTTTTATTTTAGTTTTTGGAGCTTTTCACGTGTGAGGTCTTGGGTTCAATCCCTAGTGACCTCACCTATTTTTCATTCATTTAAACTCTCATGTTATTATCCTTATTTTGGCCGAAACTAAACCATCACAATGCTGGAAATTTTTATCACATTTTGCAGCCTACTCTCTTCAACATTTATACGTAAATTCGTAGGGAAATTCGTAGATCATTTAATACGTTCTTAGGTGCATTTTTAATGGATTCGTTTATCCAAGAGATTATCATTCAAGAAACCACATTTCAACTCATATGAACATCATGATTTACATCAACATGTGTACATGAAATATAAAGAACTATCATGCTATTTCAAGTCCTTAACCATGACCAATAGCCACGACAACACATACAAACACGCGTAGTTACATTTTCGGAAAACATCAACATAAGTCACATAATTCCGAACATACATATAAACACATAATCATCACAAAAACACGTTTCATCCCTATTTTTCTACCAGCAAACATAACCAACCTATGATTCAATGGGAGCTAGTGACAGGGACATGCAACGGGGAACAACCCTAGTTTTCGGAATTGATTCGTCTGAACCTTAGGGGTCTCTTGGGAAAGGACCAAGAGAGAAGAGAACCCATACATTTTTGACGTTCAAACCTTGAATTTCTTCCCAAAGAACTCCTCCAAACACACATCAAACACCAAAAGTTCAACACCAAACTCGACGGAAAACCTTCTCTTTGCCTACGTGATTGATTAACATTTGTTTTTCTTATAATTTCGTGTGAGTTCTTCAAGTGTGAAGAACTTTGGTTTACCTACTGTTTTTTGAAGTTATTTTGGAAGAGAGAACGTTAATGAGAGTGATAGACACATGAGAGATAGAGATGAGCGTGGCAGAGAAGAGTTTTCTTAGGCTTAGGAGTCTAGTTTAGGACTTAGTCAATTAAGGTTTTATTTAATTATTAAAAATCTGATTTCCTTTTATTTTAAATCAGCTAATAAATAATAAATATAAATTAATTACATTAATTTACCAACTTAAATTAAAACAACTTTAATTCATTGCTTCCACCTAGGTTCGAACCGGGTGGAGCAAGACTTCACTTCAAGAGCCCATTTTCGGCCCTCTCTCCCCAAAATTCCCCTCCACCTTATTAACTAAATAATTAATTATATATTTAGGATAATTATGATACTACCCTTAGCATGGAAAAAGACCATTTTACCCCTAGACCCTCGAAACCTAAGATTTCCCCTTTTTAAGTCCGATAAAGACTCCTTCAAGTAAATCTTCATATTCGAGAGCCCTACATGGTTGGACCCAACCTTTCAAAGCTCAACTAACTCCCCAAGTTAGTTGGCTTGGCTGTAGCAAGGGTTCCGAGGTCTGGTTCTACGCGCATCAATCAGTGTAAACCCAGTCTAATCGTAGGCATTCTAGACACATTAAGCATTAATTAGCATCTACATTTTTAGGGTTGTTACACATTCTATCTTCATTCATATGTAGATTATATGACTCTCAAGTAAAAGGTTTCTTCTCAAATTCTTCATTACTAGGTGAATCTAGACATAATACATCTTTAAGGTTCAATTCAATCTCAAGATCAATCCAAATGAATAAGGTCTAGTTCAATTCATACCTCAATGATCCTACTATGATGAGTTAATATTCAAGACAATTGAATTAAGACAATGAATCTAGAATCCTAAATCTTGCCATTAATGGCAAAAATCACCATGATCACTCTCATTATCAAATACTAGACTTCATCAATGAATACGTATGAAAACATCACATACTCATCATATAATCACAACTGAATTCTACCCACTTTATTGGGATCACAAACAAGCCTTACCCACAATGCAATCACAACCCTAGCTAGATTGGGGTATTTTGGATTCACGATTGAGGGAAACTAGGGGGACTCCATGGGTTGAAGAATCTATTAATCAACAATCCTTACATACATTCAATCAAAGCAACAATTTAAGTTTGAAACCTTGGTAAACTTCGTCCTAAATGCAAGTCCCTTATCCTCTTATTTTTCAATGGTAATCTTGAGAGAGTTTTGGGAGGGAAAGGTTTTGTTTTGGAATCGTGAGTCTAAATGGCTATTTTATTGTTTAATATACTTAAAATACCTAAAAACATTAAAAATAACCGTCCTTTGGAATGTGGGGTGATTTTCCCAAACTACCCCATACTTGGCCGAGACACCTGCGAAATTGCAGGTGTCAAACGATGGATACAATCTAATGGACGCCATTTGATGGACGTGGCATCCTTCTGGGCATCGTTTTTTTAGAACCTCCACTTTTGGGATCTAAGCTTCCACAACTAAGTGTTGTTGTACGCCAACAATCGACGGGCAATCAACTAAACAACTGGGCGTCACTTGATGGTCGTTGTTTTGACAGTTTTATTATCTTTCTGTACAAGGTTTGGGTCCTCCTCAAGGACCTTAAGGGTGGTACTTGGGGATTCATGCCCTCACATTTCAACCCTAAATATGTTTATCTAGGTGTTACATTCCTCTCTTATCAACTTGGATCCCAAACAAAACGTAAAATATGCCAAGGCACACTAGAACACACCTACTACCAATTTCCTATCGTCTTGGTTGTCCCTTGACATTTGACCTCAAACCTCATCAAACAATTTTCTATAAGTTGTGACACATATTATAAATGAGCTATGGACTCTTAAAACCCATGATAGTCTCTATTTAGCCTTATTTTATTTTTGGGTCATTAAAATATTCCCCACTTGGGAAACATTCGTCCTCGAACGACACCGTACATGTATTATATCTAAATGTACACACCAAATCAAGGAAATATCATTTCCAATATAGATATACTTAATTCAACTCAAAACGCATGAACAAAAAATACTTGCTCAATTCAAAGAAAACTATAGCTACACATAATCATATAAGAACCTTATGGAGAATGACTTCACTATCCCCCACTTGGGAGTTAGACACAATGTATGTAATTCTAACATAAAATTCATCATACCTTGTAAACATCAAATCCAATAAGGCAAGTCATAAAAGAAAGATTTTTTTTTTAATTTTCATAAATCATTAAAAAGCACATACAGAAAAAGGACATGAGGATATCACTTTTAATATTTTCTAGATTTGAGAGATTAGAACCTATTATTATTCTTTGGAGGGACATCTTCCACATTACTAGGAGAAACTTTCCTATCCTCCCTTTCTATTTTCTTAAGATTGGGGCAATCTCTCATCTTGTATCCATCCTTCTCACACCTAAAGTAACTATCAGTGTCGATTAGGCACATATCAAAATGACTCCTTCCACACTTGGAGCAAGTAGATTTGGAAAATGTAAACCCACTACCCTTTTCTTTATCAACCTTAGAGGTATTGGAAGAATCTTTTCCGAAATATCTTCGTTTAGTCATAGGCTTATGTTGTCCCTTGGACTTACCATGGAAAGACTTATCACCTTAAAACTTAGACCTCTTCTTTTCTCTAGCTCTCTTTCCTTAGTTTTGACTCTTCAATTTTTTGGTCAAACACCATAAGACGTGAAATATCCATATCATCAACAAGCATTCCCCTACGACATTCTTCTTCTACTAGATCGGACAACCCCATCATGAACATATACATCAAGTCTCTACGAATTGATACCAAGATTGGAGTGTACTTAGACAATAGAGTGAACTTCAAGTCATACTCGTAAAAACTGAAATTCCATTGTTTAAGGTTTATGAATTCCTTCAACTTAGCCTTCCTAAATTCCCTAGGAAAGCCTACTTAAAAGTCTCCCACTCTATAGGACCCGCCTCTACCGACATATAACTTTTCCATTGTTCATACAAAAATTGTGCTATATCTTTCAATTGGTAAGCATCTAGTTCCACTTTCTCTCTAGAATGTAATCCCATAATAGCAAGAGTTTGATAAACCTCATCTATGAACCCATTTGGGTCTTCCTCCACCTTGGAGCCACTAAATTCCGGAGGGTTCATTCTCAAAAACTCTCTAATCTTATAAGCATCCATTCCTCCTGTAGGGTTTGCGGAGCCACTACATCCTTATTGGCTTGGGCCGTCAAGGCTCGAGCTAACAAGTTCATCGAAGTTCTAAACTCCTCTAGAGTGAAATTCCCCATTGGAGGGTCAATCATTAGGAACTTGAGGAGGAACTTTTTCGCCTTGGAAAGGAACTTGAGCTTGCACTTGGTGAGGAATCTCTTGGAACCCATTGCCATCTCCATCTCTTCTAGCATTAGCCCTAGTGTTAGCCATAACCTAGACAAAATCATAGGCAACCATTACAAAAGGGCCTACTAAAGTCAAACTCTATGAAAAGATTAAGAGAATGAAGAACTGAAACTTCTCCTAAGCATCCCATAGCCTCCTACTCATAGATGTATCGCGACTCACACAGATGAATAAGACTCTGCTAGAGGTGGTTTTGAGATATCCTAAGACCATTTCATAACTTTATGCTTTAATACCAAGTTTGTCAAGACCGGGGAGCACTCCCCTTCCCAAATCGTGACTTGGCGTACTTGACCTCTCAGAGGTCTTATACATTCCAATTAACTTCATTGCATAACATCATGCAAAAATGGAGGGAATTAAAAACTTTATTTCAACATAATACAAAAATCATTTCATTGCAACGAAAGACTTTCTAACATGTCTCAAAACCATATACGTAATACATGATTAATAATGCCATGGGACACAACCCACAAATGTCTAAAAAATTGTAAATGACATGATGTAAAAATAAGGGTGTTGTCCTTGAATGCTATGAGGACTCACCAATGCATGTACGATGGGCACACACCTAAGACTAGTTTTCGAACGTCTTGGTCGTCCCTTGATGTTTGACCTCAAACCTCTTTAAATAAACTTCTACAAGTTGTGACACATATTATGAATGAGTTATGGACTCTTAAAACACATGAGAGGCTCTTGTTAAACTTATTTAATTTTTTTGGGTCATAACAACAAATTTAAGAAAATTAAAATTAATCTTTCTTCCCATAATTTTGTACAAATGAGGAGCATAGATAAAAATGTATGAATAATCTCAACTCTTACAAAATTTCCCTCAAAGTTTCGCTAAAATTACTAAGAAAAAGCCTTTGTAGTGTTATATCTCTCAATTCTTTCTATTCTTGCTTTTTGGATGCCTTCTTTCCCTGTTCAAGAAGCTATTTAAACAAATCTAATTTGTCGCTACGCAATACCTTTTAACGAAGTAAATCCGGTTTCACCAACCATTAGGCGACTCACTAGTTCTTTGTTATCTCGCCTTCATTTTTCACTCATTCTTTATCCTGCTACTATAGTTTAAGGCGATTCAAATTGGGGTCGCCTATCAATTCTGTGAATCGCCCTTTGTCTTTCTATCTCGCCCATCAGCACTTGCTTAACTTTGCACCATCACTTTTGGAGATTAGTTTAATTTATTTGGATCAGAATGGATCAGCGACACACTGAATGAAACTGCTACTCACTATCATTTTTCCCAATTTTAGCTCCAGCATTTTGTTAATTTTTGCAATTTGGTGGCCCATTTGGCGATTCGCTCAGTGACATCGACAATTACCAGGTCTTCATTTTGCTTGCTCTTTCAGCTTATCATTAACTTTATATGGAGATTCGCCAAAAGGTTTAGGCGATCATCAAGCCTTCTTTTCTTTATTCTTCCTGCTGCCTTGTTCCTATTTTTCTTAATAGTGTCCATGGTTCGTCTCTAAGTCTAAATAACTGAAATCGAAGGATTTACATCATTTATTCAGTCAAAATATTCATTTGAGAACACTAAATCTATAAAAATAAATCCCTAAATGAGTCCAAATCATGAACTCATATGTTCGCAAGTTGGGAACCAAGGAGGTAGCATCAGTCAATGTATTATGGAGAAATTAATTTGTTGGGGAAACTACTTGGGAAGATGAAAAGAATATGAAGAAGAGATACTCTTCGAATTCAGAGAAATTCCAAATTAAGGTACTTATGCTTCTCTTGGAATTTATTTTCAGTTTGCTTGTTGTATATTATATTGCTTATTAGGTGTTTGACCTGATTTTTGGATGCTACAACCTTAGTCTACTAATATTAATCTTATTCGAGGACACATGTTCCTAATGGAGAGATAATGTAACACCTTGGTATAAGAAATAACTAGAATTAGAAAAAACTATTTTTGGAAAGAGTAAATTTGAAAATTTTGGCAAGTTATACTAAGTTACGCTAATACGGGTGGTCGCCTGCCTCACATGTTTTCTGTCGGTTAGCCCGTGTGAGTCCTTTTAAAGTGTACTATCACTTCTTATCAATTCGAACAACTCTTAATGACTTCTAAACATCTATAAGTCATCCACACAGGTGAATCATCACCTTGAATCCATAAATACTAATTCAAGGAAAGCTAAAAGCCAAGTCTAGAGAGTTCTTAGAGTGTTTTCAAAAGTATTTTATAAACGTTTCAAACTTGTTTTAAGACTTGAGAATTGAGTAGAGTAAAAGTAAGAGTAAAAGTGCATCTTCTTCAAAAAAATATATATATGGGAACTAAGTATCCGTAAAGAGTAAATGTTTTCACATTGAAACAATAGAGGAAACACCAATATCCAAAAGATCTTTATACCTAGTTTTTAAATAATAATCTCAAACCAAAGAAAGAGTTAGGTTTTTAAAAATATGAGTTAGCTACAATTTTAGAGTAGTATTTAGCACTGATACGGGGACGATTTTGAGTTATATATACAAAATCTCCATAAACCATGTTGCCAATATGGGTAGAAAAAGGGTCATACTTTAAATTATTCCTTATTACTTTTAGCATAGACTAGTGGATCCACTTAGTAATAGGTTATATACCCCGGCAAAGTATAGGACGGTCGTGACAGCATGAGTCAAGACTTTGTATCATCACATAGCTCATAGTGATGGTTGTGTCTTAGAGAATCTCCCACAAAGTTACTTATATTTTCATATATAACTAAGTAATTATTATATTTTTCAATACACTGAGTCGTTATCTACATGTTTTAAAGTTTTTGTTATGTTGCAATTATATTACTCCTTTATATAGAAATTAGTTGAGTGGAGTACTATTTCACTAGCATGCTCATACATTCCATGTGCTGGAAGCATTCGACCTACATATTTTATGATGATAATATAGGTAACCAGGATAAAAATCTAGAACTTTGTTGATCCAGTTGAGTTTTAGAGTTGTTTGTGAACATCCTTTTTGTGGAGTATCCCCTTTTGATTGTTTATCATTCCAAACAGCCTCGTTTTTACGAGGATCCCTTTTTAATTTCTTCATCATTCTAGTTTAGTTAGGATGTCGTGGGTCTTTTCCAAACATCCATCTCAGTTATTAGAGCCTTCATAGATAGTTAAATATTGTTAGTTCATCAATCTTTTCCATTTTCTATTTTAAATTTTTTAAAGACTTGAGTTGCCTCTTTGGCAAGTTGAATGTATCCTCTACAACAGTCTGAGTTTAGAACAAGAATTTATCTCTTGAGTTATTTTAAATGTTGATTGAGAGTCTTGCAAGGAGTAGTAAGCAAGATCAAGGGTTCTCTTGGAGACATCAGTGGTTCTCGAGTGTTGGCCACATCTTGGGGTGTGACATTATTTCTCTTTGTGTAGCGACATGTACCCATCGTTAGAAAAATCCATTAGGGGGGAAATATTAGGCCAGAAAACTTTTTTGTACTACTTGAAATTTCCTAGCCTAGTCCAGATTTGGACAAAAAATCAGAGTCAGTGAAGACTACGGAAATCTTGTAATGAATGAGAGACCTAAAAATGAATTTGATTGCATAAGTGAATATCTAAGACGTTAAGGAGCCTGTATAACTCTATAAAATTGAATTCAGGTGAGTAGACCTCCTAAAACTGATCTTAGAGTTAAAGGGTAGTTTCTAAGTTTCATGGAATGAATGTGTATTGTGAAATAGGGGTCTAAAAACCTTAATTTAGTTGTTGCTTTCCGTTCAAGTCGTTAAGGAGGGATTATTATCGATAGGGCGGGGCTGCTGCGGTGAGATGGGGGTCACCGTAGCGGACCAGTTGCGAGTAAAGTTGGAATAAACCCCAAAACTGACATTATTTTTCAAATTTCGTTCATAAAAGTTAGGATACAAACCAGGGAGACTTCTTGATAGATTTTCACCATTCTTGAAGCTAAAGGTAATATTTTTATTCTCCAAATCCATGCTCAATTCATAGAATGTAAATTCATGGATAATTACTATTGGTAGAGGGTATTGGAAATGTTTTGGATTGTACGAAAAATCCCAAGGTGCATATAAGGATCATGGGTTTGGCCTAGTTTTGATGTTTTTTATTGTAATCTGGGTAATTAGGCTTCGTGTATTGATCCTCATGTTATATTAATTGTTTGTAGACCAAGAAATAGTCAAAATAATCATGTAAGAGAAGAATCAAGTTTCTTATGAGGGTTCAAGATTTTTTCGAGGTAAGTGATGGTTTTTTATTTCATGTTGGTAATTAATTCATTTTAATGCATGACTGTATGCAAATGCTGCATTATTGATTACACTAATAGTAAATGAGTCTGAATGAATGATTGTATGCCATGCACCAACACTTGATTGTATAATTATGAGAATGTACATTGTGATTGTGATTATGGCTTGTTAAAGGGATTGGGTGTTACGTTACAACTGACTTACATGGAACAGGTGTCACGTTTTAGCACATATATGGGATTCGGTGTCAAGTACGACACGCTAACTTGGATCGGGTACCACGTATCGATACACTTACAGTTTTGGTGTGAGTTCAAAAAGAGGACCATTGACTTGTAATATTGATGTATTATGGGGAATGTGGAATTATCGTTTATCCTGAAATGATGTGTAATAATGTATATGTTCGGTATATGCCTATTTTATAATGTTGCGGTTACTTTTATATGATTCACTTATTTGAATAACCATGTGGTCCTACGAGTACAATGTGCTTATGTACTGATATTGCACTTTCTCTATCTTTGTTGAGTACATGGTATCTTCAGGCAGCTACTGACAGATCTCGTTTAGAAGACTAGTGTTCTATTTGAATTCAAGAGGGAGCCAGTTATTCCTTTCTATTATGAGTTCTCCTTTAGCTCAGTCATTCTTATTCGAATTTAGATTTGTACCTTATATATTTCTATATTTAATTGGGTTTTACCCATTTTCTTTAGACTAATGGTTACTTGTCAGAGTTTTGGTACACTGACTTTCAGGTTCTAGGGAATATATTTCTGCAATGTTTTGTTTGTCGTTGTTATACTTTTGGAGATTATGGGAACTGTGTTTGATTGTTGCATTTAAACCTACTAGCGTAACTTTAAATGTCTTAGTTTTTTTTTTTAAGTTTTTTAGTTTGGGTTGTTGTAATGGTTTTACCATAAAAGGGTTAGTGTGGGTGCAATCATGACGATCTCGGTCGTGGAAAGGTTGATATCAGAGCTCTAGGTTCTTTGATTTTTTATGTACCAACATTAGTCTAGTAGAGTCTTGCGTAATGGTACGAAGGCGTCTCTACTTTTCTTCAAGAGGCTATAAGACTTAGGCCTCATTTGTTTTCATTAAGAGTAGGAGCTCTGAATCTGAATACACATATGAATATTAAGATTTGCATTAAGATCTGGGTGTTTTGATCTAAATACACATCTGAATATTAAGACGTGGTCTCTAAATTTGAACACTAAATAATTAATGTTGTTTGTTTTCAAGATCTTAATGTAGAAGTGAAATTCAACATTTTAAACAAAATATTATAAAATTTTTGTTTCAACAAAAGATATCACTTTTGACATAAAAAGTTTTAAAAGTTTTAATCATCATAATTTGGAGTACTATTTTTCCATTCAAAAACATTGATAAACAACAATACACCAAAAATATTATTGCAAGTAGTGTTCTTGACACACATCAATACAAGAAAATTATTAATATAAAAAATACTTGCAAGGATTTACGAAAACATATCAGTTGGGAAAAAATGGTGTTTGATTGAGAAAAGTGAAATAGATAGTTTTAGTTATGAGATAAAAAGACACATCCAAAGAAGAGAAGCTATGATTTATTATTTAACAACTTATCAAATGAGTCTGAATGTTGTTAAGAGTCTCCTACATATCTGATTCGTTCAGACCTCTTTATACCCATTAAGATATTTTTTTAAAAAAAAAACAAATGAACTTAATAGGTTGAATCTGAATCATTCAAATTCAGACATAAAAACCAAACATACTTAATGGGCTGAATTTGAATGATAAAGACTTACACCTCCATTAACTGCAAAAATATAAGGCCTTAGTAAATCTCTCCATTTTCTTTTGTGTCATTTCATGTTATAACTTGGTTCCACTTGATATCTGGTGAATCAAATTTGTACCTAATCTCCTTGACTCTTCTGTGTACAGATGGTTAACACTAGATTCAACGCGGTCTGGCCCTTAGTTCTCGTTAATGATCCCACTAAGGAATTTGCAATAAGATGCCATGGTCGAGGTAGGGGTAGAGGTAAATCAAGGGGCAGATGTCGAGGAAGAGTAAGGCCTACTATGCATTGAGCACTGGTCGGGAATGCTCCCACAAATAAATTTCCTCATGTGTATTATGAAGAGGTAAGGGAGAATGTAGAGGTTGAGAATGAGGATACTGTTGGAAAAAATAAAGAGGTTCAAGCTGAGACTATAGGTATTCCTCCATTAGACTTAGTGTTAGCTCAACAGATTATGTCATTCCTAAGAGGATTGGTTGGTCCAGGAGTTCTTCCCATATCTCAAGCAACTCAAGCTCCCATCAATCCCCCTTTTGGTATCACTGTCAGCAATGTGGGTGGAAATGCAGGTACTGATGCTTTCTTTCGTGTTTTGTTGGGTCCTATTGTGAACGATATTGAACACGAGATGTTGACTAAGTTCTTCAAATTTAAACAATTTGTGTTTCATGGTTCTGAGAGTGAGGACACCTATGAGTTCATCCTAGATTGTTGTGACAGGCTTCATAAATTGGGAATTTACCATCAGAATGGAGTAGAGTTTGTGACTTTTAAACTTCAAGGTGAGGCTAAGTAGTGGTGGAAATCTTATGTGGAGTGCATATCTTCAGCTTTACCTGGTCGGAACTACACCAGAGATGGTCAATATGATAGACCACCAAACAGAGAGCAAGGAAAGTGGCAGAGTAGAGATGGGCATAGAAATGATCGTAGTGGAGTATATGTGCCCCCAGGTAGCAGAGAAAGAACGGTTGGTCATTCCAATGGATCTAAGTTGGAATATATGATGGCTAAGATGCTTCAAAAGTAAAATCAACATATGAAGGAGTTAAAGAAATGCATGGTGAGTTCTCAAGCCTGAGTGAGCTGGTTCACTCTCACACCACAACTACTAAGCAAATAGAACAACGTTTGAGACAATTCTCAGCATCCCTGAATAAGAGAAAGTATGGTTCATAACCAAGTGATACCATTCAAAACCACAAGAAGGATGGACATTGTATGGCCATCACCACTAGAAGTGGTAAAGTGGTTTCTAACCGAAACCGTGCAAGTACCAAGGATGAACAGGGCGAGGAACAAGTTAACACATAGGAGAATGAAAGTGCACCTGTAGTTGGCTTGGAAGAGGTTCAACAAAGAGTAGATCCTTCCAGAGTACAAGAGAGAGAGTTATGACAAGCTGCTTTTACATTATATTCTTAGACCTCCTCCTCCTTTTACACAAAGACTCAAAATGAAATCTGAAGATGGGAAGTTTACAAAGTTCAACACCATGTTGAAGCAACTTTAAGTCAATATCCCACTGGTAGAAGCTCTTGAAAAAATGTCAGGATATGCCAAGTTGATGAAAGACTTGGTTACCAAGAAAAGAGCTCTAAGTCTCGATTTTTCTAATGATGTACATCATTACAGTGCTATTGCAACCAGGTCTTTGGTAGAGAAAAAAGAAGATCCTAATACTTTCAAAATTCCATGCACCATTAGGTCAATCATGTTTGCAAAAGCGTTGCGTGATCTAGGAGCTAGCATAAATTTGCCATTATCCATCTATGAGAAGTTGGGATTGGAAATGCCAAAAACGACAGCAATGAGATTGATTATGGTTGATAGGTAAATTCAGTGACCAGTGGGAATCTTGTGTAATGTTTTGGTTAAATTGGATACATTTATCTTTCTAGCTGATGTTGTTATCTTGGATTATGAAGTACACTTTGAAGTTCCTGTAATTCTAGGAAGACTATTTTTAGCTTGAAGAAGAGCGTTGGTTGATGTTGAGCAAGGTGTGTTGAAGTTTAGACTAAACTCAGAAGAAGTAAAGTTTAACATATGCAGATCAATGAAGAAACAACGAGAGATGGAAGTAGTATCTGCAATGGAAGTTGTTACTGAAGATGACTTAAGAGTACCCATAGAAGAGAGGATAGCTATTGAAACATTAGCAACTTTGTTGATGAATTTTGATGCGGATTTCCGGTCTAATTATGGAGAAACGGTGAATGCTTTACAATGTATGGGAGCACATTACTACGCTACAAAGAAATTAGATCTGGACTTGAAAAACAAACTACATCCTCCAGCTAAACCATCCATTGAGGAACACCAGTTTTGGAGCTTAAGCAATTGCCTAGTCACCTTAGGTATGTACTTTTGGGTACTAAAAACACCTTACTTGTGATTTTGACTGCAGATTTAAATGACAGACATGAAAAGAAGGTGGTCAGAGTACTTCAAAGGTTTAAACAAACTATTGGTTGTACTATTGCTGATATAATTGGAATCCCTCCAGGCATTTGCACACACAAAATTCAACTTGATGAAGAGTGCACACCCAACATTGAGCACCAAAAGAGGTTAAACCCACCAATGCAAGAGGCAGTAAAAAAGGAAATAATTAAATGGTTAGATGTTGGGGTGGTTTACCCTATCTCAACAGCCACTGGGTCAGCCCTGTATAACGTGTGCCAAAAAGGGAGGCATGATTGTAGTAGCAAATGCAAAAAATGAACTAGTTCCACAGAGACCACTAACTGGGTGGAGAGTATGCATGGACTACAGGAAGCTGAACAGATGGACCTTAAGATACCATTTCCCCTATGCAATTTATGGATCAAATGTTGGAAAGGTGAGCAGGTAAAGTGTGGTGTTGTTACTTATATGGATACTCTGGTTACAATAAGATATCCATTGCTCCTGAAGATAAAAAAATGACTACATTTACATATTCTTATGGTACTTTTGCGTTTAAACGCATGCCATTTGGAGTATGTAATGCACCGGCTACATTTTAAAGATGCATGATGTCCATTTTTTTTAGACATGGTAGAAGACACTCTGGAAGTATTTGTCGACAATTTTTCTGTAGTAGGTGATACTTTTGATGACTGTTTATTGAATCTTAGCAGCGCATTGCAGATATGTGAGGAAACCAACTTGGTTTTGAACTGGGAAAAATGTAACTTCATGGTTAAAGAGGGCATAGTTCTTGGACAGAAAGTGTCATAAAAGGAATTGAAGTTGAAAAGGAAAAAATTGAGGTGATTCAAAAATTCCCTCCGCCTATTTGTACGAAAGGTGAACGAATCTTCCTGGGACATGATGGATTCTATAGGCGTTTCATCAAGGACTTCTCCAAAGTTTTACACCCCATGTGTAATGTTGGAGAAGGAGGTGAAATTCGTCTATGCCTACCTAAAATCCTTCGAAAGCCTCAAAGAGAAACTGATCTCAGCACCTGTAATTATTGGCTCAAACTGGGCAGAACCGTTTGATGTGATGTGTGATATTAGTGGCACTACATTAGGTGTTGTATTGGGTCAGAAGCGCAACAAGATGTTCCATTCGATTTACTGTGCTAGTAAGTCCCTAAATGTAGCACAACAAAACTACACAGTCACTGAATAGGAATTGTTGGCTATAGTATATGCATTTAAGAAATTCAGAGCTTATCTGCTATGCACTAGAGTAATATTTCACACAGATCATGATGCATAGAGATATCTCATAGCTAAGAAGGATGTCAAACCAAAGTTAATATGATGGGTGTAACTACTTCAAGAATTCTACATTGAAGTAAAAGATAGAAGAGTTTTTGAAAATCAGGTAGTGACCACCTTTCAAGATTGGAAGCTGCACAAAGAGAACACAATGAGACTGAAATAGTTGATACATTCCCAAATGAGCAGGTATGTGCTGCTACTCTTGATATCATTCCATGGTATGCTGATTTTGCTAATTTCGTAGTTAGTGATTTGATACCTGAGGGGCTTACTTATCAGCAAAAGAAAAAGTTCTTACATGATATGGGTAAGTATTTTTGGGATGAGCCTTATTTGTAAAGAGTGTATGCGGATAACATCATCAAGAGATGTGTTCCCGAAGCTTAAATGTTACCCATTATGGAGGCTTGTCATGCCTCTCTTGTAGGCAGGCACAATGGTGGAGCTCAAACAACTCATAAGATTCTCCTGTGCGGGTATTAGTGTCCAACTATTCACCAGCATACGGTCGAGTTGGTAAGAAATTGTAATATTTGCCAAAGTCAAGGAGCCATATCAAGACGTCATGAGTTGCCTATGACACCAAATTTAGAGGTAGAGCTTTTTGATGTGTGGGGAATCGATTTCATGGGCCCTTTGTAAGTTCCTATGGATAGAAGTATATTCTAGTAGCCGTGGACAATGTATCCAAATGGGTAGAAGCTGTAGAGTTACCTGAAAATGATGGAAAGAATGTGGCACCATTCATAAAGAAGAACATTTTAGCAAGATTTGGGACACCTAGAGCTATTTTTAGTGATGGTGGTTCTCATTTTTGTAACCAAGTATTCAGCGCTCTCCTGACCAAGTATGGGTTGTGTCATATCCGGGGAGGACCCCCTAGACGTAACCGTCGTCGTCGTCCTCTTAGAGGACTAAGACTAGACTCTTAGCATTCATCATTACATTCATAGGTCAAAATGCGGAAAATTCAAAACATTTTATTACTTCTACGTTGAGGTTTACATAGACCTCTACATCCACATAATATATTCGTATCGAGTATACATAAACTCATCGTATAGGAAGATTACATAGTCTTCTACTTTTATTGCACATAAGTATATATAAAAAATAGAACATAGTCTTTAAAGATTGTCCATTTAATAACCATCTAACAAGATTAGCAATTTTGGCATAGCCCATACATCAATGTAAAAGAGCCACATATAGGCATATACAATGCGTACTCAAATGAAAATTGAAAGAACATAAGAGTCTTAAAATTAAAACAACTTCATAAGCTCAATATTGGCATCGCCCTCGCAAAATGATGACCTACCCACTTGGATGATTGAGAATGTCCAAGTCTTCTTCAATTGTTGTCTCAAAGAGACTTCAACGAAAGGAACCTAAAATGTTGGGGAAAAGGGAGAAAATGGGGTTAGTACACCACTGGTACTAAGTATGAGACTATATGCACATATAATATCAAATCATGCTAAAAAAGGACATTTAGTTAAAGCATGCTATTTTACCTTTTGAAAGTCTTATGCATAATAAAGCAAACCATACCAATCAACAAGACATATTCATTAAGTCAAAGCAAGTCACATGCATATCAACATACTTTAACCCATAATCTAGTACAACCCTATCATCAAGTAATAACATTACAATCATGAATAAGAGTTCATCATACCATCATAAAGAAAGACAACTATTCATGAATCCTCACAAAGTCAGTAAGTGAAATGACCGAGCAAAGACCCATAACCCTAATTAGTCAAGTAAACCAACAAGAACCATGACTAATATCCAACTTCACATAACATATCCTTTAAGGATACATAACATAATACTTTAGCAATATAGACCAAATACATGTTCATAAGAATAACCAACACCACATAATGGCATCTACATGTGAGATCATCATATACATATCATTTGTATTCATAAGCATATATATATATATATATATATATATATATATACACACACACATAAGAACATCCCCCTAAGACTTCCCTCAAGGTTAACTAGTGCAATGTTTAGGTAGAGTCCCATACCCCTACCTAGACTAAGCTAAACCCCTTAGGTCATCCTAGTTAGAGTCCATTCATAAAATCATTTTTACCTTTTAAGAACATCCTGTCTTAACCGACATAGACCAAATGATGTAATGTGGAATCCGGTGTCATGGAATCCTACACCGCAAGAAGGTTGACTACTTACCAAAGTAGTACCTAAAACGTGAACATAGCAACTACGTGGATCCACTAGCTAGTATTCTTATTGGGGAAACATAGTTCAAGAACTAGGAGATATAATTGGGACCCTCTTTCTGATATGTGCATTATAGTCTCCAATATTAAGAGTACATTAGTGATCCTACCTTCCCTATGTGGGAAGGGACACTTCTCAATCTAGTTCACTCGGTGCCAAGCTAGAGTCCCTTTTTTAAATGTCTTTAAGCCTTTGTTTAACAATCATAGCTTAGTGTAACAACCCGAAAATAACAATGTTAAGTAATGCCTAAACGTACCTAGAATGCCTAGATTAGACCGGGTTCACACGACTTGGTGCGCGTGGAACCAGACCTCAGAACCTATGCACCAGCCAGGCCAACCAACTTGGTGAGTTAGTTGAGCTAGGCAAGGTTGGGTCCAGCCATGTAGGGCACCCGAATATTAAGATTCACCCGGATGAGTTTTAACCGAACTTGAAATGGGTAATCTTAGGTTAAGAGGGTATTGGGGTAAAATGGTCTTTTCCAGGCTAAGGGTAGTATTGTAATTACCCTATGTATTTAATTAATTAATTAATTAATTAATGTAAAAAGTGGACAGTTCGGGAAGGGTTGACCCGAATTGACCCATTTTCGTGAGATAAGCTTCACCAGGGTTCGATCCTTGGTGGAAGCAATATTAAATCAAATTAAATTGTATTTAATTATCTCATTTAAGTAAGGGCATAGTAGTCATTTCACTTAGCCTTAGAAAAAATAGATTTTTAATTAAATAACAAGGAGTCCTAGTTTGACTAAGTCTTCACCTAAAACCCCTACTCCTAAGCTACTCTCACGTCTAAACCCCCACTATCACATTCACGTTCCATTATCAGTAAACGCAAACAGAAAATTCAAAAGTTCATCACACTTGAAGAACTTGAACGCTAAAGCTCAAAACAAAAATTAGTCTAAAAATGAAAAGCAAAAGCAAAGTTCTCAACGGGATTGTGTTTGAGGTCTCGGTGGTGAAACTTTGGTTCGTGGGAATTGTCAGTGCGTTAGAAAGGTTTGAAACAGGTGTTGAACGACGAAAAGGTATGGATTTTCTTCCTCTTGGTCCCTTTCCCAAGATACCCCTAAGATTCAGTCTCTTCTAATCCAAAAACTAGGAATGTTTCCCGTTGCATGTCCCTGTCACTAGCTCCCATCGATTGTTGTAGGTTGGGTATGTTTGCTGGTAGAATTTAGGGATGTAATGTGTTTTTGTGATGATTATCTTCATGGATGTATGTTCGGATTTATGTGATGATAAACATGTGTGCAAAGTGTGTGTGGCCGTGGTTCTTGGTCATGGGTTGGAGCATGAGAATGACATGTTAAATTCTTGTGTTTTTGTATAAAATTACTTGGAAAAAATTCATAGAATAATGTACGAAATGCCCAACAAATTTTCCATAAAAATCTAACGTATAAATGTTGAGAAAAGGTGGATTTAAAGGATGACCAAATTTCCAGAAATCTGGAAATTTGGTCTCGGCATAGGCACTGTTAAGGAATTTGGATTTCAATTTTTTTTTAAGAAGTGAGGTCATTATGGATTGAACCGAAGACCTCACCATATGCAAGATGCTGAAAAAAAATTCAATAATAATAATTAAAAAAAAGTGAGGTGAGGGGGATTCGATATGGGGTAAGGCTCAAGTGAAGAAATGAAAGAGGAAAATAAATAAATAAAATGAGGTGTGTGGGGGTCGAACCCACAACCTCTCGGATAGGTGAGAAAATTGGGATAAAAACTAAAGAAAAATAAAATGAGGTTGTGGGGGATCGATCCCACATCCTCTTGGTCTCAAACGAAAAAGAGAGGAAGAAAAGAAAGAAAAAAAGAAGTGTAGGCGTCGAGGATCGACCTCGGGTCCCCAAGCCAAAAATATAAATTAAAAAATTAATATGAGACTAAGTGTTGCTCAAGGGATTCAAAATTGGGTTCCCTTGCCCAATTTCGTATTAATACATAAGTCTTACGTAAATAAATATTTAACGAATGCTGCATATAGGAATCGAAATCGAGACTTTGGCATATTTACAAGATGCATAAGTCTTGTACCATATAATCTTACGTAAGTATAAGTCACTTAAACGAATTATGAACGAAGGCTCATGGCTTGTACGTATGGGTTCATAAGTCCAGCGTACGTTTAAAAGTAAGTGAACCTAAGATGTATATGATGAAATGATGTGATCCCAAGAGGACTAAGTAAGAGTGTAAAATACACTAAAAGGCCAAGTGCATTGGCATATGATGAAATGAACATTCACGTAATGGGGTGAGTAATTATGAAGAGCTAATATGCTAAAGTTAATGAATGTGGTGACAACATGATAAAAGGCTAATATGAAAGACGAGATCAATCTCAAATGAGCCTAATAAGTGTTACCATAAACCGTACTCACCTATAAGAGTGTAAAACTAATAAAGAGACCAGTCTTTAAGAAACACTCTAATGAAAGTATTGAGATTAATGCATACTTAATACTAATGATAAGATGAGAAATCATCTAATGAGCAATGATTCCCTCATGCTAGAAGCCAGCTTCTATGATGTGTGAGATAAATGTAATGAAACTTTATACGGAGCACCGATAGGCTAGCTATGAGTCGCGATTCATTCTTTCGGGAAGGCAGAGGTTCGTGTAAATCTCATGAGATGAGACTGTCCGTTTACGCGGGTATGGGTCTCCTTATATCTCCTAGTCTTTGAACCTATGCAGCCAACATAGGGTTCTAGCAGGGTTCATTTCCCTATACACGCTAGCATGTTTTGGTTTCACTTTGGCCAGTGATTCCACCTCTTTTCGGTGTGGGGTAGACACTGGATTTCATGAGCTCACATAATCTATGTCGGTTAAAGTTAAAGTTCCCAAAGAAAGAATGAGGCCAGCCTCATGTAATGCACACCATGAAATGAATGATACCAAAGGTGTTTGGATAGGATAATCAAGAGGTGAACTAGACTCCAGTAATGACACTAGGTCATTCTTGGTGATTGCACAGTGAACCCGAAGAGAGTCCTAAACAACATCCTAGGTATATAAATGAATGAAAAATGAAGTACGTATGAATGACTCTCTGTTTACTAAAGAAGGCTCCCTAGTTGAGGTCTCATATGTTTAGCCCTCATTTGTGAAGTCCTAATGTTAAGTCCGTGATTCCAAGGTCTCACGGCATACGAACGAATGATATATGATATATGTTTATGCCAAATAAAGTATGTTTTGTGCTGTGTGCAATATGAAAAGAATGATGATGCATGTTACTCTCATGGCATGACTTTCCTAATCTGATTTGGAAAGTCCAACTGACTTGGGTTTCCATAACTCTTATCGTTAGGAGAGAGCTCTTCTTAATCATATATGTCCTTGGAGTGTACTTGCATACACCCATACTTAATACAAGTGTGTATTAATCCCATACAACCCTTTACTTTTAGGTGCAGGTGCAGGTGGACACTAGAGCTTACGAGATTACGTTGAAGCTATTCGGACGTGAAGCATTCATCCGGACTTGGTAGGACCTCATGCTTTCGAGGATGCTTATCTCTTATATTCTAGCTTAGACGTAGGCATGAGCTAGTGGAGGATGTTCCACTAGCATTTCTTTCTTACTTATTTTCACACGTCGTATTGGTGCCATTTTGGCAACTTTATATTGATGCAGTTATGAACTATTTACTTCATTTGAATATCTGATTATTAGATGGTTGTTTGTGAACTGATGTGATATAATGCAATTCTTACTATGAAGTCTATGTATACTTCAAAGCAAACAAAAGTTTTAAAGTTTCCGCTAAAATTAACCTATACGATGTAATGAGGACGTATGTAGGCTTGTCTGCGACCTCCGAGAGGTCAACGACGCCGATTTTGGCTAGGGTCTAGACCCCAGTCGTGAAAAATGTGGTATCTGACCCTTAGGTTAAATTCCAAGGATAATAAGTTCACATCAACCACATCGAGTAGTTTCTAAGTTATGGTAGTGAAGTGCACCACTATCATGAATTAGAGACTGCATGATGCGTAGGAAAACATCCCTTCTTCTGATCTTATCGTGCTTTCCTTAATGTCTGATTTCTTGGTGTTATGAGCGTATCTAACATCAATTTTTAATTTTTTCAAATGAACACAAGGGGAAACGCTGGTCGGGGAAAAGTAGGAGCAGCTGCTGGGAGCAGCCAAGTTCCACCCCAGTCTCCAGCTGCAGGAGTGGCCATTCCAGTTAACCCAGTTGGGTTGACTGATGCGGAGGTTCGGATAGATTTGGGACAGATGCCTCAAGCCATCACTGTATAGGCTCAGGCTATGACAGCCCAGGCCCACAGACATGAGGTTCAGCGGGAGAACCCACCAGCCCATAACTTGGTGAACAAGTTGGGAGATTTTACGAGGATGAATCCTCCTCTTTACAGGATCTAAGACTGTAGAGGATCCTCAGGAGTTTGTGGAGGAGGTCCAGAAGATTCTGGTGGTGATGGGGGCCACGAAGATTAAGAAAGCTGAGATGGCCTCGTACCACCTGAAGGATGTTGCACAAGCTTGGTGCAAGATGTGGCAGGATTGCAGGGCGTTGGGCGGAGGTCCGATCATATGGGAGCTGTTTAATACAGCCTTTCTGGAGAGGTTCTTCCCTAGAGAGATGAGAGAGGCTAAGGTTGAGGAGTTCATCAACCTTAAGCAGGGCTCGATGACTGTCAGGGAGTATTCCCTGAAATTCGTAAAATTGTCCAGGTATGTCACTTCCCTTGTGTCGAACAGCAGGGACGAGATGAGCAGGTTCCTTACAGGAATCTCGGAGGACTTGGAGGAGGAGTGTCGGGCTGCGATGCTCCATGACAGCATGGACTTGTCCAGACTGATGGTACATGTCTAGCAGGTTGAGGACAACAGGAAGAAGAGGAGAGTCCGTGAGGTCAGGAGGCCTAACCCTTATGACCAGACAAGTTCCAGCAGTGGTGGTGGCAGAATGACTTTCGGAGTTTGTGATCAGCCCAGATTTAAGAAGGGGCAAAGAGTTAAGGGAACTCTAACTCTCAGAGAAGTGTAGCACCCAGAGGAGGCAGACCCGATCCCGAGAAGGGCAATGGAGGTGATGTGCAGCATCCCAAAAAGGAATGTGGCAAGTGTGGCCGTATTCATAGTGGAGAGTGCAGACTAGGCACAAATGTCTGCTTCGGTTGCGGAAAGAGCGGACACATGGTCAGGGACTGTCCACATAATAGGGGTTAGGCTGGAGGTAATGCTCAACCTAGGCCTAATCCCCAGAATGCTACTGCAGTCGAGCTGCCTAAGAGGAACATATTCTACGCCTTGAAGTACATGGAGGAGCAGGAGAAGTCAGCTGATGTGGTCATAGGCATGTTGCAAGTCTTCTCAACCTCTGTTTATGCTTTACTTGATCCAGGGTCTACACTTTCTTTTGTGACTTCCTTGATTGCTCTTACTTTTGAAACACTACCTGAGGTTTTGCATGATCCTATCATAGTTAGTACTCCCTTATGAGAAAATGTGAGAGTTGATAGGATTCATAAAGACTGCTCAATAGTAGTATGTGGTAAGACTATGTGTGCAGACCTCGTTGAGTTACCCATGAATGACTTCGATATTATACTTGGCATGGACTGGATCCATAAATGTTATGCCTTCATGGATTGTCGTAGTAGGGTTGTGAGATACTGTTTCCCTAATAAAGTAGAGCTGGTCTGGGAGGGGTACAATTCGAGTCATTCAAGTCCCTTTATTTCGAACCTAAAAGCTAATAAAATGATGTCCAAGGGATTGTTATGCCACCTTATGAGTGTCAATGATCTGGATCATAACATTCCTTCCATAGACTTTGTGCCTGTAGTGAATGAGTTCCAAGATGTTTTCCTTGATGATTTGCATGGATTCCCTTCCCCTCGAGAGATTGATTTTAGTATCGACCTAGATCCCGATACCAAGCCGATTTCAATTCCTCCCTACAGAATGGCTCCAGCTGAACTCAAAGAGTTGAAGTTGTAGTTAAAAGATCTCACTGATAAGGGCTTCATCCAGCATATCGTATCCCCTTGGGGCGCTCAAGTGCTGTTTGTGAAAAAGAAGGATGGAACCCATAGGATGTGTATCGATTATCGGCATCTCAACAAAGTCACTATAAAGAACAAGTCCACTTCCCAGAATAGATGACTTATTCGATCAGCTCCAACGGTCTAGTTTCTTCTCGAAGATTGATCTTTGTTCCGGGTATCATCAGCTTAGGGTTAGGGATGAAGATATCCCAAAGACAGTCTTTCGTACCCATTATGGTCATTATGAGTTTCTAGTCATGTCATTTGGTCTTACTAATGCACCAGCTGCATTTATGGACCTCATGAACCGAGTCTTCCGTGAATACCTTGATTCTTCGTCATAGTATTCATTGATGACATCCTCATCTACTCTAAGACTAAGGAAGAGCATGAACATCATTTGAGACTAACCTTGCAGGTACTTAGACAACATCAGTTGTATGCCAAATTCAGCAAGTGTGAATCTGGCTTAGATTAGTGACCTTCCTGGGTCATGTTGTGTCTGATCATGGTGTGGAGGTGGAACCTAGAAAGACTGAGGCTGTTAAGAACTGTCCAAGACCTCTTACTCCCACCGATATTCGTAGCTTTCTGGGATTGGCTGGTTACTACCGCAGGTTCGTGGAGGGTTTTTCTTCCATTGCTGCCCCACAGACAACTTTGATAAGAAGAAATTGAAGTTCGAATGGGCGGAGACTTGTGAGAAGAGTTTCTAGGAGCTCAAGGACAGACTCACTTCAGCCCCACTGCTTACGTTGCCTAAAGGTGGTAAGAGTTACACTATTTATTGTGACGCATCTAGGGTTGGTTGGGTTTTGTTCTTATGCAGGGTGGTAAGGTGATAGCCTATGCGTCAAGACAACTAAAGGTTCATGAGAAGAATTATCCCACTCATGACCTGGAGTTGTCAGCTATGGTATTTGCATTGATGTTGTTGAGGCATTACTTGTACGGGGTGCATGTGGATGTGTTTACAGACCACAAGAGTCTCCAGTACGTGTTCACATAGAGGGAGTTGACTCTACATCAGCGGAGATGGTTGGAGCTGTTGAATGACTATTACATGAGTGTCTACTACCATCCAGGGAAGGCAAATGTTGTAGCTGATGCTTTGAGCAGGTTGAGCATGGGGAGTACAACCCACATTGATGATGGGAAAAAGGAGTTAGTGAAGGATGTACACAGACTGGCCAGACTGGGTGTGCGGTTGATGGACTCTACTAGTGGGGGTGTTTCAGTTCATCCTTGTTCTGAATCATCCTTGGTAATTGAAGTCAATAAGGGTCAGCATCTAGATCCTGTGTTGATGGAGTTGAAGGACTCAGTGCTGATAAAGATGAAGGAGTCCTTTGCTTTGGGAGGTGAAGGCATACTTAGGTACCAGGACAGGGTGTGTGTACCAGACGTGGCTGATTTGCGGACCAAGATTGTTGGAGAGGCCCATGGTTCCAGGTAATCTATACATCCAGGTTCCACCAAGATATATCATGACCTCAAGCAGATCTATTGGTGGGATGGCATGAAGAAGGACATTGCTGATGATGTGGCCAGGTGTCCTAATTGTCAGCAGGTTAAGGCGGAGCACCTTAAGCCTGGTGGTCTTACTCAGATGATTGAGGTTCCGACTTGGAAGTGGGAGGCCATTAACATGGACTTCGTGGTTGGTCTTCCGAGGACTAGGAGATAGCATGACTCCATATGGGTTATTGTGGACAGTATGACTAAGTCTGCCCACTTTATCCCTCTGAAGTCTACTTACAAGGCTGAGGATTATGCGAGACTCTATATTGATGAGATTGTGAGGTGGCATGGGATTCCTTTGTCTATCATTTCGGATAGAGGAGCTCAGTTCACTTTGCATTTCTGGAGATCCTTCTAGAAGATCTTAGGCACGCAGGTAAAGCTCAGTATTGCCTTCCATCCTCAGAAAAATGGGCAGGCAGAGTGCACCATTAAGACATTGGAGGACATGTTGAGAGCATGTGTGATTGACTTTAGGTGTAGTTGGGACGACCATCTGCCATTGATAGAGTTCTCGTATAATAACAGCTGTCACTCCAGCATTGGGATGGCACCGTTTGAGGCACTGTATGGTAGGAGGTGTAGGTCTCCAGTTGGGTGGTTAGAGGTTGGAGAGTCATCCATTTGGGTCCAGAGATCATTCATGAGGCCTTAGAGAAGGTCAGGGTGATTAGGGACAGGTTGGCTACTACTTACAGTCGGCAGAAGTCTTATGCAGATAACAGGAAGCGGCCCTTAGAGTTTGATGTTGGTGACCAGGTCTACTTGAAGATATAACCCATGAAGGGGGTGATGAGGTTTGGCAGGAAGGGGAAGTTGAGTCCGAGGTACGTTGGACCATACGAGATTCTACAGTGTGTGGTTGAGGTGGCCTATGAGTTGGCGTTGCCTGCGGAGCTAGCTTCTGTTCATCTAGTCTTTCATGTCTTTATGTTAAAGAAGTACCTTGGTGATCCAGCATCGATTCTGCCTGTTGAAGGTTTGGGGGTTGATGAAGACTTGTCCTATGAGGAGGTTCCTGTTGAGATTTTAGACCGACAGGTGAAACGGCTGATAAACAAGAAGGTTGCCACAATGAAGGTATTGTGGAGGAACCATCTTGTTATGGGTGCTACGTGGGAGGCGGAGGCCGATATGAGATCCCGCTATCCTCATCTTTTCAACTCTTGAGGTTAGACTTCCTACTCTTAAGTCTAAGTTTCCTTATCTCCTCTATTCTTGGTTGTTGTTGCTTGATTGTGTATAGTACTCATGTTATGATATGACAAGCATTGTGCTAGATAATTAGAAGTGTCATTCGGGGACGAATGTCCCTAATGGGGGGGGGGGGTAATGTAACAAGACGAAAATGACTATGCTAAGTAATGCCTAAACGTACCTAGAATGCCTAGATTAGACCGGGTTCACACGGCTTGGTGCGCGTGGAACCAGACCTCACAACCTATGCACCAGCCAAGCCAACCAACTTGGTGAGTTAGTTGAGCTAGGGAAGGTTGGGTCCAGGCATGTAGGGCACCCGAATATTTAGATTCACCCGGATAAGTTTTAACCGGACTTCAAAGGGGTAATCTTAGGTTTGGAGGGTCTAGGGGTAAAATGGTATTTTCCAGGCTAAGGGTAGTATTGTAATTATCCTAAGTATTTAATTAATTAATTAATTAATGTAAAAAGTGGAAAGTTCGGGTAGGGCTGACCCGAATTGACCCGTTTTCGCCTGATAAGCTTCACCCGGGTTCGATCCTTGGTGGAAGCAATATTATATCTAATTAAATTGTATTTAGTTATCTGATTTAAGTAAGGGCATAGTAGTCATTTCACTTAGCCTTAGAAAAATCATATTTTTAATTAAATAACAAGGAGTCCTAGTTTGACTAAGTCTTCACCTAAAACCCCTACTCCTAAGCTACTCTCACGTCTAAACCCCCATTATCACTTTCACGTTCCATTATCATTAAACGCAAACAGAAAATTCAAAAGTTCATCACACTTGAAGAACTTGAACGCTAAACCTCAAAAGAAAAATTAGTCTAAAAACGAAAAGCAAAAGCAAAGTTCTCGACGGGATTATGTTTGAGGTCTCGGTGGTGAAGCTTTGGTTCATGGAAGTTGGTAGTGCATTGGAAAGGTTTGAAATAGGTGTTGAACGACAAAAAGGTATGGGTTTTCTTCCTCTTGGTCCCTTTCCCAAGAGACCCCTAAGATTCAGTCTATTCTAATCCGAAAACTAGGAATGTTTCCCTGTTGCATGTCCCTGTCACTAGGTTCCATCGATTGTTGTAGGTTGGATATGTTTGCTGGTAGAATTTAGGGATGTAATGTGTTTTTCTGATGATTATGTTCATAGATGTATGTTCGGATTTATGTGTTGATAAACATATGTGCAAAGTCTGTGTGGCCGTGGTTCTTGGTCATGGGTTGGAGCATGAGAATGACATGTTAAATTCTTGTGTTTTTGTATAAAATTACATGGAAAAAATGCATAGAATAATGTACGAAATGTCCAACGAATTTGCCATAAAAATATAATGTATAAATGTTGAGAAAAGGTGGATTGAAAGGATGACCACTGGAAATTTGGTCTCGTCATAGGCAGTGTTGAGGAATTTGGATTTCAATTTTTTTTAAGAAGTGAGGTCATTAGGGATTGAACCCAAGACCTCACAATATGCATGCTACTGAAAAAAAATTCAATAATAAAAAAAAAGTGAGGTGAGGGTGATTCGAAATAGGGTAAGGCTCAAGTGAAGAAATGAAAGAGGGAAAAAATAAATAAAATGAGGTGTGTGGGGGTCGAACCCACAACTCTCGGATAGGTGAGAAAATTAGGAGAAAAACTAAAGAAAAATATAAAATGAGGTTGTGGGGGATCGATCCCATATCCACTTGGTCTCAAACGAAAAAGAGAGGAAAGAAAAGATAGAAAAAAAGAAGTGTAGGCGTTGGGGATCGACCTCGGGTCCCCAAGCCGAAAATATAAATCAAAAATTTAATATGAGACTAAGTGTTGCTCAAGGGATTTGAAATTGGGTTCCCTTGCCCAATTCCGTATTGATACATAAGTCTTACGTGAATAAATATTTAATGAATGCTGCCTATAGGAAACGAAATCGAGACCTTGGCATATTTACAAGATGCATAAGTCTTGTACTATGTAATCTTGGGTAAGTATAAGTCATTTAAACGAATTATGAATGAAGCCTCATGGCTTGTACGTATGGTTTCATAAGTCCAGTGTACGTTTAAAAGTAATTGAACCTAAGATATATATGATGTAATGATGTGATCCCATTAAGTAAGAGTGTGAAATACACTAAAAGGCCAAGTGCATTGGCACACGATGAAATGAACATTCACGTAATGGGGTGAGTAACTATGAACAGCTAATATGCTAAAGTTAATGAATGTGGTGACAACATGATAAGAGGCTAATATGAAAGACGAGATCAATCTCAAATGAGCCTAATAAGTGTTACCAAAAACCGTACTCACCTATGAGAGTGTAAAACTAATAAAGAGACCAGTCTCTAAGAAACACTCTAATGAAAGTATTGAGATTAATGCATACTTAATACTAATGATGAGATGAGAAATCATCTAATGAGAAATGATGCCCTCATGCTAGAAGCCAGCTTCTATGATGTGTGAGATGAATTTAATGGAACTTTATACAGAGCACCGATAGGCTAGCTATGAGTCACGATTCCTTCTTTTGGGAAGGCAGAGGTTGGTGTAAATCTCATGAGATGAGACTATCCGTTTAGGCGGGTATGGGTCTCCTTATATCTCCTAGTCTTTGAACCTATGCATCAAACATAGGGTTCTAGCAGGGTTCATTTCCCTATACACGCTAGCATGTTTTGGTTTCACTTTGGCCGGTGATTCCACCTCTTTTTGGTGTGGGGTAGACACTGGATTTCATGAGCTCACATGATCTATGTCAGTTAAAGTTAAAGTTCCCAAAGAAGGAATGAGGCCAGCCTCATGTAATGCACACCATGAAATGAATGATACCAAAGGTGTTTGGATAGGATAATCAAGAGGTGAACTAGACTCAAGTAATGACACTAGGTCATTCTTCGTTATTGCACAGTGAACCCGAAGAGAGTCCTAAACAACATCCTAGGTATATAAATGAATGAAAAATGAAGTACGTATGAATGAATGAAGCAGACTCTGTGTTTGCTAAAGAAGGCTCCGTAGTTGAGGTCCCATATGTTCAGCCCTCATTTGGGAAGTCCTAATTTTAAGTCCGTGATTCCAAGGTCTCACGACATACGAACGAATGATATATGATATATGTTTGTGCTAAATTAAGTATGTTATGTGTTGTGTGCAATATGAAAAGAATGATGATGCATGTTACTCTAATGTCATGACTTTCCTAATCTGATTTGGCAAGTCCAACTGACTTGGCTTTCCATAACTCATATCGTTAGGACAGAGCTCTTCTTAATCATACATGTCCTTGGCGTGTACTTGCATACACCCATACTTAGCACAAGTGTGTACTAATCCCATACAACCCTTTACTTTTTGGTGCAGGTGCAGGTGGACGCTAGAGTTTACGAGACTACGTTGAAGTTATCTGGACGTGGAGCATTCATCCGGACTTGGTAGGCCCTCATGCTTTCGAGGATGCTTATCTCTTATATTCTAGCTTAGACGTAGGCATGAGCTAGTGGAGGATGTTCCACTAGCGTTTCTTTCTTACTTATTTTCAGACGTCGTATTGGTGCCATTTTGGCAACTTTGTGTTAATGCAGTTATGAACTATTTCCTTCATTTGAATATCTCATTATTAGATAATTGTTTGTGAACTGATATGATATAATGCAATTCTTACTATGAAGTCTATGTATACTTCAAATCAAACAAAAGTTTTAAATTTTCCGCTAAAATTAATCTATACGATGTAATGAGGACGTATGTAGGCTTGTCTGCGACCTCCAGAGGTCAATGACGCCGGTTTCAGCTAGGGTCTAGACCCCAGTCGTGACACTTAGTTTAGGTGATAGGGTCTACCCTTGTAAAATCAACATGATCATAGCTGAATAAGAATTTCATGAGTACATTCCTTTCATTATAATTCATATAAGTGAGGTTAGCACATTTGCATATTCATTTATGATAAGGCACATTGGTAGTCATCACCATCCTTATAACATTTACATCTTAATCAACCTCACAACCACAATCAATCCATTTCAATTCAATATCATACCACCCTATCAATCCTAATACAAGGCATACTCCAACACAACATCATGACTTCATCACAATTAACCATAATTTGATGTAAAGAATAGTGTTCATAAGATTTACAAAGTCTCCTTCATAATTCATCATCAAGGTCTTACCATCAACCCTTAATTCAACCCAACTAGGGTATAACATCATCATAATTCAATGACCAAAATGACAACAAGACTAGAAGAATCACTACATCACAATTCAATACTAGATCAAAGCTTTAGACAATACAATTACGTCAATTCACAACATACTTCATAACCTAGATCACTTCTCAAGAACTAGCATGAAAGACTACAATTCTTCCTAATTCTTTGATGATTACTATAAAAACATAATCTAGTAGTAATTCAACCAATAACAAAGTCAATTGAACTAATATAACCTAATTCATATCAAGATCATAACCTAGGGTTAAGGGGTGAAGGTCATCTTTTACAAACTAGACCAAACCATCAAGATACATCAATATTATGTTAGAATACTTTTTAATATATTCATATTATCCAATAAAAATCCTAAACAAATTAATTCATAACGTTAATTTTGAGATCAGCAAAGACCCACATGAAAACTCAACTTTTGAAAATACTTTGAAGGAACCCTTTGGAGAAAGAGGTCTCAAAGGAGAATTAGATCCCATAACTTAATGTTTGATGAATAATTTATGGTGAATTCTTCCATTTTGAGCCCCTAAAACCCTCCCCTAGATTGTTCTTCGATGGAGTTCTTCACTAGAGAGAGAAAGAAGGGAGAAGGAAGAGAGATTGGGTTTGTGAGTGATGAGAGCTTAGGTTAATCTAATGGGGTTGGGGTCTTTATATGGTGAGTTAATCAACATAATTAGACTAAACTTAACTCCTACTAAACGCCTAACCCCTTAATTTATGTTTTGGAACTAATTAGAAACGGGCAGCATTTTACAGTGACCACAAACACCTCCACGATTGAAGGAACGTGGATCAATCGACGGCCACTGTACCGTTCCATGCTGCACATCCGTCGTCTTGGTCAGAGACTATGAAAATGACCTTTCCAAGATTTTGGTTAAGTTTCCATTTACGAGTGGCATCGACGCCCCGTCGATTCACCAACGGCCCGTCTGTGGCATCGGTTGGTGACACTGTCTCTTGACATCTTTTGCCCAATCTTGCAAGGGTCCTCCTCAAGGGCCCTTGGTTTGTCCTTGGGGAGTCATACCTGGACGTTTCGACCATGAATAAACTTAAACACATGTTAGACACCCTTCCATCAATTTTCATCATTTTTCCGACTTCTAAAAGCTAGTCAAATAGGCTAATGCACACTAGTACCTCCTTGAACTAGTTTCCGGACGTCATAGACGTTCTAGGACATTTTGGTTTCTAAACTTCCTAAATGACTTATTTTCATTAAAATGAACCTTAAAACAGTGTCTAGACCTTATGACACATATGTTAGTCTCTAGAACACGTCTTGGATTTTCAAAGTGTTACATTATCCCCCGCTTAGGAACATTCGTCCCCGAATGACACTAAAACTCTTTTGCATTAAGGAATAGACTCAAGACTAGCAGCCCAACCAACAACAATACAAGACAACATAAATCATATAATTTGAACAAGGCAATTCAAAAGCTTCAATTACCACACATAATCCTCAAACATTACATGATGAGGAATTCCCTTCTCACAACAACAACAACATGAGCTCAACATACTTTACTTGAGTCAATTATGCCAATGTTCAACTTACCAATATGCTACATATCATTTCATAACGTCTCACCATATCAAATGCACAAAATAACTCAAACAAGCAAAATTTCAAATTATAGACATACTTCACTATAAGTTACTGTAAAAACATTCAAAAATGCACATTTTGCAAAACTTCACCAAAAATCACGAAACTTTAATCTCTAGTCATTATTTTCATTATTAATAGAAGTAATTAACCTTAGTTATCAAATAGATGAGGGTAACGAGATTTCATGTCGTCCTCGGCCTCCCATGTTGAACCCTCAACTAGTTGATTTTTCCATAACACCTTTACATAAACCACCTATTTGTTTCTCAACTTCTTTACTTGCCTATCATGGATTTGAATCGGAACCTCCTCAAAGGAGAGGTTATCCTTGACACCAAGACCCTCAATAGGAAGAATGGACTCGGGATCACCGATACACTTCTTTAACATACAAACATGGAAAACCGGATGAACTGAAGCCAATTCACTAGGCAAACTTAGCTCATAGGCAACCTTACCAACCCCTTGCAAGATTTCATAGGTACCCACATAACGAGGACTTAACTTCCCTTTCTTGCCAAATCTTACCACCCCCTTCATAGGTGAAATTTTCAAGTACACTTTATCACCTTCTTCAAACTCTAAATCCCTTCTCCTATGATCGGCATAAGACTTTTGCCGACTATAGGCCATTTGCAAGCGATTCCTTATAATATGAACTTTCTCCAAATTCTTATATACATAATCAGGAACAAGAATCGAAGACTCACCGACTTCAAACCACCCAATAGGAGATATACACCTCCTACCATACAAGGCTTCATAAAGAGCCCTGGCTATGGATGAATGGAAACTATTATTGTAAGCAAACTCCACCAAAGGCAAGTGCTTATCCTAAATTCCTTTGAAATCGATGACACAAACTCTAAGCATATCCCCAAGGGTTTAAATAGTACGCTCTGCTTGACCATCCGTTTTGTGATGAAAAGTGGTACTTAACTTCACCTTGGTACCTAACCCTTCTTGGAAAGACCTCCAAAACCTAGATGATAATTGTGCACCCCTATCCAATATGATGGATAAGGGAATACCATAGCGACACACAAGCTCATCTATGAAGATCTTTGCAAAATCCTCCACCGAATAAGTAGACTTGACGGGAATAAAACTAGCGGATTTGGTCAACATATCCACCACCACCCATATGGAGTCATATTGTTTTTGAGTCTTAGGCAAACCTACCAAAAAATCCATATTAATGTCTTCCCACTTCTAAGTAGGAATTTGGATTTCTTGAAGTAGACCACCCAGCTTTTGATGTTCGACTTTCACTTGTTGGCAATTCGAACACTTAGCAACAAACTCCGCTATGTCCTTTTTCAAGGCTTCCCACCAATACACCTCCCTAAGGTCATGATACATCTTTGTGGACCACGGATGAATGGAATAACGGGACCCATGAGCTTCCTCAATAATCCGGTTCCTCAAATCATCAACATTGGAAACACACAAACTCCCTTGATGCCTCAAAACACCATCCCCCCTAAGGAGAATGACTCATTAAGCTTACCAAGACCCAATTCTTTCAACTCCATCAATGGTTGATCAAGGTGTTGTTTGTACTTCACCTAAACAACTAAGGATGACTCGGAGTTATGATGGACCATAAAACCACCATTTGGAGAATCTTCCAATCTAACCCCCAATCTAGCCAACCTATGAACATCTTTCACTAGGTCTTTCTTGGATTCCTCTACATGAGACACACTACCCATGGTCATACTACTTAGAGCATCCGAAACCACATTGGCTTTGTCGGGATGGTAGAGAACACTCATGTCGTAATCTTTCAACAACTCTAACCACCTTCTTTGTCAGATATTCCACTCGTTTTGAGTAAACACATATTGGAGACTCTTGTGGTAGGTATACACGTCAACATGAACACCATAAAAGTAATGCCTCCATATTTTCAAGGCAAATACCATGGTCGCTAACTCAAGATCATGAGTGGGATAGTTCTTCTCATGTACCTTAAGTTTTCTAGAAGCATAGGTGATTACTTTCCCATGTTTCATAAGCACAGACCCCAAACCCACTCGGGATGCATGACAATACACAACAAAGCCCTTTGTACCCTCTGGTAAAGTCAAAACCGGAGCGGAAGTTAGCCTATCTTTCAAGATTTGGAAGCTCTTCTCACATATCTCCGACCACTAAAACTTCTTACTCTTTTGGGTCAAAGTAGTCAAAGGAGATGCAATGGACGCAAAACCATCCACAAACCTCTGATAATAACCCGCTAGACCCAATAAACTCCTAATGTCAGTTGGAGTCAATAGTCTGGGCCAACTTCTCACCACCTCTATTTTCCTTGGATCAACCTTAACTCCCTCACTAGAGATAATATGACCAAGAAACGCCACCGACCTCAACCAAAACTCACATTTTCTATACTTGGCAAACAATTGATGTTCTTTAAGTACTTGCAACACCACTCTCAAATGACTCATGTGATCACCCTCATTTTTAGAATATACCAATATGTCGTCAATGAAGACAATGACAAATGAATCTAGTTAACTTCGAAACACCCTATTCATTAAGTCCATAAATGTATCTGGAGCATTAGTGAGACAAATTGACATTACTAAGAACTCATAGTGACCATATCTAGTCCTAAATGTCATCTTTGGTATATCCTCACCTCTCACCCTAAGGTTGTGATACCCCGATCTCAAGTCAATCTTAGAAAAGTAGCTTGCCCCTTGGAGTTGATCAAACAAGTCTTCAATCCGAGGGAGAGGATACTTGTTCTTAACAGTGGCTTTATTGAGTTGGCGATAATCAATGCACATTCTTAAGGACCCATCCTTCTTCTTCACAAACTAAATTGGAGCACCCCATGGAGAAATACTAAGCCTAATGAAGCCTTTGTCTAGTAAATCTATGAGTTGGGCCTTCAACTTCTTCAATTCGGCCGGATCCATCAGATAAGGAGGAATTGAAATTGGATTTGTATCCGGTAGCAAATCGATACCAAAATCAATTTGAGGAATGCCGGGAATATCATTAGGAAAGACCTTCAAAAAATTAACTGACTACGGGAACCGACTCAATGGGAGGAATTTTCGGAGTCTAAATCTTGAACTCTTACTATGTGATAAATACAACCTTTAGAGATCATTTTGCATGCTTTTAGACAAGAGATGATACGACCTTTAGGAATAGAATTTCCCCCCTTCCACTCTACAACGGGTTCATTTGGAAAGTTAAACTTCATCACCCTCGTTCTTCAATCCATAGAGGCAAAGCAAGCATGCAACCAATCCATACCCAAAATGATATCAAAATCAAGCATATCAAGTTCTACTAATCCAACATGAGAAACTCTATTGAGCAACATTATCGGACAATTTCTATACACCCTTTTTGCAACGACCGACTCACCCACCGAAGTAGACACTGTAAAAAGTTCATGCAAGATATCCGGTAAAATGTCAAAATTTTTAGCTACAAGAGGGGTAACAAATTACAAGGTCGAACTGAGATCAAGTAAAGTATACACATCAATAGAAAAGACTTTTAACATACCAGTCACCACATCGGCAGAGGTCTCTTTCTCACCCCTAGTGTGGAGAGAACAAAAGCGGTTTTTCTTAGAAGCATCAATGGAACCACTTGCTTGAGTCTGAACTCCACCCCTATCTTGACCCTTCCTATTAGGGAAATCCTTAAACTCGTGTCCACTTTTTCCACAACCGAAATAATTACTATTCCCTTAAGAAAATCACCATAATGTTTCTTGCCACACCTTGCACAAGTTGGCTTTTTAGTTGGTGAACTAGTGCTACCTCCCTTTTGAGACTTAGGGTTTGACACCCTATCATCCCTAGCCTTTGGGAACTTAGATGGAACTGGACTAGAAAACCTCTTCTTGAATTTAGGCTTGTCTTGGATATCAAGCCTCCCCTTAGAAGAGCCACCATCAAAAGATCTTGCCCTCTTAGCATCTCTACTCTTTATCCTAAACCTTGCCTCCTCCACTTGTCGAGCATGAACCATGAGACGAGAAATGTTCATATTGTCATGTAGCATATCCGAATGATACTCCTCTTGGATGTCTTCCGACAACCCCGTCACAAAGCGGCTCATTTCATCCCTAGGATCGAAAACCAAAGAAGGAGCATACTTGGACAATTTAGTAAATTTCAAAGAGTATTCAAGCACACTCGTACGTCCTTGACAAAGGTTGATGAACTCCACCACTTTTTATTACCTCATCTCCCTAGGAAAGAATCGATCAAGAAAAGCCTTCTTGAAGATCTCCCAAGTCACCGGTCCACCCCATAGAGGTGTATTGTCCCTCCATTTGACATACCAAGTTCGAGCCACATCTTTAAGTTAGTAATTGAATAACTCGTCCTTCTCACTAGTATTCAACCCCATAGCAAAAAGTATCTTTTAGACTTCATCAATGAACTCTTGGGGGTCTTCTTCAACCTTGGACCCATAGAAAGTAGGAGGATTCATTGGAGTGAAATCCCTTAGAAGGGAATCCATGGTATCAACTTGTTGATTTTGATGGGGTACAACCTCCCGATTAGCTTGGGCTGTCATATCTTGGGCTTGAATAGTGAGGGCTTGGGCCAATTGGAAGAGGGCAGCCCTTATGTCACCATCCATCAAATGTGGAGGATTGACCAGAGCTTGGTCAACATTAGCATCTTCTTCAAGAGGAGGGACTTGATCACCACGTGGAGTAACTCCCGCATTGGCAATCTCTTTCTCAAGTCTTCGAGCCGCATTCCTTCGAGTACTCATTGCCTATAACCAAATCCAAGGTTTAGGTGAAAGCACACAATAAGTATACTCTAGAGGCATGATATTGGATTTCCAAGAAAGAGAGAGTTCCCTAAGCATCACATAGATTCCTATTCATAAGTGGGGCGCGCTTCACAATTATGTGTATAAATCTACATAGACGTGGTTTAGAGAGACATCAACATCAAGGATATTCAACCTCATGCTCTAATACAAAGTTTGTCACATACGGGGAGCACCACTAGAAGTAACCGGCGTCATCCTCTTAGAGGACTAGACTAGCCTCTTAGCATTCATCGTTACATTCATAGGTCAAAAATGCGGAAAATGTATAACTTTTTTTTACTTTTACATTGAGGTTTACATAGACCTCTACATAGACATAATATATTCGTGTAGAGTATACATAGACCCTTCATATAAGAAGATTACATACTTCTATTTTTATTGCACATAAGTATATATATAACATAGAACATAGTCTTTAAAGATTGTCTCGTCTCATAACCATCTAACAAGATTAGCAATTTGGGCATAGCCCATACATCAATGTAAAAGAGCAACATATAGTCTTATACAGTCCGTACTCAAATGAAAATTGAAAGAACATAAGAGTCTTAAAAGTAAAACAACTTCATAAGCTCGATATTGGCATCACCCTCAGAAAATGAGGACCTACCCACCAACTTGGATGATTGAGAAAGTCCAAGTCTTCTTCAATTATCGTCTCAAAGAGCCTTCAACGACCGGAACCTAAAATGTTGGGGGAAGGGAGAAAATGGGGTTAGTACACCACTTGTACTAAGTATGAGTCCATATACACATATAAGATCAAATTATGCTATAAAGGAACATTTAGTTAAAGCATGCTATTTTACCTTTTGAAAGTCTTATGCATAATCAAGCAAATCATACCAATCAACAAGACATATACATTAAGTCAAAGTAAGTCACATGCATATCAACATACTTGAACCCATAATCTAGTACAACCCTATCATCAAGTAATAACATCACTAGCATGAATAAGAGTTCATCATATCATCATAAAGCAAGACAACTATTCATGAATCCTCATAAAGTCAACAAGTGCAATGACCAAGCAAATCCCCATAACCCTGCTTAGTCAAGTAAACCAATAAGAACCATGACTAATATCAAATTTCCCATAACATATCCTTTAAGTATACATAACATCATACTTTAGCAATATAGACCAAATACATGTTCATAAGAATAACCAACACCACATAATGTTATCTACTTGTGAGATCATCATATACGTATCTTTTACATTTATAATCATATATATATATATATATATATATATATAAGAACATCGTCCTAAGACTTCCCTCAAGGTTAACTAGTGCAATGTTTAGGTAGAGTCTCATACCCATACCTAGACTAAGCTAAACCCCTTAGGTAATCCTAGTTAGAGTCCATTCATAAATTAATTTTTACCTTTTGGGAACACATTTCCTTAACCGACATAGACCACATGAGATAATGTGGAATCCGGTGTCATAGAACCCTACACCAAAAGAAGGTGGACTACTTGCCAAAGTAGTGCCTAAACCATGCACATAGCAACTATGTGGATCCACTAGCTAGTATTCCTATAGGGGCAACATAGTTCAAGAACTAGGAGATATAACCGGAACCCTCTTTATGCTACGTGCATTATAGTCTCCAATTTCAAGAGTACATTAGTGATCCTACCTACCCTATGTGGGAAGGGACACTTGTCAATCTATTTCACTCGGTGCTAAGCTAGAGTCCTTTTTTGAAATGGCTTTAAGCCTTTGTTTAACAATCATAGCTTAGTTTAGGTCATAGTGTCTAACCCTTGTATAATCATAATCATCATATCTCAATAAGAATTGTATGAGTATAGTCCTTTCATTACAATTCATATAAGTGAGGTTAGCACATTTAGATATTCATTCATGATAAGGCATATTGGTAGTCATCACCATCCGTATAACATTTACATCTTAATAAACCTCAAAGGTATAGTCAAGAAATTTCAATTCAATATCATACCACCCTATAAATCCTAATATAAGGCATACTCCAACACAACATCATGACTTAATCACAATTAACCATAACTTGAAGTAAAGAATAGGGTTCATAAGACTTACCAAGTCTCCTTCATAATTCATCATCTAGGTCTTACCATAAACGCTTAACTCAACCCAATTAGGGTATAAAATCATCATAATTCAATGACCAATATTACAACAACACTAGAAGAATCACTACATTACAATTCAATACTACATCAAAGCTTAAGACAAGATACTTAGGTCAATTCACAACATACTTCATAACCTAGATCACTTCTCAAAAACTAGCATGAAAGATTAAAATTCACCCGAATTCATTCATGATTAGTATAACAATATAATCTAGTAGTAATTCAATCAATAACCAAGTCAATTGAACCAATATAACCTAATTCATATAAAGATCATAACCTAGGGTTAAGGGGTGAAGGTCATCTTCTACAAACTAGACCAAACCATCAAGATATATAATTATTAATTTAGAATACATGTTAATCTATTCATAATATCCAAAATAAATCATAAAAAAATCAATTAATAACATTAATTTAAAGATTGGGAAAGAGACACATGAAAACTGAATTTTTGAAAATACTTTGAAGGAACCCTTTTAGGAAAGAGGTCTCAAAGGTGAATTAGATCCCATAAGTTAATGTTTGATGAATAATTGATGGTGAATTAGTCCCTTTACAGCCCCTAAAGCCCTCCCCTAGATTGGTCTTCAATGGAGTTCTTTACTAGAGAGAGAAAGAGGAGAGAAGGAAGAGAGTTTAAGTTTGTGAGTTATGAGAGCTTAGGTTAATCTAATGGGGTTGGTGTCTTTAATGGGCAGTTAGTCAACCTAATTAGACTTCCCTTAACCCCTAAATAATCACCTAACCCCTTAAGTAATCGTTTGGAGCTAATTAAAAAACGACAGCACTTTACAGTGACCACAGATGACACCACGATCGACGGATCGTGGGTTAATCCACGGCCATTGTGCCCTTCCATGCTGCACATCCGTCATCTTGGTCAAAGACTATGCAAATGACCCTTCCAAGATTTTAGTTAAGTGTCCATCGACAAGTGTTATCGATGCCCCGTTGATTCACCTACGGCCCATCTGTGGCATCCATTGGTGACACTGTCTCTTGACAGCTTTTGCACACTCTTGCAAGGGTCCTCCTCAAGGGCCCTTGGTTGGTCCTTGGGGTGTCGTACCCGGATGTTTTGACCATGAATAAATTTAAACACATGTTAGACACCCTTCCACCAATATTCATCATTTTCTCGACTTCTAAAAGCTAGTCAAATAGGCTAAGGAACGCTAATACCTCCTTGAACTAGTTTCTGGACGTCATGGACGTTCTTGGATGTTTTGGTTTCTAAACTTCCTTAATGACTTATATTCATTAAAATAAACCTTAAAACAGTGTCTAGACCTTATGAGACATATGTTAAGCTCTAGAACAAGTCTTGGATTTTCGAAGTGTTAGAGGGTGAAACAATATAAGGTATCTATACCATATCACCCACAAACCAGCGGCTAAGTGGAAGTGTCTAATAGAGATCAAGGCCATTTTGGCTAAATCGGTAAATGCTAATCGGATAGACTGGGCAAGAAATATAGTTATGCATTGTGGGCATATCGGACAACTTTTCAAACACCTATTAGTATGTATCCATATCAACTAGTGTTTGGAAAAGCATGTCACCTGCCTATTGAACTGGAAGACAGAGGACTCTGGGCATTAAATATGCTAAATCTCGACTGGAATGAAACAACAAATTTAATTATAGATCAGATAAATGAGATGGATGAGTTTCGTATTAGAGCATATAAGAGATCAGCATTGTACAAGGAGAGGATTAAGAGCTATCATTATAAACACATTCAGAAACGAATTTTCTCTCCTAGGGACTTGGTGCTACTGTTTAATTCTAGATTGCGATTATTCCAAGGATAATTAAGATCCAATCGGGAACAGTTGAACTTAAAATGATAAAGGATAGAGGTTTAAAGCTAATGGACAACGAATATAGGCATATATAGGTGCCCAGGAAGAAACAAAGATAGTGCAAGAATGCATGTTTGATGAAGTCTAAGTAATCAAGAAACATGTGCCGCGCCGCGATGTTAAATTGTACGCTGCTTGGGACGCAACCCAAGATTTTTTAATTTAGGAATTTTTGTATTTCTTGTTTTTTTGTTAATTTAGTGTGTGGACTTAATGGGTTCTGACATGTGTAGGAAGATTTAGTAAGAAAATGCAGAAGAGCTGGTGCAGCCTATATCTGACAGGAGGCTTCACAGATCGGGGCAGTCTCTACGAGAAACTTCACGGTCCGTGTAAGTGAAGATCAAACAATGGAAGCTACTGGAGAGAAGCAATACAAAAGGTTCAGGGTTCGTAGTAATGTATACGGAAAATGTTACCTACCATGAAGTGGAGATGAAACTAAATAATGCGGAAGTGTTATATACGAGCCACCTCATGGATCATAAACCTATTTACGGGGGATTTGACGGATTGTCATCTCTCCTAGGTAACTCTCCTCTCCGAACTACTTCTACGGTAGGGTAGACGGACCGTGACAGTTTCTACGGACTATTCCACGATTCGTTGTTCACACAGGTAATTCATTAAAACAATACCCTCCCCTCCCCGCCCCGCGATTAGACCCATACATTGAAAAATATAGTTAGGTCTGCTACATCGCGCCTTTTCAAACCTTTTTCATCTTTCCTTCAACTTCTTCCTCTCGTCTTGTCTGTAACAGCTAACCACCCTTACTTTACTACATGATATGCGGGGATCAGTTTCTTTCCTCATAGAATTGCTTCAAGTACGGTTCAACCTTTCCAAATAAGTACAATGTTCTGTGTTTAATCTCTGCTGATTAGGGATGTTCTTACTCACAAATGATGTTTGTTCTTGGTTAAATATAGTTGTCGGGGGGACATGTTGTTGTTTTGCATGAACAGTCGGAGATATTAGGTTTAAGCGGATAGTTAGTCGTTTAGGGTGAGGACATTGTGTATCCATCAACGGTTGTTCTTTTGTGATTCTGTGGTCACTGTGATTTTTCCCTTAAACATGGGGAGATGCTTATTTTCAGTAGGAAGGACGAACTCCATAGATGGAACGTGGGTAATGGTGTACCATGCCCAATTATACGGTATTTATTACTGCTTAAATCTAGTAACCCTAGCCGTGAACCATGAATATAACACCATACGGGTGACTGAATTCACGCATAAGATTACGGCCCTTGTTTTTCTTCACGATCCGTGACAATTCCTTGAGTATTTTATGTGGTTGTTTAGCTTTGCTTTGATTTTAAACTGAGTTCATGAACAAGATTATGGCCCGTGGTTTTCTTCACAGACCATGATCTTGTCCGTGAAAATTCCTTGAGTATTTTATGTGCTTGTTTAGATCTGTTTTGATTATGACTTGAGTTCACGAACAAGATTACGGCCCGTAGGTTTCTTCACGAACTGTAACCTTGTTCGTGACAATTCCTTAGGCATTTTATTTGGTTGGTTATATCTGTTTTGATTTTGCCAGAGTTCAGGAAGGACTTCATTGTCCATGATCACTACTTAATTGTAGTTGTCTTGGATTGATTATGTGAGCCTTCACGGTGATAGATTGGTTGACATCATTCTTAAGCAAAGGTGTCACGGTGTTTTTCAAACGTAGGGGAAGTCTGAGTACCCGATAGTGTGTCAATAATTTGTACGCATGATAACCTGGTCATGTTTACAAGTACAATGCCATGTCGACCAAGAATGAATATGCCAATAGGCCTTCCCCCCTAAAGTGTTTCAATCTGAGGGACACATCACATCTAAGGCTAGTTGGTCGGAGGTTCACTTGGATGTTACTCCAACACCACATTCCGATCGGTCCACTAGATCACAAGTCCAACGACAACTACTCCAGAATACTTCCACTCAATCTGAAGAAGTGGGTAGTCTTTCTGAGAATGATGCAACTGCCAACAGTCCATCCTACTCTGCAGCACATAACAATGATGTGGCAAATTTTGCGGGCAGTGCTGAAGATGAAGGCAGTTCATAGGAGAAATCTGACACCTCCTCTCCGCCAACTCATGCAGAACAGGAAAAGCAGCTCAATAAGTTGCTCATCAGAGAAAGCTAGAGGAGATACTCACTGATGAAGAAACCATGATACAATATGTGCATGCTCAGGAACATTATCCAGATAGCATGGAACAACTCATTGCTTGCTATGTGCTACGTGGACGGTGGACCGTACCAATGAATTCTTCCACCGAGGGATTATGACAAAGACTGCCAGTTTCAAGAAGCAGGCTATTTTACCCGAATTTTGGGTGGTGAGCAGTGACCACAAGGCATTTCCGGACATTTACCGGATGTTTCAATTTCACAAGTTCGAATGGATGGACAATGCACTCGGTGATTAATCAAATCATATTAAAAAGGAGTTTTATACATCATATGCAGCGACACTGATGAACCTGGCAGTAACCAGCGAATCCACAAAACGAGGGCAAACAGATTTTGCTTCTACACTAGGTCCACTTGGCTCAATATTTTTTAGGGGCAAGTTCGTTGATATTTCGGAAAGCTCTATCAACCGAATGTTACATGGACCGGATTACATAGCCCATAATCAGTGAGACTTTTCTAAGGAAAGCACCATGAAATCATAAATGCAGCCATCATGGAAGATCAGGCCTCTCGAGAAAGGGTGTTGCGTGGATCTCCAAACACATTGACATTGATGGGGAACAGGCAAGTTGGGTCACTACAACTCCTAATACTATTGCTTAAGCTACATTAACCTTCCCAACTAATGTTTGGTGGGCTGTGATCTAGGCGCAATTGTGTCCAATGGCGAGTGATAACACACTTTCACCATCCCTCGCCTCACTAGTAGCATTTTTACTGTGTGGTTACCCAATAAATACGAGGATAATAATCTATACTGAAATGCAGGACATGGATCTAAATGAGAGAGCGGCATTCGCCAGGAAGGGATTCCTCCCAACCTCTAGTTGATCAATTGCATGAGGCATCTAGACTCATTCAAGGATCAAAGATAAAAGATTTGGCAAACCACGTGTTTGGGGCTAAGTCTGCGGTAATAAATCATTTACCTATTGCTTCGCCAGTCCATTTAAAGTTGCCACAAACTGACAGAGTGTCGGAACAAGGTGACTCATCCCAAAAAGCCCTAGAAAAACCACAATAAAACAACCCTGTACCGATTTCAAGTACTTTTGTGTCTACCCCAATCGCTTTTCTTGAGAAATTGGTTGCAGATCAAAGCTAGACCATGGCTTTAGCACATGATATAATCCGTCAAATGCATCTAATGATTGAAACCAAAGTCTTTGATGCCATGAAGGACATCACTAGTTTGGTCCGGAAGGAGTTGAAGTCATTAAAGAGCACATAGATGGCATTGAGAATTGCGAACAAGACCGATTCCCCATTCACAGACAAACGGAGAATGATGAGCTAAAGGCATAATTGGCTGACATGCGTTCTAAGATTGCTAATTTTGGCCAAGCAACTGGTGCAGCCTCCTCCTCCAGCACTACCAGAGTCACACTGCAGATGTTGAATCAGGCACCTCCTGTACAATCCCTTGATGATATTTGGGGTGAAGAACTCCCCACCAAATCCAAAAAGCGGAAGAATAGGGTTCGTGACCTCGACCAGTACACTCCTCTTGACCCATTGCTCGAGGCACAAAAATCATAGAAAAGAGCTCGATTAAAAATCCTGGAGGTTGGAAAGTCAACAAAAAGCCCGTGCACAGGAACAACAAGACGTACTGTTACCTGGCGCATCTTTAAGTGGAGTACCTTCTCACACTGACATTGCAGCACCCACGGATAAGGGTCTACTATACTCACTGCGCCACTCAATTTAGAGGAAGCACTTACTGATAAAGGTTCCAGCGCGGTTCCCAATACTGGCGCCTAGAGCATCATTGGTATGACCCCTCATCCTCACCCTTTTCTGTGTCGCATGCTACATCGACTTCGAGGGAAAAGTCCTTTCTTGTGGGGAGGGGGTGGTCGAGAAACCTTCAATAGCTGTAGAAAATGGAGGTTGTCTCCACATTTTGAGTTTTCCTTTCTTCCTTTGATATATCAAAGTAAGTTGATATATGCAGCTGCTAGCTAGAATGAACAACCAGACGGTTAGGATCTTTGTATGACAGTTTATATGCTAACTTGTTAAATATTTCTGAGATGAATGATTCATAAGTGAATTGAGAAACTGGATAATGCAATCATGTGTAAATATGTGTGAGTATTGATTGATTTCTAGCGCTAAGAGCAGAAAATAGAACTTGCATGAGTAGTCTTGCTTGAAACATAGAAGAGTTCGATAGGAAAGGATCAGTAGGCCATTTTTGTTTATAGGAAAAAAATGAAGAACACTTACCACTTGAACCCATGTTGAGCCTGAAATTAAAGTTTATTCTCACCTAACACAGTTCAAAACCTTGGTTTACCCAAAGGTGCATTTGTACAACTCAGGCTAAAAACCTAAATTGAGGGTGAGTACTACCCGAGAGAGTTCAACTATCAAATTAAAATACAAGTAGTACGTAAATATATATTCAAAAAAAAGATGTGTGGCTGCTGGAATGAAAAAAAAAGAAAGAAACAAAGATTCAAGCAGAATTGGGTTTGTGAAAACAGAAAATTGGGAAACCAAGGGATTAGTCACTCAGGAAATCAAACATCCAGATATCCTTTACCTAGCCACGAGCCTATGTTACAAGACAATTAAAGTCCTTCAGTTGTCCTATTCCAATTATCTGAAAAATAGAGTGTAGAAAACTAGGCAAAGCCTATAGTAGTTGATGATGGTTCTATAAGTTCTTTTAGAGCGTGAGAGTAGTCCTATGTTCCAATCATTCTGAGCGAGGGACTTCTTTGTTGTGTGTACACTGTGATTGCATTTGACAATGGATTAAGTAAGTTAATAACTCACAAAAATAGGCATGATTGACTCTAAGTAATGAAATGCCATGTATAGGTCCTTACATGTTAGATATAGTGAATTGGGAAACAAAAGGTGTGGAAAATAGTTGTTGCATATTGTCAATGATTGGAAATGATTTTGAGAAGTAGGGGGATAATGAATCTCATCACTTGAGGACAAGTGATGGTTCTAAGTTGAGGGTGTTGATGTACCGGGATATCCGCGTACAATTAGACGCTTTAAAACAAGTAACTAATACTAGAATAGAGTGTATTTGGTATGATTTGATCTGTTAGTTGATGATGCAAGAAGAATGGTACACAGGAGACAAGAAGTAGTAACTCACGGCCATCTTGACGGTCCGTGGCTTATTTCACGGACAATGTAAGTGATCGTGAAGTATGATGACAACAAAGGAATTCAGAAACCTACTTTTGAGAAAGTTAAAGTTAAGGCCACGAGAGACTTCACAAACCGTAATAACTTTGACAGTCCGTGGTTTTGTCTGTCAATAAGATTTCAGAGAGCAGTGAAAAGTTTCCAGAGTTGAGAAATTTGAAGTACAGACTACGGAAGACTTCATGGACCGTGATAAGTTTGATGGTCCGTGATTCTGTCCATCAATCAGATTCCAGAGAGCAGCAAAAAGTGTCCATCGTTGATAAAGTTGAAGTGAAGACCACGGAAGATTTCACGGACTGTGATAATTTTGATGGTCCGTCATTGTGTCTGTCACCAGATTCTAGGGAGCAGGAAACATGTCAAGAGTTAAGAAAGTTGTAGTGAAGACCACGGAAAATTTCACGGACCGTAATAATTTTGATGGTCCGTGATTGTGTTAGTCAACAATATTCTAGAAAGCAAGGCAAAGGGTCCGGAGTTTAGAAAATTTAAGTGAAGACCACGGACGTCTACACGGACTGTGATAATTTCTATGGTCCGTGATTTTATCCGTGAACCAAATTTCAGTTTTTAAAATTGGAAGTCAAGACCACGAACTATTGTACGGAATGTGAAGCCTTTCACAAACCTTGATGGGGGTCGTGATGGAAAGCGAAAATACAATCCTAATTACATTAGGTCTCTTTTAAAAAGTTTTTTTGGGATATTATTTAGGGTTGTTTTTAACTATTTTTTATATCTATTGAGTTGGGACGACGAAGGTAGAGCGAACCTTGTTTTTCGAACTGCTCTTGTTTTTCAAACTACTTCGCAACAGGAGACAATTTGACTTTTGGATGATAAAGTTTAATTTTGAGTTTCAATTTGCTATCGTAAGTATTCAGAATTATGTTCTCAATTATTATCAACATTTATGTACATAATATTATGAATCACTAAGTAATCAATCAGGTGTGTGGGATATATGATGAGACTGTTAATCTGAATATGTGAAACGAGCATAGAGTATTCTCCTTTCACATGTTGTAGATTCAAGCTTTTGTTTTAATTTGTTCTCAAGAGTGCACAATTTAGACTAGCCTAAATCAAGTGGTTGTTCGAGAGAAAAACAATTGTTAGGAAAAGCAGAAATCTCTTTACTGTATTGAAGTTAAAGTTAGAGTTCGAGAGAAAAGAACTTCTGCCTCACATCTATTTAAACCAGTTCTTTATAAAAGAATCAATTGTAGCTCGAGAGAATACAAGCGATTATTATCTAATTAGGCTGAGAAGTGTTAGATAAACTTTGGTCACTTAGTTTTGTGAAAGTTTGATTGCTTGAAGCTCCAATTCCAAATGAGTTTCACAAGTTCTTGTCATAGTGAACACTAAGCTGGTTTCTCTTCATCAACAGAAAACCCATACCTAGTCATCATTTATAAAATAGATTTGAAATCTAAATTTTTGTCTCATCCTTAGAATTTTCTACTTGATCTTCATATCCAAATTTTACTTTTGTTTGAATTCATTAGGAGATAGTAACAACAATCGGATAAGAGCGACAATAAACACTATAAAGAAATTCTCTGTGGGAACGATCTCAACTCCTGTTAAGTTCTGCAAATTGACAACGACCGTTTACACTCTCATTTGAGGTGTAATTTTTGACGTATCATTATTCATGAGTTGAGAAGATCCACGGCAAATGTTTCTTTCATAGTCTCTTCCAAGCCTATATATGTTAGCATTCAAACTCGCATACTCGTACATTCAATGTACTGATGCAAAATGGCATGCTGATACTGATGCAAGTTACCAGAATCAACATCCATCACCCCATTAATCTTACGCATTCAGTGTTTGTTGGTGAGCTTCCTCGCATTCCGTAGGACTCTTTTATTTGCTTTCTAGTATAGTTAATTAGGATGATGTGGGGTTTTTTCCAACATCCATCTTAGTTGTTTTATAGGGCTCATATACATATAGTAGTTCAGTAGTCTTTACATTATTATTCTTATGTTAAAGACTTGGGCTTCCATTTTTGGACAAGTTGAATGTTTGATTATTTTAACATTCTAAGTTATATTTTTTAGTTATTTGAGTAAGTTCATTTGATCATTGTAAAAATTATAGAGTCTTCAGCTGAGTTACGTACGTAGGCCAAGGGTCCCCATGAGGCCAACAATGGTTTTCGAGTGCCACCCACGCCCATGGGGTAGGTTCGAGGCATGAAAAACTTGGTATCTAAGCACAGAGTTCAAAATTCTAGCGGAGTCAATGAAGTCGTGTTTGTAGAGTCCTAATTATCGGTGTGGAGCGCAACACATCTATAATTAGGAGGCTGCAACATTTAAGGAATTATCTTACTTCTTTCACACTCTTTTCGTGCGTTAGAATTTTATCTCTAAAAAGTTTCTTCTAATTTGAGCTTCTGTGTCTTTGAGATTATCATACCTCCACGAAGAGATGTTTGAGGTCATCCATCTAGGTAGAATGTAGAATAACAACATCAAGGGGTACCCAATGCACATGTAGTGCAACCCCAGGGAAAAGTTACTAATGTCGAGTTCACAAAGGCAATAAGGATGTTTCGCCAACATGTGACAAATAAATTTGGGAAACAGAGAGGAGCTAGGCAGGAAGTGGTTGATACTTTGAGTAACCGAGAATTCTTAAGGATTAATCTTCTAAGCTTCACTAGCTCAATCATTACCGAGGATCCGGAGAACTTCATTGAAGATATGAAGTATGTAGTCAATGTGATGCATGTTGCTCATACTGAGAGAGTTAAGCTAGATCCATATTAACTAAATAGTTTTTCTAGGACTTGGTTTGATCAGTGGAAAGAGGGTAGACATGAGGATGCACATCCTATGAGTTGGGCCTGTTTAGAAAAAGCTTTCTTGGGACGTTTATTTTCCCAAGAATTGAAAGAGGTCAAGGTATGTGAGTTCCTCACACTTAAGTATGATTTTCTAAGTGTGCATGAGTATTGGTTGAACTTCACCCAGTTATGTCATTATGCTTCGGAAATTGTTAAGGGCGTGAGGAGTAGGATGAGCTTGTTAGTCGTTGGGTTGGGCTGTCTATTAGGAAAAGAGGGCAGAGCAGCGATGCTGATAGGTGACATGGGCATATAAAGTTTGATGGTTTATATGTAGCAGGTTAAGGAAGATAAGTTTAGGGACAGGGAAGAGTTCAAAAGTAAGAAAGCTAAGACATGGAATGAATCATGGCAGCAGAAGGGCAGTGTGAATCATTCATCCATTCCGAAGCAAAAGGGACCTGCACAATCATCTTCTAATGCACCAACACCCATAAACAAAGGTGAGTATAGTGGCTAGAATTCGTAGAACTGAGAGCTAGACCAAGACAGTTGCAAGGTATTGTGGAACAAGGAGGTAGTTGGGCTCCTGTATATTGTATGTTTGGTAGTAACCACTCGCGTAAGCGTCGTGATGGCCAGACAAGTTATTTCAAGAGCGGGAAAGAGGGACATTTCATGATAGAGTGTCCTAAGATTAAGCAAGGTAGTGGAAATCCCTTAGAGCCCAAATTTCATCAGTTGCTCCACCAGATAAGGTTGCACCTAGAGGAGCTACTTGAGGTACTAGAGGAGGATCAAACCCCATCTATGCAATAACTAGTCTCCAAGAGCAAGAGAACTCACTAGATATTGTCACTAGTATGATCAAAATGCTTTTGATGTTTATGATTTCTTAGACCCGGGAGCAAGTTTATATTTTGTAACATCTTATGTTGCAAATAAGTTTGATGTTATTCTTGAGAAACTTTGTGAACCCTTCCTTATTTCTACACCTGTTGGGGTCTATCGTGATTGTGTAATTTCCATCAATCAAAAGGACACCATGACTGATTTAGTTGAGTTAGACATGGTATATTTCGATGTCATTCTAGGTATGGACTGACTTCATGCCTCTTATGCATCAATAAATTGTAGAACTTGAGTGGTCAATTTTAAGATTGCTAATGATCTAGTCATAGAGTGGAGTAGTAGTACATCAGTGCCTAAGGGTATTTTCATTTCATATTAGTTTCAAAGGGTTGTATCTAGTACTTAGTCTAAGTTAATGACTTTACTATTGAGGTACCTCCCATTCAGTAAGTTCCTATGGTAAAAGAGTTTCCAGAAGTCTTTCCTGATGATATACCCGAAGTCCCTCCTGAGAGAGAAATAGACATTGGCATAAACATCATTCTAGACACTCATCCTATATCTATTCCGCCATACAGAATGGCACCAACAGAGTTGAAAGAGTAGGTAAAGGATTTGTTAGATAAGGGCTTCATTTGACCAACTGTCTCACCTTGGGGCGCTCGGTCTTGTTTCTCAGAAAGAAAGATGGTTCCCTTAGGATGTGCATAGACTACCGCTAGTTGAACAAGGTTACCATGAAGAATAAATATCCTCTTTCGAGAATTGATGATCTTTGCAATCAATTTCAGGGTGCTTCCTTTTTCTTGAAAATTGACCTCAGATCAGGCTACCCTCAATTAAGAGCAAGGGAATGTGATACTCCAAAGACAACTTTTAGAACTCGATATGGTCATTAGGTGTTTTTGTCATGTCCTTTGGTTTGGATAATGCACCAGCAGTGTGCATGATTTTATTAATAGTGTATTCAAATCTTATTAAGATATGTTTGTTATCGTCTTCATTTAGGAGATCCTAATCTATTCAAGGAATGAAGAAAATCATGCTAGTAATATCACAATAGTTCTTCATACTTTGAAAGATAAAGAGTTGTATTCCAAGTTATCCAAGTGTGAGTTATGTCTTGAGTCTGTGGATTTGTTAGGCCACATAGTTTCCTGTTATGGAATTAGAGTTGATGCTCTGAAAATTGAGGCAGTACAGGATTGGCATACACCCACCGCTCCAATTGATATTAGGAGTTTTTTGGATTTGACTGGTATTATAAAAGGTTTGTAGAGGTTTTTTCATCTATTTCGTCCCCTTTGACCAAGTTGACTCAAAAGAAAGCGATGTTTCAATGGCTTGAAGATTGTGAGAAAATCATTGTGGTGTATTGTGATGCATCTAGAGTTGGCTTGGGTAGTTTTTAAATACAGAATGACAAAGTTATAGCTTATGCCTCTAGACAATCGAAAGTTCATAAGAATAATTACACAACACAAGACATACATTTGTCTACTGTAGTATTCACTTTGAAAATATGGCGTGATTATTGGTATGGTGTTCATGTTTATATATTAAGTGATAATAAGAGCCTTAAATATGTGTTCACCCAAAAAGAGCTTAATCTCATATAGAGGAGGTGGTTAGAATTATTCAAGGATTATGACATGAGTATTCATTACCACTAATGTAAGCCTAATGTGGTTGTTAATGCTTTAAGCAAGTTATGTATGGGTAGTACCACCCATTTTGTGAAAGAAAAGAGAGATAGCTAGCAAAACAGTTCACAGACTTGCACGTATGAGAGTAATACTTATGGATTCCACAGAAGGAGGCATAGTGGTGACTAATGGGGTTGAGTAATCATTAGTTTGAGAAGTGAAATAAAAGCAAGGCCAAGATCCCATTTTGCTTGAATTGAGGAAAATATTCATAAGAAAAAAGTATTACAATTTTAACAACGGGGAGATAGTGTTTTGAGGTATCAAGGTAGGTTGTGTGTACCAATAGTGGATGGACTCCAAGAGAGGATCACAAAGTGTCACAACCCGAAACCATACCCTAGAAGATAGGGTGCAATCTCAGATTGCGATCGGCGTCGTCGAACTCTCAGAGTTCTAAGACAAGCCTCATTCATATCATTCATTGCATATACATAGTGAAAAGTAGTGCGGAATTAAAACTTTTCACAAAAACATAATATAGTCTTAAAAACCTCTTTCATATAAAAGTAACAGAAATGCTGAGTCTCAATCTCATCATCTTAAGAGACAAGAGTACTTTAATACGAAAATAGAAATAACATAGTCTTATTACAATACTTCATAAAAGAAACATAAAACGACATATATATGCCCTCGAGTCAAATGAGGACATACTTCAACTCTTTTACTCGGACGATCCTTCTAAGCCCAAGTCTTCTTCTCCAAAGCTCCTTATCTACCAAGGACTATAAATAGAAAATAAAGCATGGAATTAGTACAACCACATGTTCTAAGTATGGCTATATGCATAAAATCATGAAAACGGACTTTATTGGAAATATGCATCTTTTCATTTGGAAATCATAGTTTAAACATAAGAACATCATTTAGCAATTAAGAAACACATAAGTTAACATTTGATCGAAAATAACATTTAAGAAACTCACTTCACAGTGAGCTATATTCACTGTACAATGAATTAATTCACTGTTACAGTGAATCACTTCATCCTTCACCCTAAATCTTCCTAGCATGTAATTCCCTCACTTAAAGTCATCCTAAGATTCACTTAAGTCACAGAAAGAGAGACCGCCCATACACCATTTCTAGATGTGCCTAAACGACCCTTAAGATTACCTACAATGAGTCACATACATACTTAGAAAACAATCATAAACATCTATGTAAGATTCTTCTACCAAAGGTCAATTCCAAGGTTCACTTGAGTAAGTGTGGAGCGACTGCCCATACAATCCCTTTCACACACACAAGAGATCCTATAGACTACCTCAAATAGAATCATTCTCACTAAACACACCAACACTTAGATGATAAGACATTCTCCTTCCAAAGCCTATCAAAAGACCTACTTAAGTAAATCGAGAAGATAAAGTCCATAATGTAGTGACCTCTCCTAGATTACCTAAATAGTCCTTAAGACTTCCTAAGGTTTAGATCATTTCAACAAGATTAACCAACTTCCCTAACTAGAGTCATCCTCAAGACTTCCAAAGATAAGACATGAACAGACCATCCTTTCATGTCCTCCTCACACTTTAGCTAAGGAATGCTTAAATCACTTTAGATTAGGTACTCAATCATTTACATAGTTACTAACATAGGTCATTAGTTCATTAGTTCATTAAGACTCATACATCACATAAGCCACTCACATAGTACATCACATAAGACACTCACATAATGGTCTTGGACAAGACCTAGGAACTCCACATAACACCTTAAAAGTCTATTGTGCAATGTCTAGATAGCGTCCCATACCACCACCTAAACCTCATAAACTTATATAATGCTAATAGGTATTCCACATGATTAGAATAGGCAATAACCGACATAGACCATGGTAGCAAGACATGGAATCCGTAGTTCTATCCTACTTCGATGACGTTGTTCTACTTGCCAATGGTAGAACATGGACACATCCCATGTAGGCACATGGTTAAGGAACATGAAGAGTGTACGAATCATTCAATCTCTTATTTAATTTAATCCACTTCCCCCTTACTCATACTCGCTCGGTGCTAGCCCTTGTTCTCATAGATTAATTCACATTAAGGTTCATATAAATAGGTCCCTTATCTAGTTCATGACCCCCTTTACATTCACCCTACCAAAGCAAGTTCCACTAGGGCATATCTCACTTTAGCGACAATAAGCTCATAGCGACTTCCCTAAGATATGATATGATGCCGTTCCAGCCAATCAACCTTAAGTACATCACTCATCACATGAAGGATACCATTACGGCTAACTACTTCACAATTCATAACCTCGCCACTAAGTTCAAGGTTCCACATAACATTGACCTTCTTATCATTAAGGTCCCACTTATATTATTATTCAAGACTAAGAGTTATAACACCCTATATCAAGACATCACATATCCATAATCATGTATACAACAAGCAAGAGATACAAGTCAACCAAGACAAGACATCACATACTTCACTTTTAACACATATTACAAGCCATTCTAGAAACACTTCTAAAACAACCTAACATCCTCAAGTCATCCTATATATCATCATAAAATCATTAATATACTCCACATAGACTCATAAAGTCAAGTAGGAATAACCAAGACTTAACCCTAACACTACACTCATAATGTCAAGTCAAAGTCTAACATGGTCACTCAAGGCAACATAACTAGAAGAATACATACATGACTATAATACTTCACATGTAGATAAGTAATGACATACTCACATCATCAACTACACAAATAGCCACATAACTTCAAGTAATTTCCAATAAGGCCATGCTCATAATATTGCATAAAGTAACGCCGACAAGGCCACATCAATTGCAACATAAACACATAACACCGCCACCATAAGTGGACCATACCAATCACAATATAATCAAAGTATAATTAATATCAAATTAAGGAAAACGGGGAAGCATACCTTCATCCCTTTATCCATACTTCAAATCAATGCCAAATCAACCAATTCAACATCACAAGGCCCTTACCCATGGCCATGAACAATAATTCAAAGCAATAACCATAAAACTCAATGAATCTACATCAATTCAATCTAGGTTTAAAAATCTAAGATGAATTATATATCAATTAAACATAATTCTTATATTATTAGAAAGCCCATAAGAAACTACACAACAATTCATCAATATAAGCTTAATATCAAGTAAACCAAAAAGTAGTCAAAACTAGGGTTCATCAATTCACATGGGTTCATAGGTAATTTATGTTGAAATCATCAATACAATATCAATTAGATTATAATTCAATTTTTAGAAATCATTTATGCAAGAACCCATGGTAGAATCCCAAAATTGGACAATTCTCTTTAGAAAACTTTGTAAAACACTTTGAGGATTGGGCTCCTTGATGAAATAAGTTTCAAGGATCAAAAGCCATACCTCAAGGATGATAATTCTTCACTTTGATGAAGAATTTCCACTCAAGAACCCCTCACCAAGCTGCCTCTTCAATGGAGTCTTCAATGGAGGTTTTGGGATTTCTAAGAGACTTTGGGTTTTGATTTTAGAAGAATAATGAAGTCTCTAGGGTCTTAACCACTTAAATAGTTAATTAAAATACCTATAAGACCCTAAACAAACTGCCTAAACTATTATTTGGAAGTGGGGTGAATTTACAAGTTCACCCCTAACTTGGCAGAAAATCTGCGCAGGAGAACTTGGCTGCGACGACTTGCTTGTGACCTGGGCGTCACGGGTGCAACAGCCCGTCATGGACCTCCGTTGCAAGATCCATTGGCTTGACAAGAGTTCCCCCTACACCCTTGGATAAGGCACCCACGACGAATCCCTTGTGACGGGGCGTCACAGCCATGACTGGCCGTCGACTGCTCCGTCGCCAAGGCTGCCTGGGACAGCCTGCCATCAGGTTTTGGGTCCTTTCCTCAAGGACCCTTTGATGGTCCTTGGGGAAAATATCCCAGACGTTTACAACCCAAATATGATCGTCTATGATTTTAACACCTTTCACATGAATTTCATCCAAAACAAACACATAAAACTCGACGAAACGCGCCTAGACGTACAAGGTCGACTCAAGGCATATCTTTCGAATGCCTTGGACGTTCTTGGTCGTTTGACCTCCAAACTTCATGAAACTTTAACCACTGACTATAAATGCTATACTACTCTATTAAGAACCTTAAAACACCATGAAACACACATAAACACATAGAACTACATAAGAGACATTTAGGTGACTTAGTCGTCAAACGTCTTAGTCATCCCTTGACGTTTGACTTCCAACACCTCTAATACTTTGGCTACTGCATCTAAACCACATATTAAACATGTTTAGGACCTTAGAACACTAAGACCAACATGTTAGGCTCTATTTAACCTATGTCATTTTCGAGGTCTTACAATCTCCCCCACTTGGACAACATTCGTCCTCGAATGACACTTGCCACTCTCCGAACACTTCCACGATTAGAGATTCAACTAGCAACACATAACCAAGCCATTAAACACATATCAAGAAGAAATCATCAATTTCACATAATCAAGAGATTCAAAACACAACAAGAAACTAGAAGACAATTCTATAACTCGTTATGCTACAAAACTCACATGCTTCAATCCAAATAGCAAAAACTCATTTTATATTCAACATCATACTCATATACATCATTTCTAATCACATTACCACAATTTTAGACCAAAGAATCAAATAGTCAATTTTACAAAAATTTTACAGTGAGCAGTGTATAAAGCTACAGTGATTTCAGCAACTTTTCCGAAAATGCAATATTTAGGCAATTCTTTATATAGACATGCTAGAATGCAAGATAACATCATATAAACACATCATACAACATGCTCAAATCTTCATAAAACACACAATGCAAGAAGTAAATGAAATTCAATTTCAACCAAACTCCTAAACTGTCACGCCTCGAGCTACCCCCGAGACGCGGACACGGAACCTAGGACCGCAAGTGATCCCAAGTTAACCCTGCTGGCATGATCATGAGCATACTAAAGAATAATAAACTGATGCGGAAGCTAAATCATAATTTAATCTGAAAATATGGGAAATACCCATATGCTAAAACTGAGATATATGAAAAACTGATGAGTTTAATACAAAGAAATATTAACTCACTACTAAGCTGAAACTAACTATGTCTGAAAATAGCCTCTAAACTGGACTAGAAATACTGGGACAGGCCCCAGCTAAATCTAGCAAAAACTGAAACTAAATGACTAAAGACTGAAATGAAACTCATGACTCTTGTCCTCGGAGAATGAGGACTCACCACTGAATCTGCTGAACTGGAGATCGGGAAATCGATCTATGTGTGATCTGGATTCTGAGAACCTGAACCTCCATCACGAGAAGATGTAGCGCACGTATGCGTCAGTACTTGAAAGTTACTGAGCATGTAGGATAGAGTAAAGCTGAAATAAAACATAACTGAACAAGCACAAAAGCAAGTATAATAATCTGAACATGATATACTGAATTTCTGAGCTAACTGAATGCAATGACCAATTTATAACATGCTAAAACTGAATACTGAATATACTGATAAATGGTCATGTAGAGAGTCTAACTGAACTATGGGAGCTACTAATAACCGATAATAAAACCACATGAGCTAAATGTGGAGTCCGATGTATACGCCCCATCGAGAGGACCCAATATACCCTGCCAAAGGTATAAAGGCATGCTGGCGTGATCACTAAACTGATTGCCCACAGAGGGGACTTACAACCTACTTGGCTAGTAGTTCTGGGACTATTGGGTACGCTAAACCCTAGTCCAACTCGGTATTATGCTACTCCCAATGAATTCTGTAAATTAACTGATTATGTCTGAGTTTCTGTAAATACTGGATAGCTCAAAACTGAACATGCAAACTGAGAATGCAACAATTAATCTGGTAATTATGCATTTATAACTGAGGCATGTATATCTGAAGTGTCTGAAATATCTGACCTAGCATGTGTAATTCAAGGACTAAAGAAATACAAAGCTAGGGTTCTGAAATTCATGCGATAATCTGAGTAATAGAATGATAATCTGATTTGGAACATATATTTAATAAATTCATGAAGTTCTATCAAAGTTCTAGAAACCCTAGGTTTAATCATGATAAGAAAATCAAGAATCTGACTGAAAACTAGGGACCCAATGGGTGAAAGGAACCCACTAGTGAAATCCCGCATACCTGGTGATGAAATCCATAGAAAAATAAGTAAGTTTCTGGGCTGGAACTGCTGGAGCTTGTGGCGTTCTTGAACTAGGGTTCTTGAGCTTTTTCTCCTCTCTTGCTTCTAATTTTCTAGGTTTTGATTTAATGATTTGACTTGGATATGTTTTAATTATATTTCTAGGCTTAAACTAACTAAAATCTGATGATTTACGGTCAAAACGACGTAACTTATGGTTTAAACGGAATGGGGAAAGGTCAAAAAGACCCCTGGGAAGGTTGCTGTCGGGCCACACGACGGCCAGGACTGACGGTCCGTCGTGTTCCCGACGCCCCGTCATTGGATCCGTCGTGAGGGCCTGTTCGACAGGCCTTTACTAAAATGGCCATAACTCTTTACTCGGAGGTTTGGATTTAGCAAGGTCGGTGGATATGGAAAGATAATGCAATTATCTATCTGAGGGTAGGTCATGAGAGACCTAATTCATTTTGTGATAAGAGTTATGATCATTTTAAATTGACCCAACTGCATTTCCCCTTAACTGTCTGCAAAAAAAAAAAATTTCTGAAAAACTAATTTTTGGCCTGTTTTGGCTACGGGGTGTTACATTATCTCCCCCTTGGGAACATTCATCCTCGAATGAAGACTAAACTATCTGAAATTGAGGGAGAGAGCTGCAAACCCCACTACTAAACACTGAGAACTGAGTTTCAGACTTAATTGAGTTCCGAGTACATGCAATTACGCTGAAAATGCAAGTACAAACTGAGGGAACATGATTCTAAAACTGTATTTACGCATGAATGACTGTAAAACTGAAGAGGAACTATTACCTCAAGCTGGAGTGGAATCGGAAGGAAAAAGGTAAGGATACTTGGCTTTCATGGCTGCTTCTGCTTCCCAAGTAGCTCCCTCTACGGACTGACTCCTCCACAAAACCTTGACTGAAGCGACTTCTTTGTTTCTCAACCTTCTAACCTGACGGTCAAGAATCTCAACTGGTACATCCTCATAAGAAAGACTATCTTTCACCGCCACACTCTCTAATGGCACTATAGAGGCTGGATCACCCACACACTTCTTCAAGAGTGAGATGTGGAAGACCGGATGCACTACTACTAATTCTGCTGGCAACTCTAACTCATATGCCACCTTGCCAACCCTTTTCAATATCTTGTAAGGTCCTACATATCTAGGACTGAGCTTCCCTTTCTTTCCAAATCTCATCACCCCTTTCATAGGTGAGACTTTCAGAAAAACCCAATCATCAACTTCGAACTCTAGCTCCCTTCTCCTTACATCTGCATAAGATTTCTGATGACTTTGGGCTGTCTTAAGTCTATCTCTAATGAGTTGAACTTTCTCCATAGCATAAAGGACTGAATCTGGCCCTATCAAAGCTGCTTCACCAACTTCAAACCAACCAACAGGAGATCTACATCTACGCCCATATAAAGCCTCATAAGGGGCCATCTGAATGCTGGAATGATAGCTATTATTATAGGCAAACTCAATAAGAGGAAGGTGATCATCCCAACTACCTTTGAAATCGATCACACAAGCTCTCAACATATCCTCTAAGGTCTGAATGGTATGCTCTGCCTGCCCATCCGTCTGTGGATGAAATGTTGTACTAAGGTTAACTTGAGTACCAAGACCTTTTTGAAATGACTTCCAGAAATGAGAGGTAAACTGAGGACCTCTATCTGAGATGATAGACAAAGGAACCCCATGCAACCTCACAATTTCATTAAGGTAAAGCTTAGCATAGTCCTCTGCCGAATACGTAGTCTTGACCGCCAAAAAGCGAGAAGACTTAGTCATCCTATCGACTATCACCCAAATTGAGTCATGCTGTCTGCGAGTATGAGGTAACCCTGTGATGAAATCCATATTGATCACATCCCACTTCCAAGTAGGAATATCGTTCTCTTGAGTCATACCTCCTGGTTTCTGATGTTCTACCTTGACTTGCTGGCAATTGGGGCACTTACTCACAAAGTCTGCTATATCCCTCTTCATGCCATTCCACCAATAGACTTTCCGCAGATCGCGGTACATCTTAGTGGCACCTGGATGAATAGAATACCTGGAGTTATGAGCTTCTGCAAGAATATGCTTCCTCAACTCTCCCACATCAGGAACACACAATCTACCTTGGTAGCGAAGTACACCATCTCCCCCTTGGGAGAAAACCTCCACTCTCTGATTGTTGACTGCACCCTTTAGTTCAAGCAAGATCGGATCACTCTCTTGCTTTTCCTTAACCTACACTACCAAAGACGATTCTGCCCCATTCTGAACTGTTACACCGCTGTCTGATATGCTCATAAGGCGAACTCCCAAGCGAGCAAGCCTGTGAACATCCTTCACTAGCTCCTTTCTTTTTTCCTCAACATGGGCTACACTACCCATAGATAATATACTAAGAGCATCGGCCACTACATTCGCCTTTCCAGGATGATAATGCACACTCATATCATAATCCTTAAGGAACTCAAGCCATCTCCTCTGGCGAAGATTCAACTCTTTCTGGGTGAACACATACTGAAGGCTCTTATGATCGGTGAACACATCTACATGAACACCATACAAGTAGTGTCTCCATATCTTGAGTGCAAACACCACTACTGCAAGCTCGAGGTTATGAGTTGGATAGTTCTTCTCATGCACCTTAAGCTGTCTAGAGGCATAAGATATAACCTTATCTCTTTGCATCAACACACAACCAAGGCCAACTCTGGATGCATCACAATAGATCACATAACCATCTGATCCCTCTGGTAGAGTCAAGACAGGAGCTGTAGTCAATCTAGTTTTCAATTCTGCGAAGTTTTTCTCACCATCATTTGACCATTGGAACTTGACCATCTTCTGAGTCAACCTAGTCAATGGTGAGGCTATGGATGAAAATCCTTCCACGAACCTCCTGTAATAACCTGCTAGACCTAAGAAACTTCTGATATCTGTAGCAGAGGTAGGTCTGGGACATTGTATCACTGCTTCTATCTTCTGTGAATCTACGCGGATCTCTTCGCTAGATACAATGTGACCAAGAAAAGCAACGGATTGCAACCAAAACTCACATTTGCTAAAGTTAGCGAATAACTGGCGATCCATGAGAGTCTGTAGAACAATTCTCAAATAACTTGCATGTTCTTCCTCTCTCCTAGAGTAAATGAGGATATCATCAATAAAGACTATAACGAACAAGTCCAAGTACTGTTTGAACACTCTGTTCATCAAATCCATGAAAGCTGCAGGAGCATTGGTTAGTCCAAACGACATAACTACAAATTCATAATGACCATACCGAGTTCTGAAGGCTATTTTCGGAATGTCACTATCTCTGACTCTGAGCTGATGATAACCCGATCTGAGGTCTATCTTTGAGAAATGACTAGCACCCTGAAGTTGGTCAAACAAGTCATCAATCCTGGGGATGGGATACTTATTCTTGATTGTGACCTTGTTCAACTGTCTATAGTCAATGCACATTCTGAGAGAACCATCTTTCTTCTTTACAAACAATACTGGTGCACCCCATGGTGAAATACTAGGTCTGATGAAACCCTTATCTAGAAGGTCTTTCAACTGCTCTTTCAATTCCTTAAGCTCTGCTGGAGCCATTCTGTAAGGTGGAATAGAAATAGGCTGGGTATCTGGAAGGAGATCAATTCCAAAGTCGATTTCCCTTTCGGGAGGGATCCCAGGAAGATCTTTTGGAAATACTTCTGGAAATTAACAGACTACTGGAACTGACTCAAGAGTTGGGGTTTCAAGGCTACAATCCTTAACCCGAACTAGATGATAGAGATAACCCTTATATATCATCTTTCTGGCCTTAAGGTAAGAAATAAATCGACCCATAGGCGCTAGGCTACTACCCTTCCATTCTAAGATTGGTTCGTCTGGAAACTGAAAACGAACAATCCTAGTTCTACAATCGACTGAGGCATAACATGAGTGTAACCAATCCATGCCTAGAATGACATCGAAGTCTACCATTTCTAACTCTACTAAATCTGCTGAGGTGACTTTCTGAGAGACTGTGACAGGGCAATTTCTATATAGCCGTGTAGCTATAACTGGGTCACCGACTGGAGTAGAGACTGAGAAGAGTTCTGAGAGAGTTTCTGGACTGATACTGAATTGGACTGCTATATAAGGAGTTACAAAAGAAAGAGTAGCCCCTGGATCTAACAATGCATAAACATCAAGGTCAAAGACTCGTAATGTACCAGTGACTACATCAGGAGAACCTTCCTGATCCTGGCGAGCCTGAAGAGCATAAAGTCTATTCTGGCGCTGACCGCCACCTGTACCAGATGAGTTACCCTTCTGAGTTGGGCGACTTGCTGGTGCAGCTGAATGTGTAGACTGAGCTCTACCATTACCACCTCCTTGACCCTGTCTAGAAGGACAGTCCCTCAATCTGTGACCAGACTGACCACATCTAAAACATCCTTCTTTTCCTGCAAGACACACGCCCGGATGGTTCTTACCACACTTAGGGCAAGTGGGGTAAGTGTTGGTGCCTAAAACACTTCCCTGAGACTTAGAGCCTGGTGCTCTGCCCTTCTGGTCATACCTATTCTTGGAGGATGAAACACTAGCTGATGAAGGGGCTGGAGCTGAAAACTTTTGCTGACCCTGTGAGTGATTTCCACCACCCGATTTCTACTGAGAATAGTCATAGTTCCCAGTCCTAGCCTTCTTATTTTCCTTAGCCTGTTCCCTAAGCTTATCACCCTCAACCTGGTGAGCATGAGTCATAAGCCTAGAGATGTTCATATCTCCCAGCAACATAGCATTTCTGCACTCTGTCTTCACCAAATCTGATACTCCATACAAGAACTTATTCATCTGGGCCCTGGAGTCAGCAACCATATGAGGAGCATACCTGGAGAGTTGGTTAAACTTCAACCCATACTCTTGGACTGTCATGTTTCCCTGCCTCAAGTTCATGAATTCTTGGGCCTTTGCTTCTCTCAACTCTATTGGGAAAAACCTGTCAAGAAAAGTCTCACTGAAGCACTTCCAATTAATAGGAGTTGCATTTGCACCCCTATTCTCCTTCCACTGAGTGTACCAGATATGAGCCACGTCTTTCAACTGGTATGACGCCAACTCAACCCGATTATTCCCAGTAACCTGCATCACCTCAAAGATCTTCTTGATTTAGTCTAAGAAATTCTGAGGATCTTCATTAGTCTGCGATCCTAAGAACTCAGACGGATTCATCCTAACAAAGTCACGGACCCTTGCTGCTGCTGATCCACTATTTTCATTCATAGGAGCATGAACCCGATTGTTCTGGTGGGTCATACTCTGAGCCAACATCTGTATGGCATTCCTGAACTCAGCATTGGAAACTTCTTGATCTGGGATTGGAGGAGCTGCATTTGCATTCCTGGCATTCACATTCCTAGCGTTAGCTCTACGAGGAGGCATGATCTGAAACGTAGAACGTCAATTTAGAAAGGAATAAGATCAAACCTTACGCACGATAAGAGTAACAAGAAAATGAAGTTTTCCTAAAACACTTCATAGGCTCCCTCTCATTAGATGTGGTGCACTTCACACCCATGAAAAGGACTCTACTTAGTGCGGCTTTTCAGACATCCTAGGACTCTTGAACCTAGTGCTCTGATGCCAAGTTTTGTCATGCCCCGAGCTACCCCCGAGACGCGGACACGGAACCTAGGACCACAAGTGATCCCAAGCTAACCCTACTGGCATGATCATGAGCACAGTAAAGAATAATAAACTGATGCGGAAGCTAAATCATAATTTAATCTGAAAAGATGGGAAATACCCATATGCTAAAACTGAGATATATGAAAAACTGATGAGTTTAATACAAAGAAATATTAACTCACTACTAAGCTGAAACTAACTATGTCTGAAAATAGCCTCTAAACTGGACTAGAAATACTGGGACAGGCCCCAGCTAAATCTAGCAAAAACTGAAACTAAATGACTAAAGACTGAGATGAAACTCATGACTCTTGTCCTCGGAGAATGAGGACTCACCACTGAATCTGCTGAACTGGAGATCGGGAAATCGATCTATGTGTGATCTGGATGCTGAGAACCTGAACCTACATCACGAGAAGATGTAGCGCACGTATGCGTCAGTATTTGAAAGGTACTGAGCATGTAGGATAGAGTAAAGCTGAAATAAAACATAACTGAACAAGCACAAAAGCAAGTATAATAATCTGAACATGATATACTGAATTTCTGAGCTAACTGAATGCAATGACCAATTTATAACATGCTAAAACTGAATACTGAATATACTGATAAATGGTCATGCAGAGAGTCTGACTGAACTGTGGGAGCTACTAATAACTGATAATAAAACCACATGAGCTAAATGTGGAGTCCAATGTATACGCCCCATCGAGAGGACCCAATATACCCTGCCAAAGGTATAAAGGCATGCTGGCGTGATCACTAAACTGATTGCCCACAGAGGGGACTTACAACCTACTTGGCTAGTAGTTCTGGGACTATTGGGTACGCTAAACCCTAGTCCAACTCGGTATTATGCTACTCCCAATGAATTCTGTAAATTAACTAATTATGTCTGAGTTTCTGTAAATACTGGATAGCTCGAAACTGAACATGCAAACTGAGAATGCATCAATTAATCTGGTAATTATGCATTTATAACTGAGGCATGTATATCTGAAGTGTCTGAAATATCTGACCTAGCATGTGTAATTCAAGGACTAAAGAAATACAAAGCTAGGGTTCTGAAATTCATGCGATAATCTGAGTAATAACATGATAATCTGATTTGGAACATATATTTAATAAATTCATGAAGTTCTATCAAAATTCTAGAAACCCTAGGTTTAATCATGATAAGAAAATCAAGAATCTGACTGAAAACTAGGGACCCAATGGGTGAAAGGAACCCACTAGTGAAATCCCGCATACCTGGTGATGAAATCCACGGAAAAATAATTAAGTTTTTGGGCTGGAACTGCTGGAGCTTGTGGCGTTCTTGAACTAGGGTTCTTGAGCTTTTTTTCTCCTCTCTTGCTTCTAATTTTCTAGGTTTTGATTTAATGATTTGACTTGGATATGTTTTAATTATGTTTCTAGGATTAAACTGACTAAAATCAGATGATTTAGGGTCAAAACGACGTAACTTATGGTTTAAATGGAGTGGGAAAGGTCAAAAAGACCCCTGGGAAGGTTGCTGTCGGGCCACACGACGGCCAGGACTGACGGTCCGTCGTGTGCCCGACACCCCGTCGTTGGATCCGTCGTGAGGGCTTGTTCGACAGGTCTTTACTAAAATGGGCATAATGTTTTACTCGGAGGTCTGATTTTAGTAAGGTCGGTGTCTATGGAAAGATAATTCAATTATATATTTGTGGGTAGGTCATGAGAGACCTAATTCGTAATGTCATATGAGTTATGAACATTTTAAGTTGACCCAACTGCATTTCCCCTTAACTGTCTGCAATTTTTTTTTTCCTGAAAAACTAATTTTTGGTCTGTTTTGGCTACGGGGTGTTACAATGGGACTCTACCTATGTCTTCCACTAGATTTCCTTGATGGAGACCTTAGGAGGGTAATACTATGTATGTGTATGATGATAAATGTGAATGTGCTTATGAGATGATATCTATGCTTGTAAACTTGTAAATAGCCTAGTGAGCTAAAGAATATGGAGTTATCCATGCATGAAGGTTATAGATAAGTGGAGTATGATGCTAATTGTAGTTCTTGTTGGGTTACTTGGTTTAGTGAAGTTATGGAGATTTACTTGATCATTGCACATGTTAACTCTATAAGGATTATGATTGGTCATCTTACCTTGCTTTATATGAAATATCTCTTATTTGATGATGTGATGCCAATTATGGCAATATATGAAATCTATGTGAAATAACATGTTATGTCGAATATTGTATGTCATGATATAGTTGAAGCATGCTAGAAGTTATAATGGTTAAAGTGATTTCTCTTAAATTGTGTATTCCTATATGGTTTTGTATGATAGTAGCCAAATATTTTGATTTGAACTAGGGTTGTTTAATAACTACCTATGGAGGTAAGCTATCCTATGAGTGTATGCGATTAAAGGCGTGCATTGTTTTCCTTTGTATATAAATGGTACTTGATGAGTTGCTAGTATAAATTAGAGTCTTTTGTGGAGACCTGAATTGTAAATATAGTATGCATGCTTATGAAGAATGAGTTGGTAAAGCTTTATTTCTTATAATTCCATACTTGTTCCATCAAATGTCTAAATGTTACACTTTTGGATATTTGGAAGCATGCTCGCTATAAAGACTAGGCAGCTTATTGTATCATGTCTGGAGAACTTACTAATTTGTCTTTTGATTGGATGTTGTAGAAAAATATGTAGAATTTATGAATATGAACATGATAAGAAGTGTAGAAAAGAAATTTTTGCCATTTAAATTGAAAGGATGAGAATCTTATGACATGATGAGTCTTAGAGTTATTTCTAAACTTCTTGTCGTGTTATGAACTTCCTTGTGGTTTTCTCTAATGATGTATGACCTTAGTGTCTATTGCATCGTAGGAAGACCTTATGTGAATTAAATAGTATGATATTATATTATTTGTCTATTGATCATGAAGATGTGCATGATATGATTCTTTATACATGATGTTAATCTTGTTGACTATATGGAGATGGTATTAGCTGACATAAGTGTAATTGTCTCCTCTATGCATGTTGATATAGGACTTGAATGTAAAGGATTGTGATCACATGATAAGGTTTAGAATGCCTTAGTGTTGCTAAATTGAGTTTATGAAAATTCCCTCTAAAAGTAGTAATCACTCTAAGTGATAAATATGAAGGTTTTGTATTTGAGATCCTCTACATGTTGGGTTAAGTTGCTCTTAATTGGGTTTGCACTAAGTGGGGGATGATGTTGGAGTAATGAGATTGTAGAAATTGTCTACATTGTCCTTCTATTCTTACTTGAATTAGAAAATATGAATTCTTAGTATGCTTGTTCATGAAAATAGTCTTGCATAAAGTGTAAATTGCATGATATTTATATGATTGGTATGAATTGATTGACATCATCTTAAAGACATGGTGAATTTTCCAGGAAGCATGAAAAGAAATTTTTGTAAAATCCATGTTTTCTCTTGTTGACTTGCGTTTTAATGTTCTAATTGTGAAGTTTACCTCATGAGGTAAGACAAGGAACTTGGTAATAGTCACTTGTAGGTTAAATTGTTTAGCATTGTAATGGAAGTTGAGTCTCTTTTACAATGAAAAAATGTGAACTCTCTTTAAAATTTAGTGATTTGAAGATTTGTGATGCAAAATTGTAGACTCATTCTTAAAAAGTGAAAGCATGTTTTTGCTAAGTGTACATGTGTGTGCCTATAATTTGTGTTATTTTTCCAAAATGAGGCTTACTATAAGGGTGAGTATTATGTTAAGGAAAGAACTTGTGGAATGACTTCCTATTTTGTTGGGATGTATTTGGTGTGACTTGCCATTTAGATTTCACTAAGAAGGAAAATGTATACATGTCTTTGCTTGAAAGTTGAAATTTCTCATCTTTAAGGAAATTGATCTTGTACTTTGTTAAGGTGTGAACTCTTGATGCATGTAAATGTGTTGAACTGCTCTTATGTGCATTGAAGTCCTTGATGTGATTAAAGAGTCCTAAGTGTCATTCGAGGACGAATGTTCCCAAGTGGGGGATATTGTAAGACCTCGAAAATGAGATAAGGTGTCTAGAGCCTAAAATGTTCGTATTAACTTTATAAGGTCCTAAAATGCCTTATTATATCATATAGAGTCAGTGTGCAATGTTTGAAGTGATTTGGAAGTCGAACGTCAAGGGACGTCTAAGACGTTCGACGAATAGTCGCTTATGTGCCTCATGTGTGTATGCATGCCTAAGTTGTGTGAACTGAGTCAAATAAGTCTTTAAATGGTGTTAAATGATGTTTAATGTTATTGTATGAAGTTTCGTAAAGTTTGGAGGTCAAACGCCCAAGAACGTCCAAGACGTTCGAAAGATAGACCCTAAGACTTTCATCGTATGTCATGTTGGGGTCAAGGCTGTTTGGACGTCTTGTAGGTGTTTGTTTTGGATGAAACTTATGTGGTAGGTCTATAACATGTTAAGGTTTGTAATAGAGTTGGAAACGTCCGGGTACGACTTCTAAAGTGCCCCACAAGAGGCCCCAAAAGAAGGACCCCAAGGCTGTCTATACACTGCCTGGGCAGTGTCCTTGACGGACCCAATGACGGACCTTTGGGCCACCAACGGACCATCAAGCAGGTAAGGAGACTTGACTTGGGCAGGTCTTAAGCGAAGAATTGGCTAAGTCCCCTGCATCGGATGGCTTCCATGGCCCGTCATGGCCATGACGCCCCGTCATGGCCCTCGTCGCGGCTGCCTGCGAGTTGGCTGCCTGCGTGCTGCCACTTAAAGGGGTGAATGGTAAATTAACCCCACATCCTAACCTGACTATTATAGGTTTATTTGATTATTTTTGGGTGTATTTAAGGGTCCAAATACGTGACCAACCCATTCTCAAATCCCCTCACTCAAATTGAACCCTTCCCTTCCCAAAATATTCTCTCTAGAAACCCCCATGGTTTTTGAAGCTCAAGAACAGCTTGTAGATGGGATTATCATGAGTTATTCATCAAGTTTTATAGGTCTTCATGAAGATTAAGGTATGGTGATCCTCCATCTCTAAGTAACCTTTCACTTGGAGAGTTCTTCTCAATGTTTTTCAAAGGAATCTTATGAACAAGTTTCCAATCTTCCAATCTAGCCATGGGTTCTTTCTCAAAACGTTTCTAAAGATTATATCTTGATGAATTAGTATTAATATGATGATTTGAATGTTATTTCACTTCAATTGCATGATGAACCCATGTTTTTTCCAAAATTAGGTTTAGCTCTTGCATGGGCTTTATGATTATGGCTTGTTCTTGATGAATTGGTGATTCTCTTATGTTGAATTGATTGTGGTTATTGTTATTGACACTAAGTAATGTTGAATTGATGATGATAAGTCCATGATGATAAATATATGAAGTTTTGAGCATGAATAACCTATGTTTCTATATGTTGTCTTGAAGACGATTGTGAGATCGGTTGTGTAGGCTCTTGATTTCGTATGAACTGCTGTAGCTAATCTTTTAGGGTGATGTAATGGATGAATTTTGTAAGTATAAATCCTTAATGTTCAAATTAAGAAGGGCTTGCATGAATTGGTATAGATTCTATTAGGTTATGAAGTCAAGAGGCTAAGTATGTGATGGATCTTGAATTGTGATTAGATGATGCATGACTTAGGCTTGATTTCTTACCTAATTAGCTACTACCTTAGACTTGTATATGTATGAACTATGGTCAAAAATCAATGTTAGGGAAGATTAGCTAATGATCTATGTTATCCTACTTTCCTAGTATGTTGATATGTTGTATTAAGATATGGTATAATCTTGTAGTGACTTGTACATGGTTTCTTATATGTTTAAAGTACATTTAGATACTGCCATATATGTGTTTTATTGATGAATAAGGTGTATTGATCAATGATGATCAAAGGATGAGAATTTGGTAAGAATGCTTAATTCCTTTACTCTTCTACTTCTCTATTCCTTTATGGTAATGTTGATGAAGCCTTGTATGGCATTGTGTGGTATGGTCCACTTATGGTGGAGGTGTTTACTTTATTGTTATTATAAATGTGTTGACCATGGCCATGAAGGCAAATTGATGAACTTATGAATATGTGCTTAAAATGATACTATGAGAAGATTATGCCTACTTTCCTATTCCAGTTGTGAATTAGGTTATGTGGCTATTGTATGGGCATGAGTATAATCATGTTAGGGTATTGTATAGGTGCTGCCATTGATGTGTTAAAGTGGTTAATAACCTCTACCCACGTATCCCTTATATGGAAGTGTAAATAGCTAAAGTTAGAAGTCTTGATTATAATGTATGTATAGTCTTGTCTTCTATGCTATTATGTGTTGTGTGCTATGTGCTTGAAGTATAATGTGGTCTAATAGTGTGGCTGACTTAAGATGGTATTGATAGTCATTATGTGATCATGTTGGTTAATGTACACACACTCTGACTTACATGCATATTATAAGTAGTATAACTCATGGTGTCTAAATGAAAGGTAGTTTTCATATTCACTAGTCTCTACTACTATGTATGTTAAGGTGATGTTTATGAATGTATGACTTGTATTCCCTTACTAGGATGACTTGATAGGTGTACTAGTGTGGACAAGGGTATGGGACCTTGTCTATGCATTGCACATGTGTATCTTGATAGGATAGTTCCTAGGTTTGGTTCTTATGCATGTGAAGGATGATTATATGAATATGTTATGAATATGATGTATATGATATGATGAGGTATGAATGTGTATAGTGTCTTAGTAGGTTTATATGAAAGTATTACTCATATAGTTATGCCTATAGACTTATACATTGATATATGAGCATGTGTGACTTTATGTGTTATGTGAAAGGTTTGTTCACATCTATGTATACACTTACACACATGAATGATGATCTAGTTAATAGAGGGGCCTTGAGAGGGGTGCCCAAGAATGCTATAAACTCTAGATAGGTGCTTGAATATGCTATAAGCATATGAATGATGGATATTTTAAAGCTTATGTTTTATAAATAAGCGTAATAAAGGCTTTTCAAATAAAGGGAACCTAGCTTAGCACCGAGCGAACTTGACAATGGGAGGTGATGACTTATCCCTAGAAGGAAAGATTCATCCTAGAAGTTGCCCATGTGATTATAACTTCCATGTTCGATGGATATGTCACTTTAAGGGATTCCCATGAGGAGCGGCCCACTTTACCATATGGTATGAATAGGGATATCTACCTCTTAGTTCCATAAACTATGCTTGCTACATAGGATCTACCAAAGTGAATTCACTTGATATGCTAGCATATATGTTAATGTTCTACCTTGGCTAGGTAGTAACACCTTCCTTTGGTGTAAGGCTCTACAACACCAAATTCCATGATTAGCACCCATGGTCTTAGTGTCGGTTAAGGCTATGGTTTCCCTAAAGCAAAATGGACAATGGAAGTAATTGAATAGGATCCTAACTAGGAGGTCTTAAGGTAAATTACTTAGGATAGGTGGAAGTAATGAACCCATCTAGACATTGCACAAGTGACTCCTTAGGAAGTCTTAGGAAGGTACCTTAATACTTATGATTGTGTATGTGTCCTTTATGTATGATATTGTAGTCTTGGTTTGACTATGATTATATTGTACTATACTTCTATGATGGCATGTATTATCTTGTGTAGATGCTATGTATGGTTTTCTCTTATGTTCCTAAGGTGATGCATTGCACCAAGTATCCCTAAAGGATTACTTAGGAGGTTAATGAATGGAAAGAAAGAGTTAAATGCTAAGAAGGGTAAGTTCACTGTAAAGTGACCTCTATGTGTACTTATATTCTATATGTGCTTTTCTATGATGTTTGGTCTTTGATTATGTTACTATGAAGTAACTGGATGATATAAATGATATTGATAAAGGTTTTATGATGATTTACTCAAAATGGCATGAAGTATGATTTCAAAGGAAATGTCCCTTTAAATGCATGTTTTCGCATGGTTGCCATACTTAGTACATTCTTGTGCTAATCCCATTCTTCTTTACTTTTTACACAAAGTGTAGGTATTGGAATGCTTAAAAGGAGGTCTATGATTGAGGAGCTTGATAGGTGATTTTCCAAGCTCAAGGAAAGGAATCCTTAAGTTCAAGGATGTCCTACTAATGTCTTTAATGTAAAGTCTTTAAATATTGTATAGTTATGTAATGTGTCGTATGGGCCGTGTCCCTAATGTACTCTAAAGTTATTGAGTCTAAGATGGCAAAGGGACTTAGAGTCTAAATATGTATTATGACTTATGTTTTATATATATACGATGTGATGTTTCTAGCATATGATGTGCTATGAAAAGTTTTAAGTTTTCCGCTAAATTTACTATGTCAATGCAATGAATGATATGAGAGGCTTGTCTTAGACCTCCGAGAGGTCGACGACGCCGGTTACAATCCAAGATTGTACCCTATCTTCTAGGGTATGATTTTGGGTTGTGACAGTGATGATATGCATGATATGAAGTTCTAATATGACTATGTGACTAAGGTCCTACTTGAAGTGTATGTAATTTACTATAGTATTGTGTTTAATATATGAACAATATGTTAAGTCTTGTGGTCTTATGATAGGTTTACTAAGTAGGTGTGAGGTTATGGGACCTCACATGTGCATTGCACTAGTAGACTTAGAATAGGATTGTGAGTAAGGTCTGGTAATTTTTTATGTGAATGAAGTTAGCATATGTACAAGTAAACTATGGTTCACTGTAATGATGTTGCAAGTCTTGACTTGAAGTTGTCTTGTGGTGTGCTATACTTATCTGAGGGTATGTGTTGGCTTATGTAGGTGTCATATATGCTTTATTTGTGGCCCCAAGGTGATGCATTGCACCAAGTATCACTAGAGGGCTACTTGGGAAGTTATGAAATTAAAAGAACGGAAGCTTACTGTAAAGTGCAAATAGGTTACTGTAAAGTGACCCCAAATGTGACATAAATCCTATGTGTGATTTTATATGATATTTGGCCTTTGAATATGACTATATGAAGTATGCGAATTGTATAAATGCTATTGTATTAAAGTTTTATGAGATTTTCACAAAAAAGCATAATGCATGATTTTAAGTAAAATGTCCCTTTTAAATGCATGTTCTGCATGGTTTCCATACTTAGTGCATTCTTGTACAACTCCATTCTTCTCTACCATTTTATACAATGTGTAGGTTATGGATGCTTAAAGGATGTCATTAATGGTGAGGAGCTTGATATGTGATTCCCAAGCTCAAGGAAAGGAATTCTTAAGTCCAAGGATTTCCTATTGTCTAGTTTACTGTAAAGTCTTTTAATATTGTACTTATGATTTATGTTGTAAGGCCATGTCCTTAATGTACTCTAATGATGTTGAGTCTAAGATGGCAAAGAGACTTAGAGTATAACTATGTAAATACGCTATGTTATATATATATATGGAAGTGATGTTCAAGCATATGATGTGCTATGAAAGTTTTAAATTTTTCGCTAAATTTACCTATGACAATGCGATAAATGATGACTATGGGATTATATAATGCCTCCGAGAGGTCAAGTATGCCATGTTACTTCAAGGGAGTGCTCCCCGAATGTGAAAAATATGGTATCAGAGCATGAGGTTTATAAAAGTTGTTTTAGGTTCCAAGAATTCTCATATTGCCACGACTAGTAGAGTCTAGTTTTCATTGGTGGTGAGTAGTGACACATCAATGATGCGGGAGGCCATAGGGCGATATAGTTTTCCTTCTTTATCATTCTCATATCGTGTCATAGAACTTAACTCTATAAGATCTCTCTCTTATGTTTTCTTGTCCGGTGCTCTTTTAGATGTGATTGTTGGGATGATATGATACTCTATGCTCGAGGGAGAAAATATGAATTAATGCATATCTTAATTTTATGGTTTGATGAGTATGTGTGAAGATGAATTTTGGCATGTTTTGATGATGTGATGCCATTTATGGCTATATATGAGATTTATGTGAAATGATATGATATATGAAGATTTATGCTATGATATGGTTAAAGGATGCTAGGAGTTATTATTGTTGAAATGAGTTTCTTTTGAATGGTATGTTGCTATATGGTTTTGCATGATGATAGTCTTATGGTATGGTTTAGACTTGAAATACTTTAGCGAGTGTGGTAAATGGCTAATATTTGTATTTTTCCTTATATATGTTTAATAGTTCAAATGTTGCCCTTGTATATGAGTGGTTCTTCATAATTACCTTGTTTGGAATGGAGTCTTTTGTGTAGGCTTGATCCGAGAAGTGAGGGTAGCATGCTTGTCTTGGTATGGTGATGATGTGGGTTTGATTGACCTAGATGTTATCTTACTGTAAAGTTGAATAAAAAGGAAGAGTCTTTATGGCTAAGTCTCTTCTATTGTTTCCCTTAATTGTTATATGACCTTGGTGTGTTGGTATTGTTGAAAACCTTATGTGGTTGGGTAGTATGACTTAACTTGATGATTTGGAGATAATTGGCCTAGATGATAAGATTTAGAATGACCCTTGATGTCCCTTTGATGTGTTACTGTAATACCTTTTAAAAATTGGTAAATCACTTTTAAGTGATAATGATTGAAGTTGTTAAGCTGAAGATCCTCTTGAGGTTGGGTCAAATTGCTCTTAATTGGGTTTACCCTAACTGGGGGATGGTGATGTGAGTAGTTGTCACATCCGGGGAGCACCCCCTAGACATAACCGGCGTCGTCGTCCTCTTTGAAGACTAAGACTAGCCTCTTAGAATACATCACTACATTCATAGGTTAAAAATGCGGAAAAATTTAAAACATTTCATTACTTCTCCATTGAGGTTTACATCGACCTCTACATACACATAATATATACATATCGAGTATACATAGACCCTTCGTATAGGAAGATTACATAGTCTTCTACTTTTATTTCACATAATATATATAAGATGTAACATAGTCTTTAAAGAGGGTCTCATCTCATAACCATCTAACAAGATTATAACTATTTGAGCATAGCCCATACATCAATGTAAAAGAGCCACATATAGGCTATACAATCCGTACTCAAATGAAAAGAGAAAGAACATAAGAGTCTTAAAACTAAAACAACTTCATAAGCTTGATATTGGCATCTCCCTCGGATAGTGAGGACCTACCCACTTGGATGATTAAGAAATTCCAAGCCTTCTTCAAAGTCGTCTCAAAAAGCCTTCAACGACCGAAACCTAAAATGTTGGGGAAAAGGGAGAAAATGGGGTTAGTACACCACTTGTACTAAGTATGAGACCATATTCACATACAAGATCAAATCATGCTAAAAAGGGAAATTTCATTAAAACATGCTATGTTACCTTTAGAAATCCTTATGCATAATCAAGAAAACATACCAATCAACAAGACATATTCATCAAGTCTAAAGCATGTTCATCACAATACCAACAATACTAAGTCTAGTCAAACCAACATGCATATCACATAATTAGACAGATAGTCAAAGCATTTCGATCATCAAGTTATAATAGCAACAAGCATAGACAAGAGTTCATTTCAACATAATCAAAGAAAGACAATCATCCATGATCCCTCATTAAACCAACAAGTGCAATGACAAGCAAACCCTCATATCCTTAATAAATCATGTAACTCAACAAGAAACCATGAATAATATCCAACTTCACATAGTACATCATTTAAGAATACTTATCATCATACTTTAACAATAGAGATCAAATACATGTTCATAGAAGCAACCAACATCACATAATGTCATTTGCATGTGAAATCATCATATTATTATCATTTGCGTTCATTAGCATATACATATTTAAGAACACCCTCCTAAGACTTCCCTCAAGGCTAACTAGTGCAATGTTTAGGTAGAGTCCCATACACCTACCTAGACTAAGCTAAACCCATTAGGTCATCCTAGTTAGATATCATTCATAATTTCATTTTAACTTTTGGAAACTCTTGCCTTAACCGACATAGACCACATGATATAATGTGGAATCCGGTGTCATGGAACCCTACACCGAAAGAAGGTAGACTACTTGACAAGGTTGTACCTAAAACATGAACATAGCAACTACGTGGATCCACTAGCTAGTATTCCTATGGTGGCAGCATAGTTCAAGAACTAGGAGATATAATTGGGACCCTCTTCATGGTACATGCATTATAGTCTCCAATCTCAAGAGTACATAAGTGATCCTACCTTCCCTATGTGGGAAGGGACACTCCTCATTCTAGTTCAGTCGGTGCTATGCTAGAGTCCCTTTTAGAAATGTCTTTAAGCCTTTATTAACAATCATAGCTTAGTTTAGGTCATAGGGTCTATCCCTAGGATAATCATCATCATCATATCTCAAAAAGAATTGCATGAGTATATTCCTTTCATTACAATTCATACAAGTGAGGTTAGCACATTTGCGTCATCATTCATAATAAGGTACAGTTTAGTCATTACCATCCTTATAACATTTTTCATCTTAGTCAACCTCACAACCATAATAAAGACCTTTCAATTCAACATCATGCCAACCCTATCAGTTCTAATACAAGATATACTTCATTGAAACATCATCATGTAATGTCAAGTAACCACAATTGAAGTAAAGAATAGAGATCACAAGACTTACAAAGTCTCCTTCATAATTCACCTTCAAGGTCTTACCATCAACCCTTAACTCAACCCAATAGGGGAGTAATATCATCATACAAAAATAACCAATATGATAACAAGACCAATTGAATCATTATATCCCAATTCATCACTAGTTCATAGCTTAAGATAAGAAACTTAGGTCAAATTCACAACATGTTTCATAACCTAGATCAACTACTCAAGAACTAGCATGATAGACCTATAATTCATCTTAAATATATTCATAATTGATACAATAACCTCATAGAATAGTAATTCAACCAATAACCAAGTCCATTGAACAAACATTACACAATTCATATTAAGTCATAACCTAGGGTTTAGGGAAATAGGTCATCCTACAATTTAGACCAATCCATCAAGAGACAACATAATTAAGTTAGAATATATGTTAATATATCCATAATATCCAAAAGAAATCATAAACAAGTTAATTCACAAGATCAATTTCGAGATTGGAAAAGACCCACATGAAAACTCAACTTTTTTGAAACCAATTTGAATGGACCCTCTGGGGAAAGAAGTCCCAAAGGTGAAAGGAATCCCATACCATAATGTTTGATGAAGATTTATGTATAAATAAGTCCCTTTACATCACTTAAACCGTCTCTTAGCTTGGTATTCAATGGAGTTCTTCAACTAGAGAGAGAAAGAAGAGATATGGAAGAGAGTTTTGGGTTTGTGAGTTGTGAGAGCTTAACCTAGTCTAATTAGCTTAGGGACTTTATATAGGTTGTTAATGAACTTAGTTAGACTTCCCTTAACCCCTAATTAACCTCTTAACTAATCTATCTAATTAAATGACCTAAATGAAAACGTGCAGCCTAAACTAGTCATCACAGACGACACCACGATCGACAGATCGTGGGTCAGTCGACAGCCAATGTGCCCCTCCGTGCTGCACATCCGTCGTTAAGTTCAGAGACTTTGCAAAATGACCCTTCCAAGATTTTGGCTAAGTGACCATCGACGGATGCAATCGACGCCCCGTTGATTGGACCACGAGCCGTGTGTGGCATCCGTAGGTCACACTGTCCATTGAAACCTTTTGGTCACTTTGCAAGGGTCCTCCTCAAGGGCCCTTGGTTGGTACTTGGGGAGTCGTGCCCGGAAGTTTCAACTATTAATTAACTCTAATGCGTGTTAGACACCCTTCCACCAATTTTCATCATTTTCCGACTCCTAAAGGCTAGTCAAATAGGCTAAGGCACACTAGTACCTCCTAAGACTATTTTCCGGACGTCATGGACGTTCTTTGACGTTTTGGTTTCTAAACCTCCTAAATAACTTATATAAATTAAAATAGACCTTAGAACAGTGTCTAAACCTTTTGCACCTATGTTAGGCTCTAGAACACATCTTAGATTTTCGAAGTGTTACATTATCCCCCCTGAGGAATATTCGTCCCCAAAAGACACTAAAATCATAGAAAGGAAGGAATAGATTCAAGACTAGCAGCCCAACCAACAAAAATACATGACAACATGAGTTTCAACATCAATCATATCTTTTTCACAAGGAAATTCAAAAGTTCAATTACCACACATAAGGCTCAACATCATATTATGAGGATTATCCTTCTCACAACAACATCAGTTTAACCTTCTTTACCTGAGTCAATTATGCCAAAGTTCAACTTACCAACATGCTACATATCATTTCATAAAGACTCACCATATAAAAAAGCACAACATAACTCAAAACAAGCCAAAGAGCAAAATTGACAATTGTTAAGTTAAATAGGCATATTTCACTGTAACTTCACTGTAACAACATAAAAAATGCACATTTTTGCAAAACTTCACCAAAAATCAAGAAACTTCAATTTTTGTCATTAATTTCATTATTAAGAGGAATGAATAACCTTAGTTATCAAATATATGAGTGTAACGAGACTTCATGTCGGCCTCGGACTCCTATTTTGCACCCTCAACTAGGTGATTCTTCCATAACACCTTTACGGAATCCACCTCTTTGTTCCTCAATTTATTTACTTGCCTATCAAGTATTTGAACCGGAACCTCCTCATAGGAGAGGTTATCCTTCACACCAAGACCCTCAATAGGAAGAATAGACTCGAGATCACCGATACACTTCTTATGCATAGAAACATGGAAAAGCGTTAGGGAGTTTCAACTCATAGGAAACCTTATCAACCCTTTGCAAGATTTTATAAGGACCTGCACAACGAGGACTCAACTTCCCTTTTTTGCCAAATCTAACCACCCCTTCATAGGTGAAATTTTCAAGTACACTTTATCACTTTGTTCAAACTCTAAATCCCTTCTTCTATGATCATAAGACATTTCCTGACTATAGGCTGTTTGCAACCGATTGCTTATAATGTGAAATTTTTCCAAATTCTTATAAATCAAATCGGGGACAAGAATCGAAGACTCACCAACTTCAAACCACCCAATAGGAGATCTACACCTCCTACCATACAAGGCTTCATAAGGAGCCATGTATGGATGAATGGAAGCTATTATTGTAAGCAAACTCTACCAAGGGCAAGTGCTTATCCCAACTTCCCTTGAAGTCAATGACACAAGCTCTAAGCATATCCTCAAGGCTTTGAATAGTACGCTCCGCTTGACCATCCATTTGGGGATGAAAATTGGTATTTAACAAGACCTTGGTACCCAACCCTTCTTGGAATGACCTCCAAAACCTAGATGTGAATTGTGCACCCCTATCTAATATGATGGATAATAGAATACGATGGCGACACACAACCTCATATATGAAAGTCTTTGCATAATCCTCCACCGTATATGTAGACTTGACGGGAATAAAACGAGCGGACTTGGTTAAACTATCCACTACCACCCATATGGAGTGAAATTGTTTTTGAGTCTTAGGCAAACCTACTACAAAATCCATATTGATGTCTTCCCACATCCAAGTAGGAATTTGGATTTCTTGAAGTAAACCACCCGGATTTTGATGTTCGGCTTTCACTTGTTGGAAATTTGGACACTTTGCTACAAACTCCGCTATGTCCTTCTTCAAGCCTTCCCACCAATAAATTTCCTTAAGGTCATGATACATCTTTGTCGAACCTGAATGAATTGAGTAACAGGACCCATGAGCTTCCTCAAGTATCTGGTTCCTCAAATCATCTACAACACACAACCTTCCTTGATACCTCAAATCACCATCCACCCAAAGGAGAATGACTCATTAAGCTTACCAAGAACCGATTTCTTCAACTCCATCAATGGTTGATCATGGTGTTGTTTGGACTCTAGCTCAACCACTAAAGATGACTCGGAGTTATGATGGACCACAAAACCACCATTTGGAGAATCTTCCAACCTAACACCCAATCTGGCTAACCTATGAACATCTTTCACTAGGTCTTGCTTGGCTTCCTCTACATGAGACACACTACCCATGGTAATACGACTTAGAGCCTCCACAATGTCACATCCGGGGAGCACCCCCTAGAATTAACATGGCATACTTGACCTCTTGGAGGTCTTATACAATCCCATAGTTATCATTCATCGCATTGATATAGTAAATTTAGCGGAAAATTTAAAACTTTTCATAGCACATCATATGCTAGAAACTTCATCTCATATATAGATAAAACATAAGTCATAATACATATATAGACCTTAAGTCTCTTTGCCAACTTAGACTCAACAACATTAGAGTACATTAGGGACACGACCCATAAGACACATTGCATAACTATACAATATTTAAAGACTTTACATTAAATATATAAGTAGGAGATCCTTGAACTTTAAGGATTCCTTTCATTGAGCTTGTGAATCATCTAGCAAGCTCTTCACCATTCAAGACATCTTTTAAGCATCCATAACCTACACTTTGTGTAAAAAGTAGAGAAGAATGGGATAAGCACAAGAATGTACTAAGTATGGCAACCATGCAAAAACATGCATTTAAAAGGGTCATTTTCTTGAAAATCATACTTCATGCTTTTTGAGTAAATCTTAATAAAACCTTTAACCAATAGCATTTATATCATTCACATACATCATATAAACATATTCAAAGGCCAAACATTACATAAGGTCAAATATAGGATTTATTATATTTTTAAGCCACTTTACAGTGAGCTCCTTTTTCCATTAACAGTGAACCCTTTTTCTTTTTTACTCTTCAACCTTCCAAGTAACCTCTAGTGATACTAGGTTCAATGCATCACCCTAAGGCCACAAGAAAAACATACATACAATATATACAAGGCAACACATACCATCATAGAAGCATAATACATCAAAGGCACATTTAAGTCAAAACCTTAGGACATTACAGTAAGCCACATCAAGTCACACATACAATTACTTCTTTGCATATACTTCATTATTAAACCTTGTTCATGACCCCAATCTTAGTCTACTAGTGCAATGTACATGTGAAGCCCCATAACCACACATATACTTAGTTAACTCTTCATGAGACCATAAACCTTAACATTCAATTCATACATCAATATAGCAAGTAAAAACAACTTCAATCATGTCAATACAAGAACCTCATAATATAGTCATTTATACCAACATAATACACATAGACTCATACCATGCACATCTTTATTACAAGTAGACAAATACTACAATGTCATACATAAAGAACACATACATAGTGACATGTATTAGAACTCCTTCCTAAAACATCCTAAGGAGCTACTTGTGCAATGCCTAGATGGGTTCATTACTTCCACCTATCCTAAGTAACCTCCCTTAAGTCATTCTAGTTAGGGTCCTAGTCATTTACTTCCATTGTCCATTTTACTTTAGGGAAACTATAGCCTTAACCGACATAGACCATGTGATGCTAAACATGGAATCCGGTGTCATGAAACCCCACACCGAAAGAAGGTGGTCTACCGGCCAAAGTAGAACCAAACATAACATTACTTTCTAGGTGGATCCACTAGCTAGTATCCTATGGTGGCAACATAGTTTATGGAACTTGGGGGAAATCATGGAAATATCAACTCTACACCCTTTGTTGGGTCATGAGGCTATCCACCCCATGAGATTTATAGTAGACCTACCTTCCCACATTGGAAAGGGACACACACTCATATACAAGTTCACTCGGTGCTAAGCTAAGTTCCCTTTATTGAAAAAGCGTTCATTAACATTTATTTATAAAAACATAGGCTTAGCAGAAGTCATCCCCTCATATGCTTAGCTCATAGGTCATAGATGAGAGTTCATCAACCTAAATCATATGAGAAATCCTTTCACATGGACATAGCATATGTAAAGCACCATCTAGTTAAGGATACACTTGAGTACACCTTTCAAGGCTCCTCTATTGACTAGACCATCTTTCATGTGTGTATGTATACATATCTGTGAGCAAACCTTTCACATAACACATTAAGTCACAAATGTTTATACATCATATTCATACATATAGAAACCAAAACTAGAACTATCCTATCAAGGTACACATGCAATGCATAGGCAAAGTCCCATACCCTTGCCCATACTAGTACACCTATCAAGTCATCCTAGCTAAGGAAAATACATAACATGCTTCACATACATATACTTTACATACATAGTAGTAGACACTAGTGAATATGAGAACAACCTTTCATTTAGACACTATGAACAATTACTACATTGTAAGCATGCATGAAGTGTGAGTGTGTGTACATTGGTCAACATGATCACATTATGGCTATCAAAAGTTCATTGAGGCATCCACCCTATTAGACCACAACAATCTTCAAGCTTAGACCATACAACACACAATAGCATAGGAGACAAGGAGACAAGTTAACTTCATAGAGCACTTTAAGACTCCTATCATTAGCTATTCACACATTCACATAGGGGTACATGGGTAGGGATCATCAACCATTATCACCTAAGACATGGCATCACCTACACATGATGTTACACAGCCCTTCACATGCTCATAACAATGGTAACATAACGTAGATTCACAACTCAAATAGAAGACTAGGAACAAGCTACATATAAAGTGATTATCATAACGACTCCTTCATATATTGATCAAATTTGCCTTCAAGGCCATGGTCAACACATATATAATGACATAAGGGCAACAACACCATCATAAGTGGACCGTACCACACAATGCCACTCACGGCTTCATCAACATACTATAGAAAAGTAGAGAAATAGAAGAGTAGAGCAATTCTTACCAATTCTTTAGTCTTTGGTCATCATTGACCTTTACTACTCTTTCATCAATGATTCAAGTATAGGGTAGTAGCAAAAACATAATAATCATATACAAAGTCATGCATAAGCTACTACAAGTCCATACTACAAACTAGCACAACACCTTAGCATAATAGAAGGTAGAAGAACATAGACCATTAGCCAATTTCATTACATGTATTATAGATCATATTTCACCAATAATATCACTCTAAGGAAGTAGCTAATCATACATTTAATCATAAAGAAATCATGCTTAAAGCACTTCAAGATCAAGCTACAGCATAAGCATTAGACTTGACAATTTTGCTAGAGTATAAAGAGGGAATTAACCAACACTATTAATTCTCTAAGACCTTGATCATCAATCGTATTTTAACAATAATGTACATGCTAGGCAGACTCTAATTAGATCAATAAATCAAAGGAAACATGCTTCATCTATCCATAATTGAAGATCACATTACATACATAGTATTATCAATCAATAGGTTAGAAAAGGCTAGATCAATTCACATAGGTCATCTTTACTTCAATCATACAAGATTCGTATTCATAATTCCATCATGATACTAACCTAAAACAGTAGATACAACCAACCTAAAATAATCGAGATCCACATTAAATCATTTAGAAGCCAACATTACAGTAAACCATGGAAACTAGGCTAAACATGCTCAAATCTTCATGCATTGATCCTCATGGATCCTTAAACATCAATTTAACATAAATTCATGTAAATAACAGTATATACAATCACTTCAATGTAATAGAATCATAATTCAATCGATAGAAATTCAAGATCACAAAGCCCATGCAAGGCTAAAACGTTTGAGTGAAGGAGCATGGGTTCATCATGCAATTGGAGTAAAAATCACATTAAAACCGCTGTATTAACTTCAATTAATCATGATTCAATCGTTTAAAACCTTTTTAGAAAGAACCCATGGCAGATTGAAGAAGACATTGGTTGATTATATTTTTCTTCTTCGAAATCTTTAAGAATGGCTCTCTATATGAAAAGATAACTAGAGATGAAGATCACCATACCTTAATATTCATCAAGACCTCTAAAACCTTATGATTCACCCACGAAAATCCAAGCTCCAAGCATCTCTTGAGCTTCACCATCAATGGTGGTTTCTAGGGAGATGATTTTGGAGAGAAAGGTTCTTACGTGTATGGGGTTTTTGGGAGTGGGTTGATCACGTTTTGAATGACTTATATACACCCAAAATCAGTTAAATAAATCATGTAGGGTCAGGTTAGCACGTGGGGTGAATTTGCCATTCATCCCTTAATTAAAACAGACGCAGACAGTAACTTATAGGCCACCATCGACGGAGCAATCGACTGGCCGTCCTTTGGCTTCCGTCGACTGGTCCTTAGCAAAATTTTGGGTTGAGACCTGACCAACATAAGTACCAATAGATGATACCTCACCAATGGGCTGTTGGTTGACCAACTGGACGTCGTTTATTCCGTCAATTGACACTGCCAAGGCAGTATCTCGACCATCCTTGGTCCCTTCTTGTGGGGCCTTTTGTGGGGCCCTTTAGAAGTCTTACCCGGACGTTTCCAATGTAAATACAACCCTTAACAATTTGTAGACATTCCACAAATGTTTCACCCAATACAAACACCTGCAACTCGTCCAAACAGGCTAAGCCCCATCAAGACACACGTTGAGCGTCTTAAGGGCTATCTTTCGAACGCCTTGGACGTTCTTGGTCGTTTGACCTCCAAACTTCACGAAACTTCATATAATATCATTTGACATCATTATAAACCATTTTAAGACTTCATAAGCTCATGAATCACACATAATAACATAGAACCACATACGAGGCATTTAGGTGACTTAGTCGTCGAACGTTTCGGTTGACCCTTGACGTTTGACTTCCAAATCACCTCAAACTTTATACACTGCCTCTAAACCATGTTATAAGTCATTTTAGGACCTTAGAACATTAGGACGAACATGTTAGGCTCTAGACACCCTAACTCATTTTGGGGGTCTTACAATATCCCACACTTGGGAATATTCGTCCTCGAATGACACTTAGAACACTTTAATCACAACAAGGACGTCAATGCATTATAGAGCAGTCCATCATATTCATAACATCATCACATAGAAGTTAATGCACCAAGATTACAAGGAACACCACTTAACACCTTTTAGCACTCAATGCACACAAGCAAGCAAAACTTCAATTCACTCACCCCTTAATGCATTAATCAAAGAGGCTCTTATCATGTTCATAGTAGGAACATACTTTTCATAATCATAACATGTTCATTGAAATTCGATTCATTAAGAGATCATCTCGAAGGCCACACCTAGGCAGATTACAACATATACTCAAAGCTATTTAAGCACTCATATTTTGATGCACATCGACTTGAGTAAGATAGGTTGACATTTGATTCTTATAAGTTAGAAATAGTGCCATGAAGGTCACACTCAACCATACCATGATTGGTAGTGTCCATAAAGGAATGTACTTATCCTCAACACACTTACATGTATCATGAGTTCACACCCAAGCAAATGCACAAAGGCCATCTTTACTGTAATATGAGAAATTCTCACTTTCAAACCAAGACATGATCATGATTTCTTCCTAGTGAAGTCTAGATGGTAAATCACACCAAGCACATCACAATAAATAGGAAGCTATTTCACAAAATGTCAATTCATAACATAGTACTCACCTTCACCGTAAGCATCTATTAGGAAACAACAATACAAATTATAGGCCCATACATGAATGCTAAGCTAAACCTTACATATCACAAGTGATTAAAACCAAGTTTCCTACTTTATCTCATGAAGTCAAGTGTACCATTTGCATGTTAGGATGTACAATACTCATGAGAAAACATGTATTTAATCAAAATTTCTATTCATGCACCTTGGAATCTTAAAAATACCCTTAAGGTAATGTCAATCAATACATACCAAACATATAAAGTTCATACAATTAATACTTTATGCAAGACTCTATTCATAACCAAGCTCATCAAGACTTCATTAAATTCAACATCAAGCAAAAATAGAAGGTCAAGGTAGAAAATTCCTATAACCTTACTATTCCATCACCATCCCCCACTTAGGGTAGACCCAATTAAGAGCAACTTAACCCAACCTTAAGAGGATCTTAACTTAACAACATTCATTTTTCATCACTTAAAAGTGATTTCTCATTTAGAAAGAATTACAGTAACATACCATAAGGGTTTTCAAAGTGTTCTAAACTTTATCACCTAGGTAATTTATCCCCAAATCATCAAGTTAGGTCATAACAGTTAACCACATAAGGTTTTCATACATTACCATAGCCATTAAGGTCATTCAATATTAGGGAAAACAACAAGGGGACTTAGCCACAAAATTTTTTCTTTTCCCTAGAACATAAGTAAGGTGACTTCTAGGTCACTAAAACCCACATCATCACCCTACCAAGTCATGCAAACTATCTTTACACCTAGGATTAAGTATATACAAAGAACTTTAATCCGTATTAGGTAATCATGAAGATTCATACATCCCAACTAAGGCAACATTTGAAACATCATGCATATATTCAAATGGACATAATGAACACCTTAAAACACATATTCCTAGGGTAGCATGCTTCCATAGGTAGTCACTAAGCATTTCAAGTTCAAATGATAATAGTAAGCCACCAACATGTAAAACCATATAGTAACACACCATTTCAAAAGAAACTCATGTCAACCATAGTAACTTCTAACATGCTTTAACTATACCATGCCATGCATTCTTCAACATAACATGCTATTTCACAAAAGTCTCATACATATCCATAATTGGCATCACATCATCAAAACCTGTCCAAATTCACCTTCAAACATACTCATTTAACCATAAAACCAAGTTAAGAATTAACTCACCTTTTCTCCCTCAAGCATAGAGATACAATCTCATCCAAGCAATCACATCTAAAAGACCACCGGACAAGAAAACATAAGAGAGAGATCTTATAGAGTTAAGTTCTATGGCACGATATGAGAGTGATGAAGAAGGGAAACTTTATCGTCCTATAGCCTATAGTACAATTTGATGTGTCGCGACTCACCACCAATGCTACGAGACTCTACTAGACAGGGAAATATGAGACCTCTAGAACCTAAAACCACTTTATAAATCTCATGCTATGATACCACGTTTGTCACATCCGGGGAGCACCCCCTAGAAGTAACATGGCGTACTTGACCTCTCGGAGGTCTTATACAAGCCCATAGTTATCATTCGTCGCATTGATATAGTAAATTTAGCAGAAAATTTAAAATGTTTCATAGAACATCATATGCTAGAAACTTCATCTCATATATAGATAAAACATAAGTCATAATACATATATAGACCTCAAGTCTCTTTGCCAACTTAGACTCAACAACAGACTCAACAACATTAGAGTACATTAGGAACACGGCCCATAAGACACATTACATAACTGTACAATATTTAAAGACTTTACATTAAAGATATAAGTAGGAGATCCTTGAACTTTAAGGATTCCTTTCATTGAGCTTGTGAATCATCTAGCAAGCTCTTCACCATTCAAGACATCCTTTAAGCATCCATAACATACACTTTGTGTAAAAAGAAGAGAAGAAAGGGATTAGCACAAGAATGTACTAAGTATGGAAACCATGCAAAAACATGCATTTAAAAGGGGCATTTTCTTGAAAATCATACTTCATGCTTTTTGAGTAAATCTTGATATAACCTTTAACCAATAGCATTTATATCATTCACATACGTCATATAAACATTTTCAAAGGCCAAACATTACATAAGGTCACATATATGATTTATTACATTTTTAAGCCACTTTACAGTGAGCTCCTTTTTCCCTTAACAGTGAACCCTTTTTCCTTTTTACTCTTCAACCTTCCAAGTAACCTCTAGTGATACTAGGTGCAATGCATCACCCTAAGGCCACAAGGAAAACATGTATACAATCTATACAAGGCAACACATACCATCATAGAAGCATAATATATCAAAGGCACATTTAAGTCAAAACCGTAGGACATTACAGTAAGCCACATCAAGTCACACATACAATTACTTCTTTGCATATACTTCATTATTAAACCTTGTTCATGACACCAATCTTAGTCTACTAGTGCAATGTACATGTGAAGCCCCATAACCACACATATACTTAGTTAACTCTTCATGAGACCATTAACTTTAACATTCAATTCATACATCAATATAACAAGTAAAGACAACTTCAATCATGTCAATACAAGAACCTCATAATATAGTCATTTATACCAACATAATACATATAGACTCATACCATGCATATCTTTATAACAAGTAGACAAATACTACAATGTCATACATAAAGAACACATACATAGTGACATGCATTAGAAGACCTTCCTGAAACTTCCTAAGGAGCTACTTGTGCAATGTCTAGATGGGTTCATTACTTCCACCTATCCTAAGTAACCATCCTTAAGTCATTCTAGTTAGGGTCCTAGTCATTTACTTCCATTGTCCATTTTAATTTAGGGAAACTATAGCCTTAACCGACATAGACCATGTGATGCTAAACATGGAATCCGGTGTCATGAAACCCCACACCGAAAGAAGGTGGTATACCGGCCAAAGTAGAACCAAAAATAACATAGCTTTCTAGGTGGATCCACTAGCTAGTATCCTATGGTGGCAACATAGTTTATGGAACTTGGGGAAAATCATGGAAATATCAACTCTACACCCTTTGTTGGGTCATGAGGCTATCCACCCCATGAGATTTATAGTAGACCTACCTTCCCACATTGGAAAGGGACACACACTCATATACAAGTTCACTCGGTACTAAACTAAGTTCCCTTTATTGAAAAAGCCTTCATTAACATTTGTCTATAAAAACATAGGCTTAGGAGAAGTCATCCCCTCATATGCTTAGCTCATAGGTCATACATGAGAGTTCATCAACCTAAATCATGTGAGAAATCCTTTCACATGGACATAGCATATGTAAAGCACCATCTAGTTAAGGATACACTTGAGTACACCTTTCAAGGCTCCTCTATTGACTAGACCATCTTTCATGTATGTGTATACATATCTGTGAGCAAACCTTTCACATAACACCTTAATTCACACATGTTCATACATCATATTCATACATATAGAAACCAAAACTAGAACTATCCTATCAAGGTACACATGCAATGCATAGGCAAAGTTCCATACCCTTGACCATATTAGTACACCTATCAAGTCATCCTAGCTAAGGAAAATACATAACTTGGTTCACATACATATACTTTACATACATAGTAGTAGACACTAGTGAATATGAGAACAAACTTTCATTTTGACACTATGAACATTTACTACATTGTAAGCATGCCTGAAGTGTGAGTGTGTGTACATTGGTCAACATGATCACATTATGGCTATCAACAATTCATTGAGGAAGCCACCCTACACATGATGTTACACAGCCCTTCACATGCTCATAGCAATGGTAACATAACCTAGATTCACAACTCAAGTAGAAGACTAGGAACAAGCTACACATAAAGTGATTATCATAACAACTCCTTTATATATATATCAAATCTGCCTTCAAGGCCATGGTCAACACATATATAATGACATAAGGTCAACAGTGCCACCATAAGTGGACTGTACCACACAATGCCACTAACGGCTTCATCAACATACTATAGAGAAGTAGAGAAATAGAAGAGTAGAGCAATTCTTACCAATTCTTTAGTCTTTGGTCATCATTGACCTTTAATACTCTTTCATCAATGATTCAAGTATAGGGCAGTAGCTAATACATAATAATCATATACGAAGTCATGCAAAAGCTACTACAAGTCCATACTACAAACTAGCACAACACTTTAGCATACTAGAAGGTAGAAGAACATAGACCATTAGCCAATTTCATTACATGTATTATAGATCATACTTCACCAATAATATCACTCTAAGGCAGTACCTAATCATACATTTAATCATAAAAAAATCATGCGTAAAGCACTTCAAGATCAAGCTACAACATAAGCATTAAACTTGATAATTTCGCTAGAGTATAGAGAGGGAATTAACCAACATTGTTAATTCTCTAAGACCTTGATCATCAATCCTATTTTAACAATAATATACATGCTAGGCAAACTCTAATTGGATCAATACATCAAAGGAAACTTGCTTCATCTATCCATAATTCAAGATCACATTACATACATAGTATTATCAGTCGATAGGTTAGAAAAGGCTAGAACAATTCACATAGGTCATCTTTACTTCAATCATAGAAGATTCGTATTCATAATTCCAACATGATACTAACCTAAAACAGTAACACAACCAACCTAACATAATCGAAATCCACATTAAATCATTTAGAAGCCAACTTTATAGTGAACCATGGAAACTAGGCTAAACATGCTCAAATCTTCATGCATTGATCCTCATGGATCCTTAAACATCAATTCAACATAAATTCATGTAAATAACAGTATATACAGTCACTTCAATGTAATAGAATCATAATTCAATCGATAGCAATTCAAGATCACAAAGCCCATGCAAGGCTAAAACGTTTGAGTGAAGGAGCATGGGTTCATCATGCAATTGGAGTAAAAATCACGTTAAAACCACTGTATTATCTTCAATAATCATGATTCAATCGTTCAAAACCTTTTTAGGAAGAACCCATGGCAGATTGAAGAAGACATTGGTTGATCATATTTTTCTTCTAAATCTTTGAGAATGTCTCTCTATATGAAAAGATAACTAGAGATGAAGATCACCATACCTTAATCTTCATGAAGACTCTAAAACCTGATGATTCACCCACAAAATCCAAGCTCCAAGCAGCTCTTGAGCTTCACCATCAATGGTGGTTTCTAGGGAGATGATTTTGGAGAGAAAGGTTCTTACGTGTATGGGGTTTTTGGGAATGGGTTGATCACGTTTTGAATGACTTATATACAATCAAAATCAGTTAAATAAATCATGTTGGGTCAGGTTAGCACGTAAGGTGAATTTCCCAATCACCTCTTAATTTAACAAACGCAGACAGTAACTTACAGGCCACCATCGACGGAGCAATCGACTGGCCGTAGGTCAGTCTACTGGCCGTCCTTTGGATTCCGTCGACTGGTCCTTAGCCAAATTTCGGGTTGATACCTGAAAAATCTAAGTACCAATCGATGAGATGTCACCAATGGGCCGTTGGTTGACCAACTGGCCGTCGTTTGGTCCGTCGATTGACACTGCCAAGGCAGTGTCTCGACCATCCTTGGGCCCTTCTTGTGGGGCCTTTTGCGGGGCCCTTTAGAAGTCGTACCCAGACATTTCCAACGTAAATACAACCCTTAACAAGATTTAGACATTCATAAAAGTTTCACCCAAAACAAACACCTGCAACTTGTCCAAACATGCTAAGCCCCATCAAGACACACGTTGAGCGTCTTAAGGGCTATCTTTCGAACGCTTTGGACGTTCTTGGTCATTTGACCTCCAAACTTCACGAAACTTCATATACTATCATTTGAAATCATTATAAACCATTTTAAGACTTTATGAGCTCATGCATCACACATAATCATATAGAACCACATACGAGGCATTTAGGTGACTTAGTCGTCGAACGTTTCGGTTGACCCTTGACGTTTGACTTCCAAATCACCTCAAACTTTATACACTGCCTCTAAACCATATTATAAGTCATTTTAGGACCTTAGAACATTAGTACTAACACATTAGGCTCTAAACACCCTAACTCATTTTGGGGGTCTTACACGCAAGCATATTGGCCTTACCGGGGTGATAGAGAATAGTCATGTCATAATCTTTCAACAATTACAACCACCTTTTCGTCGGAGTTTCAACTCCTTTTGAGTAAACACATATTGGAGACTTTTGTGGTAGGTATACACATCAACATGAACACCATACAAGTAGTGCCTCCATATTTTCAAGGCAAATATCACAACCACTAACTCAAGGTCATGAGTTGGATATTTCTACTCATGTACCTTAAGTTGTCTAGAAGAATAGGCAATTACATTGCCATGTTGCATAAGCACACACCCCAAACCCACTCGGGATACATCACAATACACAACTAAGCCCTTTGTACCCTCCGGTAAAGTCAACACTGGAGCTGAAGTAAGCCTATCTTTAAAGATTTTGAAGCTTTTCTCACATGCTTCCGACCACTCAAACTTCTTACTCTTTTGGGTCAAAGTAGTCAAGGGAGATGCAATGGACGCAAAACCATCCACAAACCTCTAATAATAACCCGCTAAACCTAAGAAACTTCTAATGTCGGTTGGAGTCAAAGGTCTAGGACAATTTTTCACCGCCTCCGTTTTCCTTGGATCAACCTCAACTCCCTCACTAGAGATGATATGACCAAGAAATGCCACCGACCTCAACCAAGACTCACACTTGCTATACTTGGCAAATAATTGATGTTCTTTATGTACTTGTAGTACCACTCTCAAATGACCCATGTGTTCACTCTCATTTTTTTGAATATACCAAGATATCGTCAATAAAAACAATGACAAATGAATCTAGGTAACTTCGAAACACCCTATTCATTAGGTTCATAAACGCCACCGGAGCATTAGTGAGACCAAAGGACATTACTAAGAACTCATAGTGACCATATCTAGTCCAAAATGCCATCTTTGGTATATCTTCACCTCTCACCCTAAGTTGGTGATACCCCGATCTAAAGTCAATCTTAGAAAAGTAGCTTGCCCCTTGGAGTTGATCAAACAAGTCGTCAATCCAAGGGAGAGGATACTTGTTGTTAATAGTGACTTTATTGAGTTGACGATAATCAATTGACATTCTAAGGGACCCATCCTTCTTTTTCACAAATAAAACCGGAGCACCCCATGGAGAAATACTAGGACTAATGAAGCCTTTGTCTAGTAAATCTTTGAGTTGAGCCTACCACTCTTTCAATTCGGCTGCAGCCATCCGATAAGAAGGAATTGAGATGGTATTTGTATCCGTTAACAAGTCAATACCAAAATCAATTTCCTGTTTCAGAGGAATACCGAGAAGATCATTTGGAAAGACCTCCAAAAATTTACTCACTACGGGGACCGACTCAATGGGAGAATTTCGGAGTCTAAATCTTTGACTCTTACAATATGGTATAAACATCCCTTAGAGATCATCTTACAAGCCTTAAGACAAGAGATGATACGACCTCTAGGAATGGAATTTCCCCCTTCCACTCTAAAACGGGTTCATTTGGAAAGTTAAACTTCACCACCCTCGTTCTACAATCAATAGAGGCAAAGCAAACATGGAACCAATACATACCCAAAATGATATCAAAATTAAGCATATCAAGTTCTACTAGTACAACATAAGAAACTCTATTGAGCAACTTTATAGGACAATTTCTATACACCCTTTTTGCAACAACCGACTCACCCGCCGGGGTAGACACTATAAAAGGTTCATGCAAGATATCGGGTAAAATGTCAAACTTTTTTAGCTACAAGAGGAGTAGCAAATGACAAGGTAGCACCGGGATAAAGTAAAGAATATACATCAATAGAGAAGACTTTCAATATATCGGTGACCACATCGAGAGAGGTCTCTTGCTCACCTCTAGAGAGGAGAGCATAGAAGTGATTCTTCTTATAAGCATCATTAGAAGAACTTGCTTGAGCTTTACCACCACCCTTATCTTGACCTTTCACATTAGGGCAATCTTTAACCTTGTGCCCACTTTTACCACAACCGAAACAATTATCTGTTCCCTAAGGCAATCACCATAATGTTTCTTGCCACACCTTCCACAAGTTGTCTTCTTAGTTGGTGAACTAATGCTCCCTCTTTTTTGAGACTTAGTGTTAAAAACCCTATCATCCCTAGACTTAGGGAATTTTGTAGGAACTTAACTAGAAAACCTCTTCTTGAACTTGGGCTTGTCTTGGATATCAAGCCTACACCTTGAAGAACCACCATCAAAAGATCTTGCCCTCTTGGAATCTCTATCATTCTCTTAGATCTTGCCTCTTCCACTTGTTGAGCATGAACCATGAGAAGAGAAATGTTCGTATTGTAATGTAGCATATCCGAATGACATTCCTCTTGCAAGTCTTCCGACACTCCCATCACAAAAGGGCTCATTTCATCCCTAGGATCGGAAACCAAAGAAGGAGCATATTTTGACAATTTTAGTGAATTTCAAGAAGTATTCAAGCACACTCATACCTCCTTGGCGAAGGTTGATGAACTCCACCACCTTGGCTTCCACCTTCTTCCTAGGAAAGAACCGATCAAGAAAAGCCTTATTGAAGATCTCCTAAGTCACCGGTCAACCCCTTAGAGGCTTATTGTCCCTCCATTGGACGTACCAAGTTTGAGCCACATATTTGAGTTGGTAAGTGGGTAACTCGGCCTTCTCACTAGTATTCAACCCCATAGAATAAAGGATCTTGTCGATTTGATCAATTAACTCTTGGGGGTCTTCTTCAACCTTAGACCCATAGAAAGTAGGAGGATTCATCCTAGTGACATACTCAAACGGGAGGCCATGGTGCCAACATGTTGGTTTTCTCGGGGTACAACCTCCCGATTAGCTTGGGCCGTCATGGCTTGGGCTCGAGTAGTGACAGCTTGAGCTTGCGAAGTAATGGATTGGGCCATTTGGAGAAGGTCAGCCCTTATATCACCATCTATCAAAGGTGGAGGATTGACCGCAGCTTGGTCAACATTAGCATCTTCTTCAAGAGGAGGGACTTGATCACCACGGGGAGGAACTCCCGCATTGGCAATCTCTTCCTCAAGTCTTCGTGCCACATTCCTTCGAGTATTCATTGCCTATAACCAAAATACAAAGTGTAGGTGAAAGCACAAAATAAGTATACTCTAGAGGCATGATATTGGATTTCCAAGAAAGAGAGAGTTTCCTAAGCATCTGATAGATTCCTATTCATAAGTGTGCGCTTCACAATTATGAGTGCGAATCTACATAGATGTGGTTGAGAGAGACCTAGACTCAAAAATATTCAACCTTATGCTCTGATACCAAGTTAGTCACATCCAGGGAGCACCCCCTAGACATCACCAGCGTCGTCGTCCTTTTCGAGGACTAAGACTAGCCTCTTAGCATACATCATTACATTCATAGGTTAAAAATGCAGAAAAATTTAAAACTTTTCAGTACTTCTACATTGAGGTTTACATAGACCTATACATACACATTATATATTCATATCGAGTATATATAGACCCTTCGTATAAGAAGTTTACATAGTCTTCTACTTTTATTGCACATAGTATATATAAGATATAACATAGTCTTTAAAGAGTGACTTATCTCATAACCATCTAACAAGGTTATAACAATTTGAGCATAGCCCATACATCAATGTAAAAGAGCCACATATAGGCTATACAATCCGTACTCAAATGAAAAGAGAGAGAACATAAGAGTCTTAAAACTAAAACAACTTCATAAGCTTGATATTGGCATCGCCCTCGGAAATAAAGGACCTACCCACTTGGATGATTGAGAAATTCTAAGCCTTCTTCAAAGTCGTCTCAAAAAGCCTTCAACGACCGGAGCCTAAAATGTTGGGGAAAAGGGAGAAAATGGGGTTAGTACACCACTTGTACTAAGTATGAGACCATATGCACATAAAAGATTAAAATATGCTAAAAGGTATATTTAATTAAAACATGCTATTTTACCTTTAGAAAGCCTTATGCATAATCAAGAAAACCATACCAATCAACAATACATATTCATCAAGTCTAAAGCATGTTCATCACAAGACCAACAATACTAAGTCTTGTCAAACCAACATGCATATCACATAATTAGACATATAGTCAAAGAAACTCTATCATAAAGTTATAATAGCAACAAGCATAGACAAGAGTTCATTTCAACATAATCAAAGCAAGACAATCATCCATGATCCCTCATTAAACCAACAAGTCCAATGACCATGCAAAACCTCATATCCTTAATAAATCATGTAACTCAACAAGAAACCATGAATAATATCCAACTTCACATAGTACATCATTTAATAATACTTATCATCATACTTTAACAATAGAGATCAAATACATGTTCATAGAAGCAACCAATATCACATAATGTCATTTGCATGTGAAATCATCATATTATTATCATTTGCGTTCATTAGCATATACATATTTAAGAAAACCCTCCTAAGACTTCCCTCAAGGCTAACTAGTGCAATGTTTAGGTAGAGTCTCATACACCTACCTAGACTAAGCTAAACCCATTAGGTCATCCTAGTTAGATATCATTCATAATTTCATTTTAACTTTTGGGAACGTCTTGCCATAACCGACATAGACCACATGAAATAATGCGGAATACGGTGTCATGGATCCACTAGATAGTATTTCTATGGGGGCAACATAGTTCAAGAACTAGGAGATATAATTAGGACACTTTTTATGCTACATGCATTATAGCCCCAATCTCAAGAGTACATTAGTGATCCTACCTTCCCTATGTGGGAAGGGACACTCCTCTTTCTAGTTTACTCGGTGCTAAGCTAGAGTCCCTTTTTGAAATGTCTGTAAGCCTTTATTAACAATCATAAATTAGTTTAGGTCATAGGGTCTATCCCTTGTATAATCATCATCATCATATCTCTATCATAATTGCATGAGTATAGTCCTTTCATTACAATTCATACAAGTGATGTTAACACATTTGCATCATCATTCATAATAAGGAACATTTGTAGTCACTACCATCCTTATAACATTTACATCTTAGTCAACCTCAAAACCATAATCAAGAAATTTCAATTAACCATCATGCAAACCCTATCAATCCTAAAACAAGATATACTTCATTGCAACATCATCACTTAATCTCAAGTAACCACAATTGAAGTAAAGAATAGGGATCACAAGACTTACCAAGTGTCCTTTATAATTCACCTTCAAGGTCTTACCATCAACTCTAAACTCAACTCAATGGGGGAGTAATATCATCACACAACAATAACCAATATGATAACAAGACCAATTGAATCATTATATCCCAATTCATCACTATTTCATAGCTTAAGATAAGAAACTTAGGTCAAATTCACAACATGTTTCATAACCTAGATCAACTACTCAAGAACTAGCATGATAGACCTATAATTCATCTTATATCTATTCATAATTAATACAATAACCTCATAGAATAGTTATTCAACAAATAACCAAGTCAATTTAACAAACATTACACAATTCATATTAAGTCATACGTAGGGTATAGGGAAATAGGTCATCCTAAAATTTTGACCAATCCATCAAGAGACAACATAATCAAGTTAGAATATATGTTAATCTATCCATAATATCCAAAATAAACTATAAACAAGGTAATTCACAAGATCAATTTCGATATTGGAAAAGACCCACATGAAAACTCAACTTTTGAAACCAATTTGAATGGACCCTTTGGGGAAAGAAGTCCCAAAGGTGAAAGGAATACCATACCTTAATGTTTGATTAATATTGATGTATAAATACGTCAGTTTACAGCCCTTAAACCGTCCCATAGCTTGGTCTTCAATGCAGTTCTTCACCTAGAGAAAGAAAGAAGAGAGAAGGAACAGAGTTTTGGGTTTGTAAGTTGTGAGATCTTAACCTAGTCTAATTAGCTTAGGGAATTTATATAGGTTGTTAATTAACTTAGTTAGACTTACCTTATCCCCTAATTAAACTCTACTTAGCCATCTAATTAAATGACTTAAATGAAAACATGCATCCTAAACCAGTCATCACAGATGACACCACGATCGACGGATCGTGGGTCAATCGACGGCCACTGTGCCCCTCCGTGCTGCACATCTGTCGTTATGTCAGAGACTTTGAAATATTACCCTTCCAAGATTTTGGCTAAGTGACCATCGACGGAGGCAATCTACGCCCCGTCGATTGGACCACGAGCCGTCTGTACCATCCGTAGGTGACACTGTCCATTGACAACTTTTAGTCACCTTTGCAAGGTTCCTCCTCAAGGGCCCTTGGTTGTCCTTGGGGAGTCATGCCCAGAAGTTTCAACTATGACTTAACTCTAATGCGTGTTATACACCCTTTCACCAATTTTCATCATTTTACGACTCCTAAAGGCTAGTCAAATAGGCTAAGAAACGCTAGTACCTCCTAAGACTATTTTCCGGACACCATGGACGTTCTTTGACGTTTTGGTTTCTAAACCTCCTAAATAACGTATATACATTAAAATAGACCTTAAAATAGTGTGTAAACCTTTTTCACCTATGTTAGGCTCTAGAACACATCTTAGATTTTTGAAGTGTTACAGTAGTAAGGTTGTAGATATTTCTATCTTGTCTTTCTATTCTTATTTGAGCTTTAATCAAATAAATTTTTAGTAAGCTTGTTCATGATAGGAGTTTTGCATAAAGTATGAATTGCATGACCTCTATATGTTTGGTATGTATTGAGTGACACTATCTTAAGGATATTTTTAAGATTCTAAAGTACTTGAAAAAGAATTTTGATCAAATTATGGATTTCTCGTGTTGATTGTGCATCTTAATATGCTAGTTATGCATTTGACTTCATGATATAAGATAAAAAACATGGTTGTAGTCACTTGTGATGTGTAAGGTTCATCCTTAAATGAAAAAATTGAGCCTCTTTAAAGTAAAAAGTGGTGAGTCTCTTGAAATTTGTGTGACTTCTATGGTTTTGAAAGCATGATTGTAGGCTCACTCTTGAAAAGTGAAGACATGTTTAGCTAAGTGTCCCTGTGTGTGCCTATAAGTTGTGTTACTTTCTCAATTTGATGCTTGCTCATGGCTAGAAATTGAAATGTTGTGAAATGACTTCCTATTGTTGTTATGTGCTTGATGTGACTTACCATTTATACTTCACTAGGAAGAAATTTGAGCATATTTTGGTTAAAGTATGAGAAATTATCATTCTACAGTGAATTAACCTTTGTGTATTTGCTTGCCTATAACTCATGAGACATTTAAGCGTTTTGAGGAGAAAGATATTCCTCCATGGACACAACTAAAAATGGTATGGTTGAGTATGACCTTCATGGAACTAGGTCTTATTCAATAAAGATCCTTGTTGATTCAATTAACTCAAGTCTATGTGCATTGAAGTATGAGTGCCTACTTGTTTTTGCGTATTGTTGAACTTGCCTAGGTGTGATCATGTATGATGAAATCTTAATAAAATAAAAGTTTAATGACCATGTTATGATTAGGATAAAGATGTTCCACCTATGAACATGATAAGTGCTTAAGTGTTTAATGCATTAAACAAGAGTGAGTGAAAGTGTGGCTTGCTTGTGTTGCATTAAGTGATAAGTGGTTTGAAGTTGTGTTCCTTGTAAGTTTGGTGCGTCGACTTCTATGTGATGATGTTATGAATATGGTGAGATGATATATGATTCATTCAAGTCCTTGTTGTGATTAAAGTGTCCCAAGTGTCATTCGAGGACGAATGTTCCCAAGTGGGGGATATTGTAAGACCCCAAAATGAGTTAGGGTGTCTAGAGCCTAAAATGTTTATCATAAGGGTCTAAGGTCCTAAAATGGTTTATAATATTGTATTGAGGCAGTAACTAAAGAATTAGGCGAATTGGAAGTCAAACGTCAAGGGACAACTACGACGTTCGACTACTAGTCACCTATGTGCCTCATGTGTCTATTCATGCTTATATTTGTATGTCATAAGCTTATAAGGTACTTATATGTGTAATAATGGTTTTTATAGACAGTATTAAGTTTCGTGAAGTTTGGAGGTCAAATGTCTAAGAATGTCCAAGACGTTCGAAAGTTAGCCCTTGAGACGTGCATGTGTTCCTTTCATGTTTGAATGTGTTCTACGTGTTCGTTTTGGGTGAAATTTATGTCAAGGTCCTTGAAATGTTAAGGCATATATTTACGTTGGAAACTTCTGGGTACGACTCCCCATGAGCCCCGCAAAAGGCCCTCAAGGAGGACCCAAAGTCTGCCAGGACACTTTCTTGGCAGTGTCTACCAACTACCTTCAATCGACGGACAGTAGGTTCACCTATGCCTCGTCGATGGTGAAGCGTCGATTGGGACTTAGAATGGATAAGTCTCAGACAAAGGATAAACTCAGACCCAAAATACGGAGGCCACCAACGGCCCGTCGATGGCTGGCTGTCGATGCAGGTTGCATTTAACTTCATGCACACTGTCCCATTATGGGGTGAATGGGAAATTCACCCCACAATATAACCTGGCCCTACATGGTTTATTTGGTTATTTTTGGGTGTATTTAAGGTATCAAAAACGTGACAACCCCATTCCCAATTCAATTCACAAAAATTAGACTTCCCTCCCAAACCAAACTCTATCTAGAACCTCCATTGAATGTGAAGCTCAAGAACAACTTGGATCTTGGATTCCTATGGGTTATTCATCATGTTTTAAAGGTTTTATTATACATTAAGGTATGGATATCATTCATCTCTAGTTATCCTTCCATCTGAAGAGTTAATCTCAAAGTTTTCAAAGAGAAAATATGATCAAATCTCTTCTTCTTCAATCTAGCCATGAGTTCTTTCTCAAAAATTTTTCAAAGGCTTTCTCATAATGAATTGATGATAATTTATTGATTTTAACATGGATTTCAATCCAATTGGATGATTAACCCATGCTCTCTTTAAACTATCATTTTAGTCTAAGCATGGGCTTTGTGATCTTGTTTTGATGTTGATTGAATTATAATTCTAACATGTTGAAATTGATTATATCTACTTCCTACATATTAATGTGAAGATCAATTATGTGATATTGCACTAATGTGGATTGATTATTGAATATTTGAAATCTATTTCCTATTGATTGTTAAGGCATGGACTTCACTGTAACATCGATTCTATAGTACATGTATATAGGATTCGTTTATGTAAGGAAAATTGTTGCTAGTGCCTTACTTGTATGTTATTGATGAATTTTGGGTATGAATCCTTGATGATCAAAACAAAGGAGTGTTGGTAAGGATTGATTTACATGCTCTTAGACTATACATTTACAATGCTATGTACATGATGTGATTTAAGTTCTAGAATAGATGAAGCATTATTTAGACTTGATTATTATGTCTTTAGCTACTGCCCTAGATTGGTTTTATTGGTATATTTTGAATGTTGATCGTGATGATCAAAGCAAGGAATACTAGTAAGTGATCTATGTCTCTCTACTTTCTAGTATATTGGTAATGTATTGTAGTATGTTGTAGCATGATCCTGTAGTGATTTGTACATGGTTTTTTTTATGATTAAAGTACATTTAGCTACTGCCCTATATATTAATTGTTGAGTAAAAAGTTACATAGATCAATGATGATCAATGATTGATGAATTGGTAAGAATGACTTTTCCCTTCTACTATCTTAGGATTGTTAGTTGATGAAGCCTTGTATGACATTGTGTGGTATGATCCACTTATGGTGGCGGTGTTTACTTTATTGCCAATATATATGTGTTAATTATGGCCTTGCAGGAAACTAGATGATATTAGGATTGTGTGTTTGTGATGATCACCCAATATGAAGATCATGCCTAGTTTCCTATTCTAGTTGTGATCTAGGTTGTAGGGCTACTATGAATGCATGTGTATAGCCATCTTAGGGATAGTTTTTGGTGCTGCCATTGATGAGTTGTGATGGTTGATGTTCCCTTAACTATGTACCCCTATGTAAATGTGTGAATAGCTAAGATTAGGAGTCTTAAGTGTAATGTGAAGTTAGCTCGTCTCCTATGCTAAATTGTGTTGTGTGGTCTATGCTTGGTTGTGCATTGTGGTCCTAAGAGGGTGGCTGCCTCAATGTGTTGTTGATAGCCATTATGTGATCATGTTGACCAATGTACACATACACTCACACATTATGCATGCTTACAATGTAGTAAAGGTTCATAGTGTCTAATGAAATGCTGATCTCATATTCATTAAATGTCTACTACTATGCATGTAAGGTATATGTAGGTGAAGCATGTTGTGTATTCCATTAACTAGGATGACTTGATAGGTGTACTAGTATGAGCAAGGGTATTGGACCTTGTCTATACATTTCACATGTGTGCCTTGATAGGATAGTTCCTAGGTTTGGTTTCCTATGTACATGAATATGAATGCATGAGTATGTTATGAACATGTGTGGTATGAAGATTTTATGTGAAAGGGTCACTCACATGTATATACACAAAAATGAATGACGTTCTAGTCAATAAAAGGGAACTTGAATGGTGTTTCTCAAGAGTACCCTAAACTAGATAGGTGCTTGAATATGCTATGAGCTAAGCATATGACGAGTCAATATCCTAAGCCTATGTTTTATAATGTAATGTTAATAAAGGTTTTTCAATAAAGGGAACTTAGCTTAGCACCGAGTGAACTTGACAATGAGAGGTGTTGGCTTCCCTTAGAGGAAGATTCACCACTGATTCTCATAGGTGTTGAATTCCCTTGGAGGAAAATTCACCTATGGTTCTCCATGAGGTGTTGACTTCCCTTGTGGAAGGTTTACCTATGGTTTCTCATGAGATGAGGCTCCAATGCTAATGAGCATGTAGAGGGTTATATATATATATATCTTAGTTCCATAAAATATGCTTGCCACATAGGATCCAGCAAGTGAATTCACTTAGTATGCTAGCATGTGTTAATGTTCTACCTTGGTTAGGTAAGAACACCTTCCTTTGGTGTAAGGCTCTACAACACCAAATTCCATGTTTAGCACCCATAGTCTTAGTGTCGGTTAAGCCTATAGTTTCCGTAATGTAAAATGGACAATGGAAGTAAATTAAAGTATAGTACCCTAACTAGGATAACCTAAGGGAAGGTACTTAGGATAGGTGGAAGTAATGAACCCACCAAGACATTGCACAAGTAGCTATCTAAGGGAGTCCTAGGAAGGTTGTCTAATGTATGTGCATATGTTTATGGTTATCTTGCATGACATTGTGTTAGTGTCTACATGATGTGATGATATGCATGATATGAAGTTCTAATATGACTATGTGACTAACCTACTTGAAGTGTATGTAGTTGACTATAGTGTTGTGTTTTGTATATGAAGGATATGTTAAGTTTTCCGGTGTTATCATAGGTTTACTAAGTATGTGTGAGGTTATGGGGCCTCACATGTACATTGCACTAGTAGACTTAGAGTATGATTGTGAGTAAGGTCTCGTAATGTTCTATGTGAATGAAGTTAGCATATGTACAAGTAAACTATGGTTCACTGAATGATGTTGTAAGTCTTGACTTGAAGTCTTGTGGTGTGCTATACTTCTATGAGGGTATGTGTTGGATTATATACGTTGCATGAATGCTTTCTTTCTGGCCCTAAGGTTATGCATTGCACCAAGTATAACCCGAGGGGTACTTGGGAAGTTAAGAAATTAGAAGAAAGGAAGCTTACTATAAAGTGCAAATAGGTTACTGTAAAGTGACCCAAATGTGACTTAAATCCTATGTGTGATTTTATATGATGTTTGGCCTTTGAATACGCCTATATGAAGTTTGTGAATTCTATAAATGCTATTGTATCAAAGTTTTATGAGATTTTCACAAAAAGGCATAATGCATGATTTCAATAAAATTCCCCTTTTAAATGCATGTTTTGCATGTTTGCCATACATAGTGAATTCTTGTACTAACTCCATTCTACTCTAACTTTTTACACAAAGTGTAGGTTATGGATGCTTAAAGGATGTCATTAATGGTGAGGAGATTGATATGTGATTCCCAAGCTCAAAGAAAGGAATCCTTAAGTCCAAGGATTTCCTAATGTCTAGTTTATTGTAAAGTCATTTAACATTGTACTTATGATTTATGTTCTAAAGGCCGTGTACCTAATGCACTCTAATGATTTTGAGTCTAAGATGACAAAGAGACTTAGACTCTAACTATGTAAATACGATATGTTATATATATATATATATATATATATATATATATATATATATATATATATATATATATATATATATATATATAAAGAGAGAGAGAGAGAGAGAAGTGATGTTCTAGCATATGATGTGCTTTGAAAGTTTTAAAGTTTCCGGCTAAATTTACCTATGACAATGCGATGAATGATGACTATGGGCTTGTATAAGACCTCTGAGAGTTCAAGTACGCCATGTTAATTCTAGGGGGTGCTCTCCAGATGTGACAAAAATGCTACCGACGTCAACCAAAACTCACATTTGCTATACTTGGCAAATAATTGGTGTTCCTCAAGGACTTGTAACACCACTCTCAAATGGTCCATGTGTTCACCGTCATTTTTTGAATATACCAAAATGTCGTCAATGTGACAAATGAATCTAGGTAACTTCTACAGACCCTATTCATTAAGTCCATAAACGCTGCCGGAGTATTAGTGAGATCAAATAACATTACTAAGAACTCATAGTGACCATATCTTGTTCGAAATGCCATCTTGGGAATATCTTCACCTCTCACCCTAAGTTGGTGATATCCCGACTTCAAGTCATTCTTGGAAAAGTAACTCGCACCTTGGAGTTGATCAAATAAATTATCAATCCCAGGGAGAGGATACTTGTTATTGATTGTGACTTTGTTAAGTTGATGGTAATCGATACACATTCTAAGGGACCCATCCTTCTTTTTCACGAACAATACCGGAGCACCCCATGGAGAATATTAGGCCGAATATAGCCCTTGTCTAGTAAATATTTGAGTTGAGCCTTCAACTCTTTCAATTCGGCCGGAGCCATCCAATAAAGAGGAATTGAAATGGGATTTCTATCCGGTAGAAAGTCGATACCAAAATCTATTTCCCGTTTCGGAGGAATACCGAGAAGATCATTACGAAAGACCTCCGGAAATTCCCTCACTACGGGGACCGACTCAATGGGAGGAATTTCGGAGTCTAAATCTTTGACTCTTACAATATGGTATAAACATCCCTTAGAGATCATCTGACAAGCTTTCAAACAAGAAATCATACCCATTTGGAAATACGGGCTCATTTGGAAAGTCAAAGTTCACCACCCCAGTTCTACAATCTATGGAAGAAAAGCAAGCATGTAACCAATCCATACCAAAATTACATCAAAATCAAACATATCAAGTTCGACTAGTTCAACATGAGTAACTCTATTGGGCAACATTATAGGATAATTTCTGTACACTCTTTTTGCAACAACCGAATCACCCACCGGGGTAGACAACGAAAAAAGGTTCACTCAATATATCGGGCAAAATGTCAAACTTGTTAGCTACTAAAGGTGTAACAAATGACAAGGTAGCACCGGGATAAATTAAAACATATACATCAATAGAAAAGACTTTCAACATACCGGTCACCACATCGGGAGAAGTCTCTTGCTCACCTCTAGAGAGAAGAGCATATAACCGATTCTTCTTCGCAGCATCAACATTAGAACAACTTTCTTGAGCTTGAACACTACCCTTGTCTTGACCCTTCACATTTGGGAAATCCCTAACCTTGTGACCGCTCTTGTCACAACCAAAGCAATTTTCCGTCCCAACGAGGCAATCACCATAATGCTTCTTGCCACGCTTTCCACTAGTAACCCTTCCCTTTTGAGATAAGGGTTAGACACCCTATCATCACGAGCCTTAGGGAACTTGGAAGGAACTTGATTAGAGAAACTCTTCTTGAACCTAGGCTTGTCTTAGATATCAAGCCTACCCTTTGAAGAACCACCATCAAAAGACCTTGCTCTATGGGCATCCCTACTCTTTCTCTTAACCCTTGTCTCCTCCACTTGTTGAGCATGAACCATGAGACGAGAAATGTTCATATTATCATATAGCATAGCCTAAGAAATTCTTTTTTCAAGTCATCCGACACTCCCGTCACAAAGCGTCTCATTGTATCCCTAGGGTCGGAAACCAAAAAAGGAGCATTTTTTGACAATTTAGTAAATTTCAAATAGTAGTCAAGTACACTCATACCTCCTTGACGAAGGTTGATGAATTCTTCCACTTTGGCTTCCCTCTTCTCTCTAGAAAATAACCGATTAAGAAAAGCCTTCTTGAAAATTTCCCATGTCACCGGTCCACCCCTTAAAGGCCTATTGTCTCTCCATTGGACGTACCAAGTTTGTGCCACATCTTTGTGTTTGTAAGTGGCTAACTCGGCTTTCTCACTAGTAGTCAACCCCATAGCATATAGAATCTTGTAGGTTTCATCAATGAACTCTTGGGGTTCTTCCTCCACTTTGGACCCATAAAAAGTAGGGGGATATATCCTAGTGAAATCCCTTAAACGGGAGGAGATGGTTCAAACATGTTGGTTTGCTCGGGGTACCACCTCCCGATTAGCTTTGGTCGTCATGGATTGTTCTTGAGTGGTGACAGCTTGTGCTTGTGTAGTAATTGCTTGGGCCATTTGGAGAAAGGCTGTCCTTATGTCACCATCCATCAAAGGTAATGTCACCATCCATCAAAGTTGGAGGATTGACCGGAGCTTTGTCATCATTAGCAACTTCTTTGAGAGGAGGGACTTGATTGCCCCGGGGAGGAACTCCCGCATTGGCAATCTCTTCATCCAGTCTTCGAGCGGTTGTTCTTCGAGTATCAATTGCCTATAATCACAATAAAAGGATTAGATGCTAAGGTCACATAGAGTCAAGACTCTAGAGGCACGATATTGGATTTCCAAGAAAATGAGAGTTTCATAAGCATCATATAGTTTCTTATTAATAAGTGTGGCGCGCTTCACCATTATGAGTAAGAATATACATAGATGTGGTAGAGTGAAACATCGACTCTACAGATATTCAACCTCATGCTCTTATACCAAGTTTGTCACATCCGGGGAGCACCCCCTAGACGTAATCGGCGTCATCGTCCTCGAAGAGGGCTAAGACTAGCCTCTTAGTTTACATCAATACATTCATAGTGTAACACTCCGCAAAAGCCATGAATTAGACTAGAGCTTAATCTATTTAATAATTTTTAAAATGATGTTTCCATACCTATATTAATGCAATATGTTCATTTGGAAAAGGTTAGATCCAAAACGATGAACAAAGACTTTCACATCTGGAAAGTAGCTAATTTGAACTAGTTGACGGCCCTATGTTTGGTGAATGTTTTGAAGTGTCAAATGAACTCCAAAACTTGTAAAGTGACCTTTGATAGGTAGAATGTAGTACAAAGGGTCCAAAAGTCCGGTAACGACACCCCAAGGACCACACAAAAGGTCCTTGGGGAGGACCCAAACATGGGTGGGCAGGCTTCCTGGCACCCTGCGAACATGCAGAATTGGAGGAAACAGGTCGCGACGCGCGTTCCTCATGAGTTGTTCTGCCTCAAAATGTGAGGGGAAGCCTTGTAACGTGAGGCTGACACACACCTCACCGCCTCAACCCAAAATTTAATAAAAATGATGGGATTTGTCCCCGCGACGCGCAGCCAGTTCCCAGAATCGTTAAAGTCATAATTTTGGTAATTTAACTTCTTAAAAAGACCCATTTAAGTGGAGGGTATTTTTGGTAATTCATGGGACGACAATATATGGATATTAGGTCAGGTTTATACCACTTTTACATGTTCCAAATCAGATCAAAAAAGTTATCTCATCTCTCTCAAGAACGCTCTCTTTTCCAAACCCCATTAAAGAACAAGAAGAGCTTAAGGAAGAAGACGAAGACTTCAAGCTTTTCATCCAATTTTCATGGATTCTTCATCTATAAGGTATGAATTTTTCACTCTTGGGATTCCTTTCCCCAAGAGGTCCTTTCAAAGATAGGTCTTCAAGACATTCAATTCTATGGTTTTTACTCTACAAAATGGATTTTCGTCCTAACTCAAATTTTATGATTCTCGATAAAAAAGCAATTGTTTTCTATGGTTAATTATGCATGTATTGTTGAGTGTTTAACTTATAATGATAGATCTTCGTGAGAGAAACATGTTGAGTATAAATTTGATGATTTCAAATGGGTTATACTTACTACTTGATAATATGAAAACGTTCAGATTTGAACTAAGACTTGAATGAACTCTTAAGTGACCCCTTCCCTTATGCTACATTACGGATTGGTCTTGTACATGATTTGAAGAGTTGTTATTGATTATGCTATTGAGTATTTCACTATGTTATGGTTATGAATGTTGTAAGTTCAACTAATTTCTTGAATAAGGTTCTTGGAAGCAAGATGTAAGTCTTCTAAAGTTGTGATTACTCTACAATGTTTATGTTAGCCTATAAATCATGATGCTATGTTATGGAAGTATGTATGATGTTTCTATGTGTATATGTTGGGCTATGAACATGTTACTTGTGAGATCATGATAAGAACACGATAAATGCAAGTTACGATATTCTCTTGTATGCTTTACACAAGATGACTATGTTATGTTAATCTCACAAACGAATGGTTAGAATGAAAGCAGATTCTAATCTAATCCTAAAGAGCACATGATCATGTTTATACAAGGAGTTAATAATTTATGACCTATGATAATTTTATGTTAAAAGACAACTTAAAGTTTATTCAAGAAAGGGAGTTAAGCTAAGCACCGATGAACTAGATATGAGGGGTGTCCCTTCCCTAGTTGGAAGGTAGGTCACAATGACTCTCATGAGATTGAGGCTGCCATGTAATGGGGAACTATAGGTCTTTAATACATCTTCTAGTTCTTGAACTATGTTGCAACCATAGGATACTAACTAATGGATACAGCTAGAAAGCTATGTCATGTTGGGTTCTACTTTGGTCGGTAGACAACCTTTTTTTGGTGTGGGGTTTTATGAAACCGGATTCCATGTTTAACTCACATAATCTATGTCGATTAAGGCAAATTTTCCCTCATGTAAAATGAAAGACAAGTAAATGAAAGGTGACTAGGGTGACTTGAGGAGTCTACTTAGTATAGGCAGACGTATGGGACAATACCTAGACATTGTACAAGTTGACTCTAAAGGAAGTCCTAGGAGATTGTTCGTATGTAATATGATAACATGAAATATATATGTTTATGATACATGATGTTACTCTTATATGAATGTTGGTCATTATGATGAAAATGTTATTGGGTTATATTGTTATATGAAGTGATTACTACTTATGTTACAAGTTATATGAAGCAAAACTTTACTTATGGTCTCCTATCTTATCTACTTGGTTGTGTGGGGTTATGGGGCCTCATATGACCATTGCACTTGTAGGTTGGGGATGAGATCATTGGTAAGTGTTGGTAGTTTATGTTTACATGATATTTTGAATATGAAATGTTAACATAACTCTATGATAATATGTCTTTGATTATGATAATGCTTTAAGTGATGGAATCCTTAACTTGTATATGGTATATGGTATGTGCATTGAAGACTTTCATATGACTTAGCATGTTTCCTAAAGAGATGATAAGTAATACTTTTTCATGCATGTCCTTAAATGTTATGTGCATATACCCATACTTAGTACATGTGGTGTACTAACCCCATTACTTTATATTACTACAAGTGTAGGTTCCGGACATTGAAGTTTAAGGAGGTCGATTTGAAGAAGCTTGGAACTCTTTCTCCAAGTCTTGGTAGGTCCTCATGTTCGGGGATGCTATCTATCGTATTCTAGCTTATGAAGACTTTTGTAGTTATTAAAAATATTCTATTTCCATTATGTTCTTTGGATTCTTTTATACTAAGGACTATATGGCATAATTACTATTTATTGGCTAAGTCCAGATTTGTACTCTTAGATGGTTTTTGTATATGTGGGACAAGTTTCTAGAATATCGTATGTTAATATGAATGTTAAGTATGAAGTCAAAGTATACTTCAAATAGAATGTAAAAGTTTTAAATTTTCCATAATTTTTACTGATCACATGTTATTACGAATGCTAAGGGCTTGTCTGAGTCCTCTGAGAGGACGCCGACGCCAGTCGCATCAGGGGTATGCTCTCCGGGTGTGACACATAGGTTAAAAATTTGGAAAATATAAAACTTTTCTTCTATATATCATGAGGTTTACATAGACCTCTCGCATACACATAATATATTCATATTGAGTATAAATAGACCCTTTGTATAAGAAGATTACATAGTATTCTACTTTGCGCGCGCGTCCACGCACACACTCACACATATATATATAAGATATAACATAGTATTAAAATGAATATCTCATGTCATAGCAATATATACAAGAGTATAACAATTGGGCATAGACCATACATCATTGTTATGAAGCCACATATAGGCTATACAATATTTAGTACTCAAATGAATAGGAAAGAACTAGAAGTCTTATAACTAGAACAACATCAATAGCTTGGAGAGGGAGAATTCCAAGCCCTTCAACGACAGGAACCTAAAAATGTTGGGGGAAAAGGGAGAAATGGGGAAAAGCACATTACTTGTACTAAGTATAGGACCATATGCACACACAACATAAAATCATGCTAAAAAGGGACATTTCATTAAAGCATACTATTTTACTTTGAAAAGCCTTATGCACATTTGACAACCAATTCAAGTCAATAATACATATTCATTAAGTGAAGACCATGTACATCACAAGACCAACAACCTTAAGTCTAATCAAGTCACATGCGTATAAACATACTTGAGTACATAATCAATACAACTCTATCATCAAGTCATATCATCATAACCAAAACAACACCATTACTCATGAACCTTCATTAAGCTCACTAGTGCAATGACTAAGCAAAGCCCCATAAACTTACTCAATCAAGTAAACCTAACAAGAACCATAAACAATGTCCAACTTCATATAATACTTCATTAAGAATACATAACATCATACTTTATCAATAGAGATCAAACACATGTTCATAAGAGTAGCCAACATCACATAGTGTCATTAACATGTAAGATCATCATATACATATCATTTACCTTTATAAGCATATACATACATAAAAACATCCTTCCAAGACTTCCCTCAAGGATAACTAGTGCAATGTATAGGTAGAGTCCCATACCCCTATCTAGAATAAGCTAAACCCCTTAGGTCATCCTAGTTAGAGTTTATTCCATTACTTCATTTTACCTTTTGGGAACATCTTGCCTTAACCGACATAGACCACATGAGATAATGTGGAATCCGGTGTCATGCAACCCTACACCGATAGAATGCGGACTACTTGCCAAGGTAGTACCAAAACAGGAACATAGCAACTATGTGGATCCACTAGCTAGTATTCCTATGGGGGGCAACATAGTTGAAGAACTAGGAGATATAGTTGGGACCCTATTTATGCTACATGAATTATAGTCTCCAATCTCATGAGTACGTTAGTGATCCTAACTTCCCTATGTGGGAAGGGACATTCGTCACTCTAGTTCGCTCGGTGCTAAGCTAGAGTCCTTTTTTAAAATGTCTTTAGGACTTTATTAATGATCATAGCTTTATTTAGGTCATAGGGTCTATCCCTTATATAATCATCATCATAGCTCAATAAGAATTGCATGAGTATTTTCCTTTCATTACAATTTATACATGTGAGGTTAACACATTTACATAATCACATCATTATAAGGCACTTTGGTGAGTTATCACCATCCTTATAACATTTACATCTTAGCCAACAACTCACAATCCATAGTTCAAGACATTCCAATTCAACATCATACCAACCCTAATAAATCTTAATAATAAGGTACACTTAATCTAACTTCATCACTAAACACAAGTAATCATAATCAAAGTAAAGAACTGAGATCACAAGATTTACCCTAATCTCCTTCACAAGTCATCATCAAGGTCTTACCATAAACCATCCAATCAACCCAACAAGGGGTGTAATATCATAACATAATAGTAACAAAAATAATAATAAAGTCAATTGAATCACTACATTACAATTCATTACTAGTTCATTGCCTAGAGTTTGAGACTTAGGTCAAATTCATGATCTACTTCACAATCTAGGTTAATTACTCAAGAACTAGCACAATTGGATTACAAAATATCACCATATACTCATAACATAGCATAATAAAAACATAGGATAGTAATTCACACATTAACCAAGCCAAATTATATCAATACAAGATAATTCAATTCAAGATCACAACATAGGGTTAAGGGGAAAAAGGTCATCTTCTAAAAGCTAGACCAATACATCAAGATGTAGTATAATTGAGTCATAATACATGTTAATATACTCATAATAACCAAATAAATGATGAACAAAGTAATTCACAAGATCAATTTCGTATTGGAAGAAAACCTACTTGAATTTCATCTTTTTGAAATCAACTTGGAGGAACCTTTTGGGGAAAGAGATCCCAAAGGTGAAAGGAATACCATAACTTACTAATTGATAAAGTTTTATGGAGAAAACTTGACCTTTAGCAGCCCCAGAACCCCCTTAACCTTGGTCCTCTATGATGTTCGAAACTTGGGAGAGAGAAAGAAGAGAGAAGGAATAGCAATTGGATTTTGGGAATTATGAGGGTTAGATTAGTTTAATTAGATTAGAGTCTTTATATAGGTCATTAACTAACTTAATTAGAACTCACTTAACCCCTAAATAATTAAATTACCACATAATTATTTAATTTAACTAACCTAAAAATATGCAGCAAGACAGTGTCTTGACAGACGAAACCCTGACCATCGGGCTATTTCTCAATCGACGGCCAAGGGGACCAACCGTCGTGTTGGTCCAACGTTGGCGATAGAGTATGTTCGAAATGGACCCTTGGCCAAAATTGTTAAGTGTCCATCGATTCCCCATCGATTGGACCACGCCTCGTCGATGGGCCTCATGGGTGCATACTGTCTCTTGACAGCTTTTTGCCACTTTTGCAAGGGTCCTCCTCAAGGGCCCTTGGTTGGTCCTTGGGGAGTCGTACCTAGACGTTTCGACTATAAATTAACTCTAATACGTGTTAGACAACTTTCCACCAAATTTCATTTTCTGACTCCTAAAACTTAGTCAAATAGGCTAAGGCACAATAGCACCTCATTGAACTAGTCTCCGGACATCATGGACGTTCTTTGACGTTTTGATTCCTAAACTTCCTAAATGAATTATAATCATTATTTTTTACCTTAAAACAGTGACAAAACCCTGAGACACTCATGTTAGACTCTATAAGACCTCTTAGACTTTCAGAGTGTTACACCATCACCAAGTCCCATTACTCCCAAACATATACCACAAGGAAATACACGTATTTGATACACTTAACAAGGGTTTATAAATTCACTTGCCTCAAATAGTCGAACAATGACTCCAGAACTTGAGTCTTCCCTTTTTGTTGAGCTTCCAAACCAATGCAATCTATCCAAATATTTATTCACTATAAAATTTTGAAACTAACAACACTCATATTACTATGGGTTTAGGCTAGACTCAAAATGTCACTCAAATTTATAATAAAGTTTCTAAATCTTGATTCCAACCAATAGGTCAAATCTCATATTTCTTTAATTTGAAGTCTAGGGTTAAGTCATAATTTCTCTAAACACTACAACCCTAATAGTTTTCGTATAATATAATACACACAATATCTAATTACATATCTCAATATATCAAATTGAGTCTTAATATGATAACCACAAAAATAATTCTTAAACCTTTATTTAATACAAAACCAATGACCTTTTACAATGAACATCAGTACTATTAACGTCTACAATGAAATATACATAATATTGAATATCTCCTTAAAACATATATTTTCCCAATGATTACATCATCATGTTTTCTCATTCCTTATTCAATTTTGCCATCATTATTTAATTGTTGAACATTAACAATCTCATAATAATTATAGAAAAATCATATTAAATCATCAATAATTTTCAACCAAATTTCCTTATGCTCTGTCCAGCATTAATGATATCAACAATTGCTCCTAATCTTCCAATATCTATAATCCATTATATTCTATAAAAGAATGTTTCGTACCTTTTTGCGCCGCACCAAAATTTTAAATCGACTTTTCCTTCTTCTTGTTATATTTTTTTTATTGATTGTTCGTGTGTAATGCTGGTGCGAACAACAGCTACAACCATTAACCTTTTTTTTAATTATTATTATTCTCATTATTACTTTGGGCTTGACCCATTTATTTTCTTTTCCTTTATTATTAACAACAGAAATACACATTTATTAGGTGTACAAATTATATCACTCTCACAAGTCATGAATTATTTATAAAAATTATTAAAAAGGGGTTAACTCAGAAAATGGGTAAAATTTATAAAATGACTATGAGGGTCGTTACAAAATGAGACGTCAAAAATAAATTCAAATCTATCTCATTTCCCAACTGCTTTTGTTCTCCCCCTAATGTTGAGTATACAGATTCATCTAAATGACAATCAGAAAATCTTGCCGTAAATGAATCTCCAGTTCTAGGTCCCAAATATTTTATAATAGAACGAGATTCATACCCAACATACATCTCGAACCTTCTTTAGGTATCCATCTTTGTGCGTTGTGGCGGAGAAATTCAAACATATACCGCACAACCAAAGATTCTAAGATGGAAAATGTTTGGCTCCTGACCAAAAATCAATTGCAATAGGGAGATGTCATGATAGCTGGTTGACCTTATACGCACAAGTGCCGCTGAATGCAAAATAGCATGCCCCCAAACTGTAAAAAGAACTTTGTCCTCATCAACAATGGCCTAGCTATCAATTGGACACGTTTAATCAATGACTCTACTAGATCATATTAAGTATGAACATGTGCAACATGATGTTCAAATGTTATTCTAGTGGATAAACAATAATCACTAGATGCCTGATATGTAAACTCACCAATATTATCAAGACGAATTGTCTAATCTGAAAATTGTGCTTTTAATCTTATTGTTTGAGCAAACAACCTCGCAAAAGTCATATTGTGAGTTGACAATAAGAACATATGTGACCATCTTGTAGATGCATCTATCAAGATCATATAATATTTAAATGGTTCACATGCAGGGTAGGTTCACATATATCACACTGTATCCGTTCTAGAAATGTAGAGAATTCCACCTTAATCTTTGTCGATAATGGTTTGATAACAAACATTCCTTGTGAAAAAGCAGCACAAGAGAATTCCTTTGATTGAAGAACATTTTGATTCTTTAAAGAATGATCATGTGAATTTTCAATTACTTTGCGCATCATATTATAATCGGGATGACCCAACCGGTCATACCAAATGATATAATCATTAGAATCATTAAACCTTTTGTTTACTACGGCATGTGATTAAACTGTACTAATATTTATATGGTACAACTCAGAAGAAAGTGCAGACAATTTTTCATGCATAGTTTTCTTCACCGTACTTATTGTAGTAATATAAAGGTATTCAACCTTTCCTTCATTAGCAGTCTCAACATGGTAGCCATTTTGACAAATAACCTTGAAACTTAACAAGTTTCTATGAGACTTACTACAATACAAATACATTATCAATTACCAATAATGTTTCTCCATATAGTAATAAGGCTGCTGTTTCAGAACCCTCAACCAATTTTGTACTATCGAATATTTTATTAATATATGTCATTTTCATTACCAAATGAGAGAAATATTTTTTTCTCTTAGTATCGTAGGAGTTGTGGCACTTTCCAGAAGACACACATCTCCACTACTCATCTTGGGTTCAACTGAAGACTGAAATTTTTTATTTATCTTCATAAGAATAAAAATACATAATAAAAATATGAAACTTAACAAAAGAAAATTTAAGTACATGAACTTTAAGTAAGACATTAAAAACACATAACACATTATTTATTTCCAATTCTATTATCAATCTTCAATTGCGATCCCCAAAGAAGTCCTCAGCTTTTAGATGAGTAATATCATTGAGCCCATCAAAAGCATCATCTTTTAATGCTAAATTCTCCTAAACATTCTCATCATAATTTTGAGAAGACCCTGCCTGAGCATTATCTTTGAGAGTCAATATGACTCTACTCGGGCATTAGAAGAGCAGGTGCCACCTTTATTTCCTTTCCTTTTAAGAAATTTTGATTCAACTTGACAAATGCTCAGGCAATGACATTAATTTTCTAGTGGCCTTTAAGGCCACAACGATGACAGTGATCGCCCTTGCCTTTTAAAGTGTCGTTTTGAGAACTCATATTGTTTTCTCTTTTGTTATGACAATCGCCTCGACGATTATTATATCGTCTTCAGCGAAATGAACTTCATGATTTTTATTAAAAGGTCATTATGCTGCTCAGCCACCAGAAGGCATGAGTTTAATTCAAAGTATTTTTTAAAACCTTTTTTACGGTATTGTTGTTGTAATATCATATTGGAGGCATGAAAAGTAGTTAGTGTCTTTTCCAACATGTCCTCATCTCTTATAACTTCTCCATATAATTTTAGTTGAGAAGTCATTCTAAATACAACAGAGTTATACCCAATTAAGGTTTTATAATATTGGAATCGTAAGTGTATCCACTTATAACAAGTCCTTGGCAATACCATTGCCTTGAGGTGGTCATACCTCCCTTTCAAATCTATGCACAATTCAAGTGGATCTTTCACTGTTAGATATTGAACCTTCAGGCTTTCATTAAGATGATAACAAAGAGAAATCATAGCCTTCGCTTTATCTTGACTTTGATGCTTTATTTCCTTCAATTATACAATCATCTAGGCATTTAGCGGTAAGGTGAATTTCAGCATCAAGTACCTATGAAAACTAGTTTTTTCGAGAAATGTAAAGTGCCACAAATTCAAGCTTTGACAAATTCGTCATGATGAAGACTATCATAAAATAGTTGAGTCAATAACATGATGTTAATTTCTTTATTATAAAAGATAAATATACATTTCAAATGATTAAGAATTAGTATAGAGTATATTATATGCTTGAACATGAAATGCTACAAAAACATATAAACTCATAAACTATGAAACGGTAGATTTAATATATGTAATTATTTTTCACTATTTATTTCTAGTTTCAATAGTTATTAACATAAAACTTTTGTAAGCTTTTCAAGTCATATTTAATATAATACTACTTTCTTTATGACACAAAAATATTTATCATAAATTTATGACAAGAAAATAGTTACAAGTCTTCTGATTAGAATGTTATCCCATTTCCTACTATTTAATTCAGAGTATAAGTTAGTAGCATATAAACAACATAATAATATAAATCAAACGTATTGATTATTATTCCTAGTAAAGTATTATAATAATATCTAAAGCAAGTTATATACGCAGTAATTAAATTACAGATAAAAAATTTATGCAAGTCCTATTAGAGATGTTATAAACAAATAAATGTATACCTGACTTTAAAGAAAGTTGATTAACTTTTAGTAATTAATTTTGAATTAAGTAGGTCTCAGTTGGTTAGAGACCCGTGTTGATAACGTGTTGTAAAACAAGAAAAAAATGCAAGAATACTTAAACAAGAAAGTAAGGCAAAGTATGATGGGACGTATAAAGTTGAGAGCCTTATTTTAATATCTTCAATTGTTGTCTTTCACAAGGGTGAAGCATACCCTTTTATAGGATGAAGAAATCACCCATTTACAATAATAAGAAAATACATTAGAACCTCTTTAAGTGATACATTAAATTGGACATTACGTAACATGTAGAATGAAAAGAAACATCCATACAATTAAATGGAATTGTAACAAATTTAATGAAAATAAAGGAATTGTGATAATGAGCAATAATAACTCATTAACGGTTGCTCATAAAGAATGATTATATGAAAGTTATTAACTATTTATAGCAACGTTGAAATATTATTGTCATATAATAAAGAATTATTAACAAAGAGATTAAAGAATGAATCTTAGAAAATAATATGAATATTTCTTTTTGAGATACTAGAATTATTTTTTCAATAAATTATGCTCCTGGAAGTTGCGGATGGCCATTTCTAGGCAAAACACTAGACTTTCCCAATGCGAACAAGGAAGGAAAGCCAAGAGAATTCGTAAAATAATTTGATATGATAAACATTGACGACTTCTACTTTTCTAAAATTATCAACCATAATGGTATCTATGTCAATAAGCTAACTTTTCGATTAGTAACATCAAAATAATGTGCGATTCTGATGAAAATTCTATGGCTCAACAACAAGATCTTTAAAGCTTGGTTTGTCTAAGTAGGATATAATAACATCAGCGTAATGTTAATGACACTTTTGTTTTTCTGATGCTTATTCATTGTGTAGAAAAAGTTTCGGACAAGAAAAATACATTATCAAGAAAAAAAAGGCATAACCCTATAATTATTAGAGTAATATTCAAAACGTCTAATATCACTTAGAGCGATCATTGTCTCGGAGAGTGCATCCATTTTTATTTGCGAATTACTTTTTCATTTTGAAAGTGGAACATCTTACCAGTCAGTTGCCTTTTCACGTTTGCATGAGGTAACTGTGGTTTTCTTTTGTTTTTCGACTTCTGAAATTCAATCAATGTCGACCTTTTAATCTGTTTACTCTGCTTGTGTTTCATTTATAGCCTAATATACACGACAAATATTATTTTTTACGCATTTATCTGCTTGTCTAATTTTCTTTCGTACATTCTTCGTTTTTCATTACTTATAAAATACCTATGACTCTACTTATGGTATTTGTATATAATAATAACATGGAAATTTGTATTTTTTCTCATACGCTAAGAAGATTCATGTGTACGTTTTGTTAATGTTATGTGTAGACACGTAATTTTTGACTGAGCATAAGGTTTTACACCATTTTTAAAGCTTAAATATTTTATAAAAAACTATTTTAAATATTTTTCATCGTATTTTAATAAGTTTATTTCAAAGATTTGAAAAACTAAAAAAAAGTTTATGTTTTATTTTAATTTAAATTTTTATAATCAAGTTAATATTTCTTAATTATATTCTTAATTTAGCTATTTAACTTTTTTATACATATATATTTCTATTAAGTACAGAATAATTAATTAGTATTTTCATTATTATAATTTTTATATATTTATTTAATATAAAAAATATATAATAACCTACACTACCCCACTACCCCAAACTCACCTACATCTTCCAACTATCCCTACACTCCACTCACCACCTCCTACCCCCACAAACAACACACGACATACACTACTACTACTACCTAAAAACACAATCCACACACAAAAAATCAGGCACAGAAAAGAGAAAAGAAATCAGCAACATATATACTCCCTTACCATTCTGCACACAAAAAGAAAAACACGTACAAACTACACCAAAAGGAAAAAAAATGCAGCAACACACAAAGACACAAAAATCTCACACTTTTCATATATGCACAGACACACACGATATATAGAAAAAATCGAAAAAGAAAAAAGAGCAACCAAACATCACCCCCTCTTTGTTTTTTTCCACTCACAAAAAAAAGTGAGGTCGAATTTTTCTTTCGTGGTTTCGAGTTCATGGCTCTTTATTAGGATTGTTTCCTTTCCTGAATTGAATTTTTGCAAGAGGTACCAATATAATACTTGATTCCAATGTTATGAAGGTTGCTCAAAATTTTATCTGTGTTTAATTTTGACACAATAATATTGAAATATTTTGGAATTGTTGTATTGTACATATTTTTTATTTATTTTTATACCTTATGTTATTATCAATTAAGTAGCTTTTATGTCCAACCCAAAATAAATTAAATATATAAAAGAATTATTCTAATAATTGGTTTAGTCAACTTTATTTAAAATATTTATTTTAGAAAAATTAAGAGATGAAAGAGTTGTATTTCTTTTACTTTTAATTTTAATTGTCTTTTATTATAACTTTAAAGTAAACTAAAAATATAAATCCATCTATATCGAATTTGAATATGAAATAATTAACTACTTGTTTAAGATTTTAGACTTTTATTGTTTATAAATATAAATAGTAGAGGTAGTTTATATCATTAAGTATACACTTATAACTTTCTAGTGTGTAAGACCCCAAAATGAGTTAGGGTGTCTAGATCCTAACATGTTTGTCATAAGGGTATAAGGTCATAAAATGATTTATAATGTGGTATTGAGGCAATGACTAATGATTTAGGTGAATTGGAAGTCAAACGTCAAGGGACAACTATGACGTTCACCGACTAGTTACCTACGCGCCTCATGTGTCTATACATGCTTATATTTGTATGTCATGAGCTTATGAGGTCCTTATATGAGTTATAATGATGTTTATAGGAAGTATACATGTCAACCATCAAATAACATTCTAGACGTTCGAAAGTTAGCCCTTGAGACGTGCATGTGTGTCTTGAGTGTACTGTGCATGTTTGGACGTGTTTTACGTGTTCATTTTGGGTGAAACTAATGTGAAATGTCCTTGACATGTTAAGGTATATATTTACGTCAGAAACATCCGGGTACAACTCCCCAAGGGCTACGCAAGAAACCCTTAAGGAGGACCCAAAGGCTGTCGAGACACTGCCTTGGCAGTGTCAATCGACGAGCCAAGTTGATGCCCCGTTTCCCAATCGACGCCCCGTCAATGGGAGGATTAGATCAACACTTGGCTTGGTGATCCTTGTGTCCCAAGGAAGGAGCTGTAGTCACCAACGATGGAGCAGCAGGACGCCCCGTCGACTGCTGTCCTTCGATAGTGCCTGCAAATGTATCTTGCGCACTATTTCATTAAAGGGGTGAATGGGAAATTCACCCCACGTGCTAACCTGAACCTACATGGTTGATTTGGTTATTTTTGGATGTATTTAAGTGATGAAAACGTGAAAACCCCATTCCCAATTCAATTCACAAAACTTAGACTTCCCTTCCCTCCCAAACCAAACTCTCTCTACAACATCCATTGAAGGTGAAGCTCAAGAAAACTTGGAGCTTGGATTCTCATGGGTTGTTCATCAAGTTTAGAGGTTTTCTTCTACATTAAGGTATGGTTATCCTTTATCTTATCCTTCCATCTAGAGAGTTAATCTCAAAGTTTTCAAAGAGAAAATATGATCAAATCTCTTCTCCTTCAATCTAGCTATGGGTTCTTTCTTAAAACGTTTTCAAAGGCTTTATCATGATGAATTGATGATAATATATTGATTTTAACGTGGATTTAAATACAATTTCATAATGAACCTATATCCCCTTCAATTCTCATTTAGCCTATGTATGGACATTGTGATCGTGACTTTGTATTGATTGAATTATGATTCTAGCGCGTTGAATTGCTTATATGTACTACCTAGTAGGTGTATTGATGATGAATTACATGTTGTTGGTTGAATGAGGATTGATGCATGAACACTTGATCCCTACTTCCTATTGAATGTTAATGCATGGACTTCACTGTAATCTCGATTAGTGCATGATTGAAGGATTCATTTATGTAAAGAATATTGTAGCTACTACCTTATATTGATGTTATTGATGAATTTTGGGTATTAATCATTCATGATCAAAGTAAGGGAGTCTTAGTAAGATTGATTTACATGCTCTTAGCCTATAGATTTACAATGATATGTACATTATGTGACCTAAGTTCTAGGGTAGATGAAGCATGATTTAGACTTGATTATTATGTATTTAGATACTGCCCTAGATTGGTATTATTGTTATATGATGAATGTTGATCATGAAGATCAAAATAAGGAATACTAGTAAGTAATCTATGTCTATGTACTTTATAGTGTATTGGTGATGTAGTGTACTTGTTGTAGGATGATCTTGTAGCGACTTGTGCAAGGTTTCTTTTATGATTAAAGTACATTTAGCTACTGACCTATACATAATTTTTGATGAAAAAGGTGTATTGATAAATGATGATCAAAGGTTGATGAATTGGTAAGAATGACTCTTCCTCTCTACTTTCTTATAGTATTGATAGTTGATGAAGCCTTGTATGACATTGTGTGGTATGGTCCACTTGTGGTGGCGGTGTTTACATTATTCCCAATATATATGTTATGTGATCATGGACTTGAAGGCAATTATACTATGAATGTCGGTTGGTGATGATCATCCTATGTGAAGCTTTGGCCTAGTTTTCCTATTCTAGTTGTGATCTAGGTCGTATCGCTAATGTTGCAAGCATATGAATGACTATGTTGGGGTTATATTAGGTGCTGCCTTAAATGAGTATAAATGGTTAATTCCCTTACCTATGTACCCCTATGTGAAAGTGTGAATAGCTAAGATTAGAAGTCTTAAGTGTGATATGAAGTTAGCTTGTCTCCTATGCTAAATTGTGTTGTGTGGTCTATACTTGAAAGTGTATTGGGGTCCTAGGAGGTTGACAACCTCAATGTGTTGTTGATAGCCGTTATGTGTTCATGTTGACCAATGTGCACACACAATCACACATTATGCATGCTTACAATGTAGTAAAGGTTTATAGTGTCTAATGAAAGGTTGATCTCATATTCACTAAATGTCTACTACTATGCATGTAAGGTATATATATGTGAAGCATGTTATGTATTCCATTAACTAAGATGACTTGATAGGTGTACTAGTATGGGAAAGGTTATAGGGCCTTGTCTATGCATTGCACATGTGTGCCTTGATAGGATAGTTCTTAGGTTTGATTTTCTATGTACATGAATATGAATGCATGGTTATGTTATGAATGTGCATAATGTCTTAATGTGTTTATATGAAAGGATTTCTCATAAATACACTTATGCATTGATGTAGGAACATGTGTGACATTGATGTGTTATGTGAAAGGTTTGCTCACATATAAGTATACACACACACATGTATGATAATCTAGTCAATGGAGGTGCCTTGAAAGGTGTGCTCAAGTGTCCCCTAAACTAGATAGGTGCTTGAATATGCTATGTCCATGTGAAGGGTTTCTCACATGATTTAGGTTGATGAAATCTCATCTATGACCTATGAGATAAACGTATGAGGAGTTAACTCTCCTAAACATAATATTATAAAGTAATGTTAATAAAGGCTTTTCAATAAAGGGAACTTAGTTCAGCGTCGAGTGATCTTGTAAGTGAGGGGGTGGCACCTTCCCAAGGAGGGAAGGTAGGGTTCACCACGTTCCTCATGGGGTGGATAGACTCATTATCCAAAAAGGGTGTAGAGTGATGTTTCCATGACGGCCCCCAAGTTCCATAACCACGCTTGCCACATAGGATCTAGCAAGTGAATTCACTTAGTATGCTAACATGTGTTAATATTCTACCTTGGCTAGGTAAGAACACCTTCCCTTGGTGTAAGACTTTACACACCAAATTCCTTGTTTAACACCCATGGTCTTAGTGTCGGTTAAGGCTATAGTTTCCCTAAAGTAAAATGGACAATGGAAGTAAATGAATAGGACCCTAAATAGGATGACCTAAAGGAGGTTTCTAAGAATAGGTGAGAGTAATGAACTTACCTATACATTGCACAAGTAGATCTTTAGGAAGTTCTAGGAAGGTTTTCTAAGGTGTATGATTTTGGTTATTTCTTTATACATGGCATGGTAGTATTTGTCTATTTGTTATGAAGATGTGCATGGTATGAGTCTATATGATGTGGTCTTGTTCTTATATGCATAATGTTGGTCTTAATGAATATATGATGAATGTCTTGTTGACATGAATGAAGTTATATATGTTGCTTATGTTGATGTATGAAGTGTTAAAGCTTATGGTCTCATGATAGGTTTACTAAGTATGTGTGAGGTTATGAGGCTTCACATGTACATTGCACTAGTATACTTAGATTGGGATTGTGAGTAAGGTCTAATAATGATTCATGTGAAGCGAATGTAATATATGTGCAGATTGAATAGAGTTCGTATCTTGGTTTAAATGTGTCTATGATTTATTATATTTTTATGATGGTATGTGTTTACTTATGTAGGTTATATGTATGATTTCTTATGGCCTTAAAGTGATGTATTTCACCAAGTATCACTAAAGGGTTACTTGGAAGGTTAAGGAATTAAGAAGATTATGATTCACCGTAAAGAGAAAATAAGCTCACTGTAATGTGAAAGTGCCTACTATAAAATGGTCCTAAATTGCCTTAAATGCATTGTATAATTTTATATTATGTTTGACCATGAAATATACCTATATGAAGTATGCAAATGATATAATGCTTATTGTATAAAGGTTTTATGAAGATTTTCTCAAAAAGGCATGAAGTATGATTTCAAGTAAAATGTCCCTTTTAAATGCATGTTTTTGCATGGTTGTCATAATAAATGCATTCTTGTACTATCTCCATTCTTCTCTACCTTTTTACACAATGTTTAGGTTATGGGTGCTTAAAGGATCTGGTTAGATGATGAGGAGCTTGATATGTGATTTCCAAGCTCAAGAAAAAAAATCCTTAAGTTTAAAGATCTCCTACTTATGGTTTACTATAAAGTATTATAAATTGTATACTTATGATTATGTTGTAAGGGTCGTGTCCCTAATGTATCCTAATAATGTTGAGTCTAAGATGACAAAGAGACTTAGAGTCTATCTATGTTTTACGATATTTTATATATATGAAGTGAAGTTTCTAGCATATGATGTGCTATAAAAAGTTTTAAATTTTTCGCTAAATTTATCCATAAAAATGAGATGAATGATGACTATGGGCTTGTATAATACCTCCGAGAGGTCAAGTACACCATGATACTTCTAGGGGGTGCTCCCCGGATGTGACACAGTGATAGGTAAAATATTAAAATATATGACTCATTTCAAAAGTCAATTTCAATTAAGAATGTGGTTACACATTTTTTTTCAAACATTAAATAAACTCAAAGATACGGTTATGCACCTTGGACAAATCATTTTAATATTTAACTTTATTAATGTAAATCACGAGTTGTAAAGTAAGATTATTAAGTGTGAGGCACTTGAGAGAAAAAATTAGTTATGCCTCTAAATGTCAAGACCAATAATGTGATTACGTGTCTAGGTTTAGACTAATAAAATAAACAAATAATATAAGTGAGTGAACCATGGCCTGTAGACACAATATATTCAAAAATAGTAAAAATAAGTATACGTCAATAAAAGCGACTGTGCTAGAACCATGGGACTCGAGGGGTGCCTAATAGCTTCCCCTCGGTCAACAGAATTCCTTACCTGAATTTCTTTTTCGCAGACCAAACAAAGAGTCATTTCCTTTTGATTATGGATTAGAAAAAAAAAAGTTGACTTAGAACATCACAACTAAATTCCAAGTGGTGACTCTGAAAAATAAAACAATCCATAAATCAATAACATCAATTAAATTGGAAAAACCCTACCACTGTGCGCGAAAAGGGGTGTGACATCTCTGGCGACTCTGTTGGGGATAACCAGAATTTGAGATTTGTTATATTGACGTTTACTTGATTTTATTATTTTATTTTATTGGTTATATTGTTTATGATGGCCTAATATGTTATTTGCTGCTCATTTATTGCTTTTTATATTTATATTATTGAACTGTACTAAAAAACAAATTCTCTCAAACACACCTTATGAGTCTATGACTACACTTAACACATTTTCACAGGAATGCACTTATGTATCCTACTTTACCTTCAGATAAAGGTGGAGTGTCTTGACACCAGTGAAGGATATTTTAGTTGTAACAATCCAGAAAATGTACTTGTCTAGTGAAGAGTCTATTAGGTTTTAAGAATATGTGTTGAGGTACATAGGCATCCCATTGTCCAATATTGAGTAATATTGGGCATGTTAGAGAATATTGGCTTAAGGGTGTTAGCCAACTCCTATGTATACACAAGTAACTTATAACTTAAAAATACACTTTGATGTTCAAATGCTCCAATCCAAGCTTGTTTAGGAATTGTACCTGCAATGAAGACCCTAAGCTAAAATTCTTAATCTCTTCAATTCTTAACCTCATCGCTTACTCACATTAGGTACTAGGCAACCAAGTGTCAAGCCTAGGTACCGTAGAACATGATCATTTAAAATGATCATGTAGATTAAGCAGTTCCAAGGACATAGTGAGGATCCTTGGACAAGAAGTGAACTTTGCAGAAGTGCACGGTTAGGAAAGTGCACAGCAACACATGTGCAAGTACATATGCAATCGGCCGAGAGACAAGACCAACCGATTCGGTTAGAGCGGTTAGGGGACAGCCGTGTCGGATCAAGCCATGTGGGGCCGAGCCTCCTAACCAAACCTAGGTTCTAACTAACCGACCTAAATAGCTAACTAACCTAGGACTAACTAAAATGAACTAACTAGTGTGCCCAAAATCGTAAGACCTAACCGGGTGACACTAGCCGAGTATCTAACTAAAGCAACATCCTAATACCTAACCTAGAATGGTCCAAAGGGGTTGGTTATGGTCCTAACGAATTAGGGGTACTTTAGTAATTACCCTAGGTCACTTAATTAATTAAATTAGCAACTTAATTAATTAATTTAAAATCATGGTCAAACCCGAGACCCTTAGTCAAATGCTCTCCTACTTTTAGTCGTTTTAGGAGGGGCGTTTTGGTAATTTAAGTGAAGGGTCTTTAGGGTAATTCATGGGACGACTATATATTGACATTAGGTCAGTATTAGACCACTTTTACACGTCCCAAATCAGATCAAACGAAATTTCTCCCACTCTCTCAAGAACGCTCTCTTTTCCAAACTTCATTGAAGAACAAGAAAAGCTTAAGGAAGAAGACAAAGGTTTCGAAGTTTCCAATCAGATTTCGTGGATTCTTTATCTATAAGGTATGGGTTTTTCACTCTTGGGATTCCTTTCCACAAGAGGTCCTTTCAAGATAACTTTTCAAGAACTTCAAATACTAGGGTTTTTACTCTACAAAACAGATTTTCTTCCTAACCCTAGATTTACGATTTTCAATGAAAAGTAAACGTTTTCTATATTCAATTTCACACGAATTGTTGAGTAATTGATTGATAATGTTTGAGTGTCGTGTGATACGTGATTTTTCTCTATGTGATGGTTTTGAATGGGTTGTTTGTAGTGTTTGATAACGTGAAAACGTTAGGGTTTGAATTTAAGGTTTGAATGAACCCTTTAATGACCCGTTTACCTTCTCCTATGCTATGCATTGATCTTGTGCATGATTTGATGAGCTGTTCTTGATTATGCCATTGAGTATTTTACTATGTATGATTATGAATATTGCATGATGAATAAGATTCTTGGAAGCAAGAGGTAAGTCTTCTAAGTGTGATTACTCTTAAATGTTTATGTTAGCCTATAAACTATGATGCTATGTTATGAAAAGTATATATGATGTTGCTATGTGAAAGTGCTGGGCTATTAACATGTAAATTGAGAGATTATGATAAGAATACGAAAACGCAAGTTATGATACTCTCTTGTATGCTTTACACAAGATGATTATGCCATGTAAATCTCACAAAAGAAAGGTTACGATGAAAGGACAATTCTCATCTAATCTAAAAGAGCTCATGATTACGTTATACAAAAATTTAATATCCTATGACCTATGATAAGTTTATGATAAAAGAAAACTTAAAGGTTATTTCAAGAAAAGTGACATAAGCTAAGCACCGTTGAACAAGATATGGGAAGTAACCCTTCCCTAGCGGGAAGGTAGGTTCACAATGATTCTCATGAGATTGAGGCTGCCATGTAATATGGAACTATGGGTCTCTAACACATCTCTTAGTTCTTGAACTATGCTGCCACCATAGGATACTAGCTATTGGATCCACCTAGAAAGTTATGTCATGTTCGGTTCTACTTCGGCCGGTAGACCAGCTCTTTTTGGTGTGGGGAAGTCACCGGATTCCATGTTTAGCTCACATGGTCTATGTCGGTTAATGCTAATGTTCCCTCATGTAAAACGAAAGACAAGTAAATGAACGTTGACTAGGGTGACTTAAAAAGTTTGCTTAGTATAGGTAGTGGTATGGGATGCTACCTAGACATTGCACAAGTTGACTCTAAGGGATGTCCTAGGAGATTGTTCTTAAGTAATATGATGATATGAAAGATATATGTTCATGATATATGATGTTACTCTTACATGAATATTGGTATTATGATGAATATGTTATTTGGTTATATTGTTATATGAAGTGATGACTACTTATGTTACAAGTTACATAAAGCAAGGCTTTACTTATGGTCTCCTATCTTATCTATGTCACGACCCGGATTCTGGAATCCAAACCGCGACCGGCGTCGTTAACCTCTCAGAGGTCGCAGCCAAGCCTCTTCTTAGCATTCATCACAATCATACAGTTAAATTTGTGGAAAATTTAAAACTTTTTAATACTTAGCGAAGTATACATAGACTTCATATAATTTTGTATAAGAGTGATATTCTATTAGCTCAAATTTTACAACATTCTATCAATAGATTAAAAATGAAATAAATGACCGTAATAATAATAATAATAGTTCGCCAATTGGATTTATTACAAAGCTTTTGAAATAAATACTTGGAATGAAACATTAGGGAAAGTAGTCACTAGATAAAACTACTGAACTAAGCTAGAATAATAAAGCGTAGCATCCTTGAACTCAAGAGGACCTACCAAAGTCTGGAGAACGCTATTCCAAACTGCTTCGACGGACTTCAATCTTCTTGAGAACCTGCGTCTATAAAAATAGTAAAAATATATGGGGTTAGTACACACTTGTACTAAGTATGGGTGTATGCACATAACACATAAGGGACGATGCATGAACAAGGAAATCTCTTTCCTAAACAAAGTGTCAATGATTCGGTCATCACGTCTAATATTGCTTAAAACGTTACTTTTTAATTAGTGATGTAAATATGACACGTTCTCATGCAATTAAGGCATACAACTCATTTTCTATATGAACATAAGACCTTGGAATCATGAACATAATTTTAGAACAACTTAAACACACGTTTATATTTTTGCTCACTAGGCCGAGAGTCACCTTTTCTATACTTAGTTTATTTTTCAATTTCTTCTATCTTCTTATTGTGTAGTTCAATGATCTCCTTTGATATTATGTTTCACTTACAAGTGCAATGATTCATTGTAGTCCCATACCTACAATGAATCGAGTAAGCAATTCACAAGACTAAGGACACGATTGGCTACTTACCTATGAGTTAGATTTTTCATTCTTCTTATTGTTGGGTAACTTACATTAATAAGCCAATCTGTATTGGATATGCCCCCTTGTTATAACTATCAAACACTATTGATTAATGTTTATTAAGCTATTACTTTACTTAGTTCACTATGAACTTATAATTCTACTCCCTTGCTCGATTGTTCACTTTGGACATGCTTCTTTATTCTTTCTTCCTCTCTTGGAGAGTTCCCTTAGCTTTAACGGAAGTAGATCATGCGAGCTACATGAAAACCAGTGTCTCCCCCACACCAAAAAGAAGTGATTCACCAATTAAGGTGAACCATGTTATGTGTCTTCCCCACACCGAAAAGGGGGATTCACCGGCTAAGGTGAATCGGTCGATGTTTTCCCCACATCGTAAAGGGGGGCTCACGGCAATAGTGAACTGAATGCTCATACTGAGATATAACCAATATAGATCATGTCAGCTAGACATGAAATCCGATGTCTCCCCCACACCAAATAGAGGTGGAATCACCGGCCAAAGTGAAACCGAAACTACCTAGCATTCTTGGGGGGGAGGCTTCCCCCCCCCCCCCCCCCCCCCCCCCCCCCCCCCCCCCCCCCGCTAGTCCCTATGCTGGCGAGACATAGTTCAAAGACTAGGAGACCTACTGAGACACTGGCGATATCGTCTCATGAGACTTACATGTGCTGGCACAAGCTCATTACTAGTCTATCGGTGCTAAGCTCACATTTTAACTTCTTATCTTCTAAAGTTTACTCATACATTATGGATGCTTGCTTCTAGTTATGAGGTTTACTTACTCTATGGATGACTGGTCATCCCTATCTTTACTTGATGATTCTGATCTTGAAACTTTACTTTATCATTATGGTGCGAGTGAGACTTGTCTCACGGACTCTAGCACCCTATTTTGTGAGTATTATTGACGTAATGATTAAGTGTTCTTGAGACTCGTCTCACTTCTTCTTAACACTCTATATTAGGTCAATCTTATAACTTAACTCTTAGTTATTTGTTTACTCACCTTAACTTGTTCACGTCACTTACTAACCTTATATCATTCTTTATGATTGTTATCGACTCTTTGTAAGATTTATGGCGTTACAAGTTGTGTGGATAGGGTATGTTGGGACTTGTACCATTGATTGTCATACCCTATGTTACGAGATATTGAATTGAAATTAGAATGACTTTTTGGAGTAATACATTTAGATATAGATTCGTTAGCCAATTTGTTGGCATCATTCAGAATTTCGCCAGTTACATGTCATAACATTATCACAAACTAATTCAACCAATTCATGAATACATTATATTAATTTAATATGTTAAAAAAGCTGAATTTTCACATAAAATAAACATATCAACAATTCAATGAATACTCATAACAGTTCATATTCTCAAAACACAATTAGGCATTATAACAATTAACATTTATGTAAATAACACCCTAGTATGTGGACATAATCACGTGTATTTCAATCGACATTTAAATAACTTAAACACACATATAAGATCACTTAACACCACATACAACAATCAATGCATCGAGAATAATACTACTATACTACAAGAATCGGAAATCGGAACAACTAGGGAGATGAACATGTGATTCAATGGGAACAACCCTAGTTTCGATATTCTTGAAGTATAAACGTTTGAAAAGCCTCTTGGAGAAAGGATTCCATGAGATAAAACCCATACCTTGCTGTAGAATTAAATCTACGAAGATCACTACGAACTTTGCACGAAAGAACCTTGAAGAACTCTTGCTAACGTTCTAGGGTTTAACTTGCGACTTTTCTTGTTCTCACGTTTTTCTCTTGATTTAGTTGTAACATTTTCTTGGAGTGAATAACGTGTCTAAGTCTTATAAACTGAATATTAACTAATTTTACTTGGACTATATAACCTAATTAAGGTACACCAATTGGCTAATTACATAAACGCCCCTCGTAGATTGACTAGGATTGAAGGATTCTTGACTTGACCATTTTTGGTATCTTTCCTAGTAGTTTCAGTTTTGTCCTATTATTTTAATTAATTAAGTTGCTAAATTAATTAATTGAATATTATAGGGTAATTAACACAGTACGCCTAAGTGGTTAGGACCATAACAAACTCTTTGGACCATCCTAGGTTAGGTACTAGGCTGCCTTTTTCTTGTCTTAACCAAATTTGGAAATTCCCTTTGTATTTTCGGTTTTAGCCTTTTAAATTAATTAATTAAGTTGCTAAATTAATTAATTAAGTCACCTACAGTAATTACTAAAGTGCCCCTAAGTGGTTAGGACAATAACCAACTCTTTGGACAATCCTAGGTTAGGTACTAGGTTGTCCCTAAGTTAGTTAGATTAAGTGTGTGTCACCCGACAAGGTCCTAGGTTGTCGGGTAGCTTAGATTTGCATACTAGGTCGGTCTAGGGGTGGTTGGGTAGTTAAGTTAGTTGGTTAGGGCCTACGGTTGGTTAGAGGGGCTGGTCCCACGCGGTTGGACCCGCATGCGCATGGTCCCCCCAACCGCCCTAACCGAATTGGTTAAGGTGGTCCCCTCGGCCGTTCCTTGCCCATGTTAAATTCCATGGGTTGGTTGCACTATACTAACAAACTATTCTTGATGGCTCATTTCGAATATTTACCTATTGTCCCAAGGATCCTCACTATGTCCTTGGGCACTGCTTACTTACATGATCATTTTAAATGGTTATGTGTTATGATATCTAGGCTTGACACTTGGACGCCTCATACCTTAAGTATTGCATTAGCGATCACTATTTTTTCTTAGTATTTCTTTGCAGGTACAATTGCTAATAAGCTTGGAGCATGATTCGATTACTTGGATGATGTTATAGAAATTGGCTAACACCCCTTAGCCAATTTTCTATATTATGCCCAATATATTTAATATTGGGCATCAGGGTGCCTACGTACCCCCAATGCGCATTCATAAAGACCTATTGGGCTCTCTACTAGACACGTAATTTTCCGGAATGTTATATTATCCTCCCCTTAGGAACATTCGTCCTCGAATGACACTACTTATCATTTTAAAACAAAGAGGGAGATTTTCGAAATCACATTAGCATACTAGAACTTTATCTTCATGAATATCTAACTCACAACTTACTCTTAGTGATGTACATACTCTAAGCTTATCTGAAACTTCTTATTTAAGATCGAGGAACTTACTTCTCAATTCTATTTTAACTTAATATACATCACACTAATGCAACACATAATCCTATAATAAGCCATACAAAAACAGCAATATGAGAGTAAGCATGAACTCATATTAACTTATATAGTGCAAGTAAAAACACACATTTATGGACTTAGAACACCAAAAACCGCCTAATGCACTAAGATTTAGAGTTGTGATTATGCAATCGGACTTAAAGAACGCTTGTCTAACTTGTGAGGGTCACGGGATTTCCTATTGGCCTCGGCCTCTTATGTCGTTCTCTCTTGGAGTTTAACTAGGACGGATTCAACAATGCATAACTAGGAGAAGGAAAAGCAAGTAAGTTACCAGTAACCACATCTGCGGACTCCTCTTGCTCCCCTCTTCTCATTAACGCGTAGAATCGGTTCCTCTTAGGAGGTTCGGTTGTTGCATTAGGATTAGGCCGAGGCTGAGTGTCTGTCTTGGCCGGATTCTTCATGTACGGGGAGTCCCTAACCACGTGCCCACTCTTACCGCACCCATAACATCCTTTAAACCCTACCATGCACTCACCTCCATGCGCACAACCACACTTACCATACACATTTCGGTCAGGTTGGTCATTCCTATCATTGATCTCCTTATCATTCGTGTTCTTAGAAGGAGTAGGATTACTTGAGTGCTTGTGCCCCTTTTTGAACTTGGGCCTATCCCGAACTCCAAATAAACCATTACCATTGTTGGAAATGGACTGATCCGTAGGCCGTGACTTCTTGCTCTCTCGGTTTCTACTTCTACGACGACTCTCCTCAACTTGTTGTGCATGGACCATCAACCTACCAAGGTCCATGTTATCGTGCAACATCGCTACCCGACACTACTCTTCCAAATCCTCCGACACACCAGTCACAAACCTACTCATCTCATCCCTACTATTGGCCACAAGAGAAGACGCATATTTCGAAAGCTTAACAAACTTCAAAGAGTATTCCCTAACCGACATACCTCCTTGACGTAAGTTGATGAATTCTTTGACTTTAGCTTCTCTCTATTCTCTGGGAAAGAATATCTCCAGGAATGCAGTTTTGAGAACGTCCCAAGTGACGGGGACATCCCTAGGTGTTCAACCATCTCCCCACATCCTGTGCCACACTTGAGCCACATCTTTAAGTTGATAACCAACTTAGACTTTTCTTCTTCATTCACCCCCATAGCACACAGAATCTTATAAACCTCATCCACAAACTCTTGAGCATCCTCATTAGTTTTGGACCCATAGTAGACTGGAGGATTCATCCTAGTAAAATCCCTCAACCTACTAGCCATGGTGCTAATCTGCGGATTTTCTCTTGGGGCAACTTCTCTATTGGCTTGAGTCGTGATGGCTTGTGCTTGCACAGTGATGGCTTGGGCCATTTGAAGTAGTGCCGCCCTAACCTCTTCATCTGTCATTCCTATCACGTTGGTGGGCACTTGAGCTTCAGCGGCTGGGGCTTGAGGAGGAGCTTGATTACCTCCAGCAACTACTTCTTCAACCCTTCTGTTGGCGTTTCTTCTTGTGTTCATTGTTTACACGTATACACAAGAAGGGAGTTAGATACTTAGAATGACGCAAAATGTCAAAGCTCTAGATGGCACGATAAAGAGTAGAAGAAGGGAAGATTCCTAACATCACACAGTCTCTAAATCATGATTTTGGCGCACTTCACAACCATAAGTTAGAAACTACGCAACGTGGTTGTGTTGAGATTTAGATCCTAGGTAATATAACCTCATGATCTGATACCAAGTTTGTCACGACCCGGATTCTGGAATCCGAACCGCGACCGGCATTGTTAACCTCTCAGAGTTCGCAGACAAGCCTCTTCTTAGGTTTCATCACAATCATACAATTAAATTTGCGGAAAATTTAAAACTTTTTAATACTTAGCGAAGTATACATAGACTTCATATAGTTTTGTATAAGAGTGATATTCTACTAGTTCAAACTTTACAACCATCTATCAATAGATTAAACAATGAAATAAATGACCATAATAATAATAATAATAATAGTTCGCCAATTGGCCTTATTACAACGCTTTTGAAATAAATACTTGGAATGAAATACTAGGGACAGTAGTTACTAGCTAAAACTAATGAACTAAGCTAAAATAATAAAACGTAGCATCCTCGAACTCAAGAGGACCTACCAAAGTCTGGAGAAGGCTATTCCAAACTGCTTCGACGAACTTTAACCTTCTTGAGAACCTGTGTCTATAAAAATAGTAAAAACTATATGGGGTTAGTACAAACTTGTACTAAGTATGGGTGTATGCACATAACACATAAGGGATGATGTATGAACAAGTAAAGCTCTTTCCTAAACAAAGTGTCAATGATTCGGTCATCACGTTTATTATTGCTTAAAACGTTACTTTTTTATTAGTGATGTAAATATGACACGTTCACATGCAATTAAGCCATGCAAATCATTTTATATATGAACATAAGACCTTGGAATCATGAACATAATTTTAGAACAACTTAAACACACGTTTATATTTTTACTCACTAGGCCGAGAGTCACCTTTTCTATACTTAGTTTATTTTTCAATTTCTTCTATCTTCTTGTTGTGTAGTTCAATGATCTCCTTTGATCTTATGTTTCACTTACAAGTGCAATGATTCATTGTAGTCCCATACCTACAATGAATCGAGTAAGCAATTCACAAGACTAAGGACACGATTGGCTACTTACCTATGAGTTAGATTTTTCATCCTTTTTCTTGTTGGATAACTTACATTAATAAGCCAATCTGTATTGGCTATGCCCCCTTGTTATATCTATCAAACACTATTGATTAATGTTTATTAAGCTCTTACTTTACTTAGTTAACTATGAACTTATAATTCTACTCCCTTGCTCGATTGTTCACTTAGGACATGCTTCTTTATTCTTTCTTCCTCTCTTAGAGAGTTCTCTTAGCTTTAACGAAAGTAGATCATGCGAGCTACATGAAAACCAGTGTCTCCCCCACATCGAAAAGAGGTCATTCACCGATTAAGGTGAACCATGTTCTGTGTCTTCCCCACACCAAAAAGGGGGATTCACCGGCTAAGGTGAATCGGTCGATGTTTTCCTTACATCGTAAAGGGGGGCTCACGACAATTGTGAACCGAATGCTTGTAATGAGCAATAACCAACATAGATCATGTTAGCTAGACATGACATCCGGTGTCTCCCCCACACCGAAAAAAGGTGGAATTACCTGCCAAAGTGAAACTAAAACTACCTAGCATTCTTGGGGGGAGGCTTCCCCCCCGCTAGTCCTTATGCTGGCGAGACATAGTTCAAAGACTAGGAGTCGTACTGAGACCCTGGCGATCTCGTCTCATGAGACTTACATGTGCTGGAACAAGCTCATTACTAGTCTATCGGTGCTAAGCTCACATTTTAACTTCTTATCTTCTAGAGTTTACTCATACATTATGGAAGCTTGCTTCTAGTTATGAGGTTTACTTACTCTATGGATGACTGGTCATACCTATCTTTACTTGATGATTCTGATCTTGAAACTTTACTTTATCATCATGGTGCGAGTGAGACTTGTCTCACGGACTCTAGCACCATATTTTGTGAGTATTATTGATGTAATGATTAAGTGTTCTTGAGACTCGTCTCACTTCATTTTAGCACTCTATATTAGGTCAATATTATAACTTAACTCTTAGTTATCTCTTTACTCACCTTAACTTGATCACGTCACTTACTAACCTTATATCATTCTTTATGATTGTTATCGACTCTTTGTAAGATTTATGGCGTTACAAGTTGTGTGGATAGGGTATGTTGGGACTTGTACCATTGATTGTCATACCCTATGTTATGAGATATTGAATTGAGATTATAATGACTTTCTGGAGTAATACATTTAGATATAGATTCGTTAGCCAATTTGTTGGCATCATTCAGAATTTCGCCAGTTACTTGTCATAACATTATCACTAACTAATTCAACCAATTCATGAATACATTATAGTAATTTAATATGTTAAAAAAGCTGACTTTTCACATAAGATAAACATATCAACAATTCAAGGAATAGTCATAATAGTTCATATTCTCGAAACACAATTAGGCATTATAACAATTAACGTTTATGTAAATAACACCCTAGTATGCGAATCTAATCACGTGTATTTCACTCGACATTAAAATCACTTAAACACACATATAAGATAAGTTAACACCACATGCTACCAGCAATGCATCGAAAATAATACTACTATACTACAAGAATCGGAAATCGGAACAACTAGGAATATGAATATGCGATTCGATGGGAACAACCCTAGTTTCGATATTCTTGAAGTAAAAACGTTTGAAAAGCATCTTGGAGAAAGGATTCCATGAGATAAAACCCGTACCTTGCGGTAGAATTAAATCTACAAATATCACTACGAACTTTGCACGAAAGAACCTTGAAGAACTCTTGCTAACGTTCTAGGGTTTAACTTGCGACTTCTCTTGTTCTCACGTTTTTCTCTTGATTTAGTTGTATCATTTTCTTGGAGTGAATAACGTGTCTAAGTCTTTATAAACTGAATATTAATTTATTCTACTTGGACTATATAACCTAATTAAGGTAGACCAATTAGCTAATTACATAAATGCCCCTCCTAGATTGACTCGGATTGGAAGATTCTTGACTTGACCGTTTTTGGTATCTTTCCTAGTAGTTTCGGTTTTGTCCTATTATTTTAATTAATTAAATTACTAAATTAATTAATTGAATATTCTAGGGTAATTAACACAACCCCTAAGTGGTTAGGACCATAACAAACTTTTTGGACCATCCTAGGTTAGGTACTAGGTTGTCTTTTTCTTGTCTTAACCGAATCTGGAAATTCCCTTTGTATTTTTGGTTTTAGCCTTTTAAATTAATTAATTAAGTTGATAAATCAATTAATTAAGTCACCTAGGGTAATTACTAAAGTGCCCCTAAGTGGTTAGGACAATAACCAACTCTTTGGACAATCCTAGGTTAGGTACTAGGTTGTCCCTAAGTTAGTTAGATTTAGTGTGTGTCACCCGACAAGGTCCTAGGTTGTCGGGTGTCTTAGCTGTCTGTACTAGGTAAGTCTATGGGTGGTTGGGTAGTTAAGTTAGTTGGTTAGGGCCTAGGGTTGGTTAGAGGGGCTGGTCCTACATGGTTGGATCCGCACGCGCATGGTCCCCCCAACCTCCCTAACCGAATTGGTTAGGGTGGTCCCCTTGGCCGTTCCTTTCCCATGTTCAATCCCATGGGTTGGTTGCACTTTACTAACTAACTATTCTTGATGGCTCATTTGGAATATTTACTTATTGTACCAAGGATCCTCACTATGTCCTTGGGCACTGCTTACTCTACATGATCATTTTAAATGGTTATGTGTTATGATATCTAGGCCTTACACTTGGACGCCTCATACCTTAAGTATTGCATTAGCGATCACTATTTTTGCTTAGGATTTCTTTGCAGGTACAATTTCTAATAAGCTTGGAGCATGATTCCTTACTTGGATAATATTATAGAAATTGGCTAACACCCCTTAGCCAATTTTTTATATTATGCCCAATATTTTTAATATTGGGCATCGGGGTGCCTACATACCCCCAATGCACATTCTTAAAGATCTATTGGGCTCTCTTCTAGACACGTAATTTTTCAGAATGTTACAATCTACTTGGTTGTGTGGGGTTATGGGGCTTCACATGACCATTGCACTTGTAGGTTGGGGATGAGATCATTGGTAATTGTTTTGTATGTTATGTTTATATGATTTATTAAATATGAAATTTTAACATGACTCTATGAGAAGATTTGTTGATTATGATCACGCTTTAACTTGTATATGTTATATGGTATGTGCATTGAAGACTTTCATATGACTTAGCATGTTTTCTAAAGAGATGATAAATGATCCTTTTTCATACATGTCCCTGTGTGTTATGTGCATATACACATACTTAGTACATGTGGCGTACTAACCCCATTACTTTATTTTACTACAACTGTAGGTTCCGGCCATTGAAGTTAAGCATGTCGAGTTGAAGAAGGTTGGAACTCTTTATCAAAGTCATGGTAGGTCCTCATGTTCGGGACGCCATCATTTATATTCCAGCCTATGAAGATTTAGTAGTTTTATAGAATACGTTATTTCCATTATGTTCTTTGGATTCTTTTGTATTAAGGCCTATATGGTATACTGACTGTTATTGGCTAAGTCCATATTTGCATTCTTAGATGGTTTCTATATATGTGAGACATTTTTAGAATATCGTATGTTTTTATAAATCTTAAGTATGAAGTCTAAGTATACTTCATTAGTATGTTAAAAGTTTTTAATTTTCCGCAAAATTTAACTGTATGATTGTGATGAAAGATAAGAAGAGGCTTGTCTGCGACCTCTGAGAGGTTAACGACGCTGGTTTCATCCGTCGTAGGATCCGGGTGTGACATTAGTCACACATATTAGACAGGGTTGACCCAACAATGAATTCGAAAAAGCGCTTCTACCGATAAGTTGCCCCTCCTTGACTCGAGTGGTCCACTCGGGTAAACCAGTCTAAATACCTATCTCCTTCAGATTTGAACCTAGTAACTTGAACATAGACATGCTTATCCCTAGTATGCTTTGCTTATTTATAATATTTACATTTGACATAATGGGACTAAACACAGTTAGAGAGAAAACACAAAAAAATATGTTACAGAAGTTCTTAATTTCTAAAAAACAAAAATTCCCAAAAAAACAAAATTTTTCTAAACAAAATCAAAAGAAAAATAAAATAAAACAAAATTCATTTCAAAAGTTGTCTATACCATTTCAAACAAAAAAATATTATTTAATTTTTTAACAAATTTCTAACTTTTCAAATAAATGAAAAATAAAAAAAATCAACAGTTCAATCTGAACGAACTACGCACACCTAATTCTCAACCCAGTTAGATACATAGGCAACCCTCTTTTGGTTTTATGATCTTTATTTAAAAAATAATTTGTTTTACTCAATAACAAAAACAAATAAGAAGCTTTAATTTTGTTATTAAAAATAAGTTTATCTTAATTTTCTTTTAGTTATTCAAAACAAAATAAAGGATTTATCTCAAAAAAAACTTAGTTATTAATTTAAAAAAAAAAAAAAAGAATGCAATGATTTTATTCATGCTCTCAAAGCATGTTACAGATTTGATCAATGCATTATCAAATTATTATTCTTTAAAAAATAAATAAAATCAATAATAAAAAAATGTCTAACCCTAACAAACTTTATCATTCATGCACACAGCTAAATTCAGGTGGTTGGCTTGTGGTTAAGCTGACATCCCATCCCTACAATACAAGACCAAAAGGGAAAAAGAAAATGGTCCAGAAAGATAGGAGTGAGTCGGACAATGATGAGGTTCGAAACCAGATGGCTTCACAAGAAATAGTGTCAACAGAAGAGGTAAGAGTATTTAGGCCGCAAATGACAGAGATGTACGAAGCTTGGATGAGTGAAAAGGCTCCGCCGTCTTCAATTCGTGACTATCTAAATACAAATATGTCACCGTCTATCCAAGTGTCAAAAAATGATCCAATTTATCCAGATGGATTTGGCCCTTATGCTGACGCATTCAACATAGCTGAAACTTCTACGATTCGCCCTTTCAGTACACCTATGATGAGTAATCCACTTTTCATGCCAACAACGCCGACTAATAGCGTCTCACAACCTATAATAGAGTCAAAATTCAATAATGATCCTCCACCTAAATTTCAGTATGATCGTAATTATAACCCTGGAGTGACTCTTAAAATTCCAAACTCTTATCCTCACACTCATCAGTATATTTCACATCCGGGAAGCACCCCCTAGACGTAACCGGCATCGTCGTCCTCGAATAAAACTAAGACTAGCCTCTTTGCTTACATCATTACATTCATAGGTTAAAAATGCAGAAAAATTTAAAACTTTTCTTCTATATATACCATGAGATTTACATAGACCTCTCACATACACATAATATATTCATATCGAGTATACTTAGACCGTTGTATAAGAAGATTACACATTCTTTTACTTTTATGGCACACATATATATAAGATACAATATAGTCGTAAAACAGATGTCTCTATCATAACCATCTAAACAAGAGTATAACAATTGGGAATAGCCCATACATCAATACAATAAAATCCACATATAGGCTATACAATCTTAGTACTCAAATGAAAGGAAATGAACAAAGTTTTGTTAGGACTAATAAACATCCAATGCTAGAAAGTGGCATTGTAATCGAAGTGGTGAGGACCTATCCAACTTGGAGAATGAGGATCCAAGTCTTCTTAAAATGGCCTCAACCTTGTCAACGTCCGGAACCTAAAATATTGGGGGAAAGGGAGAAAATAGGGGTTAGTACATCACTTGTACTATGTATGGAAACAATGCCCACACACATAGAAATCATGCTTGAAAATGGACAATTTGTAAAGGTATGCCAAATTACTATAAAATCCCACTTTTATGCACAATTAAGAATCATATGAACCAATAACCACATAACCCTCAATATAATACCATTTTCAACACACGACCAACAATACTAAGTTAAGTCAACATATGTATAGCCAAAGAACCTCTATATCACATTATAAGCACGAGGCATATATAAGAACTTCATGATATTGCAACACAAACTAGACCATTACCCAAAACCCCTCATCAAGTCTACAAGTGCAATGACCAAGCAAAGCCCCATAACCTCACTTAATCAAGTAAACCAAGACAAAGGACCATAAGCAATGCCTCACTTAACATAATATAACATCAATGGTAACCATCATCATACTTTAGTAATATACATCAACAACATGCTCATAAGTGAAACAAACATCATATAGAGTCAATAAAATGTAAAGTCAATATATACATAACATATACATTATAGTAACACAACAACAACCTCCTAAGGCTTACCTCAAGGCAAACTAGTGCAAGGCATAGGTAGAGTCCCATACACCTACCTAGGCTAAGTCAAACTTCTTAAGTCACCCTAGTTAGTATTTACTTCATTAATTCATTTTTACTTTCAGGAACACTTGCCTTAACCGACATAGACCACAAGATCTACGTCTGGAATCCGGTGTTGTAAAACTTAACACCGATGCAAGGGGGTCTACCGGCCAAAGTAGTATCAAACATGAACATAGCATCTAGGTGCATCCACTTGGTATTATTTCTATGGAGGCAACATAGTTCAAGAACTAGGAGATATAGTTGGGACCCTATTTATGTACATAAATTATAGTCTCCAATCTATTTGAGTACAATTATGAACCCTACCTTCCCTCATTGGGAAGGTGTCAACCCTCACATCTAGTTCACTCGGTGCTAAGCTAGAGTCTTTTTTGAAATGTCTTTCATTAATAATCATTACTTAGTTTAGTTCGTAGGAGACTACTCCTTGTATATCATCATAATTAGATCATTAGGAATTGTATGAGAATCACCTTTCAATACATCCCTCATAGTGAGATCAACACCATATATCATATCATAGTAATGCACACAAATGAATCACCATCATCCTTATATCATTACAACCTTAACATGATCTCACAATTCATAAGATAAGATATTTCAATATCAATATCATACCATCCTAATCAATCCAATCACAACACATATACTTCAATTGAATCAACATCACAATAGAGTTAGGGTTTGAAGATCACAAAATCTTACCTCTTCCTCTTCCAAAGACATCATCATGGTCTTACCATCAACAAAACCCAATTCATCCATCATTTGTCATAATAACACATATATTAGTAATTCACACATTAACCAAGTCAATTGCATCAATACTAGATAATTCAATTCAAGATCACAACCAAGGGTTAAGGGGAAAAGGTCATTTTCCACAAACTAGGTCAATTCATCAAGGAATAGTATAATTATATCAAAATACATTTTAATATACTATTATAACAAAAAGGAATCATAAATAAATCAATTTATATGATCAATTTCGTATTGGAAGGAAACGTATATGAAACTCAACTTTTGAACTCAATTTTTTGAAGAACCCTTTGGCGAAAGGAATCCCAAAGGTGAAAGGTTCGCATACCTTCTAAATTGATGAATATTGATGGACAAAACTTGATCTTTACATACCTAGAACCCTATTGACCTTTGTCTTCTATGGATGTTTTTTGGGAGAGAGAGAAAGAAGGGAAAAGGAAGAACAATACGTGTTTTGGGAATTATGAGGGTTGGGTTATTTTAATTAGGTTAGGTCTTTATATTAGTCATTAACTAACTTAATTAGACCTCTCTTAACCCTTAAATAATTAACTAACCACCTTATTAATTTAATTGAATAAACTAAAACGTGGCAAAAAATAGTGACCTGACCTACGAGACCCCGGCCCACGGGCCGTAAGTCAATCGACGACCATGCCCCCTCCGTGCTTCTCATCCGTCGTTTGCAACAGAGATTTGCTAAAAATGACTTCCCATAAAATTTTCTAATTATACATCCACGGTGGCCATCGATGCCCCGTCGATTGGACCACGCCTTGTGGTTTGCCCCTGGTCGATAGCTACTGTCTTAGACAACTTTTAGCCATTCTTCAAGGGTCCTCTTCAAGGACCCTTTGTTGGTCCTTGGGGAGTCTTACTAAGATATTTTCAACTATAAACTAACTCTAACATGTGTTAGACAACTTAATACCAAATTCCATCAAATTTCGACTCCTAAAACCTAGTTAAATATGCTAAGGCACACTAGCACCTCTTTAACTAGTTTCCGGACGTCATGGACGTTCTTTGACATTTTGATTCTAAAACTTCCTAGATGACTTATATTCGTTACTTGTGACCTTAAAAGCGTGTACAAAATCTTAGACACTCATTTTAGGCTCTAGATTATGTTTTGGACTTTCGGAGTGTTACAATATACTTCCGTTGTTAAAGCTGAAAAACTGTTAAGAACGAGGAACATGAAGAAATGACTAGAAAAATAAAGAGTTTAGAACAAAGTGTAAGAGATATGCAAGAATTGGGAGGTCACACAAGTGTCTCATTCAATGATTTGTGCATGTTTCCCCATGTTCATCTACCCATCGGTTTTATAACTCCAAAGTTTGAGAAATATGTTGGACATGAAGATCCTCTAACTCATTTAAAGAGATATCGTAATCAATTGATCCGGATATAAAAAAGAATTACTCATGGCTTATTTTGGAGAAAGTTTGATGGGAATCCCTTAGAATGTTTCATAGATTAAGATACTTCTAACTAGAATACATGGGATGATTTGGCTCGATGTTTTGTTCAACAATCTCAATAGACATCGACATTGTTCCATTACTTGCCAACATTAGGAAAAGACCACCGAAAGTTTCTGTGAATATGCAATTAGGTGGAGGGAGCAAGCTGCTGGGGTTAAGCCGCCTATGAAAGAGTCTGAAATGATTGATGTTTTCCCCCAAGCGCAAGAACCAGACTAGTTTCATTATTTACTTTCTCTTGTTGGAAAAACATTTGTCGAGGTTATTAAGATTTGGGAAATGGTGGAAAATGGCATCAAGTCTGGAAAAATTGTTAGTCAATCTGCCTTGAAAGCCACCACACGTGATTAAAAATGGATAAGGAAATCTTGGGGGAAAGAAAATGAAAGAGGATGTTTCAAATGTTGTGTCTAAAACACAAAAAGGATCAAGAGGTCCAGAAAATCAATATGCACCACCTCAATTTCATCACTATCTCACCATGCAAGACACACAATAATCTATTGTACGACCTTGATATCCGGTCTATGGTGCACAACCATATGCATATCCACCAAACTATCCTCAATGGCGAGTGTCAACATATCAACATGTTTATCATTCTTCTCAAAATTTTCGAGAACCTTATAGTTCCCGTCCAAAATAGGGATTTGAAGGAGTTCAAAGACCTGTGAACAATTTCACACCGATTGGAGAGTCTTACACGAGTTTATTTTAGAAATTGAAACGTGTGATGATAGATCCGATTCCTCAAAATTTTGCAGATCCACATTCAAAAGGTTTCACTCCTTTAGCACGATGTGAATACCATTCTGATGCCCTAGGGAACAATACTGAAGATTTTCAAACATTGAAAAGTGAGGTGGAAAAGATGATCCAAGTAAAGATGATTGTAGTCCAAAATGATAATCCCCAAATATTACTCAGAATCCTCTACCAGCATCTTATGATGTACACTTCATTGAGATGATAGGTAATGATAATTCTCTCAAATCTGAAGAGAAGACAATTGAAATTGGTGGAGCTTTTACGAAGGCTAACTTGCAAAGCAGTGGCTAAGAAGTCAAGCTTGGTGATTGTAATAATTGCTGCTATGCAATTCTTTTTTATTTTATTTTAGTAAGTCAGACGTTCTATCATTTTTCTCATGTATTTGTTTGTTCAGTCTTGTCGTGGTTTGGGTTATTATAGAATAGTTACCTAAAAGTTAGTTTGTTGTTTTTTAATCAAGTTCTTTTATATTAATATAATATTTGTCTTGTGTCACTTGAATTCGTTCTATTTAGTTTTCCATATACGCATCTCTTTCAATTCAATTTTTGTGACATAGTATGCAAGAGGATTTGGTCAGATCTTATGGTTATATCTAGTGATGGAATGAATACACCAAAAAAGTCAAAAAACAAAAATAAATACATTCGAGGTGATGAATGAAGGATTTAAACACTTTGATATGTCCTTTAGCAGCGAAAATGCTCAAAATAATAAATTTCATTGAAAGAAATATGTTACTTGCTGTCAAGAATGTATTACTCAAATAGAGATTTCAAGTGGACAAACACGGAATAAAAATTATATACATATCCGTCAATGCATATGTTGCGAAGAGATAATGTATGATTTTCACATCATAGAGGGCATACTTGTATTTGACATTTGTAATAATTGATATAACGAAGACATTTCGTTCTACTATCGAAACACCGTGTAATCCTTTGTTACCCCTTTTAAGCCTTAATTTTATTTTCTTTCATACCCCTCTTTTGGAATCAAAATACAAAAACAAAGTCACAAAAAATAAGAAAAAGAAAAAAGAGAAGTAAAAAAAAAAAGAAGTTGAAAAAAGGTTGAAAAAACAATAACACCAGAAGAACAAATTTTCTGAAGTAAGTTCGACCTGATTCTTGCTTTGACAAGATACGTAGAAAAACTTAGTTTGAGGTTTGGTCCGACCAAGAAAAAGTCTAGAAAATCATCATCACAAAAACTGGAACAAATTATTATTATTATTATTATTATTATTATTATTATTATATATTTGTAAAAATATCGATTCCAAAAGTTGTAAGTCTTAACCTTATTACCATAATATCTTTGAGCTTTCATGCCGATCATTTCTTTGTAACCCTATTCAAAAGCCACATTACAGTCAAAATAAAGACATTATGATCAATTTTTAACAATGACAAGTCAAGAAAACTTTCAGTTTTGATTATCATATAAGGAAAAAGGTCATGTCCTTCGTATTAGGAGTGAAAATGAGGGAATTGTAACAACACGAGAGTACCCCCTAGAATATAATAAATTCTCGAATCGAAACATGACATACTTGACCTCTCGGAGGTCTTGTACAAACCCTTAGACATCATTCATTGCATATATGTATGAAAAGTAGTGCGGAATTAAAACTTTTCACATGAAATAGTAACACTTCAAAATATCTCTTTCATAGAAAAACACAATGAAAGGCTAAGTCTCAAAGTCACCATCTTAGACATTCAAATATATTGGGACACGACCCATACTTCAACATATAGGAAAGAGTTAAGTCTATTACAATACTTTCAATAAGGAAATATAAACATTAAGATGTCCTCAAATCTAGTGAGGACAAACCAACACTTGCTTGAATGAACACTAGTCCAAGCTTCCACTTTGAGACTCCTCTCAAATGTCACCTACACCTTTAGAAGTAAAAAACATATGGAATTAGCACATTGTATGTAGTAAGTATGGAATAATGCATAAAATCATGATAAATGGACATTTTTAAAAAACATGTTTTTTTTAGTTAAACTTCATAAGACAAGTATAAGTGTTACTTACAAGTAAACATAATGACATATAGTAACATTCCACAATATAGCATCAATATCACTAAAATCCATATAACATATAACCCTTCTACCAAAGGTTATCCTAAGATTTACTTAAGTAAGACATGAAGATACCGCCCATACACCCTCTTCAAGCACACATAAATAACCCTTAAGAATACCTAAGATAAGATTATTACCTTTTTAACATATACTCACCACCTAAGGTTACTCTAAGATTTACATAAGTAAATCATGAAGAGACCACCCATACACCCTCTTCAAGTCTACCTAAGCAACCCTTAAAGCTATTCTAGATAGCTACCCTTTCATTAAAATACCTATACTTAAGTCATTATGCTCATTAGAGCATTTAAGAGACATTCAACACTTAAGGACATTCACATAATGATCTTGGGGAAGACCTAGGGCGCTCACACACTAATGTCTTGAAAGCCTAGTCGTGCAATGTCTAGATAGCGTCCCATTCCACTACCTCAACTTCATAGTACTTATCAAACACTAGTATGTATCCCACATGATGAGAATAGACAATAACCGACATAGACCATACTAGCTAGGCATGGAATCCGGAGTCATAAACCTACTCCGATGGAGGATGTTCTACATGTCAATGGTAGAACTAGGACACATACCATGTAGGCACATGGTTAAGGAATATCAAGGGTTTCTTTGTACTCTAGCCTCCTTCTTAACTAGAGATACTATCCAAGCATACTCACCCGGTGCTAGCCTTTTTTCTCATAGAGTAATTCAACAAAGGAGTATATGAAGAGGTTTCATATCTTGTTCATAACCAAATCATAACACACCCTACCAAATAGATCCACTAGGCCTTCCTACAATGGCGAATAGGATACCTCAATGACTTTTCTAAGGATGATTTCATGCCTTTCCAGCCAATCAACCCTAAGTTCACCATTCACACAAGAAGGATACCATTACTGCTTTCAACTTCAAGGATATCATAACCTTCTTTCTAAAAGGTTCCACATAATGACCTTCTTTACTATATTCAAGATCATGTTCCATTCTTACATATTCATTCATGACAAAGGGTATTCTAACCTACTAAGTAAACGTTTCATATTCACATTCTTCATGTATAAAGTAAGGGACACAAATCTACCAAGACAAGACACATATACTTTCCATTATCACATGTAACAAGTCATTCAAGAAGCACATAGGGACAACTAGTATACTTGCAAGTCATCCTACATACTCCTATAGATTCATCAACATATCTCATAATAATGATCATAAAGTCAACTAGGAAGATTCACACTTCAATATCAAGTATATACACATACCTTCAATTATGACAACTCATGCTTTGACTTCACCTATACACATAAGTCACCAAGACCTTCATAATACTCACAAAATCAAGTTATAACATGGTAATCTCATAATACATGAAGTAATACCAACGAGGCCACATAATTCACAAGTATAACTTATAAGCACCACCATCATAAATGTACCATACCAATCATCACAATTGAAATAACTATACTACACAATATAGTTAGGATTAGGTCAACATACCACCAGTTCAATCTCACAAGATAAAACATTGTTTCAAATCAAGTCATGCAAGAACCCATGGCTAGAATTTAAAATAGAAGGAATCATGTTTTGATCATCTTTGAAAAATAATTGGAATGGACTCCTCGAAGAAATACATTTCAAGGATGAAGAACTATACCTTACTTTTGATGCAAATCCCACAAGATTGATGGAGAAAAACTTGTAAAATTTATCTTCTTCCTTGGAGCTCTCAAGCTTCAACGATGGAGGTTTTGGTGAGATGAATGGAGAAGTTTTGTTTTGAGTTGAGGGTTTATCTATAATTGTGAGTTTAGGGGTATAAAATAACTGTCAACAAGTCGTCCCCATATTACCCAAAAGACATGTGCACTTATGTAAGACCCCAAAAATGAGTTAATATGTCTAGAGCGTAACATTTGTGTCTTGATGTTTTGAAATCCTAAAATGGGTTCTAAGGCTATAATGAGGCAGTGTCTAATGATTTAGGTTCTTTGGAAGTCAAACGTCAAGGGACAACCAAGACGTTCGACGACTAGTCATAAAAAGGGATGTTATGTGTTTTCATGTGCTTATGTGTCTGTCATGGGATTATGAAGTCCTTATAAAAAGTAATAATGATGTTTATAAGGATCATGTTAAGTTTCATAAAGTTTGGAGGTCAAACGTTCAAGAATGTCCAAGACGTTCGAAAGTTAGCCCTTGAGACGTTCATGTATGTCTTGAGTGTGCCTAGGATGTTTGAAGGTGTTACGAGTGTTTGTTTTGGGTGAAAATGATGTGGAAAGACCTTGACATGTTAAGGTATATATTTATGTTGCAAACGTCTGGGTACGCCTACCCAAGGGCCCTATAAGAGGCCCTCAAGGAGGACACAAAGGCTGTCGAGGCACTGCCTTGGCAGTGTCAATCAACGAAGCCAAAGGATGGCTCGTCAGTCCAACAACGCCCCGTCAATGGTGAGGCATCGATGGACACTTAGCCTGGTGAAGACTTAAGGCAGTTGTCAAGCCCCAGATCTAAACAACAACCTGTAATAATGCAACACTCTAAAAATCCAAAATATTAACTAGAGCCTCACATGTTGATCTAAGGGTAGTAAAACTGTCCAAAGGCCTAAAATAATGTTAAAAAACCATTTAGGAAGCTCTGGAGTGAAGACGTCAATAAACGTCCATGACATTCGGAAGCTAGTCAAATTTAACTAGTGTGACGTCCTTAGGTTTAGGGAAGGTTTGGAGGTGTCGTATGAGGTCTAAACATGTAAAATGACTTTGGATAGGTAAAACTATATAAATAGAGTAAAAACTTCCAGGTTTTACCCCCCAAGGGTCGCCTTAGGGGTCCACAAAAGGACCCCAAATTTGGCTTGGCAAGCTGCCAAAGCAGCACCCAAGTTGTGCATGGCAGAAACAAGTTCGCGTCGCGGACTTGGGTGGATTTTGGTCAAATCTCAATTCTGGGTCACAAGAAGGTAGCGGACTTCATTGTCTCAAAAATTAATTTAGAAAATCATGCGGGAGCAGCTCCACGTCGCGGACACGTTCCCCCAACGAAAAGCTGAAATTTGGAATTCAAGTTTGACTTCATTAAATGGTCAATTTAAGTGTGGGGTCTTTTGGGTATTTCATAGGGGGGGACTATATATTGATTTTAGAAGAGTTTCCCACACATTTGACCCACTCAAATCAAATCCCCAAATAGAAACCCAAAAGCTCTCACTCTCTCTAGTTTCTCTCTCTATTCAACCTCCATTGAAGGAAGAACAAAGCTTGAAGAAGAATACCAATTTCACTAGGATTTCACTTCAATTTAGTGGATTAATCTTCATTAAGGTATGAGTTCGTCACTTTTGGGATTCCTTTCCCCAAGAGGTCCTTTCCAAGTTGGTTTCTAGATCACCCAATTCCAAGGGTTTTTCTTTTCTAATGGGCTTTCTTCTAAACTTCAAACTGGTGATTGAATATGATTAATTGTGATTTCCTATGACTAATTAATTGTAGATTTTTTATTAATTGATGTTAATTTATGCAATTTCACGTAGATCATGTCCTTTGACCAATTCCCCCAAATCTTGTATCTTGCTTATAAATTGATGGGAATTGAAGAATTTATTGATTGTTAGATTTGTTTTGTCTATTCTAATTCATTCATGGACTGCCTAGGGTAAAGTATTGTTGGGATTTAATCTATTTCTTGAAGAATTCATGATGAATCATATCCCCCTAACCCTAGGTTACGAATTGAAGTTAATTTGGATTGTGATGATACAATTGACTTAGTTTTTGTGTTAATTACTATTGAATGATGTTATTACAACCATTATTGGGTTGAATTTAATGGTTGATGGTAAGACCATGAAGATGGATTATGAAGGAGATTTCGTAAGTCTTGTGATCTCAACATGTTACTTCAATTATGATTACTTGTGTTTAGTGATGAAGTTACATTAAAGTATACATTATGACAGGATTGATTAGGGTTTGTATGATGTTGAATTGAAATGTCTTGATATATGGCTTGTGAATTGTTGGCTAAGATGAGGTAAAAATAAGTAATGATTGTTAATGAAAGACATTTCAAAAGGGACTCTAGCTTAGCACCGAGTGAACTTGTAAATGAGCCGTGGTGCCTTCCCAAGGAGGGAAGGTAGGGTTCACCATAGTCCTCACGGGGTGGATAGCCTCATAGTCCAAAAAGAGCATAAAGTGATGTTTCCATGATAGCACCCAAGATCCATAAACTATATTTCCACCATAGGAATACTAGATAGTGGATCCACCTAGATGCTATGTTAAAGTTTGGTTCTACTTTGGACAGTAGACCACCTTCCATTGGTGTAAGGTTTTACAACAACGGATTCCACACTTAGCTCTTGTGGTCTATGTCTATTAAGGCAAGTGTTCCCAAAAGTAAAAATGATGTAATGTAGTAAACACTAACTAGGGTGACTTAAGAGGTTTGACTTAGCCTAGGTAGGGGTATGTGACTCTACCTATGCCTTGCAGTAGTTTACCTTGAAGGAAGCCTTATGAGGTTGTTCTTGTGTTCTATAATGTATATGTTATGTATGTGTTGACTCTATATGTTTGATGATACTATATGATGTTAGTTTCATATATGAACATGATGTTGGTCTATATTGATAAGTATGTAGACTGCTACTATTGATTCTATGTTATGTTGAGTTAAGTATTACTTATGATCCTTTCTCTGATTTACTTGATTGAGTAAGGTTATGGGGTTTTACTTGGTCATTGCACTTGTAGGATAAGTGGTGGTTTATGGGTAAGGGTCTTGATTATATTATAATGTTATGAACTCTTATATATGTTGACTTGTCTATAATTTATGATGTTGGTCTTGTGTTGTATATAGTATTGACTTAAGAGTTATGTGTTTATTTGTTTATATGAGCTCTTGTATGTGCATAAGGGTTTTTAAAGTAAATTAGCATGTTTGAACAAAGATCCTCTTTAGCATGATTTCAATTGTTTTATGTGCATATACTCATACTTAGTACAAGTGTGTACTAACCCATCCCTTATGTATACTAAAAATGTAGGATTCGGCCGTTGAGCTTATAGAAGGCCTTTGAAAACTACTTGGATATTCCCCAAGAGTTCGGTAGGTCCTCACCTTACGAGGACAATGCCATTATCACGCTATTGATGTTGTTCTAGTTATAAGACTTCTAGTTCTTTCCTTTTCATTTGAAGACGATTGTTGTATAGCCTATATGAGGCTGTTTGTTGTATTGAAGTACGGGTTAAACCGAATCGTTTAATTCGTTCTAGATGGTTTAATATGAGACATATTATAAACTTCTTGTGAGATTATGTTCCTATACTATTTATGTAAAATAAAAGTAGAAGACTATGCAATCTTTTTATACGAAGGGTCTATGTATACTCGATAGATATATATTATGTAAGCGAGAGGTCTAAGTAAACCTCAATGTAGAGGTAACAAAATTTTTTAAATTTTCCGCATATTTTTTTAACCTATGAATGTAATGATGAATGCTAAGAGGCAAGTCTTAGTCCTCTTTGAGGAACACGACACCGGTTACGTCTCGGGGGTGTTCCCCGATTTGTGATAAACTTGGTATCAGAGCATGAGGTTGATTATCTTTAGTATTGATGTCTCATTAAACTCGTCTATATAGATTCTTATTTATCATTGTGAAGCACGCCTTATTTATAAATGAGGAACTATGTGATGCTTAGGAAATTCTCATCTTCTTGTAATCCTATATCGTGCCTCTAGAGTCTACTTTATGTGTGCTTTCACCTAAGCCTTGAATGGTGGTTATAGGTATGAATACTCGAAGATCAGCCGCAAGAAAGGCCAAAGAAGGATGTGGGGGCACATGACGAATAAGTCCCTCCTCAAGAGGAAGTTGCTATTGATAATCAAGTTCTGACCAATCCTTCGGCCATGATGGATGGGGATATAAGGGAAGCTTTTCTTACAATGGCCCAAGCCATAACGACCCAAGCACAAGCCCTTCACTACTTAAGCACATACCATGATGTCCTAAGTTAATCAGGAGGTGGTACCCCGAGGAAACCAACAAGTTAGAACCATGGACTCCCATTTGAGGGACTTCACTAGGATGAATCCCCTACTTTCTATGGGTCCGAAGTGGAGAAAGATTCCCAATAGTTCATTGATGAAACCTAAAAAGTTCTCTATGATACGGGGTTGACTACTAGTGAGAAAGCCCAGTTAGCCACTTACCAACTCAAAGGTATGGCCCAATCTTGGTGCGTCCAATGGAGAGACAATAGGCCTTTAAGGGGTGGACCGGTGACATGTGAGATTTTCAAGAAGGCTTTTCTTGATTGGTTCCTTCCTAGAGAGAAAAGGGAATCCAAAGTAGAATAAATTCATGAACCTTCGTCAAAGAGGTATGAGTGTACTTGACTACTCTTTGAAATTTAATAAGTTTTCTAAGTATGCTCATTCTTTGATTTCCGACCCTAGGGATGAAATAAGTTGGACGGGAGTGTCGGATGACTTGAAAGAAGAATTTCGTTAGCCTATGCTACATGATAATATGAACATTTCTCATCTCATGGTTCATGCTCAACAAGTGGAAGAAACAAGGGTTAAAAGGAAGAGTAGAGATTCCAATAGGGCAAAGTCTTTTGATGGTGGTTCTTCAAAGGGTAGGCTTGATATCAAAGACAAGCCTAGGTTAAAATAGAGGTTTTCTAATCAAGTTCCTTCCAAGTTCCCTAAGGCTCATGATGATGGGGTATCTAACCCTAATACTCCAAAGGGAAAGGGTACTAGTTCATCAAGTATGAAGCCACCTTGTGGAGAGTGTGGCAAGAAGCATTATCATGATTGCCTTATTGGGATGAACAATTGTTTTAGTTGTGGTAAGAGTGGACACAAAGTGAGGGATTGCCCAAATTTTTAGGTTCAAGACAAGGGTAGTGGGCAAGCTCAAGCAAGTGTCTCTAATGTTGATGCTTCAAAGAAGAATCACTTTTATGCTCTCCTCTCTAAGGGTGAGCAAGAGACTTCTCCCGATGTGGTGACCGGTATGTTGAAAGTATTTTCTATTGATGTATATTTTTTACTTGATCCAGGTGCTAATTTGTCATTTGTTACTTCTCTAGTAGCTAAAAATTTACATTATTCCCGATATCTTTAATGAACCTTTTATGGTGACTACCCCGGTGGGTGAGTCGGTGGTTGATAAGAGAGTATATAGAAATTGTCCTATAATGTTGCACAATAGAGTTACTTATGTTGAACTAGTAGAACTTGATATGTTTGATGTTGATTTCATTTTGGGTATGGATTGGTTGCATGCTTGTTTTGTTTCGATAGATTGTAGAACGAGGGTGGTGAAGTCTTACTTACCAAATGATCCCATTTTAGATTGGATGGGGTGAAATTCTATTCCTAGAGGTCGTATAATTTCTTATTTGAAAGCTTGTAAGATGATCTCTAAAGAGTGTTTATACCATATTGTGAGAGTCAAAGATTTAGACTCTGATATCCCTCCTATTGAGTCGCTGCCCATTGTGAGGGAATTTCCGGAGGTCTTTCCTAATGATCTTGCCGGTATTTCTCCCGAACGGGAAATTGATTTTGGAATCGACTTGCTACTGGATACAAATCCCATTTCAACTCCTTCTTATCGGATAACTCCAGCCGTATTGAAAGGGTTGAAGGCTCAACTCAAAGATCTACTAGACAAGGGTTTCATCTGGCCTAGTTTTTCTCGATGGGGTGCTACGGTATTGTTTGTGAAAAACAAAGATCGTTCCCTTAGAATGTGTATCGATTAACATCAACTTAACAAAGTCACAATCAAGAACAAGTATCCTCTCCCTCAGATTGATGATTTATTTGATCAACTGCAACGTGCGAGTTACTTTCAAAGATTGACTTGAGATCGAGATATCAACAACTTAGGGTGAGAGGTGAATATATTCCCAAGATGACATTTCGAACAAGATATGGTAACTATGAGTTCTAAGTAATGTCCTTTGGTCTCACAAATGCTTCGGTGGCATTTATGGACCTAAAGAATAGGGTGTTTCGGGGTTACCTAGATTCAATTGTCATTGTCTTCATTGACGACATCTTGGTATATTCAAAAAATGAGGATGAACACATGGACCATTTGAGAGTGGTTTTACAAGTGCTTAAGGAACACCAATTAATTGCCACGTATAGCCAATGTGAGTTTTGGTTAAGGTCGGTAGCATTTCTTGGTTATATTATCGCTAGTGAGGGTGTAGAGGTTGATCCAACTAAGACCGAAATGGTTAAAAATTGGCTGAGACCTTTGGCTCCTACGAATATTAGGAATTTCTTAGGCCTAGCCGGTTATTATAGAAGGTTTGTCGATGGGTTTGCATCCATTGCTTCCACTTTGACAACCTTGAATCAAAAGAATGTCAAATTTGAGTGGTCGGAAGCATGTGAAAAGAGATTCCAAATGTTGAAGGATAGGCTTACTTCCACTCTGGTATTGACCCTACCGGAGGGTACTAAGGGTTTTTTGGTATATTGTGATGCATCCCGAGTCGGGTTGGGGTGTGTTCTTATGCAACATGACAAAGTTATAGCCTATGCTTCTCGGAAACTCAAAGTTAATGAGAAGAATTATGTGACTAATGACCTTAAGTTAGAGGGCATGATATTTGCCTTATAAATATGGAGGCATTATCTTTATGGGGTTCATGTTGATGGGTATACGAATCATAAAAGTCTCCGATACATATTCACCCCAAAAGAGTTGAATCCATGACAAAGAAGGTGGTTAGAGTTGTTGAAATATTATGATATGAATGTCCTCTATCACCCCGACAAGGCTAACGTGGTGGCAGACGCTCTAAGTCGGTTGTCCATGCGAAGTGTGTCCCAAGTGGAAGAAGCAAAGATAAACCTAGTGAAGGATGCTCAAAGGTTGGCTCGTTTAGGTGTTCGAATTGAAGATTCTCCTAATGGCGGTGTTGTGGTACATCATAACTCCGACTCATCTTTGGTGGTTGAGGTGAAGTCAAAGCAACACCTTGATCCATTATTGATGGAGCTGAAACAATCAGTTCTTAAAAATATGAATGAGTCATTCTCCCAAGGGGGGATGGTATTCTTAGGTTCCAAGAGAGATTGTATGTACCCTATGTGGATGATTTAAGGAATAAGATTCTTGAGGAATCTCATGTAGACCGTTACTCTATTCATCGGGTTCTACAAAAATGTACCATGAACTTAGAGAGGTGTTTTGGTGGGATGGCCTAAAAAGGGACATTGCGGACTTTGTTGGAAAGTGTCCCAATTGTCAACAAGTGAAAACCGAGCCCCAAAATCCGAGTGTCTGCTACAAGAAATCCAAATTCCTACTTGGAAATGGGAAGATGTTAACATGGATTTCGTAGTTGGGTTGCCTCGGACTAAAAGTCAATATGATTCTATATGGGTGGTAGGGGATAGATTGACCAAATACGCTCACTTTATTCCCGTTAAGTCTACTTATTCAGCGGAAGATTATGCAAGGATCTACATTGACATGATAGTGAATCTTCAAGGGTTCCTTTGTCCATCATATCAGATCGAGGTGCTCAATTCACATCTAGGTTTTGGAGGTCATTTCAAAGAGGTTTGGGTACTCAAGTGAAGTTACGTATTGCTTTTTATCCTCAAATGGATGGTCAAGTAGAGCATACTATTCAAACTCTTAAAGATATGCTTAGGGCTTGTATAATTGACTGCAAGGGAAATTGGGATGAGTATTTTCCTCTGGTGGAGTTCTCGTATAATATTAGTTTTCGTTCATCCATATCTATGGATTCTTTTGAAATTTTATATGGTAGGAGGTGTAGATCTCCTATTTGATGGTTTGAGGTTGACGAGTCTTCCCTTCTTGGTCCCAATTTGATCTATAAGACCTTAGAGAAAGTCCATATCATAAGGAACCGCTTCCAAACAACCTATAGTCGGCAAAAGTCTTATGCCGATCATAGGATAAGAGACCTTGAATTTGAAGAAGGTGATAAGGTGTATTTGAAAATTTCACCCATGAAAGGGGTGGTTAGATTTGGTAAGAAGAAAAAAGTTAAGTCCTCGTTATGTGGGTCCCTATGAAATTTTGCAAAGGGTTGGCAAGGTTTTATATGAGTTGAAACTCCCTATTGAACTATCTTCGGTTCATCTTGTTTTCCATGTATCAATGCTTAAGAAGTGCATTGGTAATCCCGAGTCCATTCTTCCTATTGAAGGTCTTGGTGTGAAAGAGAACCTCTCCTATGAGGAGGTTCCGGTTGAAATCCTTGATTTTCAAGTGAAGAGGTTGAGGAACGAAGAGGTGGCCTCCGTAAAAGTGTTATGGAGAAACCACCTTGTTGAGGGAGCAACATGGGAGGACGAGGCAGGCATGAAGTCCAGTTATCCTTATCTCTTTTCTAATTAAGGTTAGTTTTTCTTACTTATAATTAAAATAATGAGTAAATAGGAAGTTTCGTTGATTTTTGGTGATGTTTTACAAGAATGTGCAATTTACACTAAATAATATGCTTAAAATGAAACTTTTCAAAAAAGAGCTCTTTTGCTTGATTTGACCTTATGTGTCGTATTTTGGTATGTTGTTCCCTTCATGAAATGATATTGAGCATGTTGAAATGTTGACATATTCTTGTTATGAAATGGAAATTCGTCGTGAAATGAATGCTGAGCTTCTATATGTTGAAAATCGTGGTTTGAGTTGCATTGTGTAAATGTCATGTTGTTATGTTGAATTGAGTTGTAACTCATGTATTGATATGTTATTGTTGGTTGGGGTGCTAGTCTTGAATCTATCCCTTCCTTCCAAAAGTTTTTAGTCTCATTCGGGGACAAATGTTCCTAAGGGGAAAATAATGTAATACTCCGAAATTTGAAAACCTTAACTAGAGTATCACATGTTGATCTAAGGGTAGTAACACTTTCCTAAGGCCTAAAATAATGTTAAAAAACTATTTAGGAAGTTTTGGAGTCAAGCCGTCAAGAAACGTCCATGACGTCTGGAAGCTAGTCAAATTTAACTAGTCTGACGTCCTTAGGTTTCGGGAAGGTTTGGAGGTATTGTATGAGGTATTAAATCTGTATAATGACTTTGGATAGGTAAAACTATATATATAGAGTAAAAACATCCAGGTCCAACCCCCCAAGGGTCGTCTTAGGGGTCCACGAAAAGACCCCAAACTTTGCTTGGCAAGCTGCCAAAGCAGTAGCCAAGTTGTGCATGGAAGAAACAAGTCCGCGTCGCCGACTTTTGTGGATTTTGGTCAAATATCAAGTCTGCAACGCGGGCAGGTAACGGACTCCACTGTCTCAAAAATTAGTTTAGAAAATCATGCGGGAGCCCACTCATTACTCAAAGGCTCTTACCAATAAACTTAATCCCCAATTCAATCCAATAATCTCAATATACAATGAATCCAAATTAAAACAATATGAATTTATCAATCTAAGACAGCCTACACATAATTCTAACATAATTCTTCCATAATTCGATAGCCCAAAGTAAACTACACATGAATTCAATAGTATAGAGACATGATAAAATCACCGATAATATAGTCAAAATAAGGATTGCTTGATTTGGATAGGTTCATAAGGAATTTAATCTAAAAAAATTCAATTAACATCAATTATAACATAAAACATTGTTTCAATTTGTTTCATGCAAGAACCTATGGCTAGAAGTTGAAATAGAAGGAATCATGTTTTGATCATCTTTGAAAAACCATTGGAATTGACTCCTTGAAGAAAGAGATTTCAAGTATGAAGAACTATACCTTAATTGTGATGAAAATCCCACAAGATTGATGGAGAAAAACTAGTAAAATCTATCTTCTTCCTTGGAGCTCTCAAGCTTCAACAATGGAGGTTTTGGTGAGAAAAATGAAGAATTCTTTTTTGAGTTGAGGGTTTATCTTTGATTGGTGAGTTTAGGGGTATAAAAATACTCAATAACCGTCAATAAGTCATCCCCAAATTACCCAAACGACCCCTGAACTTATTAGATGATTTAACGAATTCAAATTTGACTTAAAAATGACGCGGCCAAAATTGGGAGATTACTGCCTGTCGCGGAGGCATTTTCAAATCTTGGTTATAGAATATTTTCAGATAGAATCGTTCGTGATAGTACCGCATCGTAGGGCAAGAATTTTTCCAATTTTTGAGCCAGTTGCGCGACGCGCTGCCACTGCCAGATCTTGGCTGGCGCGGCAGCCTACTTGGCAAACTTTGGGTGCTCATTGGGGACCCTTAGGCTGGTCCCCGGGGCATCGTTATTGAATGTTTTGACCCTTTACATGTCAGGCTACACGTAGGAACCATCGGTTCTCAATTTCACCCTCAAACTATCCCCCAAAACTTCAATACAAAACATTACGACACACTAGTTCAACTTCGACTAGTTTCCGAACGTCTAGGATGTTCTTGGATGTTTGACCTCCAAACACTTCTAAGCTTTATATACTGCATATGAACACTATTATTAACCATTTTAGGACTTGAGAACATCAAGACACAAGTGTTAGGATCTTGTTCAACCTAGCTTAGTTTTAGGGGCGTTACAATCTCCACCAGTTGGACAACATTCGTCCTCGAATGACACTTGCCACACTTTAAACATTTTTAAGAGTTAAGACTCAAAGACTAGCAGCTCATAACCATACCACACCATAATAAATAAAGTAAGATAGGAAGAACATCAACTCCACATAAAAAAGAGACTCAAAACACAACAATAAGGTAGGAACTACATCTACAACTCATCATTCTAGACTAATATTTTTCATTCAAATAGGAGGAACTTCCTTCTCCACATATTATCATGGTCATATACATCATTTGTGTACACCTCATAACTGTAACACTTCAAAAATCTAAGACGTGTTCTAGAGACTAACATAAGGGTCCATTTTAATGAATATAAGCCATTTAGGAAGTCTAGTAACCAAAACATCCAAGAAAGTCCATGACGTCCGGAAACTAGTTCAAAGAGGTACTAGCATGCCTTAGCCTATTTGACTAACTTTTTGTAAGACACCCAAAATAAGTTAGGGTGTCTAGATCGTAACGTGTTCGCCTTAATGTTCTAAGGGCCTAAAATGACTTATAATATGGTTTAGAGGGAGTGTATAAAGTTTGAGGTTATTTAGAAGTCAAACGTCAAGGGTCGACCAAAACGTTCGACGACTAGTCACCTATGTGCCTCATGTGTCTATGTATGCTTATATTTGTATGTCATGAGCTTATGAAGTATTAAAAAGATTTATAATGATGTAAAATGATAGTATATGAAGTTTCGTGAAGTTTGGAGGTCAAACGTCCAAGAACGTCCAAGACTTTCGAAAGATAGCCTAGAGACATGCATGTGTGTGTCTCGATGGGGCCTTGCTTGTTTGGACGAGTTGCAAGTGTTTGTTTTGGGTGAAAATTTTGTGGAATGTCTACAACTTGTTAAGGGTTGTATTTACGTTGGAAACGTCCAGGTACAACCTCTAAAGGGCCCCGCAAAAGGGCCCACAAGAAGGACCTAAGGCTGGCGGAGACACTGCCTTGGCAGTGTCAATCGATGGACCAAACGACGGCCAGTTGGTCAACCAATGGCCCGTAGGTGAGGTCTCATCGATTGGTACTTAGGTTGGGCAGCTCTAAAGCAAAAAATTGGCTAAGTACCAAACGACAGAACCCCAGGCACGGCCCGTCGACTGACCTACGACCAGTAGACAGGTCAGTTGATGGTGGCTTGTGAACTGAAGCCTGCGTACTGTTTCATTAAAAGGGTGAATGGAAAATTCACTCCACATCCTAAACCGACTCTAATTGGGTTACTCAACTAATTGTGGGTGTATATAAGTCATCCTACACGTGAACCTCCCATTCCCAATCCCATACACACGTAAGAAATCTTCTCTCCAAAAATCTTCTCCCTAGAAACCACCATTGTTGGTGAAGCTCAAGAACTTCTTGGAGCTAGGATTTTCGTTGATGAATCACCAGGTTTTAGAGGTCTTCATGAAGATTAAGGTATGGTGATCTTCATCTCTAGTTATCTTTTCATCTAGAGAGTAAATCTCAAGATTTCAAAGAGAAAAATATGATCAAACACTTTCTTCTTCAATCTGCTATGGGTTCCTGCTAAATATTTTTTGAATGATTAAATAATGATTAATTGAAGTTAATAAAGTGGTTATTTTGACTCCAATTGCATGATGAACCCATGCTCCTGCACAAAAAATATTTAGCCTTGCATGGGCAATGTGATCACATTTTGTATCGATTGAATTGTGATTTTCTTACGTTGAAGTGATTATATATACTGTTATTTACATGAATTTATGTTGAATTGATGTTGAAGGATCCATGAGGATCAATGTATGAAGATTTGAACATGTTTAGCCTAGTTTCTATGGTTCACTATAACATTGGCCTCTTAATTATTTAATGTGGATTTCGATCATGTTAAGTTGGTTATATCTACTGTTCTAGGTTAATATCATGTTTGAATTATTAATATGAATCTTGTATGATTGAGGTAAAGATGGCTTATGTGAATTGATCTAGTCTCTTCTAGTCTATCGATTGATAATACTATATATATGATGTTATCTCAAATTGTGGATAGATGAAGCATGATTCCTTTGATGTAGTGATCTATTTAGCTGCTGCCTAGCATGTACATTATTGTTAAAATATGATTGATGATCAAGGCCTTAGAGAATCAATAGTGTTGGTTAATTCCTCTTCATTCTAGCGAATTGACAAGTCTAATGCCTATGTTGTAGCTTGATATTGAAGTGCTTTAAACATGATTTCAGTATGATTAAGTGTGTGATTGGCTACTGCCTTTGTAACAACCCTAAAAATGGATATGCTAAGTAATGCTTAATGTGTCTAGAATGCCTATGATTAGACCGGGTTCACACGGATTGATGCGCGTAGAACCAGACATCTGAACCTCTGCAGCAGCCAAGCCAACTAACTTGGTGAGTTAGTTGAGCTAGGAAAGGTTGGGTCCAGCCATGTAGGGCACCCGAATATGAAGATTTACCCTGATGAGTCTTTACCGGACTTAAAAAGGGGAAATCTTAAGATTGGAAGGTCTAGGGGCAAAATGGTCTTTTTCCAGGCTAAGGGTAGTATCGTAATTACCCTAAATATTTAATTAATTATTTAATTAATATGGTGGAGGGGCATTTTGGGGAGAAATGGCCGAAATTAGCCTTTGAGCAAAATCTTGCTCCACCCGAATTCGAACCTAAGTGGGAGCAATTATTTAATTTGATTATTTAATTAGGTGAATTAATTTAATTAATTAATATTTAATAGTTGATTTAAGAAAAAGGGAAAAATCTGATTTTTAATAAAAAAATAATAATAATAAAATTAATAAATAATGAGGAGTCCTAGTTTGACTTAGTCTCCACCTAACTCTCCTAATCCTAATTATAATCCTAATCCTCTCATTCTCACGTCTCTCACTCTCATTCTCACGTTTTTTATCATTACAATAACTGAAAATTTGACTATGTTTGCTGCCTGAAGTTTGTATGTTAAATGTTGTGTTTTGCCTCTGTAAAAAATGCTAAAAACGTGATGTTCAAGGTTAAGGTGGCTGACTGAATGTCACTCAAAATTCTACAAAACAATCAACAAAAGAATGAGAGAAAAATGGATTGGAAATTTGAAGTCTCGGCCAAAAGGTGAGAAAAATGACTATGTTTTATTTTTTTTTTAAAATTATGAGGTCGTTGGGAATGGAACCCAAGACCTCACCAACTGTAAATTACATAAAAATTTCATGAAAAAAATGAAAGGAAAAATAAATGTGGAGAGTGGGGGTTGAACCCCCAACCTCTTGAATGGATGAGAGAGTTAGGAGAAAAATAAATGTGGAGAGTGGGGATTGAACCCCCAACCTCTTGAATGGATGAGAGAGTTAGGAGAAAAATAAATGTGGAGAGTGTAGATTGAACCCCCAACCTCTTGAATGGATGAGAGAGTTAGGAGAAAAATAAAGGAGAAAAATAAATGTGGAGAGTGGGGATTGACCCCCCAACCCCTTGAATGGATGAGAGAGTTAGGAGAAAAATAAAGGAGAAAAATAAATGTGGAGAGTGGGGATTGAACCCCCAACCTCTTGAATGGATAAGAGAGTTAGGAGAAAAATAAAGGAGAAAATAAATGTGGAGAGTGGGGATTGAACCCCCAACCTCTTGAATGAATGAGAGAGTTAGGAGAAAAATAAAGGAGAAAATTAAATGTGGAGAGTGGGGATTGAACCACCAACCTCTTGAATAGATGAGAGAGTTAGGAGAAAAAAAAAAGAAAGGAAATATTATGGGGCTGATGGGGATCGAACTAGGGTCCCTCAAATATGAAAAATGCAATCACCAAGTTTAATGTAAGATTAAGTGTTGCCCAAGGGTTTCAAAATCGGGTCCCCTTGCCCAATTCCGTGTTGACACATAAGTCATACGTAAACAATTATTTAATGAATGCTACCTCTAAAGATCGAAATCAATATCTTGGCATACCTACAAGATGCATAAGTCTTGTACCACATAATCTTGGGTAAATATGAATAACTTAGATACACTATGAATGAAGCCTCACGGCTTGTATGTGTGGACTCATAAGTCTAGCATACATTTAAAAAGTAAGTGAACCTAAGATATTACGTGATGAGATAATGAAACCCCAGAGGGGTCAAGTAAGAGAATGACACACACTAAAGAGCCAACTGCATTGGCATACGATGAAATGAACATTCGCGTAAAGTGGAGAGTAATTATGAAGAGTAAATGTGCTAAAGTTAAAGAATGTGGTGACAGCATGATAAAAGGCTAATGTTAAAGATGAGAACAATCTCAAATGAGCCTAAGTAAATGTTACCAAAACGTACTCACCTATGAGAGTGTAAAGATAATGAAGAGACCAGTCTCTATGAACACACTAATGAAAGTATTGAAGTTAATGCATACTTAATACTAATGATGAGATGAGAAATCATCTAATGAGCTATGATGTCCTCATACTAGAAGCCAGCTTCCATGATGTATGAGTTGAATGTAATGGAACTTTATACTGAGCACGGATAGGCTAGCTATGAACGGTGATGCCTTCCTTCGGGAAGGGTGGAGGTTCACGTAACTCTCATGAGATGAGACTGTCCGGCATGCCGGGTATGTGTCTCCTTATATCTCCTAGTCTTTGAACCTATACTGCCAATATAGGGATCTAGCAGAGTTTGGCTCCCTATATACGCTAGAATGTTTTGGATCACTTTGGCCGGTGATTCAACCTTTTTTCGGTGTGGGGATCACACACTGGATTTCATGATGCTCACATGATCTATGTCGGTTAAGGTTAAAGTTCCCAAAGAAAGAATGAGGCCAGCCTCAAAGAATACACATAATGAAATGTACGATACCAAAGGTGTTAGGATAGGATAATCAAGAGGTGAGCTACACTTAAGTAATGACACTAGGTTATTCTTGGTCATTGAACTGCAAACCCGATGAGAGTCTTAAACTTCATCCTAGGTATGACTGGTGATTGCATTAGTATATGAATGAATGAAAATGAAGTACGTATGAACAAACGAAATAGACTCTGTGTTTGCTGAAGAAGGCTCCCTAGTTGAGGTCCCATATGTTGAGCGCTCATTTTGGGAAGTCCTAATGTCAAGTCCATGATTCCAAGGTCTCATGGTATATGAAAGAATGATATGAACTACGTGATATGATATGTGCAATATGTTATGTGCTGCTTGCAAAATGATAAGTATGATGATGCATGTTACTCTCATGGCATGACTTTCCTAATCTAAATTTGGCAAGTCCACTGACTTGACTTTCCATAAATCATGTTGTTAGGAAAGAGCTATTCTTACTCATGCATGTCCTTGGTGTGTGCTTGCATATACCCATACTTAGTACAAGTGTGTATTAATCCCATAAAACTCAACATTTTTAGGTGCAGGCATAGGTGGACGTTAGAGCTTACATGTCGACGCTGATACTATCTGGACGTATAGCATTCATCCGGACTTGGTAGGCCCTCATGCTTTCGAGGACGCTTGCCCATTATATTCTAGCTTAGACATAGGTTTGAGTTAGTGGAGTATGTTCCACTAGCGTTTCTTTCTCATCTTATTTCAGACACTGTATTAGTGCCATTTTAGCAAGTATACATTTAATCCAGTATTGAACTATTTCTTTCATTTGATGATCTTAATATTAGATGGTTGATTGTGAACGTTTATGAGTTTAAGTAGAATGTATTATATGAATGTTAAGTAACAAAAAGTTCAAATTTTCCGCTAAAATTAACCTAGATGAAGTAACAATGATGTATGTAGGCTTGTCTGCGACCTCTGAGAGGTCAACGACGCCGGTCTCATCTGGTGTCTAGACTCCAGTCGTGACAAAGTTGGTATCAGAGCACTAGGTTAAATTCCGAGGATAATAAGTTCACATCAACCACATTGAGTAGTTTCTAAGTCATGGAAGTGAAGTGCACCACTATCCTGAATTAGAGACTGCATGATGCGTAGGAAAAATTCCCTTCTTCTGATCTTATCGTGCCTTTTGCTAATGTCTGATTTCTTGGTGTTATGAGCGTGTCTAACATCAATTCTTCTTTCTTTTCAGTAAATAAACACTAGAAGGAACGTTGGTCAGGGGAGAGGAGGAGCAGCTGCTGGGGGTAATCAAGTTCCACTTCAGGCTCTAGCTGAAGGAGTGGCCATGCCAGTTAACCCAGCTGGGTTGACTGATGCAGAGGTTCGGAATGCTCTGGCTCAGATGGATCAAGCCATCACTATGAAGGACCAGGCTATGACGGCCCAAGACAACATACAGGATGTTCAGTGGGAGAACCCACCCGTACGTAGCATGACAAACAGATTACGAGATTTTACGAGGATGAATCCTCTGATTTTCATAGGGTCCAAGACTTCGGAGGATCCCCAGGAGTTTATGGATGAGGTACATAAGATCTTGGTGTCCATGGGGGCCACAGGTACTGAAAAGGATGAGCTGGCTTCCTATCAGCTCAAGGATGTTGCATAGTCTTGGTGCAAGATGTGGCAGGATAGACGAGCTTTGGGTGGAATTCCGATCACGTGGGAGCTGTTTAACACAGCCTTCCTGGAGAGATTCTTCCCCAATGAGATGAGGGAGGACAAGGTTGAGGAGTTTATCAACCTTAAACAGGGATCGATGACAGTCAGGGAGTATTCCCTGAAGTTTGTGAAATTATCCAGGTATGCCACTTCTCTTGTGTCTAACAGCAGAGACGAGATGAGTAGATTCTTGACAGGGATTACTGAGGATCTCAAGGAGGAGTGTAGGGCAGCTATGATGCATGACAACATGGAACTTTCCAGGCTTATGGTCCATATCCAGCAAGTGGAGGAAAGCAGGAAGAGGAAGCAGACTAGGGCAGGGAACATGTCAAGGCAAGCTGAGGAGAATTTTTCAAGGAAGAGCATTATTGAAATCAGGGATAAGCCAGGTTTAAGAAGGGACTCTCCCACCAAGGAGAGTCAAGTTCATCCAAGGGTCACTATGATAGGTATTTTGAGTCCAGAGTTAAGAGAAACAATGAAGTAGATACACCTCACGAGAGGCCACCTTGCAGGAAGTGGGGCAAACTGCATGGAAGAGATTGTATGATGGGCTGAAACGCTTGTTACAGTTGTGGAAAACCAGGTCACATGGTGAAGGATTGTCCGAATAGGAGAAGTCAAGAACAAGGGAAGGAGAGAGTTCATCCTAATGGTCCAAGTGAAGAGGCTCCAAGGAGGCAACGATTCTTGGCACTCAAGTCTAGGGGTGCAGGGGAAGGCACTTCTGGTGAAATCTCGGGTGCGTAACCTTAATTAGTCTTTCATGTATTTGACTGTGTATGGTGTTTATGCACTAGTATGAGGTTAATATGTTTGAGTCATCATGTTGGTTGCTGATTTGTATGGCTTATATGTTTACTTATGTTGTATGCTCTGGATGAGACTAGTTTAGGAAAGAGTTCCTTAGTCTATTAATGTGAAGCTATTAGTAGGTTTCAAGGATGTGCACCAGCATGTTAATATGTGAATCAGATATTCACCAATAAGGAGTATTGAATTACCTATGTATGCATACATTCTATAGATGACTTACTTATTGCTAGTAAAGAGTAGTGTCATTCGGGGACGAATGTTCCTAAGGGGGGGGGGGGATAATGTAACAACCCTAAAAATGGATATGCTAAGTAATGCTTAATGTGTCTAGAATGCCTACGATTAGACCGGGTTCACACGGATTGATGCGCGTAGAACAAGACCTCTGAACCTCTGCAACAGCCAAGCCAACTAACTTGGTGAGTTAGTTGAGCTAGTAAAGGTTTGGTCCACCCTTGTAGGGCACCCGAATATGAAGATTTACCCGGATGAGTCTTTACCGGACTTAAAAAGGAGAAATCTTAAGTTTGGAAGGTCTAGGGGCAAAATGGTCTTTTTCTAGGCTAAGGTTAGTATCGTAATTACCCTAAATATTTAATTAATTATTTGATTAATATGGTGGAGGGGAATTTTGGGGAGAAAGAGCCGAAATTGTCCTTTGAGCAAAATCTTGCTCCACCCTGGTTCGAACCTAGGTGGGAGCAATGATTTAATTTGATTATTTAATTTGGTGAATTAATTTAATTAATTAATATTTAATAGCTGATTTAAGAAAAAGGGAAAAATCAGATTTTTAATAAAAAAATAATAGTAATAAAATTAATAAATAATGAGGAGTCCTAGTTTGACTTAGTCTCCACCTAACTCTCCTAATCCTAATCATAATCCTAATCCTCTCATTCTCACGTGTCTCACTCTCATTCTCACGTTTTTTATCATTAAAATAACTGAAAATTTGACTATGTTTGTTGCCTGAAGTTTTTATGTTAAATGTTGTATTTTGCGTGTGTAAAAAATGCTAAAAACGTGATGTTCATAAAAGCTTAAGGTGGCTGACTGAATGTCACTCAAAATGCTACAAAAAAATCAAAAAAAGAATGAGAGAAAAATGGATTGGAAGAGACTTGCTTGAAATTTGAAGTCTCGGCCAAGAGGTGAGAAAAATGACTATGTTTTAATTTTTTTAAAAAATTATGAGGTCGTTGGGAATGGAACCCAAGACCTCACCAAATGTAAATTACATTAAAATTTCATGAAAAAAATGAAAGGAAAAATAAATGTGGAGAGTGGGGATTGAACCCCCAACCTCTTGAATGGATGAGAGAGTTAGGAGAAAAATAAATGTGGAGAGTGGGGATTGAACCCCCAACCTCTTGAATGGATGGGAGAGTTAGGAGAAAAATAAAGGAGAAAAATAAATGTGGAGAGTGGGGATTGAACCCCCAACCTCTTGAATGTATTAGAGAGTTAGGAGAAAAATAAAGGAGAAAAATAAATGTGGAGAGAGGGAATTGAACCCCCAACCTCTTGAATGGATGAGAGAGTTAAGAGAAAAATAAAGGAGAAAAATTAATGTGGAGAGTGGGAATTGAACCCCCAACCTCTTGAATGGATGAGAGAGTTAGGAGAAAAATAAAGGAGAAAAATAAATGTGGAGAGTGGGGATTGAACCCCCAACCTCTTGAATAGATGAGAGAGTTAGGAGGAAAAAAAAGAAAGGAAATATTATGGGGCTGATGGGGATCGAACTAAGGTCCTTCAAATCTGAAAAATGCAATCACCAAGTTTAATGTATGATTAAGTGTTGCCCAAGGGTTTCAAAATCGGGTCCCCTTACCCAATTCCATATTGACACATAAGTCATAGGTAATAATTATTTAATGAATGCTACCTCTAAAGATCGAAATCAATATCTTGGCATACCTACAAGATGCATAAGTCTTATACCACATAATCTTGGGTAAATATGAATAACTTAGATACACTATGAATGAAGCCTCATGTCTTGTATGTGTGGACTCATAAGTCTAGGATACGTTTAAAAAGTAACTGAACCTAAGATATTATGTGTTGAGATAATGAAACCCCAGAGGGGTCAAGTAAGAGTATGACACACACTAAAGAGCCAACTGCATTGGAATACGATGAAATGAACATTCACGTAAAGTGGTGAGTAATTATGAAGAGTAAATGTGCTAAAGTTAAAGAATGTGGTGACAGCATGACAAAAGGCTAATGTGAAAGATGAGAGCAATCTCAAATGAGCCTAAGTAAATGTTACCAAAACGTACTCACCTATGAGAGTGTAAAGTTAATGAAGAGACCAGTCTCTATGAACACTCTTATGAAAGTATTGAAGTTAATGCATACTTAATACTAATGATGAGATGAGAAATCATCTAATGAGCTATGATGTCCTCATGCTAGAAGCCAGCTTCCATGATGTATGAGTTGAATGTAATGGAACTTTATACTGAGCACCGATAGGCTAGCTATGAGCGGTGATGCCTTCATTCGGGAAGGGCGGAGGTTCACGTAACTCTCATGAGATGAGACTGTCCGGCATGTCGGGTATGAGTCTCCTTATATCTCCTAATCTTTGAACCTATACTGCCAATATAGGGATCTAGCAGGGTTCGACTCCCTATATACGCTAGCATGTTTTGGTTCACTTTGGCCGGTGATTCCACCTCTTTTTGGTATAGGGATTACACACTGGATTTCATGATGCTCACATAATCTATGTCGGTTAAGGTTAAGTTCCCAAAGAAAGAATGAGGACAGCCTCAAAGAATACACATAATGAAATGAACGATACCAAAGGTGTTAGGATAGGATAATCAAGAGGTGAGCTAGACTTAAGTAATGACACTAGGTTATTCTTGGTCATTGTACAGCAAACCCGATGAGAGTCTTAAAATTCATCCTAGGTATGACTGGTGACTACACTAGTATATGAATGAAAATGAAGTACGTATGAAGGAACGAAGCAGACTCTGTGTTTGCTGAAGAAGGCTCCCTAGTTGAGGTCCCATATGTTGAGCTTTTATTTTGGGAAGTCCTAATGTCAAGTCCATGATTCCAAGGTCTCATGGCATATGAAAGAATGATATGAACTACGTTATATGATATGTGCAATATGTTATGTGCTGCTTGCAAAATGATAAGTATGATGATGCATGTTACTCCCATGGCATGACTTTCCTAATCCAAATTTGTCAAGTCCGCTGACTTGACTTTCCATAAATCATGTTGTTAGAAAAGATCTATTTTTACTCATGCATGTCCTTGGTGTGTGCTTGCATATACCCATACTTAGTACAAGTGTGTACTAATCCCATAAAACTCTACATTTTTAGGTGCAGGCACAGGTGGATGTTAGAGCTTACAGGTCGACGCTGAAGCTATCCGGACGTAGAGCATTCATCCGGACTTGGTAGGTCCTCATGCTTTCGAGGACGCTTGTAAGTTTGAGTTAGTGGAGTATATTCCACTAGCGTTTCTTTCTCATCTTATTTCAGACATTGGATTGGTGCCATTTTGGCAAGTATACACTTAATGCAGTATTGAACTATTTCTTTCATTTGATGATCTTAATATTAGATGGTTGATTGTGAACATTTATGTGTATAAGTAGAATGTCTTATATGAATGTTAAGTAAAAATAAGTTCAAATTTTCCGCTAAAATTAACCTAGATGAAGTAACGATAATGTATGTAGGCTTGTATGCGACCTCTGAGAGGTCAACGACGCCGGTCTTGTATGGGGTCTACACTCCGGTCGTGACAGCCTTAGATTGATATTATAGATGAAATATGATCTATAATCCATGTAAGTGAAATTGGCTAATGGTCTATGTTCTTCTACCTTCTAGTATGCTAAGGTGTTGTGCTAGTTGTAGTATGAACTTGTAGTAGCTTGTAATTGAATTCATGTATGATTATGGAACATAAGCTACTTCCCTAACCTTGAATTATTGATAAAAGAGTAGTAAAGGTCAATGATGACCAAAGGGTAAAGGGTTGGTAAGAATCTCTCTACTCTTCTACTTCTCTACTTCTCTATAGTAATGTTGATGAAGCCCTGAATGTCATTGTGTGGTACGATCCACTTATGGTGGCGGTGTTTACTTTATGTCATTATATATGTGTTGACCGTGGACTTGAAGGCAATTTGATGAATATAGGAAGGAGTGGTTATGATTATCACTTTATGTGTAACTTGTGCCTAGTCTTCTATTTGAGTTGTGAATCTAGGTTATGTTACTATTGTTACAAGCATGTAAGGGGTTATGTAATATAATGTGTTGGTGCTTCCATGTTTTAGGTACTAGTGGTTATATGACCCCTACCTATGTATCCCTATGTGAATGTGTGGATAGCTAATGTTAGGAGTCTTAAAGTGTTCTATGAAGTTAACTTGCCTCCTATGCTATTGTGTGTTGTGTGGTCTATGCTTGAAAGAGTAATGTGGTTTAAGAGGGTGGCTACCTCAATATGTTGTTGATATCCATTATGTGATCATTTTGACCAATGTACACACACACTCACACTTCATGCATGCTTGAAAATAGTAAAGGTTCATGGTGTCTAAATGAAAGGTAGTTCTCATATTCACTAGTGTCTACTACTATGCATGTTAAGATGATGTTATGAAAGTATGATATGTGTTTCCTTATCTAGGATGACTTTATAGGCGTACTAGTATGGGCAAGGGTATGGGACATTGCCTATGCATTGCACATGTGTACCTTGATATGATAGTTAGTTTTGGTTTCTATATGTATGAATAAATGTATGAACATGTGTGAATTAATGTGTTATGTGAAAGGTTTGCTTACATATATGCATACACTCACACACATGAAAGATGATCTAGTTAATAGAGGGGCCTTGAAAGGTGTGCCCAAGAATACTCTATAACTAGATAGGTGCTTGAATATGTTATAAGCATATGAGAGTAAATATCCTAACCTTATGTTTTATGAAAAATGATAATAAAGGCTTTTTGAATAAAGGAAACTTAGCTTAGCACCGAGTGAACTTGTAGATGATGGGGTGACTCTTTCCAACATAGGGAAGGTAGGGTTCACTACGGTCCTCATGTGAGGGAGTGACGCTTTCCCAAATAGTGGAGGTAGGGTTCACTACGGTCCTCACGGGGTGGATAGCCTCATGACCCAACAAAGGGTGTAGAGTTGATATTTACTATGATGCCCCAAGTTTCATAAACTATGTTGCCAGTATAGGATACTAGCTAGTGGATCCACCTAGAAAGCTATGTCACGTTTGGTTCTACTTTGGCCGGTAGACCACCTTCTTTCGGTGTGGGGTTTTATGACACCGGATTCCATGTTTAGCATCACATGGTCTATGTCGGTTAAGGCTATAGTTTCCCTAAAGTAAAATCAACAATGGATGTAAATGACTAGGACCCTAACTAGAATGACTTAAGGGATGTTACTTAAGATAGGTGGAAGTAATGAACCCATCTAGACATTGCACAACTATCTCCTTAGGAAGTTCTAGAAAGATGTTCTAATGCATGTGTCTATGTATATGATTCTTTATGCATGATATTGTAGAAGTGGTCTACTTGTTATGAAGATGTGCATGTTATGAATCTATGTGATATGATCTATCCTTATGTACACTATGTTGGTCTAAATGACTATATGATGAAGGTGTTGTATTGACATGAATGAAGTTGTATTTACTTGTTCTATTGATGTATGAATTGAATGTTAAGGTTTATGGTCTCATGAAGAGTTTACTAAGTATGTGTGTGGTTATGGGGCTTCACATGTACATTACACTAGTAGGCTAATATTAGGGTCATGAACAATGTCTTATAATGATGAATATGAAAAGATGTAAAAGTATGTGCAAGTTGATGTAGCTTACTGTAATATCATATATGCTTGACTTGAAAGTGTCTTGGAATTGGCTATATTTCTATGGGGATATGTGTTGACTTGTGTAAGTATATGTATGTTTCCTTGCGATCTTAAGGTGATGCATTGCACCAAGTATCACTACAGGGTTACTTGGGAATTTAATGAACAAAAGGAAATAAAGCTCACTGTTAAGGGAAAAAGAGCTCACTGTAATGTAATTCAAAAATGTCATAAATTCTATATGTGATCTTATGTAATGTTTGACATTTGAATATGTTTATATGATGTATGTGAATGATATAAATTCTATTGGATAAATGTTTTATGAAGATTTACTCAAAAAGCATAAAGTATGACTTCAAAGAAAATGTCCCTTTTAAATACATGTTTTTGCATGGTTGTCATACTTAGTACATTCTTGTGCTAATCCCATTATTCTCTACTTTTTACACAAAGTGTAGGTTATGGATGCTTAAAGGATGTCTTGAATGGTGAAGAGCTTTCTAGATGATTCCCAAGCTCAATGAAAGGAATCCTTAAAGTTCAAGGATCTCCTACTTATGTCTTTACTGTAAAGTCTTTCAATATTGTATAGTTATGTAATGTGGCTTATGGGCCGTAACCCTAATGTACTCCAATGTTATTGAGTCTAAGATGGAAAAGAGACTTAAGGTCTATACATGTATTATGACTTATGTTTTATATTTATATGAAGTAAGTTTCTTGCATATGATGTGCTATGAAAAGTTTTAAATTTTCCGCTAAATTTACTATGTCAATGCGATGAATGATAACTGTGGGCTTGTATAAGACCTCCGAGAGGTCAAGTACGCCATGTTACTTCTAGGGGGTAGCCGGATGTGACAAACGTGGTATCAGAGCATGAGGTTTATAAAGTGATTTTAGGTTCTAAAAGTCTCATATTGCCACGTCTAGTAGAGTCTCATAGCATTGGTGGTGAGTCGCGACACATCAAATGGTACGGGAGGCTATAAGACGATAGAGTTTCCCTTCTTCATCATTTTGATATCGTGCCATAGAACTTAACTCTATAAGATCTCTCTCTAATGTTTTCTTGTCCGGTGGTCTATTAGATGTGATCGCTTGGATGAGATTGTATCTCTATGCTTGAGGGAGAAAGGTGAGTTAATGCTTAACTTGGTTTTATGGTTGAATGAGTATGTTTGAAGGTGAATTTTGACATGTCTTGATGATATGATGCCATTTATGGCTATGTATGAGATTTATGTGAAATAGCATGTTATGTTGAAAAATGTGTGTAATAAAAATGGTTAAAGCATGCTAGAAGTTGTTATGGTTGACATGAGTTCTTTTGGAATGATGTGTTACTATATATTGTTGTATATGTTGGTAGCCTAATGATATGATTTGAACTTGAAATGCTTAGTGACTACCTATGAAAGCATGCTACCTTAAGAATATGTGTTTTAAGGTGTTCATTATTTCCCTTGTTCATATGTGGTCTTTGATAAGTTGCCTAGTATGGATGGAAGTCCTTTATATATACTTGATCCTAGGTGTGAAGGTAGTATGCATGTCTTGCTAGGATTATGATGTGGGTTTTAGTGACCTAGAAGTCACCTTACTGTAATGTCCATGCAAAAAGAAGAAATTTTATGGCTAAGTCTCCTTGTTGTTTTCCTTAATGTTGAATGACCTTAATGACTATTGTAATATATGAAAACTGTATGTGGTTGAATGGTATGACCTAACATGATGATTGGGGATACATTACCTATATGATAAAGTTTAGAACACCTTTGGAGCCCTTATGGTATGTTACTGTAATCCCTTTTAAAGTGATAATCACTTTTAAGTGATGAAAAATGAGTTTTGTTAAGTTAAGATCCTCTTAAGGTTGGGTTAAGTTGTTCTTAATTGGGTTTACCCTAAGTGGGGGTTGGTGAAGGAATAGTAAGGTTATACGAATTTTCTACCTTGACCTTCTATTATTTGCTTGATCTTGAATTTAATGAAGTCTTGATGAGCTTTTTCATGAATAGAGTCTTGCATAAAGTATGAATTGCATGAACTTTATATGTTTGGTATGTATTGATTGACATCATCTTAAAGATCTTATAAACATTCCAATGTGCATGAATGGAAATTTTTATTAAATACATGTTTCTCATGAGTATTGTACATCCTAACATGCTAATGGTACACTTGACTTCATGAGATAAAGTAGGAAACTTGGTTTTAGTCACTTGTGATATGTAAGGTTTAGCCTTATAATGAAAAGTTGAGTCTCTTTTAAATGAATTATGTGGAGTCTCTTGAAAATTATGTGACTTTTATGGTTTGGAAAGCATGATTGTAGGCTCACTCTTGAAAAGTGAAAGCATGTTCAGCTTAGTATTCATGAATGTGCCTATAATTTGTATTGTTGTTCCTAATCGATGCTTAATGTGAAGGTGAGTACCATGTTATAAATTGACATTGTGTGAAATGGCTTCCTAATTTTTGTGATGCATTTGGTGTGATCTACCATTTAGACTTCACTAGGAAGAAATCTTGATCATGTCTTTGTTTAAAGGTTGAGAAATTTCTCATATTACCGTAAAGATGGCCTTTGTGCATTTGCTTGGGTGTGAGCTCATGATACATGTTAATGTTTTGAGGATATGGACATTCCTCCATGGACACGACTAAGCATGGTATGGTTGAGTATGACCCTCATAGCACTAGGTTTAACTTATAAGAATCAATTGTCAACCTATCTTACTTAAGTCTATGTGCATTGAAGTATGAGTGCTTAAATGGCTTTTGGGGTATTATTATAATCTGCCTATGTGTGCCTATTCATGATGAACTCTTAATAGAATGGATTTTAATGACCATGTCATGATTAGGAGAAGGATGTTCCTCCTATGAACATGATAAGAGCCTCTTTGATTAATGCATTAAGGAGTGAGTAAATTGAAGTTCTTGCTTGCTTGTGTGTATTGAGTGCTAAATGGTGTGAAGTTGTGTTCCTTGTAAGTTCGGTGCATTAACTTCTATGTGATGATGTTATGAATGAGATGCACTGCTCTATGATGCATTGAAGTCCTTGTTGTGATTGGAGTGTTCTAAGTGTCATTCGAGGACGAATGTTCCCAAGTGGGTATATTGTAAGACCCCCAAAATGAGTTAGGGTGTCTAGAGCCTAACGTGTTCATCTTAATGTTGTAAGGGCCTAAAATTACTTATAATATGGTTTAGAGGCAGTGTATAAAGTTTGAGGTGATTTGGAAGTCAAACGTCACGTGTCGACCAAAACGTTCGACGACCAGTCAGCTATGTGCCTCATGTGTCTATGCATGCTTATATTTGTATTTCATGAGCTTATGAAGTCTTAAAGTGGTTTATAATGATGTCAAATGGTAGTATATGAATTTTCGTGAATTGTGGAGGTCAAACGTCCAAGAACGTCCAAGACGTTCGAAACATAGCCTAGAGACATGCATGTGTGTGTCTCGATGGGGCCTTGCTTGTTTGGACGTGTAGCAGGTATTTGTTTTGGGTGAAACTTTTATAGAATATCTATAACTTTGTAAGGGTTGTATTGACGTTGGAAACATCCAGGTACAACCTCTAAAGGGCCCCGCAAAAGGGCCCACAAGAAGGACCCAAGGCTTGCCGAGACACTGCCTTGGCAGTGTCAATCGACGGACCAAAAGACGGCCAGTTGGTCACCTAACTTCCCGTAGGTGATGTCTCATCGATTTGTACTTAGGTTGGTCAGGACTCAATCCAAAAATTGGCTAAGTACCAAACGACGTAACCCCAGGCACGGCCAGTCGACTGACCTACGGCCAATAGATAGGTCCGTCGATGGTGGCCTGTGAACTGAAGCCTGCATACTGTTTCATTATAGGGATGAATGGGAAATTCACCCCACATCCTAAAACGACACTAATTGTGTTATTTAACTAATTTTTTGTGTAAATAAGTCATCCTACACGTGAACCTCCCATTCCCAATGCCATACACACGTAAGAAATCTTCTCTCCAAAAATCTTCTCCCTAGAAACCACCATTGTTGGTGAAGCTCAAGAACTGCTTGGAGGTTGGACATGTGCTTGCACATGTGTTACCATGCACTTTCCTAACCGTGCACTCTGTAGTTGCACTTGGAAAGTTCACTTCTTGTCCCAAGGATCCTCCCTATGTCCTTGGGCACTGCTTAATCTACATGATCATTTTAAATGATCATGTGCTATGGTACCTAGGCTTGACACTTGGATGCCTCGTACATAATGTGTGTAAGCGATGAAATTAAAATTTTTAGCTTATGGTCTTCATTGCAGGTACAATTCCTAAACAATCTTGGATTGGAGCATTTGAACAAATTGTATTTTAAGTTATTTGTTAATACATAGAAATTCGCTAACACCCTTAAGCCAATATTCTCTATCATACCCAATATTACTCAATAGTGGGCATTGGGATGCCTATGTACCCCAATACATATTCTTAAAACCTAATAGACTCTTCACTAGAGAAGTACATTTTTAGGAATGTTCCAATCTTCAAAGCCTTGTCGTGCAATGTCTAGATATAGTCCCGTTTCACTGCATAAAATTCATAGTACTTATCCAACACTAGCATGTATCCCACATGATGATAATAGGCAGTAACCGACATAGACCATACTAGCTAGGCATGGAATACGGAGTCAAAAACCTACTCCGATGGAAGGTGTTGTACTTTCCAATGGTAGAACTAGGACAAATCCCATGTATGCACAAGGTTAAGGAATATCAAGGGCTTCTTTGTACTCTAGCCTCCTTCTTAACTAGAGCTACTACCCAAGCATACTCACTCGGTTCTAGCCATTATTCTCATTGAGTAATTCAATAAAGGAGTATATGAAGAGGTTCCATATCTTGTTCATAACAAAATCATAACACACCCTACCAAAGAGGTTCACTAGGGCTGCCTAAAATGGCAAAGAGTATAGCTCAATGACTTTCCTAAGGATGATTTCATGCCGCTCCAAGCAATCAACCCTAAGTACACCATTCACACAAGAAGGATACCATTACGACTTTCAACATCAATGATATCATAACCTTCTTTCTAAAAGATTCCACATAATGACCTTTTTTACTATATTCAAGATCATGTTCCATTCATACATATTCATTCATGACAAAGGTTATTATAACCAACTAATTCAAAGTTTCATATTCATATTCTTCATGTATTAAGAAAGGAACACAAGTATACCAAGACTAGACACATGTACTTTCCATTATCACATATAACATGTCATTTAAGAAGCACATAGGGACAACTAGTATACTTGCAAGTCATCCTACATACTCCTATAGATTCATCAACATATGTCATTCTAATGATCATAAAGTCAACTAGGAAGATTCACACTTCAACATCAAGTATATACACATGAGACATCAACATAGCCTATCATGAACACATACCTTCAATTAAGAGAACTCATTTTTTGACTTCACATATACACATAAGTCATCAACACCTTCATAATACTCACACAATCAAGTTATAACATGATAATATCATAATACATGAAGTAATGCCGACGATGCCACATAATTCACAAGTATAGCATATAAACACTGCCACCATAAGTGGACCATACCAATCATCAAAACTGAAACACCTATACTACACAATATAGTAGGATTAGGTCAACATACCACCAATACAATCTCATAAACTTCAATCCATAGCCAATTCAACCAATTCATTACTCAAAGGCTCTTACCCATAGCCTTGATGCCCAATTCGATCCAATAATCTCAATATACAATGAATCCAAGTAAAACAATATGAATTTATCAATCTAAGACAACCTACACATAATTCTAACATAATTCTTCCATAATTTGATATTCCAAAGTAAACTACACATGAATTCAATAGTATAGAGACATGATCAAATCACCCATTATATAGTCAAAATAAGGATTGCATGATTTGCATGAGTTCATAAGGAATTTAATCTCAAATCATTCAATTAACATCAATTATAACATAAAACATTGTTTCAAATCGTTTCATGCAAGAACCCATGGCTAGAAGTTGAAATAGAAGGAATCATGTTTTGATCATCTTTGAAAAATCATTGGAATTGACTCCTTGAAGAAAGAGATTTCAAGTATGAAAAACTATACGTTAATTGTGATGAAAATCCCACAAGATTTATGGAGAAAAACTTGTAAAATCTATCTTCATCCTTGTAGCTTTCAATCGTCAACAATGGAGGTTTTGGTGAGAAGCATGGAGATGTTTTGTTTTGACTTTAGGGTTTAGCTTTGATTGGTGAGTTTAGGGTTATAAAAAGACTCAATAACCGTCAATAAGTCATCCCAAATTACCCAAAATACCCATGAACTTAATTGACAATTTAACAAATTCAAATTTGACTTTAAAATGACGCAGCCAAAACTAGGAGATTACTGCCCGTCGTGGAGGCATTTTCAAATCTTGTTTCTGTTAAATTTTTAGACAGAATGGTTCGTGACAGTCCCGCATCGCAGGGCAAGAATTTTGCCCATTTTTGAGCCAGTTGCGCGACGCGCAGCCACTGCCAGATCTCTGCTGGCGCGGCAGCTTGCTTGACCAACTTTGTGTCCTCCTTGGGGACCCTTAGGCTGGTCCCCGGGGCATCGTTATCGGACTTTTCAACCCTTTTCTTGTCAGGATACATATAGGAACCATTGGCACTCAATTTCACCCTCAAAACATCCCCCAAAACATCACTACAAAACACTACGACACACTAGTTCAACTTCGACTTATTTCCGAACGTCTTGAACGTTCTTGGACATTTGACCTCCAAACACTTCTAAAATTTATATACTTCCTATGAACACTATTATTAACAATTTTAGGAATTTAAAATATCATTACACAAGTGTTAGGCTCTAGTTCAACCTAGCTCATTTTTAGGGGCGTTACAATCTCCCCCACTTGGACAGCATTCTTCCTTGAATGACACTTGCAACATTTTAAACATTTTTATGTGTTAAGACTCAAAGACTATAATCTCATAACAATACCACATTATATTCAATATAGTTATATAGGAAGAACATCAACTCCACATAACAAAGAGACTCAAAATACAACTAGAAGGTAGGAACTACATCTACAACTCATCATGCAATAAGAGTCACCTTTTTAATTTCATATAGGAGGAACTTCCTTCTCCATATATTATCATGATCATATAAATCAGTTATATACACATTATAACCATTTTTCATGAAAAAACAATTTAGTCAAATTTTCAAAATCTTACAGTGAACACCAAATTCTTTACAGTGAAACATGCTCAAATTTCCAAAAAAAAGTAACTCTTAAGAAGTTTATGATGGAAGCATGAAAATATAAGAGAATAAACCATATAAAAATAATTTAAATTATAATCATAACTTCATGAAATGCACAATGCAAGGAATCAATGAAATTCAATTTCAGCTAGACTCCTAAACAAAATGTGACATGCAACATGATACTATGACATTCTATCTCTCAAGCTAGAATACAATAGAAGAGAAGAGACAACACATCAAAACTATAGTACTCACCATACTCCACCACTTAGAAGGAACTCATAACAATTAAAGAGAGAAAACTCTAACTTACCGACATCATCATCATCATTCGGTTTCTTTCCTTTTGCTCGGATACCATAGAAGCGATTCCTCTTTGGAGCACCACCATCAGGAGTATTAGGACGAACTTGCTTGGCCTCTCTTCCTCTAGCCGCAATAGTAGTACAATCTCTCACCTTGTGATCATCTTTACCACAACCAAAGCACCCACTAGTACCGGCTAAAACTTCCCAAAGTGATTATTCCCACATGTAGACCAAGTAGGCTTAACACCTTGAGAACTACTACCACCTCACCCTTAACCTTAGGAGCACTAGGTCAGTCATGGTTTGGAGCCCTCTTCTTAAACCTAGGTTGGATTTTCTCATTGGATGCACTACTCTTCAAGTTCCTTTCCATCCTACTAAGTTTGGATTCCTTAATAGATTGAGCATAGACCATAACTCTAGACAAGTTCATATCATTGTGGATAATGGTTGTACGACACTCTTCTTTCACAAGGTCGGCAATACCGGTCAGACACCTACTAATCTCATCCCTTGGGTTAGACACCAAGGATGGAGCATACCTAGACAACATAGTGAACTTCAAGGAATACTCTTCCACACTCATATTACCTTGCTTGAGATTAATGAACTCTTCAACCCTCACCTCCCTCCTCTCGCAGGGAAAGAATTTCTCCAAGAAAGCCTCCTTAAACTCTTCCCACTATATAGGACCCGAATCAACTGGCCTATTATCCTTCCACTGGGTGTACCACACATGAGCAACATCCCTCAATTGGTACAACGATAACTCCACCTTCTGCCTAGAAGTAACCCCCATGACACTCAACACCTTGTACACACCATCTAGAAACTCTTGGGGATCCTCTCCCACCTTAGAGCCAAGAAAGATAGGAGGGTTCATCCTCACAAAGTCTCTCAATCTGTATATCATGGTGCTCTCCAAAATTCACCCTAGGCTCAACATCTCTAGTCACATAAGTAGTCATAGCTCGGTCTAAGGCAAATAAAGCATCTCTAATCTCCCCATTAGTCAAGTCCGGGGGAACCACCAAAACCTTATTACCTTCCTCCACAATAGGAACTTGAGCATACCTAGCACCTTGTGGACCTTGTAAACCATGAAGAACTTTCTCAACATGCTCAACTTGAGGAGGAATCTCCTTATTCACCCTCTCTTCTTCAGCCCTCCTTGCAACCATCCTTCTAGTATTCATCTTCCTAAAAATGCAAGGAAAACGTTAAGAAGAAACACTCATATAACATTTTAATCTACGGCACGACACAAGAGTAGAAAATAAGGGAAACTCTATTATCCTATAGCCTCTCTCTCATAGATTTTCCGCGACTCACACCAATGGACAAGACTCTACTAGATGTGGCTTTTTGAGACTTTTCATAACAGCACTTTCATAACCTATAATATCATACTAAGTTTGTTACAATTCGAGAGTACCCTTAGAAGTTAGGGCATTCACGAATCGGAAAACGGCGTACTTGACCTCTCGGATGACTTGTTCAATTCCTTAGACATCATTCATTGCATACATGTATGAAAAGTAGTGCGGAATTAAAAAATTTCACACGAAATAGTAACTTTTCAAAATATCCCTTTATAGAAAAACATAATGAAAGGATAAGTCTCAAAGTCGCCATCTTAGACATACGAATATATTGGGACACGACCCATAATCCAACATATAGGAAAATAGTTAAGTCTATTAAATACTTTCAATAAGGAAATCTAAACATTAAGATGTCCTTGAATCAAGTGAGGACATACAAAATCTTGCTTGAATGAACACTAATCCAAGATTCCACTTCGAGACTCCTCTCAAATGAAACCTACACCTTTAGAAGTAAAAAACATAACGGAATTAGCACATTGTTTGTAATAAGTATGGCAGAATGCATAAAATCATGATAAAATGGCATTTGTATAAGACATGTACTATTTTTTTAAAGTAAAACTTCATAAGACAAGTATAAGAGTCACTTACAAGTCAACATAATCACATATAGTCACATTCCACAATATAGCATCAATATTACTAAAAACCATATAACATATGACCTTCCTACCAAAGGTTATCCAAATATTTACTTAAGTAAGATAAGAAGAGACCGCCCTTACACCCTCTTCAAGCACACCTAAATAACCCTTAAGAATACCTAAGATAAGATTATTACCTTTTTAACATATACTCACCACCTAAGGTTACTCTAAGATTTACATAAGTAAATCATGAAGAGACCACCCATACACCCTCTTCAAGTCTACCTAAGCAACCCTTAAAGCTATTCTAGATAGCTACCCTTTCATTAAAATACCTATACTTAAGTCATTATGCTCATTAGACCATTTAAGAGACATTCAACACTTAAGGACATTCACATAATAATCTTGGAGAAGACCTAGGGCGCTCACACACTAATGTCTTGAAAGCCTAGTCGTGCAATGTCTAGATAGTGTCTCATTCCACTACCTCAACTTCATAGTACTTATCAAACACTACTATGTATCCCACATGATGAGAATAGACAATAACCGACATAGACCATACTAGCTAGGCATGGAATCCGGAGTCATAAACCTACTCCGATGGAGGATGTTCTACATGTCAATGGTACAACTAGGACACATCCCATGTAGGTACATGGTTAAGGAATAGCAAGTGCTTCTTTGTACTCTAGCCTCCTTCTTAACTTGAGCTACTACCCAAGCATACTCACTCGGTGCTAGCCTTTGTTCTCATAGAGTAATTCAATAAAGGAGTGTATGACGAGGTTCCATATCTTGTTCATAACCAAATCATAACACACCCTACCAAAGAGATCCACTAGGGTTCCCTACAATGGCGAAGAGGATATCTCAATGACTTTCCTAAGGATGATTTCATGTTGTTCCAGCCAATTCACCCTAAGTCCACCATTCACACAAGAAGGGTACCATTCCAGATAACGAGCTTCTTTACTATATGCAAGATTATGTTCCATTCATACATATTCATTCGTGACAAAGTGTATTCTAACCTACTAAATCAAAGCTTCATATTCATATTCTTTATGTATCAAGTAAGGAACACAAATCTACCAAGACAAGACACATATACTTTCCATTATCAAATATAACATGTCATTCAAGAAGCACATAGGGAAAACTAGTATAATTACAACTCATCCTACATACTCCTATAGATTCATCAACATATCTCATCCTAATGATCATAAAGTCAACTAGGAAGATTCACACTACAACATCAAGTATATACACACAAGACATTGCCATAGCCTATCATGAACACATACCTTCAATTAAGAGAACTCATCCTTCGACTTCACATATACACATAAGTCATCAAGACCTTCATAATACTCATACAATCAAGTTATAACATGATAATCTCATAATACATGAAGTAATGCTGACAAGGCCACATAATTCACAAGTATAGCATATAAGCACCGCCACCAGAAGTAGACCATACCAATCATCACAATTGAAACACATATACTACACAATATAGTAAGTGTTAGGTCAACTTACCACCAATTCAATCTCACAACTTCAATCCCTAGCCAATTCAACCAACTCATTACTCAAAGGCTCTTACCATTAGCCTTGATCTCCAATTCAATCCAATAATTTCAATATACAATGAATCCAAAGTAAAACAATATTAATTTATCAATCTAAGACAGCCTACACATAATTCAAACATAATTCTTCCATAATTTTATATCCCAAAGTAAACTACACACAAATTCAATAGTATAGAGACATGGTCAAATCACCCATAATATTATAAAAATAAGGATTGCATGATTTTCATGGGTTCATATGGAATTTAATCTAAAATCATTAAATTAACCTAAATTATAACATAAAACATTGTTTCAAATCGTTTCATGCAAGAACCCATGGCTAGAAGTTGAAATAGAAGGAATCATGTTTTGATCATCTTTGAAAAATCAATGGAATTGACTCCTTGAAGAAAAAGATTTCAAGGATGAAGAACCATACCTTAATTGTGATGAATATCCCACAAGATTGATGGAGAAAAACTTGCAAAATCTATCTTTTTCCTTGGAGCTCTCAAGCTTCAACAATGGAGGTTCTGGTGAGAAGAATGGAGAGGTTTTGTTTTGAATTGAGGGTTTAACTTTGATTGGTGATTTTAGGGGTATAAAAAGACTCAATAACCGTCAATAAGTCATCCCCAAATTTCCCAAAAGACCCCTGCACTTATTAGACTATTTAACAAATTCAAATTTGACTTAAAAATGACGCTGCCAAAACTAGGAGATTACTGCGCGTCGCATAGGAATTTTCAAATCTTGGTTCTTGAAAATTTTGAGACAGAATAGTTTGTGAAAGACCCGCGTCAAAGGGCAAGAATTTTTCCCATTTTTGAGCCAGCTACACGACGTGCAACCACTACCAGATCTTGGCTGGCGCGGCAGCTTGCTTTGCCAACTTTGGGTCCTCCTTGGGGACCCTTAGGCTGGTGCCCGAGGCGTCGTTATCGGACGCTTCGACCCTTTACATGTCACGATACTCATAGAAACCATTTGTACTTAATTTCACCTTCAAACCATACCCCAAAACTTCACTATAAGACACTACAACACACTAGTTCAACTTCGACTAGTTTCCGAACGTCCTGGACGTTTGACCTCTAAACACTTCCAAACTTTATATATTTACTATGAACACATTTAATAACCATTTTAGGACTTTAAAAGATCTTGAAACAAGTGTTAGGCTCTAGTTCAACCTACCTCATTTTAAGGGCATTGCAGGAATCTTATAGATGAAGATCCTCCAAAGCACTATAAGACATCATTTATGTCGAGAAAAAGTGAAAAATTAGAGAGTCTTATTGGTGAAAACCCTTAGGTTACTTTATGACAATGATGAGTGAGAGACATACAAAATGAGAGAGATTATTGGTGGTAAATCTTTTGAGGCACCACAAGTTGAATGTGAGGTATGAATCTAACACAAAAGTTGAATTATAAAAGTCTAACTTCAAAATGTTAAAAGTTTGACAAAGATAATGTTCAGATTGATTGAACAAATCAAGCCATTTAATCTCACATGCATATCATGATCATTAGAATTGACCAGGACTTTTCAAGGAGTCTCTTTTTACTTTCATTTTTTTTTCTGTAAAAGGTCAATTTTAAATTTTTTCTCTCTAAAGGGTCAATTTTTATTTTTACTTTCCTTCCTTCTTATTTTTTATCGCTAAATTTAGTTTCAGTTTTTTTCCTTGAGTTAGTCTTCATTATAGCAAGCAGAAAATGATTTCAAAATTGTTACCATCTTACCAATTGCACAAAGCGAAGTTTTGTTAGCACATCAAATGTGACATAATTTAAGAAATATTGATATGCATAGTAACTTGTCAACAATTGACAAATTTTGAAAATGTATATTGTTTAAGGTAGAAACAATATAACAAGTATGAAGTTGAAATTTCTGAATACCTAGAGTTGTTTTCAAAATTATTGTCACGACCCGAAAGCACCCCTTAAAAGTTAGGGAAAACCTTCGAATCATGACCGGGCGTACTTGACCCCTTTGGGGCCTCATACAAGCCCTCTAACTAGCATTCATAACATAAAGCATTAAAAGTAGTGCGGAATTAAAACTTTTCACGATAATAATAATAAAAGGAGTCTTTTCATAAATACTAGGAAATCTTATCGTCACAAGCCAACTTAAAGACGCAACTTGGAATCTTAGGGACACAGACCTTTATAATAATAGTAAATACATTTTTAAGTCTCAATTAAGAAACTAAGAAACATAAAACTATGTCCTCGAATATATGAGGACATACCCAATTCTTGAGAGATAGAATTCCCAAGCTTCAACTCCGATCCTCCAAAAGTCTTCCAACCTATACTCATAAGGTATATAAAAGTATGGGGTTAGTACAACAATGTACTAAGTATGGCATATGCAAAAACATACAAAAAGGGACATTTTAGTAAAAAAATAACTTTTCATGCAATTAAAGCAATATTCATGAATCTAGAAACAAACCAACATAAGAATCGACAATCAACACTTTATGGAAACTTTACCAAAACTTAGAGTAATCAAAAGGAACATTTCAATGAACTTACTAAACTTACAATGACAATTGAATAAAGCATCACAGTGAATATATTGGATTCTTACAATGAAGACCTTACAGTGAATAGCACGGTCCAAGTCATATGAACTATTTTTCTTTGAAGTTGCCCTAACCCAAGGTTATCCTAAGACTCCCTAAAGTGAGCTAAGAAGGGATTTTCATTACACCTCCCTTCAAAGCACACCAAAGCGACCCTTAAAACTACCAAATCTTAGGCTTACTTCGTTGGAAATCAAATCCACGCCCTTGGCTAACATATGCAAAATACACATGGAAATATAGGTCATACCAAGTGCAATGTGAGAGTAGCATCCCATACTACCACTCCCACTTAGTACTCCTAATGGATTCCATTTACTAAAGTACTCCACAATAATCCTCCATAACACTACACCATAGTACTTATTCACACGGACTTCATGAAGGTACTCTTCTCCCATAGTAGGTATAGTTCACACCAAGTGCAATGTGAGAATAGCATCCCATACTACTACTCCCACTCAATGCTCCTACTCGGTAACTAATGTGGATTGAGCACTTCACGACATACATACACAAATTCAATAATATACAAGATAATTAGTTTCAAATCAATTCTTTTGGGGAGTTAGCTTAACCGACAAAGACCATGAGAGCTAGACATGTAATCCCGATATTAACCCCTATCGGATGAGGGATCCTTACTTTCCTAGTGTAAGGTCATGCTTCTTAGCGTTTATATGGCTTATCCAATAGCTACACCTATGCGGGCACATAGTTAAGGGATAAGGAGATTGCTACTAAGTAACTCACTCTGTACTAACGAGGAGTACTCATCTCAAGAGGTACTTTGGATTATAACATCTCAACTCACGAAGCGTAATCCACCTCCCCTTCATATCCTCTCGGTGCTAGGCATAACTCCCCACGGATTTCTCAACACAATAGTCTATCTTAGAAAGCTCACTAGGAATATAGAGGTTGCTACTAGACACTACATCTCAACTCACGAAGTGTGTCCACCTCAAGATTCCCCTTTTTTGCTCAACTTGGCATAATACAAATCTTAAAAGAGTGTGTGTGTGTACATGTGCACACCTTGCATAAAAGCATCGCTTCATTATCATCAAGTTCTACACATACTTTAACCTTAATTCATCAAGTTACACACTCTACATGCTTCTCATAATCATACACTTGATTTAGACATAAACAAGGTCAAACATGCAATTCAAGCTACATCAAACACAATAAAGACCCAATTCCCATAAATCTTCATTTCAAATATTAGACCTTAAAGATCACATACTCAAAACATACTAAGTAACATCAAGTTCATCAATTAGCACCTCCACCCATAAGGTGGACCATACCACTCAAATAGCAATTCATAATAAGAAATATACAATGAGAGCAACTCATCAACAAATCAAACCATAATCACCCACAAGAAATTTATCAATATTTCATCATATTAAGGTCCTTAGGGCAGTAGATACACCAACATGACAAATACAAGAAGACCCAAGTTCATACCCTACTCAAATCATGCTCACATAACCCATTTTTAAGTCAAAAGTTGAATTATGCATAAACAAGTGTTTCATGGAGTTTTAACATAAAACTCATCAATTCAAACAAAGATAAATACATTTAAACCATTAGAACTTAAATACAAAAAGACCCATACCAGAAATCAAAGTTAGAAGAAGTTTGAGTTTAGAAACCCTTTTGAAAACCATTTTGGAAATTGGCTTCTTGAATGAAAAGATATTCAAGAATTGATACCATACATTTAAGAGAAGGAAACCCACTAATTTTGATGAAGAAACAAGTCCAAAGCAGCCCTCCTTTCCCTCCTTGAGCCTTGGCTTCAATGGAGTCTTGAGAGGTTTTTTTTTTTAGAGAGAGAGTTTGAATGTTGAAGTGAGGGGGTCTTGTCTAGGTCTAGGGTTTAAAACTCATTTAATATAACCTAAAATCCCTTAACAAACCGTCCAAACTCTTATTTAGACATGGGGTGAATTTACAATTTGACACCTGACTTGGCAGAAAAATCTGCGCACAGGGACAAGACTTGCGACGACCTGCTTGTGACATGGCGTCACGGGTGCAACGGCCCGTCCTGACCATCCGTTGCAAACTTCAGAGGCTTGCCAAGGGTCACCTATACACCCTTGAACAAGTACCCCACGACGGAACCTTGTGACGGGGCATCACATCCATGACTGGCCGTCGACTGCTCCGTCGCCAAGGCTGCCTGGGACAGCCTGCTTACCAGGTTTGGGTCCTTCCTCAAGGACCCTTCGATGGTCCTTGGGGATAATATCCCGGATTATTCCAACACAAATATGATCATCTATAAGTTTTACACCTCTCACATGAATTTCATCCAAAACGAACACATAAAACTCGACGAAACTCGTCTAGACGTACAAGGTCGACTCAAGGCATATCATTCGAATGCCTTGGACGTTCTTGGTCGTTTGACCTCCAAACTTCACGAAACTTTGCAAACTTCCTAAGGACACTAAACTAACTCCGTTTAACTTAAATTCAACTCAAGAAACAATCATGAGTCTCTAGTTCACTTTAGTTCATTTTGGGGCGTTATATTCTCCCCCACTTGGAATAACATTCGTCCTCGAATGACACTTAAATTTTTAAGAAAATCAAGGACTCTCTTAGCATCATATAATTCACTTAGATCATGATCAAAACATCAACAATCAAAGCAGCAATTATCAAGGAACATCATTTCACACTTGCAACACTTATCAACATAGACAACTTTTGCCAAACTCACAAAGTCAAAACTCAACCTTAAACTTCTTTTATGGAGGAACTACCTTCTCCAACATTAAACATGCTCATATACAACAATTTTGCACATATTTAAACTTCAATTAAGGCAAGGCAAATTTTTCTCAAATTGCAAATTTTTCACAGTGAACATTCACTATAACACTGCCAAACATACAAAACTTTCCAAACTCCACTCTTTGAGCAATTTATCAAGATGACATGATCATATGAACTATAAAATCATATAAACTCATCTCATAACACAAAAGCAACAATAACAAAGAGTTGAGACTTACCAAAACCGTCAATCCTGATTAATTATCCTTTCTAGCCCCCATCCCATAGGAAGGGTTCTTCTTGGGAGCATTAGGATCTAGGGAAGCATAATTGACATCTCTGCCCCTTGTTTTAAGGTTTGGGCAGTCCCTCATCTTGTGGCCTTTATTACCACATGCAAAACAACCATCCGATCTGGCAAGACACTTACCCCCATGTTGCTTGCCACAAGTAGGGCACCTAGCCCTTTCATAGGAATGACCACCACCTTGAGAAGATTGATTTGGAGCCCTATCCTTGTTTCCCATAGAAGAATCTTGGGGATAAAACCTCTTCTTAGGCCTTTGGTGACTAGAATCATCCGACCTAGGTCTCTTTCCCTCTTGCCTTATCTCCCTAATTTTGGACACCTCAATTTGTTGTGCATAAACCATGAGCCTAGAGATATCCATGTCATTAAGAAGCATAGCCGTACGACACTCTTTTTCCACCAAGCTAGACACGCCCATCACAAACTTGTTCATCCTAGCCCTAGGGTTGGCTACCATGGTTGGGGCATACTTAGAGAGTTGGGTGAATTTGAGAGAGTACTCTTGCACACTCATTCCCCCTTGACGGAGGTTCATGAATTCAACCATCTTCTTCTCCCTCAACTCTAAAGGAAAGAATCTATCTAGGAAAGCCTCTTTGAATTCCTCCCAACCAACCGGTCCTCTTTCTAAGGGTCTCTCACCCCTTCATTGCTCATACCACACTTGAGCAACATCCTTAAGTTGGTAAGCGGCCGATTCCGCTTTCTCCCTAGGGGTCACACCCATAGCATCTACCACCTTGAAAACCTCATCTATGAAGCCTTGTGGATCTTCATCCACCTTAGTGCCATGAAAAGTACGAGGGTTCATCCTCATGAAATCCCGAATCCTAGAAGTGGGAGTACTAGCATTTGGTTGGGGCCTATCTCCTAGGTTAGCTTGGCCCACAAAGTGATTGTTGACAACTTGAGCTTGAGCCGTCATGAGTTGGACCAAGTTCATTAGGGCAGCCCTCAACTCCGCATTAGTCATATCACCCTCAACAAAAGGAGCTTGAGGCATAGGAGGCACTTGAGGTCCTTGATGTTCCGGAGGCAATTGAGGTTCTTGAAGAGGAATCTCCTCATTTTCCTCCCCTAAGCCAACAATAGGAACTTGGTCAACACGGGGAAAGACTCTCTTATTTGGTACACCTCCCTCCTCCCTTCTAGCGGTCGATCTCCACGTATTCATGTCCTAAAAACACAAAAAGAAGAGGTTCAGAATAGACACCTTATATACTCAACTCTAAGGCACGATACTAGAATAGAGAAGAAAGTGAAACTTCTAGCATCCTATAGCCTCTTGTCCATGGATGTGTCGCGACTCACACCAATGACCAAGATACTACTAGATGTGGCTTGTGAGACTTTCAGACCTTAAACTATTTTCCAAAACCTTATGCTCTGATACCAAGTCTGTCACGACGCGAAAGCACCCCTTAAAAGTTAGGGAAAACCTTCGAATCATAACCGGGCGTACTTGGCCCCTTTGGGGTCTCGTACAAGCCCTCTAACTAGCATTCATAACATAAAACATGAAAAGTAGTGCGGAATTAAAACTTTTCACGATAATAATAATAAAAGGAGTCTTTTCATAAATACTAAGAAATCTTATCGTCACAAGCCAACTTAAAGACACAACTTGGAATCTTAGGGACACGGCCCTTTACAATAAAAGTAAATACATTTTTAAGTCTTAATTAAGAAACTAAGAAAAATAAAACTATGTCCTCGAATATATGAGGACATACCCAATTCTTGAGAGATAGAATTCCCAAGCTTCAACTCCGATCCTCCAAAAAGTCTTCCAACCTATACTCATAAGGTATATAAAAGTATGGGGTTAGTACAACAATGTACTAAGTATGGCATATGCAAAAACATACAAAAAGGGACATTTTAGTAAAAAAATAACTTTTCATGCAATTAAAGCAATATTCATGAATCTAGAAACAAACCAACATAAGAATCGACAATCAACACTTTATGGAAACTTTACCAAAACTTAGAGTAATCAAAAGGAACATTTCAATGAACTTACTAGTCTTACAATGACAATTGAATAAAGCATCACAGTGAATGTATTGGATTTTTACAATGAAGATCTTACAGTGAATGGCACAGTCCAAGTCATATGAACTCTTTTCCTTTGAAGTTTCCCTAACCTAAGGTTATCCTAAGACTCCCTAAAGTGAGCTACAAAGGGATTTTCATTACACCTCCCTTCAAAGCACACCAAAGCAACCCTTAAAACTACCAAATCTTAGGCTTACTTCGTTGGAAATCAAATACACGCCCTTGGCTAACATATGCAAAACACTCATGAAAATATAGGTCATACCAAGTGCAATGTGAGAGTAGCATCCCATACTACCACTCCCACTTAGTACTCCTAATGGATTCCATTTACTCAAGTACTCCACAATAATCCTCCATAACACTACACCATAGTACTTATTCACACGGACTTCATGAAGGTACTCTTCTTCCATAGTAGGTATAGTTCCCACCAAGTGCAATGTGAGAATAGCATCCCATACTACTACTCCCACTCAATGCTCCTACTCGGTAACTAATGTGGATTGAGCACTTCACGACATACATACACAAATTCAACAATATACAAGATAATTAGTTTCAAATAAATTCTTTTGTGGGAGTTAGCTTAACAGACAAAGACCATGAGAGCTAGACATGGAATCCCGATATTAACCCCTATCGGATGAGGGATCCTTACTTGCCTAGTGTAAGGTCATGCTTCTTAGCGTTTACATGGCTTATCCAATAGCTACACCTATGCGGGCACATAGTTAAGGGATAAGGAGATTGCTACTAAGTAACTCACTCTCTACTAACGAGGAGTACTCATCTCTAGAGGTACTTTGGATTACAACATCTCAACTCACGAAGCGCAATCCACCTCCCCTTCATATCATCTCGGTGCTAGGCATAACTCCCCACGGATTTCTCAACATAATAGTCTATCTTAGAAAGCTCACTAGGAATGGAGAGGTTGCTACTAGACACTACATCTCAACTCACGAAGTGTGTCCACCTCAAGATTCCCCTTTTTGCTCAACTTGGCATAATACAAATCTTGAAAGAGTGTGTGTGTACATGTGCACACCTTACATAAAAGCATCGCTTCATTATCATCAAGTTCTACACATACTTTAACCTTAATTCATCAAGTTACGCACTCTACATGCTTCTCATAATCATACACTTCATTTAGACATAAACTAGGTCAAACATTCAATTCAAGCTACATCAAACACAATACAAGACCCATTTCCCATATATCTTCATTTCACATATTAGACCTTCAAGATCACATACTCAAAACATACTAAGTAACATCAAGTTAATCAATTAGCACCGCCACCCATAAGGTGGACCATACCACTCAAATAGCAATTCATAATAAGAAATATACAATGAGAGCAACTCATCAACAAATCAAACCATCATCACCCATAAGAAATTTATCAATATTTCACCATATTAAGGTGCTTAGGGCAGTAGCTACACCAACATGACAAATACAAGAAGACCCAAGTTCATACCCTACTCAAATCATGCTCACATAATCCATTTTTAAGTCAAAAGTTGAAGTATGCATAAACAAGTGTTTCATGGAGTTTTAACATCAAAATCATCAATTCAAACCAAGATAAATACATTTAAAGCATTAGAACTTAAATACAAGAAGACCCATACTAGAAATTAAAGTTAGAAGAAGATTGAGTTTAGAAACCCTTTTGAAAACCATTTTGGAAATTGGCTTCTTGAATGAAAAGATATTCAAGAATGGATACCATACCTTTAAGAGAAGGAAACCCACTAATTTTAGTGAAGAAACAAGTCCAAAGCATCCCTCCTTTCCCTCCTTGAGCCTTGGCTTCAATGGAGTCTTGAGAGGGTTTTCTTTTTAGAGAGAGAGTTTGAATGTTGAAGTGAGGGGGTCTTGTCTAGGTCTAGGGTTTAAAACTCATTTAATATAACCTAAAAATCCCTTAACAAACCGTCGAAACTCTTATTTAGACGTGGGGTGAATTTACAATTTCACAACTGACTTGGCAGAAAAATCTGCTCACAGGGACAAGACTTGCGACGACCTGCTTGTGACGGGGCGTCACGGGTGCAACGGCCCGTCCTGACCATCCGTTGCAAACTTCAAAGGCTTTCCAAGGGTCCCCTATACACCCTTGAACAAGTACCCCACGATGGAACCTTGTGACGGGGCATCACAGCCATGACTGGCCGTCGACTGCTCCGTCGCCAAGGCTGCCTGGGACAGCCTGCTTAACAGGTTTGGGTCCATCCTCAAGGACCCTTCGATGGTCCTTGGGGATAATTTCCTGGACTTTTCCAACACAAATATGATAATCTATAAGTTAAACACCTCTCACATTAATTTCATCCAAAACGAACACATAAAACTCGATGAAACTTGTCTAGACGTACAAGGTAGACTCAAGGCATATCATTCGAATGCCTTGGACGTTCTTGGTCGTTTGACCTCCAAACTTAACGAAACTTTGCACACTACCTCAGGACACTAAACTAACTCTGTTTAACTTAAAGTCAACTCAAGAAACAATCATGAGGCTCTAGTTCACCTTAGTTCATTTTGGGGCGTTATAATTATCAAGGTGAGCTGACTCACAAACGAAATCATTCTATCCCAAGCTAAAATTAGATTCAAACATGACAACAATCGGAGCACCTATCCTCAAAGTTAATACCACACCATTAAACAAAAACCATAAATTTTCTTTGTTTGTTTTCTTAAACAGGGCAATGTTCCTGACATAAAACATATCTTGAAATTTGTTAACATTATTGCAAGGAAAAAGAAAAAAAAGAGAAAAATTTGCACACAGCGTTTCTCCTATGATAAAAACTTCCTAGTATGAGGCCGTTATTTTTATTTTCACCTAGGATAAACACTTCCTTTTCTCAGACAGTTATTTTTATTTTCTTTTGGGATAAACACTTCCAGTCTTAGACGTAATTTTTTATTTTCACCTAGTATAAACACTTCCTAGTTTGAGACTGTTATTTTTAATTTTCTCCTAGGATAAAAACTTCCTAGTCTGAGATTGTTATTTTTATTTTCTCATAGGATAAACACTTCCTAGTCTGAGACATTATTTTTTATTTTTTACTCCTAGGATAAACATTTCCTAGTCTGAGACTGTTATTTTTATTTTCTCTTAGGATAACACTTCCTAGTCTGATACATTATTTTTTATTTTTTACTCCTAGGATAAACACTTCCTAGTCTGTGACTGTTATTTTTATTTTCTCCTAGGATAAACACTTCCTAGTCTGAGACGTTATTTTATTTTCTCTTAGGATAAATATTTCCTAGTATGAGACGTTATTTTATTTTCACCTAGGATAAACACTTCCTAGTCTGAGACCGTTATTTTTATTTTTCCTAGTCTGAGATGTTATTTTGTTTTCTCCTAGGATAAATACTTCGTAGTCTGAGAGCGTTATTTTTATTTTCTCCTAGGATAAACGCTTCCTAGTGTGAGACATTGTTTTAATTTCTTTTTCACCTAGGATAAATACTTCCTAGCCTTAGACATTTATTTTTTATTTTCATCATTTCCTAGTTTGATACGTTATTTTTAGTCTCCTAGGATAAATACTTCCTAGTTTGAGTTTATATTTTTTATTTACATTTGCTAATTACTCACAAAAGTTTTCTAGTGAAAACTGGGGCAAAATTTTTGTTTATTTCTTTTGTTTATGATGGTTTTCAGGTTTCTTCAAGCGAAACATGGATTTGAAATTCAAGAATAAAGTTTCAACTCTTTTCAAAATGATTAATCCAATGATAGCCAGAATCAACTTCTTCAATGTATGTAGTAGCTTGACTTTCTGACATCTATTTTTAGTTAGCTTCTAATCAAGAAAACATTTTGTCATTCAAAAGAATTGTCAAGTGGTCCTTTTGAAGAATGCCAAAAACTCACTCTAAGTGACAAGTTAAGCATCCAATTCAATTCAAGATCGAGATACTCACCCAAAAATCAAGGTGATATCTGAAAGGCAAGACTGAAGTGAAGACTCAAGAGAAGCTACATAGATAGGAGTTTGTACTTTTATATTCCTTTTGACTATTACCTTTCATTTTTTTCGTGTAAGGATAAGAGTTACGATCTGGAGCCTCAATGGAGCGTCGCTTAACTTCCAACTCATCACTTCATATCCTTGAACTACATGTGACCTGATTCCCTTATCACCCGGAATATGTAGGATGTCCAAAAGAAGGACTCGGTCACACAAAATTTGTCTTTCAAATAAGAGTTCGGTCAAAACTTGTCACTTTGTCTACTTCTTTTTCTGAAAACTCTTCATGTTTCCAGTCAAACAGGGGCAAACCGTAGACACGTAATAATTGACCGAACTTATGTCTTACACCATTTTTAAATCTTAAACACTTTATAAAAATCTATTTTAAATATTTTACATCGTATTTTAAATAAATTTATTTTAATATATTTGAAAAACTACAAAAAAGTATATGTTTTATTTTAATATTAATTTTAACAAACAAGATAGTATTTCTTAATTATATTTTTAGTTTAGCTATTTAACTTATATATATATATATAATTAATTACTACTTTCATTATTATAATTTTTATATATTTATTTAATCTAAAAAAAAAAAAATAACCTACCTTACCCCACTACCCCAAACCCACGTACATCTTCCCACTATCCCTACACTCCACTCACCACCTCCTACCCCCACAGACAACACAAAACATACACTACTATTACTACTACCAAAAAACACAATCCACACACAAAAAATCAGGTACAATAAAGAGATAATAAATCTGCAACATATATACTTCCTCACCATTCTGCACACAAAAAGAAAAACACGTACAAACTACACCAAAAGGAAAAAAAAGCAGCAACACACAAACACACAAAAATCTCACACTTTTCATATATGCACAGACACACACGACATAGCAAAAAAGAAAAAGAAACAACAACAACCAAAAATCACCCACACTTTATTTTTTTCACTCACAAACAAAAGTGAGGTCGAATTTTTCTTTCATGATTTCAGGTTCGTGGCTATTTATTAAGATTGTTTGCTTTTCGTGATTTGAATTTTTGCAAGAGGTACCAATTTACTTTTAGTGTATTTTTATTTTTATGATTATATAATACTTGATTCCAATGTTATGAAGGTTTCTCAAATTTTATCTATATTTAATTTTGACAGAATATATTGAAATATTTCTGATTTTTTCTATTGTACATTGTTTTTATTTTTATTTTTATACCTTATGTTATTATCAATTAAGTAACTCTTGTGTCCAACCCAAAATCAATTAAATATATAAAAGAATTACTCTAATAATTTATTTAGTTAAAATGTTTATTTTAGAAAAAATAAGAGATGAAAGAGTTCAAATTTTTTTTACTTTTTATTTTAATTATCTTTTGTCATAACTTGAAAGTAAACTAAAAATATAAATGCATCTATACCGAATTTGAATATGAAATAATTAACTATTTGGTTAATATTTTAGACTTCTATTGTTTATAAATATACATAGTAGAGGTAGTTTATATCATTAAATATACACCTATACTTTCTGGTGATAGGTAAAATATTAAAATATATTACTCGTTTCAAAAGTCGATTTCAATTAAGAATGTGGTTACACATCTTTTTTGAAACATTAAAATAAACTCAAGGATGTGGTTACGAACCTTCGCCAATTAATTTTAATATTTAACTTTATTAATTTATATCAAGAGTTGTAAACTGAGATTATTAGGTGAGGTACTCGAGAGAAAAAATCAGTTATGCCTCTAAATGTCAAGACCAAAAATGTGGTTACACATCAATGTTCAGACTAATAAAAATAAACAAATAATATAAATGAGTGAACCATTGCCTGTAGAGAGAATATATTCAAAAATAGTAAAAACAAGTATAAGTCAATAAAAGCTATCGTGCTAGAACCACGTGACTCGAGGGATGCCTCATACCTTCCCCTCAATCAACATAATTCCTTACCTGAATTTCTGGTTCGCAGACCAAACAAAGATTCATTTCATTTTGATTATGGATTAAGCAAAACAAAGGTGACTTGGAACATTATAGCTCAATTCCAAGTGGCGACACTGAAAAAGAAAACATCCCTAAATAAATAATGTCACTTAAATTGGAAAAATCATGTCGCCGTATGCGAAAAGAGGTGTGACATTATCTAATCAAAGGTCAAGTGTGGTCAATATATTTCACTTTACTTTACTTATATATTGTATCATCATATCAATATCATATCATATATCATATATTATTAAAGATAGGATGCTCCAAAGTGCAAAATTAAATTACCATATTACCTTTATACTAAATTCAGATGTTATTTAATATTTAATTAATTAGATAATAATAGAAAAAAATTCTACAGTATTTTGAGTTTGTATACATGTGAGTAAAGTAAATAGAAAAAATAAAAAATAATAATTATCACTTTAAATAAATACATGTACGTGTTTCATCTTTCAAATTATTTTATATTCTTAATTAATCTATTTATCTTTAATTAGTTGCAATGCTTGATCATTCAACTTTATTGGTGAATCTTCATATTCCAAAGTATCTTCATAATTCATAACTACACTTTTTTCTCCTTCTTTTTAAAATATTTGTAATGAATTATTCTTACATGTGCTTGAGGATAAAAAAAATATATTTTTAGACAGTTTTTATCAAAATAATCAACAGATACAAATCCCCCCCAAAAATGATATACCAAAATCCTTACAAGGGTAGAAGTCTTTTAACCTCCACCCAAATATTACTCTTATTATATTTTTGATATAAATGTAAACTATATTTTAACAAAATTTTCATTATAAAAATATTCGATATCATCATTTTGGGTCTCAACTGAATTAAAATTTGATTTATCAAATTAAATATTAATATTTAATTGTATAGTGATTAAATATCAACAATTGCACTTTAATGCTTTAGTTATTACCTTATAATTAAGTTTCCTTAGTTATAAATGTGAAATACTCTATTTGTCCCTAATTACTTGTCCACTATTTTTTTAGTTATCTCTAATTATATGTTTATTTTGACAAATTAAGAAAGGACAAACAAAAATTTACCTATCGTACCCTCAATTAATTACTTTGGAAAAGGTACAGTTTCTTGAAAATCTTATGTTTTTAATTCATTAACTTCATAATTAATAGGGTAACATACTAAACTCACTATGCCAATTATTGTTTTCTTAATAAGTATGTCAATTCAAAAGTGGACAAGTAATTAGGGATAGAGGGAGCACTTAACAATTGCATTCTACTTAATCAGAGAAAAATATAACCTTCTTCTAATTAATGTCATTAATTTATTTTCTTAAAATATATATTTAATAACTATTAATTTAATTTTAACATTTTTACTCTATTCTACAAGACATCAATTTTAAGATAAGAAAGACATTTAAAGAAAGTTAATCATAAGGTAGTGCAAGGTAGTGCGTCTCTATGTTTATTTTTGCTACTTTATTTTTGTATTCTAAAACAAATATTAAACTTATATATCTAAATTATAGTATGGGAAGGACTAAATGTAGAAAAAAAAATTCTCCTCTTAAGTTAACTATACACATGAATCAATATTTATTATTTTACTTTTAATATTTTTATTACAATTTCAAATGCTATTTTTCTAAAAAAATTATGCAATTTTTTAATAGTTTATACTCATCATTACGGAATACACATGTAAAAAAAGTACGCTAGATACTAGTGCATTAATATTATTTTATACTTATAACTCATGCTGTCAAAAATTCATAATTTCTTGTACATTCATTTTGAATGAGTCCATCTTACGTATATGGCGCTCAATTATTGTATAGATTAGTGGTAAAATACACCTGACATTTTTCTCTAAACTTGTATTGAAGAGAGTTTATTATATGGAAAAGTAGACTCATAAACGTTAAATTGATAGGTAGTAGGTGTCACGCCAGAGCCTACACCCTGGACGTGGCCGACACCCAATGACCATTGTTGGCCTTGAGCAAATCCTTTGCCTGACTTACTTAACTCAATGAAAGACTTATCTTAACTAAACTATGAATATGAAAAATTCTCAAGAGAAATACTTAATTATATTAGTCTGGCCAAAATAGCACTTAAGTCTGAAAATAAAACATCTGATAATAAGGAGAGACCCAAAATTGAATTATCTGGCTGTCTATGAAGCCTCTACTATACTAGATGCATGTTGGGATAGACACCACAACATCCTATAAATGAAATTCTAGAAAGCGAATAAAAGTGTCCTCCGGAATGCAAGGAGGCTCACCACTGACTCCGAATGCTCAACTAGATCAACAAGGCACTGGATGCTGATCTTGGTTTCCTGCGTCTGAATCATAAAGAATATGCATGCCAGTTGGCATCAGTACATTGAATGTACGAGTATGAGAGTTGGAATGCTAAACAACAACTAAAAGCTTGAAAGTATTAAGGATGGACTTACGTTTGCTCTGCTCAACTCACGAAAACAACAACTCAATATAAAGCAGTAAAGACACATTCAATATATATAAAGCTTGTAAGAACAGTGTAAACACTTAGTTCATTAAAAGTAATGCAATATTAAACTCAACTTTACTTATATATGAAAGTAATGTAATTTCTTTGAGATATTCTCTAACCGAAAACCATCACTATGAGACTAAACGATGGTAGAACGTCTTACCTCACATAGAAAGAGGACCTCTCCATACCTTGCCGTCAATATAGAACCTGAACTACTAAGTGGATCTACTAGTCTATGCTAAAAATCACTAAGGAATCATCTAAAAGTATGCTCCTTTATCTATCCATGTTGGCTACATGGTTTATGGAGACTTGAGTTGATATGAAATCGCGTCCCCATATCGATACTCAATACTACTCACAAAATACTTATGTCACATCCGCGGAGCAGCCCCTAGACGTAACTGGCGTCTTTGTAAGATCCCAAAAATGACTTAGGTGAAGATAGATCCTATAATGGTTGTCATGATAATATAAGGTCCTAAATTTGTTTATAATGTAATATGGGGTCAGTGTCTAAGAGTTTAGGTGCATTGGAAGTCAAACGTCAATGGACGACTAAGACGTTCGACCACTAAGTCACATATGCGCCTCATATGTGGTTATATGTGATTGTGTGTTTCATGAGGTTATGAGGTACTTAAATGAGTTATTTTATTGTTTATAGGCAGTGTGTCAAGTTTCGTTAAGTTTGGAGGTCAAACGCCCAAGAACGTTCATGACGTTTGATAGGTTTGCCTTGAAATGACCTTGTGTATTTATGCATGTTTCCTCGAGTTTTACGTGTTTGTTTTGGATAAAATTCACGTGAGAGGTCCCAAACTTGTATACAAACATATTCGGGTTGGAAACGTCCAATCAAACATCCCCAAGGACCATCCAAGGGTCCTTGAGGAAGGACCCATGTTGGTGGCCAAAACTGCTTAAGGCAGTCTCACCTACGGATGGCAAACCACAACCAGTGGCCTGTTCGACGCCCCGTAGGTGGAGGGCATCGATGGGTACTTAGACTAGGAATCTAAGCTTCTATTTTTGTAAGACCTCAAAAATGACATAGGTTAACTAGAGCCTAACATGTTGGTCTTAGTGTTCTAAGGTCCTAAATATGTTTAATATGTGGTATAGAGGCAGTAGCTAAAATATTAGAGGTGTTGAAAGTCAAACGTCAAGGGACGACTAAGACGTTTGACGACTAAGTCACCTAATTGTCTCTTATGTGGTTTTATTTGTTTATGTGTGTTTAATGGTGTTTTAAGGTTCTTAATAGAGTTATTATAGCATGTATAGTCAGTGGTTAAAGTTTTGTGAAGTTTGGAGGTCAAACGACTAAGAACGTCCAAGGCATTCGAAAGATATGCCTCGAGTCGACCTTGTACGTCTAGGCGAGTTTCGTCGAGTTTTACGTGTTCGTTTTGGATGAAATTCATGTGAGAGGTGTTAAACTTATATATTATCATATTTGGGTTGTAAAAGTCCGGGAAATAATCCCCAAGGACCATCAAAGGGTCCTTGAGGTAAGGACCAAAAACCTGATGGCAGGCTGTCCCAGGCAGCCTTGGCGACGGAGCAGTCAACGGACAGTCATGGCTGTGACGCCACGTCACAAGGGTTCCGTCATGGGGGACTTGTCCAAGGGTGTAGAGGGTACCCTTAACAAGCCACTGGAGCTTGCAACGGAGGTCCATGACGGCCCGTGTCAGCCGTGACTCCCCATCACAAGGCAGTCGTCGCAGCCAAGTTCTCCTGCGCAGATTTTCTGCCAAGTTAGGGGTGAACTTGTAAATTCACCCCACGTCCAAATAAGAGTTTAGGCGGTTGTTTAGGGATCTTATGGGTATTTCAATTAACTATTTAAGTGGTTAAGACCCTAGAGACTTCATTATTCTTCTAAAATCAAAACCCAAAGTCTCTTAGAAATCCCAAAACCTCCATTGAAGACTCCATTGAAGAGGCAGCTTGGTGAGGGGTTCTTGAGTGGAAATTTTTCATCAAAGTGAAGAATTATCATCCTTGACGTATGGTTTTTATCCTTGAAACTTATTTTATCAAGGAGCCCAATTCTCAAAGTGTTTTACAAAGTTTTCTAAAGTGAATTGTCCAATTTCGGGATTCTACCATGGGTTCTTGCATAAATGATGTCTAAACATTGAATTATGATCTAATTGATATTGTATTGATGATTTCAACATAAATTACCTATGAACCCATGTGAATTGATGAACCCTAGTTTTGACTACTTATTGGGTTACTTGATATTAAGCTAATGTTGATGAATTGTTGTGTAGTTTCTTATGGGGTTTCTAATGATGTAAGAATTGTGTTTAATTGATATGTAATTGATATTATATTTTTAAACCTAGATTGAATTGATGTAGATTCATTGATTTTTATGGTTATTGCTTTGAATTATTGTTCATGGCCATGGGTAAGGGCCTTGTGATGTTGAATTGGTTGATTTGGCATTGAATTGAGATGTGGATAAGGGGATGAAGGTATGCTGCCCCGTTTTCCTTAATTTGATATTAATTATACTTCGATTCTATTGTGTTTGGTATGGTCCACTTATGGTGGCGGTGTTATGTGTTTTATTTGCAATTGATGTGGCCTTGTCGGCATTACTTTATGCAATATTATGAGCATGGCCTTGTTGGTAATTACTTGAAGTTATGTGGCTATTTGTGTAGTTGATGATGTGAGTATGATATTACTTATCTACATGTGAGGTTATATAGTCATGTATGTATTCTTCTAGTTATGTTGCCTTAAGTGATGATGTTAGACTTTGTCTTGACATTATGAGTATAGTGTTAGGGTTAAGTCTTGGATTATTCCTATTTGACTTTGTGAGTCTATAGGGAGTATGTTAATGATGTTATGATGATATATAGGATGACTTGAAGATGTTAGGTTGTTTTAGAAGTGTTTCTAGAATGGCTTGTATTATGTGTTAAAAGTGAAGTATGTGATGTCTTGTCTTGGTTGACTTGTATCTCTTGCTTGATGTACATATGATTATGGATATGTGATGTCTTGATATAGGGTGTTATAACTCTTAGTCTTGAATAAATAAATATAGGTGAGACCTTAATGATAAGAAGGTCAATGTTATGTGGAACCTTGAACTTAGTGGCGAGGTTATGAATTGTGAAGTAGTTAGCCGTCATGGTATCCTTCATGTTATGAGTGATGGACTTAGGTATGGTTGGCTGGAACGGCATCATATCATACCTTAGGAAAATTGGTATGAGCTTCTTGTCGCTAAAGTGAGATATGCCCTAGTGGAACTTGCTTTGGTAGGGTGAATGTAAAGGGTGTCATGAACTAGATAAGGACCTATTTATATGAACCTTAATGTGAATTAATCTATGAGAATGAAGGCTAGAACCAAGTGAGTATGGCAAGGGAAGTAGTTCTAGTTAAGTGTGAGACTAGAATACAAAGAAGCCCTTCATATTCCTTAACCATGTGCCTACATGGGATGTGTCCAAGTTCTACCATTGGCAGGTAGAACAACCTCATCGAAGTAGGATAGAACTTTGGATTCCATGTCTTGCTACCATGGTCTATGTCGGTATTGCCTATTCTCATCATGTGGAATACCTATTAGCAATAGATAAGTTTATGAGGTTTAGGTGGTGGTATGGGACGCTATCTAGACATTGCACAATAGACTTTGAAGGTGTTATGTGGAGTTCCTAGGTCTTGTCCAAAGACCATTATGTGATCTATTATGTGAGTGTCTTAGGTGATGTATGTGTCTTAATGAACTAATGAACTATGACCTTTGTAGTAACTATGTAAATGAAGGAGTACCTAATCTAAAGTGACTTAAGCATTCCTTAGCTAAAATGTGAGGAGGACATGAAAGGCTGGTCTCTTCATGTCTTATCTTTGGAAGTCTTGAGGATGACTCTAGTTAGGGAAGTTGGTTAATCTTGTTGACATGATCTAAACCTTAGGAAGTCTTAAGGACTATTTAGGTAATCTTGGAGAGGTCATTGTACTATGGAATTTATCTTCTTGATTTACTTAAGTAGGTCTTTTGATAGGCTTTGGAAAGAGAATGTCTTCTAATTTTAAGTGTTGGTGTGTTTAGTGAGAATGATTCTATTTGAGGAAGTCTATAGGATCTCTTCTGTGTGTGTGATAGGGATTGTATGGACAGTCGCTCCACACTCACTCAAGTGAACCTTGGGAATCACCTTTGGTAGATGAATCTTACCTTGATGGTTATGATTGTTTTCTAAGTATGTATGTGACTCATCGTAGGTAATCTTAAGGGTCGTTTAGGCACATCTAGAGAGGGTGTATGAGCGGTATCTCTTTGTGTGACTTAAGTGAATCTTAGGATGACTTTAAGTGAGGGAATTACATGCTAGGAAGACTTAGGGTGAAGGATGAAGTGATTCACTGTAACAGTGAATAGCTCACTGTAAAGTGAGTTCCTTAAATGTTATTTTCGATTAATTGTTATCTTATGTGTTTCTTAATTGATAAATGATGTTCTTATGTTTAATTTATAATTTCTAAATAAAAAGATGCATATTTCCAATGAAGTCCGTTTTCATTATTTTATACATATAGCCATACTTAGTACATGTGGTTGTACTAATTCTATGCTTTCTTTTCTATCTATAGTTCTTGGTAGGTAAGGAGCTTTTGGATAAGAAGACTTGGGCTTAGAAGGATCGTCCGAGTAGAAGAGTTGAAGTATGTCCTCAATTGACTCGAGGGCATATGTCTTTTATTGTTTTCTTTGAAGTATTGTAATAGACTATGTTATTGCTATTTCTCGTATTAAAGTACTCTTGTGTCTTAAGATGATGAGATTGAGACTTATCATTTCTATTACTTTTATATGAATTTTTTTTTTAAAGACTATATATGTTTTTGTGAAAAGTTTTAATTCCGCACTACTTTTCACTATGTATATGCAATGAATGATATGAATGAGGCTTGTCTTAGAACTCTGAGTGTTTGACGACGCCGGTCGCAATCCGAGATTGCACCCTATCTTCTAGGGTATGGTCTCGGGTTGTGACAATTTTCCAGGCTCTGACCCAATCGACGGAGGATAGGATGGTCCATTTGTGGACAGACGCCCCGTCGATGGGCAGTCGTCTGTGAGCCTGTCTTCCTGCGCAGGTTCACTGTAAGTTAAAGGGTGAAGTTGTAAATTCACACCGCGTCCAAATAAGAAAAAGGGTGGTTACTTGAGGGTCTTTTGAGTATTTCAAACATGTTTATAAGACTTTAACACTTACAATAATTCATTATTCAAAAATTAAAACCCAAATTCTCTTACAAATTACATAGAACTCCATTGAAGTCATAACTCAAGGAAGAGCTTGGATTGGAGATTTGAGTGGTTATTCTTCATAAATTTTCAGTATTTACATCTTTTATGTATGTTTTTTTTTTATCCTTGAAACTCTATTCATCAAGGATCCCAAATTCAAAGAAGTTTTCTAAAGTTTTCAAAGATGAACTTGTCCAATTTTATGATCTATCCATCGGTTCTTGCATTAAAGGTGTTTAATCATTGTATATTTATTGAATTGTTGTTAATTAAATTATTTTAACTAAATTAACCTATGAACCCATGTAATCGATGAACCTTAGTTTTTGACTACTTTATGGGTTACTTGATATTGTCTTAATGCTTATGAATTCTAGTGTAGTTTTCTATGGGCTATTGAATGATGTAAGAATTGTATTCAATTGATGTCCAATCGGTCTTAGATTGGTCATTCTATATTGAATTGACTTATATTCATTGAGTATTATGATTTATGCATTGAATTGATGTTCATGGTCATGAGTAAGGGCCTTATGTAATTGAATTGGATGATTTAGACATGGATTGAAGTGGAGGGAATGGATTGGTGGTAAACTGCCCTAATTCTCATTATATTAAGTATTATAGCTTTTGAATTATGTTTTGATTGGTATGACCCACTTATGATGGCGGTGTTTTGTGATTGATGTGGCCTTGTCGGCGTTATTTTAAGTATTATGATGATCATGTCCTTGTCGGTACTACTTGAAGTAATATGATGATTTTTGTAGTCGATTATGTGAAGTATGATCATATTAACCTACATGTTAAGTAATGTTAAAGTATCTGTTCTTCTATTGATTCTATTTAGGTGATCATGTTAGACTATGACTTTGTCTTTATGTGTGTAGTCTTAGAGTTGATGTATGATCATTCCTAATTGGCTATACGAGTCGATGATTGTTATCTTGATGATTATATAGTCGTTTATAGGAAGAATTAAAGATGATAATGGTTATTCCTATGTGCTTCTAGAATTACATGAAATATGTGCTAAAGTGAAGTATGTTGTGTCTTGTTTTGGTAGACTTGTGTCCCTTACTTGATGCATGTATTTATGAATGTGAATATGTGATGTCTTGACTTAGGATTCTAAAGCCTCTTAGTCTTGTATGTATGAATGAATGATATGTGAGATCTTGGATAATGATAAGAGGGTCCTTTATATGAAACCTTGAACCTAGTGGTAAGGTTATGAAACTTGAAGTCGAAAGCCGTAATGGTATCCTTCTTGTACTGAATGATGGACTTAAGGTTGATTGCCTAGAATGACATCATATCAATCTGTAGGAATGTCACAACCCGAAACCATACCCTAGAAGATAAGATACAATCTTGGATTGTAACCGGCGTCGTCGATGTCTCGGAGGTCTAAGACAAGCCTCTCATGTCATTCATTGCATTGGCATAGTAAATTTAGCGGAAAATTTAAAACTTTTCATAGCACATCATATGCTAGAAACATCACATCATATATATATAAAACATAAGTCATAATACATATTTAGACTCTAATTCTCTTTGCCATCTTAGACTCAATAACTTTAGAGTACATTAGGGACAAGGTCCTTAAGACATAATACAAATCTATACATTACTAAATAGACTTTACGATAAGTACACATTAGGACATCCTTGAACTTAAGGATTCCTTTCCTTGAGCTTGGGAAATCACCTATCAAGCTCCTCAATCATAGACCTCCTTTAAGCATTCCATTACCTACACTTTCTGTAAAAAGTAGAGAAGAATGGAATTAGTACAAGAATGCACTAAGTATGACAACCATGCAAAAACATGCATTTAAAAGGGACATTTCCTTCGAAATCATACTTCATGCCATTTTAAGTAAATCATCATAAAACCTTTATCAATAGCATTTATATCATTCACATACTTCATAACAATCAAAGGCCAAACATCATAAAAAAGAACATATAGAATTTAATCCCCATTTGAGGTCACTTTACAGTGAACTCGCTCTCCTTAACATTAACTCTTTCTTTTAATTAATTAGTCTTCCAAGTAATTCTTTAAGGATACTTGGTGCAATGCATCACTTTAGGAACACAAGAGAAGACCATAGATAACATCTACACAAGACAACACATGCCATCATATAAGTATAGTGCAATATAAACCTAGTCAAACCAAGACTACAATATCATACATAAAAGACACATACATAATCATATGCATTAGGGTACCTTCCTAAGACTTCCTAATGAGTCACTTGTGCAATGTCTAGATGGATTTATTACTTCCACCTATCCTAAGTTACTTACCTTAAGTCCTCTTAGTCAGGATCCTATTCAATTACTTCCATTGTCCATTTTAACGAAACTATAGCCTTAACCGACACTAAGACCATGGGTGCTAAACATGGAATTTGGTGTTATAGAGTGTTACACCAAAGGAAGGTGTTCCTACCTAGCCAAGGTAGAACATTAACATACATCCTAGCATCCTAAGTGAATTCACTTTGCTATATCCTATGTGGAAAGCATGGTTTATGGAACTAAGAGATAGGTATTCCCTCTACATACCATTTGGTAATTGGGGCCTCACCTCATGAGAAAACATGAGTGAATCTTTCTCAAGGAATGTCAACACATCATGTAGGTCCATAGGTTAGTAAGTCAACACTCTATAAGGGACAAATGGTGAATCTTCCTCCAAGGAAAGTCAACACCTCTCAATGTCAAGTTCACTCGGTGCTAAGCTAAGTTCCCTTTATTGAAAAGTCTTCATTACCTTTATTTATAAAAACATAGGCTTAGGATATTCGTCATTCATATGCTTATAACATATTCAAGCACCTATCTAGTTTTGGAGTATTCTTGGGCACCCCTAGCAAGGCCCCTCTCACTAACTAGATCATCCATGTGTGTGAGTATATACATAGATGTGAGCAAACCTGTCACATAACACATAATGTCACACATGTTCATATATCAATGCATAAGTCTATAGGCATAACTATATGAGCAATACTTTCATATAAACCTACTAATACACTATACACATTCATACTTCATCATATCATATACATCATTTTCATAACATGTTCAAATATTCATTCATGCAAGCCCTTCTTAATTTGATCATTAAGGATATATACCTACAAAATTCATCCATTATATCACCCTAAAACAGTAGCTACATCAGTTCATACATAATCAAGAGTCTACACAACCGATCTCACAATCGACTTCAAGACAACATGTAGAAACATAGGCTATTCATGCTCAAAACTTCATATATTTATCATCATGGACTGATCATCATCAATTCACCTTCAATTAATGTAATTAACAATAAACACAAGCAATTCAACGTAAGAGATCACCAATTAATCAAGAACAAGCCATAATCACAAAGCCCATGCAAAAGCTAAACCAATTTTGGAAGGAACATGGGTTCATCATGCAATTGGAGTAAAATCACATTCAAATCACTGTATTCTCAGATATGATCAATCTACAGGAACAGGTATACTCGTTTTCATTTATGAGTAGCTAAACTATTTTATTCCTGATAATCTTTCTTTGATTATAAGTATTTATTATGCTTTAATAATGTTATAATAATCATCTTTAGAAGGTTTGCTATGGAAATATTCTGAGATTAGGTAAGCCCAGACTATGCCATCCTAAGGTGGAAACCGGTAGGCAAGAAGGCCGTTTAGGGGAGTACACAGAGTTGAGGCGTTGTTAGGGTAACTGATTGAAAAAGAAAACCATAGTAGTGACTAGACGAGATGATTATTAAATTGTTATTATTACATAATGAATAAGTATAATCTGTGAAAAGGTTAGAAGGAATAAAATTTTAGTGAAAAAATGATAAGATGATCACCTATTTGCTAGATGATGACATAAATTACATGATATTATTGTTTTATATATTGAAAGATCTTGATGCTGATATACGAAGAATAATTTATGATAGATTAGTAACATATGAAATAATTGAAGAAACAACTTATGGTTGGTCAGAGTTAATTATTTCAGATGATTTTGATCTTGATTATTTATATGATGATATAGAATTATATAGAGATCAATGATACATTATAGATACTTGATGTTATGGAAAGAAACTAAAGAAAAAATAGATCTAGAAGAAAAATTATTAATTGAAAATGTAAATAAATATATATATCTTAGAGAAGAAGAATATTTAGAATATATAGAAAATAATGCTAAGGAAATACAGAGATTAAATATAATTAAAAAAGAATATTATGAAAAAATATTTTCTTAAAAAATGAAAAGGGAAATTGATAATATAGAAAGAAAGGTAAAAAAGACGAAGAAAAATTTAGACAACTTATATAAGAAATATGAATTATTAAGAACCACTAAAGACACTATTAAAGAAAATTTGTTGATAGACATAATTTCAAAAACAGAATATAAATATGTTCATTATTTGAAAAAACAATATGGAAAAAAGAATATATAAACAACAACTAATAGAAAAAGTAAATGAATTTAGATATGAATATGAATTCAAAAAAGAAAGATTAATAGAAAATATATTTGCAGGAGTAAGTAATAAATCAATATCAATACAAACAAAACTTATATTTGATTTAGAAATACAAATAAATTGCCTAGAATATAGACTACAACATGATATATACCATAAAAATGAAAATGATGAATAAAGAAGAATTTGCAGTAGATGAAAAAACCTATGAAAATCACGAAGGATTAATAATAAGAATAATATTTTCAAATTTAGGAAGAAGATATAAAAAAATAGGAGATAAATTATATTTAATGTTAGAAAAAGAAACAGCAAAATTAGAAGATAGTTTAACAGCTATGATAAGAATAACAAAAGAGAATGAAGAAATAGATAAAGCTAAAGAAATTGAAGAAATAAAAACACAAGCAAAACAAGAAATAAAAGAAATAGAAAAAACAAAGAATACAAAAATAAATGAATTAGAAAAAGAATTAGCTCAGTTAAAATTATTATATGAAACTAAACAAAAAGAAAAACAAATAGAAAAAGAAAAAGAAAAAGAAGTAGAATTGGCTAATGAAATAAATAAAATGAAACAAATACTAAATGAAGATGAAAATCTTGAAATAAACGAAATCAATAATGAAATAAACGAATCAGATAAAAATGATCAAAATTCAGAAATAAGTGATATAAGTGAAACATATACAGAAATCTTAGAACAGGAAGATAAATTAAAAAAATTAGAGATAAATACAGGAGATATAAATAAACCAAGCACATCAAGAGTTAAAACTCCAGATAATAGTCCTAGAACTAATCCTAGAAGATCGATACCAACTTACTATACAGAAAGTTATGAAAGATCAGATAGAACAAATGCAATATGGAATAGTCGATTAAATAAACAATGGACACCTAAAACAATAATAGAACAAAATAACTTTTTAGACCTAGACTGTATTATAGATGTTAATAAAGTAATCTTATTATGGATAGGAAATTTATCTAAAAAACTAGTAGATAATAAAATAACACTAAAAGACACACCAGGATATATAGAAAGAACATTTATAGGAACAACAAAATTATGGATAGAAAATTTACCATTAGAAAGTAAAGCAGCACTAAGAAGTGATAAAAAACTAGATGGATCAACAACAACATCTAATATAGAAATATTAGAAAAATATGAATTAGCAATAAGAAATGAATTTGGAAGTATGACTACAGATATAAAAGAACAAAATAAAGAAAAGATATTAAATAGACAATTAATGTCAAAATTAGCAATATGTAATATGTGTTACATAGAAGAATATACATGTGCATTTAAAGAATATTATTACAAAGCACAATATAATATAGATGAGGCAAAAGAAATAAAACAACAATATTTTACAAAACTACCAGAACCATTTAGTACAAACATAATTAGAGATTGGAATAATGAAGGAATGACAGATACTTTAGGATCTAGAATAAAATTCTTAACAATGGTTTATTCAGTTATGTGAAAATCAAAAACAAAAATTAAAAATGGAAAAAGTATTAATAAAAAATCTAGCATGTTGTAAAAACAAAGTAGCACCACAATTTGGTTGTGAAGATAAATATTATAAAAAACCTCGAAAATATAAAAATTATAGAAAAACAAAAACTAGATATAAATATAAAAAACCAAGAAAAAGATATTTTGTAAAAAATTATAAAATAAAAGGATCATATAGACCAAAAAGAACATTATCAAATTGTAATTGTTACAATTGTGGAAAGTTAGGACATTTAGCTAGAGATTGTAAATTACCTAAAAATATAAAAAGAAAGAAAATAGCAGAAATAATTATAGATGAACAAAAATATATGCAAATAGATTATATAGATTATGAATTAAGTGATAATGATAGTATATATGAAATCTCAGATATAGAAAATGAATATGAAATTGAAGGAATAAATATAGAATTAGATAATGAAATAATAACTGAAGAAATACAATGACTGAAGAAAATATAAAAATAATATCTAAAGAAGAATATCATGATGAAGAATCAGTAGAACAAAAAATTATATTTGATAATACAATTTTCCAACAAATAAAAAATAAGGAATTAGATTTAAGTATAGAAAAAGTATTACAAGTACCTATTTTAAAAAATTGGTTTAAAAGAAATAAAGAAGAATATTATGTAGTTAGTCAAAAAGAACATATTGTAGATTGTAAATATACAAAAGAAAAAGCACAAATACCTATATTAAATAAAAGAGTAATCAATCAAGAAATACAACATATAAAAGCAAAAACACCTATAAAATACGTACATTTAGGAGGAACAGAAATATTAATAAAAGCATGTTTTAGAGAAGGAATAGATACACCTATAGAAATATATTTAGCAGATGATAGAATAATACACCCTATAGAAAAAAGCGTAATAAGTGCAATAAAAGGAAATCTAATATACCAAAAATTTAAATTTATAATAAGTGCAAACTATTCAATATCATTGACAGATAGAAACATAGATAAATCATTAGTATTATATTGGAAACTATCAGGAATAGAATTAGCACCTGGAAGCAAGATATTTACAGCAAGATGTAAAAATCTATATATACTAACTACAAAACATAAAGTAATGGCAAAAAATAAAATAGATAAGATAAAAATAGAAAACCCTTTTGATCAAGTCATTACAATAATCGATAATAATGATTATAGTTATAAAGAAATGGATATAGAGGAAGACTTAGAAATAATAAAAGAAAGAATAATTACTCCAAACATACCAAAAATATTAAATAGAACTACTTCATTAAGAGCTAGTACATCTAAAAGAAAATATGAATTTCCTAAATCATTAAATACAGAAGAAAAAACATTAAATCATTATTTTATATCTGGAATAATTAATGAAAAAAGATATAAAATATTGATCAATTCAGGACAAGAAGATAATTATATAATTAGAGAATTAGTCTTAGATACAAAAATTATAAGAACAGGACATGTATGCCCTGGCTTACCTAGCGAAATTGTAACTATAAATGAAGAAATGATAGAAAAAGAAATAATTATAGGAGGAATATTATTATTAATACCATTTAGAATTTATGAAGGAGACCAAAATATTACTTTAGGAATAAGATGGTTAGATCAATTTACACCATATAAAATAGAAGATGAACAATTAATTATAACCTGCCAAAATAAGAAAATAATTATAAAAAGAATAATTTAAGAAATGAAAATATATATACTTGCAAAAATTATTGAAGAAGGATATTATAACAGATATTATACACCTATGATAGATACAGGAGCAGAAACAAATATATGTAAATATAATTGTTTACCAGAAGAAAAATGGGAAAAATTAAAAACACCAATGGTAGTAACAGGATTTAACAATGAAAGTAGCATGATTACATATAAAGCAAAAAATATAAAAATACAAATATGGGATAAAATTTTAATAATAGAAGAAATGTATAATTTTGAATGTACAACAAAAGATATGTTAATAGGAATGCCATTTTTAGATAAATTATACCCACATATTATAACTAAAACACATTGGTGGTTTACTACACCATGTGGATATAAAATAGGAGCAAAAAGAGTAAATAATAAACAAAGAAAACCAAAAGAATGGATAAAAGGAAGTGAAACAATAAATCAAGAAATGGAAAATATAAATAAAAAAGAAATAAACCAACTAGAAATTATCATATTTACTATAGACAAAATTAAACTGATAAATGAACAATTAGACCTTTTATATAGTGAAAATCCATTAGAAGGATGGGAAAAACATAAGACAAAAATAAAAATCGAATTAATAGATGAAAATAGTATAATAACACAAAAACCATTAAAATATAATTTTGATGATTTAAATGAATTTAAAATGCATATAGACGAATTATTAAAAAATAATTATATACAAGAGACTATAGTAAACATACAAGCCCACCATTTATAGTAAATAATCATAGTGAACAAAAAAGAGGTAAAAGTAGGATGGTAATAGATTATCGTAATCTAAATGCTAAAACTAAAACTTATAATTATCCAATACCAAATAAGATATTAAAAATAAGACAGATACAAGGATATAACTATTTTAGCAAATTTGATTGTAAATCAGGTTTTTATCATCTAAAACTAGAAGAAGAATCAAAGCAATTAACAGCATTTACAGTACCACAAGGATTCTATGAATGGAACGTTTTACCATTTGGATATAAAAATGCACCAGGTAGATATCAACATTTTATGGATAGCTATTTTAACCAGCTAGAAAACTGTATTGTCTATATAGATGATATATTATTATTTTCTAGAACACAAGACGAACATATTAGGTTATTAGAAAAATTTATACACATAATTAAACAATCAGGCATAAGTTTGAGTAAAAAGAAAGCAGAAATTATGAAATCACAAATAGAATTTTTAGGAATACAAATAGATAAAAATGGTATAAAAATGCAAACACATATAGTACAGAAAATAATCAATTTAGATGAAAGCATAGATACAAAAAAGAAATTACAATCCTTTTTAGGATTAGTAAACCAAGTACGAGAATATATACCAAAATTAGCTGAATATTTAAAACCACTACATAAAAAACTCAAAAAAGATATTGAATATTATTTTGATACTAAAGATAAAGAACATATAAGAAATATTAAGAGTTTATGTAAAAAATTACCAAAACTTTATTTTCCTGATGAAAATAAAAAATTTATTTATATAGTCGAAACAGATTCAAGCGATCATAGTTACGGAGGAGTATTAAAATATAAATATGTAAATGAAAAAATAGAACATCATTGTAGATATTATTCAGGATCATATACAGAACCACAAATCAAATGGGAGATCAATCGAAAAGAGTTATTAGCATTATATAAATGTTTATTAGCATTTGAACCATATATTGTTTACAGTAAATTTATTGTAAGAACAGATAATACACAGGTAAAATGGTGGATAACAAAAAAGATAGATGATTCAGTTACTACAAAAGAAATAAGGCGACTAGTATTAAATATATTAAATTTTTCATTTACAATTGAGATTATTAAGACTGATAAAAATACTATTGCAGACTATCTCTCAAGAGAAAGATACGATGAAAGAGATATTAACTATGATGACAAATCTTTGTCAAAAAATGGAAAAGATAGAAGCAGAAGTGCAAGAACTTAAAGAAACAGCTAAAAGTCAGCAGCATGACTATAAAGATGCGGAGCTACGTCGTGAGGCAGACGGAAAAAAGCCAGAGCTAAAAGGTGACGCTGAGAAACACCTAAAAACTCAACATACTAACAATGTATTAGTTGCAGGTACAAGCACAGGAGCTACAGCAAAAACTATTCAAAAGACAAACCTAAATAGCCTATTTACAAAATCATTTATTCCAAAATTCCAATTAAGTACCCCAACACCACAAACCTTTACATATGCAGCTAGTATACAAAGTGACAAGAAGAGATACAACTACATTTCTCAATCATATATTGACAACATATATAAAATCCAAACATTTTTAAATCTAAACCCCAGATCCACACAAACTAAAAATACCAATGAAAACTATATAACCCAAAAATTACAAGGTTATAACAAGCTTATTGCACAACCTAAAACCAGTGCAAATTTAGTTAAGACATGTTATAGCTATGGACTCTTAAGTACCGTATATACCTTTGATGGAGAAGAAATTATTGGGATACCAGAGTTACATAAAGCATTTGCTACATACAAAAGAATTACAAAAGGAAATTTATTTTTTATTAAATTCTATACAGCACCAGCAGAAATACTATACGAAGAGATAAAATCTCCAATCCAAGTCATTAAGATAGGATTAACCAAAGATATGATTATACCGGAGGAGATTGGAAAACAAGAAGAAATACAAAAAATAGATATACCAAGTTTTTATGCTAATAAAAGAATAATTGGCATATCAACTATTATACAAGAGTTAGCAAATAATTATCTAAACGGGAACGCTATATGGAGCTATTATGCCAGAGATCAGATAATGATATATGTAAATTCCAAAGAATTACGAAAAGCAGATATGGATGAAGTTCAGAGATGGATTTTGTCTTTATTAAAACCTGAAGAACAACCTAGTACGCGAGCTTTGAAAAAACAATTTATTTCGGAAGAGTTATTAACAAGATATTGTAAATTGATTGGACATAAATACCCCGATCATCATTGTTCTAAATGCAATGGAGAAGAAAATATAATTCCAGATGTGAGTTTGGAATAAAGAAGCGACAAAGAAGAAGATAGAGATAAGCAAAGAAGCGACAAAGATAGAGATAAGCATCTTGAAAGGAAAGAGATAAGTCGTAAAGTAGTTAATAGTTTTGTAATATAGTCAAAAGTATGTCGGCCATATAGTAAAGGCCATTATTATAAAGTTTTTTGTTGTTTTGTAATATAGTCAAAAAAGTGTGTCGGCCATATAAATAAAGTAAAGGCCACTATGTAAAGTAAAGTAGTGTGTCATTTTGTGTCGGCCGAATGTTATAAGGCCACGTGTAAAGTGAGTGTCGGACACTTAATGCTTATAACATATTCAAGCACCTATCTAGTTTTGGAGTATTCTTGGGCACCCCTAGCAAGGCCCCTCTCACTAACTAGATCATCCATGTGTGTGAGTGTATACATAGATGTGAGCAAACCTGTCACATAACACATAATGTCACACATGTTCATATATCAATGCATAAGTCTATAGGCATAACTATATGAGCAATACTTTCATATAAACCTACTAATACACTATACACATTCATACTTCATCACATCATATACATCATTTTCATAACATGTTCAAATATTCATTCATGCAAGCCCTTCTTAATTTGATCATTAAGGATATATACCTACAAAATTCATCCATTATATCACCCTAAAACAGTAGCTACATCAGTTCATACATAATCAAGAGTCTACACAACCGATCTCACAATCGACTTCAAGACAACATGTAGAAACATAGGCTATTCATGCTCAAAACTTCATATATTTATCATCATGGACTGATCATCATCAATTCACCTTCAATTAATGTAATTAACAATAAACACAAGCAATTCAACGTAAGAGATCACCAATTAATCAAGAACAAGCCATAATCACAAAGCCCATGCAAAAGCTAAACCAATTTTGGAAGGAACATGGGTTCATCATGCAATTGGAGTAAAATCACATTCAAATCACTGTATTAACTTCCATTCATCATGAGTAAATCATTAAAAACGTTTTGAGAAAGAACCCATGGCTAGATTGGAAGATTGGAAACTTGATCATAAGATTTCCTTGAAAAACATTGAGAAGAACTCTCCAAGTGGAAGGTTACTTGAAGAAGAAGGATTGACATACCTTTATCTACATGAAAACCTCTAACACTTCATGATTCATCCATAGAAAATCCATCTCCAAGAAGCTCTTGAGCTTCACCAACAATGGTGGTTTTAGAGAGAACATTTTTGGGAGGGAAAGGCTTTAAACATGTGAGAGGATTTATGAATGAGTTGATCACGTTTTAGAAGACTTATATACACCTAAAATTAACTAAATAAACCTATTATAGTCAGGTTAGGACGTGGGGTGAATTTCCATTCACCCCTTTATTTAACAGAATTCAGGCTGCCCGAACTGCAGGCACCCACGACGAGGGGCTCGACGGGGCGTCATGGCCATGACGGGCCGTGGCTGCCTCCATCGCCCATGACTTAGCCAAAATCTTGGCTTAATACCTGCCCAAGGCAAGTCCCCTTCGACGATACCTGCTCGACGGGCCGTTGGGGGACTAACGAACTGTCATTGGGTCCGTCAAGGGACACTGCCCAGGCAGTGTCTTAGGCAGCCTTGGGTCCTTCTTTTGGGGCCTTTTAGAAGTCGTACCTGGACGTTTCCAACGCGATTACAAACCCTAACATTTCATAGACCTTCCACATAAATTTCATCCAAAACAAACACCTAAAAGACGTCTAAACAGCCTTGACCCCAACATGACATACGATGAACGTCTTAGGGGCTATCTTTCGAACGCCTTGGACGTTCTTGGGCGTTTGATATCCAAACGTCACGAAACTTCATATAATAATATTGAACATCATTTTAAACCATTTCAAGACTTATTAGACTCAGTTCGTACAATTTAGGCATGCATACACACATGAGGCAAATAAGCGACTATTCGTCGAACGTCTTAGACGTCCCTTGACGTTCGACTTCCAAATCACTTCAAACTTTGCAAACTGCCTCTATATCAAATAATAAGGCATTTTAGGACATTATAACATTAATACGAACATGTTAAGCTCTAGAAACCTTATCTCATTTTTGGGGTCTTACAATATCCCCCACTTGGGAACATTCGTCCTCGAATGACACTTAGGACTCATTAATTACAACAAGGACTTCAATTCACATAGTAGAAGTTCATCACATTTAAAATATCATCAAATCATTTTAGCACTCGATGCATCTACAAGCAGCAAAACTTCAATTCACTCACCCCTTAATGCATTAATCAAAGAGGCTTTTATCATGTTCAATGCAGGAACATTCTTCTCCTAATCATAACATGGTCATTACACCTTAATTCATTAATATGTCATCTTGCAAAGCCACACAAAGGCAGATTTCAACAATACTCAAAACAAGTAGGCACTCATACTTCAATGCACATAGACTTGAGTTAATTGCATCAACAAAAATCTTCATTAGTTAGACCTAGTGTAATGAACGTCATACCCAACCATACCATGCTTAGTGGTGTCCATGGAGGAATGTATTTCTCCTCAACACATTACATGTATCATGAGTTCACACCTTAGCAAAGCATAAGGTCAATTTCTTTAAAAATGAGAAATCTCAACTTCCAATCCAAGACATGCATACATTTTTCTTCCTAGTGAAATCTAAATGGAAAATCACACCAAGTACATCACAACAAAATAGGAATTCATTCCACAAATTTCTTTTCTTAACATAATACTCACCATTATAGTAATCCTCATTTTGGAAAAGTAGCACAAATCATAGGCACACACATGAACACTTAGTTAAACATGCTTTCACCTTTCAAGAATGAGCCTAAAATTTTGCATTACAAATCATCAAGTCACTAAATTTTCAAGACAGTCAACATATTTCATGGTAAAAGAGACTCAACTCCCATTACAAGGCTAAACAATTTACCCTACAAGTGACTATTACCAATTTCTTGTCTTACCTCATGAAGTCAACTTCACAATTAGCACATTAAAATGCAAGTCAACAAGAGAAAAACATGGATTTTATCAAAACTTTCCTCTCATGCTTATTTGGAAAATTCACCATGTCTCCAAAATGATGTCAATCAATTCATACCAATCATATATAGATCATGCAATTCACACTTTATGCAAGACTATATTCATGAACAAGCATACTAAGAATTCATATTTTCCAATTCAAGTAAGAATAGAAGAACAATGTAGACAATTTCTATAATATCACTACTCAAACACCATCCCCCACTTAGGGTAAACCCAATTAAGAGCAACATAACCCAACATATAGAGGATCTTAACTACACAACCTTCATATTCATCACTTAAAATGAATTCTACTCTAGAGGGAATTTTCATTAATTTAATATAGCAACACTAATGCATTCTAAACCTTAATTTTAGGCAAATCATCCTCAACCATCAGTTTTAATCATACCATTCCATTCACATAAGGTCTTCCTACATTGCAATAGACACTAAGGTCATACATCATTAGGGAAATACAACAAGGAAGTTCATAACACAATAACTCTACGACTCATCATGCCATAAGACTCTCATTCTTTAATCTAAATAGCAAAAATTCTTTTCCACATTCCTTATCAGGTTCATATTCATAAATTCTACACATATTTCAGTAATATCAAATCAAATGACAATTTAGTAGGTTCTCCAAACATGTTACAATAAGTGGTCTAGTCTTTAGAGCGAGCATGTTTCCAAATACCCAAAAGTGCAACATTTAGACATTTGATGGAACAAGCATGGACATATAAGACACAAAGCTTTACCAACTCATCCTCATAAGCATGCATACTATATTTACAACTCAAGTCTCTACAAAAGACTCCAATTTATACTAGCAACTCATCAAGTACCACTTATATATGCAAAGAAAACAATGCACACTTTTAATCACATACATTCATAGGATAGCATACTTCCATAGGTAGTTATTAAACAATCCAAGTTCAAATCCTAATATTTGGCTAACATCATACAAAACCATATAGGAATACAACAATCTAAGAGAATTCACTTTAACCACCATAACTTCTAGCATGCTTCAACTATATCATGACATGCATCATTCGACATCACTTGCTATTTCACATAGATTTCATATATTGCCATAATTGGCATCACATCATCAAATAAAAGATATTTCATACATACAAAGGTAAGATAACCAATCATAATCCCCATAGAGTTAACATGTGCAATGATCAAGTAAATCTCCATAACTTCACTAAATCAAGTAACCTAACAAGAACTACAATTAGCACCATACTCTACTCATCTATAACCTTCATGCATGGATAACTCCATATCTTTAACACACTAAGCTAATTACATGTTTACAAGCATAAAGATCATTACATAAAGACATTCACATTTATCATCATACACATACATAGTATTAACCTCCTAAGTTCTCCATCAAGGCAAACTAGTGCAAGACATAGGTAGAGTCCCATACCCCTACCTAAGTCTAGTTAACCCTTCAAGTCGCCCTAGTTAGTATATACATCATCAAATAAGGACAAGTGTCACCTTCACACATACTCATTCGAACCATAAAACAAAGATACTCATTTAAACTCACCTTTTCTCCCTCAAGCATAGAGTAATCTCATCCAAGCAATCACATCTAAAAGACCACCGGACAAGAAAACATAAGAGAGAGATCTTATAGAGTTAAGTTCTATGGCACGATATGAGATTGATGAAGAAGGGAAACTCTATCATCCTAAAGTCTCTCGTACCATTTGATGTGTTGCAACTCACCACCAATGATACAAGACTCTACTAGACATGGAAATATGAGACTTCTTAGAACCCAAGACTGCTACATAAACCTCATGCTGTGATACCAAGTTTGTCACAACCCGAAACCATACCCTAGAAGATAAGATACAATATTGGATTGTAACCGGCATCGTCGACCTATCGGAGGTCTAAGACAAGCCTCTCATGTCATTCATTGCATTGGTATAGTAAATTTAGCGGAAAATTTAAAACTTTTCATAGCAAATCATATGCTAGAAACATCACATCATATATATATAGACCATAAGTCATAATACATATTTAGACTCTAATTCTCTTTGCCATCTTAGACTCAATAACTTTAGAGTACATTAGGGACAAGGCCCTTAAGACATAATACAAAGCTATACATTACTAAATAGACTTTACGATAAGTACACATAAGGACATCCTTGAACTTAAGGATTCCTTTCCTTGAGCTTGGGAAATCACCTATCAAGATCCTCAATCATAGACCTCCTTTAAGCATTCCATTACCTACACTTTGTGTAAAAAGTAGAGAGGAATGGAATTAGTAGAAGAATGCACTAAGTATGACAACCATGCAAAAACATGCATTTAAAAGGGACATTTCCTTTGAAATCATACTTGATGCCATTTTAAGTAAATCATCATAAAACCTTTATCAATAGCATTTATATCATTCACATACTTCATAGAAACACAATCAAAGGCCAAACATCATAGAAAATCACATATAGAATTTAATCCCCATTTGAGGTCACTTTACAGTGAACTCACTCTCCTTAACATTAACTCTTTCTTTTAATTCATTAGTCTTCCAAGTAATACTTTAAGGATACTTGGTGCAATGCATCACCTTAGGAACACAAGAGAAGACCATACATAGCATCTACACAAGACAACACATAACATCATATAAGTATAGTGCAATATAAACCTAGTCAAACGAAGACTACAATATCATACATAAAGGACACATACATAATCATATGCATTAGGGTACCTTCCTAAGACTTCCTAAGGAGTCACTTGGGCAATGTCTAGATGGGTTCATTACTTCCACCTATCCTAAGTAACTTACCTTAAGTCCTCTTAGTACGATCCTATTCAATTACTTCCATTGTCCATTTTAACTTTAGGGAAACTATAGCCTTAACCGACACTAAGACCATGGGTGCTAAACATGGAATTTGGTGTTGTAGAGCCTTACACCATAGGAAGGTGTTCCTACCTCGCCAAGGTAGAACATTAACATACATACTAGCATCCTAAGTGAATTCACTTTGCTAGATCCTATGTGGCAAGCATAGTTTATGGAACTAAGATATAGGTATTCCCTCTACATGCCATTTGGTAATTGGGGCCTCACCTCATTAGAAAACATGAGTGAATCTTCCTCAAGGAAAGTCAACACATCATGTTCATAGGTGAGTATTCCTCTAAGGGAAGTCAACACTCTATAAGGGACAAATGGGGAATCTTCCTCCAAGGAAAGTCAACACCTCTCAATGTCAAGTTCACTCGGTGCTAAGCTAAGTTTCCTTTATTGAAAAGTCTTCATTACCTTTATTTATAAAAACATAGGCTTAGGATATTCATCATTCATATGCTTATAGCATATTCAAGCACCTATGTAGTTTTGGAGTATTCTTGGGCACCCCTAGCAAGGCCCCTCTCACTAACTAGATCATCCATGTGTGTGAGTGTATACATAGATGTGAGCAAACCTTTCACATAACACATAATGTCACACATGTTCATATATAAATGCATAAGTCTATAGGCATAACTATATGAGCAATACTTTCATATAAACCTACTAATACACTATACACATTCATACTTCATCATATCATAAACATCATATTCATAACATGTTCAAATATTCATCCTTCATATACATAATAACCAAACCTAGGAATTATCCTATCAAGATACACATGTGCAATGTATAGACAAGGTACAATACCCTTGCCCATACTAGTACACCTATCGAGTCATCCTAGTAAGGGAATACAAATCATACTTTCATAAACATCACTTTATTATGCATAGTAGTAGACACTAGTGAATATGAGAACTACCTTTCATTTTGACACAATGACTTATACTACTAGTATCATGCATGTAAGTGAGAGTGTGAGTACATTGACCAACATGATCACATAATGGCTATCAATAACTTATTAAGTCAGCCACCCTATTAGACCACATTACACTTCAAGCACATAGCACACAACACATAATAGCATAGGAGACAAGACAATATATACCTTATAATCAAGACTCCTAACTTTAGCTATTTACACTTTCATATAAGGGTACATAGTAAGGGGGTTATAAACCATTTTAACACATCAATGGAAGCACCTATAATTGACCCTAACATGGTTATACTCATGCTCAAACGATAGCCACACAACCTAATTCACAACTAGAATAGGAAAGTAAGCATAAGCTTCCCATAGTATCATCTTAAGCACATGTTCATAAGTTCATCAATTTGCCTTCAAGGCCATGGTCAACACATATATAATGACAATAAAGTAAATACCGCTACCATAAGTGGACCATACCACACAATGTCATACAAGACTTCATCAACATTTCTATAAAGAATAGAGAAGTAGAAGAGTAGAGGAATTAAGCATTCTTACCAATTTCTCACCCTTTTATCATCAATGATCAATACACCTTTTTCATCAATAAAACACATATATGGCAGTAGCTAAATGTACTTTAAACATATAAGAAACCATGTACAAGTCACTACAAGATTATACCATAACATAATACAACATATCAACATACTAGGAAAGTAGAATAACATAGATCATTAGATAACATCCCTTACATTGATTTTAGATCATAGTTCATACATGTATTAGTCTAAGGCAGTAGCTAAACCTACATTTAACCATATTGAAATCATGATTACATACCTTCAAGATTAAGGTTACAACAAAGGTATTTAGGCTTATCGATTTGCTAGAGTATAGAAGACTTTACCAATATTATGAACTCTCTAAGGGTTTGATCATCATTCCTATTTCATCAATAATATACTCATTAGGCAGTATCTAATTAGATAAGAAATCAAGACTAAATCATGCTTCATCTAATCACAATTCAAGATACATCACCCACTTAGCCTCTTGACTTCATAGCCTAAAAGAATCTATATCCATTCATGCAAGCCCTTCTTAATTTGATCATTAAGGATTTATACCTACAAAATTCATCCATTATATCACCCTAAAATAGTAGCTACATCAGTTCATTCATAATCAAGAGTCTACACAACGGATCTCACAATCAACTTCAAGACAACATGTAGAAACATAGGCTATTCATGCTCAAAACTTCATATATTTATCATCATGGACTGATCATCATCAATTCACCATAAATTAATGTAATTAACAATAAACACAAGAAATTCAACGTAAGACAATCACCAATTAATCAAGAACAAGTCATAATCACAAAGCCCATGCAAAAGTTAAACTAATTTTGGAAGGAACATGGGTTCATCATGCAATTAGAGTAAAATCACATTCAAATCACTGTATTAACTTCCATTCATCATGACTAAATCATTAAAAATGTTTTGAGAAAGAACCCATGGCTAGATTGGAAGATTGGAAACTTGATCATAAGATTTCTTTGAAAAACATTGAGAAGAACTCTCCAAGTGGAAGGTTACTTGAAGGTGAAGGATTGCCATACCTTTATCTACATTAAAACCTCTAAAACTTCATGATTCATCCATATAAAATCCGTCTCCAAGCAGCTCTTGAGCTTCACCAACAATGGTGGTTTTAGAGAGAACATTTTTGGGAAGGAAAGACTTTAAACATGTGAGAGGATTTATGAATGAGTTGATCACGTTTTAGAAGACTTATATACACCTAAAATTAACTAAATAAACCTATTATAGTCAGGTTAGGACGTGGGGTGAATTTTCCATTCACCCCTTTATTTAACAGAACGCAGGCTGCCAGAACTGCAGGCACCCACGACGAGGGGCTCGACGGGGCGTCATGGCCATGACGGGCCGTGGATGCCTCCGTAGCCCATGAATTAGCCAAAATCTTGGCTTAATACCTGCCCAAGTCAAGTCCCCTTCGACGAGGCCTGCTTGACGGGCCGTTGGGGGATCAATGATCCGTCGTTGGGTCCGTCAAGAGACACTGCCCAGGCAGTGTCTTAGGAAGCCTTGGGTCCTTCTTTTGGGGCCTTTTAGAAGTCGTACCCGCACATTTCTAACGCGATTACAAATCTTAACATGTCATAGACCTTCCACATAAATATCATCCAAAACAAACACCTAAAAGACGTCCAAACAGCCTTGACCCCAACATGACATACGATGAACGTCTTAGGGGCTATCTTTCGAACGCCTTGGACGTTCTTGAGCGTTTGACCTCCAAACTTCACGAAACTTCATATAATAATATTGAACATCATTTTATACAATTTCAAGACTTATTAGACTCAGTTCATATAATTTAGGCATGCATACACATATGAGGCAAATAAGCGACTATTCGTCGAACGTCTTGGACGTCCCTTGACGTTGGACTTCCAAATCACTTCAAACTTAGCACACTGCCTCTAAATCACATAATAAGGCATTTTAGGACCTTATAACATTAAGATGAACATGTTAAGCTCTAGACACATTATCTCATTTTTGGGGTCTTACAAGGAAACTCATTATGATCTTGATATGGAACCCCTTTGTATGAACCTTTAATGTGAATTACTCTATGAGAACAAAGTCTAGCACCGAGTGATTATGGTAAGGGAAGTAGTTCTAGTAAAAGGATGAGTCAGAATACAAAGTAAGCCCTTCACATTACTTAACCATGTGCCTACATGGGATGTGTCCATGTTATACCATTGGCAAGTATTACACCCTCATCAGAGTAGTATAGAACTACGGATTCCATGTTTTTCTACGATGGTCTATATCAGTTATTGTATATTCACATCATGTGGGATACCTATTAGCACTAGAGAAGTTCTATGAAGTTTAGGTGCTGGTATGGGACACTATCTAGACTTTGCACAATAGTCTTAGAAGATGTTAGTAAGAGTCCCTAGGTCTCGTCCAAGACCATTACTTGAATGTCCTCTATGTGATGAATGTCTCTTGATGAACTAATGAAATAATGACATATGTTAGAAAACATGTAAATTAATGAATACCGAATCTAGAGTGACTTAAGTATTTATAAGTTTAAGTGTGAAGGGGGCATAATGGATGATCCCTTCATGTCTTATCTAAGAAAGTCTTGAGAATGAGTCTAGTTAGGGAAGTTGGCTGATACTTTGGGCATGATCTAAACTTAGGAAGTCTTAAGGATTATTTAGGTAACCTTGAAGAGAGTGTATGGGCATTCTCTTTTAGGAGTACTTAAGTAAGTCTTTTGATAGCCTTGGTAAGCAGAATGTCATATCTTATATGTTCATGTGTTTGGTGTATTGTAAGTGTATATGTGTCTCATTTTAAGTAGTCTTAAGGATCATTTAGGCATGATTAGAGTTAGGAGTATGGGTGGTCTCTCTTTGTGTTGCTTAAGTGAGTCTTAGGATAACTTTTAGTGAGAAAATTACATACTAGGAAGTGTCCTATATGAATAGGATCACTTCACTATAACAGTGAAGAAGTTCACTGTAAAGTTGCCTTTAAAATGTCCTAAATTGCTTAATGATTTCTTATGTGTTTATAAGGGTTTAAATGTTGTTCTTATGATTATATTATGATATTTAAATGAAAAAGATGCATATTTCCAATAAATGTCCGTTTTCATGATTTTTATGCAATAGACAATAGTTAGTACATGTGGTTGTACTAATTCCATGCTTTTAGCTATCTCTATAGTGGTTGGTAGGTGAGGAGCATTTGGGAAGAAGGACTTGGATCGTAGTATCGTTCAAGTGAAGTTGAAGTATGTCCTCATTTGACTCGAGGGTATAGATGTCTTTTATTTCTCTTATTGAAGTATTGTAATAGACTTAGTTGTACTATATTTATATTGTGTATGGGCCGTGTCCCAAGTACTCTTGTGTCTAAGATTTGATGAAATGAGATTTAGTATTCCCTATGAGTTTTTTATGAAAGAGTTTTTAAAGACTATGAAAATATTTTTGAAAACTTTTAATTCCACACTACTTTTCACTATGTATATGCGATGATCGATACGAAATGGCTTGTATAAGACCTTTGAGAGGTTGAGTACTGCGGTTGCACTCCGAGAGTGCCATATCTTCTAGGAACTGATCTCGGGATGTGACTAGCTTGGTATCAGAGTATAGGTTATGAAAGTAGTCTTAGGAATCAAAAAGTCTCATCAAGTCACGTCTAGTAGAGTCTCGACCATCGTAGTGAGTCGCGACACATCTATGGGCGAGAGACTATAGGATGATAGATTTTCCCTTCTTTCTACTCCTATGTTGTGGCGTAGCGTAAATATTATGAGTATACTTCTTAATGTGTTTCCTTGTGTTTCTAGGAGATGATTACTAGGAGGATGGCCACAAGAAGTTTTGAAGAGGAAACGGTAGATGAGGAAGTTTCTCCTCAAGTTGAGCAAGTTCTTCAAGATGAACAAATATTCCAAGGTGCTCAAAATTCTCAAGTGCCTCGCGAAGAGGTTCTGGTGGTTCACCCTGAATTGACTAATAGAGAGATTAGAGAGCCTTGCTTGCTTTAGCCCGAGCCGTGACTACTCAAGCGAATTTGAGTATGGTGCCTAGGGTGAATGTTGTGGAGAGCACTATGACATCTAGGTTGAGAGACTTTGTGAGGATGAATCCTCCTATCTTTTTTGGCTCTATGGTGGGAGAGGATCCACAAGAGTTGCTTTGATTGTGTGTACAAGGTGTTGAATGCTATGGGGATTACATCTAGGGAGAAGGCGGAGTTTGCTTCGTATTAATTGAGGGATATTTCTCAAGTTTGGTACACTCAATGTAAGGATAATAGTCCGGTTGAGTCGGGTCCTATTGAGTGGGAAAAATTTAAGGAAGATTTTCTAGGAAAGTAATTTCCCCGTGAGAGGAGGGGATGTGAAGGTAAAGGAGTTTATCAATATCAAGCAAGGCAATATGAGTGTTGAGGAGTACTCTTTGAAGTTCTAAATGTTGTCTAGATATGCAGCGTCCTTAGTGTCTAATCCTAGGGATGAGATGAGTAGATTTGTGACCGGGGTGGCCGATCTACTGAAGGAAGAATGTCGTACGACCATGCTACATGATGATATGACCTTAGTTAGACTCATGGTGTATGCTCAATCTATTGAAGAGTCTAAACTGAGAAGGATTGCTAGAAACTTGAAATGAAGTAGTTCAAGTGATCAAGGGCAACCTAGATCCAAAAAGAGGACTCAAACTCAAGAAGAATCTAGGGGTGCTAAGTTCCAAATTGAGAAAGGAGGTGGTTCTCAAAATGGCAAGCCTACATATGTCACTTGCGGAAAGAGGCATTATGGTGAGTGTCTAAGGGGTACCGAAGTTTCTTTGGAGGTGGAAAAGATGGACACAAAGTGAGGGATTGTCCTACTAGAGATGGTAAGAAAGTTATTCCTAATGTTCCAAAAGATGATGCACCAACAAAGAGACATTTCTATGCACTCCGGACTAGAGGAGAAAAGCCGAATGATGATGATGATGATGATGGTAAGTCCTTGTATTTCTATTTAGTGATAAGAATTCCTTCTAAGTGGGGGAGTATGGTTAGTGGATGGGGTAGAAGTGTCCTAGAAGTTTCATGCATGTGCATGATGTTTAGGAGTTTTGTTGAAATTGAATTTCATTGACTTCTTGCATTGTGTATTTTATGAGACCATGATCATGTTGAAAAATGTGTTTATATGATTTTACCTTACATATTAGCATGTTTCTATCATGAAGTGCCAAAAAGTTGCATTTTTGAAAAATTTGCTCAATTCACTGTAGCTTTGACAGTTTACTGTGAAATTTTTGAAAATTTGACTAATTCATTCTTTTGTCGGAAACTGTTGTACTGTGGTTAGAACTGATGTATTTGAGTATGATAATGAATATAAAATGAGTTTTGATATTTGGAATTAAGGATGTGAAATTTATAGCATAATGAGTTGTAGAATTTATTCTGATTTCTTGTTGTGTTGTGATACTCTATACTATGGGAAATTGATGTTTTCTCCTTTATTTTGTGTTATGTGGCATGGTTTTGAGCTGCTAATTTAATCTCTATACTTGGAAGTGTCCGGAGAGTGGCAAGTGTCATTCGAGGACGAATGTTGTCCAAGTGGGGGGAGATTCTACGATCCCGAAAATGACTTAGGTGAAGCTAGAGCCTAACATGGTTGTCATGATTTTATAAGGTCCTAAATTGGTATATAATGTAGAATGGACGCAGTCTATAAGAGTTTTGGTGCATTTGAAGTGAAACGTCAAGGGACGATTAAGACGTTCGACGACTAAGTCACCTATGTGCCTCCTATGTGGTTATATGTGATTATGTGTGATTCATGAGGTTAAGAGGTCCTTAAATAAGTAATTTTAGTGTATATAGGCAGTGTTTCATGTTTCGTGAAGTTTGGAGGTGAAACGGACAAGAACGTCCGTGACGTTCGAAAGGTTTGCCTTGAAATGACCTTGTGTGTCTATGCATGTTTCGTCGAGTTTTACGTGTTCGTTTTGGATGAAATTAATGTAAGAGGTCCTAAACTCATATACAAAAATATTCGGGTTGGAAATGTCCTGGAAAACATCCCCAAGGACCATCCAATGTTCCTTGAGGAAGGACCCATGTTGGTGGCCAAAACTGCCCAAAGCAGTCCCACCTACGGATGGCAAACGACGGCCAGTGGCCTGGTCGACACCCCGTAGGTGGAGGGCGTCGAACGTTACTTATACTAGGAAGCTAAGCTTCCATTTTCCAGTATCTGACCCAATCGATGGAGGACAGGACGGTCCAATTGTGGACTGACGCCACGTCGATGGGCAGCTGTGAGCCTGTCTTCCTGAGCAGGTTCACTGTAAGTTTAGGGATGAACTTGTAAATTTGCCCTACATCCAAATAAGAGAAAGGGAGGTTAATTGAGGGTCTTTTGGGTATTTTAAACATGTTCATAAGTCTTTAACACTTAGAAGAATTCATTCTTCAAAAATCAAAACCCAAATTCTCTTAGAAATTCCGTAGAACTCAATTGAAACCAAAACTCAAGGAAGAGCTTAGATTTGAGATTTGAGTAGTGATTCTTCATAAAATTGGAGGATTAACATCATTGATGTATGATTTTTGATCCTTCAAACTCTATTCATCAAGGAGCCCAAATTCAAAGAAGTTTTCTAAAGTTTTCAAATATGAACTTATCCAATTTTATGATCTATCCATGGGTTCTTGCATTAAAGGTTTTTAATCATTGTATATTTATTTATTTGTTGTTAATTATATGATTTGAACTCAACTAATCTATGAACCCATGTAATTGATGAACCCTAGTTTTTGACTACTTTATGGGTTACTTGATATTGTCTTAATGCTTATGAATTCTACTGTAGATTTCTATGGGCTATTGAATGATGTAAGAATTGTATTCAATTGATGTCAAATTGGTCTTAGACTGATAAATATATATTGATTGACTTAGATTAATTGAGTATTATGATTTGTGTATTGAATTGATGTTCCTGACCATGGGTAAGGGCCTTATGGTATTGAATTGGATGATTTAGACATGGATTGAAGTGGAGGGAATGGATTGGTGGAACACTGCCCTAAATCTCTTTATTTTAAGTATTATATATTTTGAATTATGTTGTGATTGGTATAGCCCACTTATGGTGGCAGTGTTATTTGATTGATGTGGCCTTGTCGGCATTATTTTAAGTATTATGATGCTCATGGCCTTGTCGGCACTACTTGAAGTAATATAATGATAATGGTTATTCCTATGTTCTTCTAGAATGACATGTAATATGTGCTAAAGTGGAGTATGATATGTCTTGTGTTGGTAGACTTGTGTCCCTTACTTGATGCATGCATGTATGAATGTGAATATGTGATGTCTTGACTTAGGATGCTAAAGCGTCTTAGTCTTGTATGTATGAATGAATGATATGTGAGACATTGAATAATGATAAGAGGGTCCTTTATGTGAAACCTTGAACCTAGTGGTAAGGTTATGAAACTTGAAGTCGAAAGCCGTAATGGTATCCTTCTTGTAATGAATGATGGACTTAAGGTTGATTTACTGGCACGACATCATATAAATCCTTAGGAAAGTCATTATTATCTTTTTGTTTCCATTGTAAGGCAGCCCTAGGGGAATCTCTTTAGTAGGGTAAATGTAATTGGGTTATGAACTTGATATGGAACCCCTTCGTATGAACCTTTAATGTGAATTACTGTATGAGAACAAAGCCTAGCACCGAGTGAGTATGGTAAGGGAAGTAGTTCTAGTTAAAGGATGAGGCTAGAATACAAAGTAAGCCCTTCATATTCCTTAACCATGTGCCTACATGGGATTTGTCCAAGTTCTACCATTGGAAAGTATAACACCCCCATCGGAGTAGGATAGAACTCTGGATTCCATGTTTTACTACCATGGTCTATGTCGATTATTGCCTATTCTCATCATGTGGGATACCTATTTGAATTAGAGAAGTTCTATGAAGTTTAGGTTATGGTATGGGACGCTTTCTAGACATTACACAATAGGCTTTGAAGATGTTAATAAGAGTCCCTAGGTCTCCTCCAAGAACCTTTACTTGAATGTCCTCTATGTGATGAATGTATCTTGATGAACTAATGAAATAATGACTCATGTTAGAAAGCATGTAAATGAATGAGTGCCTAATCTAGAGTGACTTAAGTATTCCATAGTTAAAGTGTGAAGGGGGCATAAGGGATGATCTCTTCATGTCTTATCTAGGGATGTCTTGAAAATGACTCTAGTTAGGGAAGTTGGTTGATACTTTGGGCATGATCTAATCTTAGGAAGTCTTAAGGATTATTTAGGTAACCTTGAAGAGAGTGTATGAGAGTTCTCTTCTAGGAGTACTTAAGTAAGTCTTTTGATAGCCTTGGTATGGAGAAGATCATATCTTATATATATGTTCAAGTGTTTGGTGTATTGTAAGTGTATATGTGTCTCATTATAAGTAGTCTTGAGGATTATTTAGGCATGCTTAGAGAGGGTGTATGGGCGGTCTATCTTTGTGTTGCTTAAGTGAGTATTAGGATATCTTTTAGTGAGAAGATTACATACTAGGAAGTGTTCTATATGAATTAGGATCACTTCACTGTAACAATGAAGAAGTTCACTGTACAGTGATACAGTGAAGTAGTTCACTGTAAAGTTGCCTTTAACATGTCCTAAATTGCTTAATGATTTCTTATGTGTTTACAATGTTTTAAATGTTATTCTTATGATTATATTATGGTATTAAAATAAAAAAGATGCATATTTCCAATAAATGTCCGTTTTAATGATTTTTATGCAATAGGCAATACTTAGTACATGTGGTTGTACTAATTCCATGCTTTTAGCTATCTCTATAGTGTTTGGTAGGTGGGGAGAATTTGGGAAGCAACACTTGGATCCTAGCATCGTTCAAGTGAAGTTGAAGTATGTCCTCATTTGACTAGAGGGCATAAATGGATTTTATTTCTCTTATTGAAGTATTGTAATAGATTTAGTAGTACTATATTTCTATTGTGTATGGGCCGTGTCCAAAGTACTCTTGTGTCTAAGATTTGATGAAATGAGACTTAGTATTTCCGATGAGTTTTATATGAAAGAGTTTTTAAAGACTATGAAAATATTTGTGAAAAGTCTTAATTCCACACTACTTTTCACTATGTATATGCTATGAACGATAAGAAAGGGCTTGTTGAAGACCTCCGAGAGGTCGAGTACGCCGGTTGCACTCCAAGAGTGCCATATCTTCTAGGGTGTGGTCTCGGTACGTGACAAGCTTGGTATCAAAGCATAGGTTATGAAAGTAGTCTTAGGAATCAAAAAGTCTCTTATACGCTCAAATTACACTTCCTTAAAGAAGTATAAGCGGCTGTATCAAGTAAAGAACCTAACTAGTAGGTTGAGGTCGATCCCACGAGGAAAATAGTTAATTTTAATGTACAATTACGTCTATTTAGTCAAGTCCTTTCCAAAAACAGGTAATTAAAGGGGGGATTTTGTGAAACAAAAGTGTTTAAAGTAAAACAAATAGCAAGAGTAAATGTTTAGTGTTTATCAAGTTGTGAGAGAAACTTGGGTGTAAGTGTTCCCCATAGGTTCATAACGCGGCAATCCTAGCTATAACAATTCTTCCCTAGTGTTTTGCATGCAAAGTGATAAGTTAGGTATCTCTAAATCCTTGGTCCGGCATATCGAGAGTTTCACCCCGTACCTTGGTCCGGCTACGTGTGTCTAAGTTACTAACCCTTACCTTTACTTCATATAAAGCATCATATTCGATGTATGGCTTAGTTATTACTTCGCATCAATCGAAACTAGCCTATTAGATAGTATCCCACTAAATCTATGTTGATAATTCATTTCCTATTAACTACCCCCTTGGTCCAGCAAGTGGAAATAAGGCGAGTTCTAACGCGTTCACTCGTTAAAAAGACTTCTAAATGAAAGAAATATCAATGCATGCAAGAACCTATTTGAGAATTGTTATTAAGCTAGATTTACTTTGTTAATCACCCATGGTTCCCATAACCCTTGTTGTGGATTTAGTTACCCATGCATAGAAGAACACAATTCATAGTTTATAAAGAATAAATCGTGAACTTATTTTCACAAATTTGAAGAAAATCTAAAAATTCAACTTGAAATCACAAGAATATCTTGAAAACCAAATCCGGAAATTGAATTAATTCCCAAGTTCCAAAAACAAATCTCCAATAACAAAACTAAGAAAGTAGTAAAAGAATCCAACCCCAAAAACGAGGTTTTACATCCTATTTATAAAAACATTGTCCTAAAATAAATGGAATTCAAATAAGGAAAGTTTGTCCAAAAACACGAATTCAATCGACGACCCCCACAGACTGTCCATCGATCAAACGACGGACCGCCGACTGCCTCCGTAAGTCCAGACTTAGCATCTTTTTTTAGCCTTCACTTTACATCTTCTCTTATCCAATCGACGGACCAACAACACGGTCTGTCGATTCACCTATGGTCCGTCGATGCTTCTCGTCGTTCCATACGTAGCTTTTCTTCAACATAAGGTACTGGGACATTCTTTGATTTGATCGACATTTTGACAGGACGGACCGTCGATCAATCCACGGACCGTCGATCCTTGTGTAGCCCCACACTTGGTCAGAATTCCCCGAGTTACTTCCAGATGCCTGAACCTCCAATTGATGGTCACCATCTATGGTCCGTCGATAGGATGACAGACCGTCGATGGCCTTCGTGGGTCACCTCTGCACTAAATCTCGACAGCCCTCTGCGTTTTGGTTTTGGACAGCTTTCCTGCAAAACAAAGGAAAAAACACATTAAAATTACTACCAAAAGGCTTTAGACACACACCAATCTTAAGGAAAAAGCATTGAAAGTACCGTGAAACCACGGTACATTAACACCCTCAATTAAATTCGTTATCTTTCCTCAAGCGACGCACTATGACTCAACACAATACTTTGTACACAAGTATCCTCTTTTAAGCTTTCGCAATCACATGGCTATCAATCCCAACTTTCTCATTGCTTTAGTGCATGTTTCTACTCTTAGGCTTGATAGGCTTACACATGTGGATCAGACCATGACACAGACTCACCATGCACCGACACCTCTACTCTTTTGTCTTTCGCCAAGGTACCAACTTTCCGATATTGCAACTAGTGCCTTTACTTCAAAAGATATACTCCATTTTTGCACAGTGATTTTAACTTTGAGTATAAGGATCATTATTCAACACTCACGCTCAAAACAAATTTACACCTAGTTGATACTTGTCGCCACAAGTTTGCCCTTATTTTCGCTGCTTAAGTTCACCATATTAGACTCTTAGGATCACGATAGGACTTTCTTGGCCTGTAACATAGGCTCACGGTCAGGTATGGTACATATGGGTACATTTTTGTGACTTGCTTCCCTCCTTGACATTACAGCTAATCGTTGTACCTCTTTCATTATCTATTGTTCCCTACTTTTTCTTTTCTTGTCGTCTTTGCCTTGTTTTCTCCTTTCTTTCCCTTTTGTGGAAGTGACACTTACTTTTTTTTGTTCAACACTCTTTTTCTCTTTTTTTGTTCATTGTTTAATCTCATTCTTCTTTTTCTTTCTTTATTCAATTGACAATTTTGACTGAGTCACTTCTCTTGTTCACTGTTTCTTTTTTTTTTTCCAGATTACTCTTTTCATACCCACTTTTTGGGTCATCACTCATAATAGCCACCATCAACTTATGCCTTTGCCATGAGTCGAGGTACACATAACCCAAGTTTGGGTCAGGGACAAGACGAGGTCAGTTTCAACATTAGCCACCCTCAACTTATGCTTTTGGCCTAATTTGAGGTGCACATGTCCAAGGAGGCACCACGGCCAACACATTATACCCAAGGAAGATGAGTTGGTGAAGAAAAGAAAGGTCTATTATAAGCTCAAAATATTTGGATCAAAAAGGGATAATTCATTTGGTTCTCTTTGCTTTAGGCTAGATATTTGCTAATTTGAACAAGGGCCTATGATCCTTTCCTATATGTCTAACACATATTCCTTTTGCAGGACTAACCGGGCAAGTTCTAGCTAGGTACCAACAGTGGAACAATCAAATTTCCTCACACTCTCTTGATACCTCGTTACCCTATTCGATTATCGTACACCTAGTTTGAGTGTTAGATTGAGGCCATGCAGTGATGCATCTTTATGTCATGATTAGATCTAACACATTCAACTTCTTATACCTATTCATGCAAGCATTTTCTTAGAACGGGATATCATTTAGGTTTAGCCATCATGCTTCATATTTCACTTTCATACTTTGTACAAGTTACGACATGCCAGTTCAACAATAAAGTAAGCAGTCTCTTGGGGCAAAAGAACACAAGCAAAAAACCCTTAAGAGAGGATCGTGAGTTATGCTACTCAGACTTCACCATATCACTCACTTTCCATTTACCCCAACCCAAACAAAAAAAAACATGCAATTGTCCTCAATCCATAAGAAATATAAATACAAGGTTGTAGATGAAGCAAACCTGAGGCGCACAACGCCGATGATCAACAAGCAAGCGGGTCCGGTTTTTCGAAACCCGCACCCTCTTTAGTAGGGTCACCCTCAGTGGTGCCCACAACAATATCTGCACCCTCAGTGGTGCTCCTCTCAATAAGCTCCAATCTTGAACTAGATGCCCCAGCAGCCAACTCTCGAACCCTCATCTGACGGGTCTCCTCATCAACCAAAGAGGCTCTCCTCGCAGCCTCCAGATTCGTCTGCTCCTTCTTCATAGCACGAGCATCCTCACTATCACTGGTGCGGCTGGAACGATGCCTCTTGGCGTGCTCATGTGGTTCAGGCGGTGGTACAGTGGTGGTAGTGAATACTGCAGAAGGCATTGTATCCTCCGCGATCTCCACAGGTGCGGTCTCAGGCTCGCGTCCTCTCATCTCAAGTATACCATCTACATCTGCCCGTAGACTCTCCACAACCTCCTGAAGAGTCGTCAAATCAATGATGGGGGATGGGCGTGCTAGAACTCACAACTCATAAGCATCGAGGTGCTGGTGGACCGCCTGAATCTTCCGCTCCATCTGTTGAGCCACCCTCTTCTCAATCCGGTCCTCATCCTCGGCAATAGATTTCTGCATCCAAGGCTGGATATGATGCAACAAGGTGGCCAACTGGGCCTCTAACTTCTGAGCCCTAGCTATCTGGACAAGTGCTGCTGATGGAGAAGTAGACCGGGAGGAACTAGGTTCCCTACTAGTGCCATGGGCAGACTTGACCGGGGTAGTATCCGTGGTCTCTGAAGCGGCATGATCATCCCCTTGGTCTAACTCTACCCTCTCTGCCAAGTTCTCACTCAACGTCTGCATATAAACTCGGGGCCCTCTCCGTGGTGCCGCCACATAGGCCTCATCCATGGTGAGACCTATATCTACACTCTCGGTTGGTGTACGGAGGATATCACAATTCCAAATGGGCACTCCAGCATCCCTGCATAATTGAAAATTCATTCACGCAAACGGGGAAGTATTAGAGTGCTTAAAATACCTCTCATGTATCACGGAGATCAACAACTTCGCGAAATCAATCTCGAACCCAACTACCAGTGCTTCTACCATGACCGATCTATCCCAAGTAAGGATATTATCTACTGCGGTGGGGGATACGCGATGGCAAACTAACAGCCTAAAGAACATGGCTGCAAAGGTGAGGTTGGCCTTATTGATAAGGTCTCTGGGGTGTAACACCCAGTCTGCTCCCTCACTATCAACTAACAGATGTTGTGAAAACCACCTCTTGGTGGACTCTCTCTACTCACTGGTCCTTTGAAATTGGCCACTCTTGACCAAGCCCCACAAGTAATCAAACTTTACAGTAAGGGGATCCCACGTAGTATCCATAGGCTCGCCGTACATAAAGCGGCGGATGGTAGTGGGAGAAATGTCCACCCGGCAGCCTCTAACTAACACCTCTGTGAGTTTGTCGTGTTTGGCAGGTTTCGCCCTCCTGTCCAAAGCACCTCTGAGAGTCGCCACGTATAATGCGTAGAATTCTCATACAATCTCCTCACTGTAGGACACCACACTCCTCGCCATCCACTCGAGCCTATGGCGGGTAAATAAGTCATTCACCTCAGGGACTGTGTGCATGCTACCTATAAGAACTCGCTGCTCGACTGTCACCAACCAAGTCATCACTTCCTTATCATTCAACACTTTTGCATCCCTGTAGACTTGGTACTAGACATCAACGCACCATCTATTTGGCTCATCAGAAACCGATGCATGGACCTCATACTGTGGTGCAAAAGCATACTCCAAACTCTGAGCCATCATACGAGGCATGGAGGACAGGAACATGTGGGAGAGTGGATCCCAGTGATCCGGAACCGAAGGCAGTGGCCTAATTCGACCCCGTAGAATGGGCCGACTCTGAACTGAAAGCCTCGTCGGAGCCAGACTCTCCCTCAGAACCCTAGACAGACCCAGACACTGTGCCTGTCAGTGTGCGCTCCTCATCAGACTGGGAGGCAGTGGCTACGGCGGACGCCACCTTATTGGGGGTACCCCGAGTGGCTCTAGCAACTGGTGTAGGGGTCCAAGTGCCAAGGGGCACGTATTCTAGATCCCGCTCATCATCGAACGTGCCAATCAACCGTCGGGATGGTTCCATGGACTTGGTCCTACCCCTAGAATAGACGATGTATGGTTTGGGGGCCATAAGTACCAAAAAATTATTAGTGGAGTGATTGACTGGGTGATCTTCTCAACAATCAACCTACGTTCCTGCCTTCGAACACCGACTGGAGAAAACAAGGGAGACATAGTAGAAACTGGGGTGGTTAGGGTTTTGGGTTTTCTGGCAGTTTGGGAGTCGTGGGGATTTTGAAGAAAATGGAAGGGGGAAATATTGGGAGTTAATGGAAAATGAAGGGAATAAGGGGAAGGAAACGGTTGGGAGGGAATTTGAAAAGATATATGGGAGGTAACTGAATAATTTTATTTTAATATAGCCGGTCGGGTCGGGTCGGGTCACTGGTTTTTGTGAACTGACGATACCCCGTTGACGATTCGTAAGTCAGTCGACTGACCATTGACTGGACCGTTGATTTAAATGTCGATTGTACACAGATTTAGACCAAAGATTAAGCACGGACCCTAAACTACTCTCTAGCCAACACACTAAAAAACTTAATGCATTAAGATGAGAAAAACTAAAATGAAACAAGAGAATGCAACTATTCCTACAAAGAAAAGAAAAAACTATTGTTGGCTAGAGGATACACATTGGGTTGCCTCCAAAGAAGCACTTGATTTAACGTCGCGTCACGACGCAAGATCCTTGATTACTCAGATTTCATCAAGGCGATATGCTTCAACCACTTCATGGACACTCTCGCATGCCCTAGATAAATCTTGATTCTTTGCCCATTGACTGTGAACCTTGTACCTTCCGTGCTCTCCAACTCAACCGCTCCATGTGAGAACACTTTAGTGATAAGGAATGGCCCAGTCCACTTAGACTTGAGCTTCCCAGAAACAAGCGTAGCCTAGAGTTGAATAGAAGCACCAAGTCCCCAACCACAAATTCTCACTTTTCAATATTTTGGTCACGATACTTCTTCATCTTCTCTTTGTAGATGGCTGAACTTTCATATGCTTTCAGGCGAAAATCATCAAGCTCATTCAACCCGTTAAGTCTCTATTCCACTGCTTCATTCCAATCCATATTCAGTTTCTTTATCGCCCACATTGCCTTATGCTCTAACTCGACTGGCAAGTGACAAGCCTTCCCATATACAATTTGGTATGGAGACATACCTATGAGGGTCTTATATGCAGTCCGGTAGGCCCAAAGAGCATCAACAAGCCTCCTTGATCAATCCGTAGCATTCACCATTTTCGATAGGATCTGCTTGATTTCTCTGTTGGACACCTCAACTTGCCCACTAGTTTGTGGATGGTACAAAGTGGCTACATTGTGGCGAACCCCATATTTCTCCAATAGCCCTTTGATCAACTTGTTGCAAAAGTGAGATCCCCTATCACTAATAATGGCCCTAGGTGTGCCAAAACTGGAGAAGATGTTCTTTTTCAAGAACGCGGTGATACTCTTCCCTTCGTTGTTGGCAAGTGCTATGGCTTCCACCCATTTTGATACATAGTCCACCGCCACAAGTATATATTTCATCCCATGAGAACTCACAAACGGGCCCATAAAATCAATGCCCCATACATCAAACCACCCAATCACTAGAATGGGATTTAAGGGGAGCTCTTGCCTCTTCGAAATTCCTCCATCTCTCTGACACCTATCACAAGATTTGGCGAACTCATGAGCATCTTGGTGAATGGTTGGCCAATAGTACCTATATTGCAAAATCTTATGGGCAGTCCGGATACCACTATGATGGCCCCCACAGGCGAGGAGTGGTATGCCTCCAAACACTTCGAATTTTGACTTCCAACACATATCGGAGAATGACCCCATCGGCACAATTCCGGTATAAGTAAGGTTCATCCCAAAAGAAATTTTTCACATCATGCATGAACTTCTCTCTTTGATGAAAGGACAAGTTTGATGGGACTACATCACTGTCCAGATAATTTGCAAAATCGACAAACTATGGAATCAAGTCATCAGAAGCGGCCAATACATGCTCATCCGGGAAGGTATCATAAATTTCACCCATTTCACCCAACTCTCCCATAGCTTCATTCTCAAGTCTGGACAAGTGATCGACAACTTGATTTTCAGTCCCTTTTCTATCTATTACCCCAAAATTAAACTCTTGCAATAGTAGCACTGATTTAACCAACCTTGGTTTCGCTTCTTTCTTTGCCATCAAATAACTCAAAGCTGAGTGGTCAGTATGCACTATGACTTTCGTGCCAAGCAAATAGGAGCGAAATTTTTCAAAAGAAAATACCACCGCAAGGAGCTCTTGTTCAATCACAGTGTAGTTCTTTTGTGCTTCATTTAGGGTCTTACTTGCATAATAGATGGGGTGAAAGATTTTATCCCTTCTTTGCCCAAATACTACACCAAGAGCAACCCCACTAGAATCACACATCACCTCAAACGGCTTGATCCAATCTAGGGAAATAATTATGGGTGCAGACACCAACTTCTCCTTCAACTCTCCAAACGCCTTCAGACATGATTCATCAAAATAGAATTTACATTCCTTCTCAAGTAGTTTGCACAGAGTATGTGCAATTTTGGAGAAATCCTTAATAAACCTCCAGTAGAAGCCTGCATGTCCCAGAAGACTTCTCACACCTTTTATAGAGATGGGTGGAGGAAGTTTAACAACCTCTATCCCCTTCTCCGAGATGCGATGGACCAATACTATACCTTCTTTCACCATACAATGACATTTTTCCCAGCTTAGTACAAGATTGCAATATTCAGATCTTTTGAGAATCTCGGCCAAGTGACTCAAAAACCGATTAAAGGAGTCACCAACAACTAAAAAGTCATCCATGAACACCTCAATAGTGCCCTCCACCATATAGGAGAATATGACATCATACATCTCAGAAAGGTAGTCGATGCATTAAACAACCCAAAAGGCATCTTCTTGAATACGAACGTCCCATAAAGGCAAGTAAAGGTGGTCTTCTCTTGATCCTCCGGTGCAATAGAGATTTGATTGTAACTCGAATAACCATCATAAAAACATTACCATCCTTTTCCTGCGAGTCTATCTAATATCTTATCCATGAAGGGCATAGGGAAATGGTCCTTCTCAGTCCATGCATTCAATTTCCGGTAATCCATACAAACTCTCCATCCAGTCACCTGCCTCATTGGAACAAGTTCGTTCCTCTCATTGGGCACTACTGTCATACCCCCCCTTTTTGGGCACACACTGAGCATGGCATACCCAACTACTATCTGTAATGGGATATATGATTCCGACATCCAACAACTTAATAATCTCATTTTTCACTACCTCTTGCATAAGAGGATTCAAACGTCTCTGGTGCTCAATACTTGGTTTGTGATCGAACATGAGTTGGATTTTGTGTGAACAAATATTGGGAGGGATCCTAATAATGTCCACAATAGTCCAACCAATGGCTCGTTTGAACCTCTTCAAAACATCCACCAAACACTCTACTTGCTGCACATTAAAATCCGATGCAATGATTACCGGCAAAGTGTCATCTCTTCCAAAGAAAACATACCTCAGATGAGGTGGTAAAGCCTTAAGCTCTAATTTTGGAGCCTCCTCAATAGATGGTTTCGCGGGTGGAGACTCGCTATGCTTCATATCTAACTCCAATTTCTTTGGTTTGAATCGATATTTGCCTCGTTCAAGTAATGCAACCAAACACGCATACTCTTCAATACCATTACTCTCCAAAATTCATGATCACTGCCGCTAGTGCCTCAACACCAAGGCGCTCTTCGATTTGTACCTCAGATATACTCTCAACCTTGTAGAAGATAGCAGATACCGTTTGGATCTCACCACACTGCTTCATGTACCTACAAATTTTAAAAGTTGCTTCTTCATTGTTCAACCAAAACTTTATCTGCCCTTTGTTCATATCAACCAAGGCGCGACTAGTAGTAAGGAACTGCGTCCTAAGAATAATAGAGACCTATAAGTCAACCTCAAAGTCAAGAATCACAAAATTGTTCGGAAATATGAACAACTCCACCTTCACGAGCACATCATGAAGTATCCCAATGGGCCTCTTCACTGTTCGGTCGGCCATCAGTAACCACATTGTAGTGGGCTTTGGGTCACCCAAACCCAATTTATTGTAAATTGAGAGAGGGCATGAGATTTATGCTTGCACCGAGATCACATAGTTCTTTAGCAAAGTGTAATAGTCCAATAGTGCATGGAATAGTGAAAGCTCCCGGATCTTCCTTCTTCGGCACAAGAGATCTTGTAGAAATACCACTACAATGCTGCATTCGGTCATCATCCTCAAAACTTACCGATCTCTTCTTTGTATTCATATCCTTCATTAACTTGGCATACCTGGGCATTTGTTCCAAAGCCTCTATCAAAGGGACATTGGTAGAAAGTTGTTTTAACATAGTGATAAAATGCCGGTATTAACCATCCTCAGTATTCTTCACCAATCTCTAAGAGAATGGTGGTGGTGGTCTAGGAATGGGGATCACCTTTTGGGGAACCTCTGCATCTTTCACTGCTTTGTCCACCGATTCACCAATAGTTTCAACCACCTCTTCATCATTTATCACCTCATCTTCTACTACAGACGACATAGGTGGATTGATGGTTTGCTTACCTCTTCGAGTAGTGACTGTCATACAATGTCCACATTTTTTGTGTTTCGAATGGTGTTTCTAGGAAGAGTGCCCGGTTAATGTGAGTTCACAATAGAAGACAATTGAGCCATTTGTAACTCAAGATGCTTGATAGAGACCGCATGTGCATCCACCTTTTGCTCGATATTAGCCAAATCACCTCACAATTCCTTGGCGTGCTGATCACTAGCATCAAACCTCCTCACCATCTTTTGCAACATATATTCAACTCACTTCATAGTACATCCAGCATCCCTAGGAGCTATTTCCCGATTTGAAGGTGGACATAGGGCCCACTTTGATCATTTTTGTTACCATAGTTACCCCGGTTGAAGTTGTTGTCGCGGTTGTAGTTTCCATCTTGAACATACTAGACCTCTCTGTTTTAATTCCCATAGTTTCGACCTTGATTTCCTTGACCTTGGCGCCAATTCTCCTTATTCTAGCCTTGGGCTTTTGGTCGAAAACCCCCCGTCTGCTCATTCACTGCAAAAGTATCCTTTCATAGTAGTAGTCATCCACTGGCGATGGTGGTTTAGTCAAGTAATTACCGTATTTACCTTTTCTGCACCTCCAGTGACATATTTCAATACCAACCCGAGCTCAGTTCTCATCTGAGACATCTCTTCACGAATCTCATCTGCGGCCGGATTGTGTGTAGCTTGTACTGCAAAGGTGTTTCTCCCAGTGTCCAACTTTATTGTGCTCCAAGCCTTATTATTATTGAGAGAGATTTTCTCCAACTTTTCTGTGATCTCTACATAGGTGCACTCACCATAAGAACCACCCGCAATAGTATCATGCACTTCCTTATTATTATCATCTTGCCCCTGTTAAAAGTACTCTTTCAATGACTCATCATCAATGCAGTGGTTTGGGTCACCTCTTACGAACGCAGTAAATCTATCCCAAGAGCTACTCACCGACTCCCCAGGCAATGCCACAAAGTTATTCACTCTATCTTTGTGGTTGATCTTTTTGGACACCGGGTAGTACCGTGCTAGGAACACATCCCTCAACTGGTCCCAAGTATAGATAGAATTATAGGGCAACTCAGTAAACCATATCGCGGCCTCTCCCGTCAGTGAGAGAAGGAACACTCTTAACGCGATGACGTTCATGTCCAAGTCCATCCTCCCTACACAACTCTTGCTCACCGACCTCAGTTTGGCGATGTGAGCATGTGGATCCTCAGATGGTAGCCCTGAAAACAAACCCCTTGCGGTGAGCATCTGCATCAAGCTACTAGTTACCACGAATGTGTGACCCTGTGGTAGAGGAGGTAGGACAAGAGGCCCATCAGAATCAATGATATTCACGTTGCTATAGAACTCTTGAGGGCATGGGATGAGAGGTTGCATCTTCAAAGCATCATCAACTGTATTTTCCCCAACCACCTTATTGTGAGCATCAACCGGTGGTGGAGGCTGATGATTGATCCCATCAACAAGATTAGCAGGGTTCTGTTGATTATTCATTCTGTGGAGTGTCTGGTTAAGTTCAGGATCATATGGAAGTATTGGTTCTCCTAGCCGCCGTGTACTTGGCATACACTAGAGATTGACCTGAGAGAAACAAAAACAAAAGAAAAAAGTAAAATTAGGAAATTGTTGACTAAAATTCAGTAATGTTATTAAAGTTAATCTAAAAGCCACTTTTTTCGGCAGCGGCGCCAAAATTTTATACGCTCAAATTACACTTCATTAAAGAAGTATAAGCGGTTGTATCAAGTAAAGAACCCAACAAGTAGGTTGGGGTCGATCCAACAAGGAAAATAATTTAGACTTAACTTCAATGTACAATTACGTCTATTTAGTCAAGTTCTTTCCGAAAATAGGTAATTATAGGGGGGTTTTGTGAAACAAAAGTGTTTAATTATTTCTAAGTAAAACAAGTAGCAAGATTAAATCTTTAGTGTTTATAAAGTTGTGAGAGAAACTAGGGTGTAAGTGTTCCCCATAGGTTCATAACGCGGTAATCCTAGCTATAACAATTCTTCCCTAGTGTTTTGCATGCAAAGTGATAAGTTAGGTATCTCTAAATCCTTGGTCCATCATTTAGAGAGTTTCACCCCGTACCTTGGTCCGGCTACATGTGTTTAAGTTTCTAACCCATACCTTTACTTAATATTAACCATCATATTCGATGTATGGCTTAGTTATTACTTCACACCAATCGAAACTAGCCTATTAGATAATATCCCACTAAATCTATGTTGATAATTCTTTTCCTATTAACTACTCCCTTGGTCCAGCAAGTAGAAATAATGTGAGTTCTAACGCATGCACTCGTTAAAAAGACTTCTAAACGAAAGAATTATCAATGCATGCAAGAACTATTTGAGAATTTTTATTAAGCTAGATTTACTTTGTTAATCACCCATGGTTCCCACAACCCTAGTTGTGGATTTAGTTACCCATGCATATAAGAACACAATTCATAGTTGATAAACAATAAATCGTGAACTTACTTTGACAAATTCGAAGAAAATCCAGAAATTCAACTTAAAATTACAAAAATACCTTGAAAACCAAATCCGGAAATTTGAATTAATGCCCAAGTTGCAAAAACAAATCTCCAAGAACAAAACTAAGAAAGTAGTAAAATAATCCAACCCCAAAAACGAGTTTTTACACCCTATTTATAAAAACATTGTCCTAAAATAAATGGAATTCAAATAAGGTAAGTTTGTGCAAAAATGCATCTTCGATTGACGACCCCCACAGACGGTCGACTCCCTCCGTAAGTCTAGACTTAGCATCTTTTTCTAGCCTTCACTTTGCATCTTCTGTGATCCAATCGACGGACCAACAGCACGGTCCGTCGATCCACCAACAGTCTGTCGATGCTTCTCGTCATTCCATACATAGCTTTTCTTCAACATAGGGTACTGAGACAATCTCTGATCAGATTGACATTTTGACAGGACGGTCCGTCGATCAATCCTTCCGTAGCCCCACACTTTGTCAGAATTTCCAAGTTGCTTCTAGATGACTGAACCTCCAATCGACGGTCACCATCTACGGTCCGTCGATGGGATGACATACTGTCGATGGACTTCGTGGGTCACCTTTTTAATAAATCTCTACAGCCTTCTGCGTTTTGGTTTTGGACAGCTTTCCTGCAAAATAAAGATAAAAACATATTAAAATTACTACAAAAAGAATCTAGACACACACCAATCTTAAAGAAAAAGCATTGAAAGTACCGTGAAACCATGGTAAACTAACACCCTAGACCGTGAAACCACGGTACATTAACACCGTGAAATCACAGATGACTTCCCATCAATGGAACATAAGTCTCATCAAGTCACGTCTAGTAGAGTCTCGACCATCGGTGTGAGTCTCGACACCTCTATCGGCGAGAAGCTATAGGATGATAAAGTTTCCCTTCTTTTGTACTCCTTTATCGTGCCGTAGATTAAATGTTATGAGTATCGTTCATAATGTGTTTCCTTGTGTTTCTAGGAGATGAATACTAGGAGGATGGCCTCTAGAATGTTGGAAAAGGAAAGGGTGAATGAGGAAGTTCCTCCTCAAGTTGAGAAAGTTAAGCAAGTTCTTCAAGATGGACAAATAATTCAAGGTGCTCAAAATGCTCAAGTGCCTCCCAAAGAGGTTTCGGTGGTTCACTCGGAATAGACTAATAGAGATATTAGAGAGGCTTTGCTTGCTTTAGCCCGAGCCGTCACTACTTAAGCGAATTTGAGTATGGTACCTAGGGTGAATGTTGTGGAGAGAACTATGACATCTAGGTTGAGAGACTTTGTGAGGATGAATCCTCCTATCTTTCTTGACTCTAAGGTTGGAGAGGATCTCCAAGACTTCCTTGATGGTTTGTACAAGGTGTTGAGTACTATGCGGGTTACATCTAGGGAGAAGGAAGAGTTGGCTTCGTTTCAATTGAGGAATATTTCTCAAGTTTGGTACACTCAATGTAAGGATAATAGGCCGGTTGAGTCGGGTCCTATTGAGTGGGAAAAATTTAAGGAAGCTTTTCTAGGAAAGTACTTTCCCCATGAGAGGAGGGAAGTGAAGGTAGTGGAGTTTATCAATCTCAACCAAGGCAATATGAGTGTTGATGAGTACTCTTTGAAGTTCTCAATGTTGTCTAGATATGCACCGTCCTTAGTGTCTAATCTTAGGGATGAGATGAGTAGATTTGTGACCGGGGTCGCCGATCTAGTGAGGGAAGAATGTCGTACGACCATGCTACATGATGATATGACCTTATATAGAATCATGGTGTATGCTCAATCTATTGAAGAGTCTAAACTTGGAAGGATTACTAGAAACTTTAAAAGAAGTGGTTCAAGTAATAAAGGGAAACCTAGATCCAAAAAGAGGACTCAAACTCAAGAGGAATCTATGGGTGCTAAGTTCAAAATTAAGAAAGGAGGTGGTTCTCAAAATGGAAAGCCTACATGTGTCCCTTGTGTAAAGAGACATTATAGTAAGTGTATGAGGGGTACCGTAAGTTGCTTTGTATGTGGAAAAGATGGACACAAAGTGAGGGATTGTCCTACTAGAGATGGTAAGAAAGTTGTTCCTAATGTTCCAAAAGATGATGCTCCGACAAAGAGGCGTTTCTCTGCACTCCGGAATAGAGGAGAAAATCCGGATGATGATGATGATGATTGTAAGTCCTTGTATTTCTCTTTAGTGATATGAGTTCCTTCTAAGCTGGGGAGTATGGTTAGTGGATGGGCTAGAAGTGTCCTAGAAGTTTGATGCATGTGCATGATTATTAGGAGTTTTGTTCAAATTGAATTTTATTGACTTCTTGCATTGTGTATTTTATGAACCCATGATCATGTTAAAAAAGGTGTTTATATGATTGTACCTTGCATATTAGCATATTACTATCAAGAAGTGTGAAAAATTGCATTTTTTAAAATTTTGCTCAATTCAGTGTAGCTTTGACAGTTTACTGTGAAATTTTTGAGATTTTGACTTATTCATTATTTTTTCAGAAATTGTTGAAATGTGGTTATAACTGATGTATATGAGTATGCTAATGAATATAAAATGAGTTTTTTCAATTTGGAATTAAGGATGTGAGTTTTATAGCATGATGAGTTGTAGAATTTATTCTAGTTTCTTATTGTGTTGTGATACTCTTGACTATGGGAAATTGATGTTCTCTAATTGATTTTTTTGTTATGTGGCATGGTTTTGAGATGCTAATTTAATATCTATTCTTGGAAGTGTTCAGAGAGTGGCAAGTGTCATTCGAGGACGAATGTTGTCCAAGTGGGGGAGATTGTAAGGTCCCGAAAATGACTTAGGTGAATCTAGAGCCTAACATGGTTTTCATGGTTGTCTAAGGTTCTAAATTAGTATATAATTTAGTATGGCGGAAGTGTTTAAGAGTTTAGGTGCATTGGAAGTCAAACGTCAAGGGACGACTAAGACGTTCGACGACTAAGTCACCTATGTGCCTCATATGTGGTTATATGTTATTATGTGTGATTCGTGAGTTTATGAGGTCCTTAAATGAGTTATTTTAGTTTATATAGGCAGTTTGTCCAGTTTCGTGAAGTTTGGAAGTCAAACGCCCAAGAACGTCCGTGACGTTCAAAAGGTTTGCCTTGAAATGACATTGTGTGTCTATGCATGTTTCTTCAAGTTTTACGTGTTTGTTTTGGATTAAATTCATATGAGATGTCCTAAACTCGTATACGAACATATTAGGGTTGTAATCATCCGGTAAAACATCCCCAAGGACCATCCAAGGGTCCTTGAGGAAGGAACCATGTTTGTGGCCAAAACTGCCCAAGGCAGTCCCACCTACGGATGGCAAACGACGGCCAGTGGCCTGGACGACGCCCCGTAGGTGGAGGGCGTCAATGGGTACCTAACCTAGGAATCTAAGTTTCCATTTTACAGGCTCCGACCCAATCTACGGAGGAGAGACAGTCTGTTTGTGGACTGACGCCCCATCGATGGGCAGTCATCTCTGAGCCTCTCTTCATGCGCAGGTTCACTGTAAGTTTAGGGGTGAAGTTGTCCAAATAAGAGAAAGGGTTGTTACTTAAGGGTATTTTGGGTATTTTAAACATGTTTATAAGTCTTTAACACTTAGAAGAATTCATTCTTCAAAAATCAAAACCCAAATTCTCTTAGAAATTCCATAGAACTGCATTGAAGCCAAAACTCAAGGAAGAGATTGGATTGGATATTTGAGTGGTGATTCTTCATCAAATTCGAGGATTAACATCATTGAGTTATGATTTTTGATCCTTTAAACTCTATTCATCAAGGAGCCTAAATTCAAAGAAGTTTTCTAAAGTTTTCAAAGATGAACTTGTCTAATTTCATGATATATCCATGGGTTCTTGCAGTAAAGGTTTTTAATCATTGTATATTGCTTGAATTGTTGTTAATTATATGATTTTAACTCAATTAACCTATGAACCCATGTAATTGATGAACCCTAGTTTTTGACTACTTTATGGGTTACTTGATATTGTCTTAATGCTTATGTATTCTAGTGTAGTTTTCAATGGGCTATTGATTGATGTAAGTATTGTATTCAATTGATGTCTAATTTGTCTTAGATTGATAAATCTAATTGTATTCACTTAGATTCATTGAGTATTATGATTAATGCATTGAATTTATGTTCATGGCAATGGGTAAGTGCCTTATGGTATTGAATTGGATGATTTAGACATGGATTGAATTGGAGAGAATGGATTGGTGGTACACTGCCCTAATTCTCTTTATTTTAAGTAATATTTTAAATTATGTTGTGATTGGTATGGCCCACTTATGGTGGCGGTGTTATGTGATTGATGTGGCCTTGTCGGCGTTATTTTAAGTATTATGATGGTCTTGGCCTTGTCGGCACTACTTGAAGTAATATGATGATTTGTGTAGTAGATTATGTGAATTATGATCATATCTACCTACATGTTAAGTAATGTGAAAGTATGTGTTCTTCTATTGATGCTATTTAGGTGATCATGTTAGACTATGACATGTCTTTATGTGTGTAGTCTTAGAGTTGATGCATGATCATTCCTACTTGGCTATATGAGTCTGTCACGACCGGAATCAAGATCCCAGACGAGACCGGCGTCGTTGACCTCTCAGAGGTCGCAGACAAGCCTACATACATCATTCTTACTTCATCTAGGTTAATTTTAGCGGAAAATTTGAAACTTTTTGTTTCTTAACTTACTTATTAAACATTCTCATTAATACATAATTGTTCACAATCAACCATCTAATATAAAGATTATAAAATGAAAGAAATAGTCTAACATAGTAATAAAGATGTATGTAGGCTTGTCTGCGACCTCTATGAGGTCAACGACGCCGGTCTCGTCTGGGGTCTAGATTCCAGTCGTCACAAAGTTGGTATCAGAGCACTAGGTTACATTCCGAAAATAATAAGTTCACATCAACCAAATTGAGTAGTTTCTAAGTCCTGGTAGTAAAGTGCACCACTATCCTAGATTAGAGATTGCATGATGCATAGGAAAATTTCCCTTCTTCTGATCTTATCTTGCTTTTCCTGATGTCTAATTTCTTGGTGTTATGAGCGTGTCTAACATCAATTCTTATTGTTTTCAGAGAATGAATACTAGGAGGAATGTTGGTCAGAGGAGAGGAAGGGCAGCTGATGGGAACAATCAGGTTCCACCCCAGGCTCCAGCTGAAGGAGTGGATCTACCAGTTAACCCAGCTGGGTTGACTGATGCTGAGGTGAGGGCATCTCTGACCCAGATGGCACAGGCCATTACTATGCAGGCCCAGGCTATGACTGCCCAGGTCAATCGGCAGGATGTTCATAGGGAGAACCCACCGGTTCGTAGCATGGTTGATAGGCTGAGAGACTTTACGAGGATGAATCCTTCTATTTTCACAGGGTCCAAGACTTCAGAGGATCCCCAGGAGTTTGTGGATGAGGTGCATAAGATTTTGGTGGCTATGGGGGCCACAGATACTGAGAAGGCTGAGCTGGCTTCCTATTAGCTCAAGGATGTGGCACATACTTGGTGCAAGATATGGCAGGATAACCGAGCTTTGGGCGGAGTTCCAGTCACTTGGGAGCTGTTTAAGAAAGCCTTTCTGGAGAGATTCTTTACCAGAGAAATGAGGGAGGCCAAGGTTGAGGAGTTCATCAACCTTAAGCAGGGATCTATGACAGTCAGGGAGTATTCCCTGAAGTTTGTTAAGCTATCCAGGCATGCTACTTTCCTTAGTATCTAACAGCAAGGATAAGGTGAGTACTGAAGTTTGTTAAATTATCCAGGTATGCTACTTCCCTTGTGTCTAACAGCAGGGATGAGATGAGAAGGTTCCTCACAGGAATCAACGGAGATCTAGAGGAGGAGTGTCGGTCTACGATGCTCCATGATAATATGGACCTCTCCAGGTTGATGGTGCATGTCCAGTAGGTAGAGGACCGCTGCAAAAAGAAGGGTATTCGTGATGCTAGGAGGCCTCAGCCTCAAGATCAGGCAGGTCCCAGCCATGGAGGCCACAGAAACAATTTTGGCGTCAGTGAGCAGCCCAGGTTCAAGAAGGGGCAACAGAGTTCTGGGAACTCTAAATTTCAGAGGAGTAAAACACCTAGAGGAGGCAAACCTGAGCCCAAGAGGGGCAATGGAGGTGAGATGCAGCGTCCTAAAAAGAATTGTGATAAGTGTGGCCGAACTCACATTGGAGAATGCAGACAGGGCACTAATGCCTGCTTCAGTTGTGGTAAGAGTGGGCACATGGTTAGAGACTTCCCACAGAACAGAGGTCAGGATGGAGGTAATGCTCAGCCTAGGCCTAACCCACAGGGTGCAGCAGCAGCCGAGCCTCCAAAGAGGAACATGTTCTATGCCCTGAAGGGCAGGGAGGAGCAGGAGAAGTCTGCTGATGTGGTCACAGGTATGCTGCAAGTATTCTCAACTTCTGTTTATGGTTTACTTGATCCAGGGTCAATGCTTTCCTTTGTAACTCATTTGCTTGCTCTCACTTTTGAGATATTGCCTGAAGTTCTGCATGATCCTATGGTGGTTAGTACACCGTTAGGAGAAAATGTAAAAACTGATAGAGTCTACAAGGATTGCCCAATAGTGATAAGTGGTAAGACTATGTGTGCAGACTTGGTTGAGTTACCCATGCATGATTTTGATGTTATTCTTGGCATGGACTGACTTCACAGTTGTTATGCTTGTTTGGATTGTCGTAGCAGAGTGGTGAGATTTCGTTTCCCTAATGAAGAGGAGCTAGTCTGGGAGGGGTACAACTCGAGTCGTCCTAACCTCTTGATTTCTAACCTTAAGGCCAATAAAATGATGTCCAAGGGGTTATTGTGTCATCTTGTGAGTGTTAATGATTTAGATCATGACATTCCTTCCATAGACTCAGTACCAGTAGTGAATGAGTTCCTAGATGTATTTCCTGATGATTTGCCTGAAGTGCCTCCCCCTCGAGAGATTGATTTTCGTATCGACTTAGAAACTGATACTAAACCAATTTCAATTCATCCTTACAGAATGGCTCCAGCTGAACTCAAAGAGTTGAAGCTGCAGTTAAAAGATCTCACTAACAAGGGTTTCATTCAGCCGAGCATATCCCCTTGGGGAGCTCCAGTGTTGTTTGTGAAAATGAAAGATGGAACCCTTAGAATGTGTATCGATTATCGACAGCTCAACAAAGTCACTATAAAGAATAAGTATCCACTTTCCAGAATAGATGATTTGTTTGATCAGCTCCAAGGGTCTAGTTTCTTCTCTAAGATTGATCTTCGGTCAGGGTATTATCAGCTTAGGGTTAGGGATGGAGATATCCCAAAGACAGCCTTTCGTACCCATTATGGTCACTATGAGATCTTAGTCATGTCATTTGGTATTGCGAATGCACCTGATGCATTTATGGACCTCATGAACCGAGTCTTCCGTGAATACCTTGACTCTTTTGTCATAGTATTCATTGATGACATTTTCATCTACTCTAAGACCAAGGAAGAGCATGAACAAAATTTGAGACTAACCTTGCAGGTACTTAGACAACATCAGTTGTATGCCAAATTCAGCAAGTGTGAATTTTGGCTTAGATCAGTGACCTTCCTGGGTCATGTTGTGTCCGATCAGGGCGTGGAGGTGGATCCCAGGAAGACTGAGGCTGTGAAGAACTGGGCAAAGCCTCTTACTCCCACTGACATCCGTAGCTTTTTGGGATTGGCTGGTTAATACCGCAGGTTTGTGGAGCGATTTTCTTCCATTGCTGCCCCATTGACAACTTTGACTAAGAAGAAAGCCAAGTTTAAATGGACGGAGACTTGTGACAAGTCAAGGACAGACACACTTCAGCCCCGGTTCTTACCTTGCCTAAGTGTGGTGAGAATTACACTGTTTACTGTGATGCATCTAGGGTTGGTTTGGGTTGTGTTCTTATGCAGGTTGGTAAGGTGATAGCCTATGCGTCCAGACAGCTCAAGGTTCATGAGAAGAATTATCCCACTCATGACCTGGAGTTCGCAGCTGTGGTATTTGCACTGAAGCTGTGGAGGCACTATTTGTATGGAGTGCATGTGGATGTATTTGCAGACCACAAGAGTCTCCAGTACGTGTTCACACAGAGGGAGTTGAATCTACGTCAGCGGAAATGGTTGGAGTTATTGAAGGATTATGACATTAATGTTCACTACCATCCAGGTAAGTCTAATGTTGTAGCTGATGCTTTGAGCAGGATGAGCATGGGAAGTACAGCCCATGTTGAGGATGAGAAGAAGAAGTTGGTGAAAGATGTATACAGACTGGCCAAACTGGGTGTGCGATTGGTTGACTCTACTAGTGGGGATGTTTCAGTTCATCCTAGTTCTGAATCATCCTTGGTAGTTGAAGTCAAGCAGGGTCAGCATCTAGATCCTGTGTTGATGGAGCTGAAGGACTCAGTGTTGATGAAGATGAATGAGTCTTTCGCTTTGGGAGGTGATGGCATACTTAGATATCAGGACAGGCTGTTTGTACCAGCTGTGGATGATTTGCGGACTAGGATTGTTGCAGAGGCCCATGGTTCCAGATAATCCATACATCTAGGTTCCACCAAGATGTATCATGATCTTAAGCAGATTTATTGTTGGGACGGCATGAAGAAGGACATTGCAGAATATGTGGCCAAGTGTCCTAATTGTCAGCAGGTTAAGGCAGACCATCTTAAGTCTGGCGGTCTGACTCAGATTATTGAGGTTCCAACTTGGAAGTGGGAGGCCATTAATATGGACTCCGTGGTTGGTCTTCCGAGGACTAGGAGGAAGCATGACTCCATATGGGTTATAGTGGACAGATTGACTAAGCCTGCCCACTTTATCCCTGTGAAGTCTACTTACAGAGCCGAGGATTATGCGAGACTCTATATCGATGAGATTGTGAGATGGCACGGGATTCCTTTGTCTATCATTTCAGATAGAGGAGCTCAATTTACTTTACATTTTTGGAGATCTTTCCAGAAGAGCTTGGGCACGCAAGTAAAGCTTAGCACTGCCTTTCATCCTCAGACAGATGGGCAGGCAGAGCGCACCATTCAGACATTGGAGGACATGTTGAGAGCGTGTGTGATTTACTTCAGAGGTAGCTGGGATGACCATCTGCCATTGATAGAGTTCTCGTATAATAATAGCTATCACTCCAGCATTGGGATGGCATCGTTTGAGGCACTGTATGGTAGGAGGTGTAGATCTCTAGTTTGGTGTTTCGAGGTTAGAGAGTCATCCATGTTGGGTCCAGAGATCATTCATGAGGCCTTAGATAAGGTCAGAGTGATTAGGAAATGTTGGCTACTGCTTACAGTCGGCAGAAGTCATACGCAGATAACAGAAAACGGCCCTTAGAATTTGATGTTGGTGACCAGGTCTATCTGAAGATATCACCTATGAAGGGGGTGATGAGATTTGGCCGGAAGGGAAACCTGAATCCGAGGTATGTTGGGCCATATGAGATCCTACAGCATGTGGGTGAGGTGGCTTATGAGTTAGCATTGCCTACAGAGCTAGCTTCTGTTCATCCAATCTTTCATCTCTCTATGTTGAAGAAGTGCCTAGGTGATCCAGCATCAATTCTACCTGTTGAAGGTTTGGGGGTTGATGAAGACTTGTCTTATGAGGAGGTACCTGTTGAGATCTTAGACAGACAGGTCAAGCGGCTGAGGAACAAGGAGATTGCCACAGTAAAGGTATTGTGGAGAAATCATCTTGTCGAGGGTGCTACATGGGAGGCTGAGGCCGACATGAGATCCCGCTACCCTCATCTTTTCAGCTCTTGAGGTTAGACTTCCTACTCTTAAGTCTAAGTTTCCTTATCTCTCCGTATTTTGTTGCTATTGCTTGACTATGCATAGTGATTATATTATGATCAGACTGGAATTACGATATGTAGTGGTAGTGTCATTCGGGGACGAATGTTCCTAAGAGGGGGATAATGTAACAACCCTAAAAATGAATAAGATAAATGCTTAAGGTGTCAAGAATGCTTGCGATTAGACAAAGGTTCACACGAATTGATACGCGTAGAACTAGACTTGAGAACCCTTACTACGGCCAAGCCAACTAACTTGGGGAGTTAGTTGAGCTTGGAAAGGTTGGAACCAACCATATAGGGCTCTCGAAAATGAAGATTTAATCGAAAGTGTCTTTACCGGACTTAAAAGAGGAAATTTTTAGTTTTGAGGGTCCAGGGGTAAAATGGTCTTTTCCAGGACAAGGGTAATATTGTAATTACCCTAAGGAATTAATTAGTTAATTAATTAAAGAACCAATTAGGCTCGGGTTGACCCGAAATGGTCCATTTCGCAAGGGTCACTCCACCCGAGTTCGAGCCCCATTGGAAGCAACAAATTGATGATTTATTTGTTGATTAAAATCTGATTTTCGTAGGGGCAAAGTGGTCCTTTCATGTATAATTAAATAAATCAGATTTTTGTTTGTTAAGGAGAGTCCTAAATTGACTAAGTCATCATCTAATCATAAACAACTTCACACGTTTCACTCTCTCACGTCTATCATACTTTCAGGTTCAAAACTCTCTTGTTCTCTCTGCTAAATTAACATGAAGAAAAGAGAATATAACAAAAGTTCTTCACACTTGAAGAACTGACAAAAAAATCTAAGAAGGCAAGCAAACCAAAAACGTTAAGGCAAAGAGAAGATTCCGTCGAGTTGGTGGTGAAACTTGAGGAGGCTTGGACTGATTTTTGGAGAGGGTTTTGGGCAGCAACTTCTACGTTTGAACATCAATTAAGGTATGGGTTTCTTCTCTCTTGGTCCCTTTCCCAAGAGACCCCTTTAAGATTTAAGATATTCACTCCGAAAACTAGGGTTGTTCCCCGTTGCATGTCCCTGTCACTAGCTCCCAATGATTCGTAGGTTGGGTTTTGTTTGCTGGTAGATTTAGGTATGTGTGATGTTTTTGTATTGAATGTGAATATGTTTATGTACGTGAAATCACGAAAATGACAACCAATGTGTGATCGAAAAAACTGATGTGTGTGTGTGCACGTTTGGCAGTGAACTTAGTCACTGTTGGAAGTGTGAATTAGCATGTTCAATCTTTGTGTTTTATGTGCAAAAGTTATACACAATGTGATGTTCATTGTAATGAAATGTGGTTGATTGAATAACAATCTTTTAGCCAAAAGATGCGCCTAAAAATGTGTTGAAATGGTATGAATACACCCTATGAATCAAGTGAAAATGTTGATAAAAATGAGTTGAAAAATGACCAAAATTTCCAGCAACTATGCAAAGCTAATTTAGGCTAAAGTTTAATAGAGAAATCTGGAAATTTAATGAGTTTTAAAAGGGTGAGGCCACTAGGATTCGAACCTGTGACCTCACCCATGTAGCTACTGTAAATCACAAAAAAAGGATGAAAATGGGGCTGGGGGAATCGAACTCGGCTGCTGGAAGAGAAAGGAGAGATAATTAATTAATTAAATAAATGGGAGGCGTGGGAATTGAACCCATGACCTCCATGCAGCGAGTGAAAAAAGAGAAAATAAAGAAAAGAAGTGGGAATTGAACCCACGACCTCAAGGCTGGAAGGAGAAGGCGAAATAATAAAGAAAAAAATAAAGTGAGGCTGTGGGGGATCGATCCCACAACCTCACTGCCAAAACGCCTAGCCTAGTGAATTTATTTTAAAAAATAAAATAGGAGGATGTGGGGGTTCGAACCCACCACCTCACAGCCTCTAGCGAAATTAAAAGCAAAAATAATGAGGTTGTGGGGGTTCGAACCCACAACCTCCCAATTTCCCAGCGAAATAAAGATCAAATTAAAAGAGGTTGTGGGGGTTTGATCCCACAACCTCTTGGTTTAGGCGAAATAAGACAAGAAGACTTTAAGGAAAAATAAAAAGGGGTTGTGGGGGTTCGAACCCACAACCCTTCGGCCAACTTAAGATAAAAACCAAGTAGAAAATTAATTATACAATGTTAATGTTGGGGTTCAATCTAGAGTCCCAATGTCATGTAGATTAAAAATAAAATCAATGAAAAATGTAAATGTTATCCAAGTGATCCGAACTTTGGTTTCCTTGCCAAAACTTCCGTATCGATACATAAGTCATACGTGAACAAAGTATCCAAGAATAATGCCACCTACTTAGATCGAAATCAAGATCTTGGCATATATACAAGATACATAAGTCTTGTACTACATAATCTTAGGAATGTATGAATCACTTAACGTATTACGAATGAAGCCTCATGACTTGTGTGTATAGACTCATAAGTCTAGCATATGTTTTAAAGAAGTGAACCTAAGATGTATGTAATGAAAGGATGTAACCCTAGAAGGGTTAAGTAAGAGTATGAAACACACAAATGGCCAAGTATATTGGCATATGATGAAATGAACATTCACCTTAAATGGGATGAGTAATTATGAAGAGTAAATGTGCTAATGTTAAAGAATGTGGTGACAACATGATATGAGGCTAATGTAAAAAATGAGAACAATCTCAAATGAGCCTAAGTAAGTGTTACCAAAACGTACTCACCTATGAGAGTGTAAAGTTAATGAAGAGACCAGTCTCTATGAACACTCTAATGAAAGTATTGAGATTAACACACTTAATACTAATGATGAGATGAGAAATCATCTATTGAGCTATGATGTCCTCGTACTAGAAGCCAGCTTCCATGACGTATGAGTTGAATGTAATGGATCTTTATACTGAGCACCGATAGACTAGATATGAGCGGTGATGCTTTCTTTAGGGAAGGGCGGAGGTTCACGTAACTTTCATGAGATGATACTGTCCGGCTTGCCGAGTATGGGTCTCCTTATATCTCCTGGTCTTTGAACCTATACTGCCAATATAGGGATCTGGCGGGGTTAAATTCCCATGTACGCTAGCATGTTTTTGGGTCACCTTGGCCGGTGATTCCACCTCTTTTCGGTATGGGGGAGACACTGGATTTCATGATGCTCACATGATCTATGTCGGTTAAAGTTTAGGTTCCCAATGAATGAATGAGTCCAGCCTCAAATGAAGCACATAATTAAATGAATGATACCAAAGGTGTTGGGATAGGATAATCAAGAGGTGAGCTAGACTCAAGTAATGACACTAGGTTATTCTTGATCATTGCACAGCAAACCCGATGAAAGTCTTAAACTACACCCTAGGTATAGCTGGTGTTTACACTGGCTTATGAATGAAATGAAATGAAGTACGCATGAATGAATGAAGCAGACTCTGTGTTTGCTAATGAAGACTCCCTAGTTGAGGTACCATATGTTGAGCCCTCATTTTGGAAAGTCTTAATGTTAAGTCCATGATTCCAAGGTCTCATGGCATGTGAATGAAATGATATGAAAGATGTTATGTGCTATATGCAATATGATATGTGCTATGTGTAAGATGTTATTTGTTGTGTGCAATATGATAATTATGATGATGCATGTTACTCTCATGGCATGACTTTCCTAATCCAAATTTGGAAAGCTCACTGACTTTCCTAATCGAAATTTGGAAAGCTCACTGACTTTCCTAATCTCAATTTGGCAAGTCCACTGACTTGACTTTCAATGATCATCTTGTTAGGAAAGAGCTATCTTTTCTCATGCATGTCCTTGGTGTTTGCTTGCATATACCCATACTTAGTACAAGTTGACGCTGAAGGTATCTGGACGTCGAGCATTCATCCGTACTTAGTAGGCCCTCATGCTTTCGAGGATGCTGCCATTTATATTCTAGCTTAGTTTTAGAGTTGAGTTAGTGGAGCATGTTCCACTAGCGTTTCTTTCCTGTTTTATTCAGACATTGTATTGGTGCCATTTTGGCAAGTACATCTTTATTACTATGTTAGACAATTTCTTTCATTTGATAATCTTGATATTAGATGGTTGATGGTGAATAATTATGTATTAATGAGAATGTTTAATAAGTAAGTTAAGAAACAAAAAGTTTCAAATTTTCCGCTAAAATTAACTTTGATGAAGTAAGAATGACGTATGTCGGCTTGTCTGCGACCTCTGAGAGGTCAACGACGCCGGTCTCATCTGGGGTCTAGATTCCAGTCGTGACAAAGTGGATAAAACATGCCATTTTAGATCTTCCAACAGTGACTAAATTTACTGCCAAACGTGCACACACACACATCATTTTTTCCGATCACACATTGCTTGTCATTTTCGTGATTTCACGTACATAAACATATTCACATTCAATACAAAAGCATCACACATACCAAAATCTACCAGCAAACAAAACCCAGCCTACGAATCATTGGGAGCTAGTGATAGGGACATGCAACGGGGAAAAACTGTCACGACCCAAAAGCACCCCCTAGAAGTTAGGGAAAACTTTCGAATCGTGACCTGGCGTACTTGACCCCTTTGGGGTCTCGTACAAGCCCTCTAACTAGCATTCATAACATAAAGCATGAAAAGTAGTGCAGAATTTAAAACTTTTCACGATAATAATAATAAAAGGAGTCTTTTCATAAATACTAAGAAATCTCATCGTCACAAGCCAACTTAAAGACACGACTTAAAATCTTAGGGACACGGCCCTTTACAATAAAGTAAATACATTTTTTTAAGTCTTAATAAGGAAACTAAGAAACATAAAAAAAAATATGTCCTCGAATATATGAGGACATACCCAAGACTTGAGAGATAGAATTCCCAAGCTCCAACTTCGATCCTCCAAAGGCTTCCAACCTATACTCATAAGGTATAAAAGTATGGGGTTAGTACAACAATGTACTAAGTATGGCATATGCAAAAACATGCAAAAAGGGACATTTTAGTAAAGATAACTTTTTATGCAATTCAAATATAACCTTCAAGAATCTAGAAGCAAACCCACATAAGAATCAACAATTAACACTTTATAGATATCTTACCAAACTTAAATTAAACAAAAGGAACATTTCAATTAACTTTGCTAAACTTGCAATAAAATTGAATAAAGCATCATAGTGAACATTTAGAATTCTTACAATGGAGATCTTACAGTGAAAGGCACGGTCCAAGTCATATGAACCCTTTTCCTTTGAAGTTGCCCTAACCCAAGGTTATCCTAAGACTCCCTAAGGTGAGCCAAGAAGGGACTCTCATTACACCTCCCTTCAAAGAACACCAAAGCGACCCTTAAAACTACCTAATCTTAGGCTTACTTCGTTAGAATTCAAATCCACGCCCTTGGCTAACATATGCAAAACACTCATGGAAATATAGGCCATACCAAGTGCAATGTGAGAGTAGCATCCCATACTACCACTCCCACTTAGTACTCCTAATGGATTCCATTTACTCAAGTACTCCATAATAATCCTCCATAACACTACACCATAGTACTCATTCACACGGATTTCATGAAGGTACTCTTCTCCCATAGTACGTATAGGTCACACCAAGTGCAATGTGAGAATAGCATCCCATACTACTACTCCCACTCAATGCTCCTACTTGGTAACTAATGTGGATTGAGCAACTTCACGACATACAGACACAATTTTCAACAATACCAAGATAATTATTTCAAATCAATTCTGTTTTGTGGGAGTTAGATTAACCGACAAGACCATGAGAGCTAGAACAGGGAATCTCGATATTAACCCCTATCGGATGAGGGATCCTTACTTGCCTAGTGTAAGGTCATGCTTCTTAGCGTTTACATGGCTTTTCCAATAGCTACACCTATGCGGGCACATAGTTAAGGGATAAGGAGATTGCTACTAAGTAAACTCACTCTCTACTAACGATGACTCATCTCAAGAGGTACTTTGGATTACAACATCTCAACTAACGAAGTGCAATCCACCTCCCCTTCATATCCTCTCGGTGCTAGGCATAACTCCACACGGATTTCTCAACATAATAGTCTATCTTAGAAAGCTCACTAGGAAATGGAGAGGTTGTTACTAGACACTACATCTCAACTCACGAAGTGTGTCCACCTCAAGATTTCCCCTTTTTGCTCAACTTGACATAATACAAATCTTAAAAGAGTGTGTGTGTACATATGCACACCTTGCATATAAGCATCATTTCATTATCATCAAGTTCTACTCATACTTTAACCTTGATTCATCAAGCTACACACTCTACCTACTTCTCATAATCATATACTTCATTTAGACATAAACTAGGTCAAACATGCAATTCAAGCTACATCAAACACAACACAAGACCCATTTCCAATATATATCTTCATTTCACATATTAGACCTTCAAAATCACATACTCAAACCATACTAAGTAACATCAAGTTCATCAATTAGCACCGCCACCCAGAAGGTGGACCATACCACTCAAATAGCAATTCATAATAAGGATTATACAATGAGAGCAACTCATCAACAAATCAAACCATCATTACCCACAAGCAATTTATCAATATTTCACCATATTAAGGCCCTTAGGGCAGTAGCTACACCAACATGACAAATACAAGAAGACCCAAGTTCATTCCCTACTCAAATCGTGCTCACATAACCCATTTTCAAGTCAAAATTTGAAGTATGCATAAACAAGAGTTTCATGGAGTTTTAACATCAAAACCATCTATTCAAACCAAGATAAATACATTTAAACCATTAGAACTTAGTTACAAGAAGACCCATAATAGAAATCAAAGTTTAGGAGAAGTTGAGTTTAAAACCCCTTTTTTGAAAACCATTTTGGAAGTTGGCTTCTTGAATGGAAAGGTATTCAAGAATGGATACCATACCTTTATGAGAAAGAAACCCACGAATTTGATGAAGAAACAAGTCCCAATCCGTCCTCCTATCCTTCCTTGACTTCTAGCTTCCAAGAGAGTTGAGAGAGTTTTCTTGAGAGAAAGAGAGAGTTGGATCTTGAAGAGAAAAGGGGGCTCTTCTCTAGGTTTAGGGTGTAAGAGAGTCTTATAAGGCTTGGGGTGTATTTACATAAAACACCCTAAGCTGGCAGCCTTTAAATCATGCACTGGCAGGCTTCGTCGACGAGACCTCCTCGACGGACCGTCACGTCCACCACGGACCGTCACGGGGTTCCGTCGAGGAACACTTGGCTTCTAGATGGAGCCTGTCCTGAGTACGACGGACCGTCGCCATGGCCGTCGTGAGCTACCGATAGGCAGACTTGCCCAAGTGCTGGGGCCCTTTATCCAGAGTCCTTGGGGTCCTAGGTGAGGTCGTGCCCAGATGTCAAACCCCTAAACTAAGTCGTCTAGGTCTAGGGAACATCCGACGCATGTTTCAAGTAAAACGAACACATACCACTTATCCAAACTTGCCAAGACATACAAGCACATTCTAAGGCATACCATCCGAACGTCATGGACGTTTTTGGTCGATTGAACTCCAAACTTAACCAAACTTTGCACACTGCCTAAGGACACCAAACTAACTCCGTTTAACTTAAAATTAACTCAAGAAACAACCATGAGGCTCTAGTTCACCTTAATTCATTTTGGGGCATTATAAAAACCCTAGTTTTCGGAGTGAATATCTTAAATCTTAAGGGTTCTCTTGCGAAAGGGAACAATAGAGAAGAAACCCATACCTTAATTGATGTTCAAACGTAAAAGTTGCTTCCCAAAACCCTCTCCAAAAATCAGTCCAAGCCTCCTCAAGTTTCACCACCAACTCGATGGAATCTTCTCTTTGCCTTAACGTTTTTGGTTTGCTTGCCTTCTTAGATTTTTTTGTAAGTTCTTCAAGTGTGAAGAACTTTTGTTATATTCTCTGTTCTTCACGTTAATTTGGCAGAGAGAACAAGAGAGTTTTGAACGTGAAAGTATGATAGACGTGAGAGAGTGAAACGTGTGAAGTTGTTTATGATTAGATGATGACTTAGTCAATTTAGGACTCTCCTTAACAAACAAAAATGTGATTTATTTAATTATACATGAAAGGACCACTTTGCCCCTACGAATATCAGATTTTAATCAACAATTAAATCATCAATTTGTTGCTTCCAATGGGGCTCGAACTCAGGTGGAGTGACCCTTGCAAAATGGACCATTTCGGGTCAACCCAAGCCTAATTAGTTCTTTAATTAAATTAATTAAATAATTAATTAATTCCTTAGGGTAATTACAATATTACCCTTGGCCTGGAAAAGACCATTTTACCCCTGGACCCTCAAAACTAAAAATTTCCTCTTTTAAGTCTGGTAAAGACTCTTTCGATTAAATCTTCATTTTTGAGAGCCCTACATGGTTGGTTCCAACCTTTCCAAGCTCAACTAACTCCCCAAGTTAGTTTGCTTGGCCGTAGTAAGGGTTCTTAGGTCTGGTTCTACGCGTATCAATTCGTGTGAACCTTGGTCTAATCGCAAGCATTCTTGACACCTTAAGCATTTATCTTATTCATTTTTAGGGTTGTTACAGAGTCTATGATGGTTATATTGATGATGATATAGTAGTGTATAGGATGACTTAAAGATGTTAATGGCTATTCCTATGTGCTTCTAGAATGACATGTACTATGTGCTAAAGTGAAGTATGGTGTGTCTTGTTTTGGTAGACTTGTGTCCCTTACTTGATGCATGTATGTATGAATGTGAATATGTGATGTCTTGACTTAGGATGCTAATGCCTGTTAGTCTTGTATGCATGAATGAATGATATGTGAGACCTTGAATGATGATAAGAGGGTCCTTTATGTGAAACCTTGAACCTAGTGGTAAGGTTATGAAACTTCAAGTCGAAAGCCGTAATGGTATCCTTCTTGTAATGAATGATGAACTTAAGGTTGATTGGATGGAAAGACATCATATCGATCCTTAGGAAAGTCATAATGAGCTTCTTTTCGCTGTTGTAAGGCATTCCTATGGGGCCCTCTTTGGTAGGGTAAATGTAATTGGGTTATGAACTTTATATGGAACCCCTTTGTATGAACCTTTAATGTGAGTTACTCTATGACAAAAAAGGCTAGCACCGAGTGAGTATGGTAAGGTAAGTAGTTCTAGTTAATGGATGAGGCTAGAATACAAAGTAAGCCCTTCATATTCCTTAACTATGTGCCTACATGGGATGTGTCCAAGTTCTACCATTGGCAAGTAGAACACCCTCATCGGAGTAGGATAGAACTCCGGATTCCATGTTTTGCTACCATGGTCTATGTCTGTTATTGCCTAATCTAATCATGTGGGATACCTATTAACATTATAGAAGTTCTATGAAGTTTAGGTGGTTGTATAGGACGCTATCTAGACATTGCACAATAGGTTTTGAAGATGTTAGTAAGAGTACCTAGGTCTCCTTCAAGACCATTACTTGAATGTACTCTATGTGATGAATGTCTCATGTTGAACTATTGAAATAATGACTTATGTGATAAAGCATGTAAATGAATGAGTACCTAATCTAGAGTGAATTAATGATTCCTTAGTTAAAGTGTGAAGGGGGCATAAGGGATGATCTCTTCATGTCTTATCTAGGGAAGTCTTGAGAATGACTCTAGTTAGGGAAGTTGGTTGATACTTTGGGCATGATCTAAACTTAGGAAGTCTTAAGGATTATTTAGGTAACCTTGAAGAGAGTGTATGAGATTTCTATTCTAGGAGTACTTTAGTAAGTCTTTATATAGACTCGGTAAGGAGAATGGCATATCTTATATGTTCATGTGTTTGGTGTATTGTATGTGTATATGTGTCTCATTATAAGTAGTCTTGAGGATCATTTAGGCATTGTTAGAGAGGGTGTATGGGTAGTCTCTCTTTGTGTTGCTTAAGTGAGTCTTTGTATAGCTTTTAGTGAGAAGATTACATACTAGGAAGTGTCCTATATGAATTAGGATCACTTCACTGTAACAGTGAACTACAGTGAAGTAGTTCACTGTAAAGTTGCCTTTAAAATGTCCTAAATTGCTTAAATGATTTCTATGTGTTTCTAAGGTGTTTAATGTTATCCTTATAATTATATTATGGTATTTATATGAAAAAGATGCATATTTCCAATAAATGTCCGTTTTCATGATTTTTATGCATTATGCCATACTTAGTACATGTGGTTGTACTAATTCCATGTTTTTATCTATCTCTATAGAGGTTTGATACTCTCAAACTTACTTCTCAAAAATAAGTAAAGCGGTCGTATCAAGTAAAGAACCCAACTAGTAAGATTGGGATCGATCCCACAAGGAAAATGGTTCAGACTTAACTTTGTTTTATTATTACTTCTATTTAGTCAATTATTTCCCGAAAACAAATAAGTAAAGGTTTTTTTTTATTAACAACTATAATTAACTAATTCTATGTAAATAAATGACAAGTTCAAAGATTGGATTTTTATCAAGTAATTAAAGTAACTATGGCGTAAGTGTTCCCTATAGGTTCATAACTCGGTAATTCAACTATAACAATCCCTTCCTAATATCTTGCATGCAAAGTGGTAAGCTATTATTCCTAATTCCTTGGTCCGGCAACTAGGAAATTTCACTCCGCACCTTGGCCGGCTACGTGTGTATGCTTTACTAAACCTTACCTTTACCTCATATTAAGCATCATAATCAATATTTGGCTTGGTTGTTACTTCGCACCAACCAACAATAGATTATTAGATAGTATACACTAAATCTACGTCAATAATGCTTTTTTTTATTATCTACCTCCTTGGTCCGGCAAGTAGCAATAAGGCGTGTTCTAACGTTGGCCATCCGTTAAAAAGACTTCTAAACGAAAGAATTATCAATACATGCAAGACATTATTCGAGAATTGTTATTTTAGTTAGATTTTACCTTATTATATACCCATGGTTCCGACAACCCTAGTTATGGAGCTTAGTTACCCATGCTAATAATCACATAATTCATATTGATAATATAAGAATTCATGCACTTACTTTTATGAGAATGAAGAAAATCCAGAAATTCACTTGAATAAATCACAAAAACACTAACAATCGATTTCGGGAAAGTATGATAAAATCCCAAAATCAAGAGTTCAATACTTAAACAATAAAACTAAAAAATATCCAAAGGTCTAACCCCAAAAATGAGGTTTTTTGAACTATTTCTAATAAACAAAACCTAATAAAAGAAGGAAATCTATTTAAGAAAAATCTGCCCAAAACGCGTCTGAGTCGACGACCCTTGTGACGGACCGTCGTGGACACGATGGACCATCATGGCTTCTGTCGTTCATACTTAGCACAAATCTCTGCTACTTTCTTCATCAACTCTTTGTTACCCTCAACAGACAGATATGACGGACCGTTGTAAGCACGACGGTCCGTCGAGGGGTTCCGTTCCTCGACACTTAGAATATTCTGAAGTTGGGTACTGGGACTACTCTCTGTTAGTATTGACTAATGTGCAGGACGGACCATCGTGGCTATGACAGTCCCTCTTGAGCTTCCGTAGTCCCACACTTAGTCAGAATTCCCCAACTTCCTTTAGCAGCCATTTTCTTCTCACGACGGGTGCCACCTACGGACTGTCACAGTCACGACGGACCATCGTGGGCTCCGTAGGTGGTCACTTCTGCCATTTCAGCTCAAATTCTCTGCGTTCTCCTTTGGACAGATTTCCTCCAAATAAAGAGAAAACTACATCAAAAATCAATACAAAAAGGCTTTAGACACACACTAAACTTAAGGAAAAAGCATTGAAAGTACCGTGAAACCACTGTACATCAAAACCCTAAACTTAAATTCATTGTTTGTCCTCAAGCGACGCCCTATGACTCACTACAAAATCATTGTACAAGAGTATCCGTATTTTAGCTTTCGTAATCGTTTGGCTATCAATCCCGATTATTTTGATTATGTTTATGCATGCTATCACTATTAGGCTTGAATTATATGGATCAGACCATGACGCAGACTCACTACACACTGACACCTATCCTCTTCGATTTCTCACCAAGGTGCTAATTTTTCCGATATTGCAACTAGTGTCCTCACTTCAAAATAACATCCTCATTTTTCACACACTGACTTCAGTTTGAGTATAAGGATTACTTTTCAACACTCGCTCTCAGAACCACTTCACAACTCATTTATACATATTGCCATAGGCTTGCACTTATTTTCACTGCTTTAAGTTTGCCATAACAACTCTTAGGATCACGATAGGACTTTCTTGGCTTGTAACATAGGCTCAGGGTCAGGTAGAGTATATTTCTGTATACTTTAGTGACTTGTTGCCCTCCTTGACATATCGGCTAAGCGTACTACCTTTTTATCGTTTTATTTCGCCCTATTTCTCAATTTTCTTTCACCTTGCTATTCTCTCTTTCTTCTCCTTATGTGTAAGTGACTCTTCTCTTTTCTTGTGTTTATTTATATTTATTTTTTTAAAGTCACCTTTGTTTTGTTCTTTCTTCCTCTTTATTCTTTCAACTCCACTTTCCGGAGTATTCCTTATAACAGCCACCCTCAACTCATGATTTTGCCATGAGTCAAGGTTCACAATACCCAAGATTGGGTCAGGGCCACGACAAGGTTGCTTTCTGCATTAGCCACCCTCAACTTATGCTTTTGGCGTAAGCTGAGGTGCACATGTCCAAGGAGGGCCAGGGCCAACACATTGTTCCCAGAGAAGATCAGTTGGGGTGAAAAAGAAAGATCTATTTTAAGCTCAAATCATTTGGATCAATAAGGGATTAACTTCATTTGGTTTTCTGTTATTTTAGGCTCAAAATTGACTATTTCGAATAAGGGCCTATGATCCTTTCCTAATTGTTTATTACGGCTTACTTTTAGCAGGACTAACCAGGCAAGTTCTAGCTCAGTACCAATGGTGGACCATTTAACTTTTCCTCACACTCACTTTACATCTCATTAATCTACCAGATTATCAGACACCTAGTTCGAATCTTAGATTTAGGGTCATGTAGCAGTGTATTTCTATGTCATGCGTAGAGCCACACCTTTATCAATTACTATGCCTAGTCATGCATCATTTTCATTACATCAGGATATCATTTCTGTTTTAGCCATCATTGTTCAGAGTTATACTATGTACCCAAGATATAAACATGCCGGTTCAATAATAAAAGTAATCAGTCTCATGGGGAAAAAGAACACAGGCAAGAAAACCCCAAGAGAGGATCGTGAATTGGGCTACTCAGACTTCACCCTAGCACTCACTTTCCATTTACCCCCCCCCCCCAGCAAAAAAAAATATGCAATTGTCCCCAATGCATAAAAGAATCTAAAATAATCGAGTGGTAGGTTAAGCAAACCTGAAGCGCAAAGCGCCGGCGATCAACAAGTTGGTGGGTCTGGTGTCCCGGAACCTACTCCCTCTATAGTCTGGACAACCTCAGTAGTGTCCTCAGCATCAACAATACCATCAGTAGTGCCTCTTGCCATAATCACAGCACCATCAGTAGTGCTCTTCTCCGCCTCAACAACTCTGGAGATAGACGCCCCAACAACCAACTCTATGGCCCTCAACTGACGGGCCTCCTCATCAACAATCGAGGCTCTCCTCGCAGCCTCCAACTCTCGGTGCTTAATGCGACAAATCCCCGTCGACAGTCCATCGCAGGTGCGACGGTCCATCGTGGGGGTCCGTCATTGGTGCCCTCACTTAGAAAAATTGAAAAATATACCTGGGCACGACGGTTTCTTGCGACGGTCCGTCGCAAGCGTGACGGTCTGTCAATGGGTCCGTCAATGGGTGTTGTAGACCAATTTTCTGGTAATGTGATACCTGCAAATTTAACACCCATTAAGCTATTCTTTTTGTATTTTCTAGACACTTTTTGGACACAGACCCTAAACTACGCTCTAGCCAACACTTCTAACAAAAAGAAAAGCAAAAAAATGCAACTTGTGACGTCCTGAAACCATAACCTAGAAGATAGGGTACAATATTGGATTGTAACCGGCGTCGTCGACCTCTCGGAGGTCTAAGAAAAGCCTCTCATATCATTCATTGTATTGGCATAGTAAATTTAGCGGAAAATTTTAAACTTTTCATAGCACATCATATATACATAAAATATAAGTCATAATACATATTTACACTCTAAGTCTCTTTGCCATCTTAGACTCAATAACTTTAGAGTACATTAGGGACACGGCGCATAAGACACATTACATAACTATACAATATTTATTGACTTTACATTAAAGACGTAAGTAGGACATCCTTGAACTTTAAGGATTCCTTTCATTGAGCTTGGGAATCATCTATCATGCTCTTCACAATTCAAGACATCTTTTAAGCATCCATGACCTACACTTAGTGTAAAAAGTATAGAAGAATGTAATTAGTACAAGAATGCACTAAGTATGACAACCATGCAAAAACATGCATTTAAAAGGGACATTTCCTTTGAAATCATACTTCATGCCATTTGAGTAAATCATCATAAAACCTTTATCAATATCATTTATATCATCCATATAATTCATAGAAACACAATCCAAGGCAAACCATCATAGAAGAGCACATATAGAATTTAAGTACAATTTGAGGTCACTTTACAGTGAGCTCCATCACCTTTAAAGTGAACTCTTCCTTTTTAAATCATTAGCCTCACAAGTAATCCTTTAAGGATACTTGGTGCAATCAATCCCCTTAGGAACACAAGAGAAAACCATACATAGCATCTACACAAAACAACACATGCCATTATAGAAGTATAGTACAATATAGACATAGTTAAACCAAGAATACAAGTACATTATAATGAACTCCTAGTCAATATGCACATACACATCTTTTACTTCACATTGAACCTTATAAAACCTAACTCATGTCCCCAATCTAGATCCACTGGTGCAATGCACATATAAGACCCATAACCTCACACATGCTTAGTAAACCTATCATGATATCACAAGCCTTTACATCCGAATCATATATCTACATGGTAAGAGAAGACAACTCCACTTATGTCATCTAATACCTTCACCATATAGTCCACAATACTAACATCATGTAAAAGGCTCATATCATGCACATCTTCATGACAAATAGACAATTACTACAATGTCATACATAAAGGACACATACATAATCATATGCATTAGGGCACCTCCTAAGACTTCCTAAGGAGTCACTTGTGCAATGTCTAGATGGGTTCATTACTTCAACCTATCCTAAGTAACTTGCCTTAAGTCCTCCTAGTTAGGATCCTATTTAATTACTTCCATTGTCCATTTTACCTTTAGGGAAAACATTACCTTAACCGACATAGACCATGGCTGCTAATCATGGAATCCGATGTCATAAAACCCCACACCGAAGAAGGTGGTCTACCGGCCAAAGTAGAACCAATATAAACATTGTTATCGAGGTAGAATCCTCTAGCTAGTACCGTATGGTGACAACATAGTTTATGGAACTTGGGGGATTCATGGAAATATCAACTCTACACCCTATGTTGAGTCATAAGGCTATCCACCCCGTGAGGACCGTAGTGAACCCTACCTTTTATTATGTAAGAAAGTGTCATCCCTCACATGAGGAGCGTAGTGAACCCTACCTTTCCTTATGTAAGAAAGTGCAGCCCCTCATCTACAAGTTCACTCGGTGCTAGGCTAAGTTCCCTTTACTGAAAAACCTTTATTACCTTTATTTATAGAAACATAGGCTTAGGATATTCATCATTCATATGCTTATAGCATATTCAAGCACCACTCTAGTTTTGGAGTATTCTTGGGCACCCCTAGCAAGGCCTCTCTCACTAACTAGATCATCCATGTGTGTGAGTGTATAAATAAAATGTGAGCAAACCTTTCACATAACACATAATGTCACACATGTTCATATATCAATGCATAAGTCTATAGGCATAACTATATGAGCAATACTTTGATAGAAACCTACTAAGACACTATACACATTCATACTTCATCATATTCATAACATGTTCATATATTCATCCTTCATATACATAATAACCAAACCTAGGAGTTATCCTATCAAGATACACATGTGCAATGTATAGACAAGGTCCCATACCCTTTCCCATACTAGTACACCTATCAAGTCATCCTAGTAAGGGAATGCAAATCATACTTTCATAAACATCACCTTAATATGCATAGTAGTAGACACTAGTGAATATGAGAACTACCTTTCATTTAGACACAATGGCTTATACTACTTGTAACATGCATGTAAGTGAGAATGTGTGTACATGACCAACATGATCACATAATGGCTATCAATAACTTCTCAATTCAGCCACCCTGTTAGACCACATTACACTTCCAAGAACATAGCACACAACACATAATAGCATAGGAGACAAGACAATATATACAATATAACCAAGACTCCTAGCATTAGCTATTTACACTTTCGTATAAGGGGTACATAGGTAAGGGGTTATTAACCATTTGCACACATCAAGGTCAGCACATATACTTTACCCTAACATGAATATACACATGCTCATACAATAGCCACACAGCCTAATTCACAACTAGAATAGGAAAGTAGGCTTAAGGTTCTCATAGTATCATCTTATGCACATGTTCATAAGTTCATCAATTTGCCTTCAGGGCTAATGCCAACACATATATAATGACAATAAAGTAAACACCGCCACCATAAGTGGACCAGACCACATAATGCCATAAAAGGCTTCATCAACATTAGTATAAAGGAATAGAGAAGTAGAAGAGTAAAGGAAATAAGCATTCTTACCAATTTCTCACCCTTTGATCATCATTGATAAATACACCTTATTCATCAATAAAACACATATATGGCAATAGCTAAATGTACTTTAAACATATAAGAAACCATGTACAAGTCGCTACAAGATTATACCATAAAATAATATAACATATCAACATACTAGGAAAGTAGGATAACATAGATCATTAGCTAACTTCCCTTACATTGATTTTAGATCATAGTTCATACATGTAAAAGTCTAAGGCAGTAGATAAACCTACATTTAACCATATTGAAATCATGATCACATACCTTCAAGATTAGAGTTACGACATAGGCATTTAGGCTTATCGATTTTGCTAGAATATAGAAGACTTTACCAATTGTATGAACTATCTAAGGGTTTGATCATCATTAATATTTCATAAATAATATACTCATTAGGCAGTAGCTAATTATATGAGAAATCAAGACTAAATCATGCTTCATCAAATCACAATTCGAGATACATCACACACTTAGCTTCTTGATTTCATAGCCTAAAGGAATCTAGATCAATTCATACAACCCTTCTTAATTTAAACATTTAGGATTTATACCTACAAAATTCATCCATTATATCACCCTAAAACAGTAGCTAAAGCAGTTCATACATAATCAAGAGTCTACACAACCGATCTCACAATCGACTTCAAGAAAACATGTAGAAACATAGGCTATTCATGCTCAAAACTTCATATATTTATCATCATAGACTTATCATCATCAATTCACCATCAATTAACGTAATTAACAATAAACACAAGCAATTCAACGTAAGAGAATCACCAATTAATCAAGAACAATCCATAATCAAAAAGCCCATGCAAAAGCTAAACCAATTTTGGAAGGAACATGGGTTCATCATGCAATTGGAGTGAAAACACATTAAAACCATTGTATTAACTTCAATTTGTCATGATTAAATCATTAAAAATATTTTGAGAAAGAACCCATGGATAGATTGGAAGATTGGAAACTTGATCATAAGTTCTCTTTGAAAAACATTGAGATGAACTCTCCAAGTGGAAGGTTACTTGAAGATGAAGGATTCACATACCTTTATCTACATGAAAACCTCTAAAACTTCATGATTCATACATAGAAAATCCATCTCCAAGCAGCTCTTGAGCTTCACTAACAATGGTGGTTTTAGAGAGAACATTTTTGGGAGGGAAAAGCTTTAAACATGTGAGAGGATTTATGAATGAGTTGATCACGTTTTGGAAGACTTATATACAACTAAAATTAACTAAATAAAACTATTATAGTCAGGTTAGGACGTTGGGTGAATTTCCCATTCACCCCTTTAATTAACAGAATGCAGGCTGCCAACTTGTAGGCCACTCACGACGAGGGTCTCGACGGGGCGTCATGGCCATGACGGGCCGTCATGGCCTCCGTCGCCTGAGACTCGGCCAATATTTTGGCTTAAGACCTGCCCAAGGAAAGTCCCCTTAGATGAGACCTGCTCGACGGGCCGTTGGGGGATCAACGATCCGTCGTTGGGTCCATCAAGGGACACTGTCAAGGCAGTGTCTTAGGCAGCTTTGGGTCCTTCTTTTGGGGCCTCTTGTGGGGCCCTTTAGAAGTCGTACCCGTATTTTTCCAATGCGATTACAAACCTTAACATGTTATAGACCTTACACATAAATTTCATCCAAAACAAACACCTACAAGACGTCCAAACTGCCTTGACCCCAACATGTCACACGATGAACGTCTTAGGGGCTATCTTTCGAACGCCTTGGACGTTCTTGGGCGTTTGACATCCAAACTTCACGAAACTTCATATAACAACATTAAACATCATTTAAAACCATTTCATGACTCATTAGACTCAGTTCATACAGATTAGGAATGCATGCATACATGAGGCACATAAGCGACTAATCGTCGAACGCCTTGGACGTCCCTTGACGTTTCACTTCCAAATCACTTCAAACTTTGCACGCTGACTCTATATCATATAATAAGGCATTTTAGGACTTTATAACATTAAGACGAACATGTTAGACTCTAGATACCTTATCTCATTTTTGGGGTCTTACAATATCCCCCACTTGAGAACATTCGTCCTCGAATGACACTTAGGAATTTTAATCACAACAAGGACTTCAATGCATATAAGAGCAGTTTATCACATTTAAAATATCATCAAATCATTTTAGCACTTAATGCGCACAATCAAGCAAAAACCATTACTCACTCACTCTTTAATACATCAAATACGAAGGCCCTTTTCATGTTCATAGGAGAACATCCTTCTCCTAATCATAACATGATCATTACATCTTAATTTATTATAAGAAAATTTTGAAAAGATACTCATAGGTAGATCATAACACATACTCAAAGTTACTTAAGCACTCATACTTCAATGCACATAAACTTGAGTTAGTTAAATCACAAAGATCTTCGGTAGTTAGACCTAGTACCATGAAGGTCATACTCAACAATACCATGCTTACTGGTGTACATGGAGGAATATCTTGCTCCTCAACACATTACATTTTTCATGAGTTCACGCCTTAGAAAAGCACAAGCTCAATTTCTTTTAAAAATGAGAAATCCCAACTTTCAAGCCAAGACATGCATACAACTTTTATTCTTAGTGAAGTCTAAATGGCAAGTCACACCAAGTACATCACAACAAAATAGGAAGTCATTCCACAAATTTCTTTTCTTAAGATAATACTCACCCTTATAGTAAGCCTCATATTGGAAAAATGGCACAAATCATAGGCACACACAGAAACACTTAGCTAAACATGCTTTCACCTTTCAAGAATGAGCCTAAACTTTTGCATTCCAAATCATCAAGTCACTAAATTTTCAAGAGAGTCAACATATTTCATTGTAAAAGAGACTCAACTTCCATTACAGGGATAAACAATTTACCCTTCAAGTGACTATTACCAAGTTCCTTGTCTTACCTCATGAAGTCAACTTCACAATTAACACATTAAAACGCAAGTCAACAAGAGAAAAACATGGATTTTATCAAAACTTTCCTCTCATGCTTATTTGGAAAATTCACCATGTCTCCAAAATAATGTCAATCAATTCATACCGATCATATATAGATCATGCAATTCACACTTTATGCAAGACTATTTTCATGAACAAGCTTACTAAGAATTCATATTTTCCAATTCAAGTAAGAATAGAAAAACAATGTAGACAATTTCTACAATATCACTACTCAAACACCATCCCCCACTTAGGGTAAACCAAATTAAGAGCAACTTAACCCAACATATAGAGGATTTCAAATACAAAACCTTCATATTCATCACTTAAAGTAATTTCTACTTTAGAGGGAATTTTCATTAATTCAATTTAGCAACACTAAGGCATTCTAAACATTATCACTTTAGGCAAATCATCCTCAACCATCAATTTTTGTTATCATACTATTCAATTCACATAAGGTCTTCCTACAATGAAATAGACACTAAGGTCATACATAATTAGTGGAAAACAACAAGGAAATTCATAACACAGCAAGAAGTTTAGAAATAACTCTACGACTCATCATGTCATAAGATTCTCATCCTTCAATCTAAATAGCAAAAATTCTTTTCCACATTCCTTATCATGTTCATATTCATAAATTCTACACATATTTCAACAACATCCAATCAAATGACAATTTAGTAGATTCTCCAAAAATGTTACAATAAGTTGCCTAGCCTTTACAGTGAGCATGCTTCCAAATACCCAAAAGTGCAACATTTAGACATTTGATGGAACAAGTATGGAATTATAAGATACAAAGCTCTACCAATTCATTCTTCATAAGCATGCATACTAAATTTACAACTCAAGTCTCTACAAAAGATTCCAATTTATACTAGCAACTCATCAAGTACCACTTATATACAAAGTAAAACAATGCACACTCTTAATCACATACATTCATAGGATAGCATACTTCCATAGGTAGTTATTAAACGATCCAAGTTCAAATCCTAATATTTGGCTACCATCATACAAAATCATATAGGAATACAACAATTTAAGAGAATTCACTTTAACCACCATAACTTCTAGCATGCTTCAACTATATAATGACATACATCATTCGAAATAACTTGCTATTGCACATAGATTTCATATATTGCCATAATTGGCATCGCATCATCAAATAAGAGATATTTCATACATAGCAAGGTAAGATAACCAATAATAATCCCCGTAGAGTTAACATGTGCAATGATCAAGTAAAGCTCCATAAGTTCACTAAACCAAGTAACCCAACAAGAACTACGACTAGCACTCTACTCCACTCATCTATAACCTTCATGCATGGATAACTACATATCTTCAGTACACTAGGCTATTTACATGTTTACAAGTATAGAGATCATCATATAAGTACATTCACATCTATCATCATACACATACATAGTATTAACCTCCTAAGGTCTCCATCAAGGCAAACTAATGCAAGACGTAGGTATAGTCCCATACCCCTACCTAAGTCTAGTTAACCCTTCAAGTCGCCTTAGTTAGTATATACATAATCAAATAAGGGCAAGTGTCACCTTCACACATACTCATTCAAACCATAAAACAAGATAAGCATTTTAAACTCACCTTTTCTCTCTCAAGCATAGAGCAATCTCATTCAAATAATCACATCTAAAAGACTACCGGACAAGAAAACATAAGAGAGAGATCTTATAGAATTAAGTTCTATGGCACGATATGATATCGATGAAGAAGGTAAACTCTATCGTCCTATAGCCTCTCGTACCATTTGATGTGTCGCGACTCACCACCAATGATACAAGACTCTACTAGATGTGGCAATATGAGACTTTTTAGAACCTAAGACAACTTTATAAATGTCATGCTCTGATACTAAGTTTGTCACGTCCCGAAACCATACCCTAGAAAATAGGGTACAATCTTGGATTATAACCGGCGTCGTCGACCTCTCGGAGGTCTAAGACAAGCCTCTCATATCATTCATTGTATTGGCATAGTAAATTTAGCGGAAAATTTAAAAATTTTCATAGCACATCATATATATATAAAATATAAGTCATAATACATATTTAGACTCTAAGTCTCTTTGCCATCTTAGACTCAATAACTTTAGAGTACATTAGGGACACGGCCCATAAGACACATTACCTAACTATACAATATTTATTGACTTTACATTAAAGACATAAGTAGGACAACATTGAACTTTAAGGATTCCTTACATTGAGCTTGGGAATCATCTATCAAGCTCTTCACCATTCAAGACATCCTTTAAGCATCCATGACCTACACTTTGTGTAAAAAGTAGAGAAGAATGGAATTAGTACAAGAATGCACTAAGTATGACAACCATGCAAAAACATGCATTTAAAAGGGACATTTTCTTTGAAATCATACTTCATGCCATTTGAGTAAATCATCATAAAACCTTTATCAATATCATTTATATCATCCACATAATTCATAGAAACACAATCCAAGGCCAACCATCATAGAAGAGCACATATAGAATTTAAGTACAATTTGAGGTCACTTTACTGTGAGCTCCATCACCTTTACAGTGAACTCTTCCTTTTTAAATCATTAGCCTCCCAAGTAATCCTTTAGAGATACTTGGTGCAATGTATCACCTTAGGAACACAAAAGAAAACCATACATAGTATCTACACAAAGCAACACATGCCATCATAGAAGTATAGTACAATATAGACATAGTTAAACCAAGACTACAAGTACATTATAATAAACTCCTAGTCAATATGCACATACACTTCTTTTACTTCACATTGAACCTTATTAAACCTAACTCATGTCCCAAATCTAGATCCACTAGTGCAATGCACATATAAGGCCCTATAACCTCACACATTCTTAGTAAACCTATCATGAGATCACAAGCCTTTACATCCGAATCATATATCAACATGATAAGAGAAGACAACTCCACTTATGTCATCTAATACCTTTACCATATAGTCCACAAGATTAACATCATGTATAAAGACTCATATCATGCACATCTTCTTGACAGATAGACAATTACTACAATGTCATACATAAAGGACACATACATAATCATATGCAGTAGGTCACCTTCCTAAGACTTCCTAAGGATTCACTTGTGCAATGTCTAGATGGGTTCATTACTTCCAGCTATCCTAAGTAACTCTCCTTAAGTCCTCCTAGTTAGGATTCACAAAGCAACACCTTAACCGACATAGACCATGGGTGCTAATCATGGAATCCGATGTCATAAAACCCCACACCGAAGAAGGTGGTCTACCGGCCAAAGTAGAACCAATATAAACATAGCTATCGAGGTAGAATCCTCTAGCTAGTATCCTATGGTGGCAACATAGTTTATGGAACTTGGGGGATTCATGGAAATATCAACTCTACACCCTATGTTGAGTCATGAGGCTATCCACCCCGTGAGGACCGTAGTGAATCCTACCTTTCCTTATGTAAGAAAGTGTCACCCCTCACATGAGGACCGTAGTGAACCCTACCTTTCCTTATGTAAGAAAGTGTGACCGCCTCATCTAAAAGTTCACTCGGTGCTAGGCTAAGTTTCCTTTATTGAAAAACTTTATTACCTTTATTTATAGAAACATAGGCTTAGGATATTCATCATTCATATGCTTATAGCATATTCAAGCACCTATCTAGTTTTGGAGTATTCTTGGGCGCCCCTAGCAAGGCCCCTCTCACTAACTAGATCATCCATGTGTGTGAGTGTATACATAGATGTGAGCAAACCTTTCACATAACACATAATGTCACACATGTTCATATATCAATGCATAAGTCTATAGGCATAACTATATGAGCAATACTTTGATAGAAACCTACTAAGACACTATACACATTCATACTTCATCATATTCATAACATGTTCATATATTCATCCTTCATATACATAATAACCAAACCTAGGAGTTATCCTATCAAGATACACATGTGCAATGTATAGACAAGGTCCCATACCCTTGCCCATACTAGTACATCTATCAAGTCATCCTAGTAAGGGAATGCAAATCATACTTTCATAAACATCACCTTAATATGCATAGTAGTAGACACTAGTGAATATGAGAACTACCTTTCATTTAGACACAATGACTTATACTACTTGTAACATGCATGTAAGTGAGAATGTGTGTACATGACCAACATGATCACATAATCGCTATCAATAACTTCTCAATATAGCCACCCTATTAGACCACATTACACTTCCAAGAACATAGCACACAACACATAATAGCATAGGATACAAGACAATATATACAATATAACCAAGACTCCTAGCTTTAGCTATTTACACTTTCATATAAGCGTACATAGGTAAGGGGTTATTAACCATTTGCACACATCAAGGTCAGCACATATACTTTACCCTAACATGAATATACACATGCTCATACAATAGCCACACAACCTAATTCACAACTAGAATAGGAAAGTAGGCTTAAGCTTCTCATAGTATCATCTTAAGAACATGTTCATAAGTTCATCAATTTGCCTTCAGGGCTAATGCCAACACATATATAATGAACATAAAGTAAACACCGCCACCATAAGTGGACCATACCACACAATTCCATACAAGGCTTCATCAACATTACTATAAAGGAATAGAGAAGTAGAAGAGTAAAGGAAATAACCATTCTTACCAATTTCTCACCCTTTGATCATCATTGATAAATACACCTTATTCGTAAATAAAACACATATATGGCAGTAGCTAAATGTACTTTAAACATATAGGAAACCATGTACAAGTCGCTACAAGATTATACCATAACATAATACAACATATCAACATACTAGGAAAGTAGGATAACATAGATCATTAGCTAACTTCCCTTACATTGATTTTAGATCATAGTTCATACATGTATAAGTCTATGGCAGTAGCTAAACCTACATTTAACCATATTGAAATCATGATCACATACCTTCAAGATTAGAGTTACAACATAGGCATTTAGGCTTATCGATTTTGCTAGAGTATAGAAGACTTTACCAATTGTATGAACTATCTAAGGGTTTGATCATCATTCATATTTCATAAATAATATACTCATTAGGCAGTAGCTAATTAGATAAGAAATCAAGACTAAATCATGCTTCATCAAATCACAATTCGAGATACATCACACACTTAGCTTCTTGACTTCATAGCCTAAAGGAATCTAGATCAATTCATACAACCTTTCTTAATTTAAACATATAGGATTTATACCTACAAAATTCATCCATTATATCACCCTAAAACAGTAGCTAAAGCAGTTCATACATAATCAAGAGTCTACACAACCGATCTCACAATCGACTTCAAGAAAACATGTAGAAACATAGGCTATTCATGCTAAAAACATCATATATTTATCATCATGGACTGATCATCATCAATTCACCATCAATTAACGTAATTAACAATAAACACAAGCAATTCAACGTAAGAGAATCACCAATTAATCAAGAACAAGCCATAATCACAAAGCCCATGCAAAAGCTAAACCAATTTTGGAAGGAACATGGGTTCATCATGCAATTGGAGTGAAAACAAATTAAAACCATTGTATTAAATTCAATTCGTCATGATTAAATCATTAAAAACATTTTGAGAAAGAACCCATGGCTAGATTTGAAGATTGGAAACTTGATCATAAGTTTTCTTTGAAAAACACTGAGAAGAACTGTCCAAGTGGAAGGTTACTTGAAGAGGAAGCATTACCATACCTTCATCTACATGAAAACCTCTAAAACTTCATGATTCATCCATAGAAAATCCATCTCCAAGCAGCTCTTGGGCTTCACCAACAATGGTAGTTTTAGAGAGAACATTTTTGGGAGGGAAAAGCTTTAAACATGTGTGAGGATTTATGAATGAGTTGATCACGTTTTGGAAGACTTATATACACCTAAAATTAACTGAATAAACCTATTATAGTCAGGTTAGGACGTGGGGTGAATTTCCCATTCACCCCTTTAATTAACAGAACGCAGGCTGCCAACTTGCAGGCCACCCACGACGAGGGTCTCGATGGGGCGTCATGGCCATGACGGGCCGTCATGGCCTCTGTCGCCTGAGACTGGGACAAAATACTTAAGAACTTCCCAAGGCAATTAACCTTCGATGAGACCTGATCGAAGGGCCATTGGGGGACCAACGATCCGTCGTTAGGTCCGTCAAGGGACACTGTCCAGGCAGTGTCTTAGGAAGCTTTGGGTCCTTCTTTGGGGGCCTCTTGTGGGGCCCTTTAGAAGTCGTACCCGGACGTTTCCAACGCGATTACAAACCTTAACATGTTATAGACATTCCACATAAATTTCATCCAAAAAAAACATCTACAAGACGTCCAAACAGCCTTCACCCCAACATGTCACATGATGAACGTCTTAGGGGCTATCTTTCAAACGCCTTGGACGTTTGACCTCCAAAATTCACGAAACTTCATTTAACAACATTAAACATCATTTAAAACCATTTCAAGACTCATTAGACTTATTTCATACAGATTAGGAATGCATGCATACATGAGGCACATAAGCGACTAATCGTCGAACGCCTTGGACGTCCCTTGACGTTCGACTTCCAAATCACTTCAAACTTTGCACGCTGCCTCTATATAATATAATAAGGCATTTTAGGACCTTATAACATTAAGACAAACATGTTAGGATCTAGACACCTTATCTCATTTTTGGGGTCTTACACAACTATTACTAGAAAGTCATGAAAAACCTATAGTTGGCTTAGAGGATACATATTGGGTAGCCTCCCAACTAGCGCTTGATTTAACGTCGCGGCACGACGTAGGATACTTGATTACTCAGACTTCATCAAGATGGTATGCCTCGATCACTTCATTCACTGTTTCAGCATGCCCAGATAGATTTTGATTCGCCGTCCGTTCACCTTAAATCGCACACCCTCCTTGTCCACCAACTCAACCGCTCCGTGAGGGAATAGTTGGGTGATCACGTAAGGGCCAGTCTATTTGGACTTGAGTTTGCCCCGAAACAAGCGCAACCTAGAATTGAATAAAAGCACCAAATCCCCTACCAAAAAATCGCGTTTCTCAATTTTGGTCATGGTACTTCTTCATCCTTTCTTTGTAGAGGGCTGAGCTTTCATAAGCTTTTAGGCGAAATTCTTCGAGCTCATTTAACCCATTTAACCTCTGTTCTGCAGCCTCATTCCAATCCATTTTCAACTTCTTCATTGCCCACATGGCTTAATGCTCTAATTCAACCAGTAAGTGACAAGCCTTCCCATATACAAGTTGGTATGGGGACATACCAATGGGAGTCTTGTATGCTGTCCGGTAGGCCCAAAGAGCATCATCAAGCCTCCTTGACCAATCCGTTCTACTAGCATTCACCGTTTTCGACAAAATCTGCTTAATCTCCCTATTTGACACCTCAACTTGCCCACTAGTTTGAGGATGGTACGGAGTGGCCACATTATGGCGAACCCCATACTTTTCCAGTAATCCCTTAAATAGCTTGTTACAAAAGTGGGATCCCCCATTACTAATACTAGCCCTTGGGGTGCCAAATCTGGAAAATATGTTCTTCTTCAAGAACGCAGTGACACTCTTCCCTTCATTATTAGCAAGTGCGATAGCCTCTACCCATTTAGACACATAGTCGACTGCCACAAGATTGTACTTCATCCGATAAGAACTCACAAAAAGGCCCATAAAATCAATGCCCCATACATCAAACAATTCGATCACAAGAATGGGATTTAAAGGGACCTGTTGCTTCCTCGAAATGCCACCATCTCTTTGGCATCTATCACAGGCCTTGGAAAACTCATGATCACCTTGGTGGAAAGTTGGACAATAGTAGCCACATTGTAAGATTTTGTGGGCTGTCCGGATACCACTATGATGCCCACCTACAGGCGAAGAATGACACGCCTCCAAAACACTGAACATCTCAACTTCTGGCACACAACGCCGAATCAGTCCATCGGCACAACTCCTATACAAGTATGGTTCTTCCCAAAAGAATTTTTTAACATCATGCATGAACTTTTTCATTTGATGAAAGGACAAATCCGGTGGGACAATATCACTAGCCAGATAATTTGCAAAATCTGCGAACCATGGAATCAAGTCTTGTGAGGCGGCCAATACATGCTCATCGGGGAAAGTATCATCAATTTCAGTCTTATCCCCCAACTTTCTCATTTCTTCATCTTCTAAATGGGACAAGTGATCAACAACTTGATTTTCGGTCCCTTTTCTGTCTTTCACCTCAAAGTCAAATTCTTGCAGTAGTAATACCCAACAAATCAATCTTGGTTTTGCATCCTTCTTTGCCATCAAATATCTTAAAGTAGAATGGTCAGTATGCACTATAACTCTAGTGCCTAGAAAATAGGAGCAAAATTTCCCGAAAGCAAAGACTACTGCAAGAAGCTCTTGCTCAGTCATGGTGTAGTTGTTTTGGGCTTCGTTGAGGGCTTTACTAGCATAGTAAATGGGATGAAGGATTTTATCCCTTCTTTGTCCCAATACCACACCAAGAGCAACCCCACTAGCATCACACATCACCTCAAATGGTTTGCTCTAATCCGGAGAAATAATGATAGCTGCAGACACCAACTTTCTTTCAACTCACCAAATTCCTTATGACAGGTTTCATCAAAATAAAATTTACACTCTTTCTCAAGCAACTTGCACAAAGGATGTGCAATTTTTGAAAAATCCTTGATGAACCGCCGGTAAAAACCTGCATGCCCAAGAAAGCTTCTCACACCTTTTACAAAGATAGGTGCGGAAAGTCTCTCTATTACCTCGACTTTAGCTCGATCAACCTCTATACTCTTCTCTGAAATGCGATGACCCAATACAATACCCTCTTTCACCATGAAGTGACATTTTTCCCAATTTAGTACTAGATTGCAGTCTTCACACCTCTTAAGAACCTCCGACAAATGACTCAAACACCGCTCAAAGGAGTCACCAACCACAGAAAAATTATCCATAAACAACTCAATAGTGTCCTCCACCATATCGGAGAATATCGACATCATACATCTCTAAAATATGGCGGGTGCATTGCACAACCCAAACGGCATTCTCTTGAACACGAAGGTCCCATATGGACAAGTAAAGGTGGTTTTCTCTTGAGCTTCCGGTGCAATAGAAATCTGATTATACCCAAAATAACCATCAAGAAAACAGTACCACCCATTTCTGGCAAGTCTATCCAACATCTGATCCATGAAGGGCATAGGAAAATGGTCTTTTTCGGTCCATGCATTTAATTTCCGGTAATCCATACACACCCTCCATCCAATCACCGATCTCATCGGAACAAGCTCATTTTTCTCATTAGGGACCACAGTCATTACCCCTTTCTTAGGTACACACTGAACAGGGCATACCCAACTACTATCAATAATTGGATATATCACTCCAGCATCCAACCACTTGATGATTTCTTTCTTCACCACCTCTTGCATAGGTGGATTTAAACGTCTTTGGTGCTCAATACTTGGTTTATGATCGGGCATGAGTTGGATTTTATGCAAACAAATACCTGGCGGAATCCCAATAATATCCGCAATCGTCCAACCAATAGATCTTTTGAACCATTTTAACACTTTCACCAAACTCTCAACTTGTTGTACATTTAGATCTGATGCAATTTTTACCGGCAAAGTGTCATCATTTCCTAAGAATACATACCTCAGATGAGGTGGTAGAGACTTTAGTTCTAATTTTGGAGCCTCCTCTATAGATGGTTTTGCGGGTAGAGACTCGCGATTCTTCATATCTAACTCAAATTTCTTGGGTTTGAAACGAACAATACCTCGATAAAGTGCTGCGACCAATGACCCATACTCTTCAATGCAATCACTATCGAAATTCATGATCACTGCCACTAATGCTTCTACACCCAGATGCTCTTCAAATTGTACCACAGATGACTGTTCAACTTTGTAGGATATGGCAGATACCGATTGGAGCTCACCACTCTGCCTCATAGACCTACAAATGTTGAAGGTCACTTCTTTATTGTTCAACCAAAATTTCATCTGCTCTTTTTCCATATCAACCAAGGCTCTACCCATAGCAAGGAATGGCCTCCCAAGAATAATAGGCACCTCAAAATCAACCTCACAATTAAGAATAACAAAATCGGCCATAAATATAAACGACTCCACTTTTACTAGCACATCGTGGAGTATCCCAATAGGCCTTTTTACCGTTCGATTGTCCATCAGTAGCCGCATCGCAATGGGCTTTGGGTCACCCAAACCCAACTTCTTGTAAATCGAGAGGGGCATGAGATTTATGCTTGCCCCAAGATCACATAATGCTTTCGCAAAATGTAATAACCCGATTGTACAAGGAATACAGAAAGCACTCGGATCTTCTTTCTTTTGTACTAGAGATCTTGTAGCAATAGCAATACAGTGCTGCATTCTATCATCATCCTTAAAAGTGACCGATCTTTTCTTCGTAACCAGATCTTTCATGAACTTGGCATAACCGGACATTTGTTCCAGAGCTTCTACCAAAGGGACATTGATGGAAAGCTGTTTCAACATCGTTATAAAACGCCGGTATTTACCATTCTTGTTCTTTTTAACTAACCTTTGTGGGAATGGAGGTGGTGGTCTAGGCATGGGGGTCACCTTTTGGGGTACCTCAGTTTCTTTCTCCATTTTGTCTCCTAACTCACCAATAACCTCCACTACCTCATCATCTCCTCTTATCACCTTTTCTACTCCAGACTGCCATACAATGTCCATCATTTTTTGGATTTTGGACAGTGTTTCTTGGAAGAGTACCCGGTTGACATGGGTTCACAGTCGAAGATAACTGAGCCATTTGAAACTCAAGGTGCTTGATCGAGACTGCATGTGCATCAACTTTCTGCACAATACTCGCTAAGTCACTACTCAACTCTTTGGTGTGCTCATCACTAGCGTCGAACCTCATCATCATTTTCTGCAACATATCCTCAACTCGCGCCATACTACCTCCATCGTCCCTAGGATTAACTTCAGGATTTTGAGGTGGAACATAGGGACCACTCCTATCATTTTTGTTACCATAGTTACCCCGGTTGAAGTTGTTGTCATGGTTATAATTCCCATCTCGGACATAATGACCCTCTCGGTTGTAATTACCATAGTTCCGACCTTGGTTTTCTTGACCTTGGATCCAATTCTCCTGATTGGAGCCTTGGGCGTTTGGTCGGAAACCCCCCGTCTGCTTAGCTACCGCATAAGAGTCCTCCTTATAGTAATACTCATCATTCGGCGGTGATGATTTAGACAAATAGTTCACCGCATTTACCTTTTCTGCACCCCCAATGACATGTTTTAACACCAACCCAAGCTCAGTTCTCATCTGAGCCATCTCTTCACGAATCTTGTCTGTGGCTGGGTTGTGTGCGGATTGCACTACAAAGGTGTTTCTCCCAGTATCTGACTTCCTAGTACTCCATGCTTTATTGTTTTGGGAGATTTTTTCTAACTTCTCAGCGATCTCAGCATAAGGACACTCCCCATAAGAACCACCTGCTATCGTATCCAGTACTGCTTTATTATTATCATCCTGTGCCCGATAAAAGTATTCTTTCAGTGACTCATCATGGATGCGGTCATTGGGGACATTCCTCAAGAAATATGTGAAGCTATCTCAAGAACTACTGACTGATTCACCCGGTAGTGCCACAAAGTTGTTTGCCCTATCTTTGTAGTTTAGTTTCTTAGTTACCGGGTAGTAACATGCCAAGAACACATCCCTCAGTTGATTCCAAGTGTAGATTGAGTTATATGGTAGTTCAGTAAACCATATAGCAGCCTCTCCCGTCAGTGAGAGAGGGAACACTCTTAACCCAATTACATCCATGTTCAGATCAGGCCTCCCTACACAACTTTTACACACCGACCTTACTTTTGCGATGTGAGCATGTGGATCTTAAGAAGGTAACCCTGAAAACAAACCTCTAGCGGTGAGCATTTGCATCAGGCTACTAGTTACCACGAATGTATGGCCGTGTGGTAGGGGGGCAACACGAGTGGCCCGTCTGAATCAGTAATGTTTTCATATCCCCTATAGTACTCTTGGGGACGTGGAGCGGGATGTTGTCCCCTTAGTTCATCTTCCTCATGATTTTCAGGTAATAACCGACCATGAGCATCAACCGGAGCTAGAATGTCCTGGTTGGGATCATCATCGTTAATACCCAAGTTTTGATTCATCCTGCGTAGTGTACGCTCCAATTCGTGATCGTGTGGAAGCAAGGGTTCTTTTCAACTCCACGTAACTGGCATACACGGAAGTTAGATCTGCAAAGACAGAAACAACAAGAAAAATTAAAATTAGGAAAATATTGACTAAACTTTAGTAATAGGTTTTAAGTTAATCTAAAAGCCACTTTCCCCGGCAGCGGCGCCAAAATTTGATAAGCTCAAACTTACTTCTCGAAAAGAAGTAAAGCGCTCATATCAAGTAAAGAACCCAACTAGTGAGGTTGGGGTCGATCCCACAAGGAAAATGGTTTAGACTTAACTTTATTCTATTATTACTTCTATTTAGTCAATTATTTCCCAAAAACAAATAACTAAAGGGGGGTTTTGATTAACAACTATAATTAACTAATTCTATGTAAATAAATGACAAGTTCAAAGATTGGATTTTTATCAAGTAATTAAAGTAACTAGGGCGTAAGTGTTCCCTATAGGTTCATAACTCAATAATTTTAACAATAACAATCCCTTTCTAATATCTTGCATGCAAAGTGGTAGGCTATGTATTCCTAATTCCTTGGTCCGGCAACTAGGAAATTTCACTCCGCACCTTGGGCTGGCTACGTGTATATACTTTACTAAACCTTACCTTTACCTCATATTAAGCATCATAATGGATATTTGGCTTAGTTGTTACTTCGGACCAACCAACACTAGATTATTAGATAGTATACACTAAATCTACGTCAATAATTCTTTTCTTATTATCTACCTCCTTGGTCTGGTAAGTAGCAATAAGGCGAGTTCTAACGTTGGCCATCCGTTAAAAAGACTTCTAAACGAAAGAATTATCAATACATGCAAGTCGTTATTCGAGAATTGTTATTTTAGTTAGATTTTACCTTGTTTTTACCCATGGTTCCCACAACCCTAGTTATGGAGTTTAGTTACCCATGCTAATAATCACACAATTCATATTCATAATATAAGAATTCATGCACTTACTTTTATGAGAAAGAAGAAAATCCAGAAATTCACTTGAATAAATCACAAAAACACTAACAATCGATTCTTGGAAAGTATGATAAAATCCCAAAATCAAGAGTTCAATACTTACACAATAAAACTAAAATGTATCCAAAGGTCTAACCCCAAAAATGAGTTTTTTTGAAATATTTATAGTAAACAAAACCTAATAAAAGAAGGAAATCTATTTAAGGAAAATCTGCCCAAAATGCGTCTGAGTCGACGACACTTGTGACGGACTGTCATGGCTTCCGTCGTTCCATACTTAGCACAAATCTCTGCTCCTTTCTTCATAAACTCTCTATTACCCTCGACGGACAGATATGACGGACCGTTGTAAGCACGACTGTCCATCGAGGGGTTCCATTCCTCGACACTTAGAATCTTCTGAAGTTGGGTACTGGGACTACTCTCTGTTAGTATTGACGAATGTGCAGGACGGACCGTCATGGCTATGACGGTCAGTCGTGACCTTCTGTAGTCCCACACTTGGTAAGAATTTCTCAACTTCCTCCAGCAACCATTTTCTTCTCACGACGGGTGCCACTTACGGACCGTCAAAGTCACGACGGATCGTCGTGGGCTCTGTAGGTGGTCACTTCTGTAATTTCAGCTCAAATTCTCCGTGTTCTCCCTTGGATAGATTTCCTGCAAATACAGAGAAAACTACATCAAAACTCAATACAAAAAGGCTTTAGACACACACTAAACTTAAGGAAAAAGCATTGAAAGTACCGTGAAACCACGGTACATCAAGGTTGGTAGGTGAGGAGCATTTGGGAAGCAAGACTTGGATCGTAGCATCGTTCAAATGAAGTTAAAGTATGTCCTCATTTGACTCGAGGGCATATATTTCTTTTATTTCTTTTATTGAAGTATTGTAATAGACTTAGTAGTACTATATTTCTATTGTGTATGGGACGTGTCCCAAGTACTCTTGTGTCTATGATTTAATGAAATGAGACTTAGTATTTCCTATGAGTTTTATATGAAAGAGTTTTTAAAGACTATGAAAATATTTGAGAAAAGTTTTATTTCCGCACTATTTTAACTATGTATATGCGATGAATGATACGAAAGGGCTTGTATAAGACTTCTTAGAGGTCGAGTACGCTGGTGCACTCCGAGAGTGCCATATCTTCTAGGGTGTGGTCTCGGGATGTGACAGTCTTCTTCCTCGAAGAGGACTAAGACTAGCCTCTTAGAATATATCATAACATTCATAGGTTAAAAATCGCGAAAATTTATAAGTTTTCTTCTATATCTATCATGAGGTTTACATAGACCTCTCGCATACACAGAATATATATTCATATAGAGTATACTTCGAACCTTTGTATAAGAAGATTACATAGTCTTATACTTTTATGACACCCATATATATAAGATATAATATAGTCTTAAAACGGATGTCTCATCTCATGACCATCTAAACTAGAGTATAACAATTGGGCATTACATCAATACAATAAGAGCCACATATAGGCTATACAATCTTTGTACTCAAATGAAAGGAAACGAACAAAGTGTCTTTAAGACAAATCAACATCCAATTCTATAAAGTGGCATAGCCCTCGAAGTGGTGAGGACCTACCCAACTTGGATATTCAGGATCCAAGTCTTGGTTCAAATGGCCTCAACCTCGTCAACGAACGAAACCTAAAATATTGGGGAAAAGGGAGAAAATGGGGTTATCACATCACTTGTACTAAGTATAGGAACAATGCACACACAACATAGAATACATACTTGAAAAGGGACAATTTGTAAAGATATGCCAACTTACTTTAAAACCCCACTTTTATGCACAATTAGGAAACATATAAACCAATAAACACATAACCCTCAATACAATATCATATTCAACACAAGACCAACAATACAAAGTCAAGTCAATATGTGTATAGTGAAACAACTTCTATATAACATTATAAGCACAAGGCATGCATAAGAACTTCATAACATTTGAACATAGACAAGACCCTTACCCATGACCCCTTATAAAGTCTACATGTACAAATCCCAAGCAAAGACCCATAACCTCACTTAGACAAGTAACCAACAAGGACCATGAGCAATGCATAATCCTTACATAACATAACATCAAGAGTAACCATCATCATACTTTAGTAACATAGACCAACATCATGCTAATAAATGAAACTAACATCATATATATTCGATAGCATGTAAAGTCAATATATACATAACATATACATTATATAAACACAAAAACAACCTTCTAAGGATTCCCTCAAGGAAAACTAATGCAACACATAGGTAGAGTATCATACCCCTACCTAGGCTAAGTCAAACCTTTTAAGTCACCCTAGTTAGTGTTTACTTCATTACTTCATTTTACTTTCGGGAACAGTTTCCTTAACTTACATAGACCATAAGATCTAAATGTGAAATTCGGTCTTGTACAACCATACACCAATGGAAGGTGGTATACCAGCCAAAGTAGAACAAAAAATGAACATAGCATCTAGGTGGATCCACTAGCTAGTATTCCTATGGAGGTAACATAGTTCAATAACTAAGAGATGTAGTTGGGACCATCTTTATTCCCTTAGGCATTGTAGTCTCCAATCTCTATACATATTAGTGAACCTACCTTTCCTACTTGGGAAGGGATACTCCTCAATTCTAGTTCACTCGGTGCTAAGCTAGAGTCCCTTTTGAAATGTCTTTCATAAATAATCATAACTTAGTTTGGTCGTAGTAGACTACTCCTTGTAAATCATCATAATTATCTCATTAGGAAGTGTATGAGAATCACCTTTTAATACATTCCTTATAGTGAGGTCAACACCATATACTATAACATAGTAATGCACACAAATGAATCAACATCATCCTTATATCATTACAACCTTAACATGATCTCACAATTCATAAGATAAGACATTTTAATACCAACATCATACCAACATAATCAATCCAATCACAACACATATACTTCAATTAAATCACCATCATTAGGTATAAGTCATCACAAAATAGTAAGGATTTGTAGATCACAAAGTCATACCTCTTCCTCTTCCAAATCCATCATCATGGATTTACCATAAAACAATCCCAATTCACTCATAAATTGGCATAATAACAACATAGGACAGTAATTCACACATTAACCAAGCCAATTTCATCAATACTATATAATTGTATTCAAGATCACAACCTAGGGTTAAGGGGTAAAGGTCATCTTCGAAACTAGGTCAATTCATCAGTAAGTTGTATAATTTAATCATAATACATGTTAATCTACTAATAATAACCAAAATAAATCATAAACAAAGTAATTCATAAGATCAATTTCGTATTGGAAAGAAACCCACATAAACTCAAACTTTTTAATTCAATTTTAGAAGAACCCTTTGGGGAAAGGAATCCCAAAGGTGAAAGGTTCCCATACCTTGGTACTTGATGATGATTGATGGAGAAAAGTATCTTCCTTGATGCTCTAAAACCCTTAGACTTTGTCTCAAATAGAGTTCTTCTTCTTGGGAGAGAGAAAGTAGAGAGAAGGAAGAACAATTGTGTTTTGGGGTTGTGAGAGTTAAGTGAGGTTTTAGACTTACGGTAGATTATATAGTTAATTAACTAAGCTAATTAACCAATCCCTAATCACTTATTAAGCCCCTAACTAAATTAACTAATTAAATGAAATCACTAAATTTACCTGCGAAAACAGTGGCCTTACCTACGAGACCCCGACCTACGGGTTGTATGTTAGTCGACGGTCAGGACCCCCACTGTCCAGTGCAGTCGTCGTTAGAGACTGATACTAGACAAAATGGAGTTTTAGCAAAAATGGTTAAATCTTCATCGACGGAGGCATCGACGCCCCGTGGATTCACCCACTCTTCGTCGCTTGCACACGTAGTTGGATACTGCCTCATGGAAGCTTTTTTCCAAAAGGGTCCTCCCCAAGGAACCTTGGTTGGTCCTTGTGGGGTCATACTCAGAAGTTTCGAGTACACCAACTCTACGTATTAGACAAACCATTACCAAATTTCATCAAATTCCAATACCTAAAACCTAGTCAAATAGGCTAAGGCACACTAGCACCTCTTGAACTAGTTTCCAGACATCATGGACGTTCTTTGACGTTAAAACTTCATAAATGACTTTTATACAGTATTATTGACCTTAATACAGTGACATAAACTTTACACACTCATGTTAGGATCTATAATACATCTTAGACATTCGGAGTGTTACAACTTAGCTCATATGTTTTTAAAACAACTTCTTCTCTAGTTTGAGGTAATTACTCAAACTTAGCTTTAAAAACTCTCTTGGAAATCATAGTTCCCCTTTTCTAAAACTATCCAAAGGCTATATGGAAGTCTAGCTTCCTTTCTATCTCAAAATGTAAAAACAATTGTAACTCTTAGAGACTACTTAGTTCCTTTATAGCTTTTGAGAAATGAACTCACTCTTTGCTCTTTGCTTTACTTGAAACGTAACTCTTAGGGAATACTAGTTCCCTTATAGCTTTTGAGATTTAGAATCTAATCATTACTAATTGCTCAACTTGTATCTTGAGCCTTAAAACAAAGTAAAAAAGTTTGTTTAAGACTCTTGAAAACTGTAAGAACTCACTTTCGCTTGCTTCTTATCTTTTAGACTTGACTCTTATCTTCTTTGAGTTTGATCCTAACTTTCCTTGAATTAGATTATGGACTCAAGGAGCATGATCTCATGTCTATGGATGATTTTATGATGTTTAGATGTATTTTAGAGAGTTGGAATCAACTACGAATTATAGCTACATCACTTAGGAAGTAGTACAAAAAGATGAGGGAAAATGAGATCTCCAGGTGAACCTGGCACTCTAAGAGGCGCGGGTCGCCATATCCTGACGGAAAGACATTGTCCTCAGAGGCTTTGGCAGGCACGGCATGCTAGGCTCTTTCAGAGAGAGCCTGTCCTGAGGGGCTTTGGCAGGCGCGGCGCCCCAGGGCTTGTCAGACGGGATTTCTGACTTTTCATCTCCGATTTTCAATTAAAAACCTCTGAACTTACATGGATCCCACCCCCTAAACACTTAGTATCACTAAAATTCTCAATAACCAATTGTTTAGACTCGTAAAACAGCCTGGAAATACAAATCAAATGACCAAAGGTATACTAAAACTCAACCAATAAGAATTCAACAGTTTTTCATCAAGAACTTCAATGTTCATAATTCAATCAACTCTAATTGCGCTGAGTTAAACATATTGTTGTGTGGGTGGAAGAACCCAACACATAAATATCTAACATACCTTAAAGGGATCACCCATGACGAAGTTCACTCAACGATCTTGGCGTTCTTGGCAAAATCTTGGTCTTTTCTCCTTTCTCCTTCTTCTCTTCTCTGTTCTCCCAAGCCCTAAGTGTATTCAATCTTTTAAAAACTGACTTAAGGATTAATTTTACCCGTAATAAACCCTTAAAACAAATTAGGAAATAGTAGGGTGAAAAGACTACTTTACCCTTACTAAAATCCGGATTGGACTTGTCTCAGTCCAACAACCCAACTTCTGATAGACATATCTCCTTCATACGATTTCAAATATGTGCAAACTTGGAGTCGCTGGAAAGATCTCTCCAAGGGCTTTCCAATCATATATATAACTGACTCTAACTAATCCTGATATAGAAATTATGGTCATTTGAATATGACCAAAAACGCACTTTTGAACTTTGGAAATTTTCCAGATTTTTCCTATTCATTCCAAAAATAACTATTCTTAGTTTGTTTGTTAAATCCTATCTATTTCCGTCTACGAGATGTTACGATATCTCCCACTTGCAAACATTCTTCCTCGAATGAGAACTCTTTAACCAAGGTAAGGGTAGTAAAACCATTTCAGCACTCAAAAAACAAAAGCAAGTAATAACATGCTTACACATAGTCTTATAAAGGGCTAAAAGAGTATTTAATACCTTGATATGCATTATATCAGGATTCAAAGAGATGTGGATATCTCTTATTCATTTCCTCCTCAGCTTCCCAAGTTATTTTTCCAAAAATTGACTCCTTCAAAGAACTTTGACTGATGCAACTTCCTTTATTCTCAACTTGCGAACTTGACAATCCAAAATTTGAACCGGAATCTCTTCATAGGATAACCTATCCTTAATCCCTACATTCTCAGTTAGTACAATCAGTGAAGGATCACCTATGCACTTTTTCAACATGGATACATGAAATACTAGATGAACCGTTGCTAATTCTGGTGGTAGCTCCAACTCATAAGATACATTGTCCACTCTTTTGGATATTTTATAATGTCAAATATACCGGAAACTAAGTTTCCCCTTCTTACCAAACCTCATAACCACCTTCATGGGTGAAAACTTAAGATATACCCAATTGTCCACCTCAAACTCTAACGACCTTCTCGTAAAATCTGTGTAGGAATTTTTGCAACTTTGTGCCGTCTTCAACCTCTGTTGAATCACTTCGACTTTCTCCATGAGTTGGTGAATTAAATATGATCCTATTAACCCTGATTCACAAACTTCTAACGACCCAATAGGATATATGCATCTTCTCCCATAAAGAGCCTCATATGGAGCCATTTGGATGCTCGAATGGTAACTGTTATTGTAAGTGAACTGAATGAGAGGTATGTTATCATCCCAATTCCCTTTGAAGTCGATAACACAAGATCTCCACATATCTTCTAAGTTCTTGATAGTACGCTCTACTTGTCCACCTATCTAAGGATGAAAAACAGTGCTTAAGTTCACCTTTGAACCCAAACCTTTCTGGAAAGATTTCCAGAATTGGGCAGTAAATTGTGCACCTCCATCTAAAATAATGGAGACCGAAACTCCATAAAGTCTCACCACCTCATTAAGGTACAAATTAGCATAATCCTCAGCCGAATAGGTATCTTTACATGCAAAAAATGGGCTTTCTTTTTCATTCTATCGACAATCACCCAAATAGAATCATGTTGCCTGCGAGATCTTGGAAAACATGTCATAAAGTCCATATTAATAATCTCCCACTTCCATTCTGGAAGTTCAATTGTCTGAGCCAATCCTTCAGGCCTTTGCTGTTCTTCTTTAACTTGTTAGCAATTTGGGCACTTGGCAACAAACTCACCAATATCTTTTTTCATGCCCTCCCACCAATATACATCTCTCAAATCGCGGTACATCTTGGTGGAACCTAGATGAATGGAATACCTGGAGGTATGAGCCTCCTCCAGGATCCTCTTTTGGAGTCCATCCACCTTAGGTACAGACAATTTACCTTGGTACTTCAACACACCATCTCCCCATTGTTCCAAATCCAATACTCTTTGCTTATGAACATTCACCTTCATATCAAGAAAAATGGGGCCTTGGTCTTGTTTCTCTTTCACCTCTGACACTTGTGGTGATTCAGCCCCATTAGTCTCCACTATCCCTCCTTATGTGGAATCCATAAGTCTAATTGCCAGACGTGCGAGTCTATGCAAATGTTCAGCTAACTCCCTGGATAACATGCTTAAGGCATCAACAACTACATTACCCTTACCTAGGTGGTAAAGAATACTCATGTCATAATCCTTGAGTAATTCTAACCTCCTCGTCTGTCTGAGATATAGATCATTCTGATTAAACATATATTGGAGGCTCATGTGAATAGTGAATATTTTTACATGAACACCATATAAGTAGTGCCACCATATCTTCAAGGAAAACAATACTGCAGCCAATTCTAAGTCACGAGTCGGATAATTCTTCTCACGAACCTTGAACTGTTTGGAGGCATAAGCTATAGCCTTTATATTCTACATTAAAACACAACCCAAAACAACTCTGGATTCATCAAAGTACACCACAAAACCTTGAGTACCCTCTGGTAAGGTCAAAACCAAAGCGATAATTAATCTCTTTTTCAATTCCTGAAAGCTTTTCTCAGAAGCTCCAGACCATTGAAACTTGAGTGTCTTCTGAGTTAGCTTGGTCAAAGGAGAGGATATTGATGAAAACCCTTCGACAAATCTCCTCTAATAGCAAGCCAAACCCAAGAAACCCCTTATATCTATTGGAGATGTCGATCTAGGCCAAATCGAAAATGCTTCTATCTTTTGGGTGTCAACTCTAATCCTATCACAGGAAACGATGTGGAAGAAGAATGCCATAGACTTAAGCCAAAAGTCACACTTGGAGAACATTGCATATAGCTCATTATCTTTCAAAGTTTTCAGAACAATCCTGAGTTGACTAGCATGATCTTCTTCATTTCCTTAACAAATAAATATGTCATCAATGAAGACGATGACAAACATATCTAAATAAGGTTTGAAGCCTCTGTTCATAAGATCCATGAATGCTGCAGGCGCATTGGTCAAACCAAAGGACATAACCAAAAACTCATAATGCCCATATCTTGTTCTAAAAGTGGTCTTTACAATGTCACATTACCTAACTTTCAACTGATGGTAGCCTTATGTGAGATCAATTTTCGAGAAGCATGAAGCACCCTGAAGTTGGTAAAAAGTTCATCTATCATTGGAATAGGATATTTATTATTGATAGTCACCTTATTCAATTAGAGGTAGTCTATATACATCCTAACGGGGAACCATCCTTTTTCCTTACAAACAAGACCGGAGTCCCCCAAGGTGAGACACTTGGTCCAATGAAGCCTTTATCTAACAAATATTTCAATTGTTCTTTCATTTCTTTTAATTGTTCTGGTGCCATTCTGTATGGCGGGATAGATATAGGACTAGTATCTAGAATGATTTCTATGCCAAAGTCTATATCTCTTTCAGGAGGGACTCCAGGTCGATCATCATGAAAGACTTCTGGAGACTATTTCATTATAGAAATTGACTGAAGGGAAGTTACCTCAAAATTTGAGTTATTAACTCGGACTAAGTAATAAATACACCCCTTTGAAACTAACTTTCTTGTCTTAAGGTACGAAATGAAACAACCCTTAGGCACTGCTGAACTACTACTCCACTCTATGACTGACTCATTAGGAATCTAAAACTTGACAACTCAAGTTTCTAAAATCTATTGACGCATAACATGCATGAAGCCAATCCATACCCAAAATGACATCAAAATCTACCATGTATAATTCTACTAGATCAGTCATAGTGTTCTTATGATTGATGGAAACATGACAAGCACAATAGATTCTTTCCGCTAGAATATACTTCCCAACAGGTGTAGATACACAAAAGGGTTCACAATGTTTTTAGGAAGAATCTCAAACTGATTCTCAACATAAGGAGTTACAAATTATAAACTTGCTCCTAGGTCTAACAAAACATAACCATCAAAATTAAAGACTTTGATCATACTTATGACAACATCTGGAGAGTAATCTTTCTCTTGGCGGCTACTGATTGCATAGAGACGATTTGCCCCTCTGCCTATACCAGAAATGGCCCCTTTAGGTGAAGCCGTGCCTGGTGGAGCAGCTGAAGAAGATTGGGCTATATTGCTTAGATTTCCACCTACCTACTAATTGTTGGGACACTCTTTAATGTAGTGACCCTCTTGGTCGCTTTTGAAACAACCCGACTGGCCGTAACGATACTTACCGGTGTGGTTTCTACCACACCTACCATATGGTGGAGCCCAACTACCTTCTTGTGCCACAATAACTTGGGACTGGGCTGGTCTAGCCTTAAAGTTTTGCGAATTCTGGCCATTATACTCACCTTTGTTTCTGGGAGCAAGTGCACTAGCAGATGATGGTGCATGCCTCTTTTGTTTTTGAAATTGTGGTCGACTTGAACTACTTTTCTGTTGACAAGACTCATTCCAAGTCTTATCTTTCTTGTTCATGTACTCCTCTCTGCCCTTAGCTTATCCTCTTCAACTTGTTGCACATATACCATTAACCTTGAAATGTCCATGTCCCTAATAAACATCACGACCCTACCTTCTTTGCTTGAAGCACGACCCAAGCCAGCAACAACCATGGTCATTTTGCTTCTCATATCCTTAACCATCTCTGAAACATAAGCGAGAAGTTGGGTGAATTTTAAACCATACTCATGAACACTCAACGAGTCATGTTTCAAAGTTAGGAACTCCCATACCTTTGCTTCCTTCAGTTCTCGACGAAAGAAACGCCCCAAGAAATCTTCTTCAAAGCAAGTCCAACTCGGATGTGGTGCATCCTCATCTAATCCCTCCTTTCACAGATCCAAATAAGTCTTAGCCACATTATTGGGTTGAATAAGGTATTCGATGTGATGCATGGTGAAGCTTGGGGGATTTATCCTTAAGAATTCCCAAATCCTTGAAGTGTCAAACCCTTCTTGTCGAGCTTCACTTTGTTACCCAACTTGGTTGGACACAACTTGACTCAGCATCCGGATAGCCTCACGGAACTCATCATTGGTAACTTCCCCTTGAGGTTTCACTTCAGGTGCATTAGGTACCTCTGGCTCCTCTACATTTGGTACGACCCAAGTGTACCTCCTAGAAGTTAGGGCATTGTCGAATCGCAACACGATGTACTTTACCTCTCGGAGGTCTTGTAAAAGCCCTTTTGTACCATTCATTGCATATACATTTATAAAAAGTAGTGCGAAATTAATACTTTTCATAACATTTGAATAGTTTTTCATATAAAACAAAAGGAAATACTAAGTCTCATGTCATCAAATCTTTAGACTCGAAATGAGTTGTTATGACTCGGGCTAGTGTAAGTAGAGCCTCTCTAATCTCCCCATTAGTCATGTCTGTGGAACCACGGAATCTCATTCCCTTAAGGAACTTCCTCGTTCACTCCTTCCTCTTCGCACATTCTAGCGGCCATCTTTCTAGAAGTCATCTTTTATAAACACAAGGAAAACCATATGAAAAGAACACTCAGAACTTTTAAATCATCCTATAGACTCTCGTTCATGGGTGTCTCGTGACTCCCACCCATGAACAAGACTCCTAGACGTGACTTGATAAGACTTTTGGATTCCTAAGACTACTTTTATTACATGTGCTCTTATACAAAGTTTGTTATGACCCGAGAGTATCCCCTAGAAGTTAAGTTATTCTCAAACCCCAACACGGCGTACTTGACCTCTCGGAGGTCTTGTACAAGTCTTTTCGTACCATTCATGGCATATACATATATGAAAAGTAGTCTAGAGTTAAAACTTTTCACAACATTCGAATAGTCTTTCATATAAAACAAAAGGAAATACTAAGTGTCATGTCATCAAATATTAGACTCGAAATATACTTGGGACACGGTCCATACAATAGAAATACAACACTAGCAAGTCTATTACAATGATTTAATAAAGAAACTCTAATGACATATATGCCTCGAGTCAAATGAGGACATACTTTAAACTTGCTTGAACGATCCTATAATCCAAGCCTTCGATCTCAATAAGCAACTTTGCCTATGAATCACTTAAGAGATAGATAAAATATGGAATTAGTACAAACACATGTACTAAGTATGACTTAATGCATAAAAATCATGATAACGGACATTTAATGGAAATATGCTCTTTTTTATTAAAACATCATAGTATAAGCATAAGAACAACATTTAACACTTTATAACACATAAGATAACACATAAGCGTTCTAACCACAATTTAAGAACATTACAGTAAACTATGTCACTGTTATAGTGAACTAAATCACATGTTACAGTGAAGTTCTTCAACTTCAGAGTGAACCCTTTCTAACATGCAACCTTCTCATAAAAGCTATCTAAGACTCACTTAAGTAAGACAAATATAGACCGCCCATACACCCTCTCTAAGCACACCTAAATGATCCTCGGGACTACTTATAATGAGATGAATACACTTACAATACACCGAAACACATAACATGTATAATATGACATTGTCCTTACCAAGGTTATCAAAAGACTTACTCAAGTAATTGTAGAAGAGAACGCATACACAGTCTTCAAGGTTACCTAAATAATCCTTAAGACTTCCTAAGTAAAGATCATGGCTAAGGTGTCAACCAACTTCCCTAACTAAAGTCATTATTAAGACTTCCATAGTTAAGACATGAAGAGATCATACTTTATGCCCCCTTCACACTTTAAATAGGAAATCCTTAAAGTTACTTTAGACTAGGTACTCATTCATTTACATGCTTCATAACCTACGTTATTACTTCATTAATTCATTAATATACATTCATCACATAAGGACATTCAAGTAATGGTCTTGGAGGAGACATAGGGACTCACTAACTGACATCTTCAAAGCCTAAGGGTACAATGTATAGGTAGTGTCCCATACCACCACCTAAACTTCATAGACTTCTCAAACACTAGTAGGTATCCCATAGAATAGGCAATAACTCACATAGACTATGGTAGCTACACATGGAATCCGAAGTTGTAACTTACTCCGATAAGGGTGTTCTATTTGCCAATTGTAGATCTTTGACACATCCCATGTAGGCACATAGTTAAGAATATAAAGGGTTTCTTTGCACTCTAGCCTCATTCATAACTAGAGCTACTTCCCTTACCATACTCACTCAGTGCTAGCCTATGTTCTCATAGAGTTATTTCACATAAAGGATCATATGTAGGGGTTCCATATCTAGTTCATAACCCAATCACATTCATCCTACCAAAGAGGTCCCCTAGGGCTGCCTTACAATGGCAAAGAGGATATCTTAATGACTTTCCTAAGAATGAATTCATGCCATTTCAGCAAACCATTCCTAAGTCCATCACTCACAAAAGAAGGGTACCATTATGACTGTCGACTTCAAGCTTGTCATAACCTTTTTTCTCAAAGGTTCCTCATATGTTGACCTTCTCACTATATTCAAGGCCACGTGTCATTAATACTTACAACACTAATAAGCTTTAGCATCCTAAGTAAACACATCTCATACTCACAATGTACATGTATCAAGTAAGGGACACAAATCAACCCTAACAAGACATATCAACACTTCACTTTATCACATATAGCATATCATCAAAGAAGCACATAGGCACAACCAAGTAAACTATAGGTCATCCTACGTACTACTATAGAATCATCAATATAGACATCATAAAACTCTATAAACAAGTAGGAAGAATCATGCATCAACTCTAAGACAACAAACATAAAGACATAGTCATAGTCTAACATGATCACCTAAAAACTTCAATAGAAGAACCACATACTTTTGCATTACTAACATGTAGGTAGATATGATCATACTTCACATAATCAACTACACAGATAATCATAATACATCAAGTAGTGCCGACAAGGCCATGATAATCATAATACATAAGGTAACGCCGACGAGGACTCATAATTAACAATTAAGGAACATAACACCGCCGCCATAAGTGGACCATACCAATCACAATATAATTCAAGAACTATATTACATAAATTAAAGAGAATTAGGGCAGCGTACCACCAATCCATTCACAACACTTCAATCCATAGCTAAATCATCCAATATGATACCAATAGGGCCTTACCCATGGTCATGATCATCAATTCAATGCAAAAATCACAATACTCAATGAATATAAGTCAATTCAATATATATTTATAAATCAAAGGCAGCGTATATATCAATCCAATACAATTGTTACATCATTGAATAGCCCAAAGAAAACTACACTAGAATTCATAAGCATAGAGACATGATCACTTCACCCATAAAATAGTCAAAACAAGGATTGCATGGGTTATTAGAGTTTTTAGGTTGAAAATCAAATTAACATTACAATCATTCAAAAATGCAAGAACCCATGGCTAGATCACAATATTGGAGCATTCATGTTTTGATCATATTTGAAAAATAATTGGAATTGACTCCTTGAAGAATGATATTTCCCGGATGAAGAACCATACCTTAATTGTGATGAAAATCACACAAGATGGATGGAGAAAAACATGAAAAATCTATCTTAATCCTTGGAGCTCCCAAGCTTCAATAATGGAGTTTTGATGAGAAGAATGGAGAGGTTTTGTTTTGAGTTGAGGGTTTAGCTTTGATTGGTGAGTTTAGAAGTATAAAAAGAGTCAATAACCGTCAATAAATCATCCCCAAAATACCAAAAAGACCCCTGAACTTATTAGACAATATAACCAACTCAAATATGACTTAAAAAAAACGCGGCCAAATCAGGGAGTTTACTGCGCATCGCGGAGGCACTTTTAAATCTTATTTTTTTACAGAATTTTTGGACGGAATGGTTCGTGACATCCCCGCGTAGCAGGGATAGAATTTTTCCCAATGCGTGTCAGCTGCCCGACGCACCACCACCACCACATTCTGGCCGGCGCAATAGCTTGGCTGTCCCATGTTTGGGTCCTCTTTGGGGACCTTTTTGTTGGTCTCCGGGAAGTCTTTCTTGGATGTTTTGACCATTTGTATGTCAGGCTACGTATAGGAACAATAATTACTGAATTTCACCCTCAAACCATCCCAAAAAACATCACTACAAAACACTATTACACACTAGTTAAACTTCGACTAGTTTCAAAATGTCTTGGACGTTTGACGTCCAAACACTTCCAAAATTTATATACTACCTAATAACACTATTATTAACTATTTTATGACTTTAAAACATCATGACAGAAGTGTTAGTCTCTAGTTCAACCTATCTCATATTGAGGGTATAACATATTTCTTCTGGTTGGACGACCTCTGACTGCTCTTCGTGGAGACATGATGATATGAAACACTCGAAAGCACGAATTAGAGGAAAACTTTTAAGATATAAACTCTAACGCATGAAGTGAGTATGAAAGAAGTGATAAATTCCTAAATTTTTGTAGCCTCCTAATCATAGATGTGGCGCGCTTCACACTGATGAATAAGACCCTATAGACATGACATCATTGACTGCTTAGGACTCTTGAACTTTGTGCTCTGATACAAAGTATGTCACGCCCGGAGCTTACACCCTTGACGTGGCCGGCACCCAGTGACCATTGTTGGCCTTGAGCGAACTGTTGTCCTAGCTTACTTAACTTAGTGGAAGACTTAGCTTAACTCAACTATAAATAAGAAACATTCTCAATATAAATACTTAATTATATTAGTCTTGCCAAAATGACACTTAAGTCTCAAAATAAAACATCTGTAAATAAGGAGAGACCCAAAAGTGAATTATCTAACTGTCTATGAAGCCTCTACTATATTAGCTGGATATTGTGAAAGACCCCACAAAATCCTATAAATGAAATACTAGAAAGCGAATAAAAGTGTCCTCAAGAATGCAAGGAGACTCTCCGTTGACTCCGAATGGTCAACTGGATCAACGAGGTGATGGATGTTGATCCTGGTTACCTACTTCTGCATCATAAGACAATGCAACCAACCTAACATCAGTACATTGAAAGTACGAGTATGCGAGTTGGAATGCTAAGCAACAACTAAAAGCTTGAAAAGATTAAGGATGGACTTACCTTGTCTCTACTCAACTCAGGAAAACAACAAATCAATATAAAGCAGTAAAGACACACGCAATATATATAAAGCTTGTAAAAATAGTAAATGTCACTACTCGAGAGCACACACTAGAAGTTAGGGAATTATCGAATCACAACACGATGTTCTTGACCTCTCGGAGGTCTTGTACAAGCCCTTACACATCATCCATTGCATACATGTATGAAAAGTAGTGAGGAATTAAAACTATTCACATGAATAATATCTTAAAACATCTTAAATATAAAATGATAGAAAACATTAAGTCTCAACATACGCCATACTTAGACTCAAGAATACTTGGGACACGGCCTACACAATACGAATATAGAAAACTTAGTCTATTACAATACTTTTAATGAAGAAAATCTAAAGATAGTAATGTCCTCGAATCAAGTGAGGACATACCCCAACTTTGCTTGAACGAGTACTGGATCCAAGCTCTTCCTCAAGATACCTCTCACCTGCTAGCCACACCTTTAGATATAGACAAAAACTATGAAATTAGTAAAATGCATGTACTAAGTATGACATAATGCATAAAATCATGAGAAACGGACATTTATGAAAAACATGCTCGTTTTGATTAAAATTTCATATTAAAAGTAAAAGAATCACATTTTAACACCAAACACCACATTTAGAACACATTCCAAGTCATATCCAATTAATATAAAATCACAGTAAACTTAACAGTGACTTCACAATGAACTATGTAACAAAAAAGCCTTCCGTCCAAGGTTATCCTAAGACTCACATAAGTAGGACAAGAAGAGACTGCCCATACACCCTCTTCAAGCGCACCTAAATGATCCTTAAGACTACCTAAGACAAGATTATAACCTTCCAAACATTCAACTTCCCACCTTAAGTTACCCTAAGATTTACTTGAATGGAACATGAAGAGACCGCCCATACACCCTCTTCAAGTCTACCTAAGCAACCCTCAAAGCTTCCCTGTATAGGTATACTTTCATTCAACCTTCATTAACTTAAGTCATAATAATCATTAATTCAATTAGAGTTCATTTAAGCATTTAGAGGACATCATATAATTGTCTTGGAAACGACCTAGGGAACTCAAACACTAACAACTTCAAAGCCTAATTGTGAAATGTCTAGATAGCGTCCTATACCACTACCTAAATGTCACGACCCGAAAGCACCCCCTAGAAGTTAGGGAAAACCTTCGAATCGTGACCGGGCATACTTGACCCCTTAGGGGTCTTGTACAAGACCTCTAACTAGCATTCATTACATAAAGCATGAAAAGTAGTGCGGAATTAAAACTTTTTACGATACCAATAATAAAATAAGTCTTTTAAAAAATACTAGAAAATCTTGTCGTCACAAGCCAACTTATAGACACAACGTAGAATCATAGGGACACGGACCTTTACAATAAAAGGAAATACAAATTAAGTCTTAATAAAGAAACTAGGAAACATAAACTATGTCCTGGAATATATGAGGACATACCAAATTCTTGAGAGATAGAATTTCCAAGCTTCAACTTCGATCCTCCAAAAGGTTTCCAACCTATACTCATAAGGTATATAAAAGTATGGGGTTAGTACAACAATGTACTAAGTATGGCATATGCAAAAACATGCAAAAAGGGACATTTTAGTAAAATAACCTTTCATGCAATTTAAATATAACATTCATGAATTTATAAGCAAATCAACATAAGAACCATCATTTAGCACTTAAGAAATAACTCACATAATTTTGAACCAAAAGAACACTTTACAGTAACTTTACCAAAACTTCCAGTAAACTAAAAATGACATTACAGTGAACTTACTAAAACTTACAGTAAAATTAAATAAGCATTACAGTAAACATTTTGAATTCTTACAATGAAGACCTTACAGTGAATGGCACGGTCCAAGCCATATGAACTCTATTTCCTTTGAAGTTTCCCTAACCCAAGGTCATCCTACGCCTCCCTAAGGTGAGCCAAGAAGGGATCTTCATTACACCTCCCTTCAAAGCACACTAAAGCGACCCTTAAAACCACCAAATCTTAGGCTTACTTTGTTGGAAATCAAATCCACGCCCTTGGCTAACATATGCAAAACACTCATGGAAATATAGGTCATACTAAGTGCAATGTGAGAGTAGCATTCCATACTACCACTCCCACTTAGTGCTCCTAATGGATTCCATTTACTCAAGTACTCCACAACAATCATCCATAACACAACACCATAATACTCATTCACACAGATTTCATGAGAGTACTCTTCTTCCATAGTAGGTATAGGTCACACCAACTGCAATGTGAGAATAGCATCCCATACTACTACTCTCACTTAGTGCTCCTACTAGGTAACTAATGTGGATCGAGCACTTTACTACATATATACACAATATCAACAATAAACAAGTTAACTAGTTTCAAATCAATTCTTTTGTGGGAGTTAGCTTAACCGACAATGACCATGAGAGCTATACATGGAATCCCGATATTAATCCCTATCGGATGAGGGATCCTTACTTGCCTTGTGTAAGGTCATTTTTCTTAGCGTTTACATGGCTTTTCCAATAGCTACACCTATGCAGGCACATAGTTAAGGGATAAGAAGATTGCTACTAAGTAACTCACTCTCTACTAACAAGGAGTACTCATCTCAAGAGGTACTTCGGATTACAACATCTCAACTCACGAAGTGTAATCCACCTCCCCTTCATATCCTCTCGGTGCTAGGCATAACTCCCCACGGATTTCTCAACATAATAGTCTATCTTAGAAAGCTCACTAGGAATGGAGAGGTTGCTACTAGATACTACATCTCAACTCACGAAGTGTGTCCACCTCAAGATTCCCCTTTTTACTAAACTTGGCATAATACATTCTTTAACGTGTGTGTGTACATGTGCACACCTTGCATATAAGCATCATTTCATTCTCATTAAGTTCTACACATACTTTAACCTTGATTCATCAAGTTACACACTCTACATGCTTCTCATAATCATATACTTCATTTAGACATAAACTAGGTCAAACATGCAACTCAAGCTACACCGAACACAATACAAGACCCATTTCCAATATCTCTTCATTTTACATATTAGACCTTCAAGATTACATATTCAAAACATACTAAATAACATCAAGTTCATCAATTATCACCGTCATCCATAAGATGGACCATACCACTCAATATCAATTCATAATAAGAACTATATAATGAAAGCAACTCAATATCAAATCATATTATCATCACACATAATCAATTTATCAATATTTCACCATATTAAGGCCCTTAGGGCAGTAGCTACACCAACATGACAAATACAAGAAGACCCAAGTTCATACCCTACTCAAAATCATGCTCACATAACCCATTTTCAAGCTAAAAGTTGAAGTATGAATAAACAAGAGTTTGTTTAGGGTTTTAACATCAAAATCATCAATTCAATCGAAACTAAATACATTTAAACCATTAGAACACAAATAGAAGAGGACCCATACTAAAAATCAAAGTTAGAAGAAATTTGAGTTTAGAAACCCTTTTGAAAACGTTTTTGGAAGTTGGCTTCTTGAATGAAAAGATATTCAAGAATGGATACCATACCTTTAAGAGAAGTAAATCCACTAATTTTGGTGAAGAAAAACGTCCAAATCAACCCTCCTTTCCCTCCTTGAGTCTTGGCTTCAATAGTGAGTTTGAGAGAGTTTTATTTTTAGAGAGAGAGTTTGAATGTTGAAGTGAGGGACTTTTCTAGGTCTAGGGTTTAAAACTATTTTAATATAACCTAAAAACACAAAAATTATCCACAAAGGGTCTTAAAAGACTTGGGGTGTATTTACATAAACACCCCAAGTTGGGCAGCAGCTTCACAGACTTTCAGGCCCTCACAGACGAGACCTTCAACAACGGACCGTTTGTGCATCAACGGACCGTTGGTAGGGTCTCATGGGTGCACACTTAGATAAAAAATGGATCCTCGCCACCAATACCTTCTGGTGCAATCAACTACCTAGGCCTATGGACCATTGGTGGACCAACAGACTGTCCTTAGGGTCGTCGATGGCCACCGCTTTTTGGCAGTTTTACCCAAGTCTTGGGCCCTTCATCTAGGGCCCCTTGTGGGTCCAAAGTGTGGTCGTGCACGGACGTTAAACCCCTAAACTAAGTCTTCTAGGTCTTAGGAACATCCTACCTTAGTTTCAAGGAAAACAAACACGTAAAACTCATCCAAACACAACAAGACATACAAGTACATTCTAAGGCATACCTTCCGAACGTCATGGACGTTCTTGGTCGATTGAACTCCAAACTTAACAAAAGTTCTCACACTGTATAAGGACACTAAACTAACTCAGTTTAACTTAAAATCAACTCAAGAAACAACCACGAGGCTCTAGTTCACCTTAGTTCATTTTGGGGCGTTATATTCTCCCCCACTTGGAATAACATTCATCCTTGAATGACAGTTAAATTTTAAGAACAACAAGGAATCACTTAGAATCACATAATACACTTAGATCATGATCAAAACATCAACAATAAAAGCATCGACTAGCAAGGAGCATCATTTCACACTTTCAACATTTAGCAACATAGGCAACTTTCTTCATACTTCACAAAGTCAAAACTCAACCTTAAACTTCTTTTATGGAGGAACTATCTTCTCCAACATTAAACATGATCATATACCATACTTTTACACACATTGAAACTTCAATTCAAGACAAAACAAGTTTCTTCAAAAACTCAAAATTCTATAGTGAAGTTCACTGTGTTCACTGCCAAGCTACCAAATTTTTTTGAATATTCATTCTTTAAGCAAATCATCAAGATGACATGATCATATGAACTATAAAACTACATAAAATCATTTCATAACACAAAAGCAACAATAACAAAGAGTTAACACTTACCAAAACCATCAATCCGGATTAATTATCCTTCCTAGCCCCCATACCATAGGAAGGGTTCTTCTTGGGAGCATTAGGATCTAGGGAAGGTTGATTGACATCTTTCCCCCTTGATTTGAGGTTTGGTAAGTCCCTCATCTTGTGGACCTTATTACCATATGCAAAACAACCATCCGTACTGGCAAGACACTTACCCCCATGTTGCTTGCCACAAGTAAGGCACCTAGCCCTTTCATAGGAATGACCACCACCTTGAGAATGTTGATTTGGAGCCCTATCCTTGTTTCCCATGGAAGAATTTTGGGGATAAAACCTCTTCTTAGGCTTTTGGTGACTAGAATTATCCGACCTAGGTCTTTTACACTCTTGCCTTATCTCCCTAATTTTGGACTCCTCAATTTGTTGCGCATAAACCATGAGCCTAGAGATATCCATATCATTAAGAAGCATTGTCGTACGACACTCTTTCTCTACCAATCTAGACACGCCCATCACAAACTTGTTCATCCTATCCCTAGGGTTGGCTACCATGGTTGGGGCATACTTAGAGAGTTGGGTGAATTTGAGAGAGTACTCTTGCACACTCATTCCCCCTTGACGAAGGTTCAGGAATTCAACAATCTTCTTCTCCCTCCACTCTAAGGGAAAGAACTTATCTGGGAAAGCCTCTTTGAATTCTTCCGAATCAACCGGACCTCTTCCTAAGGGTCTCTCACCCCTCCATTGCTCACACCACACTTGAGACACCTCCTTAAGTTGGTAAGCGGCTAACTCCGCTTTTTCCCTAGGGGTCACACCAATAGCATCTACCACCTTGAAAACCTCATCTATGAAGCCTTGTGGATCTTTATCCTCATGAAAGCCCGAATTCTAGAAGCGGGAGTACTAGCATTTGGTTGGGGCCTATCTCCTTGGTTAGCTTGGCCCACAAAGTGATTGTTGACAACATGAGCTTGAGCTGTCATGAGTTGGGTCAAGTTCATTAGGGCAGCCCTCAATTCTGCATTAGTCATATCACCCTCAACAAAAGGAGCTTGAGGCATAGGAGGCACTTGAGGTCCTTGGGGTTCCGAAGGCAATTGAGGTTGTTTAAGAGGAACCACCTCATTTTCCTCCCCTAAGCCAACAATAGGAACTTGGTCAACACGGGGAATGACTCTCTCATTTGGTACACCTCCCTCCTCTCTTCTAGCGGTCGATCTCCTCGTATTCATGTCCTAAAAATACAAAAAGAATAGTTTGAGAAAAGACGATTATATACTCAACTCTAAGGCACGATATTAGAATAGAGAAGAAAGTGAAACTTCTATCATCCTATAGCCTCTTGTCCATGGATGTGTCGCAACTGACACCAATGACCAATATACTACTAGATGTGGCTTGTGATACTTTGAGACCTTAAATTATTTCCCAAAACCTTATGCTCTGATACCAAGTCTGTCACGACCCGAAAGCACCTCCTAGAAGTTAGGGAAAACCTTTGTATCGTGACCCGGCGTACTTGACCCCTTTGGGGTCTTGTACAAGCCCTCTAACTAGCATTCATTATATAAAGTATGAAAAGTAGTTCGGAATTAAAACTTTTTACGATAGCAATAATAAAATAAGTCTTTTCGTAAATACTAGGAAATCTTGTCGTCACAAGCCAACTGAAAGACACAACATAGAATCTTAGAGACACGGCCCTTTACAATAAAAGGAAATACAAATTAAGTCTTAATAAAGAAACTAGGAAACATAAACTATGTCCTCGAATATATGAGGACATACCAAATTCTTGAGAGATAGAATTCTCAAGCTTCAACTTTGATACTTCAAAAGGCTTCCAACCTATACTCATAAGGTATATAAAAGTATGGGGTTAGTACAACAATGTACTAAGTATGACATATGCAAAAACATGCAAAAGGGACATTTTAGTAAAATAACCTTTCATGCAATTTAAATATAACATTCATGAATTTAGAAGCAAATCAACATAAGAGCCATCATTTAGCACTTAAGGAATAACTCACATAATTTTGAACCAAAATAACACATTACAGTAACTTTACCAAAACTTACAGTAAACTAAAAAGGACATTACAGTGAACTTACTAAAAGTTACAGTAAAATTAAATAAGCATTACAGTGAACATTTTGAATTCTTACAATGAAGACCTTACAAAGAATGGCACGGTCCAAGTCATATGAACTTTATTTCCTTTGAAGTTTCCCAAACCCCAGGTCATCCTAAGACTCCCTAAGGTGTGCCAAGAAGGGATGTTCATTACACCTCCCTTCAAAGCACACCAAAGCGACCCTTAAAACCACCTAATCTTAGGCTTACTTCGTTGGAAATCAAATCCACGCCCTTGGCTAACATATGCAAAACACTCATGGAAATATAGTAAGTGCAATGTGAGAGTAGCATCCCATACTACCACTACCACTTAGTGCTCCTAATGGATTCCATTTACTCAAGTACTCCACAATAATCATCAATAACACAACACCATAATACTCATTCACACGGATTTCATGAAAGTACTCTTCTCCCATAGTAGGTATAGGTCACACCAAGTGCAATGTGAGAATATCATCCCATACTACTACTCCCACTTAGTGCTCCTACTAGGTAACTAATGTGGATCGAGCACTTCAAGACATAAATACACAATATAAACAGTATACAAGTTAACTAGTTTCGAATCAATTCTTTTGTGGGAGTTAGCTTAACCGACATGACCATGAGAGCTAGACATGGAATTCCGATATTAACCCGTATCTGATGAGGGATCCTTACTAGCCTAGTGTAAGGTCATGCTTCTTAGCGTTTATATGGCTTTTCCAATAGCTACACCTATGCAGGAACATATTTAAGGTATAAGGAGATTGGTACTAAGTAACTCACTCTCTACTAACAAGGAGTACTCATCTCAAGAGGTACTTCGGATTACAACATCTCAACTCACGAAGTGTAATCCACCTCCCCTTCGTATCCTCTCGGTGCTAGGCATAACTCCCACAGATTTCTCAACATAATAGTCTATCTTAGAAAGATAACTAGGAATGGAGAGGTTGCTACTAGACACTACATCTCAAATCACGAAGTGTGTCCACCTCAAGATTCTCCTTTTTACTCAATTTGGCGTAATACATTCTTTAAAGTGTGTGTGTGTAGATGTGCACACCTTGAATATAAGCATCATTTCATTCTCATCAAGTTCTACACATACTTTAACCTTGATCCATCAAGTTACACACTCTACATGCTTCTCATAATCATATACTTCGTTTAGACATAAACTAGGTCAAACATGCAATTCAAGCTACATAAAACACAATACAAGACCCATTTCCAATATCTCTTCATTTCACAAATTAGACCTTCAAGATTACATATTCAAAACATACTAAATAACATCAAGTTCATCAATTAGCACCGCCATCCATAAGATGGACCATACCACTCAATATCAATTCATAATAAGAACTATATAATGAAAGAAACTCAACATCAAATCAAACTATCATCACTGATAATCAATTTATCAATATTTCACCATATTAAGGCCCTTAGGGCAGTAAATACACCAACATGACAAATACAAGAAGACCCAAGTTCATACCCTACTCAAATCATGCTCACATAACCCATTTTCAAGCCAAAAGTTGAAGTATGCTTAAATAAGATTTTCATTAGGGTTCTAACATCAAAATCATCAATTCAACCCAAACTAAATACATTTAAACCATTACAACACAAATAGAAGAGGACCCATACTAAAAATCAAAGTTAGAAGAAATTTGAGTTTAGAAACCCTTTTGAAAACTTTTTGGAAGTTGGCTTCTTGAATGAAAAGATATTCAAGAATGGATACGATACCTTTAAGAGAAGTAAATCCACTAATTTTGGTGAAGAAAAACATCCAAAGCAGCCCTCATTTCCCTCCTTGAGTCTTGTCTTAAATGGTGACTTTGGGAGAGTTTTCTTTTTAGAGAGAGAGTTTGAATGTTGAAGTGAGGGTCTTGTCTAGGTCTAGGGTTTAAAACTATTTTAATATAACCTAAAAACACATAAATTATCCACATAAGGTCTTAAAAGACTTGGGGTGTATTTACATAAACACCCCAAGTTGGGCAGCAGCTTCACAGACTTTCAGGCCCTCATAGACGAGACCTTCACCAACGGACCATCTGTGCATCAATAGACCGTTGGTAGGGTCTCGTGGGTGCATACTTAGCTTCAAAATGGATCCTGGCCACCATGAACTGCTGGTCCAATCGACGACCTTGGTCGACGGACAGTTGGTGGACCAACGGACCGTCCTTAGGGTCGTCGATGGCCACTGCTTTTTTGTAGTTTTTCCTAAGTCTTGGGCCCTTCATCGAGGGCCCCTTGCGAGTCCTAGGTGGGGTCGTGCCCAGATGTTAAACCCCTAAACTAAGTCTTCTAGGTCTTAGGAAAATCCTACCTTTGTTTCAAGGAAAACGAACACGTAAAACTCAACCAAACACAACAAGACACACAAGTACATTCTAAGGCATACCTTCCGAACGTCATGGACGTTCTTGGTCGATTGAACTCCAAACTTAACCAAACTTCACACACTACATAAGGACACTAAACTAACTCAGTTTAACTTAAAATCAACTCAACAAACAACCATGAGGCTCTAGTTCACCTTAGTTCATTTTGGGGCGTTATACTAAACTTCATAGAACTTATCCAACACTAGTAGGTGTCCACTATGATCAGAATAGGAAATAACTGACATAGAACATACTAGCTAGGCATGGAATTCAGAGTCATGAACCAACTCTGATAGAGGGTGTTCTATTTGCCAATGGTAGAACCAGGACACATCCCATGTAGGCACATGGTTAAGGAATATCAAGGGTTTCATTAAACTCTAACCTCCTTCTTAGCTAGATCTACTACCCAAGAATACTCACTCGGTGCTAGACTTTGTTCTCATTAAGTATTTCAATAAAGGAGTGTATGAAGAGGTCTCATATCTTGTTCATAACCAAATCATAACACACCCTACCAAAGAGGGTCCCCTAGGACTGATTACAATGGCGAAGAGGATAGCTCAATGAATTTCCTAAGGATGATTCATGACGTTCCAGCCAACCACCCTTAAGTCGACCATTCACACAAGAAGGATATCATTACATCTTTCAATTTCCAAGATATCTTAACCTTGCTTCTTAGAAGGTTCTAAATAATGAACTACTTTTCTGTCTTTAAGATCATATTTCATTCACTCATATACATTCATGATGATTTAGCGTAGTAAGTCAAGCTTTCATATTCACATTTTTCACATATCAAGTAAGGGACAAGAGTCTACCAAAACAAGACACACATCATTATCATCTTAACGCATGTACAATATCATTCAAGTAGAATATAGGGTCAACTAGGCATACACACAAGTCACCCTACAAACTACTATTGAACATAAATATAATCCATCACAATACTTGTTTTATCGAAAAAGATATTTTTTGTAAGTTTTTTGACTTTTTTAGACTCGCCACTTAATTTTTGAGAAAAATCATGAAAACTATTGTTTTCAAAAGACTTAAACAGAAATAAAATCAATTGAAAACTTAAAAGGGGTTCGGGGATTCAAATTTATATTTTAGGAAGGTGTTAGGCACCTAAAATATCCGCTTAAATATGATTTTCCGGCAACTAACATATTTTGGCTAAAACTTGATTTAACTTGAAGAAAAGGTAAAGAGTTAAAATATTAACTTATTATCTAAGTGATTTATTTGCAAAATTTATTAATTTTAAGTCGATAAAAACATTTAAGGCGTTTGCGGGGATTCGAAGTTTTCTAACTTTAAACTAGCGACAAATAAAAACAGATAATAATAAAATAGGAGAGAGAGAGAGAGTTTGGGCCCAAACCCGGGTTCTGTCCGTCTGGACCGGAATTTGGACCCACCTGCTTTGTGTTTTTGTCCCATTTATCTTTTTGGGCCTTCGACCCACTTTATTTTTTTAGGTCTTAGGCCCATGGTACCTGTCCTAGACTAAACATATAATAATAATAAATACGGAAAAGAAATACAACAAGGGCTTAAGCCCAAAGATAACAGAATATGACATGAAATAAGATAAAATGCGGGCTTTAGCCCAAGTCCTTCAACTTCTAACTCGCTTTGATTTCTTCGCACTCTGAAACCTGCACATCAATTTGGATGATTGACTCGATAGAGGATTCGAGACTTAATGGCTCTCTCTAGAATGCCAAGAGAAGGGAAGTGGGAGTTCATGGCGAACTCGCAGGAAATTTTACATGCAACAAAATAAATGATAAAGATTAGCATCCGAAAGTATAGAAAAAATGAGATATAACTTAAAACAATATGGAATTCAATTAAGATGAGAGGAAATCCAGGAATTCAAAATTAAAACAGAACATATGACTAAGGAAAACTAAATGAATCAAGACAAAATATAGAATAAGCATGTACATCGCGATATTGGGCAGTATCCACACATATACACATATACACTTTATGAGCATACTGCCTTCTAGAGAAAGTGCAGTCATTATCCAAATAGAAAATATGAGGGAAGAATCAATGAACAATTAGCAGACAAGAAAACCCATATGTTTAGCCTCACCAACCTTATTTAGCAAAACCTAAAGATGCTAATCTAACGTAAAACACTCTTTTAAGGTAAAGGTAGACACTACCAAGGCTTTGTTAAATCGATTCAAGAGGAAGTAAAATAAATGTGAATAGTCGAAGTCTATCAAGCCTATTTTCGAGATAACACACAACACTTAAACATAATTAAGCATAGGTAAATATAACGAATAAAGAGAAAGACATAGTTAGGCAGAGATATTACACAGAGTAAAACAGCATAATCTCACCAGGAAACCCCCCCCCCCCTTAAAATATGAAGGATTTTTTATGATTTTCACTCAAAACTTATGAGACTACACATATATTTCCTCACCATGATACTCTCAAAGAAATAGACAGAACCAAATGAACAAACAAATAAAAGATGCTTGGAAAATCATTTACGCCATTAAACAAACACAATGGAATCAAAACATTATTAGTTTAGCCAACCTAGTGATTTAAATTAAAATATCAGCCCAGGAACGAAAGGCAAAACTTTCGCACGTATCAGGAAAATACAAAAAAAAGCATGGAACTTCCTTTAACACGCACAATACAACATCATGGCGATAGAAGGAAATAAACAGAACAATCAACATGGGAACAGCCAAAACAATCTCACATTATGAGCAAGTGATTAACAAACAACAAGATGCCGGAGTAGACTTCAAAATAGAGCAATAGAGAGAGAGAAACACTACACACTATCACATATTCATGATAGACGGAAATAGACTAAGAGGAGAAAAATAGTGGCAGTCGTAAGCAACCCACCCAACATTCACACAATAATAGGCCAAAGTTTCAAAATTTTGCGCAGACGCTCACAAACACAAAACAACAACCAACCCAAAGACAAACTTCTTATACTTTAAGCAAATGAAAAAACACACAAATAGTTTGGAACCAACAGTCCACCACTTAGGCATCAACGATAGGCAAAACGAAGGAAAAGACACTCAGAGAAGAGAGAAAGAAAATTAGTGAAGAGCTTCAACGCTCAACCGAAACACCAAACTAAAAATAAACAGAAATCTCAATGAAGGTTGCAAGAAGTTTACCTTTATGGGAGCAGAGAACAAGGGGGCTGAACGGGCTAGCGACTTCAACACCAGAACTCAAGCCTGCGACACACAAAAATCTGGACAGAAATTCGAAGCTAAACACTAAAATTGCTCCTTCTCTTCCTTTGAGATATAGTAAATGTATTTTCCTTAAACTCTTTCTTGCTTGGTAATATTAAGGTTATCCCAAAAATCTTCTCCCAATTTTCCCTTTTTATAGAGTCCTCTCTGTTGTCTAAAAACTTGAACTAAAATAAACTCCGACATGTTTCTTTTCCCCCCCAAAAAAAAAACCCTCTGCTAAACATGAAGGAAGAGAATATATATAGAGGGGGAATTAGGTCAAAATGGGGGGGGGGGGGGGGGAAGATGAAGGGGAAAACCGAAATTCCAAGTCCCAAATTGAAATTCGAAAATCTTTTCCCCAAAGCCAAAAAAATCAGCTGGGTTGTAGGAATATTCGTCCATATCCCCTTGAATACGGATGAAGCAAAGGCTGGGATATACTCGTTCGTCCTTGCATTTGACGTGGCGTCAATCCACACAAGCAAGGACGAATATCGCAAAGGCTCAAGCAGGACAGCGCTGTTGTACGATCAAAGGGAAAGGAGACGCCTGAAGCAGGAGAGACGCGTGACCCTGCCACGCTGCTATGAGAACTCGCGGTTGGCTTGCACGCGTGTTGTCAATTCTTCTGGGTCTGCGTTGAAGAGGAAGAAGAGAAAGGGCGTGCTGCTACGCGTTCTCTGCTATCTCTCGCATAAAGAAAAGAAAAAGGGTTAAACGGGTTGGGTCAGGGAATTAAAGATGGGTTGGGGGATATTAGGAGAAAGTGAACTGGATGGAATTTTGTTGGGCTGGGTTGAATGAGAGTTGGGGCGGAAAGTGGAATGGGCCGATCGGATCCTGGAAAAGTTTTTGGACTGACTAAATGGCCCAACACATTGGTCAGTCCTATTAATGAAAGGGATTAGGAATTGGATCAAAGTGGGGCTGCGCGGAAAGTTATTAAAGTTGGGCTGAATAAATGTGTTATAGTTTTTGAATTGTAAGGAAATAATCGAATTAATTTGAATTGGAAAATTGACAAAAATTTAAATAAGAAGAATTAATATAAATTAAATAATGAGCTTCTTAATTTAACAAATAAAATAATTAATTTAATTGCAAATGAGTTATTCAAAACAATTTAAACTAACTAGTTTAGTATAATACTTACTAAAATTGAAATCCTTTTTTGAGATGATTTTCCAAATACTTATAAAATAAGACTAATTATATAAAGCATATTCATGGTTTTTTAAAATTTTTTACTAAATTTAGTTTAGAATGACTTGAACGAACATCCATTTTTTTTTGTTTGATATAACTAAATATTTTAAAATCGTTCGAAATTAGAAGCTCAGGAGTTAATTTATCGTCGAGGGTCAAAATTGAGTGTCAACAACTGTCCATCATTTTACTTGGATTGATGCAAGAAATCTGAGGAAAATGAATTTGATCAAACCAATTTTAACCTACCTCATCTTCATCTTTTAGGAAAGGGCTTTTGGTACGTATTTTAGGAATTATGGCCGAACCCCGAAATTGGGTTTCCTACATATCTCAGGCTATATGAGAATTCAGGCCACTTGTAGTTCGATACGCTTGATTAAACGCACGATTTTGAAAGAATTCAAAAGTCATATCGATACCGAATTATGAAGGGATCGAAATGCTCGGGGATAGGAATTAAGGACGAATGTTGGGATACAGCCGAGTTTTCAACATTGAGCCCGCCTACATATCCTTTAACCTAGGAATCAGGCTGTTTGTAGTTTGACTCGATCGGTTGAAAAGGAAATCTATTATGTTAGATAACCTTTGGTTCTGGATGAGTGATAAATAAATCGAGTATGAAAAGGAGGCTTGCAACCTGTTAGCCGTGAAGGTGGAGCTCTTCACATCCGTATATAAGAACTTGCATGGACATAATTTCCAAAGCTCTTGGTGCATTGTCACTCAGATTGGAAACTTGCTTCAGGCAAACAAGAATTCCAGATGCAAACTGAAACTGACAAACGGAAAGAAAAACCCACATGCCTTCTGATAGGGGTGTGGTTTGATTGTGGTGGAAGTCGCTCCTCTGCTCGCGTCCTAAGAGTCTGACACTCCTCTTTGGACTATGTCCCAGTTCGCTGCTAAGAAAAGTTCCACGTTGTGCTGCATCCTTTTTGATGTCGTCCGCACCTGTGGTTTGTTTTTGGAGAATTCATCCTTTCGGATGCTCTCGACAAAGACTGAGATAAAACTCGTCAGCATAAAAATGCAATTTAAATGGGAGACAGTGTCTTTTACCGTGTTGACACTTAATCATTCTCCTCGACATTTGACGTCAACTCGATTGGTTCGACGTAAAACAAATAAAGCTTATGTCTTGTGTTTGCAATATAATCTTCGATGTACTCTTCATTTGATGTCAAAATAAATAAAAGTTGATGCAATGTTGATATTTTCTTCGTTGTTTTCGATGATTCTCTTGGCATTCACTCTTGCCAAATAAAGATGCAGTTGATGTTGAGGGGTAAATATTTCCCTTGAGATGCACGATTCCTTCTCTGGCAGTGCACGATTTTTGCCGGGTCATTAATATCATCCCGCGATGCGTGATTTCTTGTGGGGTATAAAATCTTCCCGCAATGCATAAATTCTGCGAGGTATGAATATCTTCTCGCGATGCGTAATTTCTGCGAGGCATGAAATATTCTCGCGATGCAATAAATTCCGCAAGGTATGAAATCTTCTTGCGATGTATAAATTTCTGCGAGGGATTAAATCTTCTCACGATGCATAAATTTCTGCGAGGCATGAAAGCTTCTCACGATGCGTAAATTCAGCAAGGTATGAAATCTTCTTGCGATGTATAAATTTCTGCGAGGCATGAAATCTTCCCGCGATGCATAAATTCAGCAAGGTATGAAATCTTCTTGCGACGTATAAATTTCTGCGATGCATGAATATTGACTCGCGATGCATGATCTTCCGCGATGCATGAACATTGAATCGCGATGCATGATCTTCTGCGATGCATGAATATTGACTCGTGATTCATGATCTTCCACGATGCATGATCTTCCGCGATGCATGAATATTGACTCGCGATGCATGGATATTAACTCTTGATGTCATCCTTGGTACCAAATGAAGATAGTGCTTAAATCGAGCACCATAGCAATCTTCTGGGTGCCTTCTGGTTAATCATATCGTCGTAATTGACGATAATGGCAAAATGACTTCCAGATAGTACATCATCTTGATCGGCAACAATATAAATGACCCCTCAGGGTAATGTATCATCTTGATCGATAATAAAGTAAATAAACCTTCCGGGTAATGCATAACATCATATCTGACATTATGATGCAAATGACGTCCTTTACGACAACCGTAAACTCTTCCTCGCTTGATTCACCTTCGAATCTATCTGGATGTTCCTTATAGACTTTATGTTGTTGGAAATTGACTGAAATAACCAAATCATACTCCCAAGTCTCTGGCATCAACGATATAACATGATTCCTGCAATCTAGGAAAACTATTGACTTTGGGAGAGTTTCCTCCTCCCTTGATATCAAAGCAAAGCTATAGATCTGCATCCACAGAAAAATTATTAGTTTTAAAAACGAACTGATCTTTGTCGATTCTTCAATCTTCTGCTCCTCGTTCTGCTATCTCTGGTTGATCTTCCTGATCTCCCAAATCTTGATACATAAGACAAAATATTTTATGCCGGAACAAATGAAACATAAAAGGAAAATCTTTAAGAAAATAAATTTTTGAGAAGTAGTATTTTGAAAATGGTCACTGCCAAGTGTCATGTCACGTCACGCTTAGTGAATTTCTTTGAGTTTGATGCTTGGAGGTATATTTGATTATTCGATGGGGAGTATTCAGAGTCACTCTAGACTGTCGATAAACCCATGTTTGAAATTTTGAGGCCATCCACAAATTTTTTGTCCCAGTTAACGGTATGAGATTATCTTTTAGCTGTTGGAAAGCAGATCATGGAATTTTTGAGATCTTCTCAAAAACTCTATCCCAGTTGCAAATCTCAAAATATTTTCGGTCTTGACTCATTGAGGAAAAATCTTCTTCTCGAGAATTTCTGAGTCCCTCTCAAAACTCAAAAATTATGTCCAGTTTCTATTGTAAAGAGAAATAGAAATCTTACGGGAATATGGCCGAACCCTTATGGCGCCTACGTATCCCATTGAGGCAGGAATCAGGTCAAACGTAGTTCCCCTCAAGGCTAACAACAATAAGAAATTTACAAAGAAAACCGATCGAGGCCGACATAGGCCGCCTACGTATCTCATTCTTAAGAATTCAGGTCGAACGTAGTTCAAATACAAAGAAATATTTAAAGGGGATAAATGGGGTGACCGAGGCCGACATAGGCCGCCTACGTATCTCATTCTTGAGAATTCAGGCCAGAGGTAGTTCATTACAAGAGGGATAAAATTTAATCAAATCAAATATAAGAAAAATAGAACAATTACAAGTAAATGACAGAAGATACAAACTGAACTTTACACATAATATCTCTTGACAGCATCTGAGTTGATCGGCTTTGGCCAAGCGGTTCCGTCCATCTCAGACAGGACCAAAGCACCTCTTTATAATACCTTGTGAACCATGTAGGGTCCTTGCCAATTTGCTGCGAATTTTCCTTTGTACTCATACTGATGAGGAAAAATGCGCTTAAGTACCAACTGACCGATTTCAAAAACTCTGGCTCTTACTCTCTTGTGGAAAGCACGAATCATTCTCTGTCGATATAGTTGACCATGACAAACGGAAATCATTCTGTTCTCATCAATCAAAGTTAACTAGTCAATTCTCTTGCTAACTCATTCAACATTACTCAACTCAGCTTCTTGGATAATTCTCAAAGAGGGAATTTCAACTTCGGCGGGTATGACTGCTTCTGTTCGGTATACTAACAAATACGGAGTAGCTCCAGTCGACGTTCTGACAGTCGTTCGATAACCCAACAAAGCATATGGAAGCATCTCATTTCAGGCTCGGTGATTGTCAATCATTTTCCTCAAAATCTTTTTAATATTCTTATTGGCGGCTTCTACAGCTCCATTCATTTGAGGACGATAAGCGGTCGAGTTTCGGTGAGTAATCTTAAACGTCTCACATATCTCTCTCATCAAGTGACTGTTGAGATCTGCACCATTATCAGTAATGATAGATTCTGGTACTCCAAACCTGCATATTAAATTGTTGCAAACAAAATTAGCTATAACTTTCTTGGTTACCGACTTGTAAGAAGCTGCTTCCACCTACTTGGTGAAGTAATCGATGGCAACCAAAATAAATCTGTGTCCGTTAAAAGCGACTGGCTCTATTGGACCGATGATATCCATACCCCAAGCTACAAACGGCCAAGGTGAACTCATAGCATTGAGTTCCTGAGGTGGCACTCGGATCAAATCACCGTGTACTTGACATTTATGACATTTATGTAAGAACTTGCAACAATCATTCTCCATAGTAATCAAAAAATAACCGGCTCGAAGGATTTTCCTCGCCAAAGTGAGCCCATTCATGTGCGTGCCACAAACTCCAATATGTATTAGTTCAATAAGTTTTGCAGCTTCAACAGCATCAACAAATCTGAGAAGACCCAAATCTGGAGTCCTCCTATAAAGGATTTCTCCACTTAGAAAGAAATTGAGAGCCATACGGCGTATCGACTTCTTTTGGTTGGATGTCGCATCTTCAGGATAACTCCTGGACTCCAAATACATCTTTATATCAAAATACCATGGCAAACCGTCTAGTTCTACTTCAACATGTGAACAATGAACCGAATGTTCTTTCAGCTCTATATCCAAAGTATCAATATAATCTGTGTCTGGATGTTTAATCATTGAAGCGATGGTGGCAAGAGCATCGGCCAACTCATTTTGTATCCTGGGAGTATGTCTGAATTCGGTCTTATGAAATCTTCTGCACAACTTCTGTACATACTGCACGTAAGGTATAATCTTCGGTTTCTTCACAAACCACTCTCCTTGAACTTGATGAATCAAAAGGATCTAAATCTCCAATAACCAACAACTCGTAGACATTCATGTCGATGGCAATTTTCAACCCAAGAATGCAAGCTTCGTATTCAGCCATGTTGTTCGTGCAATTAAACCGGAACTTAGCTGCCATGGGGTAGTGCTTACCAGATTCTGACACTAAGACCGCTCCGATACCTTTTCCTTGGTGATTTGCTGCTCCATCAAAGAATAATCTCCACCATGGATATGCTTCAGAATTATCTTCACCTACAAATGACACTTCTTCATCGTGAAAATAAGTCTTGAGCGGTTTATACTCTTTATCAACAGGATTCTCCGCAAGATGATCAGCCAAGGACTGTGCCTTTATCGCCTTTTGAGTCACATACACAATGTCAAATTCACTCAACAACAGTTTCCATTTAGCTAACTTTCCGGTCGGCATCGCCTTCTGGAAAATGTACTTCAGTGGGTCCATTCTGGAGATGACATATGTAGTATAAGAAGACAAGTAATGCCTCAACTTCTGAGCAAGCCAAGTCAAAGCACATCATATTCTCTCCAACAGAGTGTAATGAGACTCATATGGAGTAAACTTCTTTCTTATGTAATAGATAGCTCTTTTCTTCTTCCCTATCTCGTCGTGTTGACTGAGTATGCATCCGAATGCACTATCTGATATGTATAAATATAGAAACGAAGGACTCCCTTCTCGCGGAGGAACCAATACTGGCGGATTTGACAAATAGTTCTTGATAGCATCAAAAGCAGTCTGACACTCTTCAGTCCACTTTTTCGGAGCGTCTTTCTTCAACAGCTTGAAGATAGGCTCACACACCACGGTCGATTGAGCTATGAATCGACTGATGTAATTTAACCTACCTAAGAAACTCATTACCTCTTTTCTCGTCTTCGGCGGAGGTAACTCTTGAATCGCTTTAATCATAGAAGGATTGAGCTCAATACCCCTTCTGTTGACTATAAATCCCAACAACTTTCTATCTGGAACTCCAAAAGTGCATTTGGCGGGATTTTACTTCAAGTTGTAACGACGCAAACGATCAAAGAACTTCCTTAGATGTGTCAGGTGGTCCGAACTCTCGCGGGACTTGATTATGACATTATCCACTTATACCTCAATCTCCTTATGAATCATGTCATGAAATATGGTCATCATAGCCCTCATATAGGTGGCACCAGCATTCTTGAGGCCGAATGGCATCACTCTGTAATGATATACACCCCAAGGTGTAATAAAAGCTATCTTTTCTACATCTTCCTCATCCATCAAAATCTGATGATAACCTGCGTAACAATCCACAAATGACTGCATTTCATGCTTAGCACAGTTATCGATGAAATTGTGAATATTTGGCAACAGAAAGTTATCCTTAGGGCTAGCTTTGTTGAGATATCGGTAGTCAACACAGATTCTAATTTTTCTATTTTTTTTGGTGACCGAAACAACATTGGCCAACCAAGTCGGGTATTGCGTCACTTCCACCAATTGAGACTCAATCTGTTTGGTAATCTCCTCTTTAATCTTTAGACTCAACTCGGGCTTGAACTTCCGAACTTTTTGCTTCACCGGATGGAACCCTGGATTAATCGGCAGTTTATGAGATAGAACATCGGTACTCAACCCTTGCATGTCGCCAACTTCCCATACGAACACATCAACGTACTCAGTGAGTAAATGAATTAGATCCTTCCTCTGAGTTTCGTTCAAGTGAACGCTGATTTTGGCCTCTTTCACACATTCTTGGTCTCCCAGATTTACAGTTTCAGTTTCCTCTAGATTCGGTTTATGCTGGTTTTCAAACTGTCGAAATTCCTCGGCAACATACTCTAATGTCTCATTTTCCTCTTCGTAATCATCAACCTCGTCATCACCTGCCTCACTTTGTTCACTCAGCTCATGACATGACATGACATTGGTAGGTTTAAAACTTATATTACTGAAACCATAAATAGACAAAGTTAGAAAAGTAGAAATATAACAAATAAGTAAATAAGTAAATTTAATAAAACAGGCTTTCATTAAAAAGGGAAATAATGCAAACTTTGGCTATGGCAAAGGGCCACGTTTCCTTTTTCAAACATCACGAGGGAATTTTAAAATGCAAGCAATTAATAAAGATGCAAAATAGTGGGTCTCGGGCCTCTTCCGAACTACCACCGATTTAAATATGCATGAAATGATGCCCTTCTACAAAGGAGTTAGGGAGATCAGGAGGGGCGTGGAGGTCCAGTTCTGCAACGTCTCTCCGGGCTCAGCATCACGGAATCCTGTCAGCTCGACCTCTTCTTCAATAATAGCATCAATTTCTTAAAAAAGGCCACAGATTCCTTCCCCCAGGTCCTCCTCCTCGGCATGCTCACGAACTGGAAATGATTGATACAGATGAGGTATTGGCTTGGCCAATGCTTGATCCTTCTTATTCTTCATCTTCTCATCGTCATTTGTGGGGACATACCCCAATCCATATTTTGCCCCCTTGGAAGGAACTTGAATGGGCTCAACAATTCCTTGGGAATTCCTTCCCAACCCAAAACCTGGTTCAAAACCACTTTGCAACATCACAGTGGCAATCATTTTATACACACAAGGTATGAGAGGCTGTGGGGCCAAGTCTTCACCGGTGGCATTTACCAGCTCCACCGTGTAAAAATCAGTGCCTCGAGACACTTCATCGATAATAGGCGCTTGTCTGCCGGAGTGACTACCTTCACCATGAATAACCAGCTCTTCGGTCTTCCAAACGAGTTTCATCATCTGATGAAGGGTAGAAGGCACATCTCCATCCATATGAATAAAAGGCCTTCCCAAAAGAAGGTTGTAGCTGGTATCAATATCTAAGAGTTGAAACTGTGCGCTAAACTCGGCCGGACCCATTTGGATAACCAAATTTACAACTTCCAAGGTATCTCTCTGGACCCCATCGAAGGCTCTAACGTTGACTTGATTTTGCTACAAATTACCCAAGTCAAACTTTGACTGCCTCAGCATCGACAACAGACAAATGTTAAGACCAGATCCATCATCCACCAAGACGCGATTGATAACCTTTTCGTGATAGACAACAATGATATGCAGCGCCTTGTTATGAGACTTCCCTTCAAAGGGAAACTCGTCGTCACAAAAGCTAATTCTATGCCCTCGAATAACTTGTTGGATCATAGCAGCCACGTTATCGCTGCTTGTGCCTGCGGGCACAAATGTATCATCGAGTGCCTTCGTCAAAGCCTGCCTGTGCGATTGAGAACTCATCAGCAGGGCCCACACAGAAATCTGGGCTGGAGTCTTCTCCAAATGTTTGATAATAGAATAATCTTTCGGTTGCATTCTTATCCAGAAATCCTGTGCTTCGCCTTCGCTTATCTGCCTTTTAGCCTGATCCTTCTTTTGACCTCCGATAGCAAGCTCCTCAGGAGTATAACATCTTCCGGATAGGGTCATCCCTTGTGCAACTACAGTTTCAATCCCGAACTATGGCTTGATTAGAGTTTTTGATCGCACCAAGGCAACAGCCTTTGCGGGTGTCAAAATAATGAACTCTTTCTTTTCTTTGATACTCAACGAAGCCACAGGACTTTCCAACTCTTAAGGGATGATTGGAGTTATCACTTTTGTCACGCACCAGTCATCATCTGTTTCTATCATATTAACATTGCCGCCTCCATGATTCGGCAACGGATTGGTACTGACATTAGGTGCAGCTGGTTGGAGAGAGACCACCTCTTGGTCAATTAAATCCTGAATCTTGTGCTTGAGGTTGATACAATCCTCAGATCATGCCCAACTCTGTTGGAATGATAAGCGCATCTCTGATCTGGCCTATAGAATTTCGAATTGATATCCACGGGCTTGGGCCCCACAGGGTGAATATATCCAGCCGCAGCCAGTCGCTCGTACAACGTTGTTTGGCTTTCTGCGAGCATGGTGAAATTCTTGAAGGTTTCTTCTCGAACCTAGGCCGAGGGGGATCATAACTTCCTTGTGGGGGAGGCACTGTTGATAACCTCTGTTGTTCGGACGTGGAACTTGATTTCTGGGAGATGGATTGGTTTTGTAGTTTGGCAATAGAGATTGGTAATTCGGGTGGAGGTTTTGATTTGGTGGAGCTTAGACTTGATACGCAGGAGGGGGTGCTCGGTAGCTTGACTGCACGTTGGCATAGTTGGGAGCAACACCTTGGTAGTGAGAAGATGGAATTTGTTAGAGTGGAGGGTGATTTGGATAAGCGGGCGATGGATTTTGGTAATTTGGAGGTTGTCTTTGGTATAGTGGAGCTTGGACATTCGGATTAATGGGGGTAGTATTTTGATAAAATGGAGGATTATTGGGATGACTAGCTTGCGTGTAGCGAGCTTGATAGGGATTTTGGGAAGGTCGAGAACGACCTCAGGAATATAACAAACTTTTGGGGGGTTTCCTCCCCTCACATGAAACAGCAGCAATTTCTTCTCTCTTCTTCTTTAACAACCCTGAAGATCCGGGTGATGCGGCTACACGGGCTATCTTCCCTGTTTTTAAACCGTCTTCAATAGTCTCAAGATCTATTTCATCAAACTTTACTCCGACAAGCAACATAATTTTGTCATAATATTCGGGTTCTTGCACCCGCACAAACACCTCAACAATTTCTTTTTCAGACATGGGCGGTCATACTCTCGCCGCTTCCTTCCTCCACCTATAGGCGAATTATCTGTAGCTTTCAGTTGATTTCTGCTTTATTTTCTCCAAAGAGTAATGATCCGGAAGGATTTCTACATTATAAGTGAATCGCTCCATGAAGTCCTTTGCCAGAGCATTCCAGCTGGGCCATTGTCGGGTTTCGTGGAAGGTGAACCACTCTAGAGCCTCCCCGCACAAACTTCGGCTAAAAAGCTATATCAGCAAAGCTTCGTCCCTTCCAACCCCCATGAGCTATTCACAGTAGGCTCTCAGATGAGCCATAGGGTTGCCTACACCTCCGAAGGTATCAAACATTGGAAGATCCTAACTCGGGTGAATGCACAAATCTTCATAGTTAAGTCCGGTAGTATCGGGGACGCATTTAAGCTCTTTCATAGCCTTCCTGATCTCCTCTTTTATGTCTATTTTTGCTTGTTCCTTTGCCCTCCACTCTCTTTCCTGTTTCTCATAGTGGTCCAACCCAGAACCATGCACGTCGTTCTCAGCATGGATAGGGATTTGGAAAGTGGTTCTTTTAGGCAAGGGTGGAGCTATGGAAGGACTCTGGGCGTTTTGAGCAGCTTTGTAATTTTTGGGGTAAGTCTGAGGATTGGTGTTTTGATTTAAATGATGGTGGGATGTCTGAGGATTAAAAGTGTTCTGATTGAGATTTTGACTTTGGTTTTGCGGTGGTGGAGGGGATTGAGGTTGGTTATTTTGAAGATGAGAGGGCATTTGGGGGTGGTTATTCTGAGGAGGAGGTGGAGTTTAGTAAGAGGCTGAAGCATATTGCGGATTTTGGGTAGTTGGATCTATAGCGGGGAGATTCTGAGCAAGCGGCACGCCTTGATCTGGATCCACATTCGAGGAAGGAAAGTAGATAGGAGGCCTTCCCTCTGTAGCATTAGAAGCAAAACCCGACGGAGCCAGATCCTGTCTCTTTTGCATTTCAATTCTCATTTCTGGAATTTGCTGCATCAACTGTAGAATAAACTCATTTTGGTCCGCTATGGTGGGTTGAGCCACCACAACGTCAGTGAGTCTTGCTTCTTCGTTTTTATCTCCCATAATCGCCTTTCCTTTATCAGATTTTTTCCCTGGGAAGGAATCTGCGGGACCTTTTGATATGGTGAAGTAAGGATGATCTGCCAGCTTAATCAACACAGATCAGTTCAAATCACCTGAGGAGGAAAACAACTCAAAGGCAGGTTTGTCAGTTTGGATTCAGAATACAAAATACATAATAACACATAGAGCAGATAAACACACAAGTTTCTATGTTTGAGGAATATCTTCAACCCCGAGTAAGGACGGAAATAGATTTTGTAACAAGCAGGAGTTTGCTTATTTTTTTAATTTTGACACTGTCTCAGAAAGGCTAAATCACTTTGAGCTATGATCTTCTGCAACTAATCTTCGAAGTCCGTTGATCTGATCTTCATGTTTCTTTGTAACGTAAGGGAAGAATGAAAATTTTCAAAGATAGGGGCCGGGCCTTGACAAACTGCCTACGTATCTCACAAGGAGAAGTCAGGCCAAACGTAGTTCGATTAGAAAATAAAGCATTGATTTTTCATTCATTCCTTTAGGATGGTTACAATGGAAATTGAAAGACGACAAAGCTTTAAGGATAAAATAACGACTACATCTCGGTCATTTCCTTCTCGTATGCTGCATCAGTCACGAGGAACAAACTCGACTCGAATCTTTCCCAGGTTGACGAGGGATTCGAGGTCGTAGCAAAATCCAAGACATCTTGAAAGGCTATGATCTATGGCATCATGATAAGCGCAAGGTTTGAAGACTTCCCCCCCCCCCTCCAACGGGATCGAGAACTCTGTCATCATCGTGAAGGGAGGCTAAGACCCCATTCTTAACCAATTTCATATAGATATGCAACATAGATTCCTTGAACGGAGTGAAGTAGTGACAAACAAACTGAGTGCGCTCAATTGGCTCTGACGGATCGTAAGTGAGAACGGTATTATTACCCCACGTGTGCGGGATATCCCCAATGTCGATCTGGCGGCAAATCCTCATTTTGAGTCGCACACATTCCTCTATAGTGTGTCCTCACTAATTTGGGTGGAAGGCACACACTTTCGAATAGCTTTCTTGCTCAAAAAATGAAAATGACCCTTCCTCAGGTGCCCATCCAAGATGCTCATACAAAAAAGCGCAAGTCAGGATGCTCGCTCCCACACGGTATATCGGCTCGTAGGACGAAAGAGTAATCCATCTGTCTCCTCCTCTCAGACGGCCTAGAAATAGAGGCTTGTAGATAATTTTCTCATCAGCGTCTTCGCTAATCGCTCCAGGATGAGTGTCATCTGGGCCACCACTAGCCTCTTGCTCGCGGATAGAGTATATCCCGCACATTTTCTGAAGTTTGTCTATCATGTTATAGTGGTACGACTTGTTCTTCTTCCTTAATACAGACATTCTTTCCTTCATAGCGATGAACTCCGCCATTTCCGCTGTCAGCTCCTCATCCAGTGCTGCATTTCTGGCTAACAGAATGGCAGTTTCTGACTCTATCCCGGCCTCTCTCGCTTCCCTTTCTTGCACCTTCAACAGAAGCATGTCTAATTTCTCACTCAAGTCTTCTGTCTCCATCTCAACGTCTTTCTTCCTCTTCATCTTTGATGTCAGATCCTCATCCAGCGTCACAGTTGCAGCTCTGTAGACTGATGTGGCAACTTCTACTCTGAGTCCTTCTTCTCTAACCTCCTGGATTTCACGCGTGATCTGTTCTATCTTTCTCTGTAAATCTTCTCCTGTAAGCTCTTTCTTGATACTCTTACCCTTTCCCATAGCAGTGATTTGCTTTTCCTGAGGCAGTAAAGTAACGTTTTAGGATTTGTGGTATGGGAGGTGTCTTTTGAGTGATAAACTTAAGACTCGGGAAATTTTGGTCGGGCATTTTGTAATAGTGACTTCTGTATATTTTGGGAGTTTCTGGAAAGGAGTGGATTTTCGATATCCTCATTCATAGCAACATAACACATAAGCAATTAATAACACATATACCGCATCCTAAAACATGCAGGGGGAACCTTTTGTGCCAAGGGTAGGCCTAGCGCATTTGAATGATGAACGCGTGAATTTGAACCAAATAAACAATTCCACCCCCCCCAAATAAATTTCACAAATGAATAATAATGTTCACAAAGGGGAAAAAATAAAGGATAAAATATTAAAGACAGACCCACGCAGGGGCCATTTGAAAATACAATAAAAGCAGGCCCACGCAGGGGCTAGAAAATCAATATAAATACATATAAAAAACCCATACAGGGGCGATATCCACTATGCTATGCCTGATGGTCCTGCTCCGTTGCCATCTTCCTGAGTCTTGTATTGCTGAAACATATATCTTAGCATCAACAAAAATCCTTCGCCCAGGCGTCCCTTGTCTTCCAAGCTTTCGTATTGCATTCTCTCAATTTTCTCCTCGACTTAAGTATCGAAATCATCATAACTACGCCTTAGTCTTTTCACCTCTTGTGTTTTCCTCTCAAGAGTGTCTTTGTTCTCGACAAATTTAGCGTACATTTCTTGGGCCTCTTTCTTTACCTCTTGTAACTCGGCCACTGTCTTGGATTCTTTGTCTGTCACGCTGAGAAAGCTGCGCGGGGTTGAGGAGAAGATACCTTGTATGTCTTTTTTCAACCATTTTTTGTAACCCTCATCGTACCCAGCATTGTATCGGTCTTGATCAATGGTAGTTTTATCCATCCACTTGGTACCTTTCCATTCTCTGAACAATTCAGTAGCGTCATGCACCTTATCATCCCCGATATCATATACATAAACGCCATAGTATGCCTCTTCAGGTACAGTGTGTCTCCTCCTAAACTGTCGTAAGACTCGAAAGGGTGCATAAGGGCGAATTCCCCGAATACCTGGTAGAGGAAGCACAACCTGTCTGCGGCTCTCTACAATGACTTCTTTGGAGATGAAGCGGTCGAGCATCCATTGGAGATCTTCTTCTCTTAATTCGGAGAAAATCTGAGCCCATCTCCCCTTTGTTCTCCGATTGCCCATATTCCGCCAGTACAATATGTCATTCAAATCTTTGAGGGTGTTCTTGTTGTCGAGAGTGTGCAGCTCCTGAGTCCCATCATCCTTTGCCAAGTGGCTGAGAATCCACCACTGAAGGAGTAGGTTGCATCCTTGGAAGTATCGATGCCCTCCTTCGCATTGTCCCAAGGCTCGATACATATCGAACAGGATGACCGGAGCTATAGGATAGTACTTCATTGTTCCTTGGTTCGTATAACCTTTTAACAAAGTATGCGCGAGTGTTATTACTCGGGTATTGATGCTCAAACTTGGACCATGTGGAAAGACCATCGTTCCCAACAACGCTTCAGCAAATGCTAGAGGACGAATTTCGTTCCATTCTCTGTAGGAGACCTTGAACTCTCGGTTGTAAGTGGCGTAGTAGCTTGCATGTCCAAATCAAATGTAAAGATCTCTGAATGCTATGTGGGAATCTTGGCACCAGTAGGCAAAGTCTTTTCCCAGTCCGAACCAGTCCGCAATATCTTCTACAGAAGGCTTGTTAGGGATAAAGATGTCTTCTTGTTTTCTTGCTCTCCTTTCTATCCCAGTGCCTACCGTGTCTATGCAGTCTTAGATTTCCTCCAAAGTCGGGGTAATTTCGGCTATTCCGAATCAGAACACCATTTGTTGGTTATCGCAGTAGCTTGTAAGGACCTCAACAAATTTAGGCCAACCGTTCATGTTGAGCAATTCTGTTAGAGCGCCCACATATTTGTTGAGGGTTCTTATATGATCCCTGTCGAGATTGTCATGCCACATTTTGAGTTGGGGTGGCGCTGCTATGATCATGTTGAACTTTGGAAAATGGTCCATATCTACAAAACGGAAGCTAGTTAGGTTTACCCACCCCAAATTGGTTTTCACATGTATATCATTGAAATGTCAAATAAAATGATGTGTCGTGAGGTCGAAGACCTTGGACACAATTTTGGCGGTTTTCTACTAAATGGACTTAATACACCCTGGGTATTAAGCCGTCTCAGGGTAATGCTTAAATTGTGGTTTTGGTTTCGCTCTACCTTAGGCTTACTAGAATAGTTTTCAAGTTGACGGTTACCCGAGTCGGAAAAATAATGGGGTGAATCTACCAAATGACGTCGGATGACCGCATTCCAACTATTCGTTTGATACTTCCAAATGAAACTCTTCTGTATTTTATAAAGAAAGCCGTGGAAAGCCACGTAACTTTCATTTTCCTAATGCATACTATTTGCCGTTTGGCGGAAAAATGCCATGATATGCAACATTTCAAAAGCTAAGATGAATTAAAAAAGTAAACAATTTATCACAAATAGCCAAATAATGTTAGTTTTAAAGTTAGAATCCTCCAATTCCCCAGCAGAGTCGTCATTTCTGTTTTATCAAAAAAGGTAATTGTTGTAAGTTTTTTGAATTTTTAGAGTCGCCACTTATTTTTTGAGAAAAATAATGAAAACTATTGTTTTCAAAAGATTTAAACAGAAATAGAATCAATTGGAAACTTAAAAGGGGTTCGGGGATTCAAATTTATATTTTAGGAAGGTGGTAGGCACATAAAATATCCGCTTAAATACCATTTTCCGGCAACTAACACATTTTGGCTAAAACTTGATTTAACTTGAAGAAAAGAAAATACTTAAAATATTAACTTATTATCTAAGTGATTTATTTGCAAAATTTATTAATTTTAAGTCGATAAAAACATGTAAGGCATTTGCGGGGATTCGAAGTTTTCTAACTTTAAACTAGCGACAAATAATAACAGATAATAATAAAATAGGAGAGAGAGAGAGAGAGAGAGTTTGGGCCCAAACCCGGGTTCTGTCCGCCTGGACCGGAATTTGGACCCACCTGCTTTGGGTTTTTGGCCCATTTAACTTTTTGGGCCTTCGAACCACTTTATTTTTTTAGGTCTTAGGCCCATGGTACCTGTCCTAGACTAAACATATAATAATAATAAATACGGAACCGAAATACAACAAGGGCTTAAGCCCAAAGATAACAGAATACAACAAGAAATAAGATAAAATGCGGGCTTTAGCCCAAGTCCTTCAACTTCTAACTCGCTTTGATTTCTTCGCACTCTGAAACCTGTACATCGATTTGGATGATTGACTCGATAGAGGATTCGAGCCTTAATGGCTCTCTCTAGAATGCCAAAAGAAGGGAAGTGGGAGTTCATGACGAACTCGGAGCAAATTTTACATGCAACAAAATAAATGATAAAGATTAGCATCCGAAAGTATAGAACAAATGAGATATAACTTAAAACAATATGGAATTCAATTAACATGAGACGCAATCCAGGAATTCAAAATTAAAACAGAACATATGACTAAGGAAAACTAAATGAATCAAGCAAAAATATAAAATAAGCATGTACATCACGATATTGGGCAGTATCCACACATATACACCTATACACTCTATGAGCATACTGCCTTCTAGAGAAAGTGCAATCATTATCCAAATAGAAAATATGAGGGAAGAATCAATGCACAATTAGCAGACAAGAAAACCCATATGTTTAGCCTCACCAACCTTATTTAGCAAAATCTAAAGATGCTAATCTAACGTAAAACACTCTTTTAAGGTAAAGGTAGGCACTAGCAAGGCTTTGTTAAATCGATTCAAGAGGAAGTAAAATAAATGTGAATAGTCGAAGTCTATCAAGCCTATTTTCAAGATAACACACTGCACTTAAACATAATTAAGCATAGAGAAATATAACGAATAACGAGAAAGACATATTTAGGCAGAGATATTACACAAAGTAAAACAGCATAATCTCACCAGGAAAACCCCCCCTTAAAATGTGAAGGATTATTTATGATTTTCACTCCAAACTTACGAGACTACACATATATTTCCTGACCTTGATACTCTCAAACTAGACACGAATGATGGCAATAGACAGAACCAAATGAACGAACAAATAAAAGATGCTTGGAAAATCATTTATGCCATTAAACAAACACAATGGAATCAAAACATTATTAGTTTAGCCAACCTAGTGATTTAAATTCAAAAATCAGCCCAGGAACGAATGGAAAATCTTTCGCACGTATCAGGAAAATACATAAGAAAAGCATGGAACTTGCTTTAACACGCAAAATACAACATCATGGCGAGACAAGGAAATAAACAGAACAATGAACATGGGAACCGCCAAAACAATCTCACATTATGAGCAAGTGATTAACAAACAACAAGATGCCGGAGTAGACTTCAAAATAGAGCAATAGAGAGAGAGAAACAATACACACTATCTCATATTCATGATAGCCGGGAATAGACTAAGACGAGAAAAATAGTGGCAGTCGCAAGCAACCCACCCAACATTCACAAAATGATAGGCCAATGTTTCAAAATTTTGCGCAGACTTTCACAAACACAAAACAACAACCAACCCAAAGACAAACTTCTTATACTTTAAACAAATGAAAAAACACACAAAGAATTTGGAACCAACAGTCCACCACTTAGGCATCAGCGATTGGCAAAACGAAGAAAAAGACACTCAGAGAAGAGAGAAAGAAAATTAGTGAAGAGCTTCAACGCTCAAGCGAAACACCAAACTAAAAAAATTAGAAATCTCAACGAAGGTTGCAAGAAGTTTACCTTTATGGGAGCAGCGAACAAGGGGGCTGAACGGGCTAGCGACTTCAACAACAGAACTCAAGCCTGCGACACACGAAAATTTGGACGAAAATTCAAAGCTAGACACTAAAATTGCTCCTTCTTTTCCTTTGAGATATATTTAATGTATTTTCCTTAAACTCTTTCTTGCTAGGTAATATTAAGATTATCCCAAAAATCTACTCCCAATTTCCCCTTTTTACAGAGTCCTCTCTGTTGTCTAAAAACATGAACTAAAATAAACTCCGAAATGTTTCTTTTTCCCCCCAAAAAAAAACTCTTCTAAACATGAAGGAAGAAAATATATATAGCGGGGGAATTAGGTCAAAATGGGGGGGAAAGATGAAGGGAAAAACCGAAATTCCAAGTCCCAAATTGAAATTTGAAAATCTTTTCCCCAAAGCCCAAAAAAACAGCTGGGTTGTACGAATATTCGTCCATATCCCCTTGAATACGGACGAAGCAAAGACTGGGATATACTCGTTCGTCCTTGCATTTGACATGGCGTCAATCCACGCAAACAAGGACTAATATCACAGAGGCTCAAGCAGGACAGGCGTTGTTGTACGATTAAAGGAAAAGGAGACGCCTGAAGCAGGAGAGACGCGTGACCCTGCTACACTGCTATGAGAACTCGCGGTTGCCTTGCACGCGTGTTGTCAATTCTTCTGGGTCTGCGTTAAAGAAGAAGAAGAGAAAGGGTGTACTGTTACGCGTTCTTTGCTATCTCTCGCGTAAAGAAAAGAAAAAGGGTGAAACGGGTCGGGTCAGGGAACTAAAGATGGGTTGGGGAATATTAGGAGAAAGTGGACTGGATGGAATTTTGTTGGGCTTGGTTGAATGAGAGTTGGGGCGGAAAGTGGAATGGGCCGATAGGATCCTGGAAAGGTTTTTGGACTGACTAAATGGCCCAACACTTTGGTCAGTCCTATTAATGAAAGGGATTAGGAATTGGATCAAAGTGGGGCTGCGCGGAAAGTTATTAAAGTTGGGCTGAATAAATCCGTTATGTTTTTGAATTGTAAGGAAATAATTGAATTAATTTGAATTGGAAAATTGACTAAAACTTAAATAAGAAGAATTAATATAAATTAAATAATGAGCTTCTTAATTTTAACAAATAAAATAATTAATTTAATTGCAAATGAGTGATTCAAAGCAATTTAAACTAACTAGTTTAGTATAATACTTACTAAAATTGAAATCCATTTTTGAAATGATTTTCCAAATACTTATAAAATAAGACTAATTATATAAAGCATATTCATGGTTTTTAAAAAAAAGTTACTAAATTTACTTTAGAATGCCTTGAAAGAACATCCATTTTTTTGTTTGATATAACTAATTATTTTAAAATCGTTTGAAATTAGAAGCTCAGGAGTTAATTTATCGTCGAGGGTCAAAATTGAGTGTTAACAACACTCATATAGCAAATGAACAAGGTTCACACTTAAATAGCAAGCATTCACACGTATGGCATCCGTATAGCCTATTATGATCACCTATATTCAACTAGGAGAATCTATACTTTACTTCATATATACACATAAATGATATAAGCCTTCACAATGATCACATAGCCAAGTCATAACATGATAATAACATAAGACATAAAGTAATGCTGACGGGGCCACATTGTTTCACAATATATAAACTAATGATGACGAGGCCACATCATCTGATATATAGCATATAAGTACCACCACCATAAGTGGACCATACCAATCATCATCCTAATTCAAGTCCTATACTATATAATATAGAGAGAGTCAGAGCCATACCACCAATCTTATCTCACAACTTCAATCCATAGCAAATTCAACCAACTCAATACTCAAAGGATCTTACCAATAGCCATGATAACCAATTCAATCCGAAAATCTCAATATACATGAATATAAGATAATACAATATGAATTTATCAATATATGACACTATACATATGATTCTAACAAAATTCCTTCAAAATTCAATAGCCCAAAGTAAACTACCCAATAATTCAACAGTATAGAGACATGATCAAATCACCTATGATCGCGGTTGTAGCTTCCATCTCGAACATAGTGTCCCTCTCTATTGTCTTTCCCATAGTTCCTACATTGATTTCCTTGACCTTGGCTCCAATTCTCCTTATTGGAGCCTTGGGTGTTTGGTCGAAAACCCCCCGTCTGCTCATTCACTACAAAAGTATCCTCTTCACAGTAGTAGTCATCCACTTGTGGTGGTGTTTAGTCAAGTAATTCACTGCATTTACTTTCTCTCCACCTCCAGTGACATGTTTGAATACCAACCCGAGCTCAGTTCTCATATGAGCCACCTCTTCACGAATCTCATCTGCGGCCAGATTATGTGTAGCTTGTACTGCAAAGGTGTTTCTCCACTGTCCGACTATCTTGTGCTCCAAGCCTTATTGTTGCGAGAAATTTTCTCCATCTTTTATGCGATCTCTGCATAGGTTCACTCACCATACGAACCACCTGCAATAGTATCAAGCACTGCCTTACTATTATCATCTTGCCCCCGATAAAAGTACTCTTTCAACGACTCATCATCGATGCGGTGGTTTGGGACACATCTCACGAACGCAGTAAATCTATCACAAGAGCTACTCACCGACTCCCGTGGAAATTCCACAAAGTTATTCACTCTATCTTTGTGGTTGAGATTTTTTGACAACGGACATCCCTCAACTGGTCCCAAGTATAGATAGAATTATAGGGAAACTCAATAATCCATATCGCGGCCTCTCCCGTCAGTGAGAGAGGGAACACTCTTAACCCGATGACGTTCATGTCCAAGTCCGGCCTCCCTGCACAACTTTTGTACACCGACCTCAGTTTGGCAATGTGAGCATTTGTATCCTCAGATGGTAGCCTTGAAAATAAAATCTTGCGGTGAGCATCTGTATCAAGCTACTAGTTACCAAGAATGTGTGACCCTGTGGTAGAGGAGGTAGGAAAAGAGGACCATCAAAATCACTGATATTCACGTTGCCCCTATAGAATTCTTGAGGGCGTGGGATGGGAGGTTGCATCCTCAAAGCATCATCAACTTGATTTTCCGCAAGCACTTGATTGTGAGCATCAACCGGTGGTATAGGCTGACGATTGATCCCATCAACAAGATTAGCAGGGTAATGTTGATTATTCATTCTGCGGAGTGTCCGGCTAAGTTCAGGATCGTATGCAAGCGTTGGTTCTCCTCGACTCCATGTACTTGTCATACACTAGAGCTAGACCTGCGAGAAACAAAAACAAAAGAAAAAAGTAAAATTAGGAAATTGTTGACTAAAATTCAGTAATGTTATTAAAGTCAATCTAAAAGCCACTTTCCCGGACGGAGGCGACAAAATCTGATACGCTCAAATTACACTTCCTTAAAGAAGTATAAGCGGTCGTATCAAGTAAAGAACCCAACAAGTAGTTTGGGGTCGATCCCACGAGGAAAATAGTTTAGACTTAACTTCAATGTACAATTACGTCTATTTAGTCAAGTCCTTTCCAAAAATAGGTAATTAAAGGGGGGGGGGGGTTGTGAAACAAAAGTGTTTAATTATTTCTAAGTATAACAAGTAGGTTGGGGTCGATCCAACAAGGAAAATAATTTAGACTTAACTTCAATGTACAATTACGTCTATTTAGTCAAGTTCTTTCCGAAAATAGGTAATTATAGGGGGGTTTTGTGAAACAAAAGTGTTTAATTATTTCTAAGTAAAACAAGTAGCAAGAGTAAATCTTTAGTGTTTATCAAGTTGTGAGAGAAACTAGTGTGTAAGTGCTATGTTCATAACGCGGTAATCCTAGCTATAACAATTCTTCCCTAGTGTTTTGCATGCAAAGTGATAAGTTAGGTATATCTAAATCCTTGGTCCGATATTTAGAGAGTTTCACCCCGTACCTTGGTCCGGCTACGTGTGTCTAAAGTTACTAACCCTTACCTTTTCTTCATATTAAGCATCATATTCGATGTATGGCTTCGTTATTACTTCGCACCAATCAAAAATAGCCTATTAGATAGTATCCCACAAAATCTATGTTGATAATTCTTTTTCCTATTAACTACCCCCTTCGTCCAGCAAGTAGAAATAAGGCGAGTTCTAACACGTGCACTAGTTAAAAAGACTTCTAAAAGAAAGAATTATCAATGCATGCAAGAACCTATTTGAGAATTGTTATTAAGCTAGATTTAGTTTGTTAATCACCCATGTTTCCCACAACCCTAGTTGTGGATTTAGTCACCCATGCATAGAAGAACACAATTCATAGTTGATAAACAATAAATCGCGAACTTATTTTGAAAAAATTGAAGAAAATCCAGAATTTGAACTTGAAATCACAAAAATATCTTGAAAACCAAATTCAGAAATTTGAATTAATGCCAAAGTTGCAAAAACAAATCTCCAAGAACAAAACTAAGAAAGTAGTAAAAGAATCCGACCCCAAAAATGAGCTTTTACAACCTATTTATAAAAACATTGTCCTAAAATAAAAGGAATTCAAATAAGGAAAGTTTGTCCAAAAACACGGCTTCAATCGACGACCCCCACAGACGGTCGATCGATCAAACGACGGACCGTCGACTGCCTCCGTAAGTCCAAACTTAGCATTTTTTTTAGCCTTCACCTTGCATCTTCTCTGATCCAATCGACGGACCAAAAACACAGTCCTTCGATTCACCTACAGTCCGTCGATGCTTCTCGTCGTTCCATACTTAGCTTTTCTTAAACACTTGGTACTGGATATTCTCTGATCAGATCAAAGTTTTTATAGGACTGTTCGCCGATACTTTCGTAGCCTCACACTTGGTCTGAATTCCCCGAGTTACTTCCAGATGCCTGAACCTCCAATAGGCGGTCACCATCTATGGTCCGTCGATGGGAGAACGGACCGTCGATGGACTTCGTGTGTCACCTCTGTACTAAATCTCTACAGCCTTCTGAATTTTGGTTTTGGATAACTTTCCTGCAAAACAAAGATAAAAACATATTAAAATTACTACAATAAGGCTGTAGACATACACCAATCTTAAAGAAAAAGCATTGAAAGTACCGTGAAACCATGGTACATCAGTCTTATCAAGTCACGTCTAGTAGAGTCTCAACCATCGGTGTGAGTCGCGACACCTCTATGTGCGAGAGGCTATAGGACGATAAAGTTTCCCTTATTTTCTACTCCTTTGTCGTGTCGTAGAGTAAATGTTAGGAGTAATGTTCATAATGTGTTTCGTTGTGTTTCTATGAGATGAATACTAGAAGGATGACCTCTAGAAGGTTTGAAGAGGAAAGAGTGAATGAGGAAGTTCCTCAGGTTAAGAAAGTTAAGAAAGTTCTTAAAGATGCACAAATAATACAAAGTGCTCAAATGCTCAAGTGCCTCCCGAAGAGGTTCCGGTGGTTCACCGGAAATTGACTAATAGATAGATTAGAGAGGCTTTGCTTGCTTTATCCCGAGCCATGACTACTTAAGCGAATTTGAGTATGGTGCCTAGGGTGAATGTTGTGGAGAGAACTTTGACATATAGGTTGAGAGACTTTGTGAGGACGAATCCTCCTATCTTTCTTGACTCTAAGGTGGGAGAGGATCCCCAAGAGTTCCTTGATGGTTTGTACAAGGTGTTGAGTGCTATGTGGGTTACATCTAGGGAGAAGGCCGAGTTGGATTCGTATCAATTGAGGGATGTTTCTCAAGTTTGGTACACTCAATGTAAGGATAATAGGCTGGTTTAGTCGGGTCCTATTGAGTGAGAAGAATTTAATGAAGCTTTTCTAGGAAAGTACTTTCCCCGTGAGAGGAGTGAAGTGAAGGTAAAGGAGTTTATCAATCTCAAGCAAGACAATATGAGTGTTGAGGAGTGTAAGACCTCGAAAATGAGATAAGGTGTCTAGAGCCTAACATGTTCATCTTAATGTTATAAGGTCCTAAAATGCCTTATTATATTATATATAGGCAGTGTGCAAAGTTTAAAGTGATTTGGAAGTCAGACGTCAAGAGACGTCCAAGACGTTCGACGACTAGTCGCTTATGTGCTTCATGTGTGTATGCATGACTAAATTGTATGAAATGAGTCTAATGAGTCTTGAAATGGGTTTTAAATGATGTTTAATGTTATTGTATGAAGTTTCGTGAAGTTTGGAGGTCAAACGCCCAAGAACGTCCAAGGCGTTCGAAAGATAGCCCCTAAGACGTTCATCGTATGTCATGTTGGGGTCAAGGCTGTTTGGACGACTTGTAGGTGTTTATTTTGGATGAAACTTATGTGGTAGGTCTATAACATGTTAAAGTTTATAATCGCGTTGGAAACGTCTGGGTACGACTTCTAAAGGGTCCCACAAGAGGCCCCAAAAGAAGGACCCAAGTCTGCCTAAGACACTGCCTGGCAGTGTCCCTTGACGGACCCAACGACGGATCGTTGGGCCACCAACGGACTGTCAAGCAGGTCTCGTCGAAGGAGACTTGCCTTGGTAAGGTCTTAAGGCAAGAATTTGTCTAAGTCTCATGCGACGGAGGGCTGCCACAGCCCGTCATGGCCTTGACGCCCCGTCATTGCCCACGTCGCGGGTGCCTGCAAGTTGGCAGCCTGCGTTCTGTTAATTAAAGGGGTGAATGGGAAATTCACCCCACGTCCTAACCTGACTATTATAGGTTTATTTAAGTAATTTTAGGTGTATATAAGTCTTTAAAAACGTGATCAACCCATTCCCAAAATCCTCTTACATGTTTAAGGCCTTTCCCTCCAAAAATGTTCTCTCTAAAACCACCATTGTTGGTGAAGCTCAAGAGCTGCTTGGAGATGGATTTTCTATGGATGAATCATTAAGTCTTAGAGGTTTTTAACTAGACAAAGGTATGGTGATCCTTCATCTCTAAGTAACCTTTCACTTGGAGAGTTCTTCTTAATGTTTTCAAAGAAAGTTTATGATCAAAGTTCTTCTTCTCCAATCTAGCCATGGGTTCTTTCTCAAAACATTTTTAATGATTAAATCATGATGAATTGAAGTTAATACAGTGATTTGAATGTGATTTCACTCCAGTTGCATGATGAACCCATGTTCCTTCCAAAATTGGTTTAGCTCTTGCATGGGCTTTGTGATCTCGACTTGTTATCGATTGAATTATGATTCCCTAATGTTGAATTGATTGTATATACTGTTATTTACATGAATTTATGTTGAATTTATGTTGAATGATCCATGAGGATCAATGTATGAAGATTTGAGCATGTTTAGCCTAGTTTCTATAGTTCACTGTAACATTGGTTTTCTTGTGATCTAAAGTGAATTTCGATTAAGTTGTGGTTCTTGTAGCTACTGTTTTAGGTTAATACCATGGTTGAATTTTGTATATAAATCATGTGTGACCAAAGTAGATAAGGCTTGGTTTGAATTAATATAGGTTCTTCTTGTCGATGAAGTTGTAACTTGTGATCTTGACGTTAGGTTAGTCGCTATAAGAATTGATTATGGTTAATGTCTATAGCTGCTGCCTATAATGAAATATGAGGATGAATTATATGTAATTAATACAATATGGGTCAAATCATGATAGGTTGAATATGATTAACCTATGTAAACTTACTTTCCATTAACTCCCTATATGAAGCATGCTTGTATCGACCTTAATGGCAAATTGTAGTAGTGTCTCATCTAGATTATGATTTTATTAGCTACTGACTTAGGGTAATATGATTCATGAAATATGACCTATAATCCATATGAATGAAATTGATTAATGATCTATGTTATTCTACTTTCCTAGTATGTTGATATGTTGTATTATGTTATGGTAAAATCATGTAGTGACTTGTACATGGTTTCTTATACATTTAAAGTACATCTAGATACTGCCATATATGTGTTTTATTGATGGATAAGGTGTATTGATCAATGATGATCAAAGGGTGAGAAATTGGTAAGAATGCTTATTCTCTTTACTCTTCTACTTCTCTATTCTTTTTAGAAATGTTGATGAAGCCTTGTATGGCATTGTGTTGTATGGTCCACTTATGGTGGCGGTGTTTACTTTATTGTCATTATATATGTGTTGACCATGGCCTTGAAGGCATATTGATGAACTTATGAACATGTGCTTAAGATGATACTATGAGAAGATTGTGTTTACTTTCCTATTCTAGTTTTGGATTAGGTTGTGTGGCTACTTCATGAGCATGTGTATAACCATGTTAGGGTAAAGTATAGGTGCTGCCATTGATGTGTTAAGATGGTAATAACCCCTTACATATGTACCCTTATATGAAAGTGTAAATAGCTAAAGTTAGGAGTCTTGATTATAAGGTAGATATTGTCTTGTCTCCTATGCTATTATGTGTTGTGTGCTATGTGCTTGGAAGTGTAATGTGGTCTAATAGGATGGATGACTTTAGAAGTTATTGATAGTCATTATGTGATCATGTGGGTCAATGTACACACACTCGTACTTACATGCATATTACAAGTAGTATAAGTCATTGTGTCTAAATGAAAGGTAGTTCTCATATTCACTAGTGTCTACTACTATGCATATTAAGGTGATGTTTATGAATGTATGATTTGTATTCCCTTACTAGGATGACTTGATAGGTGTACTAGTATGGGCAAGGGTATGGGACCTTCTTTATACATTGCACATGTGTATCTTGATAGGATAGTTCCTTGGTTTGGTTCTTATGCATATGAAGGATAATTATATGAACATGTTATGAATATGATATAATGAAGTATGAATGCGTATAGTGTCTTAGTAGGTTTATATGAAAGTATTGCTCATATAGTTATGCCTATAGACTTATGCATTGATATATGAACGTGTGTGACCTTATGTGTTATGCGACAGGTTTGCTCACATCTAAGTATACACTCACACACATGGATGATCTAGTTAGTGAGAGGGGCCTTGCTAGGGGGGCCCAAGAATACTCCAAATCTAGATAGGTGCTTGAATATGCTATAAGCATATGAATGATGAATATTCTAAGCTTATGTTTTTATAAACAAACGTAATAAAGGCTTTTCAATAAAGGGAACTTAGCCTAGCACCGAGTGAACTTGTAGATGAGGGAGTGACACTTTCCAACATAGGAGAGGTAGGGTTCACTATGGTCCTCATGTGAGGGGTGACACTTTCTTACATAAGAAAGGTACGGTTCATTACGGTCCTCACGGGGTGGATAGCCTCATGACCCAACATGGGGTGTAGAGTTGATATTTCCATGAATTCCCCAAGTTCCATAAACTATGTTGCCATCATAGGATACTAGCTAGTGGATTTCCACCTAGATTGCTATGTCATGTTCGGTTCTACTTTGGCCGGTAGATCCACCTTCCATTGGTGTAAGGTTTTATGACACCAGATTCCATGATTAGCACCCATGGTCTATGTCGGTTAAGGTTATGGTTTCCCTAAAGGTAAAATGGACAATGGAAGTAATTGAATAGGATCCTAACTAGGAGGACTTAAGGTAAGTTACTTAGGATAGGTGGAAGTAATGAACCCATCTAGACATTGCACAAATGACTCCTTAGGAAGTCTTAGGAAGGTACCTTAATAGATATGATTATGTATGTGTCCTTTATGTATGATATTGTAGTCTTGGTTTGACTATGATTATATTGTACTATACTTCTATGATGGAATGTGTTATCCTGTGTAGATGCTATGTATGGTATTCTCTAATGTTCCTAAGGTGATGCATTGCACCAAGTATCCCTAAAGGATTACTTAGTAGGCAAATGAATTAAAAGAAAGAGTTAATGTTAAGAAGAGTGAGTTCACTGTAAAGTGACCTCAAATGGGTATTAAATTCTATATGTGCTTTTCTATGATGTTTGGCCTTTGATTGTGTTTCTATGAAGTATGTGGATGATATAAATACTATTGATAAAGGTTTTATGATGATTTACTCAAAATGGCATGAAGTATGATTTCAATGGAAATGTCCCTTTTAAATGCATATTTTTGCATGGTTGCCATACTTAGTACATTCTTGTGCTAATCCCGTTCCTCTTTATTTTTTACACAAAGTGTAGGTTATGGAATGCTTAAAGGAGATATATGATTGAGGAGCTTGATAGGTTATTTCCCAAGCTCAAGGAAAGGAATCCTTAAGTTCAAGGATGTCCTACTAATGTCTTTAATGTAAAGTCTTTAAATATTGTATAGTTATGTAATGTGTCGTATGGTCCGTGTCCCTAATGTATTATAATGTTATTGAGTCTAAGATGGCAAAGATACTTAGAGTCTAAATATGTATTATGACTTATGTTTTATATATATATATAATGTGATGTTTCTAGCATATGATGTGCTATGAAAAGTTTTAAATTTTCGGCTAAATTTCCTATGCCAATGCAATGAATGATATGAGAGGCTTGTCTTAGACCTCCGAGAGGTCGACGACGCCGGTTACAATCCAAGATTGTGTCCTAATTTCTAGGGTATGCTTTTGGGTTGTGACAAACTTGGTATCAGAGCATGAGGTTTATGTAGCGGTTTTAGGTTCTAAAAGTCTCATATTGCCATGTCTAGTAGAGTCTCGTAGCATTGGTGGTGAGTCGCGACACATCAAATAGTATGAGAGTCTATAGGAGGATAGAGTTTCCCTTCTTCATCAATCTCATATCGTGCCATAGAACTTTATTCTATAAGATCTCTCTCTTATGTTTTCTTGTCCGGTAGTCTTTTAGATATGGTTGCTTGGATGAGATTGCTCTATGCTTGAGGGAGAAAAGGTGAGTTTAAAATGCTTATCATTCTTTTATGGTTTGAATGAGTATGGGTGAAGGTGACACTTGTCCTTATTTGATGATGTATATACTAACTAAGGCGACTTGAAGCGTTAACTAGACTTAGGTAGGGGTATGGGACTCTACCTATGTGTTGCACTAGTTTGTCTTGATGGAGACCTTAGGAGGTTAATACTATGTATGTGTATGATGTTAAATGTGAATGTCCTTATGTGATGATCTCTATGCTTATAATCATGTAAATAGACTAGTGTGCAAAAGATATGGAGTTATCCATGCATGAAGGTTATTGATGAGTGGAGTATGGTGCTAATTGTAGTTCTTGTTGGGTTACTTGGTTTAGTGAAGTTATGGAGCTTTACTTGATCATTGCACATTTTAACTCTATGGTATTACTATTGGTTATCTTACCTTACTATGTATGAAATATCTCTTAGTTGATGATGTGATGCCAATTATGGCAATATATGAAGTCTTTGTGAAATAGCATGTTATGTCGAATGATGTATGTCATGATATAGTTGAAGCATGCTAGAAGTTATGGTGGTTAAAGTGAATTCTCTTAAATTGTGTATTCCTATATGGTTTTGTATGATGGTAGCCAAAAATAGAATTTGAACTTGGATTGTTTGAATAACTACCTATGGAAGTATGCTATCCTATGAGTATATGTGATTAACAGTGTGCATTGTTTTTCTTTGTATATAAGTGGTACTTGATGAGTTGCTAGTATAAATTGGAGTCTTTTGTGGAGACTTGAGTTGTAAATATAGTATGCATGCTTATGAAGAATGAGTTGGTAAAGCTTTGTATCTTATAATTCCCTACTTGTTACATTAAATGTCTAAATGTTGCACTTTTGGGTATTTGGAAGCATGCTCGTTGTAAAGACTAGGCAACTTATTGTATCATGTTTGGAGAACTTGCTAAATTGCCATTTGATTTTATGTTGTTGAAAAATGTGTAGAATATATGAATAGGAACATGATAAGGAATTTGGAAAAGAATTTTGCTATTTAAATTAAAGGATGGGAATCTTATGACATGATGAGTCGTAGAGTTAATTCTAAACTTCTTTTTGTGTTATGAACTTCCTTGTTGTTTCCCACCAATGATGTATGGCCTTAGTGTCTATTGCATTGTAGGAAGACCTTATGTGAATAGAATAGTATGATCAAAATTGATGGTTGAGGATGATTTGTCTAAATTGATAAGGTTTAGAATGCCTTGGTGTTGCTAAATTGAATTAATGAAAATTTCCTCTAAAGTAGTAATCACTTTAAGTGATGAATATGCAGGTTGTGTATTTGAGATCCTCTATATGTTGGGATAAGTTACTCTTAATTGGGTTTACCCTAAGTGGGGGATGGTGTTTGAGTAGTGAGATTGTAGAAATTGTCTACATTGTTCTTCTATTCCTACTTGAATTGGAAAATATGAATTTCTTAGTATGCTTGTTCATGAAATAGTGTTGCATAAAGTGTGAATTGCATGATCTTTATATAATTGGTATGAATTGATTGACATCATCTTAGAGACATGGTGAATTTTCCAAAGAGCATGTAAAGAAGTTTTTGCTAAAATCCATGTTTTCTCTTGTTGACTTGCATTTCAATGTGCTAATTGTGAAGTTGACTTCACAAGGTAAGACAAGGAACTTGGTGATAGTCACTTGTAGGGTAAATTGTTTAGCCTTGTAATGGAAATTGAGTCTCTTTTACAATGAAATATGTTGATTCTCTTAAAAATTTAGTGATTTGATGATTTGTAATGCAAAATTGTAGGCTCATTCTTGAAAAGTGAAAGCATGTCAAGCTAAGTGTTCATGTGTATGCCTATAACTGTGTTATTTTTCAAAAATAAGGCTTACTATAAGAGTGAGTATTATGTTAAGAAAAGAGATTTGTGGAATGACTTCCTATTTTTGTTGGGATGTACTTGGTGTGACTTACCATTTAGACTTCACTAAGAAGAAAAATATGTGCATGTCTTGGCTTGAAAGTTGAGATTTCTCATTTTTAAAGAAATTGATCTTGTACTTTGCTAAGGTGTGAACTCATGATGCATGAAATGTGTTGAGAAGCAAGATATTCCTCCATGTATACAACTAAGCATTTTATGGTTGAGTATGACCTTCATGGTACTAGGTCTAACTAATGAAGATCTTTGTGATTTGACTAACTCAAGTTTTGTGCATTGAAGTATGAGTGCATAATTAACTTTGAGTATGAGTTATGATCTGCCTATGAGTAGCTTTTCAAGATTTTCTTGTAATGAATTAAGGCGTAATGATCATGTTATGATTAGGAGAAGGATGTTCCCCTATGAACATGAAAAAGAACCTTTGTGTTTGATGCATTAGAGAGTGAGTGAGTAATGGTTTTGCTTGCTTATGTGCATTGACTGCTAAAATTATTTGATGATATTTTAAATGTGATGAACTGCTCTTATATGCATTGAAGTCCTTGTTGTGATTAAAGAGTCCTAAGTGTCATTCGAGGACGAATGTTCCCAAGTGGGGGATATTGTAAGACCTCGAAAATGAGATAAGGTGTCTAGAGCCTAACATGTTTGTATTAATGTTATAAGGTCCTAAAATGCCTTATTATGTTATATATAGGCAGAGTGCAAAGTTTGAAGTGATTTGAAAGTCGGACGTCAAGGGACGTCCAAGACGTTCGATGAATAGTTGCTTATGTGCCTCATGTGTGTATGCATGCCTAAATTGTATGAACTGAGTTTAATGAGTCTTGAAATGGGTTTTAAATGATGTTTAATGTTATTGTATGGAGTTTCGTGAAGTTTGGAGGTCAAACGCCCAAGAACGTCCAAGGCGTTCAAAAGATAGCCCCTAAGACGTTCATCGTATGTCATGTTGGGGTCAAGGCTTTTTGGACGTCTTGTAGGTGTTTGTTTTGGATGAAACCTATGTGCTAGGTCTATAACATGTTAAAGTTTATAATCGCGTTGGAAACGTCTGGGTACAACTTCTAAAGGGCCCTACAAGAGGCCCCAAAAGAAGGACCCAAGGCTGCCTAAGACACTGCCTGGCAGTGTCCCTTGACGGACCCAATGACGGATCGTTGGGCCACCAACGGACCGTCAAGCAGGACTCCTCGAAGGAGACTTGCCTTGGGCAGGTATTAATCCAAGAATTTGGCTAAGTCTCATGCGACGGAGGGCTGCCACGGCCCGTCATGGCCTTGACTCCCCGTCACTGCCCACGTCACGGGTGCCAGCAAGTTGGTAGCCTGCGTTCTGTTAATTAAAGGGGTGAATGGGAAATTCACCCCACGTCCTAACCTGACTATTATAGGTTTATTTAAGTAATTTTAGGTGTATATAAGTCTTTAAAAACGTGATCAACCCATTCCCAAAATCCTCTCACATGTTTAAAGCCTTTCCCTCCAAAAATGTTCTCTCTAAAACCACCATTGTTGGTGAAGCTCAAGAGCTGCTTGGAGATGGATTTTCTATGGATGAATCATGAAGTCTTAGAGGTTTTTAACTAGACAAAGGTATGGTGATCCTTCATCTCTAAGTAACCTTTCACTTGGAGAGTTCTTCTCAATGTTTTCAAAGAAAGTTTATGATCAAAGTTCTTCTTCTCCAATCTAGCCATGGGTTCTTTCTCAAAACGTTTTTAATGATTAAATCATGATGAATTGAAGTTAATACAGTGATTTGAATGTGATTTCACTCCAATTGCATGATGAACCCATATTCCTTCCAAAATTGGTTTAGCTCTTGCATGGGCTTTGTGATCTCGACTTGTTATCGATTGAATTATGATTCCCTAACGTTGAATTAATTGCATATACTGTTATTTACATGAATATATGTTGAATTTATGTTGAATGATCCATGAGGATCAATGTATAAAGATTTGAGAATGTTTAGCCTAGTTTTCTATAGTTCACTGTAACATTGGTTTTTTTGTGATCTAAAATAAATTTCGATTAAGTTGTGGTTCTTGTAGCTACTGTTTTAGGTTAATACCATGGTTGAATTGTGGATATAAATCATGTATGACCAAAGTAGAGAAGGCTTGGTTTGAATTAATCTAGGTTCTTCTTGTCCATGAAGTTGTAACTTGTGATCTTGACGTTAGGTTAGTCGCTATAAGAATTGATTATGGTTAATGTCTATAGCTGCTACCTATAATGAAATATGAGGATGAATTATAAGTAATTAATACAATATGGGTCAAATCATGATACGTTGAATATGATTAACCTATGTAAACTTACTTTCCATGAACTCCCTATATGAAGCATGCTTGTATCGACCTTAATGGCAAATTATAGTAGTGTCTCATCTAGATTATGATTTCATTAGCTACTGCCTTAGGGTGATATGATTCATGAAATATGACCTATAATCCATATGAATGAAATTGATTAATGATCTATGTTATTCTACTTTTCTAGTATGTTGATATGATGTATTATGTTATGGTAAAATCATGTAGTGACTTGTACATGGTTTCTTATACATTTAAAGTACATCTAGCTACTGCCATATATGTGTTTTATTGATGGATAAGGTGTATTGATCAATGATGATCAAAGGGTGAGAAATTGGTAAGAATGCTTATTCTCTTTACTCTTCTACTTCTCTATTCTTTATAGAAATATTGATGAAGCCTTGTATGGCGTTGTGTGGTCTGGTCCACTTATGGTGGCGGTGTTTACTTTATTGTCATTATATATGTGTTGACCATGGCCTTGAAGGCATATTGATGAACTTATGAACATGTCTTAAGATGATACTATGAGAAGATTATGTTTACTTTTCTATTCTAGTGTGGATTAGGTTGTGTGGCTATTTCATGAGCATGTGTATAACCATGTTAGGGTAAAGTATAGGTGTTTCCATTGATGTGTTAAGATGGTAATAACCCCTTACATATGTACCCTTATATGAAAGTGTAAATAGCTAAAGTTAGGAGTCTTGATTATAAGGTAGATATTGTCTTGTCTCCTATGCTATTATGTGTTGTGTGCTATGTGCTTGGAAGTGTAATGTGGTCTTATAGGATGGCTGACTTTAGAAGTTATTGATAGTCATTATGTGATCATGTGGGTCAATGTACACACACTCTCACTTACATGCATATTACAAGTAGTATAAGTCATTGTGTCTAAATGAAAGGTAGTTCTCATATTCACTAGTATCTACTACTATGCATATTAAGGTGATGTTTATGAATGTATGATTTGTATTCCCTTACTAGGATGACTTGATAGGTGTACTAGTATGGGTAAGGGTATGGGAACTTGTCTATACATTGCACATGTGTATCTTGATAGGATAGTTCCTAGGTTTGGTTCTTATGCATATGAAGGATGCTTATATGAACATGTTATGAATATGATATAATGAAGTATAAATGTGTATAGTGTCTTAGTAGGTTTATATGAAAGTATTGCTCATATAGTTATGCCTATACACTTATGCATTGATATATGAACATGTGTGACCTTATGTGTTATGTGAAAGGTTTGCTCACATATAAGTATACACTCACACACATGGATGATCTAGTTAGTGAGAGGGGCCTTGCTAGGGGTGCCCAAGAATACTCCAAATCTAGATAGGTGCTTGAATATGCTATAAGCATATGAATGATGAATATTCTAAACTTATGTTTTTATAAACAAACGTAATAAAGGCTTTTCAATAAAGAGAACTTAGCCTAGCACCGAGTGAACTTGTAGATGAGGGAGTGACACTTTCCAACATAGGAGAGGTAGGGTTCACTACGGTCCTCATGTGAGGGGTGACACTTTCTTACATAAGAAAGGTACGGTTCATTACGGTCCTCACGGGGTGGATAGCCTCATGACCCAACATAGGGTGTAGAGTTGATATTTCCATGAATTCCCCAAGTTCCATAAACTATGTTGCCATCATAGGATATTAGCTAGTGGATTTCCAGCGAGATAGCTATGTCATGTTCGGTTCTACTTTGGCCGGTAGATCCACCTTCCATTGGTGTAAGGTTTTATGACACCAGATTCCATGATTAGCACCCATGGTCTATGTCGGTTAAGGTTATGGTTTCCCTAAAGGTAAAATGGACAATGGAAGTAATTGAATAGGATCCTAACTAGGAGGACTTAAGGTAAGTTACTTAGGATAGGTGGAAGTAATGAACCCATCTAGACATTGCACAAGTGACTCCTTAGGAAGTCTTAGGAAGGTAACTTAATAGATATGATTATGTATGTGTCCTTTATGTATGATATTGTAGTCTTGGTTTGACTATGATTATATTGTACTATACTTCTATGATGGCTTGTGTTGTCTTGTGTAGATGCTATGTATGGTATTCTCTTATGTTCCTAAGGTGATGCATTTCACCAGGTATTCCTAAAGGATTACTTAGTAAGCAAATGAATTAAAAGAAAGAGTTAATGTTAAGGAGAGTGAGTTCTCTGTAAAGTGACCTCAAATGGGTATTAAATTCTATATGTGCTTTTCTATGATGTTTGGCCTTTGATTGTGTTTCTATGAAGTATGTGGATGATATAAATACTATTGATAAAGGTTTTATGATGATTTATTCAAAATGGCATGAAGTATGATTTCAAAGGAAATGTCCCTTTTAAATGCATGTTTTTGCATGGTTGCCATACTTAGTACATTCTTGTGCTAATCCCATTCTTCTTTACTTTTTACACAAAGTGTAGGTTATGGAATGCTTAAATGATATCTATGATTGAGGAGCTTGATAGGTGATTTCCCAAGCTCAAGGAAAGGAATCCTTAAGTTCAAGGATGTCCTACTAATGTCTTTAATGTAAAGTCTTTAAATATTGTATAGTTATGTAATGTGTCGTATGGGCCGTGTCCCTAATGTATTATAAAGTTATTCAGTCTAAGATGGCGAAGAGACTTAGAGTCTAAATATGTATTATGACTTTATTTTATATATATATAATGTGATGTATCTAGCATATGATGTGCTATGAAAAGTTTTAAATTTTCCGCTAAATTTACTATGCCAATGCAATGAATAATATGAGAGACTTGTCTTAGACCTCCGAGAGGTCGACAACGCCGGTTACAATCGAAGATTGTATCCTAATTTATAGGGTATGCTTTTGGGTTGTGACAAGGAGTACTCTTTGAAGTTCTCAATGTTGTCTAGATATGCACCGTCCTTAGTGTCTAATCCTAGGGATGAGATGAATAGATTAGTGACCGGGTAGCCGATCTAGTGAGGAAAGAATGTCGTACGGTCATGCTACATGATGATATGACCTTAGCTAGACTCATGGTGTATGCTCAATATATTGAAGAGTCTAAACTTGGGAGTATTACTAGAAACTTGAAAAGAAGTGGTTCAAGTGATCAAGGGCAACCTAGATACAAAAAGAGGACTCAAACTCAAGAGGAATCTAGGGGTGCTAAGTTCAAAATTGAGAAAGGAGGTGGTTCTCAAAATGGCAAGCCTACATGTGTCACTTGTGTAAAGAGGCATTATGGTGAGTGTCTAAGGTGTACCGTAAGTTGCTTTGGATGTGGAAAATATGGACACAAAGTGAGGGATTGTCCTACTAGAGATGGTAAGAAAGTTGTTCCTAATGTTCCAAAAGATGATGCTCCAACAAAGAGGCGTTTCTATGCACTCCGGAATAGATGAGAAAAGCCGGATGAGGAATATGATGATGGTAAGTCGTTGTATTTCTCTTTAGTGATATGAGTTCCTTCTAAGTGGGGGAGTATGGTTAGTGGATGGGCTAGAAGTGTCCTAAATGTTTGATGCATGTGCATGGTGTTTGGGAGTTTTGTTGAAATTGAATTTCATTGACTTCTTGCATTGTGTATTTTATGAAGTCATGATCATGTTGAAAAAGGTATCTATATGATTTTACCATGCATATAAGCATTTTTCTATCATGAAATGCCAAAAAGTTGCATTTTTGAAAAAATTGCTCAATTCACTGTAGCTTTGACAGTTAATTGTTAAATTTTTGAAAATTTGACTTATTCATTCTTTTGTCAGAAATTGTTGAATTGTGGTTAGAACTGATGTATATGAGAATGATAATGAATATAAAATGTGTTTTTTCTATTTGGAATTAAAGATGTGAGTTTTATAGCATGATGAATTGTAGAATTTATTCTAGTTTCTTGTTGTGTTGTGATACTCTTGACTATGGGAAATTGATGTTTTCTCCTTGATTTTATGTTATGTGGCATGGTTTTGAGATTCTAATTGAATCTCTATTCTTGGAAGTGTTCACAGAGTAGCAAGTGTCATTCGAGGATGAATGTTCTCCAAGTGGGGGAGATTGTAAGATCCCGAAAATGACTTAGGTGAAGCTAGAGCCTAACATTGTTTTCATGATGGTCTAAGGTCCTAAATTGGTCTATAATTTAGTATGGTGGAAGTGTCTAAGACATTAGGTGCATTGGAAGTCAAACGTCAAGGGACGATTAAGACGTTCGACGACTAAGTCACCTATGTTCCTGATAATGGTTATATGTTATTATGTGTGATTGATGAGGTTATGAGGTCTTTAAATGAGTTATTTTAGTGTATATAGGCAGTTTGTCAAGTTTTGTGTTTGGAGGTAAACGCCCAAGAACGTCTGTGACGTTCGAAAGGTTTTCCTTGAAATGATATTGTGTGTCTATGCATGTTTCGTCAAGTTTTTCGTGTTTGTTTTGGATGAAATTCATGTGAGAGGTACTAAACTCGTATACGAACATATTCAGGTTGCAAACGTCCGGGAAAACATCCCCAAGGACAATCCAAGTTTCCTTGAGGATGGACCCATGTTGGTGGACAAAACTGCCCAAGGTAGTCCCACCTACGGATGGAAAAGGACGGCTAGTGGCCTGGCCACGCCCCGTAGGTTGAGGGCGTCGATGGGTACTTAGCCGAGGAAGCTAAGTTTCCATTTTACAGGCTCTGACCCAATCGACGGAGAACAGGACGGTCCGTTTGTGGACTGACGCCCCGTCGATGGGCAGTCATCTGTGAGCCTGTCTTCGTGCGCAGGTTCATTGTAAGTTTAGGGGTGAAGTTGTAAATTCACCCCACGTCCAAATAAGTGAAAGGGATGTTACTTGATGGTCTTTTGGGTATTTTAAGCATGTTTATAAGTCTTTAACACTTAGAAGAATTCATTCATCAAAAATCAAAACCCAAATTCTCTTAGAAATTCCATAGAACTCCATTGAAGCCAAAACTCAAGGAAGAGATTCGATTGGAGATTAGAGTGGTAATTATTCATCAAATTGGAGAAATAATATCATTGAGGTATGATTTTTGATCCCTTGAACTCTATTCATCAAGGAACCCAAATTCAAAGAAGTTTTCTAAAGTTTTCAAAGATGAACTTGTCCAATTTTGATGATCTATCCATGGGTTCTTGCATTACAGGTTTTTAATCATTTTATATTGATTTAATTGTTGTTAATTAGATGATTTTAACTCACTTAAACTATGAACCCATGTAATTGATGAACCCTAGTTTTTGACTACTTTATGGGTTACTTGATATTGTCTTAATGCTTATGAATTCTAGTGTAGTTTTCTATGGGCTATTGAATGATGTAAGAATTGTATTCAATTGATGTCCAATCGGTCTTAGATTGATAAATATAATTGTATTGACTTAGATTCATTGAGTATTATGATTAATGCATTAAATTTATGTTCACGACAATCGGTAATTGCTTTATGGTATTGAATTGGATAATTTAGACATGGATTAAATTGGAGATAATGGATTGGTGGTACGCTGCACTAATTCTCTTTATTTTAAGTATTATAGATTTTGAATTATTTTGTGATTGGTATGGCCCACTTATGGTGGCGGTGTTATGTGATTGATGTGGCCTTGTCAGCGTTATTTTAAGTATTATGATGATCATGACCTTGTCGGCACTACTTGAAGTAATATGATGATTTGTGTAGTTGATTGTGAAGTATGATCATATCTACCTACATGTTAAGTAATGTGAAAGTATGTGTTCTTCTATTGATGCTATTTAGGTAATAATGTTAGACTATGACTATGTCTTTATGTGAGTAGTCTTAGAGTTGATGCATGATCATTCCTACTTGTCTATATGAATCTATGATGGTTATCTTGATGATGATATAGTAGTGTATAGGATTACTTAAAGATGATAATGGTTATTCCTATGTGCTTCTGGAATGACATATAATATGTGCTAAAGTGAAGTATGTTGTGTCTTGTTTTGGTAGACTTGTGTCCCTTACTTGATGCATGTATGTATGAATGCAAATATTTGATGTCTTGACTTAGGATGCTAAAGCCTATTAGTCTTGTATGCATGAATGAATGATATGTGAGACCTTGATTGATGATAAGAGGGTCCTTTATGTGAAACCTTGAACCTAGTCGTAAGGTTATGACACTTCAAGTCGAAAGCCATAATGGTATCCGTCTTGTATTGAATGATGGACTTAAGGTTCATTGGCTGGAACGACATCATATCAATCCTTAGAAAAGTCATAATGATCTTCTTGTCGCTATTGTAAGGCATCCCTAGGGGGACCTCTTTGGTAGGGTAAATGTAATTGGGTTATGAACTTGATATGAAAGCCCTTTGTATGAACCTTTAATGTGAATTACTCTGTGAGAACAAAGTTTAGCACCGTGTTAGTATGGTAAGGTAAATAGTTCTAGTTAAAAAATGAGTATAGAATACAAAGTAAGCCCTTCATATTCCTTAACCATGTGCCTACATGGGATGTGTCCAAGTTCTTCCATTGGCAAGTAGAACAACCTCATTGGAGTAGGATAGAACTCCGGATTCCATATTTTTCTACCATGGTCTATGTCGCTTATTGCCTATTCTCATTATGTGGGATACCATTAGCATTAGAGAAGTTCTATGAAGATTAGGTGGTGGTATGGGACGCTATCTAGACATTGCACAATAGGTTTTGAAGATGTTAGTAAGAGTCCCTAGGTCTCCTCCAAGACCATTAGTTGAATGTACTCTATGTGATGAATGTCTCTTGTTGAACTAATGAAATAATGACTTATGTTAGAAAGAATGTAAATGAATTAGTACCTAATCTAGAGTGACTTAAGAATTCCTTAGTTAAAGTTTGAAGGGGGCAGAAGAGATGATCTCTTCATGTCTTATCGAGGGAAGTCTTGAGAATGACTCTAGTTAGGGAAGTTGGTTGAAGCTTTGGGCATGATCTAAACTTAGGAAGTCTTAAGGATTATTTAGGTAATCTTGAAGAGAGTGTATGAGCGTTCTCTTCTAGGAGTACTTAAGTAAGTCTTTCGATAGCCTTGGTAAGGAGAATGTCATATCTTATATGTTCATGTGTTTGGTGTATTGTAAGTGTATATGTGTCTCATTATAAGTAGTCTTGAGGATAATTTAGGCATCCTTAAAGAGGGTTTATGGGAGGTCTCTCTTTGTGTTGCTTAAGTGAGTCTTAGGATAGATTTTAGGGAGAAGATTACATAATAGGAAGTGTCCTATATGAATTAGGATAACTTCACTCTAAAAGTGAAGAAGTTCACTGTACAGTGAAGTAGTTCACTGTTAGTTGCCTTAAAAATGTCCTAAATTGCTTAAATGATTTCTTATGTGTTTCTAAGGTGTTAAATGTTGTTCTTATTATTATATTATGGTATTTAAATAAAAGATGCATACTCACAATAAATGTCCATTTTCATGATTTTTATGCATTATGACATACTTAGTACATGTGGTTGTACTAATTCCATGCTTTTATCTATCTCTATAGCGGTTGGTAGGTGAGGAGCATTTGGGAAGCAAGACTTTGATCGTAGCATCGTTCAAGTGAAGTTGAAGTATGTCCTCATTTGACTCGAGGGCATAGATGTCTTTTATTTCTCTTATTGAAGTATTGTAATAGACTTAGTAGTAATATATTTCTATTGTGTATGGGCCGTGTCCCAAGTACTCTTGTGTCTAAGATTTAATGAAATGAGACTTAGTATTTCCTATGACTTTTATATGAAAAAGTTTTTAAAGACAATGAAAATATGTGTGAAAAGTTTTATTTCCGCACTATTTTCACTATGTATATGCGATGAACGATACGAAAGGGCTTGTATAAGACTTCCGAGAGGTCGAGTACGCTGGTTGCACTCCGAGAGTGTCATATATTCTAGGGTGTGGTCTCGGGATGTGACAGTCTTCGTCCTCGAAGAGGACTAAGACTAGCCTCTCAGCATAAATCATAACATTCATACGTTAAAAATGCGGAAAATTTATAACTTTTGTTTTATATCTATCATGAGGTTTACATAGACCTCTCGCATACATAAAATATATATTCATATCGAGTATACTTAGACCCTTCGTATATGAAGATTCCATAGTCTTATACTTTTATGACACCTAGATATATAAGATACAATATAGTCTTAAAATGGATGTCTCATATCATGACCATCTAAACCAGAGTATAACAATTGGGCATAACACATATATCAATACAATAAGAGCCACATATAGGCTATACAATCTTTGTACTCAAATGAAAGTAAATGAAAAAGTGTCTTTAAGACAAAGCAACATTCAATGCTAGAAAGTGGCATAGCCTTCGAAGTGGTGAGGACCTACCCAACTTGGAGATTTAGGATCCAACTCTTGGTTCAAATGGCCTCCACCTCGTCAACGAATGAAACCTAAAATGTTGGAGAATAGGGAGAAAATTGGGTTATCACATCACTTGTACTAAGTATGGGAACAATGCACACACAACATAGAATACATTCTTGAAAAGGGACAATTTGTAAAGATACCAACTTACTTTAAAACCCCACTTTTATGCAAAATTAGGAACCATATAAACCAGTAACCACATAACCCTCAATACAATATCATATTCAACACAAGACCAACAATACAAAGTCAAGTCAACATGTGTATAGTCAAACAACTTCTACATCACATTATAAGCACAAGGCATGCATACGAACTTCATAACATTTGAGCATAGACAAGACCCTTACCCATGACCCCTTATCAAGTCTACATGTACAAAGCCCAAGAAAAGGCCCATAACCTCACTTAGACAAGTAACCAACAAGGACCATGAGCAATGCCTAATCCTTACATAATATAACATCAAGAGTAACCATCATCATACTTTAGCAACATAGACCAACATCATGCTAATAAATGAAACTAACATCATATATAGTCAATAGCATGTAAAGTCAATATATACATAACATATACATTATATAAACACAAGAACAAACTTCTAAGGTGTCACATCCGGGTTTACCCCCTAGACGTAACCGTCGTCGTCGTCCTCTTTGAGGACTAAGACAAGCCTCTTAGCCTCGTCATAGCATTCATCAATTAAAAATGTGAAGGAATTTAAAACTTTTTATCTATAACTACTCGGAGGTTTACATAGACCTCTACATACACATAATCATATTTATATCAAGTATACATATACTTTTTCATATACGAAGATTACATAGTCTTCTACTTTTATTTCTCCCATATATATAATAAAGAATAATAGTCATAAAAGCCGTCTCATCTCATAAACCATCTATCAAAGACAATAAATCTTGGGCATAGCCCTACATCAATACAAGAAGCCACTTATAGGCTACATACAACATCATCTCAAATGAGTAATAGAGTCAATAGAGAATTAGAGTAACTAAGAACATAAGAGTAAGATATAGGCAACGCCCTCGGGAGAGTGAGGACCTACCACTTGGATGGTAAGATATCTAAGTCTTCCTTTCCAGCAATTCGGAGCAAGTTCAACGACCCGAACCTAAAATGTTTGGGAAAAAGGGAAAGAAATGGGGTTAGTACTCCACATGTACTAAGTATGGAACCATGTATCTATTACCAATCAAAAATACTTAGAAAGGGATATTTAAGACAAATCATTATGAAACATATACAAGTGAATCATAGGCAAAGCAAAGCATACTAACTATAACCTTCATAAAGTCACAGGTGCAATGATCAAGTAAATTCCCATGACTCTTACTTAATCAAGTAACCTACTAAGACTACAATTAGCAATTAACCTTACCTAACATACTCTCCCATTTCGTGAAAACATTCTTCTTCAACCAAAGCAACAACCTTATACTCATAAGCATGTTATTCAATGTACAAAGCCATTTACATTATATCACTACTTTACATACATAATATTGACCTCTCAAAGCTCCTATGAAGGCAAACTAGTACAAGGCTTAAGTAGAGTCCCATACCCCTAACTAAGCTATAGCCAAACCCTTTCAAGTTACTTCGATTAGTCTATATCTTATTCATTCATTTTAGTTTAGGGAAACCTTGACTTAACCGATATAGACCACATGAGAAAATGTGGAATCCGGTGTCATGAAACCTTAGACTGATGGAAGGTGGTCTACCGGCCAAGGTAGAACCTAACGTAAACGTAGCTATCTAGGTGGATCCCTAGCTAGTATCCTATGGTGGCAACATAGTTCAAGAACTAAGAGGTAGATATCCCTATTCATACCATTAGGTAAAGTGGGCCGCTCCTCATGGGAATCCCTTCAATGACATGTCCCATAAACAAGGGACTTAACATCACATGGGCAACTTTAGGATGATTCTTTCCTTCTATGGATAAGTCATCACCTCCCATTGTCAAGTTCGCTCGGTGCTAAGCTAAGTCCCCATTTAGAGAAGTCTTTAATACTATATTAATCTTCTCAATTAGTTTAGATAATAGGGTCAAACCCTTGTATATTCATCATCATAGCTCAATAAGAATTGTATGACAAATAATCCTTTCATTAACAATTCATATAGGTGAAGTTAGCCTTTACACATTTCATCACTATAGGGCACATCTTTACATAACAACTTCCCTATATCATGTATTCTTAGGCAGCCTCACAACCAACCTAAACATTTCAATTCAATCATCATACCAACATATCACCTTAAGCAAGGTATACTTCAACACACATTATCACTTGATGACAATTAATCACCATTTGAAGCAAGGATTAGGATAATGAAGACTTACCAATACTTCTCCATAGTTCACCAATAAAAGGGCCTTACCATCAACCCATAGACTAACCCAATTTGGGTCATCACATCAATGTAATTCAATAGTCAACATAAGAACTAATTTAAGAGAAGCACTATACCATAATGCAATACTACATCAAAGCTCGGTAACATGATATCAAAGTCTATCTTCTTACCCTAGATACGATACTCAAGAAATAGGCAAGAAGAACTTCAATTCACCACAATAGATTCATGATCAATGCAATAACAATCATTAAAGATGATTTAAACAAGAACTAGATCAATTACTTCAATCAAACCAAAAATTCATATCAAACTACATCAATTCATCATAATCAAGTTGCAATAAATGATAATCTATTCATTATAACTCAAATAATACCTAAACAACTCAATTCATATACTCAATTTCGAAATTGGATGAAACCCATAGGAAACTCAACTTTTTTTGAAAATCTTTGAAGGAGCCCTTTGAAAAAAGAAGTTTCAAAGGTGAATTAGATCCCATACCTTAAGGTTTGATGATGTTTTGATGGTGATTTCCTGCTAAAACCAGTCCCAAATGATCTTACAAAGCTATTCTCCAATGGAGTCTTCCAATAGAGAGAGAAAGTAGAGAGAAGAAAGAGAGCTTTGTTTGGAGAATTGTCATTAGGTTAATGAAGGTTGGGGTATTTATAGTGGGGTCTTAAGTCACTTAATTAGTCTTCCCTTAATACCCTAATTATTCCTAAGACACTTAATAAAATAATTAACTAAAACTTAAATCCCTGAAAACACTACAGGCCCTCCCCGCCGACTCCCCTCCGACGAGCCATCGTGGGCGTGACGGACAGGCCCCCCTCCGTCCTGCACGTCCGTCGCGTTGGTCGGAGACTATGCACACGGAGGCTTTCTTCCCAGCAGTTAAGACTAGCACGACGGTGGCCTCGACGCCCCATCGCGCCTGTGACACCCCGTCATGGTGTCCGTCGTGGCCTACTGTCTCAAGGGTCCTCCTCGAGAGCCCTTAGTCGATCCTCGGGGAGTCCTACCCTGACTTTTCCAACATGAAACCATTCCACACTATGTGTTACACCTATTGTTACAAACTTTTACTAAATTCTGAATCTTTAAATTGGTTAAACTAAAAGGACACTCTAGCCCTCTTATGAACCAACTTATCAGACGTAATGAACGTTTTGGTTCCAAAACACTTCAACGACTCCATATACGCCTAATTTGGCTAGGAACAATGGTTTAGACCTTAAGGAGCCTGTTTAAGTATTATCACATGACTTTGGAATTTCGAAATGTTACATTATCCCCCCCTTAGGAACATTCGTCCCCGAATGACACTAAACACTCGTTAAATGAGGGAATAGACTCAAGACTAGCAGCTCAACCAATTCACAATATTCAATTAACATGAATCATATCATTTCAATAAAACACTTCAACACATCACTTTATCATACATAAGCTCAAAGTTTCCTCATGAGATACTTTCTACTCACAACACACATAAGCTCAATCATTTGATATGCAAGTCACTTAGCACAAAGTTCATCTTATCAATATGCTTAATATAACATCCACGAGGATTCTCTATATCACAATACACAACTTGACTCAAATATGCAAGAAGCAAGAAAATTCAATTTAATTAAGGTCACCCTACAGTGACTTCATTGTGAAGTCTCAAAAACTAGGATTTTTGAAGAAACTTCACCAAAACATCAAGAATACACAAAGTCTATTATATTTATATCATTAGAGAGAAAGACTAACCTTAATCATCAAAAAGATAAGGATAACGGGTTTTCATGTCGGCCTCAGCCTCCCATGTCGCACCCTCAACTAGGTGGTTCTTCCATAACACTTTTACGGAAACCACCTCCTTGTTCCTCAACCTTTTCACTTGCCTATCAAGGATTTGGATAGGAACCTCCTCATAATAGAGGTTATCCTTGACTCCAAGACCTTCAATAGGAATAATAGTCTCGGGATCCCCAACACACTTCTTCAACATCGAGACGTGGAAAACCGGATGAACCGAAGATAAATCGTTAGGTAGTTTGAAGCGATAGGCAACTTTACCAACCCTTTCTAAAATCTCATAAGGACTCACATAACGAGGGCTCAACTTCCCTTTCTTGCCAAATCTTACCACCCCTTTCATAGGTGAGATTTTTAAATTCACCTTGTCACCCTCTTCAAACTCCAAATCTCTTCTCCTATTGTCGGCATAGGAATTTTGTCGACTATAGGCTGTTTGCAACCTATTCCTTATGATATGAACATTCTCCAAAGTCTTATAAGTCAAGTCGGGACCAAAGATCGATGATTCACCAACTTCAAACCATCCTATAGGAGACCTACACCTCCTACCATACAAGGCTTCATAGGGAGCCATGGATATGGACGAATAAAAACTATTATTATAAGCAAACTCAACCAACGGCAAGTGCTTATCCCAACTCCCTTTAAAATCAATAATGCAAGCTCTAAGCATATCCTCAAGAGTTTGAATTGTGCGTTCCGCTTGACCATCCGTTTGAGGATGAAAGGCGGTACTCAATTTCACTTTAGTACCCAAACCTTTTTGGAAAGACTTCCAAAATGTAGATGTGAATTGTGCACCCCGATCCGAAATGATGGATAACGGGATACCATGGCGACACACAATCTCATCTATGAAGATCTTTTCATAATCCTCCGCCGAATACGTGGATTTGACGGGAATAAAATGAGTGGACTTAGTAAATCTATCAACAATCACCCATATAGAATCATATGACTTTTGAGTCCGAGGCAACCCTACCACAAAGTCCATATTAATGTCTTCCCACTTCCAGGTAGGAATTTGGATCTCTTGTAGTGAGACACCCGGCTTTTGATGTTCCGCCTTTACTTGTTGGCAGTTTGGACACTTAGCAACAAATTCTTCTATGTCCTTCTTCAAACCTTCCCACCAATATATTTATCGAAGGTCATGATACATCTTAGTAGAACCCGGATGGATGGAATAGTGGGATCCATGGGCTTATTCAAGGATCCGATACCTCAATCCATCAGCATCAGGAACACATAACCTCCCTTGGTACCTCAACACACCATCCCCTCCTAAGGAGAAAGACTCATTCATCTTGCCAAGAACAGATTCCTTCAACTCCATCAATAGTTGATCAAGGTGTTGTTTGGACTTCACCTCAACCACCAATGATGATTCAGAGCTATGACGAACCGTGGCACCTCCATTTAGAGAACTCTCTAAACAAACACCCAATCTAGTCAAACTATGAACATCTTTCACTAATTCTTTCTTGTCTTCATCAAAATGAGACACACTACCCATAGTCAAATGGCTTAGAGCATCCGCCACCACATTGGCCTTGCCGGGGTGATATAGGACACTCATATCATAATCCTTCAACAATTCCAACCACTTTCTTTGTTGGAGATTCAACTCTTTTTGAGTAAACACATATTGAAGACTCTTATTATCGGTGAAAACATCCACATGAACACCATACAAGTAATGTCTCCACATTTTTAAAGCAAACACTACGACCACTAATTCAAGGTCATGAGTGGGGTAATTTCTCTCATGAACCTTAAGTTACCGTGAGGCATAGGCAATCACCTTCCCATTTTACATAAGCACACACCCCAAACCTATGCGGGATACATCACAATATACAACGAACCCTTTAGAACCTTCCGGTAAAGTTAATACTGGAGCTGAAGTAAGCCTATCTTTCAACAGTTGGAAACTCTTCTCGCAGGCCTCCGACCACTCAAACTTTTTACCCTTTTGAGTTAATAAAGTCAATGGAGATGCAATGGATGAAAAACCTTCTATAAACCTTCGGTAATAGCCTGCTAAACCCAAGAAACTCCTTGGGTGTACCTCAACTCCCTCACTAGAGATGATGTGCCCAAGAAACGCTACCGGCCTCAACCAAAACTCAAACTTGCTATACTTGGCGAACAATTTATGCTCTTTAAGGGTTTGCATTACTACCCTTAGATGACTCATGTGATCAACGTCATTCTTCGAATACACCAAGATATCATCGATAAATACAATAACAAATGCATCAAGGTAACTTTGAAACACTCTATTCATTAGGTCCATGAACGCCGCCGGAGCATTTGTGAGGCCAAAAGACATAACCACGAACTCATAATGCCCATACCTATTCCGAAAGGCCGTCTTTGGAATATCTTCATTTCTCACCCTAAGCTGGCGATACCCTGACCTCAAGTCAATTTTGGATAAGTAACTCGTTCCTTGGAGTTGATCAAATAAATTATCAATTCGAGGAAGAGGAAACTTGTTCTTGATAGTAACCTTGTTGAGTTGGCGGTAGTCAATACACATTCTCAAGGACCCATACTTCTTTTTCACGAACAAAACCGGAGCACCCCATGGAGAAATGCTAGGCCTTATAAAGCCCTTGTCTAGCAAATCTTTAAGTTGTGCCTTCAACTCCTTTAACTCGGTCGGAGCCATTCTATAAGGAGGAATAGAGATAGAGTTTGTTTCCGATAGCAAATCAATACCGAAATCAATTTCCCATTCGGGAGGAATGCCGGGAAGGTCATCAGGAAAGACCTACGTAAATTCACTCACCACGGGGACCGACTCAATAGGAGGAACTTCGGAATCGACTTCTTGGACTCTCACAATATGATAAAGACACCCTTTTGAGATCATTTTACACGCTTTTAGACATGATATGAAATGACCTCTAGGAAGAGAATTTTCACCCTTCCACTCGATAACGGGTTCATTAGGGAAACTAAATATCACAACTCTTGTTCTATAATCAATAGAAGCGAAACTAGCATGCAATCAATCCATACCTAAAATGGCATCAAAATCAAGCATGTCTAGTTCAACTAGATCAACATGAGAAACTCTATGGGGTATAGAAATAGGACAATTTTGGTAGACTCTTTTTGCTACAACCAACTCACCCACCGGAGTAGACACTACAAAAGGTTCATGCAAATCATCGGGTAAAGTACTAAACTTCTTAGCTACTAAGGGAGTAACAAAAGACAAAGTAGCACCCGGATCAAGTAATGCATACACATCAATAGCAAAGATTTGTAACATACCAGTCACCACATCGGGAGAGGCCTCTTGGTCATCTCTCGAACAAAAACCATAAAAATGGTTCTTCTTAGGATCCTCACCTGCTTGCTTTTGCATATCCCTTTCTCGGTTCCTTATGTTAGGGCAGTCACTAGCTTTGTGATCACTCTTTCCACAACTAAAGCAATTCCCCATTCCGATCAAGCATTCACCATAATGATCCTTTCCACACTTAGCACGTAGGGTTCTCATTAGATGAGTTTCCACCCTTTCCCTTTGCAACTTTTGGTCTGGGTGCTTTAGAATCCCTAGTCTTGGGAAATTTGGATGGAACTTGATTTGAGAACCTCTTCTTAAATCTAGGCTTGTCTTGAATTCCAATCCTATCTTTAGTAGTTCCACTCTCAAAAGACCTTTTCCTTCTTAAGTCCTTATCCTTATCCTTCCTTTTTTCTCCAGCCTCCTTAATCCTTTTTGCATGCACCATAAGACGACCAATATTCATGTTATCATTAAGCATAGCCGATTGACATTCTTCTTCCAAATCATCCGACACACTTGTCACGAATTGACTCATCTCGTCTCTAGGATCGGAGACCAAGGAAGGAGCATACTTAGCCAATTGAATGAACTTCAAAGAGTACTCATGAACACTCATTTCTCCTTGGCGAAGATTGATAAACTCCACCACCTTAGTTTCTGTCATATCTCTAGGGAAGAACCGATCAAGGAAAGCCCTTTTGAACAACTCCCAAGTCACTGGCCCACTTTGAAGTGGCCTATTGTCCTTGCATTGCACATGCCATGTCTGAGCCACATCCTTGAGTTGGTATGAGGCCAACTCGGCATTCTCACTAGAAGACAACCCCATAGCACACAAAATCTTATAAACCTCATCAATGAATTCTTGAGGGTCTTCGTTAACCTTAGACCCATAGAAGATAGGAGGATTCATTCGGGTGAAGTCTCTAAGTCGGGAAGCCATAGTTTGCTCATGAACTGTAGGTGCCAAATCCCTATTAGCTTGGGCAGTCATGGCTTGGGGTTGCACCGTTGCGGCTTGAGCTTGAGTAGTCATGGATTGAGCCATTTGAGCAAGAATAGCCCTCATCTAAGCCTCTTCCATAGGTGGAGGATCAACGGGAACCTGATCATCAACAACAATCTCTTCAAGAGGAGGAACTGAATCACCACGGGGAGGGATTCCCACAGCAGCAATCTCCTCCAAAAGTCTTCTGGCTGCATTCCTTCTAGTATTCATTTCCTATAACCAAAACACAAGGTTTATGCAAATACATATACGACGTACATTCTAGAGGCACAATATGGATTTCCAACAATGAGAGTGATTCCTAAGTATCAAATAAGTTCCTATTCATAAGTTTGGCGCGTTTCACAATTATGAATACAAACCTATATAACGTGGTTGAGAGAGACGTTAACATCAAGGATATTCAACCTCATGCTCTGATACCAAGTTTGTCACATCCGGGTTTACCCCCTAGACGTAACCGGCGTCGTCGTCCTCTTTGAGGACTAAGACAAGCCTCTTAGCCTCGTCATAGCATTCATCGATTAAAAATGTGAAGGAATTTAAAATTTTTTATCTATAACTACTCGGAGGTTTATATAGACCTCTACATACACATAATCGTATTTATATCAAGTATACATAGACTTTTTCATATACGAAGATTACATAGTCTTCTACTTTTATTTCACCCATTTATATAGTAAAGAATAATAGTCATAAAAGCCGTCTCATCTCATAAACCATCTATCAAAGACAATAAATCTTGGGCATAGCCCTACATCAATACAAGAAGCCACTTATAGGCTATATACAACATCGTCTCAAATGAGTAATAGAGTCAATATAGAATTAGAGTAACTAAGAACATAAGAGTAAGATGTCAGCAATGCCCTCGGGAGAGTGAGGACCTACCACTTGGATGGTAAGATATCCAAGTCTTCCTTTCCAGCAATTCAGAGCAAGTTCAACGACCCGAACCTAAAATGTTTGGGAAAAAGGGAAAGAAATGGGGTTAGTACTCCACATGTACTAAGTATGGAACCATGTATACAATTACCAATCAAAAATACTTAGAAAGGGATATTTAAGACAAATCATTATGAAACATATACAAGTGAATCATAGGCAAAGCAAAGCATACTAACTATAACCTTCATAAAGTCACAAGTGCAATGATCAAGTAAATTCCCATGACTCTTACTTAATCAAGTAACCTACCAAGACTACAATTAGCAAATAACCTTACCTAACATACTCTCCCATTTCGTGAAAATATTCTTCTTCAACCAAAGCAACAACCTTATACTCATAAGCATGTTATTCAATGTACAAAGTCATTTACATTATATCACTACTTTACATACATAATATTGACCTCTCAAAGCTCCTATCAAGGCAAACTAGTGCAAGGCGTAAGTAGAGTCCTATACCCCTACCTAAGCTATAGCCAAACCCTTTCAAGTTACTTCGATTAGTCTATATCTTATTCATTCAGTTTAGTTTAGGGAAACCTTGCCTTAACCGACATAGACCACATGAGAAAATGTGGAATCCGGTATCATGAAACCTTACATTGATGGAAGGTGGTCTACCGGCCAAGTTAGAACCTAACGTAAATGTAGCTATCTAGGTGGATCCATTAGCTAGTATCCTATGGTGGCAACATAGTTCAAGAACTAAGAGGTAGATATCCCTATTCATACCATTAGGTAGAGTGGGCCGCTCCTCATGGGAATCCCTTAAATGACATGTCCCATAAACGAGGGAGTTAACATCATATGGGCAACTTTACGATGATTCTTTCCTTCTATGGATAAGTCATCACCTCCCATTGTCAAGTTCGCTCGGTTCTAAGCTAAGTCCCCATTTAGAGAAGTCTTTAATACTATATTAATCTTCTCAATTAGTTTAGATAATAGGGTCAAACCCTTGTATATTCATCATCATAGCTCAATAAGAATTGTATGAGAAATAATCCTTTCATTAACAATTCATATAGGTGAAGTTATCCCTTACACATCTCATCAAAATAGGGCACATCTTTGCATAACAACTTCCCTATATCATGTATTCTTAGGAAGCCTCACAACCAACCTAAACATTTCAATTCAATCATCATACCAACCTATCACCTTAAGCAAGGTATACTTCAACACTCATTATCACTTGATGTCAATTAATCACCATTTGAAGCAAGGATTAGAATAATGAAGACTTACCAATACATCTCCATAGTTCACAATAAAAGGGCCTTACCATCAACCCATAGACTAACCCAATTTGGGTCATCACATCAATGTAATTCAATAGTCAACATAAGAACTAATTTAAGAGAAGCACTATACCATAATGCAATACTACATCAAAGCTTGGTAACATGATATCAAAGTCTATTTTCTTACCCTAGATTCGATACTCAAGAAATAGGCAAGTAGAACTTCAATTCACCATAATAAATTCATGATCAATGCAATAACAATCATTAAAGATGATTTAAACAAGAACTAGATCAATTACTTTAATCCAACCCAAAATTCATATCAATCTCATACCTAGGGATAAGGGTTTTTGGGTCATCACCCACAATCTAGATCAAACTACATCAATTCATCATAATCAAGTTGCAATACATGATAATCTATTCATTATAACTCAAATAATACCTAAACAACTCAATTCATATACTCAAATTCGAAATTGGATCAAACCCATATGAAACTCAACTTTTTTTGAAAATCTTTGAAGGAGCCCTTTGAGGAAAGAAGTCTCAAAGGTGAATTAGATCCCATACCTTAAGGTTTGATGACGTTTTGATGGTGATTTCGTGCTAAAACCAGTCCCCAATGATCTTCCCAAGCTATTCTCCAATGGAGTCTTCCAATAGAGAGAGAAAGTAGAGACAAGGAAAAGAGTTTTGTTTTGAGAATTGTCATTAGGTTAATGAAGGTTGGGGTATTTATAGTGGGGTCTTAAGTCACTTAATTAGTCTTCCCTTAATACCCTAATTACCCCTAAGACACTTAATAAAATAATTAACTAAAACTTAAATCCTTGAAAACACTACAGGCCCTCCATGACGACTCCCCGCAGACGAGCCATCGTGGGCGTGACGGACAGGCCCCCCTCCGTCCTGCACGTCCGTCGCGTTGGTTAGAGACTGTGCACACGGAGGCTTTCTTCCCAGCAGCTAAGGCTGGCACGACGGTGGCCTTGACGTCCCGTCACGCCTGTGATGCCCCGTCATGGTGTCCGTCGTGGCCTACTGTCTCAAGGGTCCTCCTCGAGGGCCCTTAGTCGATCCTCGGGGAGTCGTACCCTGACTTTTCCAACATAAAACCATCCCACACTATGTGTTACACCTATTGTTACAAACTTTTACTAAATTCCGACTCTTTAACTTAGTTAAACTAAAAGGACACTCTAGCCCTCTTATGAACCAACTTACCGGACGTTATGAACGTTTTGGTTCCAAAACACATCAACGACTCCATATATGCCTAATTTGGCAAGGAACAATGGTTTAGACCTTAAGGAGCCTGTTTAAGTCTTATCACATGACTTTGGGATTTCGAAATGTTACATAAGGCTTCCCTCAAGGCAAACTAATGCAAGGCATAGGTAGAGTCACATACCCCTACCTAGGCTAAGTCAAACCTTTTAAGTCACCCTAGTTAATGTTTACTTCATTACTTCATCTGACATTCGGGAACACTTGACTTAACCGACATAGACCATAAGAGCTAAGTGTGGAATCCGGTGTTGTACAACCATACACCGATGGTAGGTGATTTACCATCCAATGTAGAACCAAACATGAACATAACATCTAGGTGGATCCACTAACTAGTATTTCTACGGAGGTAACATACTTCAATAACTAGGAAATGTAGTTGGGACCCTGTTTATGCCTTTAGGCATTGTAGATTCCAATCTCATGAGCACATTAGTGAACCTACCTTCCCTACTTGGGAAGGGATACTTGTCAATTCTAGTTCACTCCGTGCTAAGCTAGAGTCCCTTTTGAAGTAAGTAATAGGAGACTACTCCTTGTATATCATCATAATTATCTCATTAGGAAGTGTATGAGAATCACCTTTCAATACATTCCTTATAGTGAGATTAACACCATATACTATTTCATAGTAACGCACACAAATAAATCAACATAATCCTTATATCATTACAACCTTAACATGATCTCACAATTCATAGGATATGACATTTCAATACCAACATCATACCACCATAATCAATCCAATCACAACACATATACTTCAGTTGAATCACCATCATTAGGTATAAGCCATCACAATATAGTTAGGATTTGTAGATCACAAAGCCATACCTCTTCCTCTTCCAAATCCATCATCATGGTCTTACCATCAACCAATACCAATTCACTCATAAATTGGTATAAATACGACATAGTATAGTAATTCACACATTATCCAAGCCAATTGCATCAATACTAAATAATTCTATTCAAGATCACAACCTAGGGTTAAGGGGTAAAGGTCATCTTCCACAAACTAGGCCAATTCATCAATAGGTAGTATAATTGAATCATAATACATGTTAATCTACTCATAATAACCAAAATAAATGATAAGAAAGGCAATTCATAAGATCAATTTCGTATTGGAAAGAAACCCACATGAAACTCAACTTTTTAAATTGAATTTTGGAAGAACCCTTTGGGGAAAAGAATCCCAATGGTGAAACGTTCCCATACCTTGGTACTTGATGATGATTGATGGATAAAAGTATCCTCCTGGATGCTCTAAAACCGTTAGACCTTGTCTCCCATGGAGTTCTTCTTCTTGGGAGAGAGAAAGTAGAGAGAAGGAAGAACAATTGTGCTTTGGGGCTGTGAGACTTAAGTGAGGTTTTAGACTTATGGTAGGTTATATAGTTAATTAACTAACCTAATTAAAAAAACCATAATCACTATTTAAGCCCCTAACTAAACTAACTAATTAAATGAAATCACTAAATTTACCTACGAAAATAGTGGTCCGACCTATGAGACCCCGACCTACGGGCCGTATGTTAGTCGACGATCAGGACCTCACCGTCCTGTGCTTCTTCGTTAGAGACTGAGACTAGCCAAAATGGCCTTTTATAAAAAATGTCTAAGTCTTCATCGACAGAGGCATCGACACCCCGTCGATTCACCCACGCTTCGTCGCTTGCACACGTAGGTGGATACTGTCTCATGGCAGCTTTTTGCCAAAAGGGTCCTCCTCAAGGACCCTTGGTTGGTCCTTGTGGGGTCATAACCAGAAGTTTCGACTACAAACCAACTCTATGTATTAGATAACCCATTACCAAATTTCATCGAATTCCGACTCCTAAAACATAGTCAAATAGGCTACGGCACACTAGCACCTCTTGAACTAGTTTACAAACGTCATGGACTTTCTTTGACGTTTTGATTCTAAAACTTCATAATGACTTTTTATCATTATTATTGACCTTAATACAGTGACACAAACTTTAGACACTCATGTTAGGCTCTAGAATACATCTTAGACTTTCAGAGTGTTACAACTTAGCTCATATGTTTTTAAAACAACTTCTTCTCTAGTTTGAGGTAATTACTCAAACCTAGCTTTAAAAGCTCTCTTGGAAATCATAGTTCCCCTTCTATAAAACTAGCCAAAGGCTCTGTGGAAGTCTAGCTTCCTTTCTTTCTCAAAATGCAAAAATATTTGTAACTCTTAGGGACTACTTAGTTCCTTTATAGCTTTTGAGAAATGAACTCACTCTTTGCTCTTTGCTTTACTTGAAACGTAACTCTTAGGGAATACTAGTTCCCTTATAGCTTTTGAGATTTAGGCTCTACTAATTACTCATTTCTCAACTTGTAGCATGAGCCTTAAAACAAAGTAAAAATGTTTGTTTAAGACTCTTGAAAACTATAAGAATTCACTTTCTCTTGCTTCTTAACTTCTAAACTTGACTCTTAACTTTTTTGAGTTTGATCCTAGCTTTCCTAGAATTAGATTATGGATTCAAGGAGCATGATCTCATGTTTATGGATGATTTCATGATATTTAGATGAATTTTAGAGAGTTGGAATCAATTACAAATTATAGGTACATCACTTAGGAACTAGTACGAAAAGATGGGGTGAAAATGAGATCTCCAAGGTGAACCTGGCACTCTGAGAGGCGCGGGGCGCCAGATCCAGACTAACAGACACTGTTCTCAAAGTCATTGGCTGGTGCGGCATGCCAAACTCTTTCAGAGAGAGCCTGCCCTGAGGGGATCAGGCAGGCGCGGTGCCCCAGGGCTTGTCAGACGAGATTTCTGACTTTTCATCACCGATTTTCAATTCCAAAACTTCTAAACTTCCATGGATCCCACCCCCTAAACACTTAGGATCTCTAAATTTCTCAATAACCAATAGTTTAGAATCATAAAATAGCCCAGAAACACAAATCAAATGACCAAAGGTATACTAAAACTCAACCAACAAGAATTCAATGGTTTTTCATCAAGAATTTTAGTGTTCATCATTCAATCAACTCAAATTGCACTGAGTTAAACATATTGTTGTGTGGGTGGAAGAACCCAACACAGAATTATCTCACATACCTCAAAGGGATCACCCCCGATGAAGTTCACTCAACGATCTTGTCGTTCTTGGCAAAATCTTGGTCTTTTCTCCTTTCTCCTTCTTCTCTTCTCTGTTCTCCGAATCCCTAAGTGTATTCAATCTTTTAAAAACTGACTTAAGGATTAATTTTACCCGTAATAAAAACAAATTAGGAAATAGTAGGGTTAAAAGACTACTTTACCCTTACTAAAATCCGTATTGGACTTGTCTCAGTCCAACAACCCAACTTTCGATAGACATATCTCCCTCATACGATATCGAAAATGCGCAAACTTGGTGGCACTGGAAAGATATCTCCAAGGGATTCCAATCATATATAGAAGTGATTCTAACTAATCCTTATCTAGAAATTATGTTCATTTGAAGATGACCAAAAGTGCACTTTTGCACTTTGGAAATTTTCCAGATTTTTCCGATTCATTCCAAAAATGACTATTCTTAGTTTGTTTGTTAAATCATAGATATTTTGGTCTACGAGATGATACGATATCTCCCCCTTGCGAACATTCTTCCTCGAATGAGAACTCTTTCACAAAGCTAAGGGTAGTAACACCATTTTAGCACTCAACAAACAAAAGCAAGTAATAACATGCTTACACATAGTCTTATAAAGTGCTAGAAGGAGTATTTAGTACCTTGATCTGCATTATCTCAAGATTCAAAGAGATGTGGATATCTCTTCTTCATTTCCTCCTCAGCTTCCCAAGTTACTTCTTCAACAAATTGACTCCTCCAAAGAACTTTGACTGATGCAACTTTCTTTGTTCTCAACTTGCGAACTTGACGATCCAAAATTTGAACCGAAATCTATTCACAGGATAAACTATCCTTAATACCAACATTTTCAGTTAGTACAATGAGTTAAGATCACCCATGCATTTTTTCAACATGGATAAATGAAATACTAGATGAACCGTTGCTAATTCTGGTGGTAGCTTTAACTCATAAGATACATTGTCCACTCTCTTGGATATTCTATAAGGTCCAATAACCCGGAAACTAAATTTACCTTCTTACCAAACCTCATAACCACCTTCATGGGTGAAACCTTAAGATATACCCAATTGTCCACCTCAAACTCTAATGACCTTCTCCTAACATCTGTGTAGGACTTTTTGCAACATTGTGCCGTCTTCAACCTCTCTTGAATGACTTCGACTTTCTCCATGAGTTGGTGAACTAAATATGGTCCTATTAACCCTGCTTCACCAACTTCTAACAACCCAATAGGAGATCTGCATCTTCTACCATAAAGAGCCTCATATGGAGCAATTTGGATGCTCGAATAGTAACTGTTGTTGTAAGTGAACTCAATGAGAGGTATGTGATCATCCCAATTACCTTTGAAGTCGATAACTCAAGATATCAACATATATTCTAAGGTCTGGATAGTACGCTCTACTTGTCCACCTATATAAGGATGAAAAGCAGTGCTTAAGTTCACCTCTGAACCCAAACTATTCTGGAAAGATTTCCAGAATTTTGCAGTAAATTGTGCACCTCCATCTGAAATAATGGAGACCGGAACTCCATAAATTCTCACCACCTCTTTAAGGTAAAAATTAGCATAATCCTCGGCCGAATAGATAGTCTTTACTGGCAAAAAATGGGATTTTTTCCATTCTATCGACAATCACCCAAATAGAATCATGTTGTCTGCCAGATCTTGGAAAGCCTGTCATAAAGTCCATATTAATCATCTCCCACTTCCATTCTGGAAGTTCTATAGTCTGAGCCAATCCTCCAGGCCTTTGGTGTTCTGCTTTAACTTGTTGGCAACTTGGGCACTAGGCAACAAACTCAGCAATATCCTTTTTCATGCCTTCCCACCAATATACCTCTCTCAAATCGCGGTACATCTTGGTGGAACCCAGATGAATGGAATACCTGGAGGTATGAGCCTCCTCCAGGATCCACTTTTGGAGTCCATCCACCTTAGGTACACACAATCTACCTTGGTACTTGAGCACACAATCTCTCCATTGTTCAAAAGAAAATTCTCTTTGCTTATGAATATTCTCCTTTAAATCAAGCAAAATGGGGCCTTGGTCTTGTTTCTCTTTCACCTCTGACAGTTGTGATGATTCAGCCCCATTAGTCTCCACTACCCCTCTTATGTGGAATCCATAAGTCTAACTGCCAGACATGCGAGTTTAGGCATATCTTTAGCTAACTCGCTGGATAACCTGCTTGAGGCATCAACAACTACATTAGCCTTACCTAGGTGGTAAAGAATACTCATATCATAATCCTTGAGTAATTCTAACCTCCTCCTCTGTCTGAGATTTAACTCATTCTGAGTAAACATATATTGGAGGCTCTTGTGATAAGTAAATATTTTGACATGAACACCGTACAAGTAGTGCCACCATATCTTGAAGGAAAACACTACTACAGCCAATTCAAAGTCACGAGTCGGATAATTTTTCTCATTAACCTTCAACTGTCTGGAGGCATAAGCTATAACCTTTTCATTCTACATTAAAACACAACCCAAACCAACTCTCGATTCATCAAAGTACACCACAAAACCTTGAGTACCCTCTGGTAAGGTCAAAACCAGAGCGATAATTAATCTCTTTTTCAATTCCTGAAAGCTTTTCTCACAAGCTCCAGACCATTGAAACTTGAGTGTATTTTGAGTTAGCTTGGTCAAAGGAGACTATATAGATGAAAATACTTCAACAAATCTCCTCTAATAGCAAGCCAAACCCAAGAAACTCCTTATATCTGTTGGAGATGTTGATCTAGGCTAACTCGTAACTGCTTCAATCTTTTGGGTGTCAACTCTAATCCCATCACAGGAAACGATGTGGACGAAGAACGCCACAGACTTAAGCCAAAACTCATTCTTGGAGAACTTTGCATATAGCTCCTTATCTTTCAAAGTCTTCAGAACAATCCTGTGTTGACTAGCATGATCTTCTTCATTTCTTTAACAAATCAATATGTCATCAATGAAGACGATGACAAACATATCTGAATAGGGTTTGAAGACTCTGTTCAGAAGATCCATGAATGTTGCAGGCGCATTAGTCAAACCAAAGGACATAACCAAAAACTCATAATGCCCATATCTTGTTCTAAAAGTTGTCTTTACAATGTCACATTCCCTAACTTTTATCTGATGGTAGCCTTATCTGAGATCAATTTTCGAGAAGCAAGAAGCACCCTGAAATTGGTAAACAGTTCATCTATCATTGGAATAAGATATTTATTCTTGATGGTCACCTTATTCAATTGGCGGTAGTCTATATACATCCTAACGGGGAACCATCCTTTTTCCTTACAAACAAGACTGGAGCGCCCCAAGGTGAGACACTTGGTCGAATGAAGCCTTTATCTAACAAATATTTCAATGCTGGTGCCATTCTATATGGCGGGATAGATATAGAACTAGCATCTGGAATAATGTCTATGCCAAAGTCTATTTCTCTTTCAGGAGGGACTCTGGGTAGATCATCATGAAAGAGTTATGGAGACTATTTCACTATAGAAACTCACTGAAGGGATGTTACCTTAGAATTTAAGTCATTAACTCGGACTAAGTAATAGAGACACCCCTTTGAAACTAACTTTCTCGTCTTAAGGTACGAAATGAAACAACCCTTAGGCACTGCTGAACTACTACTCCACTCTATGACTGACTCTTTAGGAATATGGAACTTGACAACTCAAGTTCCAAAATCTATTGACGCGTAACTGGCATGAAGCCCGTCCATACCCAAAATGACATCAAAATCTACCATGTCTAGCTCTACTATATCAGCCATGGTGTTCTTATGATTTATGGAAACATGACAATCACGATAGTATCTTTTCGCTAGAATAGACTTCCCAACAGGTGTAGATGCACAGAATTGTTCACAATGTTTTTAGGAAGAATCTCAAACTAATTTGCAACATAAGGAGTTACAAATGATAAACTTGCTCCTAGGTCTAACAAAACATAAACATCAAAATTAAATACTTTCATCATACCCATGACAACATCTGGAGAGTTTTCTTGCTTTTGGTGTCTATTGATGGCATAGAGACGATTTTCCTCTCTGCCAGTACCACAAATGGATCCTCTTGGTGAAGCCATGCATGGTGGAGCAACTGATGAATATTGGGCTCTATTGGCTGCATTTCCATCTCCCTAATTATTCTTGGGACTCTCTTTCATGTAGTGACCCTCTTGACCGCATTTAAAACAACCCGATTGGCCATCACGATACTTACCGGCGTGGTTTCTACCACACCTACCATATGGTGGAGCCCAACTACCTCCTTGTGCCACACTAACTTGGGAGTGGTCTGGTCTAGCCTTAATGTTTTGCAAATTCTTTCCATTATACTCACCTTTGTTTCGGGGAGCAGGTGCACTAGCATATGATGGTGCATACCTCTTTTGTTTTAGAAATTGTGGTCGACTTGAACTACTTTTCTATTGACAAGACTCATTCACAGTCTTAGCTTTCTTGTTTATTTACTCCTCTCTACACTTAGCTTATCCTCTTCAACTTGTTGCACATATACCATTAACTTTGAAATGTCCATGTCCCCAATAAACATCGTAACCCTACCTTTTTTGCTTGAAGCACGACCCAAGCTTGTAATAAACACGCTCATTCTTCTTCTCATATCCTTAACCATCTCTGAAACATAGCGAGATAGATGGGCGAACTTTAAACCATACTCATGAACACTCAAGGAGTCCTGTTTCAAAGTAAGGAACTCCCGTACCTTTGATTCCTTCAGTTCTCGAGGAAAGAAACGCCCCAAGAAAGCTACTTCAAAGCAAGCCCAACTTGGATGTGGTGCATCCTCATCTCTTCCCTCCTTTAAATGATCCAACTAAGTCCTAGCCACGTTCTTGAGTTTAAAAAGGTATTCGATGTAATGCATGGTAAAGCTTGGGGGATTCATCCTCAAGAATTCCCAAATCCTCGAAGTGTCAGGCCCTTCTTGTCGAGCTCAACTTTGCTACCCAACTTGGTTGGTAACAACTGCACTCAGAATCTGGATAGCCTCACGGAACTCATCATTGGTAACTTCCCCTTGAGGTTGCACTTCAGGTGTATTAGGTACCTCCGGCTCCTCTACATTTTGTTACGACCCAAGTGTACCTCCTAGAAGTTAGGGCATTTTCGAACCGCAACATGACGTACTTTACCTCTCGGAGGTCTTGTACAATCACTTTTATACCATTCATCGCATATACATATATAAAAAGTAGTGCGAAATTAATATTTTTCACAACATTTGAATATTCTTTCATATAAAACAAAAGGAAATACTAAGTCTCATGTCATCAAATCTTAGACTCGAAATATGTTTTTATGACTTGGGCTAGTGCAAGTAGAGACTCACTAATCTCCCCATTAGACATTTCTGTGGAACCACGAAAACCTCATTCCCTTGAGGAACATCCTCATTCAGTCTTTCCTCTTCGCACATTCTAGCGGCCATCCTTTTAGAAGTCATCTCCTATAAACACAAGGAAAACAATATGAAAAGAACACTCATAACTTTTAAATCGCTACTGAACGACATAGGAGTAGGAAAGAAGCGAAACTCTATCGTCCTATATCCTCTCGTTCATGGGTGTCTCGCGACTCACACCCATGAACAACACTCCTATACATGACTTGATGAGACTTTTGGATTCCTAAGACTACTTTCAGAACTTGTGCTCTTATACCAAGTTTGTTATGACCTGAGAGTATCCCCTAGAAGTTAAGTTATTCTCGAACCGCAACACAGCGTACTTGACCTCTCGTAGGTCTTGTACAAGCCCTTTCGTACCATTCATCGCATATACATATATGAAAAGTAGTGCAGAGTCAAAACTTTTCACAACATTCGAATAGTCTTTCATATAAAACAAAAGGAAATACTAAGCCTCATGTCATCAAATCTTAGACTCGAAATATACTTGGGACACGACCCATACAATCGAAATACAATACTAGTAAGTCCATTATAATGCTTTAACAAAGAAACTCTAATGATATCTATGCCTTCGAGTCAAATTAGGACATACTTTAAACTTCCTTGAATGATCCTATAATCCAAGCCTGTGCTCCCAATAAGCACCTTCACCTATGAATCACTTTAGAGATAGATAAAATATGGTATTAGTACAAACACATGTATGACTTAATGCATAAAAATCATGATAACGGACATTTAATGGAAATATGCTCTTTTTTATTAAAACATTATAGTATAAGCATAAGAACAACATTTAACACTGTATAAACACATAAGATAACACATAAGCATTTTAACCACAATTTAAGGACATTACAGTGAACTATGTCAATGTTACAGTGAACTAAATCACATGTTACAGTGAAGTTCTTCAACTTCACAGTGAACCCTTTCTAACATGCAACCTTCTAATAAAAGCTATCTAAGACTCACTTAAGTAAGACAAAGATAGACCGCCCATACACCCTCTCTACGCACACCTAATTGATCTTCGGGAGTACTTATAATGAGAGGAATACATTTACAATACACTGAAACACATAACATTTATGATATGACATTGTCCTTACAAAGGTTATCAAAAGACTTACTTAACTAATTGTACAAGAGAACGCCCATACACCCTCTTCAAGTTTACCTAAATAATCCTTAAGACTTCCTAAGTTAAGATCATGGCTAAGGTGTCAACCAATTTCCCTAACTAAAGTCATTCTTAAGACTTCCCTACTTAATACATGAAGAGATCATCATTTATGCCCCCGTCACCCTTTAAATAGGAAATCCTTAAAGTTACTTTAGACTAGGTACTCATTCATTTACATGATTCCTAACCTACGTTATTACTTCATTAATTCATTAAGAGACATTCATCACATAAGGACATTCAAGTAATAGTCTTGGAGGAGACATAGGGACTCACTAACTAACATCTTCAAAGCCTAAGGGTGCAATGTCTAGGTAGCGTCCCATACTATAAGATCCCAAAAATGACATAGGTGAATGTAGAGCCTAACGTGGTTGTCATGATGGTCTAAGGTCCTTAAATGGTCTATAAAGTGTTATTGAGGCAGTAGCTAATAGTTTAGGTGCATTGGAAGTCAAACGTCAAGGGATGACCAAGACGTTCGACGACTAAGTCACCTAAGTGCCTCATATGTGGTTATATGTGGTTCTATGCGTTTATGTGTGATGCATGAGATTATATGGTCCTTAAAGGAGTTTATATGGTGTATATAGGTAGTGGGTCAAGTTTCGTGAAGTTTGGAGGTCAAGCGCTCAAGAACTCCATGACGTTCGAAAGTTGTTCCTTGTAATGACCTTGTGTGTCTAAGCATGTTTCGTCGAGTTTTACATGTTCGTTTTGGATAAAACTCATGTGGTAGGTTCTAAACTCGTGTACGTACATGTTTGGGTTATAAACGTTCGAGTACGACTACATGTAGGACCTGGAAGGGGCCTTAGATGAGGACCCCAACCCAGAGCTAAACACTACTAGACAGTGTCCAATCGACGACCCAAACGACATCCAGTCGATCACGAAATGGCTCATCGATGGCTATCATTGATGGAGCCACTTGTCCTGTAGGTTGGGGAGTTGCAGGTGCAACCCACGAGACACAAACGATGAGGCGTGGGTGAGACCACGGACCGTCGATGGTCTCGTCGTTTGTGCAGCCTGTTTTCCTGCCAGCTTACTGTTAAGTTGAGGGTGAACTTGTAAATTCACCCCAAGACCCTATAATTCTTTGGACGTTTTTTTTTTAGTGTGTGTTGGTATTTTAAGTGTGTAAAAGTCATTAAACACTCTATTAAACCCTAACACTAAGATCAAAACATATTCCCTCCAAAAGTTCTTCCAAAAACCTCCATGCGAGTCAAGGTGAAGATGAAGCTTGAAGATGGGTCTTCAATGGATATTCTTCTTCAATTAGCATTGGATTCTTCAAAAACGGTATGGGAGTTCTTCATTTAAGGATTGCTATCACCTTAGAACCAATTTCAAAGATGTTTTAAAAGGATTTCAAAAAGAATGAAAAGTCCAATTTCTACTCTAAATAATGGGTTCTTGCATGAAAGGATTTCAAACGTTAAGATATGATGTTAATAATGTTAAATTTATGTTTTCCAGTGAAATTCTCCATGAACCCATGATCTTCTCAACTCTCTAATTTTCACTAAAATATGGATGAATTGACTATGTTTTGAGATTGATGAATTCATGTGTAGATTGATGTGGGCTTTTGAATGATGTATAGATTATGTATGAATGATGTATAGGCTGTTAAATTTGATTAATTGAGTAATGAATACTCTTAGATCTATTGACTATTAGGCTTATTGAATTGATATGAACTTGATGCTTGTAGATTCTATTGTAGTTTCTTAAGGGCTTTCTAATGATATATGGATTGTGTTCAATTGATATCTAATTGGTTTTAGATTGATAATTCTAGATTGAATTGGTTTAGATTCATTCATTATTATGATTTATGTTTTGAATTGATGATCATGGCCATGGGTAAGGGCCTTATGATATTGAATTGAATGGTTTGGCTTTGGATTCAAGTGATGAGATCAAGTGGGTGGTATGCTGCCGTAACTCTTTTATTATTGTGAATAGTTAATGTAATTTAGCTTTTGGATTATATGTGATTGGTATGGTCCACTTATGGTGGCGGTGTTATGTGCATTGATGTGGCCTTGTCGGCGCTATTTTAAGTATATTGATGATCATGGTCTTGTCGGCACTACTTGAATAATATGTTGATTAGTGTAGTTGATTATGTGAATTATGATTCTATCGACCTATATGTGAAGTAATTTGGAAGTATGTGTTCTTCTACTGATGTTATTTTAGGTGATCATGTTATACTATGACTGTGTCCTTATATGTGTAGTCTTAGAGTTGATACATGGTTGTTCCTAACTTTGATATAGAAGTCTATAATGATTATATTGATGATGTTAGTGAAATGGATAGGTTGGCTAAATAATGTTAAGGGTCATTCCTAAGAGTCTAAATAAAGATAGGCTATATATGTTAAATGGAAGTATGTTGTGTCTTGTTTAGGTAGACTTGTGTCCCTTACTTGATGCTTATGTGAATATGTGATGTATTGACTTAGGAACCTAAAGGGTCTTAGTCATAAATGAATGAATGTTAAGTGAGACCTTGAATGATGATAAGGAGGTCCTTTATGTGGAACCTTGAACCAAGTGTTAAGGTTATGAATAGTGAAGTAGTGAGCCGGAATGATATCCTTCATGTAATGAGTGATGGACTTAAGGTTGATTGGCTGGAACGGCATCATATTATACCTTAGGAAAGTCGCGATGAGCTTCTTGTTGCCATGGTAAGATAGCCTAATGGACCTTGCTTTGGTAGGGTAAATGTAATTGGGTCATGAACTAGATATGGGACCCATTTATATGAACCTTAATGTGAATTGATCTATGAGAACTAAGGCTAGCAACGAGTGAGTATGGTAAGGGAAAGTAGTTCTAGTTATGTATGAGACTAGAATACAAAGTATGCCCTTCATATTCCTTAACCATGTGCCTACATGGGATGTCCAAGTTCTACCATTAGCAAGTAGAACACCTCATCGGAGTAGGATAGAACTTCGGATTCCATGCTTTGCTACCATGGTCTATGTTGGTTATTGCCTATTCTCATCATATGGGATACCCTTTAGCATTAGAGAAGTTTATGAAGTTTAGGTGGTGGTATGGGACGCTACTTAGACATTGCACAATAGGCTTTGAAGATGTTAGTGAGAGTCCCTAGAATCATCAATATAGCCATCATAAGACTCTATAAACAAGTAGGAAGAATCATGCATCAACTCTAAGACTACAAACATAAAGACATAGTCATAGTCTAAGATGATCATCTAAAAACTTCAATAGAAGAACTACATACTTTCGCATTACTAACATGTAGGTAGATAATATCATACTTCACATAACCAACTACACAAATAATAATAATACATCAAGTAGTGCCGACAAGGACATGATAATCATAATACATAAGGTAACGCCGACGAGGACACATAATTAACAATTAAGGCACATAATACCGCCGTCATAAGTGCACCATACCAATCACAACATAATTCAAGAACTATATTACATAAAATAAAGAGAAATAGGGCAGCGTACCACCAATCCATTCTCAACACTTCAATCCATAGCTAAATCATCCAATGTGATACCAATAGGGCCTTACCCATGGTCATGATCATCAATTAAATACAAAAATCACAATATTCAATGAATATAAGTCAATTCAATATATATTTATAAATCAAAGGCAGCGTCTACATCAATCCAATACAATTCTTACATTATTGAATAGCCCAAACAAAACTACACAAGAATTCATAAGCATAGAGACATGATCACTTCACCCATAAAATAGTCAAAACAAGGATTGCATGGGTTATTAGAGTTTTTAGGTTGAAAATCAAATTAACATTACAATCATTCAAAAATTTTATGCAAGAACCCATTGCTAGATCACAAAATTGGAGCATTCATGTTTTGATCATCTTTGAAAAATAATTGGAATTGACTCCTCGAAGAATGATATTTCACGGATGAAGAACCATACCTTAATTGTGATGAAAATACCACAAGATGGATGGAGAAAAACATGAAAAATCTATCTTATTCCTTGGAGTTCCCAAGCTTCAACAATGGAGTTTTGAAGAGAAGAATGGAGAGGTTTTATTTTGAGTTGTGAGTTTATCTTTCATTGGTGAGTTTAGAAGTATAAAACGAGTCAATAACCGTCAATAAATCATCCCTAAATTACCAAAAAGACCCCTGAACTTATTGGAAATATAACGAACTCAAATATGACTTAAAAACGACGCGGCCAAATCAGAGAGTTTACTGCGCGTTGCGGAGGCACTTTCAAATCTTGTTTCTTTGGAGAATTTTGGGACAGAATGGTTTGTGACATCCCCGCGTCGCAGGGCAAGAATTTTACCCAATGCGTGTCAGCTGCCCGACACAAATCCACTACCACATTCTGGCCGGCGCAACAGCTTGGCTGTCCCATGTTTGGGTTTTCTTTGGGGACCTTTTTATTGGTCCCAGAGGCGTCGTTCTTGGACGTTTTGAGCCTTTATATGTAAGGCTACGTGTAGGATCAATAATTACTGAATTACACCCTCAAACCATCCCAAAAAACATCACTACAAAACACTATGACACACTAGTTAAACTTCGACTAGTTTCAAAAAGTCTTGGACGTTTGACCTCCAAACACTTCCAAAATTTATATACTACCTAAGAACACTATTATTGACCATTTTATGACATTAAAACATCCTGACACAAGTTTTATTCTCTAGTTCAACCTATCTCATATTGAGGGTGTAACACATTTCTTCTGGTTGGACGACCTTTGACTGCTCTTCGTTGAGACATGATGATATAAAACACTCGTAAGCAAGATTTAGAGGGAAACTTTTTAGATATAAACTCTAACGCACGAAGTGAGTATGAAAGAAGTAATAAATTCCTAAATTTTGTAGCCTCCTAATCATAGATGTGGCTCGCTTCACACTGATGAATAAGACCGTATAGACACGACATAATTGACTCTTTAGGATTCTTGAGCTTTGTGCTCTGATACAAAGTATGTCAAGCCCGGAGCTTACACCCTGGACGTGGCCGGCACACAAAGACCATTGTTGGCCTTGAGCGAACCCTTCTCCTAGCTTACTGAACTTAGTGGAAGACTTATCTTAACTCAACTATATATAAGAAACATTCTCAAGATAAATACTTAATTATATTAGTCTTGCCCAAATGACACTTAAGACTCAAAATAAAACATCTGTAAATAAGGAGAGACCCAAAAGTGAAGTATCTAACTGTCTATGAAGCCTCTACCATACTAGCTGGATATTGTGAAAGACCCCACAAAATCCTATAAATGAAATACTAGAAAGCGAATAAAAGTGTCCTCCAGAATGCAAGTAGGCTTACCCTTGACTCCGAATGCTCAACTGGATCAATGAGGCGATGGATGTTGATATTGGTTACCTACTTCTGCATCATAAGACAATGCAACCAACCTGACATCAGTACATTGAAAGTATGAGTATGCGAGTTGGAATGCTAAGCAACAACTAAAAGCTTGAAAGGATTAAAGATGGACTTACCTTGTCTCTACTAAACTCAGGAAAACAACAACTCAATATAAAGAAGTAAAGACACATGCAATATATATAAAGCTTGTAAAATAGTGTAAATGTCACTACTCGAGAGCACACACTAGAAGTTAGGGAATTATCGAATCACAACACGGTGTTCTGGACCTCTTGGAGGTCTTGTACAAGCCCTTACACATCATCCATTGCATACATGTATGAAAAGTAGTGAGGAATTAAAACTTTTCACACGAATAATATCTTAAAACATCTTCAATATAAAACGATAGAAAACATTAGGTCTCAACATACGCCATTCTTAGACTCAAGAATACTTGGGACACGGCCTACACAATACGAATATAGAAAACTTAGTCTATTACAATACTAATGAAGAAAATCTAAAGATAGTAATGTCCTCGAATCAAGTGAGGACATACCCCAACTTTGCTTGAACGAGTACTGGATCCAAGCTCTTCCTCAAGATACCTCTCACCTGCTAGCCCCACCTTTAGATATCAACAAAAACTATGGGATTAGTAAAATACATGTAATAAGTATGACATAATGCATAAAATCATGAGAAATGGACATTTGTGAGAAACATGCTCGTTTTGATTAAAATTTCATATTAAAAGTATAAGAATCACATTTAAACACCAAACACCACATTTAGAACACATTCCAAGTCATATCCAATAATATAAAATTAGAGTAAAATTAACAATGACTTCACAATGAACTATGTAACATAAAAGCCTTTCATCCAAGGTTATCCTAAGACTAACATAAGTAGGACAAGAAGAGACTGCCCCTACACCCTCTTCAAGCGCACCTAAATGATCCTTAAGACTACCTAAGACAAAATTATAACCTTCCAAACATTCAACTTCCCACCTAAAATGACCCTAAGATTTACTTGAATGGAACATGAAGAGACCGCCCATACACCCTCTTCAAGTCTACCTAAGAAACCTTCAAAGCTTCCATGGATAGGTATACTTTCATTCAACCTTCATTAACTTAAGTCATAATAATCATTAAGTCAATTAGAGTTCATTTAAGCATTTAGAGGACATCATATAATTGTCTTGGAAAAGACCTAGGGAACTCAAACACTAACACCTTCAAGGCCTAATTGTGAAATGTCTAGATAGCGTCCTATACCACTACATAAATGTCACGACCCGAAAGCACCCCCTAGAAGTTAGGGAAAATCTTTGAATCGTGACCGGGCATACTTGACCCCTTTGGGGTCTTGTACAAACCCTCTAACTAGCATTCATTACATAAAGCATGAAAAGTAGTGCGGAATTAAAACTTTTCACGATAGCAATAATAAAATAAGTCTTTTCATAAATACTAGGAAATCTTGTCGTCACAAGCCAACTTAAAGACACAACATAGAATCTTAGGGACACGGCCCTTTATAATAAAAGGAAATACAAATTAATTCTTAATAAAGAAACTAGGAAACATAAACTATGTCCTCGAATATATGAGAACATACCAAATTCTTGAGAGATAGAATTTCCAATCTTCAACTTCGATCCTCCAAAAGGCTTCCAACCTATACTCATAAGGTACATAAAAGTATGGGGTTAGTACAACAATGTACTAAGTATGGCATATGCAAAAACATGCAAAAAGGGACATTTTAGTAAAATAACCTTTCATGCAATTTGAATATAACATTCATGAATTTAGAAGCAAATCATTATAAGAACCATCATTTAGCACTTAAGGAATAACTCACATAATTTTGAACCAAAAGAACACTTTACAGTAACTTTACCAAAACGTACAGTAACCTAAAAAGTACATTACAGTGAACTTACTAAAACTTACAGCAAAGTTGAATAACAATTACAGTGAACATTTTGAATTCTTACAATGAAGACCTTCAAGATTACATATTCAAAACATACTAAATAACATCAAGTTCATCAATTAGAACCGCCATCCATAAGATGGACCATACCACTCAATGTCAATTCATAATAAGAACTATATAATGAAAGCAACTCTTCATCAAATCAAACCATCATCACTCATAATATTTTTATCAATATATCACCATATTAAGGCTCTTAGGGCAGTAGCTACACCAACATAACAAATACAAGAAGACCCAAGTTCATACCCTACTCAAATCATGCTCACATAACCCATTTTCAAGCCAAACATTGAAGTATGCGTAAACAAGAGTTTCGTTAGGGTTTTAACATCAAAATCATCAATTCAACCCAAACTAAATACATTTAAAACATTATAACACAAATAGAAGAGGACCCATACTAAAAATCAAAGTTTAAAGAAATTTGAATTTAGAAACCCTTTTGAAAACTTTTTGGAAGTTGGATTCTAGAATGAAAAGATATTCAAGAATGGATATCATACCTTTAAGAGAAGGAAATACACTAATTATGGTGAATAAAAACGTCCAAAGCAGCCCTCCTTTCCCTCCTTGAGTCTTGGATTCAATGGTGACTTTGAGAGAGTTTTCTTTTTAGAGAGAGAGTTTGAATGTTGAAGTGAGGGTCTTGTCTAGGTCTAGGGTTTAAAACTACTGTAATATAACCTAAAAACACTAAAATTATCCACATTGGATCTTAAAAGTCTTGGAGTGTATTTACATAAACACCACAAGTTGGGCAGCAGCTTCACAGACTTTCAGGCCCTCACAGACGAGACCTTCACCAACGGACCGTCTGTGCATCAACGGACAGTTGGTAGGGTCTCGTGGGTGCATACTTAGCTCCAAAATAGAGCCTGGACACCAAGAACTTCTGGTCCAATCGACGCCTTAGGTCGACGGACCGTTGGTGGACCAACGGACCGTCCTTAGGGTCGTTGATGGCCACTGCTTTTTGGCAGTTTTGCCCAAGTCTTGGGCCCTTCATGTAGGGCCCTTGTGGGTCCTATGTGGGGTCGTGCCCGGACGTTACACCAATAAACTAAGTCTTTTAGGTCTTAGGAACATCCTACCTTAGTTTCAAGGATAACGAAAATGTAAAATTCATCCAAACACAACAAGACACACAAGTACATTCTAAGGCATACCTTCCGAACGTCATGGACGTTCTTGGTCGATTGAACTCCAAACTTAACCAAACTTCACACACTGAATAAGGACACTAAACTAACTCAGTTTAACTTAAAATCAACTCAAGAAACAACCACCAGGCTCAAGTTCACCTTAGTTCATTTTGGGGTGTTATATTATCCCCCACTTGGAATAACATTCGTCCTCGAATGACACTTAAATTTTAATAACAACAAGGACTAACTTAGAATCACATAATACACGTAGATCATGATCAAAACATCAATAATAAAAGCATCAACTACCAAGGAACATCATTTCACACTTTCAACACTTAGCAACATAGGCAACTTTTGTCAAACTTCAAAAGCTCAAAACTCAACCTTAAACTTCTTTTATGGAGGAACTACCGTCTCCAACATTAAACATTATCATATACCATACTTTTCACACATTGGAACTTCAATTCAAGACAAAACAATTTTCTTCATAAAATCAAAAATCTACAGTGAAGTTCATTGCCAAGCTACCAAAATTTTTCAAAAATTCATTCTTTAAGCAAATCATCAAGATGACATGATAATATAAACTATAAAACCACATAAACTCATTTAATAACACAAAAGAAACAATAACAAAGAGTTAAGACTTACCAAAACCATCAATCCGGATTAATTATCCTTCCTAGCCCCCATCCCATATGAAGGGTTCTTCTTGGGAGCATTACGATCTAGGGAAGGTTGATTGACATACTTACCCCTTGATTTGAGGTTTGGGAAGTCCCTCATGTTGTTGCCCTTATTACCACATGCAAAACAACCATCCGTACCGGCAAGACACTTACCCCCATGTTGCTTGCCACAAGTAGGGCACCTAGCCCATTCATAGGAATGACCACCACCTTGAGAATGTTGATTTGGAGCCCTATCCTTGTTTCCCATGGAAGAATCTTTGGGATAAAACCTCTTCTTAGGCTTTTGGTGACTAGAATCATCCGACCTAGGTCTCTTACCCTCTTGCCTTATCTCCCTAATTTTAGACTCCTCAATTTGTTGCGCATAAACCATGAGCCTAGAGATATCCATATCATTAAGAAGCATTGTCGTACGGTACTCTTTCTCAACCAATCTAGACACGCCCATCACAAACTTGTTCATCCTAGCCCTAGGTTTGGCTACCATGGTTGGGGCATACTTACAGAGTTGGGTGAATTTGAGAGGGTACTCTTGCACACTCATTCCCCCTTGACGAAGGTTCAGGAATTGAATCATCTTCTTCTCCCTCCACTCTAAGGGACATAACTTATCTACGAAAGCCTCTTTTAATTCCTCCCAATCAACGGGAACTCTTCCTAAGGGTCTCTTACCCCTCCATTTCTCATACCACACTTGAGCCACCTCCTTAAGTTGGTAAGCGGCTAACTCCGCTTTTTCCCTTGGGGTCACACCATTAGCATCTACCACCTTGAAAACCTCATCTATGAAGGCTTCTGGATATTTATCCACCTTAGTGCCATGAAAGGTAGGAGGGCTCATCCTCATGAAAACCCGAATTCTAGAAGCGGGAGTACAAGCATTTGGTTGGGGCCTATCTCCTTGATTAGCTTGGCCCACAAAGTGATTGTTGACAACATGAGTTTGAGCCGTCATGAGTTGGGTCAAGTTCATTAGGGCAGCCCTCAACTCCGCATTAGTCATATCACCCTCATCAAAAGGATCTTAAGGCATAGGAGGCACTTGAGGTCCTTGGGGTTCCGGAGGCAATTGAGGTTCTTGAAGACGAACCTCCTCATTTTCCTCCCCTATGCCAACAATAGAAACATGGTCAACACGGGGAAACACTCTCTCATTTGGTACACCTCCCTCCTCTCTTCTAGCGGTCGATCTCCTCGTAATCATGTCCTAAAAACACAAAAAGAATAGGTTGATATTAGAATACAGAAGAAAGTAAAACTTCTATCATCCTATAGCCTCTTGTCCATGGATGTGTCACGACTCACACCATTGACCAAGATACTACTAGATGTGGCTTGTTAGGCTTTTAGACCTTAAACTATTTCCCAAAACCTTATATTGTGATATGAAGTCAGTCACGACCCGAAAGCACCCCCTAGAAGTTAGGGAAAACCTTCGAATCATGACCGGGCGTAATTGACCCCTTTGGGGTCTTGTACAAGCCCTCTAACTAGCATTCATTACATAAAGCATGAAAAGTAGTGCGGAATTAAAACTTTTCACGATAGCAATAATAAAATAAATCTTTTCATAAATACTAGGAAATCTTGTCGTCACAAGCCAACTTAAAGACAAAACGTAGAATCTTAGGGACACGACCCTTTACAATAAAAGGAAATACAAATTAAGTATTAATAAAGAAACTAGGAAACATAAACTATGTCCTCGAATATATGAGGACATAAAAACTTCTTGAGAGATAGAAATTTGAAGCTTCAACTTCGATCCTCCAAAAGGCTTCCAACCTATACTCATAAGGTATATAAAAGTATGGGGTTAGTACAACAATATACTAAGTATCGCATATGCAAAAACATGCAAAAAGGGACATTTTAGTAAAATAACCTTTCATGCAATTTAAATATAACATTCATGAATTTAGAAGCAAATCAACATAAGAACCATCATTTAGCACTTAAGGAATAACTCACATAATTTTGAACCAAAAGAACACTTTACAGTAACTTTACCAAAACTTACAGTAAACTAAAAAGGACATTAAAGTGAACTTACTAAAACTTACAGTAAAACTGAATAAGCATTACAGTGAACATTTTGAATTCTTACAATGAAGACCTTACAAGGAATGGCACGGTCCAAGTCATATAAACTCTATTTCCTCTTATGTTTCCCTAATCCAAGGTCATCCTAAGACTCCCTAAGGTCAGCAAAGAAAGGATCTTCATTACACCTCCCTTCAAAGCACACCAAAGCGACCCTTAAAACCACCAAATCTTAGGCTTACTTTGTTGGAAATCAAATCCATGCCCTTGGATAACATATGCAAAACACTCATGGAAATCTAGTTCACACTAAGTGCAATGTGAGAGTAGCATCCCATACTACCACTACCACTTAGTTCTCCTAATGGATTCCATTTACTCAAGTATTCCACAATAATCATCCATAACACCACACCATGATACTCATGCACACGGATTTCATGAAAGTACTCTTGTCCTATAGTAAGTATAGGTCACACCAAGTGCAATGTGAGAATATCATCTCATACTACTACTCCCACTTAGTGCTCCTACTAGGTAACTAATGTGGATCGAGCACTTCACGACATACATACACAATATCAACAACATACAAGTTAACTAGTTTCAAATCAGTTCTTTTGTTGGGAGTTAGCTTAACCGACATGACCATGAGAGCTAGACAAGGAATCCCGATATTAACCCCTATCGGATGAGGGGTCCTTACTTGACTAGTGTAAGGTCCTGCTTCTTAGCGTTTATATGGCTTTTCCAATAGCTACACCTATGCGGGCACATAGTTAAGGGATAAGGAGATTGCTACAAAGAAACTCACTCTCTACTAACAAGGAGTACTCATCTCAAGAGGTACTTTGGATTACAACATCTCGACTCACGAAGTGTAATCCACCTCCCCTTCATATCCTGTCGGTGCTAGGCATAAATCCCCACGGATTTCTAAACATAATAGTCTATCTTAGAAAGCTCACTAGGAATGGAGAGGTTGCTACTAGACACTACATCTCAACTCAAGAAGTGTGTCCACCTCAAGATTCTCCTTTTTACTCAACTTGGCATAATACATTCTTTAAAGTGTGTGCGTGTGTACATGTGCACACCTTGCATATAAGAATTATTTCATTCTCATCATGTTCTACACACACTTTAACCTTGATTTATCAAGTTACACACTCTACATGCTTCTAATAGTCATATACTTCATTTAGACATAAACTAGGTCAAACATGCAATTCAAGCTACACAAAACACAATACAAGACCCATTTCCAATATCTCTTCATTTCACAAATTAGACCTTCAAGATTACATATTCAAAACGTACTAAGTAACATCAAGTTCATCAATGAGCACCGCCATCCATAAGATGGACCATACCACTCAATATCAATTCATAATAAGAACTATATAATGAAAGCAACTCAACATCAAATCAAACCATTATCACTCATAATCCATTTATCAATATTTTACCATATTAAGGTCCTTACGGCAGTAGCTACACCAACATGACAAATACAAGAAGACCCAAGTTCATACCCTACTCAAATCATGCTCACATAACCCATTTTCAAGCCAAAAGTTGAAGTATGCATAAACAAGAGTTTCATTAGGGTTTTAACATCAAAATCATCAATTCAACCCAAACTAAATACATTTAAACCATTATAACCCAAATAGAAGATGACCCATACTAAAAATCAAAGTTAGAAGAAATTTGAGTTTAGAAACTCTTTTGAAAACTTTTTGGAAGTTGGCTTCTTGAATGAAAAGATATTCAAGAATGGATACCATACCTTTAAGGGAAGGAAATACACTAATTTGGGAAGAAAAACGTCCAAAGCAGCCCTCCTTTCCCTCCTTGAGTCTTGACTTCAATGGTGACTTTGAGAGTGTTTTCTTTTTAGAGAGAGAGTTTGAATGTTGAAGTGAGGGTCTTGTCTAGGTCTAGGGTTTAAAACTATTTTAATATAACCTAAAAACACTAAAATTATACACATAGGTTCTTAAAAGACTTGGGGTGTATTTACATACACACCCCAAGTTGGGCAGCAGCTTCACAGACTTTTAGGCCCTCACAGACGAGACCTTCACCAATGGACCGTCTGTCCATCAACGGACCGTTGGAAGGGTCTCGTGGGTGCATACTTAGCTCCACAATGGAGCCTGGCCTCCCAGACCTTCTGGTCCAATCGACGCCCTAGGTCGACGGACCGTTGGTGGACCAACGGACCGTCCTTAGGTTCGTTGATGGCCACTGCTTTTTGGCAGTTTTGCCTAAGTCTAGGGCCCCTAGTGGGTCCTAAGTGTGGTCGTGCCCGGACGTTACACTCCTAAACTAAGTCTTCTAGGTCTTAGGAACATCCTACCTTAGTTTCAAGGAAAACGAACATGTAAAACTCATCCAAACACAACAAGACACAAAAGTACATTCTAAGGGATACCTTCCGAACGTCATGGACGTTCTTGGTCGATTGAACTCCAAAATTAAACAAAGTTCACACACTGCATAAGGACACTAAACTAATTCATTTTAACTTAAAATCAACTCAAGAAACAACCATGAGGCTCTAGTTCCCCTTAGTTCATTTTGGGGAGTTATATTCTCCCCCACTTGGACTAACATTCGTCCTGGAATGACACTTAAATTTTAAGAACAACAAGGACTAAATTAGAATCACATAATACACTTATATCATGATCAAAACATCAGCAATAAAAGCATCAACTAGCAAGGAACATCATTTCACACTTTCAACACTTAGCAACATAGGCAACTTTTGTCAAACATCACAAACTCAAAACTCAACCTTAAACTTCTTTTATGGAGGAACTACCTTCTACAACATTAAACATGATCATATACTATACTTTTACACACATTGAAACTTCAATTCAAGAAAAAACAATTTTCTTCAAAAAATCAAAATTCTATAGTGAAGTTCACTGTGTTCACTGCCAAGCTACCAAAATTATTCGAAAATTCATTCTTTAAGCAAATCATCACGATGACATGATAATATGAACTATAAAACCACATAAACTCATTTCATAACACAAAAGCAACAATAACAAAGAGTTAAGACTTACCAAAACCATCAATCCGGATTAATTATCCTTCCTAGCCCCCATCCCATAGGAAGTGTTCTTCTTGGGAGCATTAGGATCTAGGAAGCTTGATTGACATCCTTACCCCTTGATTTGAGGTTTGTGAAGTCCCTCATCTTGTCGCCCTTATTACCACATGCAAAACAACCATCCGTACCGGCAAGACACTTACCCCCATGTTGCTTGCCACAAGTAGGGCACCTAGCCCTTTCATAGGAATGACCACCACCTTGATAATGTTGATTTGGAGCCCTATCCTTGTTTCCCATGGAAGAATCTTGGGGATAAAACCTCTTCTTAGGATTTTGGTGACTAGAATCATCCGACCTAGGTCTCTTACCCTCTTGCCTTATCTCCCTAATTTTAGACTCCTCAATTTGTTGAGCATAAACCATGAGCCTGGAGATATCCATATCATTAAGAAGCATTGTCGTACGACACTCTTTCTCTACCAATCTAGACACGTTCATCACAAACTTGTTCATCCTAGACCTAGGGTTGGCACCATAGTTGGGGCATACTTAGAGAGTTGGGTGAATTTGAGAGGGTACTCTTGCACATTCATTCCCCCTTGACGAAGGTTCAGGAATTCAACCATCTTCTTCTCCCTCTACTCTAAGGGAAAGAACTTATCTACGAAAGCCTCTTTGAATTCCTCCCAATCAACCAGACCTCTTCCTAAGGGTCTCTCACCCCTCCATTGCTCATACCACACTTGAGCCACCTCCTTAAGTTGTTAAGCGGCTAACTCCGCTTTTTCCCTTGGGGTCACACCAATAGCATCTACAAGCTTGCAAACCTCATCTATGAAGCCTTGTGGATATTTATCCACCTTAGTTCCATATAAAGGTAGGAGGGTTCATCCTCATGAAATCCCAAATTCTAGAAGCGGGAGTACAAGCATTTGGTTGGGGCCTATCTCCTTGATTAGCTTGGCCCACAAAGTGATTGTTGACAACATGAGCTTGAGCCGTCATGAGTTGGGTCAAGTTCATTAGGGCAGCCCTCAACTCCGCATTAGTCATATCACCCTCAACAAAAGGAGCTTGAGGCATAGGAGGCACTTGAGGTCCTTGGGGTTCCGGAGGCAATTGAGGTTCTTGAAGAAGAACCTCCTCATTTTCCTCCCCTAAGCCAACAATAGGAACTTGGTCAACACGGGGAAGCACCCTCTCATTTGGTACACCTCCCTCCTCTCTTCTAGCTGTCGATCTCCTCGTATTCATGTACTAAAAACACAAAAAGAATAGGTTGAGAAAAGACACCTTATATACTCAACTCTAAGGCACGATATTAGAATAGAGAAGAAAGTGAAACTTCTATCATCCTATAGCCTCTTGTCCATGGATGTGTCGCGACTCACACCATGGACCAAGATACTACTAGATCTGGCTTGTGAGACTTTTAGACCTTAAACTATATCCCAAAACCTTATGCCTTGATACCAAGTCATGAGTTGGGTCAAGTTCATTAGGGCAGCCCTCAACTCTGCATTAGTCATATCACCCTCAACAAAAGGAGCTTGAGGCATAGGAGGCACTTGAGGTCCTTGGGGTTCCGGAGGTAATTGAGGTTCTTGAAGACGAACCTCCTCATTTTCCTCACCTAAGCCAACAATAGGAACTTGGTCAACACGGGGAAGCACCATCTCATTTGGTACACCTCCCTCCTCTCTTCTAACTGTCGATCTCCTCGTATTCATGTACTAAAAACACAAAAAGAATAGGTTGAGAAAAGACACCTTATATACTCAACTCTAAGGCACAATATTAGAATAAAGATAAGTTGAAACTTCTATCATCCTATAGCCTCTTGTCCATGGATGTGTCGGAACTCACACCATTGACCAAGATACTACTAGATGTGGCTTGTGAGACGTTTAGACCTTAAACTATTTCCCAAAACCTTATGCTCTGATACCAAGTCAGTCACGACCCGAAAGCACCCCCTAGAAGTTAGGGAAAACCTTTGAATCGTGACCTGGCGTCCTTGACCCCTTTGGGGTCTTGTACAAGCCCTCTAACTAGCATTCATTACATAAAGTATGTAAAGTAGTGCGGAATTAAAACTTTTCACGATAGCAATAATAAAATAAGTCTTTTCATAAATACTAGGAAATCTTGTTGTCAGAAGCCAACTTAAAGACACAACATAGAATCTTAGGGACACGGCCCTTTACAATAAAAGAAAATACAAATTAAGTCTTAATAAAGAAACTAGGAAACATAAACTATGTCCTCGAATATATGAGGACATACCAAATTCTTGAGAGATAGAATTCCCAAGCTTCAACTTCGATCCTTCAAAAGGGGTCCAACCTATACTCATATGGTATATAAAAGTATGTGGTTAGTACAACAATGTACTAAGTATGACATATGCAAAAACATGCAAAAAGGGTCATTTTAGTAAAATAACCTTTCATGCAATTTAAATATAACATTCATGAATTTAGAAGCAAATCAACATAAGAACCATCATTTAGCACTTAAGGAATAACTCACATAATTTTGAACCAAAAGAACACTTTATAGTAACTTTACCAAAACTTACAGTAAACTAAAAAGGACATTACAGTGAACTTACTAAAACTTACAGTAAAATTGAATAAGCATTAGTGAACATTTTGAAATCTTACAATGAAGACCTTACAAAGAATGGCACGGTCCAAGTCATATGAACTCTATTTCCTTTGAAGTTTCCCTAACCGCAGGTCATCCTAAGACTCCCTAAGGTGTGCCAAGAAGGGATCTTCATTACACCTCCCTTCAAAGCACACCAAAGCGACCCTTAAAACCACAAAATCTTAGGCTTACTTCGTTTGAAATCAAATCCACGCCCTTGGCTAACATATGCAAAACACTCATGGAAATATAGTAAGTGCAATGTGAGAGTAGCATCCCATAATCCCACTCCCACTTAGTGCTCCTAATGGATTCCATTTACTCAAGTACTCCACAATAATTATCCATAACACCACACCATAATACTCATTCACACGTATTTCATGAAAGTACTCTTCTCCCATAGTAGGTATAGGTCACACCAAGTGCAATGTGAGAATATCATCCCATACTACTACTACTACTTAGTGCTCCTACCAGGTAACTAATGTGGATCGAGCACTTCACGACATAAATACACAATATCAACAATATACAAGTTAACTAGTTTCAAATCAATTCTTTTGTGGGAGTTTGCTTAACCTACATGACCATGAGAGCTAGACATTGAATTCCGATATTAACCCCTATCAGATGAGGGATCCTTACTAGCGTAGTGTAAGGTCATGCTTTTTAGCGTTTATATGGCTTTTCCAATAGCTACACCTATGCAGGTACATAGTTAAGGGATAAGGAGATTGCTACTAAGTAACTCACTCTCTACTAACAAGGAGTACTCATCTCAAGAGGTACTTCATATTACAACATCTCAACTCACGAAGTGTAATACACCTCCCCTTCATATACTCTCGGTGCTAGGCATAACTCCCACGGATTTCTCAACATAATAGTCTATCTTAGAAAGCTCACTAGGAATGGAGAGGTTGCTACTAGACACTACATCTCAACTCACGAAGTGTGTCCACCTCAAGATTCTCCTTTTTACTCAACTTGGCAGAATACATTCTTTAAATTGTGTGTGTGTACATGTGCACACCTTGAATATAAACATCATTTCATTCTCATCAATTTCTATACATACTTTAACCTTGATTCATCAAGTTACACACTATACATGCTTCTCATAATCATATACTTCATTTAGACAAAAACTAGGTCAAACATGCAATTCAAGCTACACCAAATACAATACAAGACCCATTTCCAGTATCTCTTTATTTCACAAATTATACATTCAAAATTACATATTCAAAACATACTAAATAACAACAAGTTCATCAATTAGCACCTCCATCCATAAGATGGACCATCACACTCAATATCAATTCATAATAATAACTATATAATGAAAGCAACTCAACATCAAATCAAACCATCATCACTCATAATCAATTTATCAATATTTCACCATATTAAGTCCCTTAGGGCAGTAGCTAAACCAACATGACAAATACAAGAAGACCCAAGTTCATACCCTACTCAAATCATGCTCACATAACCCATTTTCAAGCCAAAAGTTGAAGTATGCATGAAAAAAAGTTTTATTAGGGTTTTAACATAAAAATCATCAATTCCACCAAAACTAAATACAGTTAAACCATTAGAACAAAAATAGAAGAGGACCCATACTAAAAATCAAAGTTAGAAGAAATTTGAGTTTAGAAAACCTTTTGAAAACTTTTTGGAAGTTGGCTTTTTGAATGAAAAGATATTCAAGAATGGATACCATACCTTTAAGAGAAGGAAATCCACTAATTTTAGTGAAGAAAAACGTCCAAAGCAGCCCTCCTTTCCCTCCTTGAGTCTTGGCTTCAATGGTGACTTTGAGAGAGTTTTCTTTTTAGAGAGAGAGTTTAAATGTTGAAGTGAGGGTCTTGTCTAGGTCTAGGGTTTAAAACTATTTTAACATAACCTAAAAACACTAAAATTATCCACATTGGGTCTTAAAAGACTTGGGGTGTATTTACATAAACAACCCAAGTTGGGCAGCAGCTTCACAGACTTTCAGGCCCTCACAGACGAGACCTTCACCAACGGACCATCTGTGCATCAACGGACTATTGGTAGGGTCTCGTGGGTGCATACTTAGCTCCAAAATGGAGCTTGGCCACCAATACATTCTGTTCCAATCGCCGCCGTAGGTCGATGGACAGTTGGTGGACCAACGGACCGTCTTTAGGGTCGTTGATGGCCACTGCTTTTTGGTAGTTTTGCCAAAGTCTTGGGCCCTTCATTGACTGGCCCTTGTGGGTCCTAGGTGGGGTCGTGCCCACATGTTAAACCCCTAAACTAATTCTTCTATGTCTTAGGAAAATCCTAGCTTAGTTTCAAGGAAAACGAACACGTAAAACTCATCCAAACACAACAAGACACACAAGAACATTCTAAGGCATACCTTCCAAACGTCATGGACGTTCTTGGTCGATTGGACTCCAAACTTAACAAAACTTCACACACTGCATAAGGACACTAAACTAACTCAGTTTTACTTAAAATCGACTCAAGAAACAACCACGAGGCTCTAGTTCACCTAAGTTTGTTTCGGGGCATTATACTAAACTTCATAGAACTTATCCAACACTAGTAGGTGTCCCGTATGATGAGAATAGGAAATAACGGACTTAGACCATACTAGCTAGGCATGGAATTCAGAGTCATGAACCAACTCCGATGGAGGGTGTTCTATTTTCCAATGGTAGAACTAGGACACATCCCATGTAGGCACATGGTTAAGGAATATCAAGGGTTTCATTGTACTCTAACCTCCTTCTTAGATAGATCTACTACCGAAGCATACTCACTCGGTGCTAGCCTTTGTTGTCATTGAGTATTTCAATAAAGGAGTGTATGAAGAGGTCTCATATCTTGTTCATAACCAAATGATAACACACCCTACCAAAGAGGGTCCCCTAGGACTTCTTACAATGGCGAAGAGTATAGTTCAATGATTTTCCTAAGGATGATTCATGACGTTCCAGCGACCCACCCTTAAGTCGACCATTCACACAAGAAGGATATCATTACAGCTTCCAATTTCAAAGATATCTTTACCTTCCTTCTTATAAGGTTCTACGTAATGAACTTCTTTTCTATCTTTAAATCATATTTCATTCACTCATATACATTCATGATGATTTAGCGTACTAAGTCAAGGTTTCATATTCACATTTTTCACGTATCAAGTAAGGGACAAGAGTCTACCAAAACAAGAGACACATCATTATCATCTTAACACATGTACAATATCATTCAAGTAGAATATAGGGTCAACTAGGCATACACACAAGTCACCCTACAAACTACTATTGAACATAAATATAATCCATCACAATACTCATATAGCCAATGAACAAGGTTCACACTTCAATAGCAAGCATTCACACATATGGCATCCATATAGCCTATTATGATCACCTATATTCAAGTAGGAGAATCTATACTTTACTTCATATATACTCATAAATGATATAAACCTTCACAATGATCACATAGCCAAGTCATAACATGATAATATCATAAGACATAAAATAATGCTGACGGGGCCACATTGTTTCACAATATATAAACTAATGCCGACGAGGCCATCATCTGAAGTATAGCATATAAGTACCGCCACCATAAGTGGACCATACCAATAATCATCCTAATTCAAGTCCTATACTATATAATATAGAGGGAGTCAGGGCCATACCACCAATCTTATCTCACAACTTCAATCCATAGCAAATTCAACCAACTTAATACTCAAAGGATCTTACCAATAGCCATGATAACCAATTCAATCCAAAAGTCTCAATATATTTGAATCTAAGATAATACAATATGAATTTATCAATATATGACACTAATACATATGATTCTAACATAATTCCTTCACAATTCAATAGCCCAAAGTAAATTACCCAAGAATTCAATAGTATAGAGACATGATCAAATCACATATGATCGCGGTTGTAGTTTTGATCTCGAACATAGTGGACCTTTATATTATATTTCCCATAGTTCCGACATTGATTTACTTGACCTTGGCTCCGATTGTCCTTATTGGAGCCTTGGAATTTGGTTGGAAACCCCCTGTCTGCTCATTCACTACATAAGTATCCTCTTCACAGTAGTAGTCATCCAATGGTGGTGGTGGTTTAGTCAAGTAATTCACCGCATTTACGTTCTCTCCACCTCCATTGACATGTTTGAATACCAACCCGAGCTCAGTTCTCATATGAGCCACCTCTTCACGAATCTCATCTGCGGCCAGATTGTGTGTAGCTTGTACTGCAAAGGTGTTTCTCCCAGTGTCCGACTTTCTTGTGCTCCAAGCCTTATTGTTGCGAGAGATTTTCTCTACTTTTATGCAATCTCTGCATAGGTGCACTCACCATAAGAACCACCCGCAATAGTATCAAGCACTGCCTTATTATTATCATCTTGCCCTTGATTAAAGTAATATTTCAATGACTCATCATCGATGCAGTGGTTTGGGACACCTCTCACGAATGCAGTAAATCTATCACAAGAGATACTCACCTACTCCCCTGGAAATTCCACAAAGTTATTCACTCTATCGTTGTGGTTGAGATTTTTGGACAACGGGTAGTACCGTGCTAGGACCACATCCCTCAACTGGTCCCAAGTATAGATAGAATTATAGGGCAACTTAGTAATCCATATCGCGGCCTCTCCAGTCAGTGAGAGAGGGAACACTCTTAACCCGATGATGTTCATGTCCAAGTCTAGCCTCCCTGCACAACTTTTGCACAGCGACCTCAGTTTGGCGATGTGAACATTTGTATCCTCATATGGTAGCCTTTAAAATAAACCCCTTGCGGTGAGCATCTGCATAAAGATACTAGTTACCACGAATGTGTGACCCTGTGGTAGAGGAGGTAGGACAAGAGGTCCCATCAGAATCAATGATATTCACGTTGCCCCTACAAAACTCTTGAGGGCGTGGGATGGGAGGTTGCATCCTCAAAGCATCATCAACTTAATTTTCCGCAAGCACTTGATTGTGAGCATCAATCTGTGGTGTAGGCTGACGATTGATCCCATCAACAAGATTAGCAGGGTAATGTTGATTATTCATTTTGTGGAGTGTCCGGCTAAGTTCAGGATCGTATGCAAGCGTTGGTTCTCCTCGGCTCCATGTACTTGGCATACACTAGAGCTATACATGAGAGAAACAAAAAGAAAAGAAAAAAGTAAAATTAGGAAATTGTTGACTAAAATTCAGTAATGTTATTAAAGTTAATCTAAGAGCCACTTTCCCCGACAGAGGCGACAAAATTTGATACGCTCAAATTACACTTTGTTAAAGAAGTATAAGCGGTGGTATCAAGTAAAGAACCCAACAAGTAGGTTGGGGTCTATCCCACGAGGAAAATAGTTTAGACTTACCTTCAATGTACAATTACGTCTATTTAGTCAAGTCCTTTTCGAAAATAGGTAATTAAAGGGGGGGGGGGGGTTTGTGAAACAAAAGTGTTTAATTATTTCTAAGTAAAACAAGTAGCAAGAGTAAATTTTTAGTGTTTATCAAGTTGTGAGAGAAACTAGGGTGTAAGTATTCCCCATAGGTTCATAACGCGGTAATCCTAGCTATAACAATTCTTCCCTAGTGTTTTGTATGCAAAGTGATAAGTTAGGTATATCTAAATCCTTGGTCCGACATTTAGAGTGTTTCACCCCGTACCTTGGTCCGGCTTTGTGTGTCTGAAGTTACTAACCCTTACCTTTTCTTCATATTAAGCATCATATTCGATGTTTGGCTTCGTTATTACTTAGCACCAATAAAAAATAGACTATTAGATAGTATCCCACTAAATCTATGTTGATAATTCTTTTTCCTATTAACTACCCCCTTGGTCCAACAAGTAGAAATAAGGCGAGTTCTAACACGTGCACTCATTATAAAGACTTCTAAAAGAAAGAATTATCAATGCATGCAAGAACCTATTTGAGAATTGTTATTAAGCTAGATTTACTTTGTTAATCACCCATCGTTCCCACAATCCTAGTTGTGGATTTAGTCACCCATGTATAGAAGAACACAATTCATAGTTGATAAACAATAAATCGCAAACTTACTTTGAAAAATTTGAAGAAAATCCAGAATTTCAACTTGAAATCACAAGAATATCTTGAAAACCAAATTCGTAAATTTGAATTAATGCCAAAGTTGCAAAAACAAATCTCCAAGAACAAAACTAAGAAAGTAGTAAAAGAATCCAACCCCAAAAATGAGGTTTTACACCCTATTTATAAAAACATTGTCCTAAAATAAAGGAATTCAAATAAGGAAAGTTTTTCCAAAAACACGGCTTCAATCGACGACCCCCACAGACGGTCCATCGATCAAACTACGGACCGTCGACTCCCTCCATAAGTCCAGACTTAGCATTTTTTTAGCCTTCAATTTGAATCTTCTCTGATCCAATCGACGTACCAACAGCACAGTCCATCGATTCACCTACAGTGACTTAGCTTTTCTTAAACATTGGGTACTGGATATTCTCTGATCAGATCGAAGTTTTGACAGGACGGTTTGCCGATCCTTTCGTAGCCCTACACTTGGTCTAAATTCCCAGAGTTACTTCCAGATGCCTGAACCTCCAATAGACGGTCACCATCTAGGGTCCGTTGATGGGACGATGGACCGTCGATGGCCTTCGTGGGTCACCTCTGCACTAAATCTCTACATCCTTCTGTGTTCTGGTTTTGGATAGTTTTCCTGCAAAACAAAGATAAAAACATATTAAAATTACTCCAATAAGGCTCTAGACATACACCAATCTTAAAGATAAAGTATTTAAAGTACCGTGAAACCACGGTACATCAGTCACATCTAGTAGAGTCTCAACCATCGGTGTGAGTCGCGATACATCTATGGGCGAGAGGCTATAGTACGACAAAGTTTCCCTTCTTTTCTACTCCTTTGTCGTGTCATAGAGTAAATGTTATGAGTATTGTTCATAATGTGTATCGTTGTGTTTCTAGGAAATGAATACTAGGAGGATGACCTCTAGAAGGTTTGAAGAGGAAAGGGTGAATGAGGAAGTTCCTCCTCAAGTTGAGAAAGTTAAGAAAGTTCT